>CM043702.1:9766666-11088333 GCA_023935145.1 Bretschneidera sinensis
TACTTGTATGGAGTGAAGAGATGTTTTGGGCCTTCACCTCGGTGCACGGGTACTAAAGGACTTATACAAAGTGGAAGGGCATTTTGACCCTCCACTCCGATTTTTAGATTACAGAGGATTTGTACGAGGTGGATGAACATTTTGGCTCTTCCTCTTAATCCTTATCCATTGAGAACTTGTACGGGGTGAAGGGGCATGTTGGCCCTTCACCCCGGTCCTCGTGTCTTGGAAGACTTGTATGAGATGGAGGGACGTTTTGGCCATTCACCCCGACCCTCAGGTCGTGGAGGACTTGTACGAGATAAAGGGACATTTGGTCCTTCATCTCACTCCTCATCCATTGAGGACTTGCAAGAGGTGGAGAGATATTTTGTTACGACCCATCTCGGGTTGGCCACCCTTAAAACGGTGTCATCACATTTTGAAAATCCCAGCACAACACATATATGCAACCATAAAAATAATACTAACAACTTTTTTTTTTTATCAAACCTCAACAAGGGAGGTATATAAATCTGATATTAACTTACAAATAAATCACAACGTAAGATACATGAATATTTACAAATATTTATTTCCTTTTTTCACCAGTCTGAGGATATTGACACATACATTGCTTACAGAAATTGAATCCGTCTGACTTTTGACCCACCAAACTACTTGTCTTGTCTGCTACCTTAAATCATTGTACAATGAGGGTTGAGCTTCACAAGCTCAGTGAATTTAATTTACTAAAAGTATTCCAAATTTCATAAATAGTCCTTTAATATTTAATCATTTATTTTTTTCACATAACCTGATGACAACTTTCTGCTATCATTATACGTGTCATAAGATTCATTCTCTATCAATCTCTTCTTCTCAATCATTGGTCCATCTTAAGACCATCAATTATTTCATAATTACCTCGTAATGAGGTTCACATCATAAAGTCCATCATTTAGATGTATCTAATAATTTTCTGCTTCTTTCTTACCATAATTGTCTCTCTCTGTGAGACCAAATCATCCATAAACAATTTCATAATAACATACCACACATCCGCATTTCAATAATGCAGCAATAATTAAAATATATGCAAATACATGAATGATTATGATGGGAACGTCTTCCCACCAGTCGACAGGTTGTTATTATCTTAGACCGATTACCTTCCTGGTTCTTCCATTCTAATTTAGATCGGTTGCCTTCCCGGTTCTTTCAATCTCATAAGATCGGTTACCTTCCCGATTCTTTCATTTTCATTAGACCGGCTGCCTTTCCGGTTCTTTTCTTTTCATTTAATGCATATGCAGATGAACAATGATATGAAATATGCATATCAACAGTAATATAAACCAACATATAAATTCAACACACTTAAATTGACTATCATGATTATTCTCAAATTATATAAAATCTCACTAAATCCCTCTCATCCGAAATTCACATCAAACCATCTATTAAAGCTTGATAAGATCCACAAAAATTCATCTCCTTAAAATTTGTATCAAAACATCAATATAACTCATCAAGATTTTCACTTATCGTTTTATTATTAAATCAACTTATTATCCCCAAAAATATTATTTTTCTCCTGATAAATTTCTATATGTCCAAAAATTTATATCATAAATATCAACCAAATCTTTATCTATTACCAAAACATAAGCTAATAATTTATCTTAATATTATCACTAAAATTTTCATTTTTATTTAGACTATTTAAAGTAAATCCAATTCACCACGCAGCACTTAAAACTACCCGTGGATCACCTCCTTGCCTTTCCTGTTCTTCTCCGAAACTTCCCCCGATTGTTGACTACCAACACTTGACAAAATATTTGTATTCAATTTTTAATTATTTCTTCATTTCTTTATAAAATTCTCACTTTTAATTTGGAGAAATTTCATAAATGCTTAAAAATCCAAAAATAAGCACTAAATTATTACCTTCTGCTTTTCTGATAGCTATTCCAGATTCTTTATGAAATTCCGCAGTAAACTCCTTCAAAATCTTGCTCTTTTAACTTTACTTTGGGTTCCCAAGTGTTTAAGGAAATAGAGAAATTTGGAAGAGAAACTAATGAAATCTGTTGAGTAAAATTTTTACTCTCACATATGATATATATACACGAAATTTGGGCTGAAACTTTAGCAGCCCCCCTCTCCCCAAGGTCTCCACGTTTTAGAGATAGTTGAGGCATTATAAATGCCTCACTTAATATTGGTAGCAGGTGTAATACCTGCTGCCCACGCTTTTTGACCTTTGGGTCTCTTTTTTTTCCTTCTTCTGGACGTCATCTGGACGTCATCTGGACGTCCAGCTGATTTGAATTTTTTTCTTTTCTTTTAATGACATCTACGTCCTAGAATTTTTTTTCTTCAAAACAATTATTTTATTCAATACTAAATCCTTCGTAAATATATTGTTTTAATTTCGTGTCATATTTATTAAATTACTTCTTTACACTTTCTTTACGAATACGGGTATTATAATTCTACCCACCTTACAAAAATTTCATCCCCGAAATTTTCTTACTGAAATCAAGTAAAGAGTTGGGGGAAATCCTTTCTCATTCTTGCTTCATGTTCCCACGTGACTTCTTCAACATATTTATTTCGCCATAATACTTGAATAAAAGAAATGACTTTATTGCGCAAAATTTGATCATTTCTGTCTAAGATTCTGACTGGTGCTAGCATAAAAGTCAAATCTTTCTGAATTTCTATTGCCTGATTCGAGATATAATGGGACTCATCGTGCAAGTACTTCCTCAGTAGAGACACATGAAAAACATTATGTAATTGCTTTAATTCCGAAGGCAAATCCAAACGATATGTTACGAGCCCAATTCTCTCAATCACCTCATAGGGCCCCATAAATCTTGGGCTCAACTTTCCCTTCTTTTTAAACCTCAATACTCTCTTCCATGAAGATATTTTCAAAAATACCCAATCACCAACTTGGAACTCGAGAGGTTGTCTTCTTTTATCAGCATATCCTTTCTGTCTGTTCTGAGCTGCTCTGAGATTCTCCCTAACCAATTAAATCCTTTCAGTAGTCAAGTTTATCATTTCTGGGCCATATATCTTTATCTCTCCAACTTCTCCCAACATACTGGAGTTCTACACCTTCTACCATACAACGCCTCGAAAGATGTCATCCCAATACTAGTTTGATACTGATTATTGTATGCAAACTCGATCAAAGGCAAATAAGCATCCCAGCTTACTGAGAAACTTAATACACTTGCCCTCAGCATATCTTCTAGTATTATGATAATCCTCTCTGTCTGCCCATCAGTTTGTGGATGAAAAGCTATACTAAACTGTAATTGCGTACCCATCACTTCTTGGAAACCCCTCCAAAATCTAGAGGTAAATCTAGAATCTTTATCTGAAATAATGCTCAAGGGTACTCTATGTAATTTTACTATTTCAGCTATATACAACTCAGCTAAATTTTCTGGACTCCAGGTAGTTTTTATAGGGAAAAAAATATGAAGACTTAGAAAATCTATCCACTATGACCCACACGGCATCATGTCCTCTCTAGGTATGGGAAAAACCAGAGATAAAATCCATACTCACATTTTTCCTTGGCCACTCTGGTACTGGAAGAGGTTGTAATAAACCCGCGGGATGTTTATTCTCAGACTTTACCTGTTGACAAGTCAAACATCTAGAGATATATTCTGCTACATCCTTCTTCATCCCGACCACCAATAATTCTGTTTCAATCCCCTGTACATTTTATTATTATTTGGGTGCATGGAATATATCGAATCATGAGCCTCTCTTAATATCTCTTTTTTCATCTCCACATCGTTGGGAACACAAACTCTATGCCCCAATAATACTATTACATCTTCTCTAATTCTAAATTCAGTTGACTTCCCACTCAGCACTTCCTACCTGATCTTCTTTATCCCCTCATCTCCACTCTGTATCTGTAATAAATGATCAATAATAGGAGATTGTATCACCATATTTTCCATTAATACTCCTCTATCATTGACACTCAATTGCATCCTCATTCTTCTTAATTCTATCATCAGGCTAGTATTATGACTCCCAATAATAGTTAATCTCCCGGTAGCCTTTCTACTCAATGCATCAGCTATTACATTAGCTTTCCATGGATGATAATGAATTGTACAGTCATAATCACAGATCAATTCCATCCATCTTTTCTGCCTTAGATTCAACTCATTCTGGGTTGGTAAATGCGTCAAGCTTTTATGATCAGTAAAAATTTCACACTTTGCTCCACATAACTAGTGTCTCCAAATCTTTAAAGCAAAAACTATGGCAGTCAATTCTAAATCATGGGTCGGGTAATTCCTCTCATGGCTCTTTAGTTGCTTAGATGCATAAACTATAACTTTCTCATGTTGCATCAACACACATCCCAACCCCTGATGTGACGCATCACTATAAACCACAAATCCTTCATCAATAGAGGGAAGCACTAATACTGGAGCAGTAGTCAGTTTTTCTTTTAACAGCTGGAAACTGTTCTTACATTCCTCTGACCACCTAAACTTCACATCCTTCCTGGTCAATTTAGTCAAAGATCCAGCAATCAAAGAAAATTTTTGGATAAATCTTCTATAATAACCAGCCAACCCCAAAAAGATTCTAATTTCAGTTATACTTGTGGGTTTTTCCCAATTCAATATGGCTTCTACTTTTGTGGGTCAACTGCTATCCCCTCTCCCGACACAACATGCCCCAAGAAAGATATAACATTCAACCAAAACTCACATTTAGAGAACTTCATATATAATTTCTCTTTTCTCAGAATCTCCAACACTATCTCCAAATGTCGTATATGCCCCTCTTTATTCTTAGAATGTACCAAAATATCATCAATAAACATAATTACAAATCTGTCCAAGAATGGTTTAAACACCCGATTCATAAGGTCCATAAATGCTGCATGAGCATTGGTCAACCCGAAAGGCATCACTAAGAACTCATAATGGCCATATCGTGTCCTAAAAGCAGTTTTAGGCACGTCCCTCTCCTTTATCCTCAATTCATGATAACCCGACCTCAAGTCTATCTTAGAAAACACTTTAGCTCCCTGTAACTGTTCGAATAAATCATCTATCCTAGGCAAAGGATATTTATTATTGATGGTGATCTTATTCAACTATCTTAAATCAACACACAACCTCAATGTCTCATCCTTCTTCTTAACAATTAACACAGGGGCTCCTCAGGGTGACGTACTAGGTCGGATAAACTGTTTATCTAGCAACTCCTGAAGCTGAACTTTCAACTCTCTCAATTCGGCTGGTACCATTCTATAGGGTGCTATGGATATGGGTTTTGATCCTGGAATCACTTCAATAGAAAATTCAATCTCTCTATTGGGAGACAACCCAGTCAACTCTTCAGGGAATACATCAGAAAAATATTTTACTACCAAAATATCTTCTAACTTCCTACCCTCCTTGCTAGAATCCACCGCATATGTTAAATACCCCTCACAACCCTTTCTCAACCATTTACTAGCTGTTAAGACAGAAATCAGACAATTAGCAAGTATCTTATGTTCTCCCTAAAAAATAAACTCCTTCTGTCCGGGTATCCTGAACACCACATTTTTCCTAAAACAATCTACACAGGCATGATATACAGATAACCAATTCATCCCCAGAATTACCTCAAAATCTGTCATACCTAAAGGCAATAAATCAACCTCAAATTCTCTATCAGCAATATTAATCACACAACTTCGATAGATTGTTGTGATAATAACCCTATCTCCAGTAGGAATCTCAACAATAATTGCATGCATCAAAAGACTAGCACTAGCATTAATAGATTTCATATAACTACTAGACGCAAAATAATGGGTTGTACCAGTATCAATCAATAATCTAACAGCCTTACCAAGGATAGGTATCATACCCAGATATCATACCTATAACAACATCAGGAGTGGCTTGTGCATCCTACGGGGTTAATACATAGACTCTACCATCTCCAGACTGAATCTGACTGCCACATCCTTGCTCTGCTACAGATCCTCAACATCTGCCCCACAAACTCCCTAATCTACCGCCTCTCTCCATCAGTCTTCTCCTGACACTTCCAATGCTTACTTAGCAGATTTTCCCGCTAGACAATCTATAGCAACATGTCCTTCCTCACCACATACAAAGTATATCTGTGTAGGGCAGTTCTGAGATAAATGCCCCATCTGATTACATTTAAATCAAACCTTTGACTCCCGATCATACATCAGATTTCCACTTCCTCTTAGTGACATACTTATTCCTCTACCATAACTCCCAATTCCTATAGCCTGTCTCCCAAATCGAGGGTCCCACTAGTATTACTCTGAGCTACAGAAGCAACAGATCCTGCTTACCTCTGACTCTGCCTTACAGTTTCTTGTTACAAAGAACGCCCCTTCTGGGGTGGTCTACCACCCTGTACACCCATACTACTACCACCTCTAGGCCTCTCAAATCTATACCTCTTCAGCCAATCCCTCTTACCTTTAAACTCAAGCAAATCCTTCTCAATTTGTAATACTTTATCCACTAGTACAACATAATTTCCTATGCCCATGTAAGAGAGTTTAGATCAAATTTCGTAGTGTAACCCATCTAAAAATCTCTTATATTTTCTCTCCTCCGTATTCACGAACTCAGGTAAAAATCTTGACAGAGCTATAAATCTGCTATCATACTCCGCCACAGATAAGGTATTCCGCCTTAAGTGAATAAAATCTCTCTCTTACTGGGTGCGAAATGTATCTGTAAAGTATTTCGCAAAGAACTCATCCTTAAACTTACTCCAAGTCAAAGGTTGTTCCATCTGTGTACTCACCCTAGGCAGAATGTCTTCCTACCATTGTGAAGCCTCACCTTCTAGCATAAATGAAGCAAAAGCAACCTTTTGTCTATCTGTCACTAGTAAGACTTCAAAATATTTCTTCATATGTTTAATCCATTGCTCAGCTTCCACAGGGTTTACAGATCCTTTAAAAGACTGAGGTTTAAACTTAAGAAATTTCACAAAACAATCCTCTTGCATATCACGTGCGAACACCTCTTCTCCCTCATATACTTATTGTCTCACCACATTAGGTTCTACTCCACCCCTTTTCTCTAATCTTTTCTGCAGATTATTAGCCCTCTCCTCTGCTGCATTCATCCTTTCTATAGCACGATTTAAAGCTTCTCTCAATTCCTCTTTGCTAACCTCATATTCTCTCCCGACTCTACTAGTGTCAGCTGCACTATCAACATGTTCCCTTGCAGGAACCACAGACTCCACTTCCTCCTCTACTTCAGCTCTCCTAAAAATTAGGGGTCTACCACGTCCCCTCTGATTCAGAACTCTACCTCTAGCTCTAGCACGACCACATTTTATCCTCAGACTCTGCATTTAAAATATAGTTTATTTAGATCTTCCACTTTTTAAATTCCCATGTAGTCTACAGAATCCTAAAACCAAATGCTTTGATACCAAAATTATAACGACCCATCTCGGGTTGGCCACCCCCGAAACAGTGTCATCACATTTTGAGAATCACAGCACGACACATATATGAAACCATAAAAATAATACTAACAATTTTTTTTTTATCAAACCTCAACAGGGGAGGTATATAAATCTGATATTAACTTACAAATAATTTACAACGTAAGATGCGTGAATATTTACAAATACTTATTTTTTTTTCACTAGTATGAGGATATTGACACATACGTAGCTAACAGAAATTGAATCCGTCTGACTTTTGACCCACCAAACTACTTGTCCTGTCTGCTACCTGAAATCGTTGTACAATGAGGGGTGAGCTTCACAAGCTCAACGAATTTAATTTACTAAAAGTATTCCAAATTCCATAAATAGTCCTTTAATATTTAATCATTTATTTTTTTCACATAACCTGATGACAACTTTCTACTATCATTACACATGTCATAAGATTCATTCTCTATCAATCTCTTATTCTCAATCATTGGTCCACTTTAAGACCATTAATTATCTCATAATTACCTCATAATGAGGTTTACATCATAAAGTCCATCATTTAGATGGTTCTTATCATTCTTTGCTTCTTTCTTACCATAATTGTCTCTTTCTGTGAGACCAAATCATCTATAAACAATTTCATAATAACATACCACACATCCGCATTTCAATAATGCAACAATAATTAAAACATATGCAAATGCATGAATGATAATGATGGGAACGTCTTCCCACCTGTCGACAGGTTGTTATTATCTTAGACTGGCTGCCTTCCCGGTTCTTCCATTCTCATTTAGACCGACTACCTTCCTAGTTCTTTCAATCTCATAAGACCGACTGCCTTTTCGGTTCTTTCATTTTCATTAGACCGGTTATTTTCCCGGTTCTTTCATTTTTATTAGACCAACTGCCTTTCCAGTTTTTTTCTTTTCATTTAATGCATATGTAGATGAACAATGATATGAAATATGCATATCGGCAGTAATATAAACCAACATATAAATTCAACAAACTTAAATTGACTATCTTGATTATTCTCAAATTATATAAAATTCTACTAAATCTCTCTCATCTCAAATTTACATCAAACCATCTACTAAAGCTTGACAAGATCCACAAAAATTCATCTCCTCAAAATTTGTATCAAAACATCAGTATAACTCATCAAGAATTTCACTTATTGTTTTATTATTAAATCAACTTATTATCCCCAAAAATATTATTTTTCTCCTAATAATTTTCTACATGTCCAAAAATTCATATCATAAATATCAACCAAATCTTTATCTATCACCACAACATAAGCTAATAATTTATTTTAATATTATCACTAAATTTTTCATTTTTATTTAGACTACTTAAAGTAAATCCAACTCACCACGTAGCACTTAAAACTACTCGTGGATCACCTCCTTGCCTTTCCTGTTCTTCTCCGAAACTTTCCATGATTGTTGACTACCAACACCTGACAAAATATTTGTATTCAATTTTTAATTATTTCTTCTTTTCTTTATAAACTACTCATTTTGAAAATTCCCACTTTGAATTTGGAGAAATTTCATAAATGCTTAAAAATCCAAAAATAAACACTACATTATTACCTTCTGCTTTTCTGATAGCTATTCCAGATTCTCTATGAAATTCCGCAGTAAACTTCTTCAAAATCTTGTTCTTTTAACTTTACTTTGGGTTCCCAAGTGTTTAAGGAAATAGAGAAATTTGAAAGAGAAACTAATGAAATCTGTTGAGTAAAATTTTTACTCTCACATCTGGTATATATACACGAAATTTGGGCTGAAACTTCAACAGCCCCCCCTCCCCAAGGTCTCCACGTTTTGGAGATGGTTGAGGCATTATAAATGCCTCACTTAATATTGTTGCCCACACTTTTTGACCTTTGAGCCTTTTTTTTTTCTTCTGGATGTCCAGTTGATTTGATTTTTTTTTCTTTTAATGACGTCTACGTTCCAAATTTTTTTTTTCAAAAGAATTATTTTATTTAATACTAAATTTTTTGTAAATATATTATTTTAATTTCGTATAATATTTATTAAATTACTTCTTTATACTTTCTTTACGAATACGGATATTACAACTCATCTCGTAATTATTATTGCGAAAGATGATCACTCATCATAACTGGTTCATTGATTGAAAGGTCATGTTTTTATTGACCTTTAATTCCTCTGCTTATAATGAATACCTCAATCCCATAGTTCTTTCCTAACCGATATGAAATTACGCGTAAAGACATCTTAATATATATAGATCAGGTGTATACAACTGAAATAAAAATCCAATAAATTCATTAAATAAAAAAATATTAAGAAAAAATAAATATAGTGGATTGATTTATATTTTTATTAATTACATAATAATATATTATAGTAGATTAGTAAGCTATCTACTGTTTCACTTTACATGTATTGAAATGATTTGTTATCCAAGCGTATGGTTGTTTTTTATTCATATCTCTCAACCCTTTGCCTATTTTTATTAAATTTGATTAAGATCAAATTCCAAAAATAATAGCAAGATTGGACGATATAGGAATAAAACCTCAAAAGAGTACAAATATGAACCTAAAAAAGATTTAGACTAAGATTTAATTTATGACCTACCCGTAAAGTATAATTACCATGAAATCTTAAACGAAACAAAAAAACTTCTAAAACTAAAATGTTTTGGATAAAGATTTAATTAATAAAAAATTTTGGGTAATGATTTAATGGAAGATTCCGTCAAGAGAATGATAAGAGTAGTACAAACAGGAATGCCAAAATTGTCGTAGCAAAAAAAATAAATAAATAAATAAAACCTTTAGAGGACATACTCATCTTTCTATCATTAGTACCAAAAATGACCATTCAACATGTCCAATTCACTATCATGTCTTTATAGATTTTTATTTTCTTTATTTATAATAAAAATCTCAACCCCATAGTTCTTAATCGGTGTGAGATTATATATCAAGACATTTTAATATATAGATTTTATGTATATAATTGAAAAAATAATAATTAAAATCTAATAAATTCATTAAGAAAAAATCAATTACTCTCTCAAAATTAATAATAGTCATAATGTAATAAAAACACTATAAAAAAACATATGTAATTAATTAAATCAAATTAAAATTAAAAAAATGAGAAAAAATAAAATTTTAAAATTTTCATGTTATATAACGTCACGTCGTCTACCAAAACTGTCAAATACGTTTAAAATAACTTTTGGTATGATAGACAGAACTAAAATCATCAGGCATGACATCACTACACTTGGAACAAATTGACCAAACGAACCTGAAAGAGAACCATTTGTGGCTTTCATTTTCACGGAAAGGGGAAGGAAAAAAAGAGCAAAACGCCGTTTGACGCCTTCTCATTTCTGGTTTTTAGCATCGAGAAATTTTAGCATCGAGAAATGTGATTATGAAGTAGAGTACAATTTAAGGGAATAAAAATTGGAATGGTTGTTTTCAATCCATGCCTCTTCCCTGACATGCAAGTGCGCCACAGCCGCCAGCTGAGTCTTGATGGGAAAATACGAATGAACTTTGCCCTTCTAATTCAATACTAATTACTAAAAAATTGTTATGAACAGATGATCAAAATGGTTGCAAGCGATCAAAATGAAGACAAATTGAATGAATGACCTCTTTATTGAAAGACACCTCTTTATTGAAAGCAACTGTGCCTGGCATTTTATAGCCTTGCAGAATCCTAATTGAATGAGTAAAAATAGCCCACTATAGCTCAAGTAATGTTACGTGGTACATGAAACAAAGAAATTGTCAACTAAATAATAACAACTCTAATATTAAAAGATTTATTCTAACAGAAATATACTAAACAGAAATCCTAAAAGAAGGCACTTCTCATCATTCCCTCCCTTAAACTAACTGTTGTGTAAGCAGTTAGTTTACTCTAGGCATCATACACGCTCCCAACTGATCTCGAAGATTCAGAAATGCCTCCAACTTAAGTGGTTTAGTCATCAAATCTGCCACTTGATCTTGAGAACCACAATGCACAAGCTCAACAACTCCATCTCGAGTTAAATCACGCAGGAAATGAAACCGCACATCAATGTGTTTATTACGTCCATGCATAACAGGGTTTTTTGAGAGATTGATGGTTGAGCTGTTATCACACATCATAGTAGTGCAACCATTTTGTGCATGACTCAACTTCTCCAAAATCCTTCTCATCCACACTGCTTGGCAAGCACAGGCTGCAGCTGCCATAAACTCGGCTTCAGTTGTTGAAAGAGTGACTATAGGCTGTTTCTTTGAAGACCAAGAAACTGCTCCTACTCTTAGTATAAAAACATAGCCAGATGTGCTCTTTCTATCCTCTAAGTCTCCTGCATAATCACTGTCAGTGAATGCAACCAACTCCTTGTTCCCACTTTTCTTGTAAAATATTCCATAATCAACAGTGCCCTTAAAGTATCTCAATGCTCTCTTTGCAGCCTGCAAATGAAGTTCTATTGGTCTGGCCATAAACCTGCTTATAAAGCTCACAACAAACATCATATCTGGCCTTGTAGCAGTGATATACATAAGACTGCCTACTATTTGCTTATAGTAGGTCTCATCAATTCTGTCACCTTCTCCATTTTTCCCAATTTTAAAACCAGGAACAATAGGATTCATCACTGCATTACTTTCTCCTATTCCAAAATGTTTCAGAACCTCATGTGCATATTTTCTTTGACAGACATAAATCCCATTATCCTTCTGTAACACTTTTATACCCAAGAAAAACCTCATCTTTCCCAGATCAGTCATATCAAATACCTTCATCATTGACTCCTTAAACTCTAACATCATTTGCTCATCATCACCAGTAAAAATCAAGTCATCGACATAAATGCTAACAATTAAAATTTTACCTCTACTGCTTTGCTTGACAAACAAGGTTTGCTCACTGATGCACCTCTGGAACCCTTCATGAGTAAAGTGAGCCTCAATGCGACTAAACCAAGCTCGAGGAGCTTGTTTTAGTCCATACAAGGCCTTATGTAGCTTGTAAACCTTGTGCTCACTTTCCTTCTGCTCATGGCCTCTTGGTTGCTCCACAAACACATCCTCACTTAATTCTCCATGGAGAAAAGCAGATTTAACATCGAGTTGATAGATAAGCCAACTTTTCTGTGCAGCTAGAGCAATGATCATACGTACAGTGTCCATCCTTGCAACTGGGGCAAATACATCTGTGTAGTCCACACCATGTTGTTGAGCATAACCCTTTGCAACTAATCGGGCCTTAAACTTATCCACCTCACCAAACTCATTAAGCTTGGTCTTATATATCCATTTCACACCAATCTTCTTTGCTTCAGCTGGTAATTCAGTCAAACTCCATGTCTCGTTTTTCTCAATTGACCTTATTTCATCATCCATAGCTTGCCTCCACTTGGAACTCTTCACTGCCTCTTCATAGCTTAGTAGATCAGCAGGAGCTATAAGTGCCATATTCAACTCATTTTCTTCTTCTGATAATCCTTCTCTAGAGACATAATCTCTCATCCAAACAGGAGCTTGTATCTCTCTTCTCTCATTCGGATTGACATCGTCTTCACTTGTTGTATTTGAGGAAACATTTCCTGAGCCTTCAGTATCATTCTCACTTGTCTCATTACCTTCACTGCCATTTGCTTCATCTTCATCAGTGCTACTCTCTTCTTCTCCCCATTCCAAATCCATTAGTAACTGCTCCATATAGCTCGTATCCCAGTCCCATTGTTTATCTTCTTCAAAAATTACATCTCTGCTAACCACAACTCTTTTTGCAATAGGATCATACAACCTGTAACCTTTGGATTCTTCACTCACACCTAGCAGTACACAACAGAAGCTCTTATTTTTCAGTTTGGTTCTTCTTGCATCAGGCACATGGACATGTGCCATACATCCAAACACTCTAAAGTGTTCAACTAAGGGCTTCACTCCACTCCATGCTTCTTCTGGAGTCATGTCTTTAACTGCAAGAGTGGGACACCTATTCAACACATACATAGTCCAGTTCACTGCCTCAGGCCAGAAGGTTTTGAGAATCTTCTTGTCTGAAAGCATGGACCTCACCAAGTTCATCACTGTCCTATTCTTCCTCTCAGCCACTCCATTTTGCTGAGGAGTATAGGCTGTGGTAAGCTGCCTCTTGATTCCATTCTACTTACAAAACTCATTGAATTCCAAAGAGTTGAATTCACCACCTCTATCAATTCTTAAACACTTAATAAACTGGCCAGTTTCTTTTTCAACAAGCTTATTAAAATACTTGAAAGACTGGAAAGCTTCTGATTTTTCTATCAAAAAATAAACCCATGCTTTTCTGCTATAGTCATCAATAAAGCACAAGGAATACCTTTTCTTGCTGTTTGAGATTGGTGTGATTGGGCCACAGATGTCAACATGAATGAGTTGTTGCCTCTGAGATGCTCTCCACTGGCTTTTCTTTGGGATGGGATCTCTGTGTTGCTTACCAACTACACAAGTAGTACACATTGTAGTTGGTGTAGGTAGCTGTGACAATCCTCGAACCATTTTCTTGTATTGCAAGGTTCTTAGTCCTTTATGACTAAGATGGCCATACCTGCAATGCCATAGATGTGAAAGGTCTTCTGCAGGTGCATGGAAACAGGAAGCTTCTTTGACTTGAGCCCTTGCCAACAGTACAAACATTCTATTAGCTGTCATCCTAGTTTGAATAATCAAACCTCTCACAGGATGATAGATCTTGCACATCCCTATTTTGATAAGGATAGTTAGACCTTTTTCTTGTAACTGTCCTACACTCAGAAGATTATTCTTCAATTCAGGTACATAAAAAACATCTGTGACAACATGATGAAAGCCATCCAAATACAGCTTGACATTTCCCTTCCCGAGCACTGTCATCCTTGTGTTGTTTCCAAGTTTCACTAGCTGCCTAAACCCCTCATTCAACTCACAGAACATAGCCTTGTCTCCACACATATGATTTGAGTACCCAGAATCCAAAAACCATGCATCCTCATGCCTAGCTTCATGCAACTCCATATGAGACATCAATAATATCTCTTCTTCCTCATCCAATTCAGCATAATTTGCCTCCTTATTCAAAGTAGGACATTCATACTGGAAGTGGCCAAGCTTATGGCACCGATAACACTCCACAGTGATTTTGTCGAAGGCTTGACGCCCTCTACCTCTTCCCCCTCCTCTAAAACCACTTCTACCTTGGCCTCTACCTTCAAACCTATCTTCATATGTCACCTTTAGGGCTTGTTCTTCCCCACTACTTTTCTGGAACTTTTGTTCATGTACAATCAATGAGCTTTGCAACTCATCGATTGAGAGCACATCAATGTCCTTGGATTTTTCGATTGAACAGACTATGTAATTGAATCTGTCAGTCAAAGATCTAAGGATCTTCTCCACAATTGTTACATCTTGCATCTGTTCCCCATAAATCCTCATTTTATTGGCAACAGTCATAACTCTAGAAAAGTACTCAGTGATGTTCTGACCTGTTTTCATCTGGAGGATCTCAAACTCCTTCCTCAGTGCTTGAAGAATCGAACACTTCACTCTTGCATTCCTCTCGTGTTTTCTCTTCATCGAATCCCAGATCTGCTTCGAGGTACTATTGTTTATGATGGTCTCCAGAATAGTCCTGTCAATTGTCTGAAACAGGTAATTCTTCACTTTCAGGTCTTTAAGCTTCAATTCCTCGAGTCTCTTTCGCTGTGCTTCAGTCACAGCAGCTCCTGCCTCTGGCTCCACATAACCTGTCTCAACCAATCTCCAAAATTCCTTGGATCTTAAGAAATTCTCCATCAGCCTGCTCAAATGATCATAGTGACCATCAAAACGTGGTATAGATGGTTGGATGAAATTGCTATTGCCTTCGTTCTTGCCATCGTTTGCCATCTCTCTCTTACTCTTCTGTGTTTGCAAGTCACTCGAAAGACTGCGGCTTTCTTTTTTCTCAGGCCCAGTGGGAGCTCTGATACCAATTTGTTATGAACAGATGATCAAGATGGTTGCAAGTGATCAAAATCAAGACAAATTGAATGAATGACCTCTTTATTGAAAGCAACTGTGTCTGGCATTTTATAGCCTTACAAAATCCTAATTGAATGAGTAAAAACAGCCCACTATAGCTCAACTAATGCTATGTGGCACATTAAACAAAGAAATTGTCAACTAAATAATAACAACTCTAATATTAAAGGATTTATTCTAACAGAAATATACCAAACAAAAATCCTAAAAGAAGGCACTTCTCATCATAAAAAAGAAGAGAAGTGAATAAACAATTTGTCATCATTATCAAAGCAAGTACATTACATTGTGATTAATGTCGAAATGAAGATGATTAATAAGTACATTATATTGTGATTAATGTCCAAATGAAGATGAAAACATATGTTAAACGAGTTTACGGACCTTGCACACCCAAAAACATATAAATTAGACAGATTTTTGAAGTATTGGTCTTTGAGAAAGATTTTTTGATTCTCAAGTCAATATTTTTAAAGATAAAAAATTCAAGAGAGCTTGAGAGTTATATGGAAGATATGATACTTTTGTGAGTATAAGTCCTCATTTATATATGATGGAGACTTAGGGTTTTAAGAGTGATTTGATCCCATCCTTTAGGCGCAACGTGTCATAACATGGTTGGTTCATGTATTTGAGTTATGAAATTACTTCTTTGTCCTTAACAATTTTCACGTCTCAACCTATGATTGATCGATATATTTTTGGCTATATCATAAGCCCCTCAATCCCTTATAGGCGAATTTTCGTTCTAAGGGAGTAGTTTCTGAACTGCCTTGTTGTGGCTTTGTTCTCGGCTGTCGCTCATCGTCCATTGAGTACTTGTATGGGGTGAAGAGATGTTTTGGGGCCTTCACCTCGGTGCATGGGTACTAAAGGACTTATACAAGGTGGAAGGTCATTTTGGCCCTACACTCCGGTTTTTAGATTATAGAGGATTTGTACGAGGTGGATGAACATTTTGGCTCTTCTTCTTGATCCTCATCCATTGAGAACTTGTACGGGGTGAAGGGGCATGTTGACCCTTCACCGTGGCCCTCGTGTCATGGAAGACTTGTATGATATGGAGAGACATTTTGGCCATTCACCCCGATCCTCAAGTCGTGGAGGACTTGTACGAGATAAAGGGACATTTGGTCCTTCATCTCACTCCTCATCCATTGAGGACTTGCAAAAGGTGGAGGGATATTTTGTAACGACCCATCTCGGGTTGGCCACCTCTGAAATGGTGTCATCACATTTTAAGAATCCCAGCACGACACATATATGTAACCATAAAAATAATACTAACAATTTTTTATTTATCAAACCTCAACAGGGGAGGTATATAAAATATGATATTAACTTACAAATAATTTACAACGTAAGATGTGTGAATATTTACAAATATTTATTTCTTTTTTCACCAGTCTGAGGATATTGACACATATGTGGCTTACAGAAATTGAATCCGTCTGACTTTTGACCCACCAAACTACTTGTCCTGTCTGCTACCTGAAATCATTATACAATGAGGGGTGAGCTTCACAAGCTCAGTGAATTTAATTTACTAAAAGTATTCCAAATTCTATAAATAGTCCTTTAATATTTAATCGTTTATATTTTTCACATAACCTGATAACAACTTTCTGCTAGCATTAAATGTGTCATAAGATTCATTCTCTATCAATCTCTTATTCTCAATCATTGGTCCACCTTAAGACCATCAATTATCTCATAATTACCTCGTAATGAGGTTCACATCATAAAGTCCATCATTTAAATGGTTCTTATCATTCTTTGCTTCTTTCTTACCATAATTGTCTCTCTCTGTGAGACCAAATCATCTATAAACAATTTCATAATAACATACCACACATCCGCATTTCAATAATGCAGCAATAATTAAAACATATACAAATACATGAATGATTATGATGGGAATATCTTCCCACCTGTCGACAGGTTGTTATTATTTTAGACTGACTGCCTTCCCAGTTCTTCCATTCTCATTTAGACCGGCTGCCTTCCTGGTTTTTTCAATCTCATAAGATCAGCTGCCTTCTCGGTTCTTTCATTTTCATTAGACCGGTTACCTTCCTGGTTCTTTCATTTTTATTAGACCGGTTGTCTTTCCGGTTCTTTTCATTTAATGCATATGCAGATGAACAATGATATGAAATATGTATATCAACAGTAATATAAACCAACATATAAATTCAACACACTTAAATTGACTATTCTGATTATTCACAAATTATATAAAATTTCACTAAATCCCTCTCATCCCAAATTCACATCAAACCATCTACTAAAGCTTAACAAGATCCACAAAAATTCATCTCCTCAAAATTTGTATCAAAACATCAACATAACTCATCAAGAATTTCACTTATCGTTTTATTATTAAATCAACTTATTATCCCCAAAAATATTATTTTTCTCCTAATAATTTTATACATGTCCAAAAATTCATATCATAAATATCAACCAAATATTTATCTATCACCACAACATAAGCTAATAATTTATTTTAATATTATCACTAAATTTTTCATTTTTATTTAGACTACTTAAAGTAAATTCAACTCATCACGTAGCACTTAAAACTACCCATTGATCACCTCCTTGCCTTTCCCGTTCTTCTCCGAAACTTCCCCCGATTGTTGATTACCAACACCTGACAAAATATTTGTATTCAATTTTTAATTATTTTTTTTATTTCTTTATAAACCACTCACTTTGAAAATTCCCACTTTAAATTTGGAGAAATTTCATAAATGTTTAAAAATCCAAAAATAAGCACTACATTATTACCTTCTGCTTTTCTGATAGCTATTCCAAATTCTCTATGAAATTCCGCAGTAAACTCCTTCAAAATCTTACTATTTTAATTTTACTTTGGGTTCCAAAATGTTTAAGGAAATAGAGAAATTTGGAAGAGAAACTAATGAAATCTGTTGAGTAAAATTTTTACTCTCACATATGGTATATATACACGAAATTTGGACTGAAACTTCAGCAGCCTCCCTCTCCCCAAGGTCTCCACGTTTTGGATATGGTTGAGGCTTTATAAATGCCTCACTTAATATTGGCAGCAGGTGTAATACCTGCTGCCCACGCTTTTTGACCTTTGGGTCTCTTTTTTTTCCTTCTTCTGGACGTCCAGCTGATTTGAATTTCTTTTCTTTTCTTTTCTTTTAATGACATCTACGTCCCATAATTTTTTTTCAAAAGAATTATTTTATTCAATACTAAATTCTTCGTAAATATATTATTTTAATTTCATGTCATATTTATTAAATTACTTCTTTACACTTTCTTTACGAATACGGGTATTACAATTTTACCCACTTTACAAAAATTTCATCCCCGAAATTTTCTTACTGAAATCAAGTAAAGAGTTGGGGGAAATCCTTTCTCATTCTTGCTTCATGTTCCCACGTGACTTCTTCAACATTTTTATTTCGCCATAATACTTGAATAAAAGAAATGACTTTATTGCGCAAAACTTGATCCTTTCTGTCTAGGATTCTTACTGGTATTAGCATAAAACTCAAATCTTTCTGAATTTCTATTGCCTGATTCGAGATGCAATGGGACTCATTGTGCAAGTACTTCCTCAGTAGAGACACATGAAAAACATTATGTAATTGCTTTAATTCCGAAGACAAATCCAAACGATATACTACGAGCCCAATTCTCTCAATCATCTCATAGGACCCCATAAATCTTGGGCTCAACTTTCCCTTCTTTTTAAACCTCAACACTCCCTTCCATGAAGATATTTTAAAAAATACCCAATCACGAACTTGAAACTCGAGAGATCGTCTTCTTTTATTAGCATATCCTTTCTGTCTGTTTTGAGCTGCTATGAGGTTCTCCCTAACCAGTTTGATCCTTTCAGTAGTCAAGTCTATCATTTATGGGCCAAATTTCTTTCTCTCTCCAACTTCTCCCAACATACTGGAGTTCTACACCTTCTACCATACAAAGCCTCGAAAGTTTCCATCCCAATGCTAGTTTGATACTGATTATTGTAAGCAAACTCGATCAAAGGCAAATAAGCATCCCAGCTTACTGAGAAACTTAATACACTTGCCCTTAGCATATCTTCTAGTATTATGATAATCCTCTCTGTCTGCTCATCAGTTTGTGGATGAAAAGCTGTACTAAACTGTAATTGCGTACCAATCGCTTCTTGGAAACCCCTCCAAAATCTAGAGGTAAATCTAAAATCTCTATCTGAAATAAGGCTCAAGGGTACTCTATATAATTTTACTATTTCAGCTACATACAACTCAGACAACTTTTCTGGACTCCAGGTAGTTTTTATAGGAAAAAAATATGAAGACTTAGAAAGTTTATCCATTATGACCCACACAGCGTCATGTCCTCTATGGATAAGGAGAAAACCAGAGATAAAATCCATACTCACATTTTCCCATGGCCACTCAAGTACTGGAAGAGGTTGTAATAAACTCGCGGGATGTTTATTCTCAGACTTTACCTATTGACAGGTCAAACATCTAGAGATATATTCTGCTATATCCTTCTTTATCCCGACCACCAATAATTCTGTTTCAATCCCCTGTACATCTTATTATTACTTTGGTGCATCAAATATGCAGAATCATGAGCCTCTTTTAATATCTCCTTTCTCATCTCCACATCGTTGAGAACACAAACTCTATGCTCCGATAATACCATTCCATCTTCTCTAATTCTAAATTAAGTTAACTTTCCACTCAGCACTTCCTGCCTGATCTTCTCTATCCCCTCATCTCCACTCTGCATTTGTAATAAACGATCAATAATAGGATATTGTATCACCATATTTGCCATTAATACTCCTCTATCATTGACACTCAATTGCATCCTCATTCTTCTTAATTCTATCATCAGGCTAGTATTATGACTCCCAATAATAGCTAATCTCTCGGTAGCCTTTCTACTCAATGCATCAGCTATTACATTAGCTTTCCCTGGATGATAATGAATTGCAGTCATAATCACAGATCAATTCCATCCACCTCTTCTGCTTGAGATTCAACTCCTTTTGGGTTGGTAAATGCGTCAAGCTTTTATGATCAGTAAAAATTTCACACTTGGCTCTATATAACTGGTGTCTCCAAATATTTAAAGTAAAAACTATGGCAGTCAATTCTAAATCATAGGTCGGGTAATTCCTCTCATGGTTCTTTAGTTGCCTAGATGCATAAGCTATAACTTTCCCATGTTGCATCAACACACATCCCAACCCCTGATGTGACGCATCACTATAAACCACAAATCCTTCAACACCAGAGGGAAGCACTAATGATATTAGACCGGCTACCTTCCTGGTTCTTTCGTTTTTATTAGACCGGCTGTCTTTCCGGTTTTTTTCATTTAATGCATATGTAGATGAATAATGATATGAAATATGCATATCAACAGTAATATAAACCAACATATAAATTCAACAAACTTAAATTGACTATCCTGATTATTCTCAAATTATATAAAATTCCACTAAATCTCTCTCATCCCAAATTCACATCAAACCATCTATTAAAGCTTGACAAGATCTACAAAAATTCATCTCCTCAAAATTTGTATCAAAACATCAGTATAACTCATCAAGAATTTCACTTATCATTTTATTATTAAATCAACTTATTATCCCCAAAAATATTATTTTTCTCCTAATAATTTTCTACATGTCCAAAAATTCATATCATAAATATCAACCAAATCTTTATCTATCACCACAACATAAGCTAATAATTTATTTTAATATTATCACTAAATTTTTCATTTTTATTTAGACTACTTAAAGTAAATCCAACTCACCACGTAGCACTTAAAACTACCCGTGGATCACCTCCTTGCCTTTCCCGTTCTTCTCCGAAACTTCTCCCGATTGTTGATTACTAACACCTGACAAAATATTTGTATTCAATTTTTAATTATTTCTTCGTTTTTTCATAAACCACTCACTTTAAATTTGGAGAAATTTCATAAATGCTTAAAAATCCAAAAATAAACATTACATTATTACCTTCTGCTTTTCTGATAGCTATTCCATATTCTCTATGAAATTTCGCTGTAAACCTCTTTAAAATCTTGCTCTTTTAACTTTACTTTGGGTTCCCAAGTGTTTAAGGAAATAGAGAAATTTGGAAGAGAAACTAATGAAATCTGTTGAGTAAAATTTTTACTCACATCTGATATATATACACGAAATTTGGGCTGAAACTTCAGCAACCCCCCTCCCCAAGGTCTCCATGTTTTGGAGATGGTTGAGGCATTATAAATGCCTCACTTAATATTGTTAGCATGTGTAATACCTGTTGCCCACACTTTTTGATCTTTGGGCCTTTTTTTATTTTATTTTTCTTTTAAAACGTCCAGTTGATTTGAATTTTTTTCTTTTCTTTTAATGACATTTACGTCCCAAGTTTTTTTTCAAAAGAATTATTTTATTCAATACTAAATCCTTCGTAAATATATTATTTTAATTTCGTGTAATATTTATTAAATTACTTCTTTACATTTTCTTTATGAATACGGGTATTCCAACTCATCTCGTAATTCTTATTGCGAAAGATGATCACTCATCATATATGGTTCATTGATTGAAGGATCATGTTTTTGTTGACCTTTAATTCCTCTACTTATAATGAATACCTCAATCCCATAGTTCTTTCCTAACCGATGTGAAATTACGCGTAAAGACATCTTAATATATATAGATTAAGTGTATACAATTGAAAAAAAAATCCAATAAATTCATTAAAGAAAAAAATATTAAGAAGAAATACATAGTGGATTGATTTATATTTTTATTAATTACATAGTAATATATTATAGTAGATTAGTAAGCTATCTACTGTTTCACTTTACATGTATTGAAATGATTTGTTGTCCAGCATATGGTTGTTTTTTATTCATATCTCTCAAACTTTTGCCTATTTTTATTAAATTTGATTAAGATCAAATTCCATAAATGCTAGCAAGATTGGACCATATAGCAATAAAACCTCAAAAGAGTACAAATATGAACCTAAAAAAGATTTAGACTAAGATTTAATTTATGACCTACCCTCAAAGTATAATAACCATGAAATCTTAAAAGAAACAAAAAATTTCTAAAACTAAAATGTTTTGGACAAAAATTTAATTAATGGAAAAATTTTGGACTATGATTTAATAAATATTCCTTCAAGAGAATGATAAGAGTAGTACAAATGGGACTGCCCAAATTGTCATAACAAAAACAAAAAAAAAACCTTTAGAGTACATACTCATTTTTCTATTATTAGTACAGAAAATGACCACTCAACATGTCTAATTCACTAATTGAAAAGTCGTGTTTTTATCAATTTTTATTTTCTCTATTTATAATAAAGATCTCAATTCCATAGTTCTTAATGGATGTGAGATTATAAATCAAGACAATTTAATATATTGATTTTGTGTATATAATTGAAAAAATAATAATTAAAATCTAATAAATTCATTAAGAAAAAATCAATTACTCTCTCAAAATTAATAATAGTCATTAATGTAATAAAAACACTATAAAAAACATATGTAATTAATTAAAATTAAAAAAAATGAGAAAAAATTTAAAATTTTCATTTTATAGAAAGTCACGTCATCTAACACAACTGTCAAATATCGTCTAAAATAAGTTTTTGGTATGATAGCCAGAACTAAAATCATCAGGCATGACATCACTACACTGAGAACAAATTAACCAAACGACCTGAAAGAGAACCATTTGTGGCTTTCATTTTCACGTAAAGGGAAATGAAAAACAAGAGCAAAAAGCCGTTTGACGTTTTGTTGCCTTCTCATTTCTGGTTTTTAGCATCGAGAAATGTGATTATGAAGTATAGTACAATTTAAGGGAATAAAAAGTGGAATGGTTGTTTTCAATCCATGCCTCCTCCCCTGCCATGCAAGTGCAACACAGCTGCTAGCTGAGTCTTTATGGGAAAATACGAAATGGACTTTGCCCTTCTAATTCAATACTAATTACTAAAAAAAAGAAGAGAAAGGAATAAACAATTTGTCATCATTGTCAAAGCAAGTACATTACATTGTGATTAATGTCCAAATGAAGATGAAAACAATATGGTAAACGAGTTTACGGACCTTGAAGTGTTGGTCTTCGAAAAAAAATTTAGATTCTCAAGTCAGTATTTTTAAAGATAAAAAATTCGAGAGAGTTTAAGAGTTGTATGGAAGATATGATACTTTTGTGAGTAGAAGTCCTTATTTATATATGATGGAGACCTAGGATTTTAAGAGTGATTTGGTCTCATCCTTTAGACACAACGTGTCATAATGTGGTTGGTTCATTTATTTGAGTTATGAAATTATTTATTTGTCCTTAACAATTTTCACGTCACAATCTCTGATTGATCGATATATTTTTGGCTATTCCCTTATAGGCGAATTTTCGTTCTAAGGGAGTAGTTTCTGAACTACCTTGTTGTGGCTTTGTTCTCGGCTGTCGCTCATCGTCCATTGAGTACTTGTATGGGGTGAAGAGATGTTTTGGGCCTTCACCTCGATGCATGGGTACTAAAGGACTTTTACAAGGTGGAAGGGCATTTTGGCCCTCCACTCCGGTTTTTAGATTACAGAGGATTTGTACGAGGTGGATGAACATTTTGGCTCTTCATCTTGATCCTCATCCATTAAGAACTTGTACGGGGTGAAAGGGGATGTTGGCCCTTCACCCCAGTCCTCGTGTCTTGGAAGACTTGTATGAGATGGAGGGACATTTTGACCCTTCACCACAATCTTCAGATTCTAAAGGACTTGTACGAGGTGAAGTGACATTTTGGCCATTCACCCCGATCCTCAGGTCGTGGAGGACTGGTACGAGGTAAAGGGACATTTGGTCCTTCATCTCACTCCTAATCCATTGAGGACTTGTAAGAGGTGGAGGGATATTTTGACCTTTTACTTCGGTCCTTGTGTCTTGGAGGTCTTGCACGAGGTAGAGGGGCATTTTGGCCTTCACCTCGATCCTCGAATGCTAGAAGACTTGTACGAGGCGGAGAGGCATATTGACCTTTTACCTCAGTCCTCATCCATTGAGGACTTGTACGGGGTGAAGGGGCATGTTGGCTCTTTACCTTGGTCCTCATGTCCTGAAAAACTTTGTTGGGGTGAAGATATACATTTTGGCCCTTCATCTTGGTTCTCAAATACTGAAGGACTTTTACGAGGTGGGGGACATTTTTTAGACTAAATTCTTTGGGAGGCTCTTATAAAGTTATTTGATTTAATTGCATTAAAATCTATCAACTTTAAACTCAAAAAAATACATAAATGTTTATAGTTTATTTGTTTGTGACAAGTAATTCTATTAAACTTTTATAGATTACTTGGTAGATTGTTAAGGTTGGGAGTACTTTATACGATGGGAGATCACTCAAACATGGGCTTGATATACATGAATGAGCACCAATATGTGAGTCAAAAGCTTAAGCTCGTGACTTTTGTACCTAAACTATGTATATAACCCACTCTTATTTATTATTTCTTTTCAATATGGGTGTTGTGAGTTTTAAATTACTCACAAGCGCACAAGTCGTTTGCAATATAGTGTTGTGTAAGTGCGAGGTCGAATCCACAAGGAATGGCGTTGTGAAAAATTATTTTTATCTAAACTAACCCTATCTTAACCTAGTTCCAAATTTTGAGTTGTATTTTTGCAAAAGAAATATAAACTTAAATTAAATTGATTTAAAAACTAACGATAAAAACACTAAGGTTTCTAAATCCACCCCACCAAAGCTAAACATATATCTTCATGTAAAAATAACCTATCAAAACATTCCATGAATCCAACTTAAGATAAAAAACAACAAATATTCCAATTAAACCAAAAGCATCCAATGTATCCCTTTTTAACAAATCACCAAGGAAATCCAATTTAATCAAAAACAATTTGATGTATCCATCAGATGAAACACAAGGAATATCCAATAGAACAATTTAAACGCAATCAATCATAAGATTTTACTCAAATAAAATTGACAGAACATTTATACTAAAAAACATCAAAATTGTATAAACAAATCTGAAATTATTATGCCAAACAACAGCGAGGCTTCATCTTCAACCTTAGTTTGAAGATTTTAGCTTCTCATAATTATGAAACTATAGTTCATAATAAAAGTGCTAAACATTTAAACTAAACAAAAACAAAATGAAAAGAAATATTTACTATACAAGGGAGAAATTCCACACGCTGTTGGGTGGCGCTTCCCCTCGTGGTAGCAAAGCCTTCGGGATCCACCAGAATGCTAATAGACGGTCCAACGGTTTGTACCAAAGTGGCTCAGGAATTGCACACTAAAGATGAAGTGAAGGGGGGCTTATATAGGGAAATATCACAATTGCAATGTGTTTCTAATCCGATGTGGGATACTGCAGATTTCCAGCTATTGCTCTTTGACATTTGTCCACTAAAACTGCCATAACTTTCTCTAGAAAAATCATTTTATTGATTCGTAAAATTTCTCAGAAAATAGACATTCGGATCTTTCCAACCGTATATGTCTCATCTCCTGGTTTTTCCTGAATCAATACAATTAAATCCTCAAAAATGGCTGATCTGTCACATTGAAATCATGCATAGCCTGACCTTTGTCTACTAAAACTGCCATAACTTTCTCTAGAAAAATAATTTTATTGATCCGTAAAATTCCCCAGAAAATAGACATCCAGATCTTTCCAAGCATATATGGCTCATCTCCTGGTTCTTCCTGAATCAATACAGTAAAATCATTGAAAATGACTGATCTATACGAGCAATTATGGCAATTTAGTGAAACTCCTTTCCAAGCTTATAAACCTGTAAAACAACCAAAAACAACTCAAAGTAACGAATTCTTAAGCTAAAAAATGTAAATTAAGGGTCCAAAATATGCAATATTTTTCACTCATCAAATACCCCTAAACTTACATTTTGCTAGTCCCTTAGCAAAACAAAAAAAAAAAAAAAACCTAAATGGAAAACAAAGAACATAAAAATAAGTTCATTACTCATAGTATCCAAAAATTTAAGGAGCACTCAAAATTATGAAATTCATTCATGAGCAAGCTTAAAAAATCTAACCGATTTTCACAATGAATAAGAATTTAAAACCTAATTACTTACAAGAGGCATGCTAAGACATCACAAGCTTGAATCAGTGTAAAGTGAATTAGCATATACTGATGAGGTTTCCAAATAAGTTCAATGTACAATGTTTCCACATCTCAAGATTCACAGAATTTCTCATCAGAATGAACAACGATGGCATAGTTTTATTTTATTTTATTTTCTCTTTTTTTATAAGCTCTGCTATGTTTAGTTCCCTTAAGCTTTCTAATTGACCCATGTAATGAGTGTTGAGTCAATGACTCCCAAACCAGATGGTTTTAGGGCATTAGGTTTAAAGACATCCCCTAATGACTTACTAACTCGAGTCAAGAAGGCTACGAAACTAAACTGTCCTTAACGCTACCAAGCAAAATTTTCACCTTTTGACGTGAACACTCACTGCTTACTGAGGCAAGAGGTCCAGTTACTCAGCAGAAAGTTTCGCAATGATCACTATGAATAAAATTCTCACATTTTGACGTGAACACTCACTGCTTACTGAGGCAAGAGGTCCAGTTACTCAGTGGAAAGTTTATTGATGATGATCATTAGTAGTATTTTTTTTTTATGCTTTTCTATGCCCAAGTGTTTATCCAACAAGTCATCCCGTTTCAGTTAAGATAAGAAACATACACATTAACATCACATGTCATACCTCACACAAATATATGCTAATGTGCATGTGTTAGATTAAATCAAACATGTGAATTCTCGAATTCCCAAAGTAAGTAACAAAGTTTTAAAACTCTATCATCAAATCATATGTTCAAAATTTTAAGCTCACCAATGAAATCACATCAAAAATTTTCAGATCAACCAAAATTTTCAGACAAACGTGAACATGCATTTATCTTCACTAAAAAAAAAAAAAAAACCAACAACAAATTAGGACAAAGTGTGTGAAATGTGTCTCACATACCCCCAAACTTAAATTACACATTGGCCCCAATGTGTGAATAATATAGAAAGAGCTAACCTGGGAGATGAAGAACTAGCTGGATTGGTATGGCTCATAGCATACCCCCAAACTTGAACTGAAGTACGCGTTGTCCCTGAAAAATAAAGACTGGAAATTAAAAAATATTAGAAACAAACATTAATCATAAATATGTAAAATAATAAATAAACAGAAAGGATAAGCTGTGGGGTGCCTCTCATGAGCGCTAAATTTAACGTCTTCAGCCAGACCCAACATTAGTAATCGTGCCCAACTAAACGCTCCACCATCTGATCAATAAATGTGAGTGAAAAATGATCCTTCAGTGTGGTAGCATTCAACTTACGGTAGTATAGACACATTCTTCATCGTGACTGCACTCGAGTTGGAACCAACTCGTCGTCTTTATTTATTACTACCGTCAATCTAGCCTGTTTTGGCACGACATGAATCAGGCTCACCCACTCGCTATCAAAGATTGGATAAAAGATCAGAACCTCTTGTATAGCTGGGATGAGCCCTCTTTGTGGCTCCTTCGATGGCTTGATATTCTCCTCAAAATATAACTTGTGCATCACCACCGAGGGGCTTATCCCTTGATATCCTCAATAGTCCAGTTGATAGCTTCATTGTGCTCTCTTAAAATGTCCAATAATTTATCCTCTTGAGCATCAACCAAATTTGAAGTTGTAGTCACAGGCAAAGAATCTGCTGGACCTAGGAACTTATACTTAAAATTGTTTGGTAAAGGCTTAAGTTCCTTCTTAGGGGGTTTAGGTGTTGTGGTTTCCTCCGTCTCACTGATCTTTTGAGGAGCAGACTCCAAAGTAGCATTTACTTGCTCAAACAACTTATCCAAATCCAAATCCTCTTCAAATTGAGCAAAGCATGCCTCCAGGGGGTCCTTAATGCGTGATTCATCCATAGTCTCCTCCGTCTCACTGCTCTTCTGAGGAGCAGACTCCAAGATAACAGTTGCTTGCTTACGTAGCTTATCTAAATCCAAATCCTCTCCAAACTAAGCAAAGCATGCCTCCAAAATGTCCTCAGACTCCCCTTATTTCTTGGGCGCTTGTAATCTCTCAAGGTAAGGCACTTTAGGTAAAAACGACCTAAGGAGATCCTTAATAATAGGTGTGGCTGTAGATGGCTCAACATCTCTCTTTTCTTTGTTGCCGCTTTCTTGCCCTTGTATAGGAGTTGATAAATTTCCCTCCACAAACTGTTCCTTCGGGTTAGGATCAGGTTGACTCGGGAACTTTCCATTCTCTCCTTCACCCAAGTGACTTGTGATTTGACCCATTTGACTCTCTAGCTTGGCAATCACTTGGGTGTTTACTATTGTTGCACTCCTCACTTCACTCATTGATTGGCTAGTTGTTTTCATGAAATCATTGAGAGCGTCCTCCAATGACTGTGAAACCGACGTTGGCGCTTGAATGAGAGCTTGGTAAGCGGGTGATGGTGCTGGATAGGCTGAGTGACCATAACTTAGAATTAGTGGAGGAAATTCAGGAGGGTAATGATTGTGAGCATGATAAGAGGCTCCTCCCTGATTCATCAGTTGGTTCTGCTCCCATGAAAAATTAGAGTGGTTCCACCACCCTGGATTGTATGTTTCGGAGTAAGATCCATTTGATTGCCAACAACAGTCATTGAAAGCATTCGTTTGTTCCCTGGGATACTCGGCAAAAGCCGGCATTGATGAACAATTCTGTGCTAAATGCATAGAACTAGCACAGATAGAACAGTTATCAACATTGAATGTATTGGCTGCACTGATGGACTGATCGGTCATCCTCATGAAATCCTTGAGGGCGTCCTCTAAAGATTGTGAAACCGGTGCTGGATTCATCCACATTTTTGTTCTATTTTTTTTAATTCATTTTATTTTATTTTTTATTTTTGAGCAATTGTAAAAAAAAAAAAATAATAAAATCAAAATTAAAATTAAAATTATAAAAATAAAACAAAAATGTTAACTAAACTAATAGAAAAATAAAATCAATTCAGACAAAAATTTCACAAACAAAACAATTCCCCGGTAACGGCGCCAAAAACTTGTTGTGAGTTTTAAATTACTCGCAAGCGCACGAGTCATTTGCAATATAGTGTTGTGCAAATGCGAGGTCGAATCCACAGGGAATGGTGTTGTGAAAAATTATTTTTATCTAAACTAACCCTATCTTAACCTAATTCCAAATTTTGAGTTGTATTTTTGCAAAAGAAATATAAACTTAAATTAAATTGATTTAAAAACTAATGATAAAAACACTAAGGTTTTTGAATCCACTCCACCAAAGCTAAAACATATATCTTCATGTAAAAATAGCCTATCAAAACATTCCATGAATCCAACTTAAGACAAAAAACAACAAATATCCCAATTAAACCAAAAGCATCCAATGTATCCGTTTTTAACAAATCACAAAGAAAATCCAATTTAATCAAAAATAATTTGATGTATCCATCAGATGAAACACAAAGAATATCCAACAGAACAATTTAAACGCAATCAATCATAAGATTTTACTCAAATAAAATTGACAGAACATTTATACTAAAAAACATCAGAATTGTATAAACAAATCTGAAACTATTATGCCAAACAACGGCGAGGCTTCATCTTCAACCTTAGTTTGAAGATTTTAGCCTCTCATAATTATGAAACTGCAGTTCATAATAAAAGTGCTAAACATTTAAACTAAATAAAAACAAAATGAAAATAAATATTTACTATACAAGGGAAAATTCCATACGCTGTTGGGCGGCGCTTCCCCTCGTGGTAGCAAAGCCTTCGAGATCCACCAGAATACTAGCAAACAGTCCACTAGTTTGTACCAAAGTGGCTCAGGAATTGCACACTAAAGATGAAGTGAAGGGGGGCTTATATAGGGAAACATCACAAGTGCAATGTGTTTCTAATCCGATGTGGGATACTGCAGATTTTCAGCTTTTGCTCTTTGATCTTTGTCTACTAAAACTGCCATAACTTTCTCTAAAAAAATCATTTTATTGATCCGTAAAATTTTTCCAGAAAATAGACATCCGGATATTTCCAACCATATATGGCTCATCTCTTGGTTCTTCCTGAATCAATACAGTTAAATCCTCAAAAATGGCTGATCTGTCACGCTGAAATCATGCACAACCTGACCTTTGTCTACTAAAACTGCCATAACTTTCTCTAGAAAAATCATTTTATTGATCAGTAAAATTCCCCAAAAAATAGACATCCGGATCTTTCCAAGCATATATGGCTCATCTTCTGGTTCTTCCTGAATCAATACAGTAAAATCCTCAAAAATGGCTGATATGTACGAGCAATTCTGGCAATTTAGTGAAACTCCTTTACAAGCTTATAAACCTGTAAAACAACGAAAAAAAACTCAAAGTAACGAATTCTTAAGCTAACAAATGTAAATTAAGGGGCCAAAATATGCAATATTTTTCACTCATCAATGGCATAAACTTGCATGATATCATATCATACATTTTACTTTTTTTTTTGTCTTTTTTAGTAGAGGTAGGGGGGATTCAAATTCTACTCACTGGCAAGGATTTTGATGTATCTCACCATTGCACCAAAGGCAAGGGAGATTCCTATCATATATTTTACTTTTGAGTATTCTACTAAACATTATATTTTTACAAAATAAAAAAATGAAAGGCTAAAGTGTGTAAAAATTAAATTATATAGAATTTATGTACTTAAAAATTAAAATTAAAACGAAAATCACAATTTAAATTTATTTTGTTAGCTTCAAACCTCAATTGCATATAATGCATAAAATTAAAAATAGAGTTGTTAATGTCAGTCAAAACTAATGTGATAATGTGATTGGGCATATCTACAACATCCGTGTAAGAAATGCAAATATTTCACACCGATTGTGTGATGGTTTAGACCTGTCGGTCACCACACTGTCTTTAAGAGAGATATCGAATCTCAAAGTCGCCATATCATGTGATATATGCAAGCCTACAAAACTCTGTGTCCTTTTGCTTCATCTCCTTCTGATTATGAAGATTCAACAATCCGTCTTGCAATTTTAGGCCCAACCCCCAAAAATAATTTTTTGCTTCTCTTTTTTCAAGAAGGACAAGTCGACAAGTGCACAATAAAAATCTCAGCATGGGATGACTTGTCGAGTTATAACCTGAATTTCACTTTACGAGTTGAGATCGAGTTTAATTTTCTTAACTCGGGTTCGACTCGAAGTTTGATTTGAATAAGATTTTTACTCATGAGCTGAGCTTGAGCTCCCTCCAACTCAGAATCGACTCGGTTTGGCTCGAATCCACCCCTGTTTTTTCTTCCTAATTGTTGTTATGGAATATGGCATCTAAAATCATGACATCAAGTTTTGTTCTATTTGACTTCTTTTTGGTCTGCTTATCGGACTTTTGTTTGGTCATTGGTCTTACAAATGTATTACTTGGGCTTATTTTTGGGTTTGATAATCGTACGATTGGGCTGGCTTTTACTAAGAGTTTCATGGGCAAATGGTCCAACTTTTGGCCCAGCCCCTTTTTTTGTTCTGAAAACTAAAGTCCTATTTGGACTTCTTTTGGGTCTTGTTATTGGACTTTTGTTTGGTCATTGCCTCATTGGTCTTACAAAGCTTTTTCTTCGGCTTATTTTTGTAATTTTGAGTATACTTATACGTTTGGCTGAGGGAGAAAAGTGAGAGGAAAAAACAAAAGGAAAATCTATGTTTTAATTTTTGAGGTTTGTCCTATTTCAATTAATTTTTAAGTTTATAATTTGCTTAGGTTGACTCTTCATGTTTTAACATTGTCTCAATAAAAGCTTTTCTTTACGTTTTGGCAACTGAAAATAAAGAAAAAAAAATTAAAACTGAGAAGAAAAACCTTAATTGAGATAATATCAAAATAAAAAAGGTTGATTTAAGCAAATTAAAATTTTAGGGTTAATTAGAACATTAAAAAAACCTTAGGGGTTAGAGCATAATTTTTTCAAAAAAATGAGTCGAACAAACTTTTCTTTTATTTAGGAAGAAAGAAAAATGGAAAAAAAAGAAAATTAAAAAAATTGATGTGTTTTTCTTACGTGTATAAATCACAACTTTTAAAAATTAGGAGGACTGCAGAGTAGAAAATGAGAGAGAAAATAAATGAGATTATTAATTTACTGGTTAATCTTCATTTAATGTATTATATTAATATTTAAAAATATTTAAAAAATATAATAATAAAAATAATTTAATGATAAAAATAATATCATTTACATTTTATTTTCTCTTACTTTTTCCCAGTCACTTCTATTTACTGTTAAGCACACCATAAGAGTTTCTTGGGCAAATGGATCAATTTCAGAAAACAAGGTTGATGGGCTTGAGCCCGTTAGCTCATTAGTACAATGCCAGTGGGCTACCCATACATTTTCAAAACCTCTGTCTATGGCCCACTTTACTCGGTATACAACGTGTACCAAACCTTTTAAAGCGTGACGATTATTCATCGTCTGATGTCAATCCTTTCTTGATCACCGTCTAATATTTCGGGAACCGCATGATCAAAGGCCATTGCCGCTTAAAAATGATGCTAATGATGGTATGAGCGTTTCATACTGTAGTATTTAAATATCTAGAGAGAAAAGTACTTTAGAAGTGACGCCTATGCATTTGTTAATTGTTTACCTGCTCGATAAATACTGGAGTACTACTATTAAGCACAGCACTCTGTCGCTTTGTTTGTGTTGTACTGCGCTTTCTGATTTCTAGGGTTTTGCAGGTTTTTTTTTGCCCTTTCGAGAAAATGAGGTAAACCTCTCTTCCCGGCTTTGGATCTTCTTGGGTTTTCAGTATTTGACCTAAGTTTTTGTTTATTTTATGCTTGTGTCATTTCTCGTCTTCTTCAGTCTCTGATTGACAAGTGTTTTTGATATGTTCTTGTGGTATTTATTGACCTCTTGGTGTTGGGTTTAATAGTTAGTTCATCATTTATACCATGTTTTCTTTGGATTTTCTTTTTTGGTAAACCTTGTTTGGTTGCTGAGAAAACCGAGGAAAATGAAGTATTATGAGATTTGGATCATGATTAGACGCCGTTTTCTTTGTTCTTAGAGAAAAATTAATGATTTCTGTTACATGCTTGCGTTAGGCACCGGCAAGCGTAGGTTTTTGTGTTTATATTCATTGAAAATGGAATCGTTCCTTGGGGTTTTTATGTTTCATTTTAATGTGATAGAAACTTTCTTATCGTATAAGAAATTTTATTTTCGCTGTGTGATATTAGTCTCCACAAATCACAATAACAGAATAGTTAGTTGCTGTGCTATTTTGGTTCACATTTGAAGCCCGTTTGGTTTGGATTCGGATTGTGCACAGCATAGCTGAAAGTTTCATTATTCTCGGGTCTTTACTGGTTTAATTCAGATATTAATAAATGATTGTATGTTCAATTTTGTTCTTCTTTGGAAGTATTCTACATCTCTTGATTGACATATGTCCCTCTGTACTGTTTTCGCTCTGGTTTAAAAATGCTTACAATTTTGTAGTCGTCATCCTGAGGTGAAGTGGGCTCAGAGAGAGGATAAGGTTTTCCTTACTGTGCAATTGCCAGATGCCAAAAATGCGAAGGTCAATCTTGAGCCAGAGGGAGTGTTTACTTTCTCTGCTAGTGCTGGAACTGGAAGTTCCCTCTATGAATTGAAATTGGAACTTCATGATAAGGTCAATGTGGAGGTGAGATGCTGAGACCAGCCAGTATTTTTTTAAATTTTTTTTATTATTATTACTTCTGGGTTCATGATTTTGCAACGTAGCTTGATTTTATTATTCGTGGACAATAGTGGTTGTGCTGTGAAGATTAAATTTATACTTACATTATTAGTCTATATGATGGTTAATGTGGATTACTTGTACTTTTTGATATTTGAGGATGTTGATTAAAGGTGATTTTCACAGTTGGGCTTATTAATTTGGAATCAATTTATCATCGACTGATTAATACTTATTGTATTTGAAGGAAAGCAAAATTAATATAGGAGTAAGGAGCATATTCTGCATCCTGGAGAAGGCAGAATCAGGATGGTGGAAGAAGTTACTGCGTGGGGATGGGAAGACGCCACATTATGTCAAAGTAGATTGGGACAAATGGGTGGATGAGGATGAGGATACTGGTCTGCATCATTTAAACCTATATTTACTTACCTTGAATAATTCTTTTCCAGGTTAATAAATGCAGTTATGCTTTTAATTAGGTATTAAAATTCACTTCTTGTTTTGATTAGGTCCTGGCAACTTGAATATGGATGGGATGGATTTCTCGGTGAGGATGTGCTACATTATGATTTTTTCTTAATATTTTAGGAATCTTGGGATTACTTGTTCTAATTCTTGCTATTTGCAGAGCATGGGAGGCATGGGAGGCATGGAAGGCCTGGGAGGTTTGGGAGGCATGGAAGGCCTGGGAGGCATGGGAGGCATGGGAGGCATGGAAGGCCTGAGAGGCATGGGAGGCATGGAAGGCCTGGGAGGCCTGGGAGGCATGGGAGGCATGGGAGGCTTGGGAGGCTTGGGAGGCATGGGAGGTTTGGGAGGCATGGGAGGCATGGGAGGCATGGGTGAAGGAGGAATGGGTGACTTTGAAGACAGTGATGATGAAGGTAACTGTGCTATAAGCTTTTGTAGTTAATTTGTGATTTACTGCAAGATTCTATTATGGGATTTATGCTTGTGCTTGGTTTTGTTATAGACTATCTGGGGGCATGTTAGATGTAAGCTGCGTACACGGTGGTAAATAATTTTTTTTTATTGATAAATGAACCTTTCATTAAAGGGCACCAAGAGCGGTGCCAACCCTAATACAAAAACCAGACTCCTATGAAGTCTATGGGTTCTTCATTTACAAAAAACATACTCAATCACAAGTTAAAACAATTTTGGTCCTGAGGTTTTCAATGAAGTTTGATTTTGCCCCAAACATTTCAATTTTTGGAATGCCTTCTGTGGTGTTTCAAAATCATTCCAATTAAGAAAATACCGTGAGAGAATGTGTTTGTTAGTAATGGAGATGCATACGTGGCAATTCTTTTTCCACCTATTATAACAATTTGGGACACGCAGCACCATTTTACATTCCACATGTCATATGACATGGAAGCTTAAGCTGGGAGGGAAAGTTCCCACCCAGTGGGACATTAAAAGCTCTGTTTTCCCAAGACACAGATCTTTGAGAAGATTCTTCCCGAGAGAGTGCGAGTGAGAGTATCAAACCCCCAAACAATAATCACATCTTACTCACTTTAATGTGTTAGTGGCCAAGATGATAGCAGGAGCAATAATATTGAAGGGTGTGATTTTCAATGAATAAATTCTTTGTTGTCTGAAATTTCTTATTCACATTGCTTGCAAAGAAAAACTTCTTATTCACAACTAATGATCGGTTGTTTTATCTTACTTGAATTTGCAGCTCAAATATTTCCATAATCATTCATAAATGTTTTTAAGAACAATGGATAGCAATATATTTTAATATCCTATCCCAAATGCACCGAGTAGTGATGTGGTGGACCTTGGGCTAGGAGATTACAGTGACAGCCCTACAGTGGTAAAAAATAGATTATAGATTATAGTGACGACTCTATGTTGGATAAATGTGCATGTAGTATAAATAGTTACTGTTTATGTGTTTTGTTCTGTTCTATCCTTATGCTTGTAGGTGTTAATAATAATAGTCGTTATCTTTTCTTATTATAGAAGAAGTGGCAAATCCAGGGGAGGATGCTGACAATGCAGGAAAGGCAAAGCCAGAAGAACAACATGCTGGGCAGAGTGGAAGTGGAGCTCCAGAAGAGAAAAAATAAGCTGCACCAAGGACATGTTCTTGTATTAGTTCAATGTTAAACTCAGTCAACTTATGAGGGTAAATTTTTTGGTCTCTTTGGCGGGACCAATAGGGCATCATTTGGCCAACTGAGTAGAATTAACATTTGCCTTTTATCTTATCTTGTTGGCAAAACATTTGTTCCTGTCTTGTGGACAGACAAAAGCCCTCTTTCTTGAGTTAGGATGTTGTATTTAGTTGTTTGTTTCATGGATGATGATTTGAAACGTGAGCATTTGAACTTGGTATTTTCCTTACATCCACAACCTTACTGGTCCATGGTGTATTCAGATATATGTTTGCAACTGTTAGGAAACTAGCATAATGTTCGCTTGTCTTACTCATTCGGTAACTTTTGTGCACTACTACTGTGACATAACCCTATGTTGGCCTTCAGGAGTTAGGTTCATTGGCCCCTTCCATGATCCCATATGCGTAAGGAAAGTTTAAGCATTGCTGCGTGGAAGCAGATTAGTATATTTTGAGTCCTTGAATCATTATGAGGAGATTGTAGTCTGCTTAGGAGAAATTTAGCATATTGTTATGCTGAGTAGGCCCCATCCGTCCAACAATTTGACTCCCACGTCCCAAGTTAGGGAAGGTATGGACTTCCAATTTCATGATTTAGTTTTTGAAGGTCTGTCATAATGTTTAAACTGCTGAGTTAGGAACTAGAGGAGTTCAAGCTCGACAGGAAGATGATTATCTCATTTTAGCATCTATGCAGCTGTCGGTGAACTGTGTTTTGGATATATAAGTTTACTCTTTATCCAACTGGACAGGTAGTTGGGAACAAGGATGTTGTCAGTATCTCTATCAGATCTGTTACCAAGTTTGTTTACTTAAATCTTGCATTCATGAATGGTTTGAACTTGTGACTTCTTTTTAACTGATAATTGTGGGGATTGGGAAAAAGATTTGCAATGGGTTCTCTTTAAAGGAAAAACTTGGGCTGTATTCAAGTCATGATGTGGCTTGTTTTGTTTATAAATGTTGATGAGCATACAAAAATTCCCCATGCTAGCACGGAAAAAGAAATTACACGAGGGATTGCACTGTGTAAATCTTGATTGGTATCGGTTGAAAATTTGATTGAAATTTTTTAAGAATTGGATTAATAATATTCGGTTAATATTATTAATAAAATTTAAAAATTTATCGGTGAAATTTTCAATAAATTGATTTGTACTGGTGTAACTTAGAATTTCTCAAATCTTTGGAACTTTTACTTCTAGGCTGGCACTTCTGAATCTGCTATACCTACGTCTGTCTGGGTAGTGTGTAAGAGTCTCATTCATAACGCTGAAAGAGCACTTCATCTTCATGCTACAATGATTGCAGGTTTTTTGATGGAAGTAATTGCAAAATGTGGTTCTTACGCCTGCTTTCAATTTTTACATGTCATCAAAAGTTCTTTTTTTTTTTTTTCTGTTTAACTGGGGGGCTACAAAATTTCTATTTTTTTTTCTTTTCGCATTTGGTTTTTGGGTAGGAGCAAAATGAATGATAGTAATAATTATAGAAACAGAAAGTTAAAATTAAAACTGAAATAAAAATGGAAACAAAAGGGTTACTCCACTTCAACGAGAAAGGCTCGAACTGTGACTGGTTGCTACCACAGTCTACAAGTCTATTAAACCGAGCATCACTTTAAAGATTCAAAACCCTAATAAAAACCCTGCTTATTTCCCAATCAAAACTCAAATCTAATGGTAAAAGGCTAAAAGTAAATGTCCTCACCAGAAGACAATAACGAGAGAACATGGAAGAGGCCACGGAGATGGAGGTGAAAGAACAGCAACAACAACCACCGTCTGATTCTAATCAGAGCCAAAACTCATTCAAGAGATTCGGTCTAAAAAATTCTATTTAAACCAACTTCGGCGATGACTACGTTTTCCAAATTGCTCTCAAGTAATGTTTCTTTCTTTTTCTCTCCTTTTTATTTCCTTCGTTTCCCCGGAAAACTCAGGAAAGAAAATATAGTTTAATTCAATCTAATTTTTGGAACTTCTGAAACTACCTGAAATAACAAAGAAATTCAATATGTCAGCCTTTTAGTGCTTCATTGTTTGGTTCTGGGTTCAGTAGTTTTGCCCATTACAATTTGTATTCTTTTCTTACGTTTTCTCGAAGACCAAACAAATGTCTATTTAATAGTTGCTGATTACATTTTGGTCGTGAATGAAAAAAGGGATGATTGGACGTCAATGGCGGTGTCTTTGTCAACTAAAGCAGTGAAATTGTACTCATCTGTGACGGGTCAGTACTACGGAGAGTGTAAGGGCCACTCTGCAACTATCAATCATATTTCTTTCTTTGGTGCATCGTCGCCTAATGTCTTGCACTCTTGCTCCTCTGATGGCACCATCAGAGCTTGGGATACCCGAACATTCCAACAGGTAATTTTCTCTGTGCATATATAATATATTTATATACACGTACACAATACTGTTTGATCCTTTGATCTTTTGTACATGGGTGGCACCTCTTGCTGCCTTTTATACTATTATTTTTATTGTAAAAAAAAACTGTTTGATCGTTTGATTTAGTGGGTTTTCTGTTTTTTTGCCCATCTGAGAGTAAAAGTTTCCCATTTGAGAGTAAACATTTCTTGATCTTGTCTTCGTTTTTGTTTTGCTATGGATGCTGCAGGTGTCATGTATAAGTGCTGGCTCTGATCAAGAGATCTTTAGCTACTCTTTTGGGGGGTCAACTGATAATCTTCTCTCTGGTGGATGTAAATCGCAGGTGTGATGTCTAGTATATGGGATTTGATGATGTAATGTTACAAAGTGATGTTTCTAAGTTTAGATCATTTCCAGCTATGTTGTGCCTTCAGGATAGGATTTATACAATGTCATCTTTTCTGCATGTAAAAGGTGGCTTCTTCCTGCATGCAAATTGAACGCAAGGTGTAACTAGTTATCAGTTATACTCTTACGAGGATAATTGTTTTCTACATGACCCTCAATGAAAAGGATCTACCTATTCACGAGTTATTTTTCATTTTTGAGTAGCTTACTGCAGGTACTTTTCTGGGATTGGAGAAATAAGAAGCAAGTTGCATGCTTGGAGGAGTCTCTTATGGATGATGTTACTCAGGTCTGTTTCTGATACATGTGCATTTGCAAATATAACCATGGTAAAACTTGTTTGTCTTGTCTTTCTTTCTTTACTTTTGTGTTTCAAATATATGAAAGCAATAATAGAAAATAGAAATGCAGTTTAGATTAACAAAACATGCTTATGATAACAACTTGGGGCTTTGGTGGATTAGAATGGAACAGGGAATACAGTATAGAAGCCTAATCTTCTATGTTCATGTGTTGTCCCTCATAGTGACATGGATCTTGGTTGAGATGCCTTGCTCTTTGCGAAATCCTATTATTGTTAGGTTGCAAGATATGATAGTATGATACTAAGTGCTTATGTAAAATCTGTATTTCGAAAAAAAAGGAAACCTGTATTTCTTCTGATATTTTAGCAACTCCATGATTATTAACAGGTGCACTTTGTACCGGACCAACAAAACAAGCTTGTTTCTGCTTCTGTAGATGGATTGATATGTATATTCGATACTCAGGGAGATATCAATGACCACGATCACCTGGAATCAGTAAGTGCTGGTACTGTTAGCAGCCAATTTTTTTTCCTGTTTGCTTGAGTTGATCAAGAGTAATAGATAAAATTGAAGTTACCTTGTATTTTGGCTGTTATGGAAAGGGTGATGGTTGGTTCAAGCAACTGATCAGCCAGTTAAGTAACTATAGCTATGCACTTCGCTTTTCTTTTTTCTTTTTTGTATTTGTGTGTGGGAGCAGCGGATAAATTGGTCTATTACCTCATCTTGAGATCGTTAGGGCATAACCTTCCTTTTTCAAAGGTTACACAAACATGGTTGAGAAGATGGTTAGGATGTATGTAGTAGCACAAAATTATTAGTCTTTGGGTACAATAACTACAAGTTTGGTTCATGGAATTGAATTAGGTAGAATAGAATTGTGATTCCTTAGAAATAGAATTGAGCTGGAATAGAATTTATATTCCACTATTGTGTTTAGTTGTGCATACAGAATTACTAATTCTATTCCTATTCCAAAGTTTGGTTGGATAGAATAGAATGCTAGAATTCTGGTGGAATTTGTTGTAAATGACCAAAATATCATTGCTCTTCATAATAGACAAAAATGAAAGAAATTTTATTTATAAATTTTTAAATCATTTTAAGCAATGTATACAATTATTTTATATCTATTTAATTATTTCCTTTTTAATCCATACATAATTTTTTATTCTTGTATCCTTATATAATATTTGTAAGTATATTTTTTTTTCTCTGACGAGAAAGAGAATATTAAAAAAATAACATGCCATTAAAGGGGGAAAAGCAAATCGTACATTTGAATTGTGCCTTTGGCGTCCAAAATATTGTAAGGCTGAAATAATGCAAGGATAATTTTGGAATATAATGCTTTATGTGATAGCTTTTTCGTCTAAGCAGGACCAAAAGCTAATACAAGTGGTTGTTGAATTGCAAATAACAAGGTGGATGTGTCATTTGCTATTCCATGTTTTGGAGCAATTGGGATTGCCATAGATTTGCAATTCCCACTTATTGTCCAACCAAACAAGTGAAATGGATGGAAATATGGAGATATTTACCTCCAACCAAATGTGACATAATGGATTTGAGTTTGAATTCCATGCTTGAGTGAAGTGACCTAGCTGCAGTGTGTGCGCGCCAAGGATGCACTTATGGTTGTGTGTGTGTTGGTGTGGATTACATTATGCTGTACAATTCAGCCAACTCGTGGTTCGCGGTTGTGTTTTACACTAATCACTTATGATTTTGTCTCTTATGGAACACATCCCATTGATGTGCTTGTAGTTGATTAATGGTTACCTGTGCTCAACCAAATCCCTTTTGCTTGTTGCTTATTATATGAGAAGTTTTATTGTTTCTTCCCACAATAATTTCTCTTTAGTACATATAATGCCTATTTTCCTCTTCTACTGAATTTGGAGGTACAAAAGTTCTATTAATATATGGTCCTCCTAACCTCAAAAATTCATAGATTTCTGTTCAAGTTAAGGTTTCAAAGAATGCATTTTGTTATTCAACAATACCATGTTATGTGCTGGAACTGGAACTGTATGCTAGAACTTATAGATATTTGATTAAATTGATCTTTACAATCTTGCAGGTGATCAATGTGGGAACTTCAATTGGGAAAGTATGGTGTTTGACGCATATTGAATCCCTAAGGTATACTTCTCCTTTACTTGTGAAAAAAAAAGATAGTAGTTTTCTTCTCATTATCAATTTTGCAAAACATTTGAAGATGAATTCTACTCCATTATCTTATCACGTTTTGGTGTTCAAGAGCGGCCTATGTTTACCACTATAAAGTATAGAGGCTTAAGAATAACAAAAGAACACACACTTCTACATCTAGAGCTACTCTTATCCAGGTTTGACTACATGTACAGTATTATTTTACTGAGAATCTATTCTTATATGCTACTCCTCATAGTTTCTGGGACTGGAAGGATGCAAGAAATGAAGCAAACTTTGAGAATGCTCGTGCATTAGCATCTGACAATTGGACATTAGATCAGGTAAATTCTCTCTGCTAAATAAATTCTGCTCTCTTTTTTTGCTGCATATACATGTATGTTGGGATGGGATTGGGAGGGTATAAATGAGATGCATCTTGCATCATATTCTAATAAGATGTTGGAATAGACTTTTAGATTAGGCTCTGGATGTTTGCCTCTTAATATTATGAGAATTTTGTAAACAAGAATAGTCGAAGTTTTGAAGTTCAAGAACAATTATAATTGAGTTGTAACAACCCACACTGGATAAGACAAATGCAAGACTCAAATTTTAGATTTCATTCCAGAAAACAAGTGATAAGGCCAGCAAACCAGTCGAGGAAGGCCTACTCTTTGATACTCCTCTCTATTTTCTGGATTATTTGGAATGAAAAGAATAGGAGAGATTTAGAAGGTGAGGAAAGACCTCTAGCCTCCATCAAGGAAGGGTGGTTAAATGCTTTTGGGTTTTGTTTTAGGGGAATATTATTGTAAATGACGAGGATTTCATTGATTATTAGTAGATAGTCTTTCGTAAATGGGTGACACCCTCTTGTTACCCTTGAATACAATGTTATCTTTGTTTATAAAAAAAAGAAGGCCGGCATATCAGTCAGAGGTAACAGCCAAATGATTAACTATGTTCTGCATTGAACAACCATACCTTCTGTTACATACCTTCTGTTACACAATTGAGGTGTTGTCAACCAATTATCCATCAACCCTGGATATCAAGAGTGATGATTTTTTCAACTGCTTGAGCATGTTTTTCTATGGATATAAATGTAATTCTTTGAAGTATTGGTGGGGCTTACATCTAAAACTAAAATCTTTGCTTCTTGACGGTTTGGAAATGATGTATTTACGTGTAGAACTTTAGATTTAGAGTGAGTCATGGAGTAGAAAGCCATGAAATCTGTCTAATTTAGATTTAATAGTCGGTGAGGATGCAAAACAACCAACTTATATAAACTTTTATCATAGAGGCATTGTATAGCACAAGCTCACATTTCCTGTTCCAATTGCCTTTATGTTTTGGCAGGTTGATTATTTTATCGATTGTCACTATTCAGGAGGTGAAACTTTATGGGTGATTGGTGGCACTAATGCTGGAACCATAGGATATTTTCCTGTAAATTACAAAGGAGGGAGAGCAATTGGATCTCCAGAAGCAGTTCTTGGAGGTGGTCACACTGGTGTTGTTAGGAGCGTGTTGCCTATGTCAAGCATGTGGGGCGGTCCTGCCCAGAGCCAAGGCATTTTTGGATGGAGCGGTGGTGAGGATGGCCGCTTGTGTTGCTGGACCTCTGATGATTCTCTTGAGATAAATCGATCATGGATTTCCAGTGTGTTAGTTATGAGGTCGCCCAGGACTCGCAAGATAAACAGACACAATCCCTACTAATGGGGGTTATTTTAGTCCTTGTGTTTTTGAAGTGGGATTTTCTATTTTTGTTCATTTTTGTTAGTGTTTTCTCCTCCTAATTTCCCTCAGAAGGATAAAATCCTGAGTACCAAGCTGTGAGTTTGCTGTATCATTTGTATTTTTATACATTATTCACAAAGCATAGGAAAACGTCTAACATCTTAAAGGAACTGCGTACCAATCAATCGTTTTCATTCATTTTGTCTGATGTCTGCCAAGTGATTACAGCATATTGGGAACATCATTCAGTATGGAGTGGTGCTATAAGAACTCCCGCTAGGTACAGCTTTGCCTACTCAACTTTCCTAAAAAATATTCTCACTTTTCACCCTATCAGCTTAGGAGATATGTTGGGGATACAAGAAGTATCTTTGTTCTTCATCATGTGACTTGATGAAAATTATTAATTATGGTGTAAACTAAATCCTAGAAGGCAGCCCGTGAGCTCAAGAAATATCATTTCATTGGAATTTCGATTCTTAGTCTCTGCATTTTTATCTTTAGAGGCTTTGTTTTCTCAGGATTACGAACCTCTTCATTATAAAATTTAAATGAAAGACAAGTTCAAAATGAAATTGAATATCGTTTTTCATTATTTGATAATGCAACATTCAATCACTATAAACTTAACTCCATTTCAATTATTAAATGAGAAGGATCATGATCCGTTTTCTCAAATGAATCTCATCTCAAGCTATTTGGATCCTACGTCAAAAAATAGCTCTAGTTGAAAAATCACTTGAATCAGCCACTGAAGTAAGAACATGAAACTGATTTCCAACTTCAGAATAATAACACAACCAATCAGCTAGAAAGAAACATTCTAATGAAACTCTTTATTTTGGACCCATTTAAGTAGGACAAACATATCTTCAATCTCAACAAGATAAAAAAAGATATTTAAGTTAATAAAGGACGAATCACCATACCAATTCCTCAGATTCAGTTCTGTAATACTCCAACCTTCAAACTAAAATCAACTGTTCCAATCAATTTAACCCAAGGGTAAGACATTTCGATAGCTTAAACATTTCACACTGAAATCGGGCGCAAAAATGCCTCTATAACTAGCATATTCACCCAAATTTAAATCAACTGCTCCAATCAAATTAACAGAAGGGAAAGACATTTAGATAGCTAAACTTAAACATTTCACACTGAAGTCAGGCGAAAAGATGCCTCTATAACTAGCATATCTGCCCAAAGTTGTTTGTCACCACGTCAACCTCGGCCTCGCCCTCCACCTGTCACCAAAAGCAAAACCATGAGTTATTTGCAACAGATGCTTTTCCAACTTTTTTGTTTTCTTCAGTCTAAGCTCACCTCTGTTTCCACTACTCCTTCCACCAGATCCACCCCTACCTCTTCCACCTGCACCCTTAGCACCTCCGTCATCTAGGCCACGCCCGATTCCTTTTGCTGGCCTTGCACCAGGACCGTCCTCTCTGCCTCTTCCTCTGCCACGCCCTACCCCAGGTGGCCTTCGATCTGAAAAGTCAATTGATTGCTTCAACACCCAAATCTAAAATTTCACTTTTCTTTGAATGCCTGAGCTCAAAGAGAATCTCAATTCTATGTGCAAAGTCTTAAAAAGAAAATGCACAAGAAAACAAACGAATTAACAAAAGAACAAGGCATGGATGTGCACATGATCATAGAAGTTAATTCATTTTAGTTCAAACATGACAACTATAACTATCCGACTGAGCTAGACAAGAATGAGTACTTAGAACAGTAACAATCAATAGAACAAATATAAGTCCCTAAATGCATAGTACTGCTTTCAAAGGATCTCTACATGGATGACTCAGATGTACAAGTGAATAATATGATAGATCAGCACTTTGTAGCAATAGAGTAACATATACCTGAACGACTCTTGGTTTCTTCCTGAACTTTATCAATCACCTGAAAGCCAAAGGTAATATCACTAGATTAGCCAAAAATGTTGCCAAACATTCAAAAGTAAGGAAAAGAAACCAAAACAAACAGTATAAAAAAAGGTGAACAACATTAAAAAAATATTTCAGTTAACTATCAAATCCTTCAAAGGGAATTCAACCCGACAATATAAGATCTAGGATCTGTGACGCCAAGCTTAACTATTACCACTTAGATCTTAAGAAATATTAAAATAATTAAATTGTTAAAAACCCACACACATGCCTCTAAACACTGCACACTTTGTGATCAGGGAAATATTCAAATAGATGAAACCAATTTTAACATGTTTTCACATTTTCTTGACTAATTTAGCATTATTTTGTGTACGTTTGGGCCTCAATTGCGTGAGGCAGAAGCCAGTTTAATCAAAAACCAAATATCAACTGTAAGCTGTCTTGAAAATGTGCATATCAACCAACTAGCTTCTGACAAGAGAAGCTCCTTCCAACGCCTTTAAGAAAAGAACCCTTTCGAGAATGGATATTTAAAAAATTTGTCCACCCACGCATCAACAAGACTAAGAATCCAACGGTGACTCAAGATTTGACGATATGAAAATAAGCAAAAAGGAGAAAAATGTAGCACATACCTCATCAGGAACTCGGAGATACTTAATTGTATTACCACGTATATAGCATTCAGGCATTCGCCAAAACCTATCTCCATCCTACATTATAGTTCCACTCAATACGGATCATGATCTTCAAAATAATAAAATTACCATTCCTCAAGCAAAAAATATTATAAAAAGATAGAAGAAAGAATGAGTATAAAAAAGAGGAGTTGAATAAGGAGCATAAAGTACCTTGGAGGTACAGATGACTTCACGAAGATGGATGTTCATCCAAGTATCACAATTGACCAAATGTCCATTGTAAGTCTCCCCATTTTTCAGCTCAACCAACTGTTACAACACACCCACTAAGGATCACAAATTACAACGAAAAGGGAAAACTAGAACATAATTCCTAAGAAATTTAAACATAAAAACAGCTTTGTGTTTTAGGTTGATATCTAAAATGAAAGAGAAAAAGCTCCTACCATAGGGTGCCCCTGTGCAGTCTTGAGTAGAGAAAGAGGAAGCTGCAATGAAAATTACCAACAAAATTGTAAGCAAGGAGAAGCAGATAATGTAAATTTTACTTTTTCCTCTTTTTTTTCACGATTTAGGAAGCAAAAAGAATTTGGCTCTACTTCTACAGCTGCTTCCGTAAGCAGAATTTACTTCGAATGTTCGGTGAATAAGGAGGAAAAAGAACATAAAAGAAAAACAAAAACAGCAGTTTGCACTCAAAATTTTGGTTCATTCCAGTTAAGTTTGTATGCCATTTTATTTTTCCATAAAAGCCGAATTGACAGAATAATAAACAAGATTCGTAACTTTCCGTCCTCTTTTTCCTTGTTTTCCTAGGCAACCAAACAGAGGTTCAAGGAGAAGTTGAGAGAGTAACATACCATCTTCTAGGGCTCGAGAACAAAGCGAAAGCTAAAACAAAAGCTACCTGCGAGCAGTAGAAGTCAGAAACAAGATCAGAGAAGAATCAGAAGAGCCTTTTAAACTTGGAATCTTCGTTAAATCGGTTACATATTATCTAAGTTACTAAAAACCTAAACTCTCCTACTTATGAAGGAACCCTAGATTCCATTAATTATCATAAATCTGGAAAAGCAACCAGAAGCTAATACATAGAACAAAGAAAAAATAGGCGGGGCCATAAAACCCTAAAAAAGAAACGGAGAGTATAATTATCAATGGTAAAATGACGAACAAGAATTGAGGAGATTGGGATATCACTTCTTCTTCTTCTATCTTCTATCTTCTTCCCTCTGCTCTTTACAATACCTAGAGGGTATGCTGCGTCACCGCGTATGCAACGAGTACTGTATCTGTATTTCCTTTTGTAATGGGACTTCAATGACGGTTTACAATTTTTTTTTAACCCTACTTTTTTCCCCTTTTAAGTCAAAGCCCAAAAAATCAGCGCAAAGAGTAAAGAGACAGTAGCAAGTGAGGATTTACCGTTTGGCCTAGTTTCAATTTCTGCTTCTTTTAAATTAGTTTTTATTTCTATTTCGTATTTGATCGATTCCAATAGATGCCGGTGGTTGCGATTACTCTTTCCTTTGCATTGTATCCACCGATGAAAATTGATTATTTATATTTGTCTATCAATCAGATTAAGTGATAGTTGCAAGTGAGACCTAGTTTTTATTTCTGTTTCTTTTACACTAGTTTCTATTTCTATTTCGTACTTTTTGTAAACAAATCGGTCGGCTTTAATTGATTTATGAATGACAATAAATGTCGGTGGTTGCGATTACTTTTTCGTTCGCATTTGCATCACCTGTGAAAATAATCGTTTACCGATCAGATCGAGTAATAATTGTTGATGCACACTGTCTATCATTATGGGTGAAACGATCAACTGTATCTATATATTTTCACTTATATATATATTTTCCGTTAAAAAAACTCTAAAAAAGTTTTTTCAAACATTAATTTATGCATATAATCACATTGCCATAAAAAGAAAAATGTTTTATGTTGCATTTCGGCAACATTAACTATGTTAAAAAAATGTTTTTTTTTCTGACATGTGCACACTTTCAAATATACTAAATAAATCCAACAAACCACGTATCATCTTAATTAAAACTATTTTCATTAAATCCAATATAAATCATCTTGCATAACAGTTTTTATAAACCACCATAAACAAATATCCGTATTACAATATAAAATATATATTTCTTATAAGAGCTTTTATAAGGGAACTGGGGGTTATAAATATACAAACTAATTAAAGGCATAATGGTATTTTGTAAAAACGAAAGGATGTGCAGGTAGGACGTTGGATCTGCAATCCACCATAACCGCTCTAGTCAGTGATTTTCGCATCCACATCCATCTACCACCTACGACAAAAAAACTTGACCCAGCCTAATTGGATAGATCGAATTTTCCGGTGATTGGTCGATTATTGCCATTCCTAGACTAGTTTAATCTGGTATGATCTTTCATCCTGTTTTTTCTTTTACAAGAACAAGTTGGACTTGATCTTCGGTTCACATTTGAATTGGATGGATATTCGATCCACTTCTGATAACGTAATTTTAAAAAAAATAGACAGGAGTACTACTGTGATGCTGAAGATTATAGCACTTGGTAAAATTTAGTGTAAACTAAAAATATAAGTTTGATTGATAGGTTTTAAAAATGTTTTTTAAGCTTTGAAATTATTGATTATTTGAAATCCATCACAATAATATAAAAGTTAAGAGCATGTCTAGTTGTGGGAAAATATTATTTATTATCTCTCGTTTTCTCTTAACGCTTTTTAAATAATTTAGACATTCTTAATATATTTTGAAAATCAATATATGTATTTTTAATCTTTTTAACATAATTTGAAAATACTATTTTTCTTGTTTCTTTTTTTTATTAATATTATGTTAAAAAGATTAAAAAACAAATAATTTTTTTTTAATTTTGTCAAGAATATTCAAATTGTTAAAGAAAGTAAAGTTAGAAAATGGAAAATGTTTTGCAAAATTAAGTTGACTTTAATATTTTCAATTCCATAAGAAATTGGATGGGAGAAGGTAAAAGAAAAGATTCCAAGCAAAGATCTTTTTTGTTTCTGTCTGTCTTTTTCAGTGTGGACTTAATTTGCATTGCTCACTATGTTCAATAAGCAAATAAAGTCCATTATCATCCTCCATCCCATTAGAATGCTCCTCATTTGCCATTCTCATCTTTTCAACCAAACTCTCTTGCACCTACTCAATGATATTTAAAATGTAGAATGAAACATTAAAGATATGTATTATTAATGAAGAGAAGAACAAGACATTATAGATCAAAACATAAATATGAGAAGACATGGTTAGAAAACCGAAGCTACGTGCACTTTTTGTAATGACACTACTTGTTAACCTGCATTTAATTTTAATAATGACAAAATACTGCTTTAATAACACTAATAATTTTATCTAAATGTTTAAGCGGTAAAAACATTCGGTACGAAAACAAGATACAAGAACTCAACGCGATTCAGATACCAAAACAAGACAGAAGATCTAAAATAGACATTAAGGTAATTGAAACAATTGTAAATCTCTTATATTCAATTACATAGCTTGATCTGTGGCTTAATTTATAAAAAAGGCTTTGAGAAAACTAAAAATATAAAAAGTTTCTAAGACAAAAACTATTTTTAAAAAAGAAAACTGGGTTGAAGGATAACCCAGTCCACTAAGTCCCTATACCAGTCGATTGGGATATGGGACAGAAAGTTCCCAGTCGACTGGTAACTTCACCCAGTTGACTGGTCCTCTGACCCAGTCGACTGGTTATCTCCCTTAGCCTAAAAAGTGAAAAATCTTCACTTGACCCAGTCGACTGGTACAAGGACCCAAACAACTGGTAATTCAAAAATATGACCGTTTGAGACGCGTGACTTAAGTATTTAATGCTCAAAACCTACCAAGTCAGTGTCAAATGGCCATATTGATTCAAGACTATATAAACCCACTTCAATGAACATTTAAAATAAAAAGAAAACACATTCAATTCATAATATAGCTCATTAATTCTCAAAATCTTTGAAAAATTTATTATTGAACCATTCTTCAAGCTTGTTCTTAAAATATTGCATTTGATTTTAATAATGACAAAATACTGCTTGAATAACACTAATAATTTTATCTAAATGTTTAAGCGGTAAAAACATTCGGTACGGAAACAAGATACAAGAACTCAACGCGATTCAGACACCAAAACAAGACAAAAGATCTAAAATAGACATTAAGGTAATTGAAACAATTGTAAATCTCTTATATTCAAATATGTAGCTTGATCTGTGGCTCAATTTACAAAAAGCTTTGACAAAACTAAAAATACAAAAAGTTTCTAAGTCAAAAACTATTTTTAAAAAAGAAAACTGGGTTGAAGGATAACCCAGTCCACTAGGTCCCTATACCAGTCGACTGGGATATGGGACAGAAAGTTCCCAGTCGACTGGTAACTTCACCCAGTCGATTGGTCCTCTGACCCAGTCGACTGGTTATCTCCCTTAGCCTAAAAAGTGAAAAATCTTCACTTGACCCAGTCGACTGGTACAAGGACCCAATCAACTGGTAATTAAAAAATATGACCGTTTGAGACGCGTGACTTAAGCATTTACTGCTCAAAACCTACCAAGTCAGTGTCAAATGGCCATATTGATTCAAGACTATATAAACACACTTCAATGAACATTTAAAATAAAAAGAGAACACATTCAATTCATAATATAGCTCATTAATTCTCAAAATCTTTGAAAAATTTATTGTTGAACCATTCTTCAAGCTTGTTCCTAAAAGAGAGATATTGTTCATTTGTAAAAGCGCTTATTGCTGTCTTTGTACCATTTACTTTACAACAAATTTCATTTATTGTAAAGGGAAAGAGTTGGTATAACTCTTAGAGTGTTTAGGATTAAACACTTCATTGTAGCTTTTGTGAGGAAGAGATCAGTTGTAAAGTTTGTGCAATACCCATGAAGTTGTATGACTAAAATTTTAGTGGATTACTTCAAGGAGGTTCCTTGAAGAGAGTGGACGTAGGGTCAGAAGGAATCCGATAATGTCGAACCACTGTAAACGGAGTTTGTACTTTCTATTCCTTAAACTCTTTTACTTTCAAGTATATTATTCGTTTGTGTGCTCTGTGCATTTAACTGTTTAAAAACATGCAAAGTAATTAGCAAAAGTTTTTAAAACCAATTCACCCCCCTCTTGGGTTTGAACCTCGGTTTACACTAATCATGTTTGGAGACAAATATTTAAGCAAGATCTTAGAATTTGGTGAATGTTAGTGAAATCCCCAATTCTAAAACAATGATTTAAACCAACTTTGTCTAAAATTTTGTCTCCAAACATGACCATTATTATGCATTCAACGGCTTGTGAAAAGTACCAATTAATCTCAAAAGGTTGACATGTTACTCTATACATAAAACGAGTAAAGATTGGGAGCCAACACTTTAGTATATTTTTTTTTGGGTCTATGAACGAGTTTGCCAATGAAAAACATGGGTAAATTGAAGTTTCCTTTTTGTTCATGTCTGAATTTATCTACTATCATTTGAACTTTTAATAATTGTCGCTTAAACAACGTAACGATTAGGTACACAACAAAATTGACTTTATGTCACTATTCATATGAAATAGGAGTAAATGATACAAGAAGTACTTGATTGGCACCTGTTTGTAAAAGATACATGATATAAAAATCAATTTTATTTTTAAATAATATAAAAAAATAAAAATATATATATTTTATTTTTATCAGAATTAAAATAAGAATTTTTCAGATGATATAGCCTCTCAAGTTCTCCAGGCCGTAAGAAGCTGCAGAAAGTGTATAAAATAAAGAATTCAACTTGTAAAACTTATACTTCATCACAAAGAGAACTCGAGGAAGTTTTTTGGGTAAGGAAGAGAGTTCACGTTTGTCTTCTCTAACACGAGTAATTATGATGAGAGGTGGTAGTTTCAGTTTTCCATCACTTTTTTTTTATTTATTTTAATAACAATTTTGAGAAATTTAAATAATAATAATAATAAAAATAAAAATAAAAATAAAAACTTCAAATCATAATGGATAAAAATATTGGCACACAACCACAACAGTAAAGTTGAGAATAAACAAGAAAGAGATCAACTCTTTCATACAGGGATACCATGATTACTATGATTTTTTTATTAGATCGAATCTAAAATATTAATTTTAAATCAGTTCAAAATTTTATTAATAATTATAAAAAAATTTATTGGTTATATTATTTTTGAGTTTTATTTTTATACTGATGTTACTATTTTTTTTTCAAAATTATCAATAAAATTTTGAAATAATCTAAAGCCAAATATTTAAATCCGCTCTAACTAAATATATTTGCATAATTACAATACTAATCAAGATCAATTTCTCCAACAAAAGCCTTAAGATTCTCATACGAAGACCCACCTTCCTTGGTAGCCTCCTTGGCCAAATCTTTCCATTCCTTCGCATTCCTTCTCAGTTCCTCTCCTTTCTCTCCCATCACCAAATCTAAACACCTCTTGATCTCCTCACTTTCAACTATCCCATTCCCCGCCGTCATTACCCTCACTCCCGTCTTCCAAGTGTCTTCAATTAGCTTCGCGTTTGTCTCTTGATCTATCCATTGAGGGAAAGCCACCATTGGTATCCCACAAACCAAGCTCTCCAAACTCGAATTCCACCCACAATGCGTTAAAAAACATCCTACCGATGAATGTGACAAAACCTCCACTTGTGAGCACCAAGAAACTATAATTCCTTGTTCCTCCAATTCTTTTTCACAACTGATAATCATCTTCTCTTCCTCTTTCTCTCCATTTGGTTTAGTATCTCTTATGACCCATAAAAATGGACGTCCACTATCTAACAATCCACGCGCCAATTCCTCTATTTGTTGCTTTGATAACTGAAACATGGTCCCAAACGAAATGTAAATAACCGACGACTTGAGATTCGAATCTAGCCATTCCATGTAATTAGATTCCTTTTTTGAATTTTGAAAAAGATGTGCTCTAAATGAGTTGTCCGATGGAATCAACGGTCCGATTCCTATCATTTTGATTCTATCGATGGATTTTAAGGCCTCAGGCTCTAATGCATCGAAGGTGTTCACCAAAACTACTGGGTTTGTTTCTTCGAGCAGAGTATCGATTTGCTGTTGGAATACTCTTCTTGCCGTAAGAGCGTACGAGACTGTTGAAGGGATTAAAAAGGAAGGAATGGCACGGGCAGTGAGCGGTGGTAGTCCAGGTAATTTTATCAATCTTGAGGGGTTTTTATCATCAGTATCTTTACTAATCACATCGCTGTATCCGTTGAAGTAATAATAGTAGATGTCGAACACTGTGGCGGGTTGGACCCAAAGGAGCGCCGAGGGGAGGTTGAATCCACGTGCTACCTTGGTAGCCCACGGGATGAACAATGTGTAGACTAAGAAAGTAAACGGTCGGTTTTCTTTTTTACTAGCCACGATAAGATCGGCTAAGGTTTCTGAGCCGCGACGCTCAAACTCTGACAAGTAGAGCTCGAAGGCGGCGTCACCGAGCTTGAAGCCGTCATCGAAGCCGTCGGAGAAAGAGGCAAAGGAAAATCCGTCGGGAATTGAGCCTTTGGTCGTGATACGAAGACGGGCGAAGATAGTGGTGGCGAGGGTGACGTGTGCTCCGTTGCGTATTAGGTGCATAGCAAATTGGAGGGCAGGGTTTATGTGGCCTTGTGCGGGAAATGTTACGAGGAGGAAATGGGGTTTTTGGGACATTTTGTTAATTGTGGAGAAATTGGGCTTGGGCAAGTGCATGCGGTATGTAGGATGCGGATGCAAAATGCCTCAGCTTTAAGGAGATGGGAAGAAAATGTGACGTTTGTGCTTACGATTGAGTTTGGAAGAAGTGGTGTCTTGGTCTCTACTAACGTGACAGGTTGAAACCGACTCTTATTAAAAATTTTAATCCATTTTTTAAATTTTTTATAATGATTTTTATTGAATTAATTTAAATATTTTAATATTAACAGTTATTTGATATTATTTATATAATTATTTTTTTACTTTATTATATATTTTATTTTTAATTTCTATTTACTATTTTTTAAATTTATTATATTTTGTATATATTATATTTATATTTAATATATTATTGAATTTAATCATTAAATTTTTTTTAATGGATTAAACGATTAAAACGGTTAAAAAAATTTAACTGATGACTGACCGATTAAACAATATATCTTATTTAATTAATCGATTTTATATCAATTTAATCGAACTGTTTTAATTAAAATAATTAATTAATCGATTTTAATTGTTTAGTGAACATCTAACTAAGACCGATAGATACTTGACAAATTAAAAATAAAAATTTTATTTTTAACTATGCTCAAAATTATCTGCTGCAACTCAATTTTTTCATAACCACAAACAATTCGAACTTTTGAAGGATCGTATTAACAAAATTCGTTGACAGACTTTGTTATCTCCCTATCACCAATAGAATTGCGATCTAGTTTTGTTTATAGGTTCCATTTCGCATTCTCACCTAATTAGTGCGATCCACCTAAGCCTTGCCCCACTAGACTTTCTTCTTAGTGATCAAAATTAATCAGATGTATCACGATCTGCAATAAAGGTTGATGTGACCAAAATTATTTGGTTCAATGAGAATTGGACACGCAAAGCATTATATTCATTAGTTATTTTCAACTATCCCATTCCCCACCGTCGTTACGTACCCTCGCTCTCGTCTCGTCTTTCACTTGTCTTCAACCAACTTTGCCTTTGTCTTTTGATCTATTTATTGTGAAAAAGTCATCACCGATATCCTACAAATTAAGCTTTTCAAACTTGAGTTCTATCCACGATGCGTTAAAAAATATTTTATTGATAGATGTGGCAAAATCTTCACTTATAAGCATCAAGAAATTATAATTTTTTGTTCTTCCAATTCTTTTTCACGACTGATAATCATCTTCTCTTTTTTATTTTCTTTCTTTCCATTTGGTTTAGTATCTCTTATTATCCATAAAAATAGACGTTTACTATCTAAAAATCCATGCGGCAATTTCTCTTCTTATCCATAAAAATGGTAGCCCACAGATGAACAACGTGTAGATACGAAAGTAAACGATGGACCTTGTTTTTTGCTAACCACGATAAAATTGACTAAAGTTTTTAAAGATATTTAATAAAAACACACATGAAAAAGAAAAAGAAAGATTGTTATATATCAATTTGATAAAAAAAAAAAGAGAGATTATTACGTATAGTTTGACAATACACACGAAGAGAGTGAAGTGCAGCGGTTTGATTTATATTGGGTCATGTTACTCGTTGAATAGTAAATTTTCAACTATTCAATTATATTCTTCATGTTCATGTATGAATAGAAATAATCATCCATCAATTTGTCATTTATTTGGTTGTAATAAAAATGCTCATTTTGAATATTGGTGCTCAGATTTTCAATATTCTCGTCATGTCAAAGAAAATGTTGGTACTACAGTACTATGTTATACTATTTGCATTGAATACCTCACATGTCAATCAAGGAATGGAATTCATGTGTTTTTTTCTAATCTAAATCCAATATAAATAAACCACTTTTATGTGAACTTTTACTCTAAGGATATAAAATGGGTGACTGATCAGAGCAAAAACAAGATTATCAATTTTTATCAATACCAATTAGTTTAATTGATAACATCACTTGTCATCGCACAAAAAATCAAATCAAATCTCATTCGCATAAAAAGAAATGATAAAAATTAGAGAAGAGAAAAAGCTACCTCCCATTATATAACTTATAAACCTCGTTTGCAGAATGGCCCCAAAGTTACATTAGATCAGTTTCCGGGGTTTAAAATACGACAGAAGTCATCTTTACAAAAGAACCTAGAGCACCACTTCCCAACTATTACTACGTACATGGAGGGCTTGTCCTAATTCCTAAAGCTGAGATTATTACATGAACTAACAAGTTTCATGCTACAAAATACCAGAGCAAGAGAGAATTGCATATAAATTATACAAAAGTGTGAGCACCAAACAGTCATGGGATGGTCCACTCAAGAGCTTGCATCATTTTCATCCGAGCTCGTGTATGGTTATCAAGTCAACCAAATGTCGCATTGTTGGCCTGCCGTGCGGGCAATTCCAAGGAGACTTTAGGTCTGCTAAATGCTCGAGTATCTGTACAATCAAAACAGAAGACGTAATTATTTCCACTCCTATTTCTATGTTCTCAATAAGTATGAATAATTCACTAAAACTGAATGGACTATTGTAATTTTTAAGTATAGAAGTACTAAAATTTCAAAAAGCTACAATCTATATGGTAAATGATCAAGCTTGTCCCCGAAAGAAGTCTAGGCAAGTACAGAATCATATAGAGTTGTTACCTTCTGCATCTCATTTCTTCCAAGTGGATCTCCAGTCATAACAGATGATCTGCAAGCACGGGATGCCAACATCGAACGAACTCTGGATGGACAAACAGAATCAGCAGTGTCCATTTTGTAACAACTGATCACTGAACATTCTCCTTGGGCATCGGCAAGAGTAGAAATCAGGTCCTTAACATCTGTTCAAAGAGATGATAATTAATCTATTGTACATATTATTTCATTAATATGCAATCATTCGTAAATGCAGACATGTGATAGCGAAGCATGGCACAACAACAAACTTTCCATTCAATAATGGTGTTATGCACATATAAATGATCAGATCAAATGGCACTTAATGTGGAAAAGGGTCCTATACAATTGAGCCAACAATACAAGAAAAAGGGTTATCGCCCGTGCTTTTTTTTTGCATATATTAAAGCGCCGGATAAAGTGCCGGTATGTATGGTGTCAAAGAGAAAATACCAGCGCTTTCTCTAAGTGCCACAATGTGTATATTTTTTCGGCGCTTTTAAGCGCCAGTATATATACCAGTTTTAATTCACGTTATTTTGGGTTTACCGGTGCTTTTAAGCGCCGCAATATACTGGCACTTACAAGTACCGGTGTATATAACTGATTTAAGTTTTTTTTCCATTATTTTGGTTTAATATTGTACAATAAAATAAACCCTTCAATATATAAAATGTACCATAAAATTTCAAAATGTTCTTCAATATATAAAATATATCATCATCCATCAAAATTCTTTTACTCAGTACAAAAGTCATCTCAGGTACAAAAAAAAACAATCATAGGACATCACAGTTGACATCAATCTTGAGGTCCTCTACTAACCAATTGTTTTAGTAAAGACTTCAGCTCATCCATTTGGGATTGTATACTGTTCATTTGATCATCGTGCTTAGCTGTAATTTCTTGAATCTGATGCGACTGTTGTTCAATCTGATGCGACTGCTGTTCAATCTGATGCGTATACTGTTCAATCTGATGCGCATGCTGTTGATCGATTTCTTTCATTTGTGCTCTCAGACTATTTATCTCTTCAGTATAAGCTCATTGATATCCCATTTCATTTCTCCTTTGAGCTGAAAGTCCAAACACAGCAGAGGGTGTAACTCCAAAACCCTGACCTTGGACACGATCGGAACTCTCTTCATCTATAAGCTCGGTGAAGACTTCATTTTGTATTGCTAAATTATTGCTAGCATCAGAGGATCCTGAAGCTGCAACAAGTTCAGCAACAGGAGCTTCAGTTGTCACCTACAATTAGGAAATGATGAGTGCTTAAATATTCATATTTAAGCCTCTTAATTTACATGTGTTAAGCTCTTTGTCTATACGTTTTAGTCTATTTTACTTCATTTTGTGTGTTTCACATGTTTTTATAGGTCTTGGAGAAAAAGGAAACAGTTTTGGCACTTAAGGGAAGAAGCCTGGAAATCCTGAAGCAACTTCTGGTCAAAGTGCGATCGATCGCACTACTGCATGCGATCGAGCGCACATGCGATCATTCGCACACATGAAGGATCGAGCACAGCAATGCGATCGAGTGCAAGACGCATACGATCGAGCGCACATGTACGGGCGTGAACAGTAAACTGCAGAACCCTATTTTGGAAATAGCCCTATTTTGGAAATAACTCTATTTTGGAAATAACCCTATTTTGGAAATAAAGAAGTTTTGTGTTTTAGGAAAGTTTAGGAACTCATGAGCCTTCTAGGACTACTCAAGCCCTATAAATACACCTGTTAAGCACACACAAATAAGGACTTCTTTTATCACTTCTTTTATCTTTTGCTTTAGCTTGGAGAAGGAAACTGTGGAGGAGAATTGACGACTCTTCTCTCGGGTTTCTTCTTTCCTTTATTTTTATTATGTGTACTTAACTTTTAGTAAGGGCTTGGTTGAAGCCCTAATTATGTTTATTCAATAATTAGTATTGGTGCCTTTGCAATATTTATGTTGTGTTGCTTAACTTGATTAATACCTGCTTTTATTTAAATTCCTCATATGTATATGTCTGATCAATATGTGCATGTGGTATGGACTTGTTAGTTAGATCAATTTGGATGACCGAGTCCTGGGTCTGACATTAGTAACCAAAGATATCCACACTGGATTCTTGGGTTAATCAACATGGGAAACTGGGAGTAAATACCATGCCCTAGGTCCCGTGTGGTTGTCGATTTCCACAGATCCTATGCTCTCTCAAGGAATAACTCAGCATACACCAGGTTGAATCCCTTGAACGAGAAAAGAGTTAGAGTAGATACCATGCCTAACTCATTGCTTAGGGAGATCAATAGCTTAAGGAGTAGATACCATGCCCTTAGGTTGGCAAACATTAGGTATTCATGACATGAGTACAGCATTGGCATACTGTTTTGTTGTGGTAGCATAATTAGTGGTGGATATTAAGTCCCTATGCCTTTATCTTTATTATTTTATCTTTATAAAAATCAACTCTTTTATTATTTTTATCTTTTTACGTTGCGAATATAATTCCAAAACGAAATTCACCAATCCCTGTGGAGATGATCTTGCTTTCGCACACTATACTACACTGTTGACCTTGTGCACTTGCAAGTAAAACGAGTGCGATTATTTGCTTATTTATTTAGGTAGATAAACGCGCAACAGGAAACAATAAAGACTAAACTCCTCCGAATATGTAGTAGCTAATTACAGCGAAATATACATAAAACAAAATGTGCGTATCATATTTTATAGAAAAACGGGTAGAATTTCCCCTATTTTTCCATAAAAGCTCCTGCAAGAAAAACAAATATACAATCCATACAATGTAGCCAATTCACAACCAATTTTAACTGCTTCCTACATTTCTTTGTTTCCTACTTCAAGCATTTCAAAATAAAAAGAAGAAAGCACTACAAGGGGAAACCAACAAAAGTTCATTTGAAAAGAACCAAAATCTTAATATGCCATGGACAAAGGGGCTGCATATTGATTGATCATCCAAAGGCTTAAGGCCAAATGACATGGAAACATTACAATTAAGCAAAACCACAAGATAACCAATAATGATATGAGAGAATTAATAAAAAGAAAAAAAACATTTTGTAAGAGGTATCTGAACAACAAATAACCCTGTTCAGAAAGACTCCTGCCTGGTGGTAGGTTTGTGTAGATGGAGGAATGATCCAACAGAAGAGGAATCAGATGCATCATATGTCAATAGAGACTATGAAAAGAATTGTCAGCTGAGTATGGAACACATCCATCTAAGGAGGGACCATGTCCATGTTAGACGTAGCAAAAATGTACATATATTAGACATGGTGGGAACAAGTATGTCATAACCAGAACATCTCCCTGCTGTGTTCACATTCGCAGATAATAGAATAAACTAACAAAAGTAACTCTAAGATATGAGTTGTAATGGTTGGTGATCAAAACGATAGGTTTTAATATAGTGAGAATTCCAGTGACTCACTTAGTCACTTTTAGAGATCATAACAGAATATTTTCGAAAGTTAGATGTAATAGTAAACATTTTACACATCCAAAATCTGAGCAGTAAGAGCCATTGTCGGATCTTTTTCCCTAAACTGGTCCACAATTTGATTAAGGATAGCACATAGGTTGACACATGTAGAAATATTGTCTAATTCCACCATTTAATAAAATGACACAGTCATAAACAAAACATTTTAGTAGCACTAAGAAGCTAGTAAATGAAACCAAAAAATGAAACCTTAATTAGCAAGAAGTAAATGAAAGAGCTGCTAGAGAGAATCAAGAATATGCAACAAGAAATTGAAGCAGTAGCAGCTAGTTCAAATCAGGTGAATATGGTGATTTGATTGTGACAAACTCTTAAATATAAGACTATAGGTGTAACTGAACTTAAACGAAATCCTGAGAGGAAAAATCTAACAGGTTGTTGCAGCTTGAAGATGGCCCTTAAGACTAAATAGGAGAGAGTTATAGGGACGCAAGAATTCTAGTTAACATACAGGTTGTTGCAGCTTGAATCCAGCACACTCAAACTGGAGTTGTTTAAAATTAAATCTTAGCCTGCTATTAGTTGGTACGTGAAATCATTTAATTGAAATCCAAATGTGACTACACAAAGAAGGAGAAAAGATTAAAATAGAATCCAGGAAAAGAATTTCCCTGTTGACCAAACAACTCTTCTACTGCAACCTTGGAAATATAGCAAGATTTACACTGAACTAAAGCCTCAAAATTATTCATTGAACAAAACACAAGAAAAACCATTAGATCTTATACATAAGAAAAACCTCATGTTATTATTAGAGCAACATGAATAACTTCACAAGCCCATGAACTCATGCCTAGATCCATAAAAATATTTTCACTAAATACTAAAATTGGTACGAAGCATAGCACTTCAACACAGAATCAAGCTCGAAATTTCAAAACTTATTTTCCAATCAAATTTTTTTTTCAAATGTATCATCCAATCAATTGATATCACCCCCACCCCCAATTGTCCTCTAAATAGCATTAGGCAAATAAAACAATTTTTAGCATTTTAAGATTCAGTAAATGGCACCATTCATACTATCAATAGTTAAATAAAACATCAAACAACCGCTTTTCAAGTGTAACCTTGGCAAATAACAATTCAGTTATGCAATTAAACCAAACTAAACCATCAACTCATACTTCAAAACAGAAAAATAAAAAACGCACCGCAAACAAGGAAAATAACTTCATAACCACACAAAATCCAAACTTTCCCCAAACAATAGAAAGCAACACTATCACACACAGAGAAACGCATAAAGAGAGAGAAAAGAAAACAATTAAAACTCACTTGAGAGTGTTATCATACATCAAGTAAGAACCATAAGCCATGAAGTGTCAGCCACTTATATTTATGTTGTTTCACCAAACCTAACAGTAAAATACCATTTGAAAGCCTAAATGGCAACATGGTAAGCATTGACAAGCTTCCAGACAATATTTTCAAGTTTAATAGATAATATATTTTTACCTATAAAAAAAAAGACCTCGACAACTAGAAAACTCGGCTCGATTTCAAATTATATATATTTCAAAAATATTTTTATTTTAAAACAAACAAATATATACTACTTTTATTTAGGCGTGAAGTATCGAAATTTATACACCGAAACTTAAAAGCTTGGGCTTAAAACTACATTTGAACACTCAAGGGCCCCATATAAATAATACCCTAAGTAGACAACTAGAATTGAATAAAAAAAGGCAGCTCAACTTGCATCCATGGTTGCATGAGCAAGAGGATCATTATTGGGGTTTCAACTTACAGTTAATAGATGCTTCATCCTTCAAGTTGCACTCTTGTTCAAATAGTAAATTATCCCAAAAGTAGTTTAAGCAAAGGTCAGCAGGAGTTACATTCAATTGAGTCAAATTTCCTTTCAATCTTTTTTTGAGTCAACTTTCAGTCAGAAATCTGGGATTATAGTGAGAGATATACTAGTTTCAAGATGCTGCTGCAAATACAAGCAGCCTTCTGGTAATAAAGTAAGTAACTCTGATCTAGCATCAACCAATACTATACGAAAATATATATACATCTCCATATTCTTGACGAAAAATTTATAGCTACCAACCACCACCACCCCCTCCCAAAAACAAAAAAGACGACTTACTAGCAAGAATAAATATGTCAATGAGACCAACAATGACAAAAACAAATTTAACATTTGAACCTCCAAACATAGCAAATGTGAAAAGGACCTTCCCCACATTAACAGTAAACTAGTAATAATAATATTGCTAAAATAAACAAGTAACTGCAGTTGGTGTCTTACTAATCACTAAAGCTTAAATTAGGAAAGACATTAATAAGTTTCATCTTTGATCAACCAACAAATATACATTGAACGTACCGTAAATTTTCGTGATGCATCATCAATAAAAGTCCCATCCTTGCGTTTATGAGTTTCAGCAAAAAACTTTACATGACCGGGCTCATTCCCATGTGTCATCTCCTACCATGTATGAAAAAAGAGATCAAATTGTGACTCAATACACTACATCTCAAATGAAAGATTGGATGAATGAAGCAACTTAACTCACATATTCATCCCATCTTCTAGTAAAACTCTTTAAACCAGACGTGTGAGGACATTGTTGTCTTTCACGTGCCGCTGTCCCTATAGTAGAATATTTCTACACCAATAATAAACCAATTGAATAATCAGTCATTATTAGAAAAATAGAAACAATGAGAATCCAAATCAAGATTATTATCTTAAAACAACCTCACTCTGGTCAAAGAACCAGTAGTTCACCAGTTGCTTCCACTGATCTTGATCTACGCCTTTTGGAACATCATTGCTCAAAACTTATTATTTTGTTTTGTTCCTCACGTAGTCCCTTTTCAGCACATATCGGTAGTCCCTCCATTTTTTCCCTATCATCCTCAACAAAATCTTGTCTATCGCCTCAATTGTAGAGTAATGGAACTTCCTCTACCACAAAGAAAAGAAATCTTTGTCAAATAAGCATTATTGGTGTTAGGGATTATGCATGTACAACACCACGAATACAAAAAAAACAAAAAAAAATGGGAGGCAATCAATGGTTATTAAGTTGTTACTTATGCGAATCAATATAACAAGGTCCTTCTTGTAGTTAGAAGAGACCTTCTTCCAATCCGTGTAATTGAGCGGACAAAAGGTTCCCTCTCTTGGCAACCTTGCCCAACCAGCTACTTAACATTTGGCCACCTTTCTTAATAGGTTGATGACGTGCATTGAAGTGGACTATAATTTTTTCCCCACGTTCAAGGGACCACACTTGTGAGGTTCTAAGGAGACGTGTTTGCTTCCTCACCCTCCCTTCAGAATCTATACATTGAAAACATAAATTTTATAATTAGTATAACAATGTGGTATCAAACTAGTTATAGAGAGAATGTATTCTAATAAAAAATTACCAATTATCTCGTACTGTTCACTGTCAATGTGATCACTTCCCGTTGTTATTGGATCGGTCTCATAATCATTTTGCGAGTCATGATCATCATCAAGGTGATACTCATGCTCATGGTGAATATCTTCTTAATGGTGTGAAGACTCAACTGCATACTGGTTTGACATGTTATCTCTAACTGATGGAGGGATATTTTTTGACCTATACATCTTGCAATCTGTATACATAAAAACATTAAAATGATTATATTCACACTATCAAGAATGCATTAAAAGTTAACAAGAATTAGAAGAACCACACATGGAAGATAGGAATGGTCAAGTGGTCACAAGAAATGCAGCAATCAATAACTTCAGAGTACCTGAGAAAAAATGAACAAATAAGTGATTCAAATAGGATTTAAAGAATAAGCAATAATCAATGATACAACCAAAACAGAAATTTATGACATGCTAAAGTAGCATTCCACAAAATGTACGCAAAAATGTTCAGGACTCTTGTCACACATAAAACGTTACAATAAAACATTACAAAACTCGTTGTCACACATGTCCATCACATAAATACACATCCAAATATAATTACACGGAAATGCACATAACACTAGTTGGTATCTTCGTCAATGTCCATCCTAGCCCAAGTTGAGATACAATCTAATTGATCGTCTACCACTACATTAGAAGGCATGCACTGATTGTAAGTGTTATCATTCTCTTCCTACGTTTTTTCTCCCATTTCATATAGGTCCCTTGGCTTTGTGATCACAACATGATACCATTCCTTTATTGTTGGGTCTTGCACATAAAACACTTGTTTCGCTTGAGATGAAAGTACAAACGGGTCATCCTTCAATAACTAACCAGTGTGTATTAACCTATTCAAGTTCACGAGAATGCATCCACTTGCATCTTTCTTTAAACCCCTGGGTGAATTAATATCCACCCAATCACAACGGAACAACACAATCTTAAACGTCCCATAGTAATCCAACTCGATGATACCGTTGAGCATACCATAATACATTTTATCATCCGCTTCAACCATAACTCCCGAATTTTGAGATCGTCTACACCTCTCACATTCTTTTGTGTGGAATTTAAAACCATTGATGTTGAATCCATTGAATCTCCTAACAACATTATTCAGACCTTGAGCAAAGGCAATTAGTTCATCTGAATAATTGTTATCCACCATCCATGGCACCTAAAAACTATTATAATAAATAGAAATAAAATAATAATAAACATTATAATATATATGATCATAATAATACTATTACAATATAATAAGACATTTTAATATTAATATTCATAATAATTGTATTAATATAAAAATTATAAACATTTTAATAAAATTATTTAAATTATCATAATAATTATTATTATATACAATAAAATTATTATTATTTTTATAATTAAATGATTTTTTCACGTATATCAGCATTTTTATGCTTCAGGATGTCTCATGTGTATACATAATAATTCATTTTACCATGCAAGTTTTTTCCTATGTTTCTAGTCATCACAGCTTTTACAGGCACAAGTTCAACTCAACCAAGACTAACAGCCATGTTTAGATGTAAAGAAGCTGAAAAAAACAGCCATGTTTAGATGTTGTCTTTGCCCAAGGAGGAATAATTTAGGTTCTACAAGAAGCTCATACCAGCCCCAAATCATTGATTGGATTATTCACCTTCTTGCTTATGTTTTTTTTCACATTCTCTGGTAACTTCTGATCGATTAATCTCATATGCTTATAATTCCTCATTCAAGTTCTCGGTGTATGAGAGAAAGAAGAAATAAAGAAGGGAGAAAGAGGAAAAAGCGAAGAGGAATAGCTAAAATGACAAGTCATAGGAGACTCTAATTTAAGTTGCTGAGATAGATTTAAAGTGAATCAAGAATAAGAGAGCTGTCTTTTTTGAAAGTAGAAAAGAAAAGAGCAAGAAAGTGAATTGCTTTGTGAGTGACTATAGTGGGAGAGGGAGACCATTTTGGAATTAGATGAATATAAATGAAAATGGAGAGATTTTGCTTACCAAACCTCCCACCCTCACCCCCACCCCCACCCCCAATTTTCCTATTTAACTTAATTATAGGTACTTGTTCGACACAGAACAACTCGAAAGCATGGAATCATCTCAACTCACCACACTTTGATTTTACAGCCAAGATGCTCCTCATTTCCCAACGAAAAATATCCAATCCAAAGTTACAAAATCAGACAATTTGGGGCAATTTCTCAAGGCACACCAATCACTAAAAACTTTACCCTATGTTTCAAGATTACATAGGAACAAATAACTAAATTGCATAACCGAAATAACTGAAAAACACAACAAAATGATAAATTATCAAACAAGATTTATTCTTTTACCACCAAAACTGGCTGCAAAGATATCATAACCGATCAGGAATCTAGGAAAATTACCTAGAACTAATCAAACATTATTACACCCTTAACAAAAAGCCTTCGAACATCTTGCGGGCAGTAAAAGTACAAGATATAAGGTTACCACTAAGTGTGCTCTCTCCAACTCTCCTGGGAAGGTAGTTGCAGTGTGAGAAAAGAACATGAAACCATATGATCACCCTTGACCTTGCATTCACCTTTCTATCGAAGCCACGAAAGTAATCAATTTTATACATTGCTGCCCAAATATACGGAGAAGTGAACAACCTAGCTTTCATAACACCTAGAGGAGGAATCTACAGATGTGGATGCTAGCTTCTCAATGCACGAATCACCAACAAACCAACCAATAATCCAACATCAATTCCTGGTAGATAATGCTAGCAGAACCAAACTTTGTACAAAGTAGATTATAAAAATGACATGCAAATGGTAGTCAATTTGAATAAAATAACTCAAATTTGATCACCAAAACCTATTGAAACTTGAATTTTGGTAACCAGTCTATCAACAATTTGATACATTTTTAGTTGCCAAAAAACTAAATATTCCATTCGGTAACAAATTTTACCGTAGTAGTTACATGTCAAGCAAACAAACACATCGATAATACTCAAGCACAAACGGTAACCAGTAAAAGAAACAAAAATACCCAAATAAATTATCGAGATAACCCATATTTAAACCACATCTATCTCAAACAACAGAGAAGGAAAGCAAGTTCCAATCATCGAAGATAACATGCATGTGTATGTTGATCACATTAAGCAAACAATAACAGAGAAATTGAAAAAATGCTATAAAAAAAGAACTCAAATTACCTAATTGAAGTGAATTTGTGCAAGAATGCGCGAGAACAAATAGAGAGGGTTGGTTTATGCAAAGCTCAAAACTCCAACAAATCTTTGATTTAAGAATAATAAGCAAAAAAACAAATGAAGTAAATAATAAAACGAAACCAGTAAAGAGAGAGCGAAAATTTCAGAGAGAAACTCACAATGGTGGAAACCAGCTGAGAGAGAGAGCGAAAATTATTGGGAAAAGCAACCAGAGAGATAGAGAGCGAAAATTTCTGATAGAAGCACGAACGGCGCGGCAAGGAAACTGGAAAAGAAGCTTGCTTCGCAATGGAGGAAACCAAAGAGAAAGCGCGATAATTTCAGGGAAAAACAACCAGAGAGAGAGAGAGAGAGCGAAAATTTCACAAATATCGTATGACGCGGCAAGGAACGGGATGAATAAGTGAAATTTTTAATCATATTCCGGCACTTTGAAGCGTCGAAATATGAAGAGCATATACCAGCGCTTTAAAGCGCCGGTATATGTTCGAAACCCATTTCATATTCCGGTGCTTTAAAGTGCAGGAATATGTAATCAGATTCGCATATAACAGCGCTTTGAAGCGCTATTATATGTTCTTTGAATATTCCGGCACTTCAAGGAAGCGCCACCAATAAAGCGCTGACGGTTAATATATTGCGGTGCTTTTATCAAGCGCCAAAAATAAAGCGCCGGCAAATATCAATTATATTGTAGTGCAAAATGACAAGACCTAAAGTAATCACTCTACCCAAAGCCAAGGCTACTGTGAGTTTGACAATATCCTAAATGATTGGGAAATGAAAAGCAAGTAATTGAGTTGGACTCAAATTAGTAATGATTGGGAAATGAAAAGACTCTTGATGCAATTCAAACCAACTTTTTTCTAACATAGGAAGCAGGAGTCTAGTTCATGTTTGATATCTAAAATGAAAGAGAAAAAGCTCCTACCATAGGGTGCCCCAGTGCGGTCTTGAGTAGAGAAAGAGGAAGCTGCAATGAAAATTACCAACAAAATTGTAAGGAAGGAGAAGCAGACAAAGGAAATTTTACGTTTTCCTCTCTATTTTTCACGATTTAGGAAGCAAAAAGAATTTGGCACTACTACTGCTGCTTCCGTAAGCAGAATTTACTTTGAATGTTCGGTGAATAAGGAGGAAAAAGAACAGAAAAGAAAAACAAAAATAGCAGTTTGCACTCAAAATTTATGCATATAATCACATTGTCAAAATTTATGCAACATTAACTTCTTTTTTTTCCGACCGCGCATATTGTCAAACATACTAAATAAAACCAACAAACCCCATATCATCTTAATTAAAACTATTTTCATAAAGTTCAATATAAATCTTAGAATTTTTTATAAACCATCGTCAACAAATAGTCATATTACAATTTAAAACATACAATTCTTATAAGAGCTTTTATGAGGGAATTGGTTAGATTGAAAATATACAAACTAATCAAGGGCATATGGTATTTTGCAAAAACAAAATGATGTGCGGGTAGAACATTGGATCCGCCATCCACCATAGCCGCTTCAGTTAGTGATTTTCACATCCGCATCCATCCACCACCTACGACAAAAAAATTGGTCCAACCTAATTGGGTAGAATGAATTTTCGGGTGATTAGTCGATTATTGCCATTTCTAGACAAGTTTAATTTTAGAATTTGGTGGATGTTAGCATAACCCCAATTCCAAAACAAAGATTTAAATTAACTTTGTCTAAATTTTTGTCTCCAAACATGACCATTATTATACAGTGAACCGCTTGTGAAATGTCCAGTTAATATCAAAAGGTTAACATGTTACTCTATATATAAAACAAATAAAGATTAGGAGCCAACACTTTAGTATATTTTTTTGGGTCTATAAACGAGTTTGCTAATGTAAAACGTTGGTAAATTGAAGATTTTTTTTTTGTTCATGTCCGAATTTATCCACTATCATTCGAACTTTTTATAATTATTGCTCAAGCATCGCAATGATTAGGCAGACAACAAAATTGACTCTTTGTTACTATTCATATGAAATAAGAGTAAATGATTCAAAAAGTTTTTGATTGATATATATTTATAAAAGATACATGATATAAAAATCAATTTCATCGTTAAATAATATAAAAATAATAATTTTTATTTTTATTTATCTATGAGATGGATCAGAATTAAAACTAGAAATTTTCAGATAATACAGCATCTCAAGGTCTCCAGGTGGTAAGAAATGACAGGCTGCAGAAAGTGCATAAAATAAAGAATTCAACTTGTAAAACTTTATCACAAAGAAAACTCGAGGAAGTTTTCTGGATAAGGAAGAGAGTTCACGTTTGTCTTCTCTTACGCGAGCAATTATGATGAGAGGTGACAGTTTCAGTTTTCCATCATTTTTTTATTTATTTTAATAATAATTTTGAGAAATTTAAATAATAATAAAAATAAAAACTTTAAATCATAATAGATAAAAATATTGACACAAAACCACAGCAGTGAAGTTGAGAATAAACAAGAAAGAGATCAACTCTTTTATACAGGGGATACCACGGTGATCTTTTTTATTAGATCGAATTTAAAATATTAGTTTTAAATTAGTTCGAAATTTTATTAATAATTATAAAAAAATTTATTAGTTATATTATTTTTGAGTTTTATTTTTATACTGATGTTATTAATTCTTTTTAAATTATTAATAAACTTTTGAAATGATCTAAAACCAAATGTTTAAACCTGTTTTAACTAAATATATTTGCATAATTACAATACTAATCAAGATCAATTTCTCCTACAAAAGCCTTAAGATTCTCATACGAAGACCCACCTTCCTTGGTAGCCTCCTTGGCCAAATCTTTCCATTCCTCCGCATTCGTTCTTAGTTCCTCTCCTTTCTCTCCCATCACCAAATCTAAGCACCTCTTAGTCTCCTCACTTTCAACTATCTCATTCCCCGCTGCCATTACCCTCACTCCCGTCTTCCACATATCTTCAATCAGTTTCGCGTTTGTCTCTTGATCTATCCATTAAGGGAAAGCTACCATCGGTACCCCACAAACCAATCTCTTCAAACTCGAATTCCACCCACAATGCGTTAAAAAACATCCTACCAATGAATGTGACAAAACCTCCACTTGTGAGCACCAAGAAACTATAATTCCTTGTTCCTCCAATTCTTTTTCAAAACTGATAATCATCTTCTCTTCCTCTTTTTCTTCCTCTCCATTTGGTTTAGTATCTCTTATGACTCATAAAAATGGACGCCCACAATTTAACAATCCACGCGCCAATTCCTCTATTTGTTGTTCCTCCAATTCTTTTTCAAAACTGATAATCATCTTCTCTTCCTCTTTTTCTTCCTCTCCATTTGGTTTAGTATCTCTTATGACTCATAAAAATGGACGCCCACAATTTAACAATCCACGCGCCAATTCCTCTATTTGTTGCTTTGATAACCGAAACACGGTCCCAAACGAAACGTAAATAACCGACAACTCGGGATTCGAATATAGCCATTCCATGTAATTAGATTCATTTTTTGAATTTTGAAAAAGATCTGCTCTAAATGAGTTGTCCCACCTTGGTAGCCCACGGGCTGAACGACATGTAGACTAAGAAAGTAAACGGTCGGTTTTCTTTTTTTCTAGACATGGTAAGATCGGCTAAGGTTTCTGAGCCGTGACGCTCGAACTCTGACAAGTAAAGCTTGAAGGCGGTGTCACTGAGCTTGAAGTCGTCAGAGAAAGAGGCAAAGGAAAATCCATCGGGAATCAAGCCTTTGGTCATGATATGAAGACGGGCGAAGACAATGGTGGCGAGGGTGACGTGTGCTCCGTTGCGTATTAGGCGCATAGCAAATTGGAGGGCAGGGTTTATGTGGCCTTGTGTGGGAAATGTTACGAGGAGGAAATGGGGTTTTTGGGACATTTTATTAATTGTGGAGAAATTGGGCTTGGGCAAGTGCATGTGGTACGTAGGATGCGGATGCAAAATGCCTTAGATTTAAGGAGATGGGAAGAAAATGTGACGTTTGTGTTTACGATTGAGTTTGGAAGAAGTGTCTTGGTCTCTTTTTCTCCTTGTTAACGTTTAGAATTTCTCTCCTACCGACGTGACAGGTTGAAACGGGACGTAGAAAGTCGAAACCATTGTTAAAAGTTTTAATTGATTTTTTTTAAATATTTTTTAATCATTTCGGTTGTTTATTTTAATATTAATTGATCAAATTAATTTTGATCGATATAATCGATTAATCGATATTATTTATATAATTAAGTTTTTAAAATTTATTATTATATTATGTTTAATTTATATTTAAGATTTTTTTTAATTTATTATATTTTGTATATTTTATATTTATATCTAACATATTATTGATATTAAATATTAATATTAATTAATTTTTCTATAAGTTAGACGATCGAAACGATTAAAAAAAATAACCGTTGACGGACAGATTAAACAATATATCTTATTTGATTAACCGATTTAACCAAACTGTTTTAACCGAAACAATCGATTAATCAATTTTAATTGTTTAGTAAACACTCTAACTAAGACCGATAGATATCTGACAAATAAAAAATTAAAACTATCAGTTACAACATGCTCATCAATCAATGAAAAAGTATCGTATGACATTAACAAAAAAACAAAAAATTTTATTTTTTAGTATGCTCGAAATTACCCGTTGTAACACAATTTTTTCATAATCACAGTTCCAACTTTTGAAGAATTGTATTAACAAAACTTTGTAATCTCCCTGGCACCAATAGTATTGCGATCTAGTTTTGTTTATAGGTTCCATACAATTTTTGGAGAAATTATTAATGCAACTGCAAAATTTCGCATTCTCACGTTATTAGTGCGATCCACCTAAACCTTGCCCAACTAGACTTTCTTTTGAGTGATCAAAATTAATCAGATATATCGCGATCTGCAACAGAGGTTTATGTTACCAAAATTAATTGGTCCAATGAGAATTGGAGACGGTAAGCGTTATACTTATCAGTTATTTTGAGCAGCGTAAAGATTATGGTTACTCTGATTACAATGATGAATTGTCTGAAGATTTTATTTTTAATAAAAGAATTCATAAACAAATGTTGCATCTCATAAGTACAAGTCACTTCTCACAAAGCATTATATTCATCATTTACTTTCAACTATCCCATTCTCCGTAGTCGTTATTCTCACTCCCGTCTTTCACGTGTCTTTAATCAGCTTCACATTTGTCTCTTAATCTATTAATTGAGGGAAAGCCATCATTAGTATAGTTTGACAAAAACAGACATGAAAAAGAAAAAGAAAGATCAATATATATCAATTTGTCGAAAAAAAATTTGACAAAAAAGAAAAAAAGAGACTATTAGGTATAATTTGACAACACACATGGAGAGAGCCAAGCGAACCGGTTTGATATATATGGAAATAATGGAAATAATGTTACTCATTGAATGGTAGATCTTCAGCTATTCAACTATACTCTTCTTGTTCATGTATGTATGGAAATAATCATCCATCAATTTGTCATTTATTTGGTTGTAATAAAAAAAATATGGTCATTTATTGAATATTGGTGTTCAGATTTTCAATATTATGATATTGTCAAAGAAAATGTTGGTATCAAATATCTCACATGTCTATCCAAAAATTCATGTGTTTCCTTCTAATCTCAATCACTGTCAGCAAATCCAATATAAATAAACCCAAATCAAAGTTTATTTTTATACAAAATTTTACTCTAAGGATATAAAATGAATCAGTGATCAAAACAAAAACGAATAAGCAAGATTATCAATTTTTATAGAAATCAATTAGTTTAATTGATAACATCACTTGTCATTACAAAAAAAATCAAATAAAATCTCGATCACACAAAAAAAAATGATAAAAATTAGAGAGGAGAAAAAGCTACCTCCCATTATATAACTTATAAACCTCGTTTGCAGAAATAAAAAAATAAAGAAGGTTTTCATGGCCCCAAAGTTACATTAGATCAGTTTCCGGGGTTTAAAATACGACAGAAGTCATCTTTACAAAAGAACCTAGAGCACCACTTCCCAACTATTACTACGTACATGGAGGGCTTGTCCTAATTCCTAAAGCTAAGATTATTACATGAACTAACAAGTTTCATGCTACAAAATACCAGAGCAAGAGAGAATTACACATAAATTATACAAAAGTGTGAGCACCAAACAGTCATGGGATGGTCCACTCAAGAGCTTGCATCATTTTCATCCGAGCTCGTGTATGGTTGTCAAGTCAACCAAATGTCGCATTGTTGGCCTGCCGTGCGGGCAATTCCAAGGAGACTTTAGGTCTGCTAAATGCTCGAGTATCTGTACAAGCAAACAGAAGATGTAACTATTTCCACTCCTATTTCTATGTTCTCAGTAAGTATAAATAATTCACTAAAACTGAATGGACTATTGTAATTTGTAAGTATCAGAATCAGAAAACGATGCTAATTGTAAATGAGAATTTTAAGTACTTGAATGCATCCGCAGTCTTTCAAAGTACTAAAATTTCAAAAAGCTACAATCTATATGGTAGATGATCAAGCTTGTCCCCGAAAGAAGTCTAGGCTACTACAGAATCATATAGAGTTGTTACCTTCTGCATCTCATTTCTTCCAAGTGGATCTCCAATCCTAACAGATGATCTGCAAGCACGGGATGCCAACATCGAACGAACTCTGGATGGACAAACAGAATCAGCAGTGTCCATTTTGTAACAACTGATCACTGAACATTCTCCTTGGCCATCGTCAAGAGTAGAAATCAGGTCCTTAACATCTGTTCAAAGAGATGATAATTAATCTATTGTGCATACTATTTCATTAATATGCAATCATTCGTAAATGCAGACATGTTATAGCGAAGCATGACACACCAACAAACTTTCCATTCAATAATGTGTTAGATTTTAATCTTGATACTAATACACATAATCATCAACAATACAGTCAAGATCTCATGTTAAACTTATCAAGAATTCATATATATATATTGAGAAGATGAGTTAAAAAAACGAACCGGAATCCATTGCAAGCAAGTTTCCTTAGGTTGATCTTCTAAGACTACAGGGAGAACCACCTTTGGTATGAGAACCAATAAACTGAATGTTAGTGGGGAGGGAGAAGAACTGTCTGTTTCAATAAGATTTAACACACTCTAAACACCCTCCCCTGATGTCTATTTATATCCATGTGCCTTAGGGACCATAACCCTAATAGTTACCTCACACATGTGCATTGGGTCTTTGGTCCATTAACAAAGACCCATACCACATCGGGCTTCTACACATAAGGTGGCCCATACTAAAGAACCTTAATATTTTGGAGACCCATAAAAATTATATCACTTAATTGGGTCCTTTATTAGATAACATGTCTACATGTACAATGTTATAACATATCTGAACCCAAAATTCCAACAGTCTCCCACTTGGGTTACATATGTTATACTTTATATTGTACATGAAGATAACCTTAATTGAGCTCATTTGTGCTATCTAAACCAAAATATCCAACAACAATCTGGTCCATTAACCATATCAATGTAGGATCAAAGCGGCCTTTATCACATTTATCGTAACAAGACCCATCAATGGTCACAACAGTAACACAATTAACGACATAGATCTAGTATGGATGTGTAGCATGAAAATTACATGAAACGTGATCTTAAACATGTCAATTTCCAACTAGTCCTCCATATGACTCAAAAGAATCATATGAAATACTTTCAACATTAAATGCAAAACTGCAATGAATGTCATCATTGAGTAATGAACATAACCATGTCAATTAAGCAAAAGTAAAAGGCCAAATACAAACTCCTACTATACGGGCATATGGTTCAAAATAACAACACTCATGTGAGCAACATGCTCATGAAACACTATGGGTGGCAAACCCTTAGTAAGCGGATCCGCAATCATAAAGTTTGTACTGATATGCTCAATCGACACTTGAGAATTCTGAACTCTCTCTTTGACAACCAGAAACTTGATGTCAATATGCTTTGACCTCGACAAATTTCGGTTGTTCTTGAAATGCAACTCAGCAGCCTTATTATCACAATAAATCATTAATGGTCTATCAATACCATCAACCATGCGCAGCCCAGTGATAAAATTTTGCAGCCATATTCCCTGATTTGATGCCTCATGGCAAGCTATGAACTTTGCCTCCATGGTGGAAGTAGCTACGAATGACTGTTTCACACTCTTCCATGATATAGCTCCTCTAGCTAACATAAAGACATAGCTAGAAGTGGATCTCCTGCTATTGAGACTAGTAAAATCGGAGTCTGAATACCCAACGATCTCCAAAAGATCTGATCTCCGATATGTGAGCATATAATCCTTCATTCTCTGTAGATATCTCATAACTCGTTTACCTGCTTTCCAATGATCCACGCCCGGGTTACTCAAATATCTGCCTAACATTCCAACAATGTACGCAATGTCCGGTCGCGTATATACTTGTGCATACATGAGACTTCCAATAGCCGAAGCATAGGGACATTTCTCCATTTCCTTCTTCTCAAGTTCATTTTTCGGACATTGGAGCAAATTGAACTTATTACCTTTTGCCACGGGTGTGTTTCCTGGTGCACAACCACTCATGCCAAATCTACTTAGCACTTTATCAATATAGGCCTTCTGTGACAGTCCAAGTATACCTCTAGAACGATCTCTATGGATCTGTATACCCAAAACAAAGGACGCATCACCAAGATCTTTCATTTCAAATTTACTTGATAGAAATCTCTTGGTTTCATGCAATAGGCCTATATCACTGCTTGCCAGTAGAATGTCGTCTACATATAGCACCAGGATAATAAACTTGCTCCCATTGAACTTGAGATATGTGCACTGATCAACGGTGTTTTCCTTAAATCCAAAGGATGTAATCACCTGATCAGATTTCCGATACCATTTCCGGGATGCTTGTTTTAAGCCATAAATGTACTTCTTAAGCTTGCATACAAGATGCTTTGAATCTTTGGACTCAAAGTTCTTCGGTTGAACCATGTATATTGTTTCTTCAATGTTTCCATTGAGAAACGTTGATTTAACGTCCATTTGATGTAGCTCCAAATCATAGTGAGCTACAAGTGCCATAATGATTCTAAAGGAATCTTTTGTCGAAACCGGCGAAAAAGTCTCTTTATAATCAATGCCTTCCTTTTGAGTGAAACCTTTGGCGACTAAGCGGGCCTTATACCTTTCAATGTTGCCTTTCGAATCCCGTTTGGTTTTAAATATCCATTTGCAACCAATTGGTTTCGCACCTTTGGGCAACTCTACTAAGTCCCAAACACCGTTGTCATCCATTGATTTCATCTCATCCTTCATGGCTTCAATCCACTTTTCAGAATTAGGACATTGAGTGACTTGACTAAAAGAAGTCGGATCATCTTTCAGACCCATATCAAACTCATATTCCTGAAGATACACGACATAATCAATTGAAATTGTGTTTCTCCTTTCTCTAGTGGATCTCCTTAATGGCACTTCCACTTGAGGTTGTTGAAATACCTTTTGATGAACCTCAGGCGGTTCCTGATTTTGAGCGGGCGACAATTCAAGTTCGTCATCAATTCGTTGGATCTCCAGATTTGCATTTTGAATAACATCAGGTATGGATACCTGAATGTTTCAGTTGCAACAACAGGAATGTAAACACATTCCTCCTCAAAATTGACTTGCCTGAGTTGGTCTCTCCCACTTAACTCAACATCCTCAATGAAATTGGCATTGCTCGTTTCGAAAAAGGATATATTAGAGGAATCATAAAATTTAAAACCCCTTGATCTTTCAGAGTATACAACAAAATAGCAGCTAATGGTCCTTGAGTCTAGCTTCTTCTCATTTGGCTTATAAGGCCGAGCCTCAGCTGGATATCCCTAAACATGCAAATGCCTAATGCTAGGATTTTTGTCTGTCCATAACTCGTATGGGGTTTTAGCTACTGCTTTACTTGGAACTCTGTTCAGGATGTAAACTACAGTATTGATGGTTTCACCCCAAAGCGATTCTGGCAAAGAAGAATGAATAATCATACTTTTTACCATATCCTTTAAGGTTCGGTTTCGTCTCTCAGCTATACCATTTTGACTAGGAGTCCCTAGCATAGTAGATTGAGGAATAATCCCACATTTCATCAAAAATTTGGCGAAGGGTCCGGGACGTTGTTCACCTGATCCATCATATCTACCGTAGTATTCACCTTCACGGTCAGATTTGACAGCCTTAATTTTCTTGCCTAATTGATTTTCAACTTGGCTTTGAAATTCTTGAACACGTCTATAGATTGAGACTTCTCATGAATTAAATAAAGATAGCCATACCTGGGGTAGTCATCTATGAAAGTGATAAAATATTGTTGTCCATTCCAAGAAGCTGTAGGGAATGGACCACAAATATCCGTATGTATCAATTCTAAGACACTATTACTCCTATTAGCACATTTATTTTTAAAATTTGTTTGTTTTCTCTTAATGCACTCAATGCAGAATTCAAAATCTGACAAATCTAAGGGATTAAGAATTCTTTCTGACACAAGTCTTTGAATCCTTTGTTTAGAAATATGTCCTAAATGCTTGTGCCATAACATTAATGAATTCTCATTTGTTAATCTGCACTTAATACCAACATTACTGGTATGCAAGGATTCGTTTTCTTTGGAGGCAATCATATCCAGTTTATATAAATTATCAATTAAAGAACTGGTACCAAACAAATTTGAATTCTTAAATAGACTAAACTTTCTATTTCCAAATGAACAAGAAAAACCTGGTTTGTCCAAACATGAAATAAAAACCAAATTCCGTCTAAAAGACGGTACATAAAAAGTCTCATCCAAATCTAAATTACAACCAGATTCTAATTGTAATCTAAATAAACAAACTGCCTCTACAGGAGCTCTTTCGCCATTTCCTACATAGATGAATCTTTCAGTATCAATTGGCGTTCCGCTCCTTATGCACCCCTGCATAAAAACACTTATGTGAGTAGTTGCACCTGTATCTATCCACCAAGTGTTTTTAGGTACTAAGGCCAAATTAACTTCTGAACAAACAAAGTTTAGAAGTTTACCCTTCTTCTCACGCCAGGTCACATACTTGGCATATTTTGTGAAGTCTTTCTTCACATGACCAGCTTTGTGGCAAAAGAAACAAGTTATACTTTTATCTTTTTTCTGTTGTCCCTTGTGGTGTGAATTTCCAGACTCTACAGTTTCCTTTCCTTTAATGTTCATCTTTCTTTTCTTGTTAGAACTAGGGTCCTGATAAGTTGATGCTAAATGAGCACTTTCAACCTTTTCATGATTAAGTCTTTCTTCCTCTTGTACACATTGAGCAATCAGCTCATTCAAAGTCCATTTCTCTTTTTGAGTATTGTAACTGATTTTGAAAGGACTGAATTGTGTAGGAAGAGAGATCAAGACTAAGTGCACCAGAATGTCTTCTGGCAATTCCAGCTTGAATACCTTTAGTCTTGTCACAAGGTTTGACATCTCCATGATGAACTCTCTTATATTCCCCTTCCCTTTGTACCGCATTGAGACAAGCTTGGTCAATATGGTGCTTGTCTCGACCTTTTCGTTTGCAGCGAATCGGTCTACTATTTGGGAGAGGAATTTCTTAGCATTATTTTCGTCAGAAATAGAACCCCTGATGGTATCCAGAATTGAGTGTCTCATAATCATTAGGCTCATGCGGTTTGTTCGCTCCTACTTTTCATATACACCCTTTTGCTCAGCGGTACTATCGCTGGTCAAAGGTGCGGGGCGATCGACCCTCAATGCATAGTCTAATTCCATACACCCGAGCACGATCATAACATGATCTTGCCAATTCTTGAAATTCGTGCCGTTAAGCACTGGAATGCTGTTGATGTTACCAGAAATCGATGTTGCTATAAACAAGAACAAAAGCTCACAATTAGTAACAACTCATGTATATATGAATCAAAACAAAACTGTATACATATACACATGTATGTGGGCCCATAACAAGATACCTAGCACAACATTAATACTTAGTCTTTAGACAGAAATATCAACTTGTAAGTGGTATCTCAAATATAGTTCATGAATATTGACAACCCAACCTGCCAAATAATGTGCCTTTCTTTGGACCGACACATTATTCGCATGGTAACCTTTATTTGTCACATATTCACAACTATTTTAATCTATTAACAATGCAAAAATAACCTTCCTTTGGGCCGATTATTTTCACATATTAATAGCATGTTTACATGTCTTAAAATAAATAAATTTACATATTAGAGATTGCTTTGACAACATAGTACTTCAATTCATTCATCTCAAAAACATTAAACATAAAATTTGGAACAAAATCCTTAAAAATAAAATTGTCATCTTTACCTTGACCAGTGCCATGGTGCCAGCCCTTGACGCTGCGGTGCCAGCAATCTACCCGAGGGACAGATCGTTGATGCTGCAACGCCAATTATTACACCATAAAAATGCATTCTAATAATTTAAAAAAGTGTGCCCTTTTTTTTATGGTGTAATGTTTCAAATTTTGAGCTTTCAATTGCAAAGTTCATTTTCTCATCAAGAGAACCAATAATCAATTGGCTCAGTTACTAAGTAAAACGTAAAAAAAATTGGAAAACCCATTTCAAAGTTAATCAAATTAACAAAAATAACTAAACATCTAATGTTCGGAAATTTAACTACTTTTCTATTATTGCATTTCCTGAGAAACCAAATAACATAAATACGAACTAATATGAAGCATCATACTTTATGGCATTTTAAAAATAACTCAGGAAACCATGTAAAGGAATAATTGAATTCAACACGGAAAACCAATGTCAGAAACCATCTAGTATATTCAAATAACTAGCAATTTGATATTATTTTTAGGTTCTTTTATTTTCCTAAAAATTTCCCGATGACTAAACAGCAAAAAAAAATTGAGTTTATGAACACTATCCTTTTATACCGTTTCGGTTTTTCACACATTTATTTTTCTCCCAATAAGATATCAAAACAGAGAAAGAAAAAAAAAACTCCTTTCTGTATAATGTGAATATCTGCATTAAGATTCTTCCCTCCATATAAACTAAGCAACTGCCTAACTCTGACATGTGTGACGCACCAAAAAAGTATTTTGCGCGCACCAGACAATACCCACAAAATTTTTCAAGTATAAATGCACACTAGAATGAGCTAAGATTTTAAAAATAATAATAATAAAAGAAAGAAGAGCTCAGATTTGCTGGTGAATATAATTTTGCTGTCTCGTATACATAAATAGAGCAAGCTCTTACAGTGGAAAAATCCATATACCATTCTCTTAATTTCCATCATAGTGAAGACATAGAGGAAAGAATGACGATGCTCAACGATTTTAGCAAGTTTTTTTTTTTATTTAAAAAAAAATCTGCCCTAAACATACTTTATGAGAGAAAATTCAAGAAACTCAATTTTCATATAAATCTCAACAATTTAACATGAAAGGCTCTAATACCACTTGTTAGATTTTAATCTTGATACTAATACACATAATCATCAACAATACAGCCAAGATCTTATGTTAAACTTATCAAGAATTCATATATATATATATATATATATATATATATATATATTGAGAACCACTTTTGGTATGAGAACCAATAAACTGAATGTTAGTGGGGAGGGAGAAGAACTGTCAGTTTCAATAAGATTTAACACACTCTAAACACCCTCCCCTGATGTCTATTTATATCCCTGTGCCTTAGGGACCATAACCCTAATAGTTATCTCACACATGTGCATTGGGTCTTTGGCCCATTAACAAAGACCCATACCACATCGAGCTTCTACACATAAGGTGGCTCATACTAAAGAACCTTGATACTTTGGAGACCCATAAAAATTATATCACTTAATTGGATCCTTTATTAGATAACAAGTCTACATGTACAATGTTATAACATATCTGAACCCAAAATTCCAACATAACGGTTATGCACATATAAATGAACAGACCAACTTTCAAAGCAATTGGTTTCAATAAATGCTTCCACCAGAAAATTATTGTGAAAAGCAGAGCCCCATGTTAGATCTCCATGTAAAATGATCAAAAAACAGAAAGAGAGAATCAATTGAAGCGGATTAAAGGAAAAATAAAAATACTACCTTCGACTCCAACTATTACAACACACCCACTAAGGATCACAAATTACAACGAAAAAGGAAAACTAGAACATAATTCCTAAGAAATTTAAACATAAAAACAGCTTTGTGTTTTAGGTTGATATCTAAAATGAAAGAGAAAAAGCTCATACCATAGGGTGCCCATGTGTGGTCTTGAGTAGAGAAAGAGGAAGCTGCAAAGAAAATTACCAACAAAATTGTAAGCAAAGAGAATGATGCAGGAGGATCCGAGTCAGATAATGTTGAGTTGTCAGATCGCACGTTGTTGGCACTGAAGTACCTAGAGTTGGCAGATCAGCGCAAAACTAGCAGGTGGACTGCCTAGAACGGGCCACGGGCTCAGATTAATAAACATTATTATTGTATTTGCATAATTTTAAATAAAACATCAGAGTTGTTTCTCTGTATTGTTTAGGGTTTTTTCTTGTGTTACTTCCTGTGAACTATCTGTTCGACTAGCCTACAGAATAATCGCTATTCTGCCCAGTGTCAGTTGGTATCAGAGCTTCAGCGTTTTCCTAGGGCAAGATTTCATCAGTTCTATGGCTGGTGGTCGTGGTCATGGTCGTCGCGGGCAGGTTCCGAACGAGGAAGCCCCATGCCGTGATTGTAACGTTCAGGATATGATGATTGAGGATTTACAGCGGTAAGTTGCAGAGTTAACCCAGCGTCTAGCGGCGCAAAATTTCGGTGATCGTGAGATTGAAGAACACGATTCCGATTCCAGCTTCGAAAACCCACATCACAATCCTGCTCGATTATGGGAACACCGTGGTCGGGAAGAACGTTATGAAGACCTTGGTTTCATAGTGGATCTGCCCGAGTTTTCTGGTACTTTACAGGCCAAGGGATTCGTCGATTGGATGAATAAAGTGGAGCGTATTTTCGAATATAAGGAAGTCCCAGATCGTGTCAAGGTGAAACTGGTCGCCATCAAACTGAAGGGCAGAGCATTTGCGTGGTGGGAGCAGTTGAGGCGCTCAAGCGACTGGCAAGGCAAGGCCAAGATCACAGATTGAGAGAAGATGAAGGGTCACTTCTTTTCTTTTGGCTACACCCAAACCTTGTTTCAGCGACTTCATTCATTGAGGCAGGGCACGAGATCGGTGGATGATTACACGGAGGAATTCTATCAATTGATAGCCCGGAATGATTTATCTGAGACAGAGGAGCAGATGGTGGCATGGTATTTGAGGGGATTACGGCAGCCCCTGCAAGATATCCTCAGCCTTCACTCGCTGTGGACCATTTCTGAAGCATACCATCGTGCACTTGCGATGGAAAAACAGAAGAACAAGAGGCCAATGAACCAAAGCAACGATCAAAACAGTCGGCCAATTCACCCTCAAGAATTTTTGTCCTACCCAGCAGCCACCCCAAGGTAACCCTAGCTCAAATATTAGATGTTTCAGATGTGGTGAACGAGGACATAAATCGACTAAGTGCAGGAAGCCTGCTAGTCATAATGGCAAAAATCTCCTGATTGAGGACGACGGAGTAGACGAAACTGAGGAGATTGGAGAGCCTGTGTATGATGATGATGAATATGGAGATGTGTTATATGGGGATGGCCATGAGACTCTGGTCATTCGTAAGAGTCTACTGACCCCCAAAGACGATTCAGGGGACAATTGGTTGAGGACCAATATTTTCCACACGACCTGTACAGTTACCGATAAAGTCTGCAAGATGATCATAGATAGTGGCAGTTGTGAGAATGTGGTGTCTGAAGAGGCTGTCCAGAAACTGCAGTTGAAAACAGATCGTCATCCTAAGCCATACAAATTATCTTGGCTGAATAAAGGCAGTGAGGTAACAGTGGATAGGCATTGCCTAGTTTCTTTTTCGATTGGTAAGAAATATTTCAATAATGTTTGGTGTGATGTTGTGTCTATGGATGCTTGTCATGTATTGTTAGGCAAGCTTTGGCAGTATGATCGTAGTGTTATTCATGATGGGCGACAAAACACATACTCCCTTAGCATCAAAAGGAAGAAGATTATGTTAGCACCTCGTCGGGAAGCAATCACTCCTACCCTGATTCCCAATAATACTAATCTGCTTTTGATGTCCAGGTTTTTTGTGGAGGTTGAGCATGTAGACATGGTCTATGCTCTATTTCCTTGTGGGAATAGTGCAACAAATCTGAATCCAGAATTACCAGTCGAAGTGCAGCAGCTGATGGCAGAGTTTTCTGACCTGATGCCAGAGGATCTTCCTCATGGGTTGCTGCCTATGAGGGACATTCAGCATCAGATCGACCTTATTCCATGGTCTAGTTTGCCTAATCGACCTGCATATCGCCTCAGCCCCAAGGAATTTGAAGAGTTGCAGCGACAAATGGTAGAGTTGTTGGAGAGAGGCTACGTCCATGAGAGTATGAGCCCATACGCGATTCCTGCCCTACTAGTGCCAAAGAAGGATGGTTCTTGGCGTATGTGTGTTGATAGCAGAGCCATCAACAGGATCACAGTGAAATACTGGTTCCCAATTCCCCGCCTGGATGATATGTTAGACCAGCTATTCAGTTCTAAGGTTTGCTCAAAAATTGACCTTAAAAGTGGATACCACCATATCATAATAAGGCCTGGAGATTAGTGGAAGACAGTGTTTAAGACACAGCATGGGTTGTATGAGTGGATGGTCATGCCTTTTGGACTGTCCAATGCGCCCAGCACATTTACGAGATTTATGCATCAGATTTCACGGCCATTCACGGGGAAATTTGTAGTAGTTTACTTCGATGACATCCTCATTTATAGCCCGACGTGGGCGTCACACTTTGATCACCTCCATGCTATTTTTGATAAGTTAAGGATGGAGCACATGTACGTCAATCAAAAGAAGTGTTCTTTCTTCACTACTTCTGTTACTTTTTTGGGTTTTGTTGTATCTACTGAGGGTGTTCAAGCAGATCAGTCGAAGATAGATGCGGTCTTGGAATGGCCCACACCAAGGACCTTACACGATATCAGAAGTTGCCATGGATTGGCATCCTTCTACCGTCGGTTCATTAGAAATTTCAGCACTCTGGTTGCTCCTATCACAGAGTGCCTTAAGGAGCTTGATTTCCAGTGGTCCGAGGAGACAGAAACCAACTTTCAACTGGTCAAGCAGAATATGACCGAGGCACCAGTTTTGGCACTTCCTGATTTCGATAAAGTGTTTGAGGTAAACTGTGATGCATCCGGGGTTGGTATTGGTGGTGTTCTGAGTTAGGAGGGGCACCCAGTAGCTTTTTTCAGTGAGAAGCTATTAGGATCAAAGAAGAATTATTCCACCTATGATCTGGAGTTTTATGCCATAGTTCAGTCCCTGAAACATTGGCGTCATTACCTAGTGCGGAGGGAGTTTATTCTTATCACTGATCATGAGGCCCTGAAGTACATCAATGGCCAACATAAGCTGAGTAGGCAGCATGCCAAGTGGGTGGCATACTTGCAGGAGTTCACATTTGCACTAAGGCACCAAGCAGGAAGTCTGAACCGTGTTGCAGATGCACTAAGCCATCGTACATTACTCCTCACCACCATGAACACCAGAATCGTTGGATTTGAGGTTTTCCCTGATATGTATGTTGTCGATCCTTCCTTCAGGAGGATAATTCATGAGGTAACTAATGGTCAACGACATGATTTTATTTTACATAACGGTTATCTGTTTCGTGGATTACAGTTGTGCGTTCCAGATTGTTTACTAAGACAACAAATTATTAGTGAACTTCATAACGAGGGACACTTTGGGCGGGATAAGATGTTGGCTTTGATCTCTTGTAACTATTATTGGCCCAAATTGACCAGTGACATGGCTCATCATGTGGAGCGTTGTTATGTGTGTCAGCGGTCCAAGGGAGTTCTCACTAATGCGGGCTTGTACACACCCTTACCTGTACCTGAAGCCTCTTGGTTCGATGTTAGTATGGACTTTGTGTTGGGCTTACCCCGTACCCAACGAGGCTTTCGTGGATTACAGTGGTGCATTCCAGATTGTTCACTAAGACAACAAATTATTAGTGAACTTTATAACGAATGACACTTTGGGCAGGATAAGATGTTGGCTTTGATCTCTTGTAACTATTATTGGCCCAAATTGACCAGTGACGTGGCTCATCATGTGGAGCGTTGTTATGTGTATCAGCGGTCCAAGGGAGTTCTCACTAATGCGGGCCTGTACACACCCTTATCTGTACCTGAAGCCCCTTGGTTCGATGTTAGTATGGACTTTGTGTTGGGCTTACCCCGTACCCAACGGGGCTTGGATTCTATTTTGGTTGTGGTTGATAGATTTTCCAAGATGGCCCATTTCATACCTTGCAAGAAGACAATGGATGCTACCCGGATCGCTCATCTTTACTTCAAAGAGATTTTGCGTTTGCATGGTGTTCCTCGATCCATCACTTCAGATCGTGACACCAAGTTCATGAGTCAGTTCTGGAAGAGTTTATGGGAGATGTTGGGGACAAAATTAAATTAAAGCAGTGCCTATCATCCTCAAATAGATGGTCAGACCGAGGTAGTGAACCGGAGTTTGGGAAACCTTTTGAGGAGCTTAGCAAGAACTAAACCGAAGCAGTGGGATATGGCATTACCTCAAGCAGAATTTGCCTATAACAGGTCAAAAAACAGAACCACCGGAATGAGCCCATTTGAGATTGTGTATGGTCAGAATCCATCCGGGGTGCTTGAGTTAGCCCTTATTCCACGAGTGGGTCGTTTAAATCCTAAGGCAGATGAGATGGCAGAACATCTTCGGGGTATCCATGAGCAGGTGAAGCTGGCCATTCACGAGAGTAATGCCAAGTACAAGGCTCAGAGTGACAGTCATCGTCGTCAAGTACTTTTTGATGTTGGAGATTTTGTTTGGGCAGTATTAACTCGTGATCGTTTTCCCGTGGGAGAGTATAATAAGCTTAAGGAGCGGAAGATTGGACCCTGTGAGATCTTGCAGAAGATCAATGATAACACCTACAGACTACACCTCCCCAGTCATCTGAGGACTTCTGATGTATTTAATATGAAACACCTGAGTCCTTGTTTTGGGGATTCCGATGAGGCTATTGCGAACTCGAGGACGAGTTCTTTCCAACCCGAGGTGACTGATGCAGGAGGATCCAAGTCAGATGATGCTGAGTTGTCAGATAGCACGTTGTTGGCACTGAAGTACCTAGAGTTGGCAGATCAGCGCAAAACTGGTAAATGGACTGCCTAGAACAGGCCACGGGCTCAGATCGGACCCCAAAAGACCGCAGTCTGAGTGGAAACGGGCTTCCAAGTAAAACTCAGGTATCTGAGGATCATCATTTTTAAGCTAAAAAATGACGTTTAGGGCCTCTATTTGGCAGATTTCAGTTTTTATGAAACTTTTTATTTTTATTTGCAATTTAGGAAACTTTTTTATTTTTATTACTTTAAATTCGGTCTTAATTTAATTTTCCTATTTTAGCTTGACCTTATAAATAAAGTTTTAGGGTTTAGTAAACATTATTATTGTATTTGCATAATTTTAAATAAAACATCAGAGCTGTTTCTCTGTATTATTTAGGGTTTTTTCTTGTGTTACTTCCTGTGAATTATCTGTTCGACTAGCTTGCAAAATAATCACTATTCTGTCTGGTGTCAGAGAAGCAGATAATGGAAATTTTACATTTTCCTCTTTTTTTTCATGATTTAGGAAGCAAAAAGAATTTGGCACTACTTCTCTAAATGTTCGGTTAATAAGGAGGAAAAGGAACAGAAAAGAAAAACAAAAACAGCAGTTTGCACTCAAAATTTATGCATATAATCACACTGTCATAAAAAAAATGTTTTATGTTGCATTTGGGCAACTAACTTTTTTTTCTCTGACACGTGCATACTGTCAAACATACTAAATAAAACCAACAAACCTCATATCATCTTAATTAAAACTATTTTCATAAAGTTCAATATAAATCATCTTGCATAAAAAAATTTATAAATCACCGTCAACAAATATTCATATTACAATCTAAAACATACATTTCTTATAAGAGCTTTTATGAGGGAATTGGTTGGGTTGTAAATATACAAACTAATTAAGGGCATAATGGTATTTTGCAAAAATGAAAGGATGTGCAGGTAGGACGTTGGATCCGCAATCCACCATACCTGCTCTAGTTAGTGATTTTTCACATTCGCATCCATCCACCACCTACAACAAAAAAACTTGGCCCAACTTAATTGGGTAGATCAAATTTTCGGGTGATTGGTCGATTATTACCATTTCTAGACCAGTTTAATCTTACAATTTAGTGGATGGTAACGGAACCACAATTTCAAATCAAAGATTTAAACCAATTTTATCTAAATTTTTGTCTCCAAACATGACCATTATTATTATACATTCGACTGCAATTGTGAAATGTCCAGTTAATCTCAAAAGGTTGAAATGTTACTCTACATATAAAACGAATAAAGATCGGGAGCCAACACGTTAGTATATTGTTTTTGGTCTATGAACGAGTTTGCCAATGAAAAACATTGGTAAATTGAAGTTTTTTTTTTTTATGTCCGAATTTATCCCTTATTGTTCGAACATTTTATAATTATTGCTCAAACATCGTAACGATTAGGCAGACAACAAAATTGACTTTATGTCACTATTCATATGAAACAGGAGAGTAAATGATACTAGAAGTTCTTGATAGGCACTTATCCATAAAAAATATGTGGTACAAAAATCAATTTTATTTTTAAATAACATAAAAAATAAAAATATATATTTTATTTTTATTCATCCGTGAAATGGATCAGAATTAAAATAAAAATTTTCAGATAATACAGCATCTCAAGTTCTCCAGGTGGTAAGAAATGACAGGCTGCAGAAAGTGCATAAAATAAAGAACTCAACTTGTAAAACTTATACTTTATCACAAAGAGAACTCGAGGAAGTTTTTTCGGTGAGGAAGAGAGTTCACGTTTGTCTTCTCTTACACGAGTAATTATGATGAGAGGTGAGAGTTTCAGTTTTCCATTATTTTATTTATTTATTTTAATAATAATTTTGAGAAATTTAAATAATAATAAAAATAAAAACTTTAAATCACAACAGTAAAGTTGAGAATAAACAAGAAAGAGATCAACTCTTTTATACAGGGGATACCACGATAATTTTTTTATTAGATCGAATCTAAAACATTAGTTTTAAATCAGTTCGAAATTTTATTAATAATTATAAAAAAAATTATTGGTTATATTATTTTTTAGCTTTATTTTTATACCGATGTTACTAATTTTTTTTTAAATTATTAATAAAATTTTGAAATGATCTAAAACCAAATGTTTAAATATGTTCTAACTAAATATATTTGCATAATTACAATACTAATCAAGATAAATTTCTCCTACAAAAGCCTTAAGATTCTCATACGAAGACCCACCTTCCTTGGTAGCCTCCTTGGCCAAATCTTTCCATTCCTTCGCATTCCTTCTCAGTTCCTCTCCTTTCTCACCCATCACCAAATCTAAGCACCTCTTGATCTCATCACTTTCAACTATCCCATTCTCCGCTGCCGTTACCCTCACTCCCGTCTTCCACGTGTCTTCAATCAGCTTCGCGTTTGTCTCTTGATCTATCCCTTGAGGGAAAGCCACCATCAGTACCCCACAAACCAAGCTCTCCAAACTCGAATTCCACCCATAATGCGTTAAAAAACATCCTACCGATGAATGTGACAAAACCTCCACTTGTGAGCACCAAGAAACTATAATTCCTTGTTCCTCCAATTCTTTTTCACAACTGATAATCATCTTCTCTTCCTCTTCATTTGGTTTAGTATCTCTTATGACCCATAAAAATGGACACCCACTATTTAACAATCCACGCGCCAATTCCTCTATTTGTTGCCTTGATAACCGAAACACGGTCCCAAATGAAACATAAATAACCGACGACTCGGGATTCAAATCTAGCCATTCCATGTAATTAGATTCCTTTTTTGAATTTTGAAAAAGATCTGCTCTAAATGAGTTGTTCGATGGAATCAACGGTCCGATTCCAATCATTTTGATTATGTCGATGGATTTTAAGGCCTCAAGTTCTAATGCATCAAAGGTGTTCACCAAAACTACTGGGTTTGTTTCTTCGAGCAGAGTGTCAATTTGCTGTTGGAATACTCTTCTTACCGTAAGATCGTTCGAGACTGTTGAAGGGATTAAAAAGGACGGAATGGCACGGGCAGTAAGCGGTGGTAGTCCAGGTAATTTTATCAATCTTGAGGGGTTTTTATCATCAGCATCTTTACTAATCACATCGCTATATCCTTTGAAGTAATAATAGCAGATGTTGAACACCGTGGCGGGTTGGACCCAAAGGAGCGCTGAAGGGAGGTTGAATCCACGCGCTACCTTGGTAGCCCACGGGCAAAACAACGTGTAGACTAAGAAAGTAAACGGTCAGTTTTTTTTTTTCTAGCCACGATAAGATCGGCTAAGGTTTCTGAGCCGCGACGCTCGAACTCTGACAAGTAAAGCTCGAAGGCAGCGTCACCGAGCTTGAAGCCGTCATTGAAGCCGTCAGAGAAAGAGGCAAAGGAAAATCCATCGGGAATCGAGCCTTTGGTCGTGATACGAAGACAGGCGAAGACAGTGGTGGTGAGGGTGACATGTGCCCCGTTGCGTATTAGGCGCATAGCAAATTGGAGGGCAGGGTTTATGTGGCCTTGTGTGGGAAATGTTACGAGGAGGAAATGGGGTTTTTGGGACATTTTGTTAATTGTGGAGAAATTGGGCTTGGGCAAGTGCACGTGGTACGTAGGATGGGGATGCAAAATGCCTTAGATTTAAGGAGATGGGAAGAAAATGTGACGTTTGTGCTTACGATTGAGTTTGGAAGAAGTGGTGTTTTGGTCTCTACTAACGTGACAGGTTGAAACCGAATATTATTAAAAACTTTAATCAATTTTTTTAATTTTTTTAATTATTTTTATTGAATTAATTTAAATATTTTAACAATAGCGGTTAATTGATATTATTTATATAATTAATTTTTTATATATTATATTTAATTTATATTTAATTTTTTTTATTTATTATATTTTGTATATATTATATTTATATTTAACCGTTAAATTTTTTTTTTAATTGGTTAAACAATCGAAACGGTTAACTGTTAACTGATCGATTAAACATATCTTATTTAATTTATCAATTTTATATCAATTTAACTGAACTATTTTAACCAAAACAATCGATTTTAATTGTTTATTAAACACTTTATAATAAATATCAGACAAATAAAAAATAAAAAATATCAATTATGACATGCTTATCGATTAATGAAAAAATATCATATAACATAAAAAAAAAATTTATTTTTAACTATGCTCAAAATTATCCCCTGCAACTCAATTTTTTCATAATCACAATTCGAACTTTTGGAAGATTGTATTAACAAAATTCGTTGACCGACTGTAATCTCCTATCACCAATAGTACTGCGAACTAGTAGTGCGCGAGTCCATAGTCTTGTTTATAGATTCCACACAATTTTTGGAGAAATTATTGCACCCCATGCAACAGTATAATTTCGCATTCTCACATAATTAGTGTGATCCACCAAAACCTTGCCCCACTAGACTTTCTTCTGAGTGATCAAAATTAATCAGATATATATCGCGATCCGCAATAAAGATGTATGTGACCAAAATTAATCGGTCCAATAAAAATTAAACACGTTATTGATCAATTACTTTGAATAGTGTAAGAAATATCTTTTCTTTGCTATGATGATGAATTGTCAAAAGATTTCGTTTTTAAAAAACGAACTCATAAGCATTTTTTAAATCATTTCTATATATATAAATTAACTTAATTATCAAAAAATCTTTTTCAAAATATCACGCTCCAACTGCCTTGTAAGGTTAGTCTATGCAAAAATTTCTCCATTTCTCAATCGAAAATCACATCCATTATGATTTCCTGCAATTTCCAGTGGACTTCTTAAGTTGAGCATCTCTAGCTTTTTTTTCCCTCTTATTTTCATTCCCTAGTTATCTTCCGACACGAAATACTTTAAGAATATAATAACGTTTGTAAAAAAAACATCCTAAATGAATCTAGAATGATTGAGAGACATATAAACATAAACTTGAGAGATTATATAGTTCAAAGTGTATTCCAGATAATAAAATTAAATTGAATTTAATACCACCTAAAAACTATTAACTTATTATTTGCAAGTACCTCTGAAGCAGTTATTTTTTTAAAGATATTTAATAAAAACACAAATGAAAAATAAAAAGAAAGATTAATGTTATATCTCAATTTGAGAAAAAGTTCGTCAAAAAAAAGTTTGACAAAAAAGAAGAAAAGAGACTATTATGTATAGTTTGACAACACACACGGAGACAGTGAAGCGCACCGGTTTGATATACACTTGGTCATGTTACTCGTTGAATGGTAGATCTTCAACCATTCAACTATACTCTTCTTGTTTATGTATGTATGGAAATAATCATCCATCAATTTGTCATCTATTTGGTTGTAATAAAAAACAGGTCATTTATTGAATATTGGTGCTTAGATTTTAAATATTCTCATCATGTCAAAGAAAATGTTGGTACCAGTGTTTTCATAAACGAGGGCGTTGGGCGAGGCGTTTTGTCTCAATGAGGTGAGGCGTAAGCCCCGAGGCTTTGGGGCGTAACCCTTTTGAAACGTTGGGGCGTTTCGAAATTTTAATAAAATAATATTAATTAATTAATTAAAATAATTTTAATTTTAATTTTAATTAATTAATTTTTATCAAAGTTTAATACTTTACTGACTATCTATAGTGTGATAATTATAATTTTATAAATATTAATATATAAATTATATGAATTATAACTTATATTTTTATATTGTTTGTAATTTGTAAGTGATTAATTAAATAGTTTGTAATTATTATTAAACTAGATAACATATATTATATATTTATGAAGTGTAATAATATCATAACAAAAATACTAGCTCAGTGGTTAATCTATAACATTTTAGATCATGATTAGAGCCTTAAAAAAAAACTTAAAAGCTTATTAAAACGACATCGTTTAAAAATTACATAAGAACTTCCCTACACTTTCCATTCTCCTTTTTTTTTTCCTTTTTTTTTTTTAATTTTTTCACTAACAGTGATATTTGCTTTTTTACTCTTCTTTTTCACTTTCTCACCACATTCTCCCTTCACTACAGGTTCACTCTTTTTTTTCTCTTTTTTTATTCACTTTCTCTCACACTTTCTCTTCTCTCTCAGGCAGCACACGGTTTCTTTTTTCTTCTCCTTTTTTATTCACTTTCTCTCTCACACTTTCTCTTCTCTCTTATGGCAGCATAGGGTTTCTCTTTTTTTTTTCACTTTCTCCTCTCCCATGGCAGTAGACAATTATTTTACTCACTTAACTAGCTCAGTTGTAAGGAGATCACTAACAGAAACGAAGGTGTTGACGGTGACGAAATGACGAAGACTGGAATCGAGCATGATGGGCTTGTGTCGCCTGAGGTCGACGGTGGTGTTGGATCAAGATGGAACCACTATCAAGAGTAGATTAGAGGGACAGAAGTCGCGACTATGTTTGGCGATTTTTTTGTCATTTTTAGGTGTGGAAACGACGCCTAGGGGCAGGGATGAACGGATCAAACGATTCCAATCAGGGTAAGATGATTGGTTGCAGGGGGAAAAAAATTGCACTGGGCGTACGCCCAAACGCCAGGGGCGTAAAAGGCGTACGGCCCGTGTCTGGGCGAACGCCCAGATCCGAAAAACGATCGTTCCGTAATCCGAAAAACGATCGTTCCGTAATACTTTCGCCCCACGATTCACGCCTGGAGGCATTTTTGCCTGAAAACACCTCGGGAACCACCCTTAAAAACACTTATTGGTACAACAATACTATGTTATGCAATTTGCATCGAACACCTCAGGTCAAAGAATTCATGTGTTTCTTTCTAATTTTAATCACTGTCAGTAACTCCAATATAAACAAACCGAAATCAAAGTTTATTTTTATACGAAATTTTACTCTAAGGATACAAAATGGATCAGTGATCAAAACAAAAACGAATAAGCAAGATTATCAATTTTTATAAAAAGCAATTAGTTTAATTGATAACCTCATGTCATCACACAAAAAATCAAATCAAATTTCAATCACAAAAAAAAAATGATAAAAATTAGAGAGGAGAAAAAGCTACCTCTCATTATATAACTTATAAACCTCGTTTGCAGAAAGAAAAAAAATAAAGAAGGTTTTCATGGCCCCAAAGTTACATTAGATCAGTTTCCGGGGTTTAAAATACGACAGAAGTCATCTTTACAAAAGAACCTAGAGCACCACTTCCCAACTATTACCACGTACATGGAGGGCTTGTCCTAATTCCTAAAGCTAAGATTATTACATGAACTAACAAGTTTCATGCTACAAAATACCAGAGCAAGAGAGAATTACATATAAATTATACAAAAGTGTGAGCATCATCTTCATCTGAGCTCGTGTATGGTTGTCAAGTCAACCAATTATCGCATTGTTGGCCTGCCGTGCGGGCAATTCCAAGGAGACTTTAGGTCTGCTAAATGCTCGAGTATCTGTACAAGCAAAACAGAAGACGTAACTATTTCCACTCCTATTTCTATGTTCTCAATAAGTATAAATAATTCACTAAAACTGAATGGACTATTGTAATTTTTAAGTATCAGAATCAGAAAACGATGCTAATTGTAAATGAGAATTTTAAGTACTTGAATGCATCCGCAGTCTTTCAAAGTACTAAAATTTCAAAAAGCTACAATCTATATGGTAGATGATCAAGCTTGTCCCCGAAAGAAGTCTAGGCTACTACAGAATCATATAGAGTTGTTACCTTCTGCATCTCATTTCTTCCAAGTGGATCTCCAATCCTAACAGATGATCTGCAAGCACGGGATGCCAACATCGAACGAACTCTGGATGGACAAACAGAATCAGCAGTGTCCATTTTGTAACAACTGATCACTGAACATTCTCCTTGGCCATCGTCAAGAGTAGAAATCAGGTCCTTAACATTTGTTCAAAGAGATGATAATTAATCTATTGTGCATACTATTTCATTAATATGCAATCATTCGTAAATGCAGACATGTTATAGCGAAGCATGACACACCAACAAACTTTCCATTCAATAATGGTTATGCACATATAAATGAACAGACCAACTATCAAACCAACAAACCTCATATCATCTTAATTAAAACTATTTTCATAAAGTTCAATATAAATCATCTTGCATAAAAAATTTTATAAATCACCGTCAACAAATATTCATATTACAATCTAAGACATACATTTCATAAGAGCTTTTATGAGGGAATTGGTTGGGTTGTAAATATACAAACTAATTAAAGGCATAATGGTATTTTGCAAAAATGAAAGGATGTGCAGGTAGAACGTTGGATCCGCAATCCACCATACCTGCTCTAGTTAGTGATTTTCACATTCCCATCCATCCACCACCTACGACAAAAAAACTTAACCCAACTTAATTGGGTAGACCGAATTTTCGGGTGATTGGTCGATTATTACCATTTCTAGACCAATTTAATCTTACAATTTGGTGGACGTTAGCGGAATCACAATTTCAATCAAAGATTTAAACCACTTTTATCTAAATTTTTGTCTCCAAACATGACCATTATTATTATACATTCAACTGCAATTGTGAAATGTCCAGTTAATCTCAAAAGGTTGAAATGTTACTCTATATGTAAAACGAATAAAGATTGGGAGCCAACACTTTAGTATATTTTTTCGGTCGATAAACGAGTTTGCTAATGTAAAACGTCGGTAAATTGAAGTTTTTTTTTTTGTTTATATCCGAATTTATCCATTATCATTCGAACTTTTTATAATTATTGTTTAAACATCGTAATGATTAAGTAGACAACGAAATTGACTCTTTTTCAGTATTCATATGAAATAAGAGTAAGTGATACAAAAAGTTTTTAATTGACACATATCTATAAATTTTATTTTTATTCTGAATAAATTTTATTTTTATTCAGAATTAAAACTAGAATTTTTCAGATAATACAGCATCTCAAGGTCTCCAGGTGGTAAGAAATGACAAGCTGCAGAAAGTGCATAAAATAAAGAATTCAACTTGTAAAACTTATACTTTATCACAACGAAAACTCGAGGAAGTTTTCTGGATAAGGAAGAGAGTTCACGTTTCTCTTCTCTTACACGAGTAATTATGATGAGAGGTGATAGTTTCAGTTTTCCATCATTTTTTATTTATTTTAATAATAATTTTGAGAAATTTAAATAATAATAAAAATAAAAACTTTAAATCATAATATATAAAAATATTGGCACAAAACCACAACAGTAAAGTTGAGAATAAACAAGAAAGGGATCAACTCTTTTATACAGGGGATACCACGATGATTTTTTTATTAGATCGAATCTAAAATATTAGTTTTAAATTAATTTAAAATTTTATTAATAATTATAAAAAAAATTATTGGTTATATTATTTTTTAGTTTTATTTTAAATTATTAATAGAATTTTGAAACGATTTAAAATCAAATGTTTAAATCTGTTCTAACTATATATATTTGCATAATTACAATACTAATCAATATCAATTTCTCCTACAAAAGCTTTAAGATTCTCATACGAAGACCCACCTTCCTTGGTAGCCTCCTTGGCCAACTCTTTCCATTCCTTCGCATTCCTTCTTAGTTCCTCTCCTTTCTCTCCCATCACCAAATCTAAACACCTCTTGATCTCCTCACTTTCAACTATCCCATTCCCCGACGCCGTTACCCTCACTCCCGTCTTCCACATGTCTTCAATCAGCTTCGCGTTTGTCTTTTGATCTATCCATTGAGGGAAGGCCACCATTGGTACCCCACAAACCAAGCTCTCTAAACTCGAATTCCACCCACAATGCGTTAAAAAACATCCTACCGATGAATGTGACAAAACCTCCACTTGTGAGCACCAAGAAACTATAATCCCTTGTTCCTTTAATTCTTTTTCACAACTGATAATCATCTTCTCTTCCTCTTTCTCTTTTTCTCCATTTGGTTTAGTATCTCTTATGACCCATAAAAATGGACGCTCACTATTTAACAATCCACGCGCCAATTCCTCTATTTGTTGCTTTGATAACCGAAACACGGTCCCAAACGAAACGTAAATAACCGATGACTCGGGATTCGAATCTAGCCATTCCATGTAATTAGATTCATTTTTTGGATTTTGAAAAAGATCTGCTCCAAATGAGTTGTCCGATGGAATCAACGGTCCAATTCCAATCATTTTGATTATGTCGATGGATTTTAAGGCCTCAGGTTCTAATGCATCGAAGGTGTTCACCAAAACTACTGGGTTTGTTTCTTCGAGCAGAGTATCGATTTGCCGTTGGAATACTTTTCTTACCGTAAGAGTGTACGAGACTGTTGAAGGGATTAAGAAGGAAGGAATGTCACTGGCAGTGAGCGGTGGTAGTCCAGGTAATTTTATCAATCTTGAGGGGTTTTTATCATCAGCATCTTTACTAATGACATCGTTGTATCCGTTAAAGTAATAATAGTAGACGTCGAACACCGTGGCGGGTTGGACCCAAAGGAGCGCCGAAGGGAGGTTGAATCCACGCGCTACCTTAGTAGCCCACGGGATGAACAACGTGTAGACTAAGAAAGTAAACGGTCGACCTTCTTTTTTGCTAGCCACGATAAGATCGGCTAAGGTTTCTGAGCCGCGACGCTCGAACTCTGACAAATAGAGCTCGGCGGCATCGTCACCGAGCTTGAAGCCTTCATCGAAGCCATCGGAGAAGGAAGCGAAGGAAAATCCGTCGGGAATCAAGCCTTTGGTCGTGATATGAAGTTGAGCGAAGATGGTGGTGGAGAGGGTGACGCGTGCTCCGTTGCGTATTAGTCGCGTAGCGAATTGGAGGGCGGGGTTTATGTGGCCTTGTGCAGGAAATGTTACGAGGAGGAAATGGGGTTTTTGGGACATTTTGTTAATTGTGGAGAAATTGGGCTTGGGCAAGTGCATGTAGTATGTAGGATGCGGATGCAAAATGCCTTAGATTTAAGGAAATGGTAAGAAAATGTGACGTTTGTGCTTACGATTGAGTTTGGAAGAAGCAGTGTCTTGGTCTCTTTTTCTCCCTGTTATCGCCAATAGTATTGCGACCTAGTTTTGTTTATAGGTTCCATACAATTTTTGGAGAAATTATTGCACCCCATGCAACAGTAAAATTTCGCATTCTCACCGAGTTAGTGCGATCCACCCAAACCTTGCCCCACTAGACTTTCTTCGGAGTGATCTGCAACAGAGGCTGATGTGATCAAAATTAACTTGTCCAATGAGAATTGGAGACGGTAAGTGTTATATTGATCAGTTACTTTGATTACGATGATTAAGAAGATTTTGTTTTTGACGAAAGAATTTATAAGTACTCAAGATTTTACGAAGATTTTACTTTGGCATCTCATAAGTATAAGTCATTTATCACAAACCTCAGAACTCGAACTCGAAAAGTCAAATCTCAATTAAAACCTATTTTGAGATTTCATACAAAAAAATTTCTAGGCTTATTTAAAAAAAGATTTTACGCTTAAAACAGATGGGAAGAGACAAGAAAGAAATTAGACATAGAGAGCACTCGAGAGCACACAAAGAATCACAACAGTTTTTTTTTTATTTTCACTCTCTTTTTTTATCTTTCTAAATCTTTTCCTAATATCATTTTCGTACACAACTAATTTAATTATCGAAAAGTTCTTAAAATATCAATTTTACTCCCATACCTTGTAAGTTTACTCCTACGCAAAAATTTCTCCATTTCTCAATCGCAAATCACATCCATTATGATTTCCTGCAATTTCCAGTGGGCTTCTTAAGTTGAGCATCTCTAGCTTTTTTTCCCTCTCTTATTTTCATTCCCTAGTTATCTTCCGACACGAAATACTACAACCAAAATTAAGAATATAATAACATTTGTGAAAAAAACATCCTAAATGAATCTAGAATGATTGAGAGACATATAAACATAAACTTGAGAGATTATATCTATACTTAATACAAATATAACAAACAATCCAATATGGGTAATAAAGCATCGTGATAAATCTCATAAATAATTGCAAAAAAAAAAAAGAATATTGATTCAATGTGCTCGTGCACACAGAAGATTTGAGGACATGCATGTAATAAATGCTTATACAATATTAATCAAATTTATGCATGCGCATATATATATATATATATATATATATATATATATTGACTTATTCTTTGCATGTACTTCTCAAGCAATTATTTTTTTCTAAAGATATTTAATAAAAACACACGAAAAAGAAAAAAAAAAGATTGTTATATATCAATTTGACAAAAAAAAGTTCGACAAAAAAAAAGAAACTATTAGGTATGGTTTGACAATACACATGGAGAGAGTCATGCGCACCGGTTTGATATATATTTGGTCATGTTACCCGTTGAATGGTAAATCTTCAGCTATTCAACTATACTCTTCTTGTTCATGTATGTATAGAAATAATCATTCATCAATTTGTCATTTATTTGGTTGTAATAAAAAAAAAATGGTTATTTATTGAATATTGGTGTTCAGATTTTCAATTTTCTGATCTTGTCAAAGAAAATGTTAGTATCAAATATCTCACATGTCTATCAAAGAATTCATGTGTTTTCTTCTAATCTTAATCACTGTCAGTAAATCCAATATAAATAAACCCAAATCAAAATTTACTTTTATGCGAATTTTTACTCTTAAAGATATAAAAAGGACAAGTGATCAGAGCAAATGCAAACAATCGAGGTTATCAATTTTTATAATATCAATTAGTTTAATTGATAGCAGCACTTGTCGCATAAAAAATCAAATCAAATTTCATTCACACAAAAAAATGATAAAAATTAAAGAAGAGAAAAAGCTACCTCCCATTATATAACTCATAAACCTAGTTTGCAGAAGAAAAAAAAAAGAAGGTTTTCATGGCCCCAAAGTTACATTAGATCAGTTTCCGGGGTTTAAAATACCACGGAAGTCATCTTTACAAAAGAACCTAGAGCACCACTTCCCAACTATTACTACGTACATGGAGGGCTTGTCCTAATTCCTAAAGCTGAGATTATTACATGAACTAACAAGTTTCATGCTACAAAATACCAGAGCAAGAGAGAGTTACATATAAATTATACAAAAGTGTGAGCACCAAACAGTCATGGGATGGTCCACTCAAGAGCTTGCATCATTTTCATCTGAGCTCGTGTATGGTTGTCAAGTCAACCAAATGTCGCATTGTTGGCCTGCCGTGCGGGCAATTCCAAGGAGACTTTAGGTCTGCTAAATGCTCGAGTATCTGTACAAGCAAAACAGAAGATGTAACTATTTCCACTCCTATTTCTATGTTCTCAATAAGTATAAATAATTCACTAAAACTGAATGGACTATTGTAATTTGTAAGTATCAGAATCAGAAAATGATGCTAATTGTAAATGAGAATTTTAAGTACTTGAATGCATCTGCAGTCTATCAAAGTCCTAAAATTTCAAAAAGCTACAATCTATATGGTAGATGATCAAGCTTGTCCCCGAAAGAAGTCTAGGCTAGTACAGAATCATATAGAGTTGTTACCTTCTGCATCTCATTTCTTCCAAGTGGATCTCCAATCATAACAGATGATCTGCAAGCACGGGATGCCAACATCGAACGAACTCTGGATGGACAAACAGAATCAGCAGTGTCCATTTTGTAACAACTGATCACTGAACATTCTCCTTGGGCATCGGCAAGAGTAGAAATCAGGTCCTTAACATCTGTTCAAAGAGATGATAATTAATCTATTGTGCATACTATTTCATTAATATGCAATCATTCATAAATGCAGACATGTGATAGCGAAGCATGACACAACAACAATTAAACTTTCCATTCAATAATGGTTATGCACATATAAATGAACAGACCAACTTTCAAAGCAACTGGCTTCAATAAATACTTCCACCAGATCATGAATTAAATTTTCAAGTGAATTCATGCAAAATAATCTGTGTGATTCCTGGAAAGCAGGCGTCACTGCTCTGCGTTTCTTGGGAAATATAAACACGGTTGAGTAACTCTATGCATTGTCTGATAAAAAATATACACTAAACATATAAACAAGGGCTTTATGGGAAGCAGTCCAAAAATTATTGTGAAAAGCAGAGCCCCATGTTAGATCCCCATGTAAGATGACCAAAAAACAGAAAGAATTCGCAGAAGGAACACGACACCAATTCATTTAAAAATAAAAAGAATTCCATTTTCATTTGGTTCAAAACGGAGTGTAAATTAGAAAGAGATAATCAGTTGAAGAGGGTTAAAAGAATAAGAAAAATACTACCTTCGACTCCAAAAGTAATATTTTTACTAAAGGGAACAGCTCTTAATTTAAAGTGACACCCAGGTGGACCATTTGGATCCTCTTCTAAAGCAAAGCCATTTTTCCTGAAAATTGTTCAAAAACCATAATCCATAAAAGAATTAGTCTCTATTCATTAAAATAGGTCATTTTTTACTTGAGGAATTCAGCTGTAAATTACAGTTTCAAAGGTTGAGAAAACATGAAAGTAACGGATGAGCAAAGACATGAACTAAAAGGAAAACAAATACAAATGAAGCTTGCACCTGATTATGTCCATATGCATTGAAGCAACCATTTCTTCTTCAGGAGACAGCTCCAACCTCAATGGCCTAGACATGATTTCGGAAGTCAGGATTCAGAAAATAATGCCTAATAATGAAGATGAAATAAGCATAAGCAAATAAAATAAAGAAAGGGCCATGATAAAGCATGAAAATCAAACCAGCTGAAAGATTACGACTGCCAATCTGAAACCTTTATTTTATTGAATACCTTCATATGTTTCCATTCATTTAAAAATCCAAACTGAATCATATCTGCGTCCGTATTGATAATGCTTTATGGCAATAACAATGAGTAGAATAGTATAATGATCATACTCCACCTCTAATTCTCTAATCCTCCATGGATGACAAGCTAAATACAGTTAAAATGACCAATAACTACTTTTTTATTGGTAAAACACACACAACACTCGAACCTGGAACCTTTAGGACTCAGGGCCTCAACCTTAACCACTGAGCCAAGGCATCCTCGGCAAAATAACCAATAACTGCTAAAGGTCTAGCAGATCAATGCATAGACATAATCAGCAATCAGGTATATATCTCCACCAAGTATCATAATGTTAAAATATAAGTTCAATAAAGATCATAAGCTACTCACCGAAGCAAGGGTTGTTGGTTGAAGACAGTTGATTGTGCAAGATGCTCAAAATTGTATTTCTCATCAGCAGCATGCTGAAAACAGAGAATTGTATCAAAAGTTCTTACTTTATTTGAACTGATTGATCGCATGACAAGAATATTAAACACACAAGTGTTTTCGTTCCACTATCATCCAACAAAAATCTGGGCAAATAGAGAGAAGACAAGTAAATTTAAAAACAGAGTCCAGAAGCACATATGAAAACTGACCTGATCCACAATAAAGAGATCTTGGTCCAACTTTCCAATGATGAATCCAAGATTGAATTGCCCAATCACCTATGAAATGGAAACAACCAATGGTCACCACCACTCCAACAAGATCAGAAAGACCAATCATGCAGAAAATTAGCCACCCATGATAGGCTTTGGTACTTTGGTTGGTAAAAAGGCCAAGAAACACACAGCCAGGCACCAAAATGGCAAATAATTCATGACGCATAGTTGTCTGAGTTGAATTTAGCAGATACAGAAACCTAATTCAATCCTAATCCAACTATAATCAATTAGTAGCAACCCCTAGATCACTCCTGAAAATTTAGGCCACTCAATGGGTTCAAAGTTGTACTGCATTAGCTCCACCAAAATGTATGTAAATCCATAAGAATGATGAAATGACGAGCAGAGTGTTTCCCGCCTTCCACACCAAAAGGAAAACCTAAACTGAATTTTAAGATTTTTTTATAAAAAAAGAAATAAAAATAAAAAACAAAACTTGAGCTCATGTAACTAATGCATATAGCAACCTTCATTCTGCCAAAGTCCTCTTTTTTGAAAAGCCTTTCCAACTCGGTAGTAGCTGCAGCTAAAGCCCTTGCTTTTCGCTCCTCATTTTCTGGTTGAGAAAGCTCCAGTGTTGCAGCGGCAAAGCACCTGTAAGTTTTTATAAAACGTCAAATTTGTTAAAACAGAGCAGAATCAACACTTCCCTTGCTATGGAATTAAGTAATTACTTTATATGCCTTTTCGTCTTCATGCTTCCAGATGAGTAACTGTTGGATTGTAATCTTGACAGCCTCTGCTGCCTCCTCTTTTGTAGGCCTTGAAAACTAAACTGCAAGGTGGAACATATCTTTTGACCAGAGGACAGAATTCGAGAATCTAACATTGGGCCACAAGACTTTGATGGCAGAGCTGCAGATGAATGATCTTCGGAGACATTTTTTTGATCCTTGCTAGATGAAGTAATTGATGCCAGATCAGAAGGCAGTAATTTTTCTTGATCCAGTTCCTGTAAATGAAAAGGTTGAACTCAAAGAGAGAAAAACTTAGGAAAAAATGAGAGTAATTGATGACAAAAACTTAGGAAAAAATGAGAGTAATTGATGACAAAACACCACCTCTATCTAATTCCTATCATGTCACTAGTGGTTACAGACAAAGGCATATATGTATATATCCTCAGCAGAAGGATACTATACCATTTGTGTCAACATAGAAGAGAACACTTTTCACAGCTCCAGTAAGCACCAAAATGTCTGCTCATCATATTGTCCCTTGAAGAGCACAGCAAATTAAGAAACTCATTTCTTTTTCTCTTTGTTCTATAAATGAGAGGTGGTAAATAGAAATCACCCAACATAGTCATGATTATGCAAAATCATTTGAAAGCATAACACCGGGTTTCCTTTAATTATTTTAAAAAAAGAAAAGAAAGCAGTCTACAAGTTAAGCTGGATGGAAGAAATTCACAAAGAAAGTACAGACCCACTTACCCTTCCAGATTTTCCACCACTTGTACTGCCTCCAGGAGAAAGTTGATTTCTAATTTCATTGAAGAACTTGTCCGTCCTAAGAAACTTGGATGGTTCATTCTCCTTCACCTCAGCTGAATCATCAAGCTGGTGATACTTAACTGGGGATCTTGTAGCCACAGCAGGTATTTCAGAATTGTTTTTCTTCGATTGACTTTGAAGACTTTGATTTCTTAGGACAGGTACTTCAGATAAAACTGTACTAATATTTTCACGCTTCCTCTTATCTACAATTACAAATTTGTTGAGTGATGATTGAACACAGCTTGAACGACTACTTGCATCTCCATTTACAGCAATAACTTTCTCAACTGCACTTGAAGGGGACAAAGTATTTCGATCAGTTGTGCTATCAAGGTTAGCTGCCAATATCCTACCGTTACCTTCTAAAAGATTAGCAGACCTTTTAATTCCATGTACTCTGAGAGAGAAGTCCTTCTCCATTGAATTATCATCACCTTTAATTCCATGTACTCTGAGAGAGAAGTCCTTCTCCATTGAATTATCATCACCTTTAACACGTGAACACTGAGCATTGATCTCGACCATTCTAAGAGTGTTTCCCTCTGAAGTTCGCTCCTCCATCTGAGTTTTAGTCTCACTGCCATCTGGAGATAATTGTTTTCGCAGAAAATAAGATTTTCCATGAGTAGAGCAAAGTTCAGTGCTACCTGAATCCTTACAGTGCTCCTCAACTTTATTAACAGAATAAGTGACATTACTTGAGGAATATATCTGCTGTAAACCCTCTCTTAGAGCACGCAAAATGGAGTTTTCATCAGAAAAAAATACTTTTCGTTTATCAGGCGTCACATTGACATCACATGCTTTAGTTGGGACACTAAAATTCATGATGGCAATGGGATATTGGCGGGAGTTTGCACCCTTATATAACTCATTCACCAGCTTACTGACTTTAGGCATATCCACTGGCCGACCATTTATAAAAAAGTACTGCCTATCACCCAAATTGCGCCCACTACCCTGTCCAGACTTGGAAAGATAGCCTTCAACTTTCCAACTGTCCGATATACAAACAGTGACAGGCTCTAAACAGCTGAAGGTGTTCATGCCAAACACTGTGATGATGCTATCTTTGAGAGAGACACTTCCTTGAGTGTTGAGCACGAGGGACCTTACATTTTTTCCGGTTGTGTTGGTGCAGACTAACCGGACTCCTTTTGCAATAAGTGCATAGGCCTGTAAATAAATAATTAAACAAAAGCATCTGGGAAAGGCCCAGGATATCCACTAAACTTCAAAAGCAGTGAAGCTAAGATTAATAATCGACTCACTCAAAGGCATAGTACACAACTGCATTTGGGACCACAGTTACCGGGATTCATATTCCCCCTTGGAACTGTGATCCGGATCCTACATTCTGATTCGTGGTGCATTCGCACACCGGATCCCTAAAATTGGTGATCCAAATTTTCTGAAGACTTTTAACTAAAAAATTGAAAAAAGATTTCTAAACACAAAAAAAATGCAATAAGAGAATGCTCAAACTTTATTTTAAATTTATGTTTTCTACCTTCTATTTTGTCAAAACTCTAATATCTTCTAAATTATCATTATGCACACATTTCTATTTAAATTGTACTTATAAATATATCTAATATCCTAATTTTATACGCCTATTTATACATATTAAAAATCATTTAATTTTACTCCCAACGTACCGCGCACGAGGTGGGTAACGTACCATGTTCCCGTACCACGAATCAGGGAGTACAAAGTTCTTGGTAACTATGTTTGGGACAATCCATAACCCTTTGTTACAGTGCATGAAAAATAAAAGATTAATGATAACCCCTAGCATTTGAAGACGTCAATCTCTGTTAATTAGTTACTTTAGTGATGCTGATGCACCAATGCAACCAAAAGAGGGGGCAAGAAAAAACCTCAATAAATCATGTTCAAGATAATAAGAACAGTGTTGATTGTGAATAATTGATTATGGTTTCAATGATCATTTTATAACCAGTGAAGTTGGTTTTTCCAACAAATTTATAACATTCATTCTTATGGGAAAAATAATATGAATTATGACAATGGCAATGAGAAGGGTAAGTTTTAACTGCCAACACCTCGTACTTCACCTCCCTCGCTTTCCACCACTATCAGTACCACAAAGTGAGGGTGGAGGCCACCATCGCCAATACTACCTGCCTCCATTCTTGCAAACACCATCACAGCCACTCCAATACCAAAAACCAAATCCACCTCCACCTAGCCGCTATGACCAGGCCCACCACCACCATTTTCACTGTCAACCTTCAGCATATTACCAGCACCACCATCACTCCACACTACAGTTGTAGGACAATCAGCTAAATCCAAGTATAATAAATCCCAATCCACCTCCACCTAGACAATATGACCAGGTCCATTGTCAATCATCAGTGCCATTTTACTAGCAGCACCATCATGTCAACTGTAGCTACAGTTGTAGCACCATCACCAAAACTTTTGAATTACCAACCCCCATATATCACCACCAACATCCAGTGTTGGACAAAACTCTAACGCATACAAGGGATATGAAAAAAAAAATTCCTTGTAAAATGATTCAGAAAATTACCATGCCACCATTAATGTCTTCCAGTATTAACCCTGATCATAGGTGGCAGTTATCAAACCACAGCTCAAGTAAGGTAAGTGACCATGTAAACCACCATTACCATTTCCATGATTTCTTCAAGAACAACTAGGTTCACCCATTAACCCAAGTGTAATATATGTTTATTGAAAAAAAGAACTACACAATAATGAATGACTGACATACTCGACTCTAAAATGCATTTTTTCATATATTAGAACTCAACTTACCTAGAAAGTCTATAGTATGATACATTAATCACTATTGTTTTCAATAGAGCATAACTAATCATACACAATCAAGTTATAGTACAGACACACACCCCATTACGGGCAGGTGAAAAGACTCACGTTCAATAAAGAGATGAGCTTTCCATATTCCTTGCGTATGTTGCGACTGAACTCTTTGCTCCGTACTGGCAAATTGGAGAACAACTTCCTAACAGTAACAGTGGTACCAATTTGACGTGCAGTTTTCTTTTCAGCAGTTAATAAACCTGAATGATCAAAAGTCAAGTGTGTCGCAACTGACTCATTTTTAGTTCTTGTTTCAACGGTCAGATTACCTAACGCACAAAGGGAACTCAATGCCTCCCCTCTAAAACCAAATGTGGTCAAAGATTGAAGATCAAGAAAATCTGCCAATTTAGAAGTATGATGCTTAAGTGCAAGAACCTGCAACACAAGAAAACCTGATAAATAGAGCCAAATGAAGCAATATGGAATTTCACAAACTGTTTTAAGAACACATCTTATTACATTTTTCTCAAGAGCAATGAACATCATGAACTAAACAAGAACAAGTTCAAGGTCAACAAACATTTCAAACCCACCCTCCTGCCCTGACCCAAAAAAGAAAGAGAAGAAAACAATATATTGACCAACATTTCTTAGCTCCAACACCAAAGACTAAAAATCATGGAAAGGATATAAGACTTTATCTAAGTCAGGGACAGACTTAAAGGGAGGCACTCCCCCCGACCCCCCAAAAAAAGTCATATATATAATATTTTATTGCTTATGTATATATTTTTTAGATTTTCACTTTAAAATGTAATAGGTTGGTCCTTTCTTTTTTCAAAATTTGCACTATATTTCACATTTCATTTATGGAGGAGGAGTCAGTTTTTATAAATTGTTTTAGTTATGGATTCCTCAATTGTGACACTCGCATTTCATTCACCAACTTCTTCAACAAGTTTTGGGTTTTAATTACTTGTTGTTTTATGGATGATGTTATTTTATATTGAGGTAAATGTTGAAAAATGGTTCTTATAAGTTTATAACCAACTGAACTCAGATAATTAGGTTTGGTGCCTTTTTTTTGGGTTGGGTTCTAGGCAATTGCCAATATTGGATATTAAAATACACCACGTCAAATAGTAAAATATTAAAATATACTATATTAAAAAGTAAAATTAACAAACCAACTCATTAATTAGACGAAGATGTATAGAATAAAAAAAAGATGAAGATGTACTGGTTTGACTCAAGCTAATTTAGTCTAAGAATAAAATATATATTGACCAGACACCTTGCCCCCCAAGACTGGCTCTGAATCCGTCCCTTTCTAAGTTTTAACAACCATAAACTTAGGACAGCATAACACTGATGCCATATTGTGAGTTACGCCAAGCAAGTGAAAGTTTGATTCTTGCAAGACTACATCAGAAACAAAAAACTCATGACTCCATGAGGCCCTGACAGCAAAATCTAAAGAATACAAACAAAATGAAGAAACCAAGGCACTCTAAATCAACCAAATGATCAGAAAAGCTGCGCTGACACTGAACTCACAGCTAAACGACAAAATGCAAAACAACTGCACCATGCTACTAAAAAATGTTACATTTAGGGATGACAATTTTGTTCGAAACCGCAGGCCCACCCCGTTTGGGGACAGTCCCATTGCTTTGACCGGTTGCTTTGGCAGGATGGACCGGGATATAGGTCTCAGCCTGAATTCCCCGAACACCGTAAATAATATATTATATTTCCAATCTTAAATTCATGTTTTTCTTATTAAATGAATTTATTGAATTTCCACTTCAAATTTACAAGATTTTAACTTAAATGATAATTCATGTTTTAATGATAATTTATTAAATTACCACTTGAACTTCCTCTTTTATAAACACTACTTGCACTAGAAGTCCTATTTTTATGGGCAACTGGCTTAAAATAGTTCAAATTTTAAGTAGTCTAGTGACTTAGATTTTGTTGAGTAAAATTCTCGGCCGATCCGATTCCCTTTGAGAACGAGGAAAAAATTTTCCCAGCCCATTCCCAACCTCGTTGCCATCCCTAGTTACATTAAAGAAAAAAGGGCAAAGACTAACATATTGCCATTTTTAGAACCAATGGTTTAAGTATATTACCTTGAAGTTATTTGGCGAAATGCCGCAACCATTATCGATGACCTGGAACCACTCCTCCCCATACTCCTTCAAAGCGATTTCAATGCTGGTGGCGCCTGCGTCCAAGCTGTTCTCGACCAACTCCTTTACGGCCGACGAGAGGTCCAAGATGACTTGCCCCGCGCAGATTCTGTAAACTACGCCTTTGTTTATGGGCCTTATGGTTGTAGATTTAGCTGGAGCCGTTCCTTCCATTTGAACCCTAATTTGACCCTTTTCTGGCATTTTGTACTTTTAATTGAGCGCTTGAGTTTTTATTTGCCTCTGTTCTTTAGGCAATGTTCACGTTACAATTTGGATGGATAAACCCTAGAGAACAGGAATTACAAGAACGGAGATGATGAACCAAGAACAAAAGACGAGATTAATTTCTTATCAAAAGTGACTGTTAGAATTAGGGTTTGATAGGCTAAGACACACACAGAGAGAGGGAGAGATACCCTAGCTCGCAATTTTGCCGCCAAAATCGAATCGAAGCGAAGCGGAGAGCTGGTTGTTACTTGTTGCCTCAAGTATTATTACTACTAATAGTGGATGTGACGTGATATTTATACCATGGCACCTAACTCTTGAGTATTTGTAAAACTTACCCAATATTCTTCGATTTTTTTTTTTTTGATTTTAGGACCTACTTTTTAAATTTATCTCGTTCCGTATCTTTGGCATTCAGTCTATTTAATCTACTACTCTCTTCTCCCCCTTACTTTTTCATCTTTGGTAAAAGATAAATTACTGTCATTGGAAAATAATTTATTAATTTTTTGAAATTAATAAATTACAGTTTATATTCAGGTGTAGCTCTCTCTATATATTCATTTTCCCTACTCTCATTTATTCCCAATCCCCTTCATCCAAACAAGAGGTAAGATAAAAGGTGAAACTCTTCTGCAGTGTTAATGCTCCAGAACAATGAACAGGTGACACTTGAAAGGCAAGCAAATCAGCTGATAATGGGAAACAAGAGTTATCAACAGCTGATGCATTATTGTCTGTGGAGGTGTGGAGGCGATACATTGATCAATATCATGCAAATGAAACGAGTTTCATACTTTATTTAATTTCAAACGGACGGTAAAACCCCAACAATCTAGAATTGTGAAACCCCTTATCTGTAATCATAGAATAAAACATAGGTCTCATTACCACAAGAAACTTGGCAAGTCCATCTGAGCTGAAAAATGAAACAGGCATTGAAGATCACAAAATAATGATTCCACTTTGCCATTACTTGAATAATGTACTACCGACAGTCAAAGCCAATACACCTGGAACATGTAATGAATAGAAGAAAAAAAAACTACTCCCATTGGGAATAATAGGATTTCCCAATAGCAATCGAATGAAATAATCAATCTTGCAAGACTTGTTAATATAGTAAGTCAAATAAATAATAATATAAAGAAACTAGAAGGTGAAAAAATGTTTTGAATACAATAAGAACACAGTTATCTACACTGCTTCACTTCTGCCTTTTTCAATTGAATGGTGTCATTCCAATGTCTGAGCACCTCATTACAAAAGCAATATTCATTATGACTTTTTAATGGATATGGTCCAAAGTAAATCGGAGTCGGATTGTACTGTTATCTTCTCTCCTTTGACTATATTTGATGTGCTTACTAAGCCACCAAACCTCATCGCTGTGTCAGCTGGAATAAACAAAGAATTTCCGTGCGTCAAGAAAAATTGCTAATGGACAAAATGAGAGAGAAGGAGAAGGAGAGGAAAGCGAAGAAAAAAAAATGATATAGAAAGTACAACACTAGACCATCCCTGCCATACCACAACCAAGCACCATCCCCATACCCCAACAAGGATAGGCAGTAATGATATAGAACGTTGGTGATTGCCATCAATAAAGGACTGCACTCTTACTCAATGCCATCTCCAAAATACTTACAAGTTGGCCCATGTGCCCTATTGTTTATTGCTATCTGGTAGTTCAGCCACCAATTATAAGGGCAGCAGTATCCAGCCACCCAAAACAAAAGAACAGGAGAATCACCTAATAGCCCCTCTTTTCTATTGAACAACAAGCACACTGATACAATAAGGTGTAGCACGAAATAAATGGTGACCATACAACAGTAATCAGATAAGGAGCTGTGCTAATTTCAACTCATCAGCCAAGTGAATAAAAGAAAGCACAAGAGAAATGTCATTGCAATATACTTACTGAGATCCCATTGCAGCCCGGTGGTTGTGGTACTCCCAGATGGCATCCCAATAGGAATGAGTCCACAATGTGGGCCCTCAACAGAAGATTGAACATATATCTCGTGGCTGTGAGTCCTTGGAAGGAGGTAGATGAGACAGTCATCGGATAAAAGGACTATTCGCATAGTTAAGAAATGATATAGGACATTAAAATTTCCAGCCTCATGGTCAAACCTTCCACCTACTGCTCCAGTGGCAAGAATGCAAAGCTGCCATGAAATCAAAGAACAAAAACCTGTTATAAGAACAACCTAAGCACACATACTAGTACCATTCCAAGAAAACTTTATAAATTCAGTTTCCACCAAATGACTCTTAATAGAAAGTTACAAGGACAAACAGTATTGAAAACAAAACCAAACCCCTAACTATTAGAAAAGGACAAATGCTTGAAAAAGAAAAAAACTACAATTTCCAAGAACCATCCGGGAAGACTAGAATGAAGTTCAAGCTTAAACAAAGCAGTGCTTATTATAAACATAATATTTGTGGATTTACTATCATGTAGATATTTCTTTGTGGGCTGCAACCCCTTGGTGCTATATATATACAACTTCTACTTAAAAAAAAAAAGAAGAAGAAAATGCACACACAGCAATTGGTTCTTAGTAGTTACAAGGACCAACAGTGTTGAAAAAAAAACAAAATCCCAAGTCGAAAAGGACAAATAGCTTTGTAAAATAATTAGATAATTATAATCTTCCAAAAAGCATCTAGGTAGATTAGAATGAAAAGCTTACAAAGCAAAGTCTAAAACGAACACAGACCAAAAAAAATCTAAAAATATCATATGTAACTTACATTAGACTTCTCCAAGTTTGGAGTGAAGTCACGAATGAATGTGATGCATTTATGTAGATCTGTGGTGTCCTGATCATGAGATTCATCTACAACCTTGGTTCCCTGGATTGAGTTAGCAAGCAAAGGTATCAAAGCAAATTCACAGGCCACAACAAATAAAAAAACAGGGAGCTATAGAACCACAATAATGTAAATTGCAGATGGAAAGAAAGAATAGTCTATACAAACACAACAGCTTGAGTTTTACAATGCAACTTCAACATAGAACCATATTTTTCTAAGTTTAAAAATGTAGGTAAAGCTAGAAGGTTAAAGAATGATCCGAAAAATGTCATGGTCATAAAGAAAACATTACCAAGAGAATCATTTAAATGGTTCTGGAGGAAGAAATCAGCTAACTTACCAAGCTTGTATAAAAATCCAGTACTTCAGTCCGGATTGAATCCATGTCTCCTTTGATTAAGTCTGGCTTGTACCTGGTAGAATCAAGAGTCCGTATTAAAAGATACCAATTCAAGAAATATGCTGTGAAGAATGATACCAACACTTATTTCTGTCTATGTAACATCAAAAACAAAGATAATACACCTAAACAACTATAATGTCCACCATGTTGTGACCTCAGGCTTTTCGAGTGGCATTCATCAGGTCAATTGTTCAAGGCTGACAAATAATAACACATATCAATGCCAATCTGAATAAGACAACCACAATCAAATGCTTATCGTACGGAAAAAAAATACTACTTTGATGATAGCATCTTTAAATTTTTTTTAAATCGCCTAAAATTTTCTGAGATTTTTTACAACAGATCTCTGACATTTCGAGTGAACTGGCAAAAGAATCTCTTTAGACACTTCTCATTCCACTCACATCCATATCCTGTAAACTATCCACAGAAACTATTAACAAAATGAAAGTAAGATTTTCTTTATGAAAACTTTGTTTGTCAACGGATAGGGTATTCCATGCATGCTAGTCTCACACTCTCACCACGGATAACTTAGATATGGGCTCAATGAATTAGAAAAAGTTTCAAACGCAGGTTATTAAAGCTCTCTTCTATACCAGTCAACTATTCTAGGCGGATTCATTGAAATCAAGAACTTCCATTTTCTAACTCCATCCATATTACTCGAGCTAACCTCCCATAGAGGCAAGTGAAGTGCCTGATCCATATGATGGGCAACTATCTCCGTAGGATCGAAGAGGATTCAGTTATTAGTTAGTACCTCATTGGTTTCGAGGTGGACCCTCTAATCTATTTTATTATACACACATGGCAAAAAGAATGTCTTTTAATATACCTACGATACAGATTCTATATGAGCCATTAATCAAACAAAAGCCCCCACTGCACAGATTCCTTGAGAAATGAAGTTCCTAGGCGCAAAGATTCAGAGCTAGACCTATAATATTCCAGGAGCACTTATTCACAAACCAGTTATAGGTACACCTCTTTATTTGCCTCACTCCACATTCGACAAAGTCTGAATATCAGGGTCTCCCACTCCACAGATTTATTGAGAAATGAAGTAATAGACACAAAGATTTGGATCTAGACGGACTACTCCAAAAGCACTCATCCACAAACCCATAACAGGTACACCTCATTATTCGCCTTCCTTCTGACTTCCAGGAAAGTTTTAAACTCGAGGTTTCCCAGTGCCCATAGACACAACTACTCCATGAGAACCAGGTGACGGGAGAAAAATCAATAGGCAAATAACAGGAGAAATTAGTAGTAGATAGTTCCTATGAAGGGTTTATTAAGAATTCTCTCACACACTCTCTCTCTCTCTCTCTCTCTTAGAGGCTACACGCAGGTAATATATACTTTTCAGTGTAGCTAGGAGAAGATTTCTCATGATCATTCAATTTACATATAAAATCAAAATAATACCCAAATTAATTTTCATGGAAGAAACTTGTACTTAAAATATCCACTAGCTATTGATTTAGGAGTCATTTATCAGCGCTACCTCAAACAGCATATCAACAATTGTTGAGAATATTTACGTGTGAGTAAAGATATGTGGAAAATCAATCCCACATTGAGAAAAAACTAGATAAGTGAATGGTATATATATGGTGGTGGAACCAGAACCCATTAGCTTAAGTTTTTGGGTTCATATGGTCTCCTACATCATATATTGGGTCTTTGCTTAACGGACTCTCCAAGCTCAAATTTCTCCCAAACTTGGGTTATCATGCTTAAGCTTTTGGGTTCACCGTGCATCACCCGCTCGCTACACAAATCACCTTGTTCGCGCTACACGAGTCCTTCGAGCTCTTCCTGTTGTTTGTCTATACCACCACGTGCATCCCAAAGTTAGCTAATGATCTGGTATCAGAGCCGATGAACGTGGTGGTATAGATAAACAACAGGATGAGCTCGAGGGACTCATGAAGCGCGAACAAGGTAACTTGCATAGCGAACGGGTGATGCTCGCACGGTGAAGTATGTGTGGTTCGCAAGGTGGAATATGTGTGGTTCGCAAGGTGGACTCTATGAAGCTCGTTGTTGAAAGTCGGTGTGTGGTTCTCTAACTCTGATAAGAGAACGGGTGACTTTCCAGGTGTGCCTGTTGGACTATGGTATGAGTTTGGAGTTGGTATAAGCATGATGGTGAGGAGAAGCAATGGAGACTCAACCGTGAGGGGGAGATTGTTGGGAATATTCACACGAGTGAGGAGATTTGGAAAACCAATCCCACATGAAGAAATTGGATAATTGAATGACATATATATGGTGGTGGAACCAAAACCCATTAGCTTAAGCTTTTGGGTTCATATGGTCTCCTACATCATATATTGGGCCTTTGCTTAGTGGACTCTCTAAGTCCAATTTCTCCCAAACTTGGGTCATCATGCCTAACAAGTGGTATCAGAGTTATAAATTGAAAGAAAATAAGACACAATATACCTAGGTTCACCCAGAATAGAGCTACGTCCTGCCAAAAATTTCACTATAATTAACCTCACAAATCTCTCATTACAATGTGAGCTCAGTACATAAAGAGTATTTATAAGCAACTTGAGACGTCCTAATTAGGTTTTTCGCCCTACCACAAAACTTCACCCGCTCATTGGGGAGCGGGACCCCGTGATCGTTAAGGATTCTACAAATCTGAACCCGTGAAATATGCACCAACTCTAACAATCTCCCACTTGGTAAATACCTTACACATAGAAAAATTCCCAGAACTCTGTCTTCAAGCCCATCTCAGTAACCTACCACTCAAACTTCGCTAGACTAACTGCTTTAGTCAAGAAATCTGCGTTGTTCACTGTTGTATCGACTTTCTTCAAGATCATCAACTTTTCTTCAATCTTTTACTGGATGAAGTGAAATTTGATGTCAATGTGCTTCGCCTGCGAATGAAATGCAGGATTCTTTGCTAAAAAGATAACACCTTGATTGTCACATTTCACCTTCACTGCTCACTCCTTGTTTAAACCCAAGCTCAACACACAACCTTTGAAGCCAAACTACTTCCTTTCCAGCATGAGTTATCGCCATACACTCTGCTTCTGTGGATGAAAAAGCAACAACACTTTGCCTCTTGCTCATCCAACTCACCGCCCCACCAAACAAATTGAACACATATTCGCTTGTAAACCTCCTGCAATCACTGTCTCCTCCCCAGTCAGCATCAACCAATCCTACAATATCAAGAATCTTTTTACCTCCCATACCTCCATAACACAATGCAAACTCTGACGTGCCACGAAGATATCTAAGAACTCTCTTTATTGCAGTCCAATGCTCTTTCTTAGGATTAGACATATATCTGCTCAATACTCCCAGTGCTTGGGTAATATCTGGCCTTGTACACACCATTGTGTACATCAAGCTTCCAACCACACGAGCATAAGGTACATGCACCATCTTTTCAGCTTCTTCCTACGTCTTCGGACATTGTTCCGCAGAAAACTTGGTTCCCAAAGGCTTGCTGTCAGACATGTTAAATTTTTTTAACACTTCTTCAATATACTTCTTCTGATTTAGCCACAGTTTTTTATTTTCACGATCCCTCTTTATCTGTATGCCCAAGATAAAGTTTGTTGATCATAGGTGTTTCATATCAAACTGTCTTGCCAACGATGCCTTCACAATGCTAATCATCTTTCTGTTATTTCCAATCAACAGCATATCATCAACGTACAAGGTTAATATAACAAAATCAACCCCTAACCTTTTCACATAGACGCAGTGATCAGCATAATTGCAAGTGAACCCAAGCTGAATGGCATATGTCAAACTTCTGGTACCATATACGTGGTGACTGCTTTAGTCCATACAAAAGCTTATTCAATTTACAAACCAGCTCTTTCTTGCTTTTACTCACAAAGCCTTCAGACTATTTCATGTAAATTTCCTCCTCTAATTCCCATGAAAAAAAGCTATCTTCGCATCTAGTTGCTCGACCTCTAGATCATAAACAGTTGCCATAGATAAGACAAATCTGATAGATGTCAACTTTGCTACCGGGGAAAATATCTCACCATAGTCAATTCCAACTATTTGCGAGTATCCTTTTTCAACCACCAGACGTGCCTTGTACTTTTCTACCATTCCATCTGCATTTGTTTTCTTCTTGAAAACTCATTTGCACCCAATTGCCTTCCTATCTCTAGACAATTTCACAAGACTCCATATTTCATTCATTTCCAGTGTCGGCATCTCCTCTTTCATAACATCCTTCGAGACCTTCGCCTCTTTCACTTTGCTAGGATCATCACCAGTAATATTTAAAGCATATAATGCACTGCAAGCACTAAAGGAATACCTGATGGGTGACCTCCTAACCCGTGTGGATCTCCTCATGACAGGCGTGGTCTCTACCCCCGAACCAGTATCTGAATCCTCATTCTCTACATCAGAAACGTGAATATCGTGCTCAAACCAAACTGACTTAGAATCTGAAGTATCTGATGCAGTCTACGGGGTAGTCTCCCACTCTTTATCTCCCAGGCTAAGATCAATCTGAACCTGCTTTGATTGTTCCGATACATCTTAGACATCCACCACATCCCTTTGTGTTTCTTTGAACACAACGTCTCTACTGAAAACTGTACTCATGTTTTCTGGATTTCATAACTTGTACCCCTTAACCTCATCCTTATAACCAATGAAAATGCACTTCACTGGTTTGCTGTCAAGTTTGTTCCTTTTTTTTCTTTTGGCACATGTATATAAACATCACACCCAAACACCCTAACATGAGCCAAACTCGGCTTCTTCCCAAATAGTACCTCAAACGATTTATGATCCTGCAAAGCTGCTGTAGGTGACATGTTCTTCAAATAACATGTCGTAGCCACCACCTCTACCTAGAACTCCGGCTCCAAGCCTACACAACTCAGCATACTCCTCGATTTTTCCATGAGTGACCGATTGAGTCTCTCGATCACCCCATTTTGTTGAGGGGTATATGGAGTTATTTTATGTCTTGTAATGCCGCTTTCCACACAGAATTGCTCAAACTTATCTGAGTAAAATTCTCCTCCATTATCTGTTCTAAATACCTTTATCTTTCTTTTCATATGATTTTCTATCAATGCTTTAAACTCACAGAACTTATCAAATGCTTCAGTTTTACTTTTAATGATGTAAATTCATGCATACCTTGAAAAATCATCAATGAAAGAGACGTAATACCTTGATTTTCCAAGAGATTGGACCGGAACTGACCCAAACACATCACTATGTATCAAATCTAGAATATCTTTCGCCCTCGTGACCGATTGAGTCACGAGGTGTATCTGGAGTTGTTTTCTGTCTTGCAATACCGTTTTTCACACAGAATTGCTCAAACTTGTCTGAGCAAAATTCATCTCCATTATCTGTTCACAGTACCCTTATCTTTCTTTCCATATGATTTTTTACCAATGTTTTAAACTCATGGAACTTATCAAATGCTTCAGCTTTATTCTTAATGAAGTAAATCCATGCATACCCTGAAAAATCATCAGAGACGTAATACCTTGATTTTCCAAGAGATTGTACCAGAACTGGCCCAAACACATCACTATGTATCAAATCCAGAATACCCTTCACCCTGGTGCCAATGGACTTAAAACTTACACGGTTCTGCTTGCCATGTCGACAATGCTCACAGAAACCGAATCCCATGGAACAATCTGAGACTCCCTTCACCATCTACTTCGACGATAAAGTAGATAGTCCATTTTTACCGATATACCCAAGCCTATGATGCCACAACATAGAAGACTTCGCCTCATCATCAGTCGCCTCCTCAGAGATACAACCTCTATTGCACAGACTTTGTACTATACTTCCCAGCAACTTGTACAACGTACCATACCGAACACCTCGTGCGATTAGTAGCGATTCATACATGTTTTGGGTCTTTACTAATACCCGATGAGCGAGCGGGGGTTAGGAGCAACACCCCCGAAAATTTCATGCCTTGTGCATGTTTCAGGTCTGGTTTTTTGCTTGATTTTGGACTTGGACCCATGAATAGCCATGGTTTTGTAGCAAGTCGAAAAACTTACTTAACACGTCTTAAAGTGCTTATAAATACTCGAGGACACGTTGTAACGAGAAATTTGTGAGTTTGATTATAGCAAAACTTCTAACAGGACATAACGGTGAAATTGATATATTGTTTCTTATATTAATTAATGTAATTGATATGTCTCGAATCTTTCAAAAATAACACATAATTTTGAATCTAACAGTCGATCAGAGTATATAAAAACAATTCAAATTATAATTTAAGAAACATAAATGAAAACCCCAAAGCTAACAAAAAATGATCAGAGTACCAATAATTTGAAAAAGAAAAGAAAAAACCTTCGTCGGACATCGGAAGCATCTTCCTGACGGTAGAGCAGAGGCATTTCATCGAACAATCGATTGGCGCCTCCATCAGCACAGAGACGTAGTTGTGCTGCTCTACATCAAAAACACACAGAAATTAAACGCTGAAACCTTTTAAAAGAAAACACGAGAGAGAGACAGAAAGAGAGCGCGTCGGATAAAGTACCGTGCTTCCACAGCAGGGGAGTGAATCTCGGGAGGCGTTGGTTAAGCACCACAAGTACGTACGTTAGAGATGGACGATGATCAGCCGGGATTGTGGGCAGAAGGAAAGTCGAAGAATGGTACATGAGCTCCATCGCTAACTAGCGGTTTACTAGGAAGAGAGTTTCTTCTCTTCTGCGGGAAGTTGAAGCGTTATTTGTTACGCGTCCTAACTAAAACAGAAATAATGAAAGGAGAAGCCGACTTACGTGGCTGATTGTTTCCCATTACTATTGTATTTTCTTTGCTTTTTTTTTTATATGATGTTATTTTTTAAAAATAAAAAATAAAAATAGAAGAAAAGTTGGTCAAATATATATTCCACATTTTCTATTCCCACCACCGTTTGATCATCCTGCGGCAGGTAGTTGGAGCAATACTTAATTGGATGGCGTCTAAAATTTATATTTTAAGACCCACTAAAAAATTTAGATAATTTTTAAATTTTATATTAATGATATAAATTTTTTAAATTTTATTTATACCAACACTATCAATTAAAAATTTTAAAATTATTAATAAAAATTTTAACGAATTTAAAACTTTAACTTTAAACCTCAACCAACAATGATATTTTCATATTTGACCATCATAGGACCAGAACATAAAATCTCATTTTGAATAATAAAAAAAGGGAAATTACCTAATCTTGCCTGTTTAGGGCCGACTCTGAACTCTCAAGTGTCAACTATCTCGTATTTTTAATTCCATTTAATAATGTATCACTTTAAGGATGCGTTTGGTAAGATGAGAAATTGAGGGGGGAAAAAACAAAGAAGTAAAAGAAAAAAGAAAGAAAAATAAAGAGAGCAAGGTTTTCTTTCAAATTTTTAGTAAACAAGGTGGAAAATTAAGGAGAAAAAAATAATTTTCTTCTATCTTTATTTAATATAAACTTAGCTTGTTTTGATAAAAAAAATAGTAGCTTGAAAATCAAATACTTGTAAAATGAAATTTTACTAGTGCTTAGATTTTATGAAAATCAAATTAATATAAAATAGAATTTTACACTATTGAAAGAAATGTTTAACAAAACAATTTTCATTCTTTTTTAACGTGAGTTGTTTTACAAGTAATTGGAAAATGGTTTTTTCTTTTTAGAAGAATCCACTTCCATTGTTCTAAAATTTCTCTCACGTTTTATACCAATAACTTTCTCTTTTATTTACTTTTTATAATTTCCATCATTTATTTTCTTATTTTAACCAAACAAAAAAAAATTATTTGAAAATTTTTAATTTTACATAAAATTGGTTTTACGTTGTAATATACTTTACATAAAAACAAACGGAGCCATTGTAAAAAAGTAAGAGAAAATAAAATGTAATAGTATTTTTTTGTCATTATATTTTTTATAATGTTAATAGATATTAATATGAGAGATTAAATGAGAATTAATTAGTAAATTGATAATCCAGTATATTTTATTTCTTATTTTCACCTTTAAATCCTTTCAAATTTGAAGAATCGTAATATGTGCATGCAAAAGAAAAACACATTGCATCTTAAGTTTTTTTCTCGCATTTTTTTTTTATTAAACAAGAGAAAAATCTATTTCAAGCACTTTTTTTGTCACTTTTATTTTTTACTAAACACATCTTAAAACTTAATATTATGATGAATTTCAACGAAAGCACACATGAGACGAGCATGTGGGGAATTGCAAATGAAGAAAGGGAGAAATAATGAAAGCAAAACCAAATGGTGAATGTGGTTAATCTCCAAACGATGAAGTGATTAACAAATCACTACAAATAATTTGAAAAGGGGAGATGTCATTTGAGAGTGACCCTAAAAAGACATGGTGAATTTATATAATTTCTCAAAAAAAAATCTAATTCTGATAAACCCATAATTTTTTCATGTTAGTAATTTATCCTATATTATTCTACGCTAGTTATGTGATGAATATTACGCATAATTAATATTTTATTATTTTCTCAATTTGTAATTAAAAAAATAAAAGTAACGAATATATTTTAATTCGGTAAAAATAAATAAAATGCATTCTCCAAAATTTATAATTTTAAGAAGTAATGTTGTTTGAATATAAACAGTCTAAAATACTCGTGAATTTATTAATGTGATAAAACTTAATAAAACATTTAATTAGATAACAAATATTTTAGGTTTATACATTTTTATTAATCTGTTAATTTTGACGGATTTGATTACATAGTAATTATTTTTTGTGGAAAAAACTTGTTCATTAAAATAATTTTTTTATTTTGTAAATTACTTGCTTCACTACATTAATAAACATATAGTAGCAAAAACGTTCAGTACCCAAAACAAGAAAACTGCTCAAAAAGTGGAAGCCAACATTTGTGACATGAACTTGCAGGCAATCCATTGCGCCACAAACAGAGACGCAAAAAAAAATAAAGTTCATAAGAATTCCAGGACAAAGACATGAGAAGAAGATGACAAAGAAAGATTGCTTATTCAATTGATCAATTAGTACATACATGCAAATAAACCAGTAAAGAGAAAAAAAGGGGGGGGGGGGTGGCCGATGGGATAAAAATTCTTTGATCAAGTTTATCAGCTTCATAAATATTATATAAAATTCCTAACAGAAAGGTAAAAATTACACAAGAAAAGAAAAAAAAAAACCTATATATAATACAAGGAAAACGGGACCTGCAATGGAATTCCATAAAATACAGGTCCCTGATCTAGGCCACCATTTAATGTGACAACGAAGAATAAACTAAATAACAAGGAATGCTATACACAAAGATATCTACATAAAGTAGCTTAGAGATCTCTTCTTTCTTGATCCACCTTCTCCATATAAATCATTCCATTGTAGAAGCTCATTCATATTGTTAGACTCAGATGACACGCTAGCGCATACCTGCATTAAATCAAAGACGGTATATAACAATGAGGAAAATGTATTCATCATTCGCACCTTCGGTCTTCCTTTGGCACAAGGTGCAGAGGAGGGTACAAAATCCCCACTTACCAATAACATAAAAGGTGCAACCATACACGCATGAACACGATACAGTATCCGAGTATGTGAATGGATGCATGTGCGGGTGCGTGCGAAAGAGAGATGGTTGAAAAAAAATCAGGCAGAAAAACTTCTTCAAAACAGAGGCTAACTTACTGAACTTTGTAAACATGATGCTTTCAGTCTTTTAAAGAAACAGAGAAAAAAAAAGATAGAAAAGACTCAAATGGCCTATAAGCATTTAAAGGGAAACCAGTAATATGAGAAATTTAAGAGAAATTCATGCAATATATGTCACATAATACTCAACAGGAACATTTTGTGTATTTAGGATTCTGAGAAATTCCATGGTCCAAAGTCATTTCAAATCCATCAAATGGCCAGCTACATCCCTTAAAAAAAGAAGGGAAATATGTGGATTTGCTCACTTTTCAATTGCTAGGTGGGTGAAACACTATCACAGCCTTCATAAAAATCATTCACCTTTCTTGTAGCATGTGTGCATCTAGCAGTTTTTTCTATTTGTGGTCATGGAGTATTTAGCAGTTTAGAAAACATATTATTCCACTTCAGCTCGGTCAACTTCCGATAATGTTATAAAGTGCCAAACAACGTCATGGAAAGCAAAACTTAACATCCTAAGATAAACGAAAAAAGTCAGAACAATCAGTAAACACAATACCTGCTCATGTGCATATCTAAAATCATCCATCTTCAAAGGACGAACATCAGCACTGCTATACAATGAAGGTAAAGGTCTATTCTCAGCCAAAGCTGAATTTCTCTCCTGAAATTCATGCAACAAATCAAACTATAAGTATTCTCTAAAGATATACAGAAGATCAATAGCATAAAACATATTAAAATAATAATTTGAAAATTTTAAGATATAGAGCACACTCCCTTAAAATTGACATTAACAAACAACCAGAGGAAAAACATAAATAGACAATATCAAACTAACCTTCTTCTCCTGCTCCAAAATTTCCCGTATCGGACAATGTGCAGCAGTCACACACAGGTTCTGCAGCCAAATTATTTAATTAGGGTACGTTGGCAAAACTTTGTCTTACAGACTAGACAAAATGACAGAATAGAGGAAATGAGCACCAACCTTAAGGTCACTTCCAGAGTACCCATCCGTCATATTTGCAATAGCTTCCAAATCAACATCGGGTCCCAATTCCTCTTTGGCTATGATAACTCTTAAGATTTTCTCTCTGTTTTGAGCATCTGGCAAGTTAACCATCAATCTGCACACAACATGCAAGAGTAAATTATTATTTTCTTGGTCAAAGAGTATACGTACTTGTCAAACTCCAGATAGTAACAAATCATACAAATAGCAAGAAATGTGTTTACCTCCGAGGAAGCCTTCTAATAACTGCCTCATCAAGGTCAAATGGCCTATTGGTAGCAGCAAGTACCAGAACTCTTTCTTTATCCTTTGTGCGTAAACCGTCCCAATTTACCATAAACTCATTCTTCATCTTACGCATAGCCTCATGTTCACCTGGATTTTCCCTTCTTCCCAACATGCTGTCAACCTAAAACCACCCAAGTCATTAAATTTCCATTACGAGGAATAAAAAACACAGCATTATGAAAATTATGACGACTAACAAGAAGCCTACACAACAACAGAGAGAGAGAGAGAGAGAAAACGATTTCTCACAAGAGCAATAACGGGAAAAAAGGATAAACCACCCAAATTTGTGTTGGACATACCTCATCAACAAAAATTACACTAGGAGCAATTTTACTAGCTAGAGAGAATACTGCTTTAACATACTTCTCTCCTTCACCAAACCACTGCAACCAATGGAGAGATGTCACACACAGTTTCAAGTGAAAGATCACGCAAGGAAGTTCTGGAGTCTGTTCATATAAACTTCAATACCTTAGAAGTAATGCTGGACATTGATATGTTGATAAAGTTTGCACCTGCCTCGGTTGCAACAGCCTTTGCAAGCATTGTCTTTCCCGTTCCAGGAGGCCCAAAGAGCAATATGCCCTTTGTAGGCTGTGAGAATATCAACATATTCAGATGACAAGCAAGCAAGAAGAACAGCCACAGCACAAGAAAGCGTAGAGGGAGAGAAGATCCCAATACAACAAACATGCACATTTTTACTACAAAGAAAATTGCAAAAGATTCTATAATAAATGGACCTTTGTCAGCTGCCCTTTGCAAAACAATTCTGGCCTTTGAAGAGGAAGCATCACCAGTTCCTTCAAGGTATCCTTCACGTTTTCTAAGGCTCCAATGTCATCAAAAGTAACCCCAATATCACTAGGCGGAATAACATCCGCAAGGAGTTTCTTCTCGAATTCATTCTCAGTGACCACATCCTGAAACCACTTCAAATGTTAAGTGCAAGTCTGTAACATACTAAATTTTAAAAAAAAAATGTGCACATTCTTCCCAGCAAAGGAGAGGTGAAGTGAGCAATGAAATCATGATACCATCCCAAAAAATAGCTATCAACTTTACCTTGAGAGATTTTTTCAAGCTCTTGCTTTCATTTTGAATGCCTTGTAGAATGTTCAGGCCATACATAATACTGCATCATAAATCGTCAAGAGGTTGTTAACATGAGAAAATATCAAATGAGAGGTTATGTGAGTTCATATGCTTGGCTTTTTTTTACTTCAATAATTACTGAGGGCAGTAGATTACAAACAATATATTAACCTTTCAGTAGAAATCACAAGTTTAGTATCTTTGACCGAAGCTTCTGAACAATGCATAAAATGGTGACTTAAAGCCCAGCCTACTATCTTGTCCACACCTATTATGATAAAGATAAGTATATCATCAGTAAATATTGAAGTATGACAGCATAAAAGATTCAGAAGTCCAGGAATGAAACCGACTGACTTTCAGGTGCAAGGGTTTGATCTTTGATGCACAGAGTTTCAAGGTCAGGGCAATCCAAACCATTTCGGCTCAGAACCTAATATCACAAATAAATTGTCAATAAGAGACACTAAACAGAAGCAGTCACCAGCAGCCCAGTAGGTAGGAACAATTAAATGAAATGACAGATAACAAACAGTTTTATCATACAGACCGAGCGAATGCTAACAATATTTGACTGTGCTTTCAAAGTTTCAATATCACGTTCCAACTGCTGCTTCCAGTCCAAAAGTAAGGCTTCCTCCTGCCACATTTCAGAAATATTAGATGTCATACAGGGAACTATAGGAACACTTATGTATTAACCTACGTTGCTCGGACGCGGGTCCAGGTGCCGGACGCAGGTATGTAGAATCTAAGCGTGTCTGACTCACCAATTCTCCAAATCTAAGACTCGGGGATACGTTTTAATAGGGTCAAGAAAGTGGGTATGGGTACAAAGACTCGTTAGGTATTTGTTAGTGTTGAGATGTTCTAAAAAAGTAGAGAAAATAATATGAAAGTAAAAATCAGTGATTGTTTATGAAAAAAGAAAGAAATTTTTTTAGATTTTATTTCCTTTCTTTGTGTTTGTTTTTATTTTTCTCTTTAGAGAGGGAAAAGAAAATTGAAAATATGCAAAGGAGAAAAAGTACGGATATTACAAGGGCTGTTGTAGGTGGCCCATGCATGTCGATCTTCTTAAAACTGAAAGCCCATAAATTACCTCATTGAAACCAAGGCTATCATTATAACTCATAAGCACAATACCCAAACACAACAGTCACCTACCACCACACACGTCTAGCTTCTTAGAATAAAAAAAGAAAAAGATGCCAACTGGCCAGTAGACTTTTTTCTTTGTTTATTTCTCCCTCTTTTCTTTTTAGGCTTCTCTCTCTCTATTCACTCTTCATCCCCACGACTGCCTTTCTCTCTCCACGATCTCAATCCCTCTCTCTCTCTCTCTCTCTCTCTCTCTCTCTCTACCTATATATATATATTCACTCTTCATCCCCGCGACAGCCTTTCTCCCTCCCCAATCAGCCAGTGTCCCTCTCTCCTAGCCAAAGGGCTTTCACTCTCATCTCCAGCAACAGATTTCTCTCTCATCCTCAGCAATGGCTTTCTCTCACATCAATTGTGTCGCTTTCTCTCTTATATATCTTTGATTTCGTTCGTTTACTGGTTTGAGAATTAGGTGTCCAAAGTGTTAAGTATATGACACAGATCCCATGACCTCACCGGGATTGTGTCGTGTCGACACGGGTGTGCCGCCATTTTGCCGATTCCGAGCAACATACATATAACTAGAGGAATACAGACTCAATACCTGAGGTAACTGGATTGTCACTTTGTTCGGAAAGAGCCGAGTTACTTGTTTCATTGATTTGGGCATTTCTTTGCTCCTATCATGCAGTCTACCAAAGTTATCCTGTGAATGATACGAAATTATTAATAGTCTTACAGTTTTAAGAATACACTACAAATGACAACACATAAATGCTTCAATGAATGTGTATGCGTGAAAGCACAAAACATAGAAAGAAATTTAGAAACAACAGAATAGTGAAGAACCTTAATATAAATCCTTCCACGTCGTAAGGATCAACCAAAAAGCACAAACAGATAATCATTCCCACAAATCAAACGACTAGCTTGAGTGTGAGATAACGAACCAACCAATTGTTCCCCAGAAATAAAGGCAACTATAAGAACCACAAAACAAGGCTCATATATTACAAGCTAAACAAGTTATCTGAGCACTGAATCACATAATTTATCGCGTACCCAGAAAGGGGAAAAAGCAGAAAATGAGCGTGTTGCCAACAGATAACAAAACCGACATGCCAAACATGTTAAAGCATCGCACCAGAACAAATCTATATGCTATCAAACAGTAACATTTGCATGCCTACAGATAACTCTGAGCATATTTTGCAGCATGTAACAATCCTCAATCAGACCACCATCTATTGCACAGAGCTTGGCAAGGGAAGTGGCCAAAGCCAGTCATTCCTGATCCTTAAAAACATTTAAATCCTAGCCCATAGGAAAGGAGGTGGCATCACTTTTTTTTTGCATCTGACCAAAAAAAGGGCATAATTCCTTGCGCAACTTCCTATCAAAATTCCAATGAGGTAATGAGACCCCAAAAGCATAAGGACTTTGAACAAATAATCTCCCAATCTGAACTAATTGCTTATACAGAACCATAAAATATACAAACAATTGAAACAAAATCACAATTTTTGCTAAATGCTAACCCTTGAGTTGCCTAAGCGCCAAGCTCGAGTTTGCTTACTAATTTTTTCAACACTATACAGACTTCAATGAATATGACCAATATGTGAATATTCTTCAAAATTCACAGTACAAAATGTAAATCTAATTCAAGTCGTGAAAAAATACCCATCCAGATAATCGCAGCTGTAATTTCATGGAGAAACAGAAAAAGCAAGCTGACATTTATCAAACTACCATATAAGAATTATTTATAGATTCAGACACTTAAAATTTAACTGTGTTCTACTGCATGCTACGTGCAAGCATATATGCACAAACTGTCCACAAAGTTGAAGACGAATTATTTGCCATAACAACTATAATAAAAAAACATGCAGCAAAAACTAAAATGCGAAACTAATTGAAACGATTAACAGCATGCCAAATATGCAAACTAAAGACGCTTATCAGCTAGTCCCCTAAAAAGCTTTTTTTTGATAAATGCTAGTCACCTAAAAAGCTAACAAGCAAAAAGTGAATTGCACGCAAAAGAGTAATAATTCAGCAGTAAAATTAACTCATATTCCATAATAACTTAACATGGAAAAACAATTAAAAAAATCAGCATCTCTCATACCGGAAAAGCAAGATCAAGTAATGCCGTTTGGTTGCTTCCAAACTTAGTAAATAAGAGACCGCCAGGATGGGACTGTACAACAACCACCAAATCATTTTATTAAGCCATGCTAAAACATAAAAATATAGTTCAACTGAAAGCAATCAGAATAGCATAATAAACCAATTGCTTACCTTCTCCTTCCGATTGTCCATCTGGGTATGGGAGCCTATAACAACAACATTCCCAGGTAAATTTTCAAGCTTACTCTTTAAGGCTGCATATGCATCAGTGTTCCCAACCATAGACTTCTCAACGTCTTTCACAAACAATATCAAGGGACAGCTTTTACATTCATTCAATGCAACCTACAATGCAAGACACTCCAGTTACTTAAAAATGCACACAAAGACTGAAACAACAATCCTTAGTCAAGTAAGAGCACCTCAAAGACTTCATTAACTGCAAGCTTGTCTATATCATCACCTGCAGAACTATCTAAACGAAGCGAACTAGCTGCAGAGCAAAGTTGTGATTAGTAACATAACAACATATCACAACCAAACCAAAACCAACAAAAGAGTCATTATATAAATCTACAGGACAGATCGGTTTAGGGAATCACCAGTACAAAAGAAACCATGATCTTCTTCACAAAGGCCACCAAGATCGTTTCCTTCTGGGATAGATCTATCAAATCTAACCCCAACTTTTGAGGAACCATTTTCTTCAAATGCAAGGACTACTTTTCCTCGAAAACCAATTGTTGGTCCCCTACTCAGAAATATTTTGAAGAATCATGGAAGTTTTCATGCGAACAAGTAAATATAAACAAAATTACGTAAATTATAAATCAAACTAAATTATTGCTTTTTTAAACTTAGAAAACCGAAAAACTACTTAAGAAAAAGATTATTATATCTCTAATCATCAGCTTGACACAAGCACCAAGGTTGAACAATCATACACACAGAAGTTTTATATCTAGGAGTACCGGCAAAAGTGCACTCCTTCAAGTGCTAAAAAAGAACAAAGATCTGACCACATTAAATAGTACTAAGAAAACAGCGAAGAATGAAACAGACACTGACATCCAAAATACTTGTGAAAGGCAACGACTTACGAGATACATCTTTTTCATTAAAAATATATTCAATAAGATATGAAGGGGAAATTATTTTTTTTTTAAAAAATACGAGAATACCTTAATGGAGGTTGCAGAGAGGAAAGTGCAGAAGGTGAGGCACCTACAAACTTTACTCTATCACCTGAAAATTTAACAATCATTATTCAGATAGAGATTGAAGAAGTGTCATAAACAAAGAAGGATTATCGACCCACAGCATGCCAAAGCCACAAGAAAAGCAGTAATAACAAGAACAGTAAAATTATCAAGGGAGAAATAACATGCCTGTCTTGAACGTATAATTTTTAGATGATGCAGTAGATGCTTCCTGCTTTGGCATAGCCTGACAGCTTACTGTTGAACCACCTGTTATATCAGCCTCCACACTAGAAGTTGGTTTCTTATGCTGTAAAGCAACAGCAGCTTGTGAAGCTCGTTTAGCATACACAGATGCTCTCTCAGGCCTTGAACTTTCTTTCACAGAATCAACTTCCTTGGGTATTGATAATCCCTGTAATTACATGAAAATATTAAATAAGACCGTGGAAAAAAAGGCAGATCCATTCAATTAAAGTAATAACTAGTTAAAAAAACAACCTGTCAAGAGTGATTTGATTCCTTTCGCTAAAATGCTAATGGGAACTTTTTAGCAAACGTGTTGGATGCAGTGTGGGTTCTATTCCTATCACTTAGTTTAGAGCCTCCTTTGGAAAGAATGGGATGATTTTCTTCCTTATGTGTCCTTGGTGGGTAATGGAAAAACGATCCGGTTTTGCATGATGTGTGGTGCGGGGATGCTAATTTATAAGAGCTATCCCAGAAGCATTTGCTCTTGTGCAAGACGATGCTTTGATTAGTTCTTGTGTTTCCTTATAAGTGTTTGCTCTTGTGCAAGACAAATATGCTTTAATTAGTTCTCGTGTTTCCTTGTCTATTTGTGAACTTATTTCGAACATTCCTTTTTACCGCAATTTCTATTATTGGGAACTTGAGAATTGTGGCGAGTTTCTTTTAGCTTATCTACAAGGCAAGAATCGACTTGACTCGAAAGGATCAGTCTAGTTAGAAATTGAACACGGGAGGAACCATAGTTTGTCAAATCGTGATTCGAAATGTAAATTAAAATCTCGATTTTATGAATCGAGAATCGAATCGTAAGATTCAATACAAATTCTTAAAATCGTCTAAATTGGCATGTAAAACAAACAATATACATTAAAAGAAGTATTTTAACATATATTGTATGATCATGTGACCAATTGGAAACATATTTGTCTCTAAGTAAGTGATGTTAGTCCGAATCACCATGTCATATAATAGAAATTTGCACAACTAAGATAACACAATAAAATAAATTAATATAAAACAAAATAATAGTATTACTATACTTAATACTATTACAGATTGAAATAAAAAATATTAATATTATATGGGCTTGTTTGTTTCATCACAAAAAGTCTAAGAATCCTAAATTTCTAAAATAACTAATGAAAGAGAAAAACTAATGAGTTATGGTTATTTTAACCCTAAATATCTTGTCACAAACCTTTTTTATGCAACCTTTTTTTATAATAAAAAATGTAGGTTTTACTAAATCGAGCGAATCAAATCAAATCGAAACGAATTGTGTTGAATAGTAGATTCGGCATTGATTCAGAATTTACTTCTATTTAACATACCAATTCGAATCGTTTAGGTCCTGAATTGAATCGAATAGTACAAATCGTGAATCGTAAAATTCTGATAACTATGGGAGGAAGGTTTAAGGTCGAGTCGTTCTATAAGCCACTCCTTTACCCCTATAGAAGGTAGTTTGAACTTTCCGTGGAAAGCCAATTGGAAGAGTAATCCTTCCAAAAAGATAGGCTTTTTTGTGTGGAAATCAACTTGAGGAAAGATTTTAACCATCAACAATCTTTGAAACAGAGGAAAGTGCTAGTCAATCATTAGTAACTCAGCAAAAAGAGGTTCGAATAGATCTACCACCTCTTAATGGGGTACCATTTCACCAACCATGTGAGATGGCCTATTGTGTTTTGGGAATCTCCCGAGCGATGGCCTGTTTTATTCATGATGAGATCTGGGCTGAGTGGTATTTGTGCATCTAAAGAAACGAGGAAAATCTATGGTTTGATCGCTCTCTCTATTTTTGGATGGTTTGAAAAGAAAGAAATAGGAGGGTTTGGAGAGAGAAATAGTCTCCATTTTTTATAAGATAAATAGTCTCCATTAAAGATGGGTTGTTCAATACCCTTAGTTTTGGCTTAAGATGAATCATTTTGTAAATGAGGAAGAGTACCTAGATTATAGACTTACTATCTTGTATATAGTCCCATGTAAATGGGTATGCATTGCACCTCGTGCTTTTTAATACAATATTTACTTTAATAAAAAAATCATGAAAATAATATCATAAACATTACATTGAACACACTCAAGTTTTGTCTGACTCACAAAAATCACAAGCACAAAATTCTTATCAACTTCAATTATTATATAGGAATAGAAAACGGCATCCATATCTCTCACTTCCTCACAAATCACCCATCAAACAATTAACGAATTTCTAGGAGAGTGAAAAATAACCATCTTAACTAAATTTATACTCCAATGTTTATATAAACAAAATGAATGGATTTCAAGCTTGTTTGTGATTAAGCTGGGGAAAAAAGCACTGTATATCTAGAAGAAGAAATTGTATTTTAAAAAGTGCATAAAGTTACTACAACTGTTAAAGTAGCTTACCATTTGGATAAAAAAAAAGTGCTATAAGTAGTATTATGCTGTCAAAATGACCAAAAAGGGTACTGAAGGATCTGGTTTTTGTTAGCTGTTTGACAATTTCATTTCTCAACAATATTTCATTTAAATATGTTGCTTCAGACATATCTTAAATATAAAATACTACAAGAAATTAAGAAATAATGCATATACCTTATAATTTAGCAATAAAATAAGTTAAAAGTATTAAAATTAATGATATTATATTTAGAGTTTAGGTTTTTATTTTATGTGATGTATTATGTTCTACTATTATTTATTTATTATCAAATTAATTACATATTATATTATTTAATGTTATATTTGGCTTTTATTTTTTGTATTTTATTTCAAGTCATATTACTTATTTATTTAATTATCATATCGTTAATTAAATAATATTTTATCATATTATACTACGTTGTATTATTAAATTGTTGTACATTACAATTATTATTTATCTAAAAATAACATTATTTTCATTTTGTTATCACTATTGGGAAGGATTATTGGGTGTAATCTTTGAAAAATGGCAGGGGTAAGTTGGTCTTTTGCTTAGTCAAACAAACTTATTTTAAACACCTTATAAGACAGAAAAAAATTGATGTAGAGAGAGCTCAAAGAAACTTACACCAGGCAACAGAAGAGAATCAACAATTAGCAATTTGGCACCAAAATGTTTGGCAAGCGCCTTCGCCAAAGTCTCCTGATAAATCTCCGAACCTATTGAAATTTCAAGTCGAAAAAGTGTGTACAATTAGGGACTAAAAAATTAGGGTAAAAACACAATAAAAGACAAATTAGAAAAGAAAACTAAAATAAAATGATACTCGTACCTGCAGGCCCTGATAATAATATACGGGGGCACATGGTAGTGAGATCTGACGTGTACTTCGCAAATTTATTACACTTCAAATGCACATATGTAGAAGCTATCAAAACATTCTTAGTAGTATCACTGTAAAAAAATACAGAATGTCAAATAAAAAATATATCCCAAGTCCCCAACATCCTAGAGCTGCAGACGCAGTGATCTATGTCCAATAAGGGCATAAAAAGATACTCCATAGCACAAATACTGGGCTAGGATCTTTTTTTTTCATAGACAAATACTGGGCTAGGATCCAATCTACATAACTTTAATGTAAAGTTGAGATGGAGCATATAAAATGAGGAAATTAGATACCAAACCATGCATAGGTGCAAGACTTAAAATAAAATTTGAAAGCAAGAATCCACACCTCAAGTAATATGGGAAATTTTCAAAAGAGACTTCTATAATGTCAGAATTGAGAACTCCTTCTTGCAAACTCTCTTTGAATGCCTGCCGTCTAGTTGATATCAGGATTGACGGAGTATCAAAGCCCTTAAGGAATTCTCTGATTTCTCTTTGTTCATCAAGAATTTTGGAAATGCTGCCACTTAAATCAAATTCAGAAGAAGATGAACCTGCAAGCATGCGCAAAAGCGGCCTAAATTCATAAGTCGCAGCAGGGATCTTCCCAACTTCAGCATCCACACAGGGATCCAATCCAAGGCCATCAAGATTTGGATTTTCATTCGCAGCATCCGAGGTTGGAACAACAGTTTTCCCCATTGAAGAAACAGCGGCTTGATCATTATTACTATCCTTCATGTCAATGTCTGGAACACGATCATCACAGCCAGAAGGAAGTGCGGACATCTCTGCATTTTGCTGCATGTCCTCACCAGCTTTAGCAGGTGGTGGAAGAAGGGATAAATCTTTTCGGAGATTTGACAAAGAAGCTAATATAGATGCTCCTGCTACAGCTGAGGGGTCTCCCGATCTTGCTTCGATATGCATCCCTTTTAGAGGTGCACTCTGGGCTTCTAAAATGCTTAATGAAGAGGCTAGGCCTGGAGCAGCTAAATTATCATTAGTGAGAGGCTGAAAAATCTTATCACCCTCGTCAAGGAAATATTTATGAAGGGTAATGAATCACAATCACATCAATGCTAACTGAAGCAACCCTACATCATCAATGAACTTCGAATCTCTGGAAAAAAGGAAGGGGGGACAAAATGTTAACATAAAAACACAAAAATCATATATAGTCATCGAAAAAGGATACGTATGCGTGTTTTCCTGAGGAGCTGAAAACCACCTCATCACCTCCGTTTAAAATTACACTAGTACTTTTTTGATAAATCTTGCCGTTTATTTGGACAACACCTTTGCCCCCTATGATTTCTAGTAAAGCAACGGATGAACCTCCACGCTGCACAGAAAGGATAAAAAATAGAACCATCATTGTCTTGCATCTGGAAATTTCTAAATGAAAAGAAAGTTTCCTTAATTGCAATATTGTACCTCAATGTGCCGCAGTTTACACAAAATCGTACTAACAGATGAATCTTTAAGACATAAGTTGCATTGACGGCTTTGACCAACAGTTATAACAGCACCACACATAAGAAGGTGAGGATTCTGGAATCAAAAGAAACTTAAAAGCATTAGAAATAATCAGTAGACTGGCTAATAGAAACAATATAAAACTTCAGCCGCCTAGCAACTGTGTCACCGTGTTCATAAAACAGAGAGGATAGGGCAACCAATCACAGGCAACGAAATTCAAAGTTTTCATTCATTTCCCTGTGCTTTAATACAATTTCATGGAAACATCCCTAGCCCTAGATAACAAGGAAAGAAATTGAAAGTGCAGCCCTATATAACAAGGAAAGAAATTGAAAGTGCAACCCTCATTAGGTGACACTCAACGCCTCAAAGACAAGCTTCAAGCAAACTTTCCACCAATTCTCCAGATTGCAACATGATCCAGATATTGATGAGGCCCCATTAGACAGTAGACAGCACATGAGGGCCTCAAAAGACAAAGTCGGAAGTAATTTTGCACAACAGTTCTCGAAACTGCAACATGATCTAGAGCATTTCATATCTCAAGAACTACAGGCATTCTTTTTTATAACAAAAAATTCCATTAAGGGGCAAGAAACAGGGGCATTCTTAAACTGCATCAAATGCCACTCTAAAGGTACTGCTAATCATAACTCTTAACATCAGAAAGATTGAGTAACCATTATTTGTGTCATAAAACCAATCAGCTTGAACTCGTGCAGACCACACAATGGAGTCAACGGACACCCATTGAGAAGTAAACTGAGGAGAAATGCAAAACAAACACTGGCTCATGACTGGGATCTTTACCGCTAGCATAAATTCAAAAACTCACATCATTTAAAACCACACAGTAGCATTATGCACAGTCGGTCCAAGGTCCTCAATCAAGATATCTAACTACCAAGTTCAAATTTCTAAACTTTACCAAATCAACCAAAACGACACACCAATCAAGTGAGTCAATGAACTCAAGCAGACCACACAAGGGAGTCAACGGACGCCCATGATAAACCCTTATCTACTGGGAAGTAAACTGATGAGAAACGAACGCAAAGCAAAATCTTGTTCATGACTGGTATCTTTTTCTCTAGCATAAATCAAAAACTCATGTCATTTAAAACCACACAGCAGCATTATGCAGGATCGGTTCAAGGCCCTCAATCAAGAAACCTAACTACCAAGTCTAAATTTCTAAACTCTACCAAATCAACCAAAACGACACACCAATCAAGAACTGAATCCAGAGTAAAAACCACCTGAGAGCATTGAGAAAGCAGCTTGCCCCACGCAACCTTTGAACTCAATTTCGTAGGTTTAGTTGGCCTCTTCTTCACCCGACCGTTGAATACCACACCTACCGGCTTCGGTTTCTCCGCATCCATGGCAGTTTCACCTGAACCCCACAAAACCCAAATCAATCTATAAACGGCACACCCAAAAAAAGAAAAATAAAACAACTTTTGATAAACCCGAATCAAAACGCCCGTAAAAAGATCGAACCTAGAGCACGAGGGGACACCAAGGCCTCGCCTTCGGCATCAGCATCGGGTGATTTCTGGGTGGCAGACGCATCAACAGTGGCAGGCTTGGCGGCATCTGTGGTTTGCGGATCCGGGGATCGCATCTCCGGGTCTCCAGATTCAGACCTTGAATCCTTCGCCGGACCTAGGGTTTCGATCGGCAAATCGTTCGTCGAAGACGCCTGCGCCACAGACCCCTGGGGTTTCCATCAAATTCCCAGTCAAAAGCAAAGAACCAAAACAAAAACAAATCAGACCCAGATTCAAATCTACAAAAAAGAAACAAAATTTATGCAGCTATAGATACAAAAGCCGCGTACAGATACATAAATTAGTGTATGTATAGACCTTGGATCGTTTATTGGATGGAGGAGGAGAGCCGTTCGAAGGAGAACATAGTGGCCGTTTTGAGGACGAAGATGTTCGTCTTGTCTCCACCATGTTCTTGTAACTCTTCTTGCTGTTTGGGTTGTCCCGGGTTCTCTGATCCAAGAAGAAGAGGGTTTGTTTTCTGGAGAGAGACTCGAGAGAGAGAAAGTAAATGATTGTGGTAGATTACTTATGCATTGTTTTGATGTTATTATATTGTTTGTTGTACATTTATGTGTGTGACAATCCTGTTGAGAGACAGAAAACCGGGAGGATGGTTATAAAGAGGTGGGAAGTAGGAAGGGATTGTTTGGTTAGGATAAAAATTTATTCATGATGGGGTAAGTGAAGACTCGAGTGTTTTGGGTCAAAGTGTCTAGAAATTATAGTTATCTCAATAGGATCCATTGTCGAACAGTCTGAAGTATACAGTCGTTAGTTGGGTCAACGGTTAAATTTAAATGTAAATTTAAAATTTTATTATTTGTTAACAATTGTTTTTAAAATATATGTTGGTCAAACTCTTATAATATAAGATCTATAAATCACTATGAAAATTAATTCAAGTTTAATAAAAATAATTTGAAATTAAATCTTAAACATAATTTTTTATAATCATAAACATAATTAATTAATAAATAATTATTCATAAGAGTTAAACAATTAAAATGAAATGGAAATCGTTTATTTTTTTAAAAAATACAGTATAATCAATAGCGCCTCTAAAGTGTTTTATATATAATAAAATAAATAAATAATTATAATATATATCTTGTATAAGTTAAAAGTTAAATAATAAATGTAAATGTTAATTTCACTAGTATAAATATATATCACTTGGGTACTTAGGCCTCGCTTGGTATGTGATTTAATTCCCTATAAACTAAGATTAAATTTTTAAACCACTTCAAGCAATGATCATTTAAGTATTACCCAAATAGCGCCTTAAAAATATAGAAGGCATGTTGATTAATTTTATAGAAATACGTGCTTTTTTATGGAGGGAATATGAGTTAATAATTATTATTTTTTATTTAAATAATTTGAGAAGTATAAAAAATTTAATTTTCACTTACTTTCATTTATCTTTTATTATTTAATTTTATAGTTAATTATATATTTTATTTTATAGTTTAAGCGGATTTCGTAAGAACCTTTAGAATATTTTTGTGGCAAATTAAACTTTGAAATTTCATTTATTAGCAAATCGAGTCTTGTGATTTTGAAAAATAGAACATTGATTGAAACTGAATGGTTTGTAATTGTGATGTTTTCCAGTAGCCTCAACCATCGCATAAGCCTGCGATGGCAAGGCTGATAGAAAGCCTCAACCATCGCGAGGCTGTCCAACAGCCCAACCATAGCAAGATTGTCTCTTTATCGTAGATTTCATGGTAATTGAGATTATTGGACAACCTCAACTTAACATGTCATTCAATTCAAACCAAAGTTCGATTCTCAGTATTTAAAATAAAATTTATCCAAACCAAATGTGAAATATGCAATTGAGTGCTAATTTTATTGTTTTATCCAAACCAAATGCGAAACAATATGTTACTTTGCATATGGCAATCGTTCCACTTCATATGTTTGACATGATCCTAGGTATATTAGTTATGCAAATATCAACATTGTGAGAATAAATGATGCATAAATGTATCATGTTTTATGACAATTGTGTGTTGATTATAGGCTTAACTAGGTCCACTTGGGCTCAAGCCTCTGCTCCACCCACCTCTAACCTTCTTTAAATCATTTTGTGCATAAAATATTGTAAATGCTCATGTACTATATCTCCTTTTTAAAATAAAGTTTATTAGTATGAATTATAAGTTATTTTCCAACATATTTTAGCTTTCCAATTTTATTTTAAATGGCTGTTACTGATTTAATTTCCAACATATGTGAGATAAATGTATACTAAAAATTAATCAAAGTGAAAATCCCAAATACCTTTATCATAAGTTAAACGCTCAATAACCCCAATAAAAAAGAATAAGAACATTCGCATAGTTAGAGGTGGGAAATGAACGAGTACGGGGTCGGATATTATGAGTAACTGGTCAACAGTTATAGGTTAAAAATGTTTGTTTTTTAATGGGTTTTATTTTTCATGCCCATACATGTATTTTAACGAGTCAGTAACAAGTCAAAACTAGAATTGACAAAAATTATCTTATTTATGTGAGAAAATGACGATTCGGACTAAATCTTATGGATAAGTCAACATATACGAATTAAAAATACTCAATATCTATATTTATATTTTAACAGATGGATAACAAATAAAAAATAAATAAGATTAAAAATTCAACCTCTATGCATAGTTATCAGCACTATAACCAATTTTTTTAGATTATTAGCACTTTAAACTAATCATGATACTTAATTCAATATTTTTTTAAATTGAAATACTAATACATGAGAGCCAGTCCACTTTTCACCGAGTTAACACATTTATTGTTTTATTTAAAAAAAAAACATATTTTCCCAACAATAAATGGTGTCCTACTTAGAGATATTTTCTAGGTGACTTTCTCTTTGTCATGATGAGTCTCTGCTCTAATCATCAACACCCTCAACAAAGATCTATGCCTCCTTTACTAACTCAAATCTCCCGCCTCTACTGGATTTTATACTAGCATTAGTTTCTGTTTTGTATTTATTTTATTAAAAATTTGTTTTGACCATTCTATCGGTTATGTTTAGTTTGCTATTTGAATAATTTAATTGAGTTCATAATAATTTATTTTAATTTCATTTAAATCAATTTATTTTAAATTGATTTAACTAGTAGACCAAATATAATCTTAAAAAATTAAAATTAATAATATAATTTGACATATCAGACAAACATTTTAAACAAAGACATTTCATTTTATGCGCATAGATTATCTAAATTATATTTAAACTCCTCCCAAATCAGACTTTGTGTCTGATTTCGATATTAAATCCACTAAAAATGTTAAAAGTTTTATGATTTTTTTTATTCATTTATAAAAAGGGGTCAAATCCAATTTTTTTAAATGAAAAAATTCATTAATGATCGTTCTCACTCACATTGATAAATTTCATGATTCGTAATTATGCCACATTTTCACTTTGCAAGCTAGTTAGGGCAACCTTTCGCTTGATTATCAAGCTGGAGGCAAATTAAAAGTGTTAGTGAGGACATTTTAAAAGCTCTTGAAAAGAATTTTAGGTCATTAGGACTTCAATGGTGTAATTTGCCCTTATTGGTTTTAACATGCATCAGATTTCCTTGGACTAAACAATAAATTGTAACTCCATTTCTTAAAAAAAAAAACACACAACCTACTTCTGTTTAGCTCTCTTTGCATGTGTTCACTCTGTAAGTCATGTTATTTATACTCTCTCTTTTCTCTTTGCAGTGAATAGAAGCCTCCACGACCGTGTTCATCACAGTCTAGTCCAGTTTCCAATAAAGGCTCTTGGTGATCTCAATTTCTTTGATTATTTGCAAAGAAAAAAATATTGTTTAGAATTAGGGTTTTGTATCAAGGTAAAAAGTGAGAAAATATGTTTTAATTTTTGGAATCTTGTATCTCTTAATTTTGTGCGGAAAACGTAAAGATAATTTAGATACATTTTAACCATCCTATTAAATATAATGATCAATATTATTCCAAATCAGTAAAATCATTTAAGGTAAATAAAATTTCATATTATATTACTTAAATCTTTCCAATTTTATGTTTTTTTCAATAAAAAATATTTTATTTCTTTCTTTTTTTGTTCTTCTACTTATTCATTCACTCTATTTAGGGTTCTAATAATAAAAAAAGATATAGAAAATTACTATATTTTTTTTTATAAAATAGAAACACGTATAACAAATAGATAAATATTGATTTAGATTAAAATAACAAATGGATAAATGTTAATCCATATTAAAACAAGTAAAATAAAGAAACTACATCTTGAAAACAAGTTGGCATTATTTGATCAATGACTGTAAGAAGCTTATGTGAAGCTTACTCTCACAAAAAAAAAAGAGAGAAATGAATAATGATAACTTATATGAATCACAGAAAAGAAATATGATAATATCAAAACAAATTTTATAAATCTAGTTAGAAAATTTTGGTTTATCTTTTAATTTTTTTTTAAAAAATAAATTAGGTTTGGGGTTCCAACTATTTTTGGGATTCATTTTTTAAAAGTTATTATCTAACAATGGTTCATTTACTTTAAGTGATCTCGATTGTTAATTTTTTTATTATAAAAAATTAACAATTTTCTCCATCTCTTTTCCATTGTTAGAACCTCAAATGAAGAGAGTCAAAGAAAAAGAATAAAGAAAAGAAAGTGAAATATTTTTTTTATTGAAAAGAACATAAAATTGTCGAAAGATTTAAGCAATATAAATAATAGGCTGTATCATTTACTTTAAGTGATCATGCTTATTTGGTATAATAACGACCATTAAATTTAATAGGATGGTTGAGATGTTTATAAATTGTCTTTACGTTTCTGTACAAAATTGAGAGAACCAAAATCACCTCCAGTGCCACGGTCTCTAATGTTAAATCATTACACGAAGTAGTCCAGATTAAGTCACATTTATCTTTTGGAACAAACTCCACATAACCCAAAAGGAATCTATGAAAAACAGAGTTATCATGCATAGAATTAAATGGGAGAATTGTACCACGAGAGATTGTTGGAATATATGGAGCAAAACTGGGTTTTGCACAGGCTTAATCCCTTGATCAGAATGCATCCCTAAATTACCCAATATAAATTGATCCTCTAAACCTTTCCTTGGATTCCACTTTGGCCTCCGAATTTTCTCAAGGAGCCTGCTGATCATCACGATTAGTTATTGTACTTGAATTTTGAAGGTATTTGGACTGTATAGCATAGGGCAGAACTGACTGCTTCTGAACTCGTGGAACATCATGGTTGGTAAGCTTTTGTTTTGCCATCAATCTGTCGTCACGAGATGCCTTTAATTCACGATGATCATCAACAAGCAACTTCCCATTTGAAGTATGAGATGAATTTACCTTTCTACAAGCAGCTTGGCTATAATCTTGCGAACTACAAAAGGAACAATAATCTGCATTGCCTTCATAATTAAATGTTTGGCAAAAGCCAGTAACTTTGGAAGTTCACACGCACACACGAGTAGGCAGTGGCTTTGAAAGCTCGATTTCAATGCAGGCTCGCACAAAGCTCGAGTTTTCCAGTGATCGACAAAGTGCGATTGTCTGTGCGTAGAAACCTTGGAAAACTATTCGTGATTCCTTTTAGAATGGACGTGTAAAAAATAGGGCAAATGAAGATGGGGTAATCGAATCCACACAGGAGTAAACGATGATTCTATTTTAGGGTTGAACGCAGGGGTCCAATGGATTAACCTAAACAGTTGGTTATCAATATTATGATTTCATCGTGTCCAGGCTTGGGTAAAATCAGAAGGAGATGGCAAGCGAATCATTATGTGGCTGACATCAAGAAAACTACTAATGGTGGCACTGGCAGGTAAGAAAAATTAACCTGTTTTCGTATAGCATCCAAGGAAGGCTGACCAAAAATAAGCATTTGCTTTGAAGAGTTCCACAACAGAGAGAATAAAGGAGGCCTCCCCATTCAGTTTTGCAGTAGGGTGGTTAGCAAAAGAAGCACTTTTGAAAAGAAGAAGAAGCTAGAACCAGAAACTACATCAGCAAATGCAGATTTTGGCTTGGAAGCAGTAGGATTAGCTGAAGGTAATGGGGCTTTCGAAGCCGGTTGCATGGATCAACGATTAGGGTCCGTAGCAATAGCACGAGAGCGGGGAAGAGAAGGGAAAGATCAGCCACCGATGCCGAAGGCAACACCGGTGAGGAAACGACCATGATCAGCTAAGGTTTCCTCATGTTACTTATGCAAGTAAATTTTTCATATATATATTATTTTTTATACAATATTATTATTATAAAATTATAATATAAAAATTAAAAAACAAATAGTATTATTATATTATTTCAAATTATAATATTATCAATATATATTTAATCCCCTACCAACTGAAAAACATTGAGGACTAGGAATGGATAATTTACTTAAGCAAATGGTTTATTCTTCTAACTTGAGAAAAGAAGGGTAATCACACGGATCCTAGAAAGTGGAGAAGGAATCACGCAGACTTATTATTATTATCTTTTGCTAAAAGCAGACTTGTTATTATTAATCGTGCAATGCAATGGCTTTTGTTAGCTTTAATCATTGGCATGTTTACTTGGATTTAACATTTGCAGATGGAAGAAAAATAATTAGCGAAGTCTAAGGTTTGACCAAGTTGTACAGCGAAGAGTATGAAGTAATGGAGAAGTTAAATTATGTTGTAGATGGGAACCACATGAGGGAAATTTTATACATCCAATTAGTATTTTGTTATTTGAATTCAAATTTGAAATAATTAAAAATTATTTATAATCATGAATTTTTTTTATATCTATTTAAACATATACGATTCAAATCGGTTAACCACGAAAAAACTCTCAAATTGTTATTTATTTTTTACATTAGTAAATCATATGGTTGAGTTATAATTATTCATATAAAAATTACAAATTCGAATGTGTTGATTACTCTCTTAACATTTGATAAATAGTATCATTTGACAGTAATTTAGTATAAAGAGATCGTTTAATATTAATTGGGTATCATTTGATAAAAATTTGGTAAAATTGTATCTACAATTTGAAAGTAATTGATATATCATTTTACAGTAATTTAAGTATTATTTGACAATAGTCTAAGATAATGACATCATAATTACCTTTGACACAAAGGCTACAACTTGCAAAATAGAAAGGGAAAAAAAAGAAAGATAGAAGAGAAAACAGTCGTTAAACAAATTTGAGAACATGTATCATTTGTGATTTGGAAAACACATCTTTCACCCGTCTAAACGTAATGGTTTAAATCAATAAAAAATTTTATTGATAATTTTAAAATTTTATTAATAATGTTAATTTTTTGATCTTATACTTATATTAATATTATCAATAAATTTTTTTAAATTATTAATAAAATTTTCAACTAATCTAAATTATTAAGTTTAGATCCGAGCTAACTAAGAAATTTTGCCATAACTGAATATGAACTCTCTTAAAGTTGAAGATGAATTTTAGATGATGGGTTGGGCTGAGAAGCAACAATTTGCGTCCAACCATTTGAGATGAGACGATCAACACGTATTGACCAAAATGATGACAACAAAACAATTCTGCAGAACCAAACAAATTTTTTCACAGGAACCCAATCCTTAACGTTATCCTTCAATGGGAATCAAGCAAGAAGACATTTCTAATTTTCCAGTACGACAAAAAATCCGAAAGAAAACCTAATTCTTACAACCCATACATCTCAGCCGTCGGATTTATTACCCTGAATTTATCTTTTGCATGAGCAAGTCATGTAAACAAACTTCTTTATCCAAGAAAAGTCATGAAAATAAAGTTGTAACATTTGGAACAGAAATATGTTTGACCAGTGCGTAATCTGCATACAAAGTTTCAAGTTTGGAAAATTCTAGTGTTACTCAGTATGAGTGTTTAAATTTCCTATTTTAATAGAATTATGATCCCATAAAATCGGTTTCGTGGGAGTTACTACGGAATCGGAGAAGTTCATTAGTAATCACGAAAAAATACAATAATAACAAAATATTTTTTTTAATTGATTTTATTTGGTTACTATTACATTTTCCTGTGATTACTAGTGAACATCTCCAATTCTGTGGGAACAACACTACATTTTAATATCACATTCAAATTAAGGCTCAATATTACTGGAAGTTTCAATGGAAAAGGGGCATATGAAATCTAAATCATGAAAAGATAACAAAAGTTGTTCTTAGGGTTTGTTTGGCATTGTTTGAGAGTTGTTGAAATGTAATTTAAATCAATAAAACTTAAAAAGGGTAATGCATTTTCAAAATTTTAACAAAAAAACCCACACTCACCATTTCTTTTCTCCACGAAACCATAAAACCTAAAATGGCGGAGGTGTGAGTTTTTTGTTTAAATTTCAAAAATACTAGCAAATTTTTTTTAAGTTTTATTGATTTAAGTTGCATCTAAACAACTCTCAAACAATACCGTAGTCGTTGAAATTGTTGTTATACTAAACATAGCTGTTTTTTTAGGTACCATTTTCTTTAGTAGTAGTTTCTATTTACAAAATGATTTTTAAGCCGAATCTAAATTTTTTTAGTTTTTAGTAAAATGACGTTGAAAACATTTTTTTTTACTATATAGGTCCCATTTTATGGGGAAAAAACCCTCTAGTTTTGAGATTTTCTTGATAAAAATAAAAAAAAGGTTTGAAGATATTTCAAAAATATGTTTTCTAGCAAAAGTTAGATTTTTTTTATATGAAACAAAAATGTGCTATTCATTTTATATAATCATATTTGTTATTGGTGTAGTTTAAAAATGTTTTAATGTCGGCTTAAATTATTTTTCAAATATCATCGATATTTAAAATATCTTGAACCACCATTAACAGTGATTTAATTCACGGATTAAAACAACGCCGATTACCTGCAACTCTTATACCAAACTTTAAAACATAAATTCTTATAACAAAGGGCTAATTATGTCATTTGAGCTTCCTTGTAAACATCGAAACGCGAAACCAAGCCGAGCTCAATCAAGCCAAGCAAAGCAAAGAGAGAGTTCCAGCTACACTTACCTTATCTCTCTCCCTCTATCTCTCCTTCGCTCCCTTCTCACACTTTGTAACTCAAAATCCAATCCAATTATCACCAAAAACTCACCGACCAACATGGACTCCAAGATTTCTGCACCAGAAACGACTTCGCAGGACTCATATTCATCCTGTTCTTCTTCGTCGTCTTCTTCATCTTCTCATGATTCTAGTATTGATAATTCAATAAAAGACCATGCTTTAGAGGCTGATAATAACAAAACTACTAGTGGTAGTAGCAGTACTGGTGGTAGTATTGATGATGGGTTTGTGAGTGATGAGGAGGAGTTCGAAACGGCGCCGGAGGGGTCAAGTGTGATAGACTTTGATGTGGAAACCCCTGACAAAAGCGTTGGAGGGGATGATTTTGAGTCCCCTTTCGTGGGTTCTATGGAATCTTCGATGCCAAAGAGTGTTTTGCCAATTGAGAAGGATACGGCTGATGTTGATGGTGACGATGAAATTGTGGGAAATTCAGTTGTTGAGGATTTGAAGGAGTCGTTTGGGGACGTTGATAAGGATATGAAGGAAATTGGGGGTGAGGGTTCTGTGGATAAGCTTGAGAGTGGAGGTGTTAATTTTGGAGAGAAGGAGGTTTTGGTGGAAACGGGCTCGAATGGTAAAGCGAATTTGGGTGAAATTGAGCATGAGAAGGTGGAGGTGGGAAGGAATGAATTGAAGGGTGGGGAGGCTGTTGAAGCCCTGAAAAGGGAGGTTTCCAATGGTGAGCAATCTGCTATTGTGGTTGAGACTGAAGAGGCAAGTGGGGTAGTTGAAAACGGTTCTATCCCGGGTGGTGGAACTGAACAGGAAGAGTCTAGGGTTCTAGGACCAGCTGATGATAAGTTGGCTGAGGGAGGGGGTCTGAAGTTTACTAATGGAGGAGACTCTGTTGTGGACTCCATAAATGTTGATTTGTTGGCGTCTGGAGCTGCTGTTGAGGATGTGGAGGAGACTGATGGTAAAGGGATGGAGGTCCCAGTTGATGGGAGTGTGAGCTTGGATAATGGGTTTGATCATATTAGTCGTGATGTGGAGGAACCAGTTGATTCAAATGCCGTGTATGATAAAAATGATGAACTTGTAGGGACGAATAATGGTGAAACAGCAGAAGTGGAGCCTAATGGACAGAAAATTGATGTTGTGGTGAAAGACATCAATTCTGATGCTGGTGGTGTTAGTGGTGATTCATTGGCTAGCTATACTCAGGTTGGGGAAGAAATGGAAGCTCATGTTGATATGAGTGGAAATGCGAGTCTGGGTAATAAGGAGGAGAAACCAGTAGCAGAAATTGAGGTGAAAGCTGATTGTGAAGCTAAATTGGAGATAGTGGCAGATGTGGCTGAAGTTGTGCCTAGTGAGAAAGGGGACGGAGCGGTTGGAGATGCAACTCAGTTGGTGGGCATTGTTGCTGAATCTACACAAACTGCTGCAGATGCCACGGAAGTTGTGTCTACTGACAAAATGGATGGAGAGGGTGGAGATGCAACTCATGCTGTGGGCATTGTTGCTAAACCTACACAAGCTACTGCAGATGCAGCTGAAGTTTTGTCTGGTGACAAAGTCGATGTAGAGGGTATAGATGCAGCTCATTCGGTGGACATTGTTGCTGAATCTACACAAGCTACTGTAGATGTTGTGGACGTTGTGTCTAGAGACAATTTGGATGTGGAGGGTGGAGATACAACTCAGTCAGTGGACAGTGTTGCTGTATATACACAACCTACTGTAGCTAGTGAGCCAGGACATGTGGAGAGTGATAGGAACTATGTGACTGCTCGGAAAGAAAAATCTGAAGATTTTGGGGTCTCAAGTGAATCCCATTCACCTGAGGTTGTAAAACTAAGTGCAGTTTCTTGGAGTGAATTCAGTGTAGAAGCTGAAGATGAGGAAGATCATCAAACAGATGAAGAAGGTGAGATCGAAGGCTCAGTTACAGATGGAGAAACTGAAGGTATTATATTTGGAAGTTCTGAAGCTGCAAAACAGTTCTTGGAGGAGTTGGAACAGGGTTCAGGTGTTGGTTCTCACTCAGGTGCAGAGAGTTCTCATGATCGGTCACAGGGACTTGATGGCCAGATTGTCACTGACTCGGATGAAGAAGTAGACACTGATGAGGAAGGGGAAGGGAAGGAATTGTTTGATTCTGCCGCATTGACAGCTCTCTTAAAAGCAGCTACAGGTGCTGACTCAGATGGTGGCAGTATCACTATAACTTCTCAAGATGGCTCTAGGGTTTTCTCTGTGGAGCGTCCTGCTGGATTAGGATCCTCACTCCGGTCCGTAAAAACTGCTCCACGATCAACTCGTCCAAACCTTTTTACTCATTCAAATCTCATGACTGGGGGAGACTCTGAGAACAACTTGAGTGAAGAGGAGAGAAAGAAACTGGAGAAGTTACAGCAGGTAAGGGTGAAATTCTTGAGGCTTGTTCAGAGACTTGGACATTCTGCTGAAGATTCAGTAGCAGCACAGGTTCTCCATCGGCTGGCACTTGTTGCTGGGAGGCAAACTAGTCAACCGTTTAGCCTTGATTCTGCGAAGAGGGCAGCTCTGCAGCTTGAAGCAGAGGGGAAGGATGATTTGGACTTTTCCCTGAAAATACTGGTTCTTGGGAAAACTGGGGTGGGCAAGAGTGCTACAATAAATTCTATCTTTGGGGAGGTGAAGGCCCTGATCCATGCGTTTGAACCTGGCACCACTGCTGTGAGAGAAATAACAGGAACAGTAGATGGAGTCAAAATTAGGTTCATCGATACCCCAGGTCTGAAATCTTCTGCTATGGAACAATCTGCCAACCGGAAGGTCTTATCTTCCATAAATAAGTTAACTAAGAAATGCCCTCCTGATATTGTACTATATGTTGATCGACTGGACACCCAAACCAGAGATCTGAACGATCGGCCGTTGTTGAGAACGATCACTAGTTCTCTTGGTTCTTCAATATGGCGAAATGCTATAGTCACCTTGACCCATTCTGCTTCTGCACCTCCAGATGGGCCATCTGGCTCACCTTTGAGTTATGAGGTGTTTGTGGCCCAGCGTTCCCATGTTGTTCAACAGTCTATTGGGCAAGCTGTTGGTGATATGCGTCTGATGAATCCAAGTTTGATGAATCCAGTCTCTCTGGTTGAAAATCATCCATCCTGTCGGAGAAATAGAGATGGACAGAAAGTGCTCCCTAATGGTCAAAGTTGGAGACCTCAGCTTTTGCTATTATGCTACTCCATGAAGATCTTATCAGAAGCAAGTTCTCTCTCAAAACCTCAAGATCCATTTGACCAGAGGAAGCTCTTTGGATTCCGTGTCCGTTCGCCTCCTCTTCCATACTTATTATCTTGGCTGTTGCAGTCTCGTACACACCCAAAACTCTCTGCTGATCACGGTGGTGATAATGGTGATTCAGATATTGACTTGGATGACCTGTCTGATTCTGATCAAGAAGAAGAAGAGGATGAGTATGATCAGCTTCCACCATTCAAGCCTCTCAGGAAAGCCCAGCTTGCTAAACTTAGCAATGAACAGAGGAAGGCATACTTTGAGGAGTATGATTATAGGGTGAAACTCCTCCAGAAGAAGCAATGGAGAGAGGAGTTGAGGAGAATGAGAGAGATTAAGAAGAAAGGGAAGGTTGCTTCAGATGAATATGGTTACATGGATGAAGATGTTGATCAAGAAAATGGAGCTCCAGCTGCTGTACCGGTGCCATTACCTGATATGGTCCTGCCACCTTCCTTTGATGGAGATAATCCAGCTTACCGGTATCGGTTTTTGGAGCCAACTTCACAGTTCCTGGCAAGGCCAGTTTTGGACACCCATGGTTGGGACCATGATTGTGGGTATGATGGTGTCAATGTTGAACAAAGTTTAGCCATTGCTAGTCGGTTCCCAGCAGTAGTTGCTGTTCAAGTCACAAAGGATAAGGAGGAGTTCAATATCCATTTGGATTCTTCAGTTTCTGCCAAGTATGGGGAGAATGGATCAACCATGGCAGGCTTTGACATCCAAAATGTTGGAAAGCAACTCGCCTACGTAATTAGAGGAGAGACCAAATTCAAAAGTTTCAGAAAGAACAAGACAGCTGCTGGAATATCTGTTACATTCTTAGGTGAAAATGTGGCTACTGGAGTCAAACTTGAGGATCAGATTGCACTTGGAAAGCGTTTGGTGTTGGTGGGTAGCACTGGGACTGTTCAATCTCAAGGTGATTCAGCATATGGGGCCAATTTGGAAGTGCGGCTCCGGGAAGCAGATTTTCAAATAGGCCAAGACCAATCATCTTTGGGTTTGTCTCTAGTGAAGTGGAGAGGGGACTTAGCGCTGGGTGCAAACCTTCAGTCTCAGTTTTCCATTGGACGGAGCTCTAAGATTGCAGTTCGTGCAGGATTGAACAACAAGCTCAGTGGACAGATTACTGTTCGGACTAGCAGCTCAGAACAGCTTCATCTCGCACTTGTGGGTATTCTTCCCGTTGCCATGGCAATCTACAAACTCTTTCTCCCTGGGGTTAGTGAGAATTACTCTATGTATTAGATCGTATCTCGTTTTTTGTCGTTGTCTTTAGGTTATTATTAGGATGTCTGAGAAAATTAGATTATGTCTCAAGTATTATATAGTTATCCTCCCATTTTCTTCAATAATGTTTTAATTTCTTTGAGCTAGAACTTATTCCAGCTGTGGAATTCACTTTATTTTATGCGGTGAATTGCATTAATTGTGATACGGATTCATGAGGGAATCATATTATTTCACCATTTAGTTGTTTTCTTTTTGTTTGACAATTAGCTACAATAAATATGATTATGTATGCTCTGAGGGCATCTGCCTAAAATTAGCTTTTTTTTCTTCTTGTAATTGCGTGTTGCCTAAAGTTTTGGCACACATCAAGCCATGTTGGTTTAGTGCTTGTTTTGCTCCTTGTTTTGGTGGGACTTACTTGGCTATGATGTAATGAGGGGCTGTGGATTATTACCGTTACTGTTTAGAGACAAGCTAAGGTTTGTTGTTCTTGAAACAGAGTAAAATAGTTGTTCTCTTGATCTATTATCTGTATAAAAGTGTAGATCAAGTGAGAGACTGCGAGGAGGGAGATGTATAGGACTAAATCAAGGGTTTAAAGGTCTTTAACATTATATTTATGTTTTCTTGGTTTTTCTGGATGTTCAGGTGTCCATTTTAGAGTATATCTCCCTTGATATGTTTATTAGTTTAAGTGCCCCTCAATTGGAACATTGTAGGGGAAAAGGTGAAAATATATGGACACAGTGTAGAAGCATAATCTCTCATAGCCTTCACTTGCTGAAGTTTTGGAGCATTCACTGATCACCCACAGCCATATACACTCCTATGAGGTATCAACCTGTATCCTGCGGGACACCACCATTTGCCTAAATTCTAGTCAAACTGTTACCTCCCTCTCATATTCGCAAACAAAATGCATCCGTTGACGGCTTAAGGCAGCACAACACATTTCCTCAGTTGAAAGTAACAGTATTCCATCTGTTGCTTAGGGTATGTTTGGATAACAGTTTTTAGTTTTTAGTTTTCATACAGTTTTCTGAAGAAAACATGTTTGGATAACTGTAACTCGAAACTGTTTACAAAATAAAAAACAGTGAAATGTTACTTGGATAATCTTATTTTGAAAAACTGTTTTGATACACTTTGTAATTATTTTTAGTTTTGAGTTTAAATTTAAAATCTATATTAATTTTATTTCTCATATTTACTAAATACTTAAAAATAATTAATATTATTTTATTTTAAAAATTTTAATATTTTTTATATATCATGGTCAGAGAAGTGAATACTGATTTTAGGACTATTTTTCGAAAATTATGTTAGAAAACACTAATATGGAGTTTTCAGAAAACAATTTTTGAAAACTGGTTTTTTGAAAACTATTTTAGAAAATTACTTTTAAAAACTGTTTGCCAAATATAAAAAAGAGTTTTTGAAAACTGTTTTCAATTTTCGAAAATTAAAAACAGTTTTTGAAAACCGTATCCAAACATATCCTTAGTTGCTTACATTGTTTAGCAGAGGAATATGTGATTAACTAGGAATTAGGTAGCTGCTTTGTCAGTCTCATCCTACCAACTAGCAAGAATACAAAACGATTAAACTCAATATATGGATTTTGTTGGTTTTTTTTTTTTAACAAAAGAAACTTACTATATTTGGATTGTCTTTGTTTGGCAATGGTTAAAGGAATAATAAAATAAAGTTTTTTGATCTATAATTAATAAAGACTTTCAAATTAATATCTAACGCAGTTTTGACAATCTTTTTATTATACCAAATTACATATTTTTATGACATACACAAGCATATATTGACATATGTAGACATACATACATGTGTATATATTCAAAAACTAGTTTAATAAATGAATTTTAAAATCTCATTTATATTTGTTTTTAAAATAAGCAAACAAATATAAACAAATTCTAACTGAACTTATTCATGTGTTTATTGATTCACTTATAACCCTAAAATTTGATTCAAACATCAAAATTGAAATTAGTTTTGAAATTATGCTGAGATCAAATTGTCAATTTCGATCAACCAAGCATGTCGTCAAGACGAATAAGAACGAGGCCCCACCTCCCAAGTGGCCAAGTTCGGGTATCATTTTGACCATTTATAAGAATATAAATAAAAAAAAATAACGGTGCTATTTAATTTAGACACTCACTTAAAATACTAGAATCATACATTTTAAAAACATAACCACTAAAGTTTTTAAGTAGTTAAAATCAATTGTTTTTAAATGTTTATGATGATTTACACAAATCATTATTTTAAGTATTAAATCAAACAGTGAATTTGTCTAATTACAATTATTTTATAGGTGCAATTTTTTTTGGTAAACTAAAATTATCTCATACTCATTGTCATTTTGTTACTTATTTCATGAAAAAATTTTGATATTATGGAACCAGTTTCCTGAAAATTACTATGAAATCGAAAAAATTCATTAATAATTATAAAAAAATACAATAATAATTGAATATTTTTTAAAATAATTTTATTTTGTTAATATTATATTTTTTTTATAATTATTAATTAATTTTTTCGATTCTATAATTATTAATAAACTCTAAAAAAAAAAAAAATCCCGGTTCCGTTTGAACATCTCATTCTTCGTGAAAAGGCCGACGCATATTCGTACTTGTAGGGGTGGACGAACGGCTGTAATTATTTCATCCAAGTATTTATAAGGATCGAGGCATTAACCAGGTGGAGAACTGAGAAGATAAACGCTGTTAAATAAAAAGACAGATCCCTCAAAAAGGCCAAAAAAAAGACAGCGCACACTGACATTGGGCCAGTCTAAAATCCCAACTGTCATTTTACATGATCTCAAATCACGCAGCTTATCTTGTCCAAAACATATCTCATATCTCTTTCACTTACTAACTAAGCTGGTGTCTGGATATAAACGCGTACCCTTTTCCCTTTTTCTTCTTCTTTTAACCTTTTTGAGCTCCGAATTTTCCATCCAGAAATTTCTTCAGGGTTTCCAACTTTCCATTTCTACAAAAATAATAAAATAATATATACTTATGCACTGTATTTGTCGGTGAGTATAATCTTAACACTCCCTTAAATCAAGCCCAGATCCTGCTTGAATCAGAGACAAACCAAGACGAAGAAAATGATAGAGAGGTGTCTGGGAGCTCAAAGATCTCGAAAGATCCAGAGAGCTCTGCGTCACTGCAAGGTCACGGCACTCTGCCTCGTCCTCACCGTCGTCGTTTTACGTGGCACCATCGGGGCTGGAAAATTCGGCACCCCGGAGCAAGACTTCGTCGATATTCGCGACCATTTCTACTCGCGCAAGCGAGCCGAGCCGCATCGCGTCCTTGAGGAGGTCCAAACGACGTCGTCCTCCGATTCTTCCACATCTTCAGGCATCAACAACAATTACGAGGACTTCGATATCAACTCGATATTCGTTCACGAAGGAGAAGATGAGAAACCCGATCCGAATAAGCCCTACTCACTCGGGCCAAAGATCTCCGATTGGGATGAGCAGAGATCCGAATGGCTTAAGCAAAACCCTACTTTCCCCAATTTCATTGGACCCAATAAGCCCCGGGCCCTGTTGGTTACTGGGTCATCCCCGAAACCTTGCGAGAACTCGGTTGGTGATCATTACCTCTTGAAATCGATCAAGAACAAGATTGATTACTGCAGGCTACACGGGATCGAGATCTTCTACAACATGGCGCTCCTCGATGCGGAAATGGCCGGGTTTTGGGCAAAGCTCCCGCTGATTCGAAGGCTTTTGTTGTCTCACCCAGAAGTGGAGTTCCTCTGGTGGATGGATAGTGACGCGATGTTCACAGATATGGCGTTTGAGTTACCATGGGAGAGGTATAAGGATTCTAATTTAGTGATGCACGGGTGGAATGAAATGGTTTATGATCAAAAGAATTGGATTGGATTGAATACTGGGAGCTTCCTCTTGAGAAATACCCAGTGGGCATTGGATCTTCTCGATGTCTGGGCACCAATGGGCCCTAAAGGGACGATCAGGGAAGAGGCAGGGAAGATACTGACCCGTGAGCTCAAGGACAGGCCGGTTTTCGAAGCTGATGATCAGTCAGCAATGGTTTACTTGTTGGCGACGCAGAGGGACAAGTGGGGAGATAAGGTGTATCTGGAAAGCGCGTATTACCTGCACGGCTACTGGGGGATTTTGGTTGATAGGTACGAGGAGATGATCGAGAATTATCATCCTGGTTTGGGTGATCACCGGTGGCCTTTGGTGACGCATTTCGTGGGTTGCAAGCCCTGTGGGAAGTTTGGGGATTACCCGGTTGAGAGGTGCTTGAGACAAATGGACAGGGCATTCAATTTTGGGGATAACCAGATACTTCAGATTTATGGCTTCACGCATAAGTCATTGGCTAGCAGACGGGTTAAGAGAGTTCGAAATGAGACTAGCAATCCGCTTGAGGTTAAAGATGAGCTCGGATTGATTCATCCAGCATTTAAGGCCGTTAAGGTAGCATCTACTTAATTGCGGTGTCTTTGGTGTTTGCTGTGGTGCTAAATAGTAGTAGTAAGATAAGATGTGCCTCATTGTTTATGCAGTTGCTATCTGTGTCGCTTTTTAGGTCTGGAGAAAGCATTCTTTTGTTCCTTAATCCTTGTTTAAATTATATTTTTGTAACGCTTTCCCCAAGGAAATTAGATGCCACTTTTTTTTCTTTTTTCTTTTCCAGCTACTCAATTCTGTAGCTTTTCAGCACATTTCTTTGTTTCAATGTTGTATGCAGTGATACATTGCTGAAACCTGAAAATAATCTTTGTAGACTTATTAGCCATCTCAGCAGAGTGTTAAAATCACTGTATATGAGTTGTAATCAGTGACTGTTACGTAGTTTAACTTGTCCATCCTTGATTTTTTATTCGGCACTCTAAAAATCTGATTGGTGAAGTGGGGTGGTTCCTGTTGTCGATTGTATGTCTAAAACTGTTAGATGATCCTGACTCCTCAGCTAATATTATGATCACTCTCCAGGGTTTTGCTCAATGTATGCCTGTAGCGTTTCTGTTGTGTGACTTGAAGGAGTTTGCCTAAAACGAACCTTTTTCACATTTTAACATTTGGATTCCTACAGTAGATCCTCATTTTCTAAACCAGAATATCATAAAACTCATCCTTACTCGTTTGAGGTTGTTAGAATGTTGGCATAATACAACAAAGGGATTAGATCCTTCCCCAAAAATGCTATGGGTAGACATTGTTGAGGCAGTGGTCTTGCTGTTGTATATGCTCTGTTTCCATAAGCTCTTGGACTGCATAATGTATTTCTGTGCATACACTTGTTCATATTCGTCTTGTTATTGTTTTGTTATGTTTTATTTATGCATCCCTAGTGACATCTCATCTTTTCATCTTATAACTAGAATTTGAACTCGTTGTTGTTACCAACTGTTGGAATTGAAACTCAGGACAACCCCACTGATCTGATACTTGTTTAGAGTGTACCTCCACTTCTAATAAACTTTCTCTTCTTATAAAAAAAAAAAACTTTCTCTTCATTGACTATATGATGATTATGTAACCTTCCACTGTCCGCCATCTGTTGAGATCTCTCTTGTGATTTGCTCCCTTACAATGATTAGCTGCCATTTGTGTAAACTGTTGGTGGAAGGAAGGTCTCACATCTCATCTCTTTGCTATCTGGCTAATCAAACATGCTTGTAATATGTTACACACACGGGCACACACATAACATAAGTGCATCTCACCTCTTCAAAGGCGTTGCTTCTTGTGTGCCTATCTTTAAATTTGTTCTTGAGTGCAAGCAATTGTTTGATCTATCATGTCAATTTGTTCTTTGCTCTCTCTCTCTCTCTCTCTCTCTCACACACACACACACACACACACACATACATATATATACACATTTGTCCCGCCACTAACTGATTGTGTACCATGCGTAATTGTGTCACATCATAAGATGATAATTTATGGTTTTAAGAGCTGTGTGAGAAATTTAATTGCAGAGGTATAATATATCCTTTGCAGTTATATGAGATGCATGATTGATAGGAAAATTATACCTGAGGAGACATGGAAAGTAGATGAGTTGTGAAACAGGTTGGCTAATGCAGCAGTAGTCATAGAATGTTGGAAGAAAAGTTGATACCAGATGATGTTTGCCTGGTTCTGGCCACAGAGAGAGAGAGAGCTGCCAAGAAGACTAAACACGGGGTTGCCTCCAGAGTTGCAAATGAGAAGACCCGTCTGTGCCACCAAATACTATCTATCTGTCTGCTAGGGTAAATTTTCATGGTAATGTGGAGGAAGAAACAGGGTAGGTGGACAGGATGAAGAGGAGGATAGTATGAAAATCATCCTATCTGGTGTTTGGTGCCCAGGATGAAGGAGAGGATGGGATGAGTGACTGGATTCTCATCCAGTTATGACCAGATATGGTAGTTCGGCATGGGAGTGTCGGATGAAGTAGAGCAGGGCACGATGAGGTGTGATTTGCGTATTCAATTTTTTCCCTATTTTATCTTGGTACAAATCCAAAACCTAACCTAATATTTTCAAACCCGTTGATTGTATTCTTGTTGAGAGAGGTACAACAGAGCCTTCTCTGTAAATCTACAACAGAGCTTAGGTCAGGTATGTGTAGAACCCTCTCTCTAGTCTATTTCTTCTGTCTCTCTCAATCTCTTACATTTTTTATTGCTTTTTATTTTGGTTTATTTGAGTGTTGGTCTGTCGATCTACAATACAGGTGCTGTTTTTATTATTCTTGTTTTGCTATTGTTAAATTTGAGTTATGTTGCTCTCTTTGCTGATATTTTTATGATTTCATATGTTGGTTATATTTGTTCCCTTGCTTACTTCTTTGTCTCTTTCGTCATCTTCTACTACTTCCTTGGATGGTTCTTGATGTGGTTTGAATAGTTTTATTTTGCTGTGTGTTTTAGGGAACTTTGTTTTGGTTTATTTTTATGATTCCGGATTTCCTTTAGTTCTTTTAGCTTCTGCATTTATTGGGATTTTTTTTGGTTAATTTTGTTTTTCTGATTTGAATAGTTTTCTTTTGTTTTCTTATCTTCACTGGTTTTATCTTTCCCATCAGGGGTGTAAGTGAGGGTTTAGAAAATGCAAAGGAGGTGTTTATAATTAACCACACTTTACTTCAAGGGAGTTCGGTGTAATTTACCCTAAAAAAATATTTGGGTTTAAATTTTTTTTTCAATTAATTAAATTTAAACATCAATTATGCAACAAACCAAATCAAAGTAAGTGACTTAAGAAGAACAATAAATAAACTTGTTGGAAATAGAAAAAGAAAGAAGAGCTTGCAAATTTGATTTATAATGGTTCGATCACTCCTTTTACTTACTCCACTCTTCAAGATTGCTCTTGAGAGTCCCTCCACTAATCTGAGCAAAGAATACAATCAAGCAACTTCAAAGTGTTGGTCAAGCCCTTGGAAGATATTTCTTACCAAATGTTTAACACCTAAACACTACACCAACTCTTTTACAACAATAAATGAGATAGAAGTGATTTACAACAATGCATTCACTCAAGTATACAACTCAAAACATGTATGGTAAATTTAAGGTTCAAAACTTGATGAATACTCTTAATTGCTCTTAAATGTTTGTGATAGATCGATGCATTCAATTGAGTAAGAGACTTGTATTTACAGCTTATGTGAGTTTTAAAGACGTTAGATACAGACACTATCCGTTTTGGTGCATTAAATACAAAGTTTCGGCTGTCAAGCTAAGAAGTTGGAGTCGACTATCAAACTTAAGGAGTTGACTCTCTTTCCCATGGAGTCAGCTCAGACTCTGAAAGTCTACTCCCCATAGAGTTGAATGGGAGTTGAGTCCTAACACTAAAAGTTCAAAATTTTTGCTTAAAAATACTTCAAAACATAGATTTTAAAACCATAAAAGTTTGTCAAATGCTTTTATACAATAAGATAGCTTCATTTTAAGTTCAATTAAGATAGGGAATGCATTGAACTCTAAGATACTTACTTTCAATATAAACACTTAGAGACTATAACTACTTGAATCTTCATTCTTGAGACTAAGGATTCTTTGATGTGTTAGAGATAAGTTCTCCAAAGCTTTTATCAACTTTAAACAATTTTAATAAACCCATTAAGATATAATTAGAGTTTTGTTATCATACCAAAATCAAACAAAGTTAATCATATCCAATTGCTAAATTCAAACCAGACACTACACTTGATGGTACGAGTGGGCGTGGGTGTGGGCGTGACCGTGGAAAAAAGAATCCTGTTGAGAATTCAGTCGATGAGTTTGACAAAAAGAATTCGAAAACTATGATGAAGACATGAAACATTTCTTAAACAAAAATTGGCTAAAATTTAGTCTATCAATGTCAGCATCCACATACACAGTTTCAATATATAGTGTCCTAAGAGATTTCTTGATTGATTCGGGTCTAAACCATTGGGTTTAGATCAACTGAAAACTCCACTAGTAATCTTAGAAACTTTATTGGTAATGTTAATTTCTGGGTCCCATGCCTATATTGACGTTATCAATGAAGCTCATCAAAATTATCAGTGAAATTTTCAGCTGGTTAAACCATTGGGTTTAGACCCGAACCAACCAAGAATTTTTGGTGTCCTAAACATACATATACATATATAGCGAAGCACATGCACACCAAAAATACAAAAAATGCTACAAATCATCGGAAAGGATCGTGCCTCACTAGGACTGTCTGATGATTAAGTACCTTTAAATGAAAAAATAAGAAAACAAAAGAGTTGCAAAGAGAATTTTGTTGTCTTGGGAAATGATGAGTGCCTGGGAGTTGTTGAGTGTTACGAGAAATAATGTTATTCAATAATTGTGATAATGTGGGTGTGATTATGAGGTAATAACGTTATAATTTACTTAAATTTAATGTCGAGAGTAGTTAATTTGATTGATCAGAACATGTTAGAATATCTAAAGGTTAGAGGTTAAGTGTATATGATTAACCGTTTGATTGGACTTTTGAAATTACACTTTAATCCTAAAAAAATGTCGTGTGTTGATACGTTGTGAAATTTGAAAATTTCACCGCATCAGTGTATAATATATATAGATGTAAATATAATTTGAGAGAATGATTTATATACTTAAAAACATTCAAAAAAACAAAGTTTATATGATGTAAACCATGTAACAACATATATCAAAAGGCCTTTACTAAGTAGTACTATTACATAACAAGTAGCATCATGCTGTACCTTCGAAGGAAAACAAGCTTTAGATTTACAATGGCTAAAAACGCAGCCCACACCAAACAAGGTTTAACAAAATCACCAGCGATTGGATTCACCTGCTTAAACACTCGATAACACCAAACAAAAGCCCCCAATATAGCCAAACACACAATCAACCCGACCCGAGTGGACCGCATCCGAAACATGATCGGATCCCAAGCCAAGCTCAACCTAAGTTGAGCCAAGTAAAGGAACAGAGCTATGGGTTTCTTGTGGAAGACTCGGTCAGCCCAGATGAGCCAAGCCGAGAGACCCATCAAGAAACTCGAAGCCAAGAACGTCATATGCAAGAACCACAAGGAAGGGAACCCGATGGGGTTTGCCCGATGTACGTACCTGTCACTGGAGCCAAAGAAGTAGGTGGTGAAGAGGGTCATAGAGAGAGGAAGTGACACCGCTACGGCTAATGACCTAAGACCGCGTTTGGCCAATGACCTAAGTCCGCGTTTGGCCGTTGACCTTCTCTTGTCCCCTTTACTTTTATGATCGTTGTTGACACCACCATTGTTCTTGTTCACGGTGGGATCATCTCTGAGATGATGTTTGATGTTTTGGGTATCCATCAATTGCAAAGAATTTCAGAAGAGTAGAACAAATTAAAGAGAGAGATTGAAAAAAAAGGAGGAAAGCAATAAAAAGTGAAATGCGTGTTAAGAGAGTAATTTCCGGTGGGGGTGTATATATATATATATATTGGATAAGTTTCTTTTCTTTAATATTAGCTTGCTTTGTTCTTGAAATGTATTGCAGATTCCATGGTGGGCTCTTAGTCTGCTTTGTTTATCAAAAAGGGTACACTTGATCTTTGTGCTTCGTCTCTTTAATGATTGTTTCGCCATGACACTCCTTCATGCTGCATTGGCCTGTCTTCTTTACCAGAGATGGCATCTGGGGTTGATTATTTTCAGGTTGTGTGTTCAGTTTCTTGCGGTACATCTTTTGATACGAAATGTAGTTGGCTTAACATTTCCTCTTCATTTGAATAGTGGGGCTGTTTCAATAAAGATGAATGTACTCCTGTATGCTCTACCTCTACTACTTCTCTTGCTAAAGGTAGATTAAATTCTGATTGACTCTATCTCATGAAGCATACACATGGATTGCATGACTAGAATTGCTCAAGTTCTCTGGAGACTAATCATCTGTCTCGGATGGAATTTTTCTTGAAAATTAGGCTTTTTAAATATAATTCCCTGCCTATTATTGTTTTTGGCCTAGGAAAAATGCTTTGCAGAGTATTCACTTTCTATTTAGAGAAGTTGGAAATCTGTATTTTTTTTTAAAAATTTTCTGTCCAACGTGGTTAGGTGAGTTGCACTACTACTGCAATTGATGTTTTGGGAGGAGGCATTGTCCATTTAATATGTTCATTCATCCCCATACTTGATGAATGGTTCTGCAGATTCTACTGGGGCTACCCTTTTTAATATCACATCCAATTGCATATATATCAAGAGCCTTCAATCTTGGACGTGTTTTCATTCATTTCTGGTACTCTTTTTTCACTTTATTGTTGTAAATTTCTCCGCAATAACATATTTGGTCATTTAGTATCAAGTGGAAAAGGACAAATAAGGGAATTTCTTTAGAGGAAAAAGAACCAAAAAAAAACACTGATGATGAATGCTCTATTGGGTTTAGGTTTCCTGTTGATGAGTTTCTACTGCAAGTATTTTTAAGAACATATTTTATCGGAGAATATTTGTGGCTCATGTAAGCCATATTTTCATTATCATACTTGTGGTCTTTAGTGGTCATCCATCCTTGAAGTTGGTTTCAATGCACCACTAGCTATCATGCGTTCTGAAATTATGCTACATCAGGGAAGATTTGTAAAAGTGGTTTTTGTTTTTATTCATTCAAAGGTCCTATATGTTTTTGTAAAGTACATAATTTGATTCTCAGGCAATTCATGTGCAAGATACACAGTTGTTGGTCCCTTTTACTATTTTACAGAACAATCAAAAGCTAGTCTAATATTTCCCGCTCAAATGATTAAAAAGTTCCTGAGAGGGCTAATTTTTCATTCTGCTGAAGTTATACTTGGTAAACTGATGGTCCATCACCTTCTATTTGATAACTATTGTGTGCCATGACTCCTGCAATTAATTGAAGAACCATAACACAATCACATATTATTAAAGTAGTAATCTGTAGAAGCCTGTGGACTATTCAGTAATAGTGGATGCTGTGCCAACTGGTCTGTTGTCTGGAAATATTATTAAGTGATTTTGGTCAACAATGACAATCCGTAAACATTTCCTGTGATTGTTCTCAACAATATCTTATATTATTTTGACCTGGATGACCTTTAAAGCATTGTAGCTTTTTGTAAATAGGACGGTTGTTTGAATATATAGCTGGGATTAGTCTTTTAATATCATAATGCTATCGTATAATTTCCTTTTATGATTAGTGCCTGTGATATTTGTTGAAACGTAACTTTCATTCTATTTTATCAGGTCTGTTAACTTCAAGTTCGTTCCTGAACCAGGTTTTCTATCGAAGGAATTTGCTGTTGTCTTGCTAATTGCTCACCTTGTGTTACTTACAGCTTGCACTAATTATAGATGGTGCAAGTAAAGGGTTTATTTTCTCCATTAAGTGATAATTGATAAGTTGCATTGAGCATGAGGTCATGGGATTATGGAATTTTGTTTTCCTTCTGATGGTGCACAAAACCCTAATTATCAACTGTCTAAACTCCCTTAGCGTCAATATTGTCATCTGTTTTGGATTAGATGAACCCAATTATTTATGTTAGATAGTTGTGAGGTACGATTCATTTAAGGGAGTGCTTATATATGGATGTCTTAGGGTTAAAACAGGTGTGCACATGTAGGTGCGACTATTACACAGATGCAAAAGCTGTCTGGTTTCATGCATTACTGGCTTATCACTCTTTTAATGCTTATGTCAATGGCTCCTGTGTCTTGTAACTTGTAGGCATGAAGGAGGGCTTCTCAAATTTTTACGTTCTTAGAGATCTCTCTATGAAGATGACATCTGCTCTTTCAAATTCTAGTAAGGATTCTTAAGAAAGAATGTAAGTTGTGATCCTCCCAAATGATAAAAAATGTCCATGATCTTTGATTTTCAGTTGTCTGCTTCCCCTCTTCCTCTTCTCCTTTACTTTTACTGGGATGCTAAATATGCAAATCAATCCAGATATCGTGGCGACAATGTTCATTGGGAACTTCCTCGGCATCGTATGCGCCCGCTCATTGCATTATCAATTCTACTCATGGTATGTGCTATTGGATAAATGCTTATATATAGTGGATTATGTGGCTAAAACAAACTGCTTAATGCTTATACCTGCACGCTTTGCCAAGGTTATGTATTATTAATTAAGAAGGAGCAAGAAATGGAGAAAAGAAAGGCTGAAGCTTAGCCATGAAAGCAAATATTTATTCTCAAGTACTGAATTGATATAAACTGTAGACCTTTCCAAATCGTATTATTAACTGTTTTTTCTTGTGCATCCATTTTCCCTGAGGAGACGCTAGTTATATGTTAGGGCTATTTGCCACCTATTAAGATTTAAGAGTTCCAATATTTATGTGACCAAGTGGTTCTCTTTCATTTTAATAGCTATATAGTCTCATCTAACTGTTGATGTGGTCTAAAGGCACTTTGAGCTATCAAAAGCACCTTATTATGTATTTATTTTAAAATAAAAAAGTACTTTAATGTTGAGACGTTAAGAGGCTAAAGGTGCTTTTAGGTGAAGCAGTTTGTACATACTATGCGAAAAGAGGAAAGCCATTATAGATAATTACTTAAATAGATATTTGTATATGAATAATTATATCCTTTTTATATGACTATTTTCAATAAGTTTTCGTATTAGAAATCCGTATTAAAATATTGTCACCAAACACTATTAAACCTATGCGGAAATCTCTTTCCTAAATAGCACTTCTAGCTACAGTGATCAAAGTCAAAACCTAAACATAAGGTCCTTTAAGCGAGGCATGTAGATGGTTTCTTCTGCATTTATAAAGTATCAGTCAAAATCATGTCCACTTGGAAAAGGAGAGAATAAAAATGAAATTTATAAATTAGAAGAAAGTAAAAAAAAATTTCCATCGTTAATATCTGGTTCTTATAATATTTCCTTATTTTATGTGTACTATTTTGTTGTCATTCTTTTCAAATTTTTACTGGCTTTACTGTATATTTGTATTTATCATTCTAGTCATTCAAAGCCCCTAACGTGAAATTTATTCACATTATTTATTGATGGGCAAAAACATAAAAAAACGTGAAATTTATTTGCTTTGAACTTCTTCTCAATGTTCAAGTCTCTCCCCCCTTCCCCTCAAAAAAAAAAAAGGGTTTCCACCTTCCTAGTTTCCTCATCTAATCTTTAACTGTTATCTCCGGGTGCAGGTATTTCTATAGCTTGCCTTATCTATTATGGATAGCACCTTTCCCTACATTTCTACGGTAATTTATGTAATTTGATTTGCAATATTAAATTTTAACTCCTATTATCACATCCATTGATTGTTCTATTCTTATGCTCTGTCCTGCAGTTTGATTCTGTTTATCGGGGTGGAGTTTTGCTGGAATGTCTATCCATCAAACATGCTATCATCTGCTCTGCTTCTTCTATGTATCCACTTAGTTATCCTGTGGGGTCTATGGTCTGCTCCATCTGAATATCCTTATTTTGATGATAAATCTGTGACTAAAAAGAAAAAAGAAAACAAAATTTTTGTTTCTTGTTCCCTTTCCCCTCTTAATTCTTCATCTATATCTAACTTTTTGTTGATCAAGCCCAAAAACCACAATCTTCTTCTTTCCCGGTACATGTGACTTGTTTTCTTGACATATGGGCTATCCTCTTATCGTTGACCTGATGATACCATTGTTGCTAGGTTTTGCATTTAGTTGAGCCTGTTGAACTGATGAATTTGTGATTGAATTTTAGTAAGGCGCATTTTTTTTCTTCTCTTGCTAAACATTTATTTGTCATATAATTTCCTTTAATGAATATTGCCTCTTGTCCAGCTTTATTGTCACTTTTCTGCTACTATTAGAAGTAGAAGGTATGAGTTTTAATTGTCAATAGATTCGAAAATGAAAGTACAAAATCTATGAACTTGTGGAAAATGAGAATAAAGATGAACATGACATTCCCAGTCAATGAGGGCTGGCCTTCAAGTCCATGCGTCTATTGGCCCACCATATCCCTTGTGTTACAGTCCGAATGTCACAGGAGGGTTGCATCATCATCATCAGTTCACCATGGCCACTTGTATTACTACTTTCAATTATTTCTTAGCTAGTGCTGTCACCGTTCTATTTAAGTGCTGTTTATCTTGTGACTAGGTTTATGGTTTCAGGTCGATAAGAGTGTCAATGATATTTATAGTAAACGACATCACTCTCTCCTTCCATCCTGCAATTATAGATTTTTTGTTATGCGTTAGGGGAAGGGGAATCGGAATCGGAATTGAACCCGTAGATGGACTCTAAAATAATCGCAAGATCAAGGAATTGCACCCCGCAATTGTAGATTCGATGAAAGTCATGAGATATCAACCGTGTTTTGTACATGATAATTATCATGAGTTCGAGATTGTTTGATAATTTTCTTAAGCATTTAAGCATAGTATTATGTGGTGATTTACATCTTGTATCAATAGGACAAAGAATTTATATGTAAAATCTCTCTGAACCTAAAAAGAACTTGAGTGAGCACAGTGTTACAAATTATATCAGAGTTGACTTAAATTTATTATTATGTGAATGTGATATAATGGTCACGAGTTGATAGTGATATTTAGACTTCTAACGGACTGTCATTGATGGTTTAAACTGTGCTTTGAATTTGTCCCTCTCATCATGGGGATGTTAAGCAAAAAATTTTGGGAGCTTTATGAGACTTTCTTTTATTGTGGATTGTTTAGGATGATTTTCTTGGATTGCGAGTGTATTAGATCATGGATGATCTAATTAGAGTAGTCTAAACTTCAATACTTGCAGGATTGTGTAAGATTCAAACAATGTGCAATGGGTTGCCGATTCCAGTGTTTTCTTTTTATGAAATCTACCAACTCTTGAAGAAAATTAAGTGCAGAATTGGTAAAGAAGTCAAGTAAATTATTGGAATTGAATTGTTTGAAAGGAACATGACATGTAAGATGAATTGTATCTAAGGTGTTTGGTCAAGGACCTTTTGAAACGACGGTTTTTTCAGTTCCATACTTTGCTTTCACAATTGCCATGAACTTCATAATGGGTGAACTGCAACTTGAAGCTACGAAATATTTGGCTTCAGGTTGAGGACTGGTGAAACTCACCAAAAGTCCTGCACGCGCATCACCATATAAGCCTATTTCCTCCCAAGCTCACTATATAAGTGGTCTTATTTGCTCTCAACTGGGTTGACTTGGTAGCCACATGATTAGGGTGTAAACAGGAGGCTATGTTTGGGTTGAATTAAAACTTAAATCTAACTTGCTCTTCAAGGCAAATTTACCTTGAAATTTTTTGAACAAAATAGCGCTTCTTGCCTTCTTTTTCTTTCTAAACCATTCATAGAAAAACAAACAAGGACACGTCGGGACCCCATGAACCCTTACAAAAAGAACCCAAAAAGAGAGTTGAGGACAGGCCCAGAGGCAGAAGAAGACAGAGCCCAGTTAGCAAATCTTATGGGAAAAGGCATTACAATCTCTAGGAGCCCAACAAAAGCCAATGTCAACAAAAGAGGGGGTGAGATTTCCATTTTCCTATGTCAACAGAAGAGGGCTTATAGTTTGAATCACTCACACAATTGCAGTGAGATTTCCCCCCTTCTTTCATAATCAAGTTCATAGAGGTCAAAATAAGGAATGGCATATCAGTTATTATGTGACACCATCAGGGAGGAATGCTTAAGTTCCACACTCCCATTCACTTACATTACATTAGCATCGTTTCATTTCTTACACTCTCCTTTCTCGCTTATCTTGACGTTTTGCACTGTAACCAAACGAGTACAGGAGCGAACATCAGCGATCCACTGATCCGAACAATGGCGAGCCGTTACCTCTAATTTTACTCCCAAAACTCGTATTCTAACTCCAATCATCTGGTTTGCGTCGTGGTTAGATTCTTCGTGTTCCCAAATAAACGTATCTAAATAAGTATGTTCTATGTCGTTAGGGTTTCGAGAAATTTTGATAGTAATTTTATCGCCAACGTACTTTTCAATTTATCCTCATCGAATAATTGATTTTCAAAATATTAATGCATATAACTGCTCTGCATAATATCTTATTTTATGTATATTTTATGTTGATAAGTTTTGGAATTGAAAATTATATAAAATAATTTTTCTATGAATTTATAAATATTTATTTATTTTTTTTTATGAAATATATAAATTATGTAAAATATTTTTCTATAATTATAAATATTTATATTATATTTTAATTTCATGACAATTGTATTTAAAATTATAAAATTGTGAAATAAAATTACTAACGAGTCAATTGTCATTACCAAACATTATTCTTAATATTAAGTCAAACCGTGTACGGTTCCACAAACAATTATCTTAGTTCTAGGCATGAGTTTAGAGAAAGCTAAAAGAGTAATCGGAACCCACATATATTGATTGTATCGGATGTAAATCAAAAATTCTGCATCGGTTAAAAATTTAAGTGATAACTTTTAAAAATTTCATTAAGAATTTTTACACATACTCAAATTATATTATTAATGAAATTGTTAAAAGCCATATGAAGTCAATTATGTTAATCACATGTTCATAATACATTCGCTGTCATAAAAAATAAAATAAAAAGACTTGCAAAGAAAATTATGAAAAAATAAAAAAAAACCATAAAATCTTTTCTCTCTCCGTTGTCTTTGCGAATTTCTTATTTCTCTCTCCTCTTTTCCAATTTCCTCTCCAGATTTTCTCTACCTGAGATTTTTGACTTTTTTTTTTCTCTCTGTTTGACAACAGAGAAAATTTCTTTGAAATGTTCAAAATATTCTTATAATGTTATAATATTTCTAATTAGTATTTTATGAGAATTAATACATATCAACAGATGACTATGTTTAGTTGATTAGACAGTTTAAATTAGTCACGTGCAAGACATATGACTATTCTGTTGTTTGGATGAAAAATATCAATATGTAACGTTTCTAAAACGTTTGGGTGTAAATTGCTAATATTTACATTTGGGTTACTAAGTGCAACGATTTTCCAAAGTTTGGGTTCTTTTTGTATTAAAGATTCTTTCTTTTTGAGAATTTTTTGAGGTGCGGCATTTCGATCTTAAGAACTGAAGCAGGTAGGATTCAAGCAAATTAAGAAAATCCATGGCAGTCTCATCATCATCATCATCAGCAACTAAGGTGAAAGTGAAACCCTCTCGTAGACATGGATCCGATTCCACCCTCCCCAGGCTTTTCAAAAACGCGAAATTGCTCTTTGCTTTCGCTCTAATTCTCGCCGATGCCCTCCTCGTCGCTCTCATCATCGCTTATGTCCCATGTAAGATCAACTATGTTTCTCTCTCTTGCTTTTATCTCTCTCGGATTGTGTGTTGGTGATAACGTGAATTTTAAAAAAATTTCAGATACGAAGATAGATTGGGACGCTTACATGTCACAGGTGTGAGTCTTTGTGGAGGTCTATTTTAGCTAATGTTTGCTTTATGGGTCGGTTTAATTATGCAAATTTTGCTTGTTTATTGGACAGATAAGTGGTTTTCTTGGAGGAGAAAGAGACTACATGAACTTGAAAGGTGATACTGGGCCTTTGGTTTATCCAGCTGGGTTTCTCTATATTTATTCTGCTATTCAGTACATTACAGAAGGGGAGGTTTATTCAGCTCAGGTACTCTAATTCACTCGCATTTCGTTCTCTTTTAATAGAAATATGATACCTAGTAACTAAATTATATTTATATGTGGTAAAGAGTAAAAATAAGAAACCTTTTTGACGGAAATTTTCAGTGAAAATTATATAGATTATACTTAGAATGGCTATTTTCCGTATAAAAATCAAATTGTGGAACTGATTATTGGTAGTAGTTTTATTTAATGCGTTGGCTACATAGTTTAGTCAAGTTCACACTACCTCCGGGGCTAACATGCCTCAGTTTTGGAGGATCTTTCTTGTGAAGACAAGTAAGTGTATCACTATCATTCTTTAACAGCCCCAAGAATGAGACAAAGTTGGAGCTTTTGTGTGGTAAATACAGTGGGGGGAGAATTGTAAAGCTTTTAATTGTGTTACTATAGACTGGTATATTCAAAGATCCAACGCACTCTCCATTTTTAAAGTGTAATTTATTTATGTTAAGAGTATTGAAGATTTTAGGTCCTTTTTTTCATGTATAGTTAATCTGAATTATCCCTGCATGGTTTCTAATATTTTTCTCTCTCTTGGTTGCAGATATTGTTTGGCATACTGTACATCATAAACCTTGCAATTGTCTTATTCATCTATGTGAAGACTGATGTGGTATGGAACTTTTCTTGTGTTTCTTTTGATATGGTGCTAATTTTGTTTGTGTTGCTGATGTATGTGCATTAGTGATCTGCATGTCAAATTGCAGACACAAAAATTGCGTATGTGTTACTTATGCACAGTAGCATGCCTTTTTCATGCTGCTATGAGATGCCCACTAATTTTATGTGGTCTAGCGGATTGGTTCAACCTTTTGAGAGCATCTAGGGAGTTAAGTGCTTATGATACCTCTCTGTAGTATCAAAGAGATAAAGGGAAGGAGATGGAGATGGAGATGTAGTTGCAGTGTAATAAGTGATGGAGGGATAGAACAGTAGGTTCACCATGGCAAATAATGGAGGAGATGTTGTAAGCCTTCTATTGTTGCCTGGTTCTTACCATAGTTGTCAAAAGCTCGCCTAGGCGCAAGACGCACCGATGCTCCAAGCTTAGCACTTTAGGATACCCCAGGCGTGGTGATCTGCGTGAGGCGCATGCTTTTTCTCATGCGCAAGGCTCATTAAAAGCGCGCCTTGCAAATGTTCCTGCCCTTTTGGTTTTCTTTTCCTGGTCTGTTTTGAGCCTGTGATACATAATTTGGTGTACGATTAAATTGTGTGAGTTGATACATGGGAATGGTTCTTTTTATATATATGATTATACCGAATGGTCAATTAAGTAAAAAAAACACCCTAGAAACTCAAGAGATACACATTGGAATTAGAAATTTGTAGCACCATCTCAACTGCTCAAACTCTCACTCTCAAGCAGCAACATTTCAGCTCCTCTCTCCCTGCAAACCACCGTGTCAGTCCCTGTCACTCCTTCCTCTTCTCTTTCCCCTCTTTCTTTTTCTACTTTTCCCGTCAGTCCCTCTCTCTTTTTCATCAGACCCTCTGTCTCCTTCTTCCTTCTTCTTCTCTATCCCCTCGTTCTTTCTTTTTTTCCCCTCCCATTCCCATCAGTCACTCTCTCTCCTACCATTCATCTTCTTCTCTATCTCCTTCCTTTCTTCTCTTTCTCTGTATTCCGTTCTCCCGTTAGTCCCTCTCCCTATCTTTTCTTTCTCTTTCTCTGTTACTGTTACATCTTTGAAAATTGCTAGAGCAGTTTTTTTTTTTCCTTAAAAAAATTACTTTGCAGTAGGCTGCAATTATGGGCTGTCATATAGCTCATCAAGTTTGTGATTGAATTTCTGAATTAAATTGCTCAATTAGGCATTAGCATTTAGCCACAAATGTATCAAGTAACTTTTTAATAGAGCATTGTTGGCTTAGCTGGAGTAGCTGCTGACCTGTAACAATGAATACAATCAGTATATGTATTGATTTCATAAGAAATAAAATAGATGAACAAAAAGCTAAGTATCCACTAGCTAATTAATGTATTTGTATTGATTTTGTGTATTTGTGTTATTTGTATTTAGGGATTTAAATGGTTTTCGAAGGTTCCTATGAAAAGGATCTTGCATGGTAGTATGCACATTTGGCATACCGAAACATTAGACACAATTTCACTTGTAACTTTTGCGGAAAAGTAACAAAGGAGGAGTTTACCGGGCAAAGCAACATATTATTGGAGGATATCGTAACACAAAAGAGTGTGCTTTATGTTGAAGAAAGCATCAAGGAGGGAATAGAATGAATTATTGTATTTTGCTGATGTAGATGCCTACGGTGAAGATGAGGATGATGAAGTTCAACAAGTTGCCTCTCGTGGTGGAAGACTCTTTAGTATTGGAAGTTGAAGTTCCCAAAACTCCTCTTCCCATGTGCAAGAAACCAAAACAAAAGGGTCTTATAGATTTGTACTTTACTTCTGATGCAAAGAAAGTTGTCCAAATTAGGAAAGATGAGAAACTGAAGCGAACAGCCATCAATAAGGTTGTAAGAAAGAATTAAGAGAGAAAGCTTGTAGAGATATAGCTAGGTGGATGCATGGTGCTGGGATACCATTTAATGCAAGAAATGTAAAAAGGTTTGCTTTGATTATTGAATTAGTGGGGCAATTTGGTTTGGGTATGAAGCCATCTAGTTATCATGAGGTTGGAGTTCCTTTCTCAAGAAGGAAGTTGAGGAAACTAAAAATTTGATGAAGGTCCGTCATGAGGAATGAGCGAAATATGGATGCTAAATTATGTAAGATGGATGGAAGGATACAATTGTGGATAGAGCTATAATTAAAATCTTAGTGAACTCTCCAAAGGGATCTGTATTTTTAGGATATTAGCATACAATTTGTAATTTAGTATACTAGTAATTCAGTATGCTAAATTAGGAAATTTAAATTCTTAGTACATGCTGCAATATAATTTGAGGCATTGTTTGTCGTCACTTGAATCATGTTTTCTTCTCCAATTGGATCCGCTACTTCATCAAGTAATCGAAACAATCTATCTTACTATGTTAGAAGCATCATATGATTTTATGAATAATGATCCCTTTGGAGAGTTCACTAATAAGTTTATTATATCTTTTTTGACATATTCGAGCATCCATATTTTTCCCATTCCTCTTGTTGGACCTATGTCAGATTTTTAGTTTGCTCAACTTCCTTTTTGAATTTGAGCAAAGGAACTCTAACCTCATGATAACTAGGTGGCTTCATACTCGTACCAAATTGCTTCACTGATTCAATCATCACAACAAAACTTTCTATATTTACTGCATTAAATGATATCCCCTATAATACCATTTTGTTTTGTTTTTTTCCGCATGGGAGAGGACTCTTGGTCGTTCTACTTGGTTGGGAAATTCGACTTTCACTACTAAAGAGTGTTCAACTTCATTTTCACCATAGCCATTTATATTAGCAAAATCGGGCAATAATTTATTATGTTTCTTCTCCGACGCATTCTTCAACATAAATTCTTTAATCTCCTCCCGAACAATTTCATAGCACACTCTTTTGTGTTACGATATTCTCCAAATTTATGTTGCTTTTCTCGGTAAATTCCTCCTTCTGTTACTTTTCCGTAAAAGTTACAAATGAAATTGTTTTATGTATGCTTCCATTCTGGATCCTTTTTATGAAAACCTTTGGAATCAATTTATATCCCTAATACAAATAAAACAATTACACAAAATCAATACAAACAAATTAATTAACTAGTAGCTACTTAGCTTTTTGTTCATCTATTTTATTTCTAATGAAATCAATACATATAAGGACTGTATATGATTGTTCATTGTTGCAAGCTAGTAGCTAAGCGAGCTGTTCTTTATTAAAAAGTTACTTGATACTTTTGTGGTTAAATGCTAATGCCTAATTGAGCAATTTAATATAATTTAATCCATAAATTCAATCACTAATAAGTTGCATGACAGCCCATCATTGCAGCCTATTGAACAGGAAATTAAAAAAATAAAGAAGCTCTAGCAATTTGAGAAATTGTAACAGTAACAGTGAAAGAGAAAGAAAACAGAGAGAGGAAAAGGGACTGACGGGAGAACAGACTACAAAGAAAGGAGAGAGAGGGAGAAGAAAAATAATAGTAGGAGAGAGGGATTGACTGAAATGTGGGGAGGGGGGGGGGAAGAAAGAGGGTATAAAGACGGAGACAGAGGATTTGACGAAAAAGGGAGAGGGACTAACGGGAAAAGTAGAAAAAAGAAAGAGGGAAAAAAAGAAGGAGAGAGAGGGGACTGACTTGGTGGTTTGTAGGGAGAGAGGAGCTGCTACTTTAGAGTGAGAAGAGTTGAGCCGTTGAGATGGTGCTGCAACTTTCTAATTCCAGCGTATATCTCTTTAATTTCTAGGGTTCTTTTTTACTTAATTGACCATTGGGTAATCAGATATATTAAAAGAATTGTTCCCATGTATCAACTCACAATTTAATCATACACCCAATTATATCTCAAAGGCTAAAACAGATTAGGACAAACAAAACGAAAAGGGCCATAACATTTGCAAGCTGCGCATTTAATGAGCCCGGTGTCTTGGAAAAGGCACGCGCTTCACGCAGGTCGCGTCGCCAAGGGGTATCCTGAGGCAGTAAGCTTGGAGCCTCGGTGCTCCTCAGACCGCTCTTAACAACTATTTGTACACATGGCAAGATAGGTTGTTTGTCACCAGGGCATTTCCCTTGACCTGATATTTTGCTATTTGCCTTTCAGCTAATGAGTCACACAAGCTTAAGGTGTGTACAATAAGGCCCTTATGCCCATTATAATTTTTGGGCAAGTGAGTTTACCTTATATATTTGTCCCATTCCATAGATATAGCTTTTTTCTTTACTTTTATATATATATATATATATATATTGGATAAGTTTCTTTTCTTTAATATTAGCTTCCTTTGTTCTTGAAATGTATTGCAGCTTCCATGGTGGGCTCTTAGTCTGCTTTGTTTATCAAAAAGGGTACACTCGATCTTTGTGCTCCGTCTCTTTAATGATTGTTTCGCCATGACACTCCTTCATGCTGCATTGGCCTGTCTTCTTTACCAGAGGTGGCATCTGGGGTTGATTATTTTCAGGTATTATGTTCAGTTTCTTGCGGTGCATCTTTTGATACGAAATGTAGTTGGCTTAACATTTCCTCTTCATTTGAATAGTGGGGCTGTTTCAATAAAGATGAATGTACTCCTGTATGCTCCACCTCTGCTACTTCTCTTGCTAAAGGTAGATTAAATTCTGATTGACTATATCTCATGAAGCGTACACATGGACTGCATAACTAGAATTGCTCAAGTAATCATTTCTCCTATGGAAAACTTTCTTGTACAGGCCATGGATATCAGTGGGGTTATATCAGCTTTAGCTGGTGCAGCACTTGTGCAGGTGCCTACTCGATCCCTTTTAGTTCTCTGGAGACTAATCATCTGTCTCGGATGGAATTTTTCTTGAAAATTAGGCTTTTTAAGTATAATTCCCTGCCTATTATTGTTTTTGGCTTAGGAAAAATGCTTTGCAGAGTATTCACTTTCTATTTAGAGAAGTTGGAAATCTACATTTTCTTTTTAAATTTTCTGTCCAACGTGGTTAGGTGAGTTGCACTACTACTGCAATTGATGTTTTGGGAGGAGGCATTGTCCATTTAATATGTTCATTCATCCCCATACTTGATGAACGGTTCTGCAGATTCTGCTGGGGCTGCCCTTTTTAATATCGCATCCAATTGCATATATATCAAGAGCCTTCAATCTTGGACGTGTTTTCATTCATTTCTGGTACACTCTTTTTTCACTTTATTGTTGTAAATTTCTCTGCAATAACATATTTGGTCATTTAGTATCAAGTGGAAAAGGACAAATAAGGGAATTTCTTTAGAGGAAAAAGAACCAAAAAAAACACTGATGATGAATGGACAATTGGTTTTGGATTTCCTGTTGATGAGTTTCTGCTGCAAGTATTTTTAAAAACATATTTTATCGGAGAATATTTGTGGCTCTTGTAAGCCATATTTTCATTATCGTACTTGTGGCCTTTAGTGGGCCCAAATCCTTGAAGTTGGTTTCAATGCACCACTAGCTATCATGTGTTCTGAAATTATGCTACATCAGGGAAGATTTGTAAAAGTGGTTTTTGTTTTTATTCATTCGAAGGTCCTATATGTTTTTGTAAAGTACATAATTTGATTCTCAGGCAATTCATGTGCAAGATACACTGTTGTTGGTCCCTTTTACTATTTTACGGAACAACCGAAAGCTAGTCTAATGTGCATAAGCCAAGTTTGATGAACATATTTCACGCTCAAACGATTGAAAGTTCCTGAGAGGGCTAATTATTCATTCTGCTGAAGTTATACTTGGTAAACTGATGGTCCATAACCTTCTATTTGATAACTATTGTGTGCAATGACTCCTGCAATTAATTGAAGAACCATAACACAATCACATATTATTAAAGTAGTAATCTGTAGAAGCCTGTGGACTATTCAGTAATAGTGGATGCTGTGCCAACTGGTCTGTTGTCTGGAAATATTATTAAGTGATTATGGTCAACAATGACAATCCATAAACTTTTTCTGTGATTGTTTTCAACAATATCTTATATTATTTTGACCTGGATGACCTGTAAAGCATTGTAGCTTTTTGTAAATAGGATGGTTGTTTGACTATAGTCTTTTAATATCATAATGCTATCGTATAATTTCCTTTTATGATTAGTGCCTGTGATATTTGTTGAAACATAACTTTCATTCTATTTTATCAGGTCTGTTAACTTCAAGTTCGTTCCCGAACCAGTTTTTCTATCGAAGGAATTTGCTGTTGTCTTGCTAATTGCTCACCTTGTGTTACTTACAGCTTTCGCTAATTATAGATGGTGCAAGTAAGTAAAGGGCTTATTTTCTCCATTAAGTGATAATTGATAAGTTGCATTGAGCATGAGGTCATGGGATTATGAAATTTTGTTTTCCTTATGATGGTGCACAAAACCCTAATTATCAACTGTCTAAACTCCCTTAGCGTCAATATTGTCATCTGTTTTGGATTAGATGAACCCAATTATTTATATTAGATAATTGTGAGGTATGATTCATTTAAGGGAGTGCTTATATATGGATGTCTTAGGGTTAAAACAGGTGTGCACATGTAGGTGCGACTATTACACAGATGCAAAAACTGTCTGGTTTCATGCACTACTGGCTCATCACTCTTTTAATGCTTATGTCAATGGCTCCTGTGTTTTGTAACTTGTAGGCATGAAGGAGGTCTTCTCAAATTTTTACGTTCTAGAGATCTCTCTATGAAGATGACATCTGCTCTTTCAAATTCTAGTAGCTTGTCCTTAAGGATTCTTAAGAAAGAATGTAAGTTGTGATCCTCCCAAATGATAAAAAATGTCCATGATCTTTGATTTTCAGTTGTCTGCTTCCCCTCTTCCTCTTCTCCTTTACTTTTACTGGGATGCTAAATATGCAAATGAATCCAGATATCGTGGCGACAATGTTTATTGGGAACTTCATCGGCATTGTATGTGCCCGCTCATTGCATTATCAATTCTACTCATGGTATGTGCTATTGGATAAATGCTTATATATAGTGAATTATGTGGCTAAAACAAACTGCTTAATGCTTATAGCTGCACGCTTTGCCAAGGTTATGAATTATTAATTAAGGAGCAAGAAAAGGAGAAAAGAAAGGCTGAAGCTTAGCGATGAAAGCAAATATTTATTCTGAAGTGCTGATTTGATATAAACTGTAGACCTTTCCAAATCGTATTATTAACTGTTTTTTCTCGTCTATCCATTTTCCCTGAGGAGACGCTAGTTATATGTTAGGGCTATTTGCCACCTATTAAGATTTAAAAGTTCCAATATTTATGTGACCAAGTGGTTCTCTTTCATTTTAATAGCTATATAGTCTCATCTAACTGTTGCAGTGGTCTAAAGGCACTTTGAGCTATCAAAAGCTCCTTATTATGTATTTATTTTAAAATTAAAAAAGTACTTTAATGTTGAGATGTTAAGAGGCTAAAGGTGCTTTTAGGTGAAACAGTTTTTACATACTACGCGAAAAGAGGAAAGCCATTATAGGTAATTACTTAAATAGATATTTGTATATGAATAATTATATCCTTTTTATATGATTATTTTCAATAAGTTTTCGTATTAAAAATCTGTATTAAAATATTGTCACCAAAAACTATTAAACCTGTGCGGAAATCTCTTTCCTAAATATCACTTCTAGCTACACTGATCAAAATCAAAGCCTAAACACAAGGTCCTTTAAGCAAGGCATGTCGATGGTTTCTTCTGCATATATCAAGTATCAGTTAAAATCATGTCCACTTGGAAAAAGAGAGAATAAAAATAAAATTTATAAATTAGAAGAAAGTAAAAAAAAATTTCCATCATTAATATCTGGTTCTTATAATATTTCCTTATTTTATGTGTACTATTTTGTTGTCATTCTTTTCATTTTTTTACTGGCCTTGCTGTATATTTGTATTTATCATTCTAGTCATTCAAAGCCCCTAACGTGAAATTTATTCACATTATTTATTGGTGGGCAAAAAGATAAAAAAAACATGAAATTTATTTGCTTTGAACTTCTTCTCAATATTCAAGTCCCCCCCCCCCCCCTTTTCCTTCAAAAAAAAAAAGGTTGCCACCTTTGTAGTTTCCTCATCTAATCTTTAACTGTTATATCCGGGTGCAGGTATTTCTATAGCTTGCCTTATCTATTATGGATAACACCTTTCCCTACATTTCTACGGTAATTTATGTAATTTGATTTGCAATATTAGATTTTAACTCCTATTATCACATCCATTGATTGTTCTGTTCTTATGCTCTGTCCTGCAGTTTGATTCTGTTTATCGGGGTGGAGTTTTGCTGGAATGTCTATCCATCAAACATGCTATCATCTGCTCTGCTTCTATGTCTCCACTTAGTTATCCTGTGGGGTCTATGGTCTGCTCCATCTGAATATCCTTATGTTGATAATAAATCTGTGACTAAAAAGAAAAAATAAAACGAAATTTTTGTTTCTTGTTCCGTTCCCCTCTTAAATCTTCTTCTATATCTAACTTTTTGTTGATCAAGCCCAAAAACTACACATACATGACTGAAACAGGTAGAAAGCTCTACCATCTTCTTCTTTCCCGGTACATGTGATTTGTTTTCTTGACATATGGGCTATCCTCTTATCATTTACCTGATGATACCATTGTTGCTAGGTTTTGCATTTAGGTGAGCCTGTTGAACTGACGAATTTGTGATTGAATTTTAGTAAGACTTATTTTTTATTTTTTTTCTCTTGCTAAATATTTATGTCATATAATTTCCTTTAATGAATAGTGCCTCTTGTCCAGCTTTATTGTCACTTTTCTGCTACTATTAGAAGTAGATGGTATGAATTTTAATTGTCCATGGATTCGAAAATGAAAGTACAAAATCTATAAACTAGTGGAAAATGAGAATAAAGATGAACATGACATTCCCAGTCAAAGAAGGCTGGCCTTCAATTCCATGCGTCAATTGGCCCCCCTGATCCCTTGTGTTACAGTCCGAACGTCACAGGAGAGTTGCATCACCATCATCATCAGTTCACCATGGCCACTTGTATTACTACTTTCAATTATTTCTTAGCTAGTGCTGTCACTGTTCTATTTAAGTGCTGTTTATCTTGTGGCTAGGTTTACGGTTTCATGTCGATAAGAGTGTCACTGATATTTATAGTAAACGACATCACTGTCTCCTTCCATCCTGCAATTATAGATATTTTGTTATGCATTAGGGGGAGGGGAATCGGAATCGAACCCGTAAATGGAGGACTTGAAAATAATCGCTAGATCAAGAAATTGCACCCTGCAAGTGTAGATTCGATAAAAGGCATAAGACAAACTGTGTTTTGTACATGATAATTATCATGAGTTTGAGCTCGTTTAATAAGTTACTTGAGCTTTTAAGCATAGTATTATGTGATGATTTACGTCTTGTATCAATAGGACAAAGAATTTATAGGTAAACTCTCTCTTAACCTAAAAAGAACATGAGTGAGCACTTTTGAGTGTTACAAATTTTATCAGTCGACTTAAAATTATTATTATGTGGATGTGTTAAGTGTGATATTTGGATTGGTCACGAGTTGATAGTGATATTTAGACTTCTAACCTGTCATTGATGGTTTAAAATGTGCTTTAAATTTGTCCCTCTCATCATGGGGATGTTAAGCAGAAAAATTTGAGAGCTTTATGAGACTTTCTTTTATTGTGGACTCTTTAGGATGATTTTCTTGGATTGCGAGTGTATTAGATCATGGATGATCTAATTAGAATAGTCCAAACTTCAATACTTGAACAATTGTGTCCGATTCAAACAATGTGATGGGTTGCCGATTCAAGTTTTTCAGATGAAATCTACCAACTCTTGAAGAAAATTAAGTGCAGAATTGGTAGAAGTAAGGTAAATTATTGTAATTGAATTGTTTGAAAGGAACATGACATGTAAGATAAATTGTATCTAAGTGATTGGTCAAGGACTTTTGAGACGACGGGTTTTACAGTTCCTTGCTTTGCTTCCACAATTGCTATGAACTTCATAATGGGTGAACTGCAACTTGAAGCTACGAAATATTTGGCTTCAGGTTGAAGACTGGTGAAACTCACCAAAAGTCCTGCTCGTGCATCACCATAAAGCCTATTTCCTCCCAAGCTCACTATTTAAGTGGTCTTATTTGATCTCAACTGGGTTGACTTGGTAGCCACATGATTAGGGTGTAAGCAGGAGGCAATGTTTGGGTTGAATTAAAGCTTAAATCTAACTTGCTCTTCAAGGCAAACTTACCTTGAAATTTTTTGAGCTAAACAGCGCTCGTTGCCTTTTTTTTCTTTCTAAACCATTCATAGAAAAACAAACAAGAACACGCCGGGATCCCACGAACCCCTACAAAAAGAACCCAAAAAGAGAGTTGTGGACAGGCCCAGAGGCAGAAGAAGACAGAGCCCAGTTAGCAAATCTTTTGGGAAAAGGCATTACAAACTCTAGGAACCCAACAAAAGCCAATGTCAACAAAAGAGGGGGTAAGGGCTTCAATCTCATTTGATATGGGCTCAACAATCCAGTTAGGGACCCGAGACCAGTCCATGAGCGGTTGGAGTACAGCCAGCGCATCCCCAACCATCGGGGAGGAATTCTCAAGTCCCACACTCCCATTCACTCACATTACATTAGCATCGTTCCATTTCTTACACTCTCCTTTCTCGCGTGTCTTGACGTTTTGCATTGTAGCCACTGTAACCAAACGAGTATAGCAGATTAGGAGCGAACATCAGCGATCCACTAATCCGAACAATGGTGAGCCTTTACCTCTAATTTTACTCCCAAAACTCGTATTCTAACTCCAATCATCTGGTTTATGTCGTGGTTAGATTCTTCGTGTTTACAAATAAACGGATCTAAATATGTATGTTCTATATCGTTAGGGTTTCGAGAAATTTTGGCAGCAATTTCATCTCCAACATACTTTTCAATCTATCCTCACCGAATAATTGATTTTCAAAATATTAACGCACAGAGCTGCTCTGCATAGTGACATATATTTATAATATCTGATTTTGTGTTGATAAGCTTTGTTTTTATTTTTTTCTTTTCACTGGATTATGTGTTCTTATTGGTGGTATTTAGGTGTAATTACAGTATTTATTGTAGTTCTTTGACTGTGTTAATCTTCTGTAGTGTAAATGAAATTGACATACTTGAGTGTATTGAATTTCTTACGCGCCCCGCACGATGGTGGTTCCATTGGAGACACCAATCTTGGACTTGAGAAATGCGAGCCGTTGCTGAGATAGAGGTTTCATAAGAGCATTAGCAAGCTGATCGTTTGTAGACAAGAGAAACTTGAATCAGCCCTTTAGATACTTTATCGTTCACGAAGTGAAAATCAATGACAATATGTTTCATATGTGAATGAAAAACTGGATTGGCACAAAAGTAAGTAGCGCCAACATTGTGACCGACTGCTTGGTGAGAGTGACCAAGTTCTCCGAGGAGAGATTGGATCCAAGCTAGTTTTGCAGCTGAGGTAGCAACAACATGATACTCTTAGTTGATGATCGAGCAACCGATAGCTGCTTACGAGAGCTCCAAGAAATAGCATTGCCACCAAGATACACAACATAGGCAGTGGTAGAGGTTCGATCATCACGGTTACCCTCCCAATCCGCATCAGAGTAGGCGTGCAAAAAATGAGTTGTATGGTGCTGGAGGAACAATCTATGATAAATGGTGGCTTTCAAGTATTGCATAAGCCGTTTAACAGCTATCCAATGCAATTGAGATGGCTGATGCTTAAACTGTGACAGTTTGTTAACCGCATAGGCGAATCAGGCTGCGTGATAGATACCCCAATGCTGTGACAAAATTCTGTGGCATTGGCTGGGGGAGACCCATCATTAAGAATAAGAGAGCAAGTGGTAGGAAGAGGTGTGCTGACCTCTTTAGCACCAGCCATTTGATTGCGTTCAAGCAGCTCATGTATGTACCTGTGATGAGATAGAAAGAGACTAGTAGGTGTAGAGATAACGTCAACTCCCAAAAATAGTGAAGAGCACCCATTCTGTTCAGGGGCATAGCTAACTGTCAGTTGATGATGGAGGCTTTCTTCTTCAAAGAATCTGTCTAACTCTCCCATATTGTACTTCTTTTCGTTGTGTCTTCAGATTGTTTTGATTTGACAATCACTTTGTTTTTCAACAAAATTCTTGAATATTTGGAAAATTCCGTGTACCTCAGTTTTCCTTCGTGAAAATATGAAATAAACCTAGGTTATCCTGGTGAGGTCATCAATGAACAAGATAAAATACATGTTATCATTCAGAGAATGTGTCTTCGTAGAACCACAAACATCATAATGGATGAGTTAAAGATTCTCTTTAGCTCTCCATTCCTTGTCTGTACTAAAAGACAGTTTGTGCATCTTTCCAGCTGACAACCTTCTCAGACTCTCGTGCATTCAGCTACATTCGACAAGTCTTTAACTAAATTCTGCTTAGCCATGTGCTTCAGCCTGTTGAAGTTGCAATGACCTAGCCTCTTATGCCACAGTGAGGTAAATTCTACAGATTGAGTCTTCAAGGATTTCTCAACAGCGTACTGCCAATGCAGAGGGAAAGCCTTTTGTATCATCCCAACTTTAGCAATCATCTTGTTGGAAGTATCATAAATGGTACAACAGTGATCTGCAAAGTGCAAATAATATCCATGATCCATCATCTGAGTTACACTCAGCAAGTTTTAGTCAAGACTGGGGACAGAGAGAACATCACTGAAGTATCTAACTCCCTTTTTGGTCTCAATTGCAATGGTGCCCTTGCCACTAGATTACAACTGCTCCTTTTCTGAGCTTCACTGGTGTTTTGTTTGAAGTATCTAAGTGAGTGAAGATGTGGGAGTTCTTAGTCATGTGGTTTATGCAACCACTCTCAATCAACCAGATGTCCTCTTTTGAGGTTGCTAAAGCTTGCAAGCAACGAACAAGTGCTCTTCCCCTTCATTGCAATCTAACACATTTGCTTGTTGATTCGACTTGAGTCTACAAAACTAATTTAAGTGTCCAAACTTTTTAAAAAATTGACACTGGTTTTCCATTCCAATAACAGTCCCTATCCAAGTGATTTGTTCTTTTGCACACTCCACAAGAGGGAAATTTTCCTTTCTTTCCCCCATCTTTGGAGCTGCCAGCCTCCTTGACTTCTGTCTTTACTATGAAATTTTTGTCCTCCGTTCCAACCTGGTTTCTTACTAAATTTGGACAGGAGAGAAGGTTTTGATTTTCTGGAAAAGAAGGCATCTTCAACTATAGATTCAATTTTTTTGTTTTTTTTTTTGCAAGCCTTTGTTCATAGGCTTGATGAGATCAGCTTTATCAGATTGGTGTCTCCAATGGAACAACCATCTTGTGAGGGTGTGTAAGAGACGAAGGCACATCATCTCTCCTTGACCATGACTCAAGAATGCCAAAATTTCCTGATTGCATTTATTAAGGATGCTGAAATCTCTTGATGGCATTATTACTTGTTGACATTTTGTTACTAAACTCTGTTCAACTTTTGTATGGAATTCGATTTAGATTATTTAAATGCTTCAGTTTCACATATATTCCTTGTCCCTTTAGTTCAAGAGAGCTGGTAGAGTATGTATCTTTCATATTTTGGTTTGTGACAGAATAGTTCCTTGATATGTCGTTAATGCTGGATTTGTTTGGCAGGACGGGCATGATTCAGAAGATCCAAAGCAAAGCACTGCTGACATGACAACTTTTGTGAGTTCCTCGACTTTTTTGCAGCATAAATGATTACTTTAATAGTTGTCTTTTGGTTGAATTCGAGGACTCTCCTTGACATTGAGATTAGTATGCTGGGAGCAATAAAACACATGAGTTTTGGTCGTAGCTCATGAAAGATTAAGTTATATTTGGTCTGAACTCTAGAATTTGAATATTTTTCATAAGGGTTAATTGGTGAAACTACAACAGAAGATTTCATCTTTGTTATCCACTAAATTCGTTTTTTTTCATATGCAAGCTAATAAATAGTAATAGGTGCTACATATGCAAGGAAAGGGCGAGTCTGTATTTTATCTCTCGTTGGATTGCTGTTTTGCTAGACATTCATGGGAAATGGTGTATTGTGTTTTCGGTATTTCTTGGGTGGTTGTTGACTCCGTTAGAGATGAAGTATGGGCTTGGAGTGGTATTAGAGTTTCTAGGGAATTAAAGAGGGCTTGCTCTTTGATCCCTTATTCTATTTTTGGATTGTGTGGAACGAAAGAAACAAAAAAAAGCTTTTGATTTGAGGAGAGGTGTATAGAAGCCATTAAAGATAGGTGGTTCAATACCCTTATTTTGTGGTTGAAGGGTAATGTATTTGTAATTGAGGAGACCTCATAGATTTTGTGGATTTTCTATCTTGTAGGTAGTTTTTATGTAATTGGGTTGCACACCCTTCGTGCCATTTATACAATCTTTACTTATTAAAAAATTATAACTAGTAATTGCTAAAAATTGGTTTAGCTGCTAATGCAAGGATCTATGCATCTTAATCGGAGTTTCTGACTCCTGTGGTTGTTTCTGTGGTTTTCTTATCAAAGCCTCATTTGTAACTTCTTTGCTTTCATTTTTACAGGTGCAAAATCTCCTTCAGCAGATGGTAAGTTTTGGAGCCTTTTGCTATTCATCAAAAAAATTTAGAGCCTTTTGTTATGTTTTAAAAAAATTTAGAGCCTTTTGTTTTGAGAATGCACTGCTATTGCTGACTATAACTTTGTTTGCAGCAATCCAGATTTCAAACAATGTCCGACTCCATTGTCACAAAGAATATCCTTTTACCATATTTTTAAAAAACTGATGGCAATAACTTATCTAGGATAGCAATATTGAAGAACCTGATGTTTAAGATGTAGGCTACTAGCTTTGGATTGAAAGTATGGGTTCCTGCTATGTGATATATTGAGTAGAAGGATAATTAATTTATTCTTCTGAGCCTTTTGTTATTCCTAGCAACATATGTTCCTGGAAATTTGATTAATGTGTAGACAAATCTGATGTCTGGAGTAATTTGAAATTTTGAATGGTTTAGATTAAATAAACCTTACATGTCTGTGCATCTATATTGGACATTCTTAGGAGCTCTGGTGGAAAATAGTTTGAAACCTGTCTTCACCCGTGTTGGCTGCCATGTTTCAGAGAAGCTAGGAACCTGGTTATGTTTGCTGTGTTATTGCACTTTTTTTAAATGAAATATATTGACTACTTTGTAGCATTATTTTTTTTTTTAAAGTTTCTTTCTTTTCTTAACTTCAATGCACTTGATGAGATGGGAGGCCGCATAAATGAGTTGGAGCAAAGCATCAATGACCTTAGAGCAGAGATGGGAGTGGAGGCCTCTCCATCTCCTTCGGCCCCATCCAAGCCAAACTCAGATGAGGGGAAACAAGAGGAAGGTTCAGCATAGAATTGGTTGAAGTGCATGTTTCACAGAGGATGGCGATTGTCTTTCATACCAACTTGTATTTTCTTTTTTTCCTTTCTGTGGTTGTGGTTTAGTTTTATTAGTGATGTTACAATGAGATTATGAGTGCCCCAGTTGTTTTTGTTTTTTCATGGTTACTTTGTTAGGGGAGTAGCAGTATATCTGGTTGTGTGCTTTTAACATACTTAAGTGTCTGGTATCATTGTTGTGGCTTAAGTGAGGGAAATTCATGAACTGGGGATGATTTCTTTTCGTTAATTCCTGATCTTCCTCTGGTACAAAAGCTGATGTAATGAACATCTAATATTGGTTAATGATTATATTCTCTTACAAAATATAGCTATGCCTTGATTAATTTTGATTTTTATTAGCTTTTCAATGTATCTATACTTAAGGTTATAACAATGATGAAAGGTTGTAACAATGATAAGTTCGATTGCAAGATGTGATTAGCCAATCTGCTAATCGTTGGCATTCTAGTGTGAATTGCTGATGTTAAACTCATGCTAAAGCAACTGGATTTTGTATTGGTTAATAAGATCTTCAACTTCTTCTATCTTTTACTCTTTGCAATCATCCAGAAATCTGGTTTGGGATTTTCTTAATGCCATTTCCAGATTTTGTAATGTGATTGTTTTTTTTCTTGCCCTTGTAAAACCTTTTCATGCTTGTGTCTCATAAACAGAAGTAAGGCTGGAAATTTTTTTGAGAAATGATTCATGTTTCTAGAAAATTGACAAATTTTTTTAAGTTTCTAGGAAATTAAGAAAGGCTTTTGTTGTTGTTTTATCAAACTTCAAAGAGTTATAGCTCAATTGTTGTTTTACAATAAACCTATTTCAAAAACTATTTTATATACCATGAATCGTTTTTATTGTCAGGCAAAACGACTGTAAAGTTTTCAACTCATTCAAAATTAGAAGACGACTTTAATTATCCAACTGCTGTGCAAATGCAGCAAATTTTCCTGTTCTTGAGATGTGTTGGTTAAGGACGTCTTTCTCCCGGCTTGTGCGCAGAGGTTTGAACCGTGATAATATAACTTTCCTTCCCTTTCTCATGTATCGACTGTTCTTTCTGATGTAATCCAGTAAAGCAAATTATTTGATCAATTGAAAATGAAAACCCGATTGAAAAGCAGGGCACAAAAACAAAAAGATAAATCTAACAGTTAAAAAACGGTAATGAAACAGAAAAAAGGACTGCTTCAACACATAGAATCCCATCAGTTGAGAGGAGTTTGATGAGTGTAGCTGAATCTTCTTTATTATCGTGCTTCCATATTACAAACGAGAAAGAAACAAAAGAGAGAAATTACTAGTAGAACTTCAACTACGGCAACGAGTAATGGCACTGCAGCCTCTGCTGTAAGGGTTAGCCTGTGCACCTCCCTTGCAATTGTAGTAAGATGCACCCCTCTGAGAGCAGGGCACGCTGTTCCGCTGCAGTGCACCGTAGCTTATGTACTGTGTGGTCGCCAGGATACGCCGGTTGATCTCAGAGTCCAGTTCCAATTCATCATCATCATTAGCCATGCACTCTGCCATGGAGCCTTGGCAGCGGCTTCCGTTCGGGACCCAGCTCAGACTATGATCCCCAGTAGCATCGACGGTGGACAAAGAGATGATCAAAGCTGTGAAGGATAGGTAAAGGATCAAGAGAAAAGCAGAAAAATTGTCCATTATATTGTTGTTTCAATTTGCTGCTTGTTATGGCTCTCTTTTAAGCTAATGAATCAGTTTCTTTCTATATATTAGGATTAAAGAGGGGGGATTGGCAACTTGTTAATTTGGTATAACACCTCATTTCTCACTAAGTTTGTTGGGAGTGGTTGGATTTCTGATAGACTTCTCAAAAGAAGGTTTGACCATCAGTTATGTGTCAATTCTGCAAATTGTGTTCAGATTTCATTATAGAACCCATGGCATGCTACAATGAGTGAAATACTACATGCAATGAATAATTGATCATGGTGATTTCATTCTTGGTGTGTGTTTTCTTTAAAATGGTGGTAGATTAAACATCAGTCATTTTAGGATCTTTATTAATGATCCTTCGACAGTGATGTAGTGACCAACTTCTATTTTGGCCCATTGTAGTTACAAACACCCATTTTACCTTTTCCATGCAAAGTGAGTAGCAAACTTTTTAGTTAAGGAAGAAATCAACATTAATAGGAAACTTCAAAATACCGTAATCAGGATCTCTTTTGCAGTGCACATAAATTTTGATTTGGTATTTATCTCTCAAAATATTTTAAAAAAACCTTTTATTTAAATATATAACTCAAATATTTAAATAGGGTTAGATATGTAACTAAACTTACTCTAGTTTTTCATATCATTCATCACGTTTTTCTTTCTCATTATTCCACCTAAACTTAACATCTTCACTATTCTCATCTCTCTCATATTCGACTCACATTTTCTCCACTTTTTTTATTTCTCTAATTTTAAACTCACCTTGATTCTTTCTTTTTCTCAGTCATTCTCTTTATTTCGTTTTAAGTCAGAATGCGAATCAATTTGAGGGTCATATATTTTTTTAACAACCAATGAGGTCTTTTTTCTCTTTATCTTATGTTACTTATGTGATTAGAGTTACAAAGATGGTTCATTTCTAAATTTTTTTTATTTAAATATTTAAATAAGGTTAAACTCTTTACATCGTTCTTTTATGTTTTTCTCTTCTTATATCTCACCTAAGTTTAACTTCTCCGTTCTTCTTATCTCTCTCGTTTTTAACTAATGTTTTTCCCATTCTATTTTAACTTTCTTATCTTTTATTCACGTTATTCTTTCTTCCCCTCTTTTTTTTTTCTTTTTATTTAATTTAAAGTAAGAATGTGATCAATTCGAGGACCTTATGGGCATGTTTGGATAAAGTTTTCGAAAACTGTTCCTGTTTTCAGTTTTCGAAAACTGAAAACAGTCTTCAAAAACTATTTTTTATGTTTGGCAAATAATCTTCAAAAATAATTTTCTAAAACAATTTTCAAAAAACCAGTTTTCAAAAACTGTTTTTTGAAAACTCCAAATTTGTGTTTTTGACATAATTTTCAAAAAATAGCCCTAAAATCAGTGTTTATTTTTTTGTTTCATTTTTCCTCCATAGTATACAAAAAAATTTTAAAAATGAAATAATATTAATTATTTTTAAGTATTTAGTAAATATGATAAATAAAATTAATAAAGATTTTAAATTTGAACTCAAAACTAAAAATAATTACAAGGTGTATCAAAACAGTTTTCAAAATAAGATTATCCAAACAATATTTTACTGTTTTCTATTTTAGAAACAGTTTTTGAGTTACAGTTATCTAAACACGTTTTTTTTAAAAAACATAAAAAAAAAAACAACTTTTAAGTTTTTATTTTTAAAAACTGAAAATAGAATAGTTTTACCAAATCATGCCTTATCTTTTTTTTATCAGCCAGTCAAGTCCTTCTCTCTTTAACCTATGTTAGTTATGTAATTAGAGCTATAAAGAGGGTTTATTTTTAAGCAGACAAAGGGGGTATTCAGTTGATTGACTAGAGATATGAAAGGAGGGATCAAAGGATTGGTGCTTCTCCTAGTTTCTGTCCAACAACCTTCAACAGTTTGGCTAGCTGTCCTAATCAGAGGACAATAACAATTAATTAATTAATTATAATAATAATCAAGAAAATGATAAAGTACAACCTAACCCAATAAAGAAGAATGGAAGAGAGAATTAGATTAATTAATCTTTCTTTGATTAAACTCATTAGTTTTAATGACCTTAATTTGGACAAGTTCAAACGCGTTGCGATTGCTGTAAAGAAAGTTGGATCCTTAGATATCTGACTGACCTCTTCAAAACCTACCAACAAAAATTAAATAAAAAAAATAAAGACCGGGATGATAATAGGTTCAAATTCAAAGCACAATAACCCGTACACATGCTTATTTACATAAATATTAGTAATTACAAGAAAATTATTTTTTTAAAAAAATTAAAAATTTAAGTTATTATTTAATTTTCTCATGATTATTAATAAATTCGATTTCATAATAATTCTTGATACTGTCAAAAAATACCCCTCCAATAGGAAGACGACGCGTGGATCCACTTAACAGCAAGTCTTTAGAAGACACGTGGACGATCCAGAACCGGGCAGCTCAGCCTCCAGGTCATAACCGCCCTACAGGGCCACTCGGCCCCCACGTCATCACCGCCTTCCACGCCATCATTGCCCAACCAAGTTGGGTGTCAGGTCAGCAAACTACTCCAGACACGTAAACGGCTTGTGATCAAGCCATCAAGGCCAAGCCCTAACGAACGGCCCCTGACTATCCAACTGGGCCTTCTAGGCATCATTTCGAAACCAAGTTGGGATGTCAGGTGAGCAACCGCCCTTGTATCTAGAAGGCTCCTGATCAAGCCAGCAAGGCAAAAGCCCTAGCGAACGGCCCCCAGCCACCTAGCTGGGCCTCATAGGCATCATTACCCAACCCAGTTGGGGCATCGTATCGCTGCCGCCCTAGGCCCAATACCGCCTCTGAAACTCTATAAAAAGGACTTGGTAAGCATTCAAAACAAACGGATTCTTTTTCAACTTCCGATATATACACTTGATTTTGCCCTAACTTAAGCATCGGAGCATCCTCGGAGGCATCCCCTCCGGCGACCCCATAGCCACTCTCTTTCCCTGTGCAGGTACCTCCGCAGTCCGACCTCCAGCTCAGTAACGCACATATTTGGCATCAACAGATTGGCGCCATCTGTGGGAAACCACATCTCTCGCTGACAGTAACAGCGAAGAAGTCCAAAAGAACTCATCTGTTATCATGCCCCAAAAAACACCCGCCAGGGATCTAGGCGCTCGCGTACTACGGTCGGGACAACAGTCGGGAGCGAGTTCCTCAGCCGAACCCGAGGCTCACCCGAATGAAGGTACACTCCAGGCATAATTCACAGAGTTCGCACAACTAGTAGCCGATCTGGCTGCCGAAGTTCGCGAGAGACCTCAGCATACTGTACCACTCCCGTCACAAGAACCAGGTCACAACGGTTCTGCCAACCGCCGCCCACCAGCAGATGACTGTTCGGCAACCCACTCACCTCCCCCAGCCAAGTTCGGAGAAAGTCCCGTGCCCAAGAATAGCGAAGGGTTTGGCAAGCGGATCGAGGACGTAGAGGGGCGAATTAATGAGGCGTTTAGAGAACGCGGCCACAATATTAGCGATGATCTCGATGTGCAGGACCCACCTTTCACATAAGAAGTCCTCGACGCCCCCCTCCCACCAAATTTTCGAATGCCACAAATCAAACCTTACGATGGATCCACTGATCCCCTGGATCATCTCCAGCACTATCGAACAATAATGACCCTCCATAGACATTCGGGCCCTGTAATGTGCCGGGAATTTCCATTGACCCTTGAAAAAGCGGTTGGGACGTGGTATTCCCGTTTGAAACCAGGAGGCATCAGCACCTTCAAAGACCTAAGCTATGCTTTCGCCTCTCATTTCATCAGCAGCAAAAGACCCAAGAAAACTTTAGAGTCGCTGTTTAATATTGTCCAGTCAAAAGGAGAAAAGCTTCGCGCCTATATTTCTAGATTCAATACTGCAGCTTGGGAGATCCCAGATCTTGATTCCAGTATTCAGCTCTTGGCATTCAAAAATGGACTAAGATCCGGATTCTTCAGTTCAAAACTCATCAGACGTCCGCCTATGGATATGAGTGAAGTCTTGGCGCTAGCCGAAAAATACATGCTAGCAGAAGACGATCAGGTGTTCTAAAGAGAACGCGAAGGAGACATAGAAAGGAGGAAGAGAGGCCCCACTAGTCCCTGCCGCGAGCCCACTAAGCGACCGTTCCGCAATGAGAAACTTAGAACCCTCAGGCCTTTTGAGGATAGACCTCGGAATCTTGCAGCCTTCGGAACCGGAGCCAGAACTCCGGGGCAAATCCATAGCTACTCACCACTGAATGCCTCCAGGACCAACATTCTAATGCAGATTCACGACAGAGACTTCTTGCAATGGCCCCCAAGACCGCCAAACCTCAACCCAGATCGAAATGCTTGGTGTAGATTCCACAGAAATTTCGGCCATGACACGGAAGAATGTAAGGCCTTAAAAAACCAGATCGAGACCCTCATCAATCGAGGGCATCTAAAAGAATACGTCGGGCCACGACAGGAGAAATTCGATGAATGAGCACACAGAAGCCCTGAACGCCCTCTCGAGTGAAACAGACCTACAAAGGCAATTCGGAAGAGCCCAGGGCCAAGTTATAGGGAGCCTAGCCAGAAAAAACCAGAGGTCCCCGTGGCAAAGATCATCAAGACCATTTACGGAGGGTCCGCTGCTGGAGGGGGGTTGCATGCTCGCAGTAGGTCTTATGTCAGGTCAATAGCCTCTGTCTCTGGACCTCATAAACGACCTAAGACCGGAGAAATCATTTCATTTTCGGACGAAGACTTAGAAGGAGTGCAGATCCCACATGACAATGCTGTTGTAATTTCACTCCTCGTGGCCAATCATGAAATAAGACGAGTCCTAGTCGACAACGGGAGCTCGGTCGACATTCTCTTTTATGATGCCTTTCAACAAATGCAACTGGGCGATACACATCTAAAGCTGGTCTCCACCCCACTCTATGGCTTCTCAGGGGGACCAGTCTTTACAGAAGGCATCATAACCCTCTCGGTAACTGCAGGGACGACACCCCAAACAACAACTGTGCACTTCACTTTGTTAATTGTTCGACAACCCTCCTCCTACAACATGATACTTGGACGACCTACACTGAATAAACTCCGAGCGGTTGTCTCTACCCATTACCTCAAAATCATATTCCCCACGGAAGACGGAGTAGGCGAAATCAAAGGAGATTAATGAATTGCCAAATCCTGTTATCTCAGTGCAGTAAAAGATAAGAAGATAAAAGCCCTACCACTTGAACTGGATGACCTTAGAGATGAAGCGAGCAACCTACGAGGTCGGCCCGTAGAAGATGTACTCACGGTCCCCCTCGACGAAGACAACACCAAAACTGTCCAAATTGGCTCAAACCTGTCCAACACATTCCAGGAATCCCTGTTAGCCCTTCTACGGGCAAACCAAGACCTATTCGCCTGTACCGCTGCAGATATGCCGGGGATCAGCCCGGATGTCATTGTACATCGCTTAAGTGTGGATCCGACCCACAAGCCAGTCATCCAGAAGAAAAGGTCATTTGTTCCTGAGCGGCAGGCAGTTGTCCAGCCATAAGTTGACAAATTATGTTCGGCTAACTTCATCCGAGAGGTGAGCTATCCAGACTGGGTATCCAATGTTGTAATGGTAAAAAAGGCAAACGGCAAGTGACGAATCTGTATAGACTTTTCAGATCTAAATAAAGCCTGTCCAGAAGACAGTTTTCCTTTGCCCCAGATTGACCAACTCATTGATGCAACATCCGGCCATGAACTATTAACATTCATGGATGCCTACTCCGGGTATAACCAGATCCTCATGCACCAGCCTGACCAAGAGAAAATGGAGTTTGTCACAGAACAAGGCCTCTATTGTTATAGAGTCATGCCATTCGGTTTGAAAAACGTCGGGGCCATTTGCCAGAGGTTAGTGAACAAGATATTCAAAAGACAGATAGGTCGGAATATGGAAGTATATGTAGATGACATGCTGGAAAAAAGTGTCGAAGCAAAAGACCACGAGGTCGATCTCCAAGAAGCTTTTGATATCCTCCGCCATCATCACATGAAGTTGAATCCCACGAAATGTGCCTTTGGAGTCACTGGGGGGAAATTTCTCGGCTTTATAGTAACCCACAGAGGTATAGAGGCCAATCCAGAGAAGATCGACGCTATTCTTAACATGGGCCCACTTTAGACTGTGAAGGAAGTCCAGCGACTCACTGAAAGGATAACAGCTCTCAGCCGATTCATGTCGAAGTCGAACGAGAAACGCCTACCCTTTTTTAAGGCCATTCATCGGACCCGGAACTTTGTGTGGAACGAAAATTGTCAAGAAGCATTCAGGGCACTGAAAATATATTTAGGGACACCCCGCATGCTTACCAAACCAGTGGTCGGCGAAGAACTTTTCTTGTATCTCTCAGTCGGGCCCGAAGTAGTGGCCTCCATCCTAATTCGGGAAGAGAAAGGCGCACAAAAGCTGGTGTATTATGTCAGTAAGGTACTTCACGACGCCGAAACAAGATATCTTCCTGCAGAAAAGATGGCGTATGCTTTGTTGGTTTCGGCCCGAAAACTACGACCCTATTTTCAAGCCCATACCATCACTCTCCTCACCAACCAGCCTCTTCGACAAATACTCCACAAGCCAGATGTTTCCGGCAGAATGGTTAAATGGTCAATAGAGTTGGGCGAGTTCGACATCCGCTATCGGCCTCGGACAGCTATCAAAGCCCAAGCCCTAGCTGATTTTGTCATGGAAACTACTCTGCCATTAATGGAAGGAGAGTCTCCGCAAGATGTTAACAAATCGAGCCCGTTTTTACGATGGACCCTCCATGTTGACGGATCCTCCACTGACTCTGGAAGCAGAGCCGGGCTCATCCTGAGTGGTCCTGACAACTTCACCATTGAGTACGCCTTGAGGTTTAAATTTCTAGCATCCAACAACGAAGTCGAGTATGAAGCTCTACTCGTGGGCATGAAATTAGCCAAGGTGATTTTTGTACAGAATTTGCATGTATATAGCGATTCCCAACTGGTGGTGAACCAAGTGAACGACGAATTTGAGGCCCGGGGAGAAAACATCGCTCGTTACCTAGCAGCAGCAAAGAGATTAGCTGCACAGTTTGAAGTATTTTCCCTGAACCAGATTCCGCGGGCGAAAAATACGAAGGCCGACTCATTGGCCCGGCTTGTGTCATCTTGCCAGCTCGAGTCAAGGCGAGTGGTCTACCTCGAAACCCTAGCCATACCGAGCATCGATGAAATAATGGTCTTACCTGTGATTGGTGAGAGAACATGGATGAGTCATATCCTGAAATATTTGCGTGACGGTCTTCTTCCCGACAACAAAGGCGAAGCCCGAAAGATTATGTCTCGAACCGCCCGATACGCAATTCTGGATGATCATCTGTATAAGTGAGGGCTGACAATGCCCTACTTGAAATGTCTTGACCTAATTGAAGCTAATTACGCCCTCCGCGAAGTCCACGAAGGTATATGTGGGAATCACCTCGGGGGATGTGCCTTGGCGTTCAAGATCCATCGTCAAGGATACTATTGGCCAAAGATGAGGGAAGCAGCCATGGAGCTGGTAACCAAATGTAAAAGCTGTCAGCGGTATGCCGCTGTGCCACATCAGCCAGCAAACCTTTTGACGCCAACAGTCAGTCCACTTCCTTTCGCTATGTGGGGAATGGACCTTCTCGGGCCTTTTCCTGGAGCAACCGGCCAGCGAAAGTACCTCATAGTTGCAATAGATTATTTTACAAAATGGGTGAAAGCTGAGCCCTTAGCCAGCATCACCGACTTTCAAGCCCGAGCTTTCGTATGGAAGCCAATCGTATGTCGGTTTTGAGTACCCCAAGTATTAGTGACAGACAACCGCAAACAGTTTGACAGTGTTCAGTTCAAAACATTTTGCGATGAATTACACACCGACCATCGTTTCTCTTCTGTTGGATACCCACAAGCAAATGGACAAGCCGAAGTTACCAACCGAACAATCCTGCAAGGCATTAAAAGGCGAATAGACAAAGCAGATAAGCAGTGGACAGACCATTTACCTAACATACTTTGGGTATATTGAACCACGGCTCGAGTACCTACGGGAGAAACCCCCTTCTTCATGACTTATGGATCCGAGGCAGTGATCCCTTTGGAAATAGGAGTACCCTCCTTGCGAGTACAGAGATTCGAGGAATGAGGCAATGAGGAAGCCCTTCGCATGAACGCCGATCTTCTCGATGAAGTCCAGGATAAAGCCTAAATCCGACTTGCCGTTTATCAACAGCGAGCTGCCAAGTACTTCAATTCAAGAGTAAAAGTAAGGCATTTCTGTCTCCATGAACTCGTCTTACGAAAGAATGAAGTATCTAGGCCTTGAGAATCAGGCAAATTGGTCCCTAACTGGGAGGGGCCCTATCGAATCAGAAAAATATGTCGCCCTAAAAATTTTGAGCTCAAGGAGCTTGGTGGGAAGCCCATCCCCCGAACTTGGAATGCCGAACACCTTCGACATTTTTTTTAGTAACACACCAACATGTAAAAGCATAACACCCAAAGTAAAAGCATAGTCATTATATATATAAAAGTTTGGTGTTCGTTACAAAACAATCTAAAGTGTTAACTTTGCCATGCGGAAACAAAAGAAGCGCTACTGGCTCCGGGATACAAAACTAGCTACAACTTCTGGTTGGGCCGGATGAAGGCACGGTCAGTCTAAAGCCGCATCACCCTGAGTCGGAGACCCGGCACCTGGATGGTCCTCCTGATCCCCATGCTACTCCTGCTCATCATCCTGGTCCTCATCTAGAACCTCTAGCTCTTCATCCTTAGGATCCAGTAGGTCCAGGCTGGAAAAATCAAGCTCAGGGTATAGAGCCTCAGCCTTCCCCCTCACATCCATAAACCCGAAATAGTATTGTTGGCCCCCCTCGGCAACAACGGCCGACTGATATGCCTCCAACTCCTTAAACGAAGCCAGAGCCTGCTCCATAGCCACTTGAGCGTGAGCCTCCGCCCCCTCCACAGCTACTCGAATGCAAGACTCGATCTCCTCCTCAACAGCTCGAGTACGGGCCTCAGCCTCCTGAACTCGGGCCTCAGCATCAGACCGAGCCTGCCTGGAAGATTCCAGCAATGCCTGAAGATGGAATACCGCCTTGGTCTTCTCCTCTACCTAGCGCTGAGCCCGCCCAAGAAGCTCAGCTGTCTCAATACTGCGACGAGCTGTCGCGCCCATGATAGCTCCCATCTGAAAACCAGTGAAAACATGTTAGAGATTTGAAAGCTAGAGATTTAAAGGACTAACCAATAAAACATAGAATGTACCTGGGATGCTACTGTCTCCGCAGCTACGTAGAGAGACTCGGTGGTCTTCCGTCCTAGCTCCGCGACATCTCGAGGAAGAGTCCCCTTCGTCAGATGCTCACACGCTACTCGAGAATGGGCGAAAACAGAATCGTCTGACCTCAAGGCCCACTCGGGTATGAACACAGAGGCCTCTGCAGCAGTTCTCTGACTCGGAGCTGGAGCCGGGATAGGCCTGACCATGGGTGAACCTGGTGGAGGAGCGATAGGATCGAAAACCATCTCGGGCTGAGACTGGGACCTCGGCGAAGTATCTAGCTCTATGGGTACGGGGGGCTGGGTCCGCGACCTCTTCCTGCTTCCTAACCCAGAAGCCTGCTGCTTCTCAGCCCGGGCAGCCCTCCGCTTCTCCAGGGCCACCTTTTTGGCATATTCCTTTACACGAGCCGCGGCCTCCATCTCTGCCCACACAAACAAGAGAAAAGTATTTAGTGTTAAGTATAGACAAATAACTGAAGGGAAAAGTGACGAACAAAAAGTGTACCACTCTCAAGGGAAGGCCCAGGACAGGGGGGGCAGAGACTTCACCGAGCTAACGCCTCATTGTCATAAAGGACTTGGACGTCAATAGGTGAGCCCACCATTGCATCTACAGTCTCCTGCTCATAGGCGCGAAGACCCACCTTCTTGCACTTCCTGGTCCGGTCCCTTCAGGGCGTTCTCCCCTCGACGAGGACGAGGATGTCTCCCTGTCCTCGGTACTACAACTACTACGAGTACTTTCTATGCTACTCCTACTAGTACTGCTACCGCTAGGCCTATCGCGATAAAGTTCAAATGAAGACATGAGTAAAGAGAAGGGCGGACGAACTCACCAAAGTCTGAAGAGTTTGGACTTAAGCGCCTCATAAGCTTCCAACAGTTGGTGAAAGATAATTCCTCTTCACAACCTCAGCAAAACCACTAACACCAAGACAGATCCTAATGGTGAAGAAAAGACTGCGAGCGAGGACGAGGACTCTCAAGAACTTACTCGCTGCACTAGGGCGAGGACGAGGACTCTCAAGAAGTTACTCTCTAAACTAGCTAACTCAGATTGAAAGTGAATGAAGGGAGAAGAAACCCAAACCTCCTTATATAGGAAACGGAACACAGTAAACGAGGACATTTAATACGGACGTAAAACCGGGAGTCCTTTGAGAGGCCCGAGGCAAACTCTCACACTTCCCTAAAAGACATCCCATTCCCCGAAGCTACCGCCGTTTTCCCTAAAAAGCCTTCTCAGTTCCCAAGGGAAAATCATCATTACTATGCTCTGTTGTTCACGCTAAAGCAACCATGTGTCTCTCCCACTGCCACTACGAAGATGAAACACCATTCTCTTCAAGGTCCGAAGAGATGGATTGCTCCACTTGTCGTCGGACCCATGGTGTTCTTGACCGAGGAGATGGATTGCTCCACGAGTCCTCGGCCCATTCTCTTCAAGGTTCGAGGAGATGGATTGCTCCACTTGTCCTTGGACCCATGGTGTTCTTGGCCGACGAGATGGATTGCTCCACAAGTCCTCAGCCCATTCTCTTCAAGGTCCGAGGAGATGGATTGCTCTACTTGTCCTCGGACCCATGGTGTTGTTGGCCGAGGAGATGGATTGCTCCACAAGTCCTCGGCCCATTCTCTTCAAGGTCCGAGGAGATGGATTGCTCCACTAGTCCTCGGACCCATGGTGTTGTTGGCCGAGGAGATGGATTGCTCCACGAGTCCTCGGTCCATTCTCTTTTGCCTTAAAGCACATCTTCGACCCCGACATCATGTCTCCACAAATGAACAAATGCCAACCCAGTTATGTTACTTCCTTAACCACAGTGTTGCACTTAAGGAAGTGGGGGGCCTCTGATACTACCAAAAAATACCCCTCCAATAGGAAGACGACGCGTGGATCCACTTAACAGCAGGTCTTTAGAAGACACGTGGACGATTCAAGACCGGGCAGCTCAGCCTCCAGGTCATAACCGCCCTACAGGGCCACTCGGCCCCCACGTCATCACCGCTTTCCACGCCATCATTGCCCAACCAAGTTGGGTGTCAGGTTGGTAAACTACTCCAGACACGTAAACGGCTTGTGATCAAGCCATCAAGGCCAAGCCCTAACGAACGGCCCCTGGCTATCCAACTGGGCCTCCTAGGCATCATTTCGAAACCAAGTTGGGATGTTAGGTGAGCAACCGCCCTTGTATCTAGAGGGCTCCTGATCAAGCCAGCAAGGCGAAAGCCGTAGCGAACGGCCCCCAGCCACCTAGCTGGGCCTCATATGCATCATTACCCAACCCAGTTGGGGCATCGTATCGCTGCCGCCCTAGGCCCAATACCGCCTCTGAAACTCTATAAAAAGGACTTGGTAGGCATTCAAAACAAACGGATTCTTTTTCAACTTCCGATATATACACTTGATTTTGCCCTAACTTAAGCATCGGAGCATCCTCGGAGGCATCCCCTCCGTCGACCCCATAGCCACTCTCTTTCCCTGTGCAAGTACCTTTGCAGTCCGACCTTCAGCTCAGTAACGCACATATTTGGCATCAACAATTCTCACGGAACCGGGTTCAGGACATCACCACTTTATTTATATATGGTTCTCTACGGTGTAATATTTAACTTTTTCTAAGTCGGTGTCTAATATAATACAATTAATATGGATTTTGGTTTGAATCAAGCTAATTATACTACTAAGTTCGTCACCTACAATTTGAACCCTTTAACTGAGCAATTAGCTGTGTTTTCATTGAAGTTTTGGAGCTCGACTCAAAATGAGGTAGTGGCAAAACACTTCGATACACAATAAAAAAGTGTCTTAAAAAACTTACGGTTTCTCTTATTAGAGCATAAGTACATTGTTCATGCTTAATTATGTGAAATATATGTTTCGTAAGTAATTTTTTTATGTTTAATTAATTAAAAATAATATCGTTATGACATTTTGTATGCTGATTTTATCCAAGTGGTTGATAAATAATTTAATTAACTTTTCTTAAAAAAATTTATTATTATTTAAAATTAATTAATTATTATAATTAAATCAATCATTGTATTAATTAAAAAAATCAATCATTATACTATTTATCTTGCATCACTTCAATAAAAAAAGATTTAATGTTCCAATGATTTTTTGTCCCAAAGAAATTTTTTTTTTAGGAACTACAATTGCTTTCAACCTGAATTTTATAATCAGGGACTACTAATACGATAAATCCTTCCCTTGCTTTCAAGATTTTCTTTGTACGAAATAAAAATTTACCCATTATCTTAAAGTTTTCAAGATTTTCCTTTTTTTTTTTTGATATAGACAAGGGATTGTTAATAATCCAGAAAAATAAAGAGGGAGATAGGAGTATAATAAATTTATATCACAAAATTCAATCCCACATCGAATGACGACACAGACGCATTACTTCTTCATATAACATTATCCACATCACACATATCGCCGGGCTTGGCAACGTAAGCCTGTGGATGGGATATTGAGACCAAGCAATTGGCTAGTGGATTATTCAATTATTTGGAGTGTGGTGGGGCCAGTGGGCCAGCCTTCACTGGCTTAACAGAGCAGTGGCAAATAACGCACAAGACATCTCGATTCCTACCTTCACTTTCTTAATTGATCACTTGGTAGCTAGTGGAAAAATCAGGGTACAGATATCATATGATAACAATTCATAGAGAAAGAAAGACACTGGCGCTGTTCTTCCTTTAATTTTTCTCAAATAAGAGTTTGCAAGGAGCTCCTATCTTTCTAGCTTGCTTAGCAATGCTTCCATCGGTGGCAGCTCTTGGACAATTTGTTGCCAGTCAGGCATGCCCTGCAAACATATGGGAGTTTATTTCTATTGATGGGATGATATGATAAACACGCACATTCTTAGCCAATTCTCAGATAAAGAAATCCTGTCTTTTTCTTTTTCCCCCAGCTAAAGAATGTGAAGCTTGTTTTATAACAAATTTTGCACTTAAGGAGCAGTTTGTTCACAGTAAGAAGTCTTTATTTACTAAAAGTTCAATGTTTCAAGGTGGAAAATCAGCTATTCAAGCCTACCCAATTTCTGATACGTGACAACGGAGAAGTGTCAAATCAACTTCTACATGAACATCATATGCTACTGCTAGGTACCCGTTCAAACAAAAGAGAAGGGATCCTAAACCAATGTAGAGTTCAAATACTGCAAATGATAATTACTATTTTATTTCAATACAATAAGAAGTAGCTGTAGTTGTCACTCTATGCACTTACCTTCCCTGATCTTCGAACTCGGCCATCTAGGCGCAGTATTATGTAGACATCTTCACCAGGAGTAACTCCTTCAGACTTCTGCTGATCCCTAATCCACCTAAATAAATTTAATGAGAATCTTTAGACAATGATTATAAAAAAATCTCACGGGAAAGAAGGAAAGCAGAATCTATTCACAATCTTTGGTGAACCAAATATCAGTAAAAGATACAAATTTATAATTTTTCGTGATGCAGTCCTTTTCTTACATGAAGAGAAACATTTCATAACATTTGACATCTAAAATATACAATGAAGGCCAAGCAAGCATGTAGAAGATAAAGTAGGATGTGACCTTTCCCATTCAGCAGGTGATACAACCTCTGCTTTAAATCGAATTTCAGCTTTCAACTTTGATTTTGCAGTTATGGACTGAGCTCGATTCTCGAAGTCTTCCTAGCATGGTGTCATCAGATAAAGTGTCAAGAAAGGAACATACCCTTCAAAGTTTAATAAATGCTTGGGACATGCATAAATTCTGTACATGTGAACCTACGTGTGGAAGTCATTTCTATTAAGACAGTAAGCTCTACATTTATGGCATACAAATGCAACATGTTGAATTTCTAAGTACGTACACTTAAAAAGGATAAAAAAAGAAACATCAACAAATCCAAGCATACATACACAACTACATCTGAAAAACATCACACCATTAAAATGAATAACACTAACAAACTCTAATAATTACTATGAAATGTAAACTATACACATGATGATAGCGGGAGAACTCTCAATTCAATGATACTTATTGATGGGAGTCTTCATTCTTACCCCAATAGAAGAAAGAGCAGTAGCTGCCTTTGGAGAAACTCCAAAACCTTTTTTCTCTACTTGTGTTGCCCTAACTTCGCCCCAGATGACAGGAACTAGAAGAACACCTCGTCTAAGGAGCTCAGTTCGGAATCTTTCTGCCTTCTGTATAGCCAAGGAAACTGTATCTTTTTTCCCTGCTAAAATAACCTAAGTGGAAGCCTCAATGAGAACACTGACTATTTCAGATTAAAAAACAAAAATAGGGTATGACAGAGAGAAGGAAACATAGGTGAATAAATAAAATCACAATATCTTAAGGCTACATTTGAAATAGATTCAGATGATAACGAAAAAGTCAGAAAAAGAAACAGTTCATCAGAAGACAGATTTACATCAAATATACTTGCAAATCCTCATGGACTCTTCAACAGGTAAATTCCCAACAAAATTACCTCTTCATATTAATTCTATCCTTCCCACAGTTGCGCTCATATCCCCACCCCAGCCAATGAAAATTTAACAGGAAATCTTGAAGAGGGTAAGAAAACAGGTAACTGTTGTAGTCAGGGATACACTTGCTGAAGCATCAAATGAGATGCTTCAAACTGCAAAAGAAGCAACATATAGAGCTCTGACATGCAAAGGCCCTCCTTGCAATAATGACTGTTGAATTTATGCATTATTACTCTCATCGGTATAGAAAGGTGTCATAACAGATTCATGACTTTAAGAAGAACAGATCCACACAAAAATGTGAATCATCTAATGCGAAATGGAAGATTCCAGTTCTAGTAGCTGAAAACCCTTCATATGTGACAATACTTTAATGACATAATGCAGCATAACAAGTCATGATATAGAATCTAAGGTTTGTGATCATAGTGCTGGAAAAATTTTACATGATAAATTGAGCAAAGAAAGAAGCACTGATACTAACTGGTCTAACAGTGTCTCGCAGCTGCACAAGTTCAACAACCCGATTAGTAGAAAGGCGCAAGGGCAACCTAGACAAAGTTTCATCTCGGGATATTTGTGCAAGTTGTTCTTCCTCCTTCTTGTTGTCCCAGAAAAATAATGCAACAAGAACAATGATACCTGTAGTTTGCTGATTCAAAGGCTTAGTCTTAAAGAGGCATTTGTAATGTAAAGCATTTGCTCGACTTTCATATTCAAATAATCACCAATGTATATAAAGTACGGAAGTTAATAAATCAATCTCTTTATTTACCTCCAAAGTTGATGGCAGCATTTCCAGCAGTTTCCAAAAGATCAGGAGCATTATCACCACCTTTAATTGCACCGAATAGTCTGGGTATAGTAAAGAATAATGAAATTCCTGCGGCTGCAGTGAATCCGATATAAAAGAATCTCCTAACACCACGAAATGGTGCTTGGACTTCACTGATGAGTTTGAGATCTCTTCGAAAACTATAGCCTATATCTTCCCCACCTAACCTAGCCTGCAATTGTGGAAGTAGTTACAGGTAATGAAATTGAGAAATTCCAATTATTAAATGGAAGAAATCATGCTTTAAAGTGATTTTGTCACTTTCATACTCCTGGAAGTTGGTAAGAAAAAAAGATAACTGAGGATGAGGAACAATCTTTAGCTCCACTGAACAAGGAGAACCAAGAAACTTCCATAGTGCATAAAGGTAGTAGAAAATTAGACACTAAATAAGAAAAAACGAGTGGCGAACCTCTTCTTGTAATTCCTTAAATTCAGGCAAAGCTCTAAAAGATGCCAAGTCTGGGTCATTTAGAATTGTGCCAAACTTGAGGTTATAGTTTCTCAAAGCAGTACGTAGACAATCAGCAGCTTTCTTTCCTTCCCCTCTTCCTCAAAATAAATACAATTTACAAAATATCGATCAGGTTGTCCAAGAAATAACTGAACAGTTAAGTCTTAGGAAAAATAACAAAAACTTAGAAAAGAAACCTAGAAAAGATTTTAATCCATAAGTTTTCACATCCACTTATTTATTCAGTGATATTATAGAAGAAAGAAGTATGAGAAAGTTGAGAGATTTAATTGGATTGATGAGACATGAATTATATAAGCAATAGATATATGGTGTAATCTGTGACTCATTGAAGGCCTCTCAAGAAAGAAACTGTTTAATATGGAGCTAGACAGACCAGCTATAGTTTATGGGTGGTTTAAAAGCAATTTGAAGGAAGTTTCACAGTTAACAAACTTTTAAATTGAAATTCATATTAAGTTTTCGGGAAAGCTTGCACAATGACCATTAGTAGTACCATAAAGACACTCCATCAGTCACTTTAGATTAAACAAAAAATCCTAGGATGAAAAATTTCTTGAAGGAAAACTCTAATGAACAAAAGAAAAAAAAAGGCAGAATTCCCTACCGGTAGGCATGACAGCAGGCTTTGTTATAGAGAGCAGCTTGGGCCTCCACAGGGTTGGGATCTAGATTAAGAGCCATTTCAAACTGGACTAAAGCATCTTTAACCTGAAAAATCCAGTTTCATGGACAATTATTAGGTTCATTGACAATATTCATAAGAATTGCTTAGTCAAGATCAAATAGACAACGCTGTCGCAAAGAATGGTGGCAATATGGCCTTCTATAAAATGTGACAAGGAAGTAACTAGACCACAATTTTATATCAATTTCCTTAAACAGAGTTCATGTTCCATGGTTTGACTTAGCAAAAAGTTTATACTGGCATACCACCATACTGCATATCTACGTTCTAGCTCATCAATTATGAAAAAAAAAGTCCTAGCTCATTAAAATCAGCATGCTTAATAATGCAATTGAGATGAGAGAAAATTTTAATATTCATAATTTTTACAGGTTGAACATAACCTGTAAGCATTCAACATGCCTGATTGCCTGTGGAGGGCAATATTACATAGTTATACTCAAATGAAATGTCTGGAAAAATAATAAATGGCCTACTGGCGTTAATCTGATAGACAAATTAGATTATAACATCCTAAATGAAGAAAGATGGTGAGAAGAAATAGTGTATCATGCTGTTTACTGTAGAAAACTTTTCCAGTATATGTTACCTAAAAGAAAGAAAAAGATGAAAATGATAAAAATTGAACTTTAATTGTATACATTTAAATTATTTACAAATATTATCGACTCAATCACAGAGCTCCGTAAATCCATCTACATGACCATCAATCTTTGCAAAATATAAATTGCACATAATCTCTTAAACAAGAACTGAAGTTTAAAAGCTTCAAATCCCACCAAAGGATTAAAGCTCTTCATTTTCCACTCAAAACTCTCTACTGTAGCATTTCACATGTGAAATAAGATTCAATTGTATCATTAAATTAGCACATATTGGACCAAAAATCACAAAAGTTCAACAAACCCATTTCACAAAACCACAAAAGCAGCTAATTTTTTTTAACTGCACAAAATCAGTTAATTGATTGAAATATTAACAAGTGGGTTTTTTTATACATACCCTTCCATTGGAGAAGAGGGAGAGGCCCAAATTAACACAAGACTCGGCAGTTTTTGTTTCGGTCTCCTGGGTCTGAGAGGGAGAAGAAGAAGAACAAGAGACTAGAAACACATGAGCTTTCTTTTGAGATTTTAAAAGGGTTGTTTTGTTGGGCAGCCATGGTCTTGTTCTTGCTCTTGTTCTTGAAATTGAGAAGCAGAGCAGGTGGTTACTAAGTGCAAGAAGAGTCGCAGCCATTCAGATTTCTGGTATGGCACGAAATACAGTTTTATCTTTCCACTTTACCAGTCCAGCATTAAAATTGGGTGATACCGATACAACCACTCCAGCATTGGCCTACGTACTTTAATGGCCTATCCATTCCTTTATTCATGACATTAAGCCCAGAGAGGTTTCTTGTAATTGTAGTTTTGTTCCTAGGCTTCAAGTGTGTAATTTAGGTGTGGCAATTGGCCGTGTCAGCCTGCGAATTGGCATGGCCCAAAACAAATTTGGCACAGCTCACACTTTCACGGGCCGTGTTGTGTTTAACACAGTACTATTTCTCGTATCGTGTTGGATTTAACTTTTGAGACCCATGGCACGACACAACACGACACAAAAAAAAAGACATGAGCCGAGACTCAGTCCGAGGCCCAACATGGTACAAAGTACGACCATAACATTTAATAAATTCAAAATTACATATAATTTTATGTCACTAGATTAATGGGTCAAGAAGAATTAGATGATGGTAAAATTGATATTTTAGAATGGTGAAAAAAAAAGAAAATTATTACCTTATTCTTAACATAATGGCACGTGATCTACTAATTCATAAATATAACAAATTCACATAAAATCACACATTAATATAAATTAAATCAAACCTAAAAAAATATTTAAACACAAAAAAAATGTCATTTGTAAATTTTTAAGTTAAATGTTGAAGTTATAATTGATTGATTTTAACATAATATCATTTGATACAGTGAACTAAAACACTTGAGGAAATCATATAATATTTTTCTTTTTAATCCACCGAATGAAATTTAGCTGCATAGCTTAGTTAGGCAATTCATCATTTAATTTTTAAAATCATTTGTCTAGAAATTAGATAAATTTGTTTTTTTTATTTAAAGGTAAAAAAGTTATAAAAAATATTTTTTAAATTATTAATAATATTTATATCTTTATAATTTTCTAAAATTTCTAAGTTGTTTTTTATATTTCACTAATTTGTAAGTCATTTAATCTTTTATTTATTTTATATGTTGTTTTTGTAAGTTATTTATTTGGAAGATTTTTGGAAGTTGTAATTTTTAAGTTATTTGTTTATGTTATTGTTTTTGTTCAATTTTTAAGTTATTTGTAACACTTTACTTCGTCAATAAAATGATTCTTTTTCTATACAATTATAAATATTCAATTCAATATATATATATATATATATATATATATATATATATTACTATTTTCAACAAAAAAAATAAAAAAAAATTAATATATATTTATGAAGCCCATGGGCCGGTATGACCCAGTAGTCATGTAGGCCTTGGACTATGCCGGACCGAGATTTTTAAAAGCATGGCACGACATGACACAGTACCAAAGAGAGGGAGGCATAACATGAAGGCACGGTGGGCTGCCTTTTTGTGTGGGTCATGGACTGGCACGACATGTCCCACTGTCACCCTAGTGTAATTGTATGTGTATGCACGGGTGTCGTTATTAAATTATTTATTTTAAAAAATTAACATTAAAATATTAAATTATTTAAAAAAAAATCTCAATATTATACATAGATAATTCAATTTAATTTATATTTTATATTTTGTTATAGTTTATGATAAAAAATGCACGATGACAGAAATTTAGTTTGTTGGGAGTTAATTCACTACTTAATTATATTTTTTTTTTTTATTTAAATTCAATTAAGTTATTACTACTTACATAATTATATTCTTTATTTAAGCTTATAAATTATGCTTTATAATTTAGTCTTTGTAACGTTTAGAAACTGAACTTTATATGATCTACATGCTAAACATATCAAAACTATGAGGGAGAAAAGATTTCCCAATATTGGAAGGTGTTGGTGTGGTGGTAAGATTATTTCAGAAGGTTGGAACCATTGTGGAGGACATTCCCCAGAGTTTGCTTGCTAGCATGAATTGAGATTATGTGGATTGGTGAGTACACAGTTTTTGTGGATTTTTTCAAGATATGTAATTTCGTTTTTCTTAGTTCATTTCTCATTATAAAAAAAAAAACTATAAAAGGAGAAAATGTCACATAAATTAAATTTTTCTTTAGAATATTATTACGTTGTTTGAGATTGAATATTGATTAAAATCAATTTTTGCATTTAATTATTTTAAGTTTTTTTTTTCTTTAAGTTGATTTTAAAATATAATTTGCAAATAAATTTTTTTTTTTTTTTGGTTTCAACCGAAGTGTTACTCGTAATTATCACGAGAAGATACTTTTGTCCGAAGATAGTTTTTCACCTTATTTTTTTTTATATTTTTTTTGTGGTGAATAAGGTAAACAAAGAAAGAAAACAATCAAGACTTACAGCGTTACAAATTTCTGGGCCGAAATTTTCATTCTTCCAGAAAGCTGCCAATAGTGCTTGCAACTCTTTTCTTTGGAAGGTCAGTGCTACTTCTGCCAAACGACTAAGATAAAATGGGAGAGGTTTTGCTATCCCAAGTGTAAGGGAGGCTTAGCCTTATGGAACATTCTTGATTGGAACGAAGTGGGAGCTCTTAGATGCTTTTAGATGCTTTTTGTTCAGTCTGGATCTCTATCGGCTCTTAAAGGCAGGAGTTTCTAGAGTGTTAAAACCACTACTGACTGCTCCTGGGTTTAGAGAAAACTACTACAGCTTAGAGCTCTTGCTAGACCATTCATCAAATGTTTAGTGCGGAATGACAAGAAGATTTATATTTGGCATGATGATTGACACCCTAAGGGCGAGTATAAGAGAAAAAAAAAATGGAAAGAAACTAAAATGATTGATATTTTTTTTTTTTGTTTATACAAATTATAATCTTAAAAAATTAAAAGAATTGGAGAATGAAAAATACGAGAGAAAATATATGAGATTATCAATTTACCAATTAATTTTCAATCTTCCACATTTAATATCCATTAACTTGATGAATGATATAATGGTGGGAAAACCCATTAGTAATCACGGGGAAATTGAATAGTAATTGTTTAAAAAAAAATTAAATATCAAAATTACTATTCAATTTTTTCATAATTACTAGTGAACTTTCTTAATTCAATGATAATTATTTTATTTTTTCGTAATTTTTAATCATATCAACTAAATATATGAAAGAAAACACTTATCTACTTAGTTTTTTTTTTCTTTTTTTTTCATTTCTCTCACTTCTCTCTTGCCATAATAAAATGTCCACTGCTTAGTCATTACAATAGAATCATCGATGATTCTTACCTCCAAGGAAAATGCTAAAGAGGAAACTGTGATCCAAGAAAATAAATGGATTTGGCCTGTTGCAAGGTTTGATGCTTTGACAAAGATTCAAATGGAGATTCGAGATGCTATAAGGCAAAAGAAGGCAAAGGTCCCTTGGCACATAATCATTTGGTTTATCGGCCATATTCCTCAACATGGCTTTATAAGCTGGTTGGCTATTCATGAGATTAGCTACAAGAGCAAGACTGCTGAAATGGAATTTACAAATTAATCCTACTTGCTCTCTTTGTAATGGAGTTTATCAGAGAAAAATCGTTCAAACTTTTTTTGCAGATTCAATCATAGATAAATTTATATACGAAAGATCGTCGATCACGACTTCGATAAGTATTTGAGATGTATTTAATTGATTTTATATGGTTCATGTATGAGATTTATTTTTGGTTATACACAATTCTTTTTTTGAAATATAGCTTGAAGAATATTTAGTTTTATGATAAATCATATATAGATTGTGTATGGGAGTTGATTTTATCTGCACGACATTTGTCTAGAAAATTGAGTACTAATTTCGTGGAAGTCGAGCGATAATTTCGTTGAAGTTGAATAGTAACACGAAAGGAAGGAGAATAAAAGTAAAAATGGACGGTATGGCTCATCAAGGATAGAAATGGACTTTTGAGGGCTCGACCACAGCATAGTGTGGTCGAGCTGATAAAAACAACTTCCTTAGAGTGTTGATTCTATCACTTCAAGCTGATCACAGTGAGTCAAAACACGATAATATAAGACGGAGGGAGTATTTCACAAATAATTTCTCTATGTCACTATTTGTAATTTTATATTAAGATAAATAGATCGATAGATATTATAGATCATAAATTATAAATAGATTGTTTATTATATATAAATGGACAAAACTTATATGAAACTCCGTACATGAAGTTGTGAAGTTCTTTTAAAAAAAATAATGCTTCAAAAAATAAATCAAAAATCAAAATTTACAATTCAATAAAACTCATATAATAGATTAATTATACAAAATTCAACAAAAATATCACTTTAGTATATAATTTAACTCATATTTTATTAACGATTTAAAATTTATCAAATTTTGTACGAAAAAACTAGAATTTAAATTATAAGCTAAAATTTATCAAAATATATTGAGTTTTTGTATATATTAAATTCTTGTGAATATATTTTAAATGATAGATCACGATTATTAATTTATTATTGTAAATATAAAATTTTAAAAGGACCAAAAGCCGATTTTCAATTGTCAGACTAGGAAGCACCATAATCCTCCATATATTACATGACAAAAAAAATGATTTTATAATTAATTAATTAGATTTTTTTAAAATACATACCGTTCTATTCTTCTTTTAAAACACAGAGTTTACAATAGGGTTGGGTTAAAACGGGTACCATATTTCATATGTTTGACCCGACCCACTTTCACCCCATAGACGCGACCACACGAGTGCTAAAAGACATTGACCAACTTGTTGCGGGTGTATCAGATTCTTCAGTTCGCCAAAAAATTAGGATTTTCATGAAATAGGTTTTTGTGATTTCATGGAATTTTGAAATCCTTTGAAGGATATCAAACTCCATGCAAAAACAATGATGGCTAAGGGATTGTATTGCTGAGAAAAGATTTTCACTGGGAATGTTTTGGTTGGGTTTGTGTTGCCTTTCCTTTTTAACCAAGCAAGAGAGTATTTTACCTTCTTTTATCTTTTTGCTTAGCCATGTGTTATGAGAGATACATGGCACAATGGTTCATTTCACCTTTAAATAAAAATAAAATATCATTTTTATTTTTTTTTTTCATACCATTTAACGGTAAAATAAACTCTTATACTATGCATTTCTTATAGCACTGTGTCAGATAAAAACTTTTCAAATTAATAGAGAAAAACAACTATTCTACTTTTCCATCACCTCTATTTAAAACACCATTCACTCTCTTTATTTTTTATTGGCCTTAGAATTTTAAAGACAAAAATTTATATCTTTTCATGTTAATTTTTTATATCTTAAATATTTTCTTTGTAGCTTGGAATTTAAGAGTAACTTTTCATTTTTTCTAAACTATTTGTGGGACACGTTAAGATTGTTAGTGGGACAACTCATTAGTATTAAAAAATGTCAAAAGGGTTTTAAGATTTGAATGGGGGCTAGTGCCCTTCTTGTCCTCAAGTAGATCTGTCCTTGACTAATTCAATAATCACCTATAATTAAGTTTAATTCAAACTAATAGCAATGGAAAGAGTTAAAAGTATGCATTCCTCCTTGATGATATTTCAAATCCTTTGGTTAGTTGAGAGAGAGAGATATGATGATCCATGTTGTCCCCATGAGAATAAATAAAAATAATTAAGTATAAGAGATCCAGGAAAGTAACATGTTTTTAATTTAATTAGCATTGTTGAGATAATCTTATAGTCGTACAATAAGATAACCATAAAGATATTTTAATTTCGTTTGTGATAATTATATTACATTTCATGATAGCATAACAACAATCCGTAGTAATTTATATTACTTTGTATTAGACCATATATTTTCCCTAATATTATATATAAGGTACCGTTAATATATCAAATTATCATCTAGTTATGATCTTTAGCTACCGCGCAGGAGACCATAGTTGGATCCATAATATTATAGTGCAAAGTGGAAGTGTAAAAAGATTCACTTTATCGATGGCAACATCATCCTTACTCAGCAAATCTTTCTGAGGGGTACAACATTTCCTCAAATCAACACTTTCAAAAGAAAAGCAGCCAATTTTTTTGTTAAAGCTGGTTGTACTACCTTATTTGGCACATTTATTTTTTCACCTCACTCTGTCCAAAAGGTTGCCTCCACTATGCTGCTTTCAACGACAGTGCTCACCCACAAATCCTCCATAGGAACCAATATCACTTTGCTCCTTTTGTCTAGTTTAGTAATACTGCATGCTCAAGTGGATTTTTTACATGGCTTGTATGTACCAAGGAAAAGGATAAGGTTTTCTGAACCAGATGGAGCCATATAAAGCCCTATCCTCAAAGAAGTGCAATGAGAGTTATTGGATACAAAACCATCCTTCTTTATGAAATATTGTACCAATTACTTTTTTCTGTTGGAGTCCATGTATTGATCCAATTTTTCTGAATGTCACCGTACCTGTTGTAGTGAGCAGAGTAAATTGTTGCAAATATTTATGACAAAAGAAAATGAATAATTAATATTATAATAATAAATAATGCAATTGCATTCTTTAAATTTCTCTGACTTCAATTGCATTCTTTTAATTTCTCTGACTTCCCATTTGTAAGTTCTTTGGTTGAATTGAGTTCCAGAGGGAGCATATACATCCAAACTATGGATAAGATTGTGAAGAAATGTTTTTGAAGTAAAAGGAAATGGATTAAGATGTGTCTACGATTTTAGGGATTATGAGTGCTGAATTAATGTACAGATAATACTTCCATTTGGATATTGGAAGACACCATGATGGCAAGCCAATTTGCTCCTCGTAGTCATGCAAAAACAAGACCTAGCTAGTTAACTTTCTCCTGCATCGTCATAAACTTTTCCAGGAATGGCAAACAAATTTTTTACTGCACTACACCACTATTGTCTAGCTACAATTGTCTGTCTTGGGGAAGAGGAGATTGAAAAGAGAAAAGAAAGACCGTAAAGATATGTACGTGCGCGCACTGCAAGCACCAATCTTTGCTCAATGACACACATGTTTTAAAGATGTTGAATCATGACATCAGATCTGTCCATTTGGATATATATATTTGCCTACATGCAGTTCGGTCGACCATCTCGAATTCAATGGATGGTTGTGATTGTTTCTTCTTTTCTGTCTACCTACTAGCCTTCCATCTTTAAGAAGTAGGCTTGAATTCCTTATAATCAAATCTTATGGCGTTGTTATGGTATATTAACTTAAGAGTATATAAATTTATTATTAAAGGGGGGCTGTGAATGACATTTTGATACCTGAAACTTGACTCAATTACTTGTTTAATTTAGATTATCTTTCTAAGGCATGCAATTTTTAACCACTAGAGTTGCTATTCTGAGGAATGAAGTAGGTCTCCTTTTGGAAGAATTCTTGGTTAGACAAGCTCTAAAACATTGTTTTAAGGTCAGTCTGAAACTTTATTAGTAATTTTGAAAAACTTCACTGATAACGTTATTTTTTAAATTTCACACTTATATAGATGTTACTAATGAAGTTTTTCAAAATTACTAATAAAGTTTCGAAGTAATTTAAAGCCAATGTTTTAGAACCGGTTTAACAAAGTATTTTTACTTCTTTTGTGTTTTTAAGGTCATGTTCTTACTTAGAGAGAGAGCACGGATACAATAAATAAAGAAAGAGATTTAATTTTCTTAGCTTTTCACACATGCTTTTGTAGAGAAAATAAACAAGCAAAAAGCTTTTCACACACAGATGCTGACGATCTCTATATTGTCCATGACACCTAGAATATATGATGTGTAAATTACTTTAGTGACTTAGAATTAGAAAACATAATCATTTAGTTGGAAAAATAGTAAAAGTAACAATTATCGTGGAAGACAAGTGTAGGATTAGAAGCATTGAAAGAACTTTAGATTATCTTTGAAGTTTACTAATTTCGAAGAAATAATCAGAATTGTTTGATTAACACACCATAAGTAAATGCAAGCCTTTGTGCATAATTTTGATTGTATTTACTAATTATAGTGGAAAGAAAAAAACTTACGAAAGATGCTTAGCTTATTATGCATGCAATATGTTCATCTATATATTTATAATGAATTCCGACCATAGTACATAATGTATTTTGAAGTCGTGGACTTCACAACAATAAAGGCTTGTGAGGGGGCACATTATAGGTGGGATCAGTACCATTTTTTTTTGTTTTCTTGCCAATCCTTTTGCAATGATAAGGACAGAGAAATATCCATTTTTAGGAACAGAACATAAGTGTAACTTATTATATATAGACTCATTGGTTTCAGACCTGTTCAACACGAACTATTGTTAGTCTTACTTCCGTCCCTTTTGCTACCTTCTTCTTGTTTCTTTTGATAAATATGGATGGGAAGAAGCCGGAGCACAAGGGTAAGGAGGCATTAAAGGAGATTGAGAGGCTAACAGAGAATGCTGATGAAGTTCAGGACAACATTTTGAAAGAGATCTTAACGCGAAATAAGGGAACTGAATATTTGAGTAAGTATATGAAAGGATTATCAAAAGATGTCTCAGAGTGTAAACATTCTGTCCCTGTTATTACCTACAAAGATATCTATCCTTATATCCAGAGGATTGTTAATGGTGAAGACCCTTCTCTTATTACTGGTCACCCTATAACTAAAATGTTGTGCAGGTCACTCACTCTCTCTACCTTTTTGTTGTACTAGTTTAATTTACTAGTTAGCTCTGCTAGCTTTTTTAATTAGCAGGTTTACTGCTCCAATATGATTTATTTGTTACGTTTTGATAGAGCTGTTTTTGCAATTGCAGTTCAGGGACTTCAGCTGGAGACCCTAAGTTGATGCCATCTATAGCAGAAGATCTTGACCGTCGAACCTTTCTCTATAATCTCATCATGGCAATCATGAACTAGTTCGAAATGTTAGAGTTTGTTCTCATATGCATCCCTTTTTATTGCATGCGTATATAGCTAGCACAAAACGTAAATACCTTTCGGGCTGACAAGTTAATAAGAATGATTTCATAGTTCATTTTAGCACTAATGTATGTCAGACAATGCTATGCATATCTGCAATTTGTACCTGCTATGGATATTTTGTCGACATGTCATATCATTCATAAAAAATTTATCCTCTTTTTATTCGTTTGTCAATGTAGTATCTAAATATCAGTAGGGCTTGTAAAGATACCAATAGAATATCATGTACACAAGTACATGATCACAGCAACGGGTGCCACCATCCTTTTTTATATATATATATTGCTTTAATGATATTTGAACCATCAAGTGAGACATCCAAAATGAACCATTGGAGGGTCCACTTGTAAAATCATGACAAGTGACGATAGTTAATTAGTAATTTACTAATTATATACCCATAAAAAAGTTCTATAGCGAATAAAAAGAAATGATGTGGTCTGTTTTGGTGGGTTGTTTATATAACAGTGCTCATATATCTTGACACTATAACTATGAGAGATTCTTAAAGTCTTATAATATATGTCAGGCACACTCAATAAGGTCGTTTCATCAACTATAAGACATATCTTGTTAATTCAATTAATATAATTTTCAATAAGCTTTTAGTCTAATAATTAAGTTCTTTTTAAAAAAAAAATTATCAAAACTTTCAGTCTAATAAGTTGATATGGTTCACAGTTACTTATAAAAAAAAGTTGATATGATTCACAGCTCTGTTAAAAAATAAACATGACTCACAGTTCCTTGATCTTAGCAGTAATATGTGTCTCACCCCCATATAATGGCCATCAAAAGATTCTTAGGGAGCTACTACATATGCACTTCTTCGATAAGCTGGACATGCACTTTAGCCAATAAGAGATGCATCTTGTTTATTCAATAAATTCAACGATGCCCACGCTGACAGTTTTCAATTTGCAGCTATGTAGACTGGACAAGGGCAAGGCAATGTTCCTATACTTTGTCAAGGCAGAGATGTCCACTCCTAGTGGGTTACCAGCCCGGGCTGTGCTCACCAGCTACTACAAGAGCAAGCACTTCAAGTGCTGAACACGTGATCCGTTCAACGATTTCACTAGTCCAGATCAAGCCATCTTGTGCAACGACAGCAACCAAAGCATGTACTGCCAATTGCTACCCGGTCTAGTTCATCGCAACCAGGTCATGCGCCTAGGTGCAGTGTTTGCATCAGCCCTCCTTCGTGCCATATCTTTTCTTGAACGCAAATGGGCACAACTATGCAATGATATCCGTACAGGGCAGCTAGACCTTATGATTACTGACCCCAGATGCAGATCATCGATGTTGACCTTACTGTCTTCATCATCACCCAATCCGAGCCTAGCCGATGAGATTGAGGACATCTGTAGCCGTACGTCATGGAAGGGAATCTTGTGTCACCTTTGGCCTCAGGCTAAGTACATCGAGGCAGTGGTCACATACTCCATGTCACAATACATACCAGTTCTCTTTAATCAATTTGATCCTTTAAGTTGTTAATTCAATAATTTATGGACCAAATATATTTGTCTTTCCCACTTCTTCCTAATATATAGGAGTTCTACACCTTTTACCATATAAAGCTTCAAACGGTGTCATTCCAATACTAGATTGATGTTGATTATTATAAGTAAATTCAATCAATGCCAAGTAAGCGTCCCAATTTACTGAGAAACTCATCACATTCGCCATCAATATATCTTCTAGTACTCTAATAATCCTTTTTGTCTGCTCATCTGTTTGAGGATGAAAAGTTGTACTAAATTATAACTGCGTACCTGTGGCTTTTCTAAAAGCCTCTCCAAAAATCAAGATGTAAATCTAGCATCTTTATTTGACATTATGTTCTATAGTACTCCATTCAACCTCACAATCTCAGCTACATCCCTCTTCAATCTTGACCACCAATAATTCTGTCTCAATCCTCTATACATCTTATTATTACTCGGTTGTATCGAATATACATCATCATGTGCCTTTCTCAATATCTCTTTTCTCAACTCAACATTATTGTGAACACAAATCCTATGTTTCAATACCAAAATATCATCATTTCTAATTTTTGAACTCATATTACTATCTACTAAGCATTTCCTGCTTAATCTTCTCTATCTCTTCATCTCTACCTTGCATCTCTAACAAGCATTTTACTATTGATGACTGTACAACCATGTTGTTAACAATGATCATTTATCACTGATATTCAAATTCAGTCTTATCCCTCTTAAATCTATTATCAATTTCACATCACGGCTCTTAATAGCTGAGCTTGTAGATTTCGAATACGAATCCAAATATGATAAGACAAGATATCGAATTAAAAAACCTTTAACGTAATTAAAAAAAATTTCTTTTTGTTTTTTGTTGTTTTTGTTGTTTTTCTATTTTTTTTCACGAAATTTTTTTACAAATAATTACAATAAAAAAACCTGGAATTTTTTTTTGAACTGGCTCGGCTTGGCTTAATTCTTTGTTCACAGTTGGTGGTAGAGGTTGACGGGAGACAGCAAAAGAAGGTATGTTTGATTACTATACGCGAGATTTTTCTGATGGTATTTTTTTTCCTCTCAAGGGAACGAAATTAGGGCTTTGATACCACTTGATGCAGTACAGTAGGGAAGAATTGAAAAGAAACCAAGAAATTAAAGATAGATATAATCCAAATCACATGGATCTTCCCAAATCACATCGGAACAATGAACCAAATTACATGGAACAGTAGTTCAAATCACATAAACAACTCAACACTCAATCACAAAGTATGAAAATTGATAATCTAATATGAATTCATTCATAAACGGTTGAATAACAAATGGATCTCTCATATATATATATAAGATAGTCCTAACCTAAAGATAAAGACTAAATCCTACAGGGATAAGAACAACAGATCAGATAATAATGGAAGAAAGTAAGCTTAATCTTAATCTTATTCAAATAAGGAAGGTAACTAAGATAATAATTCTTAATATTTTCAATTACATAATTATCTCCATATTTCTCAATTTCTATATTAAAATCTCTAATCCTAATCTTCTTCGTGTTCCCCATCATTGATTTATGGGAGTTCTTATCTTTTATTTGGGTTTGAAAAGATGGCATGACTTGTATGATTCATATTAACAATTTCTTTACTCATTTTCTAGGGGACAAAATGGAATTAAAAAGATAATGGTTGAAGTAAGATGATTCAACTAAGGAGTTTTTGTCTTTCTTTTTTTCTTCCCTGAAATGATGGAAAAGTTTCATACCACAATGTGTGGAGAACAAAGTAATAGGAAAACGAGGACACACATCATAGAGAGAAGAGAATGAAGCACTTGGTAAAGGTTAAGGCTGGAATCGAGTTGGGCTTTTATCGAACTACTCAAGTTCGAGTTCAGTTAAAGATCGGCTTGAACATAAAAATTAGGCTCGAATACCTTATCGAGCCAAGCTCTAATACATTAAGGTTCGGCTCGTAAGGCTCTCGAACAGTTTGATAAGGTATTATCGAGCTCGAGCTTGAACCAATAGTTATTTAATATTTCTATTTATTAAAATTATAGTTCAATCTCAAGCTCAAGCTTGAATGGACAATCCTAAGCTCAGGCTCGAGCTCGAATAAGCTCATCCGTTATCGAGCTCAAGCCCAATTTTTGAGCTCGAATTGTTCATTTATCGAATACTTTAATATTCTGGCTCAATTCGACTCAAGTTCACCCTTAATAGAGGTCAATTCTACATGATTTGATTCTACAAAACTGACTCCTTACAAACATCAAATGCACCGTGCTCATGCAAATTAAATCTACAAAACCTTAAACCTAAAGCTTTTATATAAAAAATGTAACCATCTATCTCGAGTGGACCCTACTTAGAACTAAATTATTACCTTGGAGTATCGAGCCCTAAGCTGAAATGCAATGCACACCTTGCATTAGAATACATACTCCACAATCCATAAATTCAATCAATTCATTACAACATACAATCAAATTCATACAAATGAAAGATATCACTTTTCTTTTAAATTCATGAAATTTACAAGAATATCCCAAAATATACATATTTTTAAAAGGACAATTTACTAAATACAGACTCTAGACCAAAAGCTGAGGATATCAATCCGAAAGCTCTCCACTAGAGCTTAATCCAATCCCTGCCAACCATTTGAGAAAAATTAAAAGGGCAATGAACTGAAAAGCCCAATAATGTACATATACTAAAAAAATTGATTTTTAACTTTATTTATCAAGTTTTATTGCATATCCAATTATTAAGCGTGAATACATCGATGGGATTTCTCATGTATCTATCCAGTGGGATTTATAAAGAGCTGAATCTAATAATAGTAGCCAAATTGGAGGTAATCTTGACTGGAAGAGGCTTATCTTTATCTCTTGCTGGTGATTATGGGAACATATTGGTATAATTATATGGTAACAATGTTTTTTTTAAAATATGTTAGCTATCATTTATATGCATATAACGTTTTTATCTTGGATTGCTATTAAATTACTCTTAGTTTTTACTAATAAAATAATTTTCTTTTAATATATACTTTTACAGAAGCACTATAGGATAAAAAGAAATAAATAAAAAGTCAAACAGAGCCTAAATATATGTTAAATAGGCTTGTTTGGATGTAAAAATGTAAAAACATTATCTCTTTAATTTTTGAGTTTTAGTAATTTAATAATAAATACAAGACTTATAGATGATTTTTATTTCAAATATATTAGTTATTTATATTAAAAAAGGAATTTTTGAAAACTTTAGTGAAGAAATGATTATCGATTAATTTGATTTGATTAATTTGATTGCATGAAAGATCCGCAAGCACGGTTTTTATAAAATATATTTTTTCTTTTACTTTTTTATATGTAGTTAAATGTATACATTAAAGGGGACGACTTATGTATGCTCTTAAAAGTCACTTGGTGAAGTTTAATAAATTTGGTCTATATTTCACATTTTCAATTTTCTCAAAACATTATCCACTTTTGTATTTGGATGATGAGTTTGTAATATTACAAATTGTATCAGAGACGATCTAAATCCATTACTATGTGAATGTGTATTATTTGAAGCTTCAATGGATTGGAATCATTGGTTTAAATTTTAATTGTGATATATTTGATTGTGTTCTCTTATAAATGATAAGAGTTTTGTGATGATTCACATCTCATATTGATAGTGTAATGAAAAAGATCTTAATATATATGTAAAATTTTATAATCCCAAAAATAATTTTGGTTAGTAGTACATTTTTTGTGATAGATCCATGATATTACAAATGTTATCATAGCCGAGCGCCTGCAGTTTGGAGAATCTGATGAGAATTCTCCTTTTAAAACATGTTTTAGGTAGGTGTTTGGTAGAGCCAAAAACTTTTTTTTTTAATTTTTATGCTTCCAAAAATAGCTAGCGCTTGATTAATATCTCACAATAACAAATTTTATTTTTCCTCTAATTTTCATGATTTAACCAAAATTAATGAATCTTATAAATGTTATACTACCACTTACAGAAACAAGGTCAAATTTAGGCAAAACGTCAAGCTTGTACTCCCCATATTCAAACATCAGGACTTAATTACAACCCCAAATCTTTAAAAAAGAAGAAGATAAAAATGATAAAGTTAGTGATAAAAGTTTGCAGAAAGGGGATCTGTAGAAACCTCAAGTAATCAAGTTTATTGCCTGCTGAAATTATAAACAACAATCTGGGTGTACAGAAACAAAGTTTATTCCCACAAGAAAAGACTATACAAACTGCTCGATGCAAAGAGTGGCTGCCATGAGATTTCACAGAAACTAAATTATGTTGAGGACCCAATAGATATTTTCCCATGATGATGATAAGGAGCCATCAAATCCTGACAATTTGGTCTATTTTTCCATCCGTTTAAACTTTTGGGATAATATGTTCCTATATAATACATATTATATTTCATGGAGGATCGATCAATTAACTATCCAACTTGATTTACTTTCTTTCATTCTATAGAGTGAAAATTAAAAACTATGTGTGACTCCATGAACCCAAGAACATCATCATTCTAATGGGATCTTCTGCTTGGTAACTCCATTTTCGTACCTTCAGCGCTTTCGAAGCTTGCCCTAGCTTCTCTCCAATCGTCTCCTTCGACTCATTAGTCGGAGAATTATTGTCGGAGAGGAGTTGAGATTTCATCCTCAACTACTACAATATGTGTTTTGTGAGGCTGAGAAAATATTAGAACTGAAGAAGTGTCTAAGGTGACTATATATAGAGAAAAGAAAATGGAAGGAACTGCAAAGAGGGGATTCGGGGTTAGCTGACCTGGCAAATGTCATGTGGGTGGTAGGGTCCTCATGTTTTGTTGGCACTTGACATAGGATATATTCCTCATTTGCTTGTGGATGACAGTTCAGCTAGCTTTTTATACTTTATGATTTGTAGGCCAACCAGTACAGTAGAAATATTTTCATATCCCGGTGGTGGGTACCCAATTGTCTCGAATAAGTTTAAACTATTTTATTTAAATTTATTTTAATACCCTCCCAAGTAAGATCACGTACATACTTGTTACACAGTTTCTTGGATGTGTTGATCATAGAAGATAAATTATATCGACTACATGTTAATTGTTTATAAAAATTATTTAATTATTAAGATATTTACGGGTGATTTTTTTTACATTGAAAAAATAATAATAAATAAAAATAAGCTATATACATGGTTTGGGTTTAAGATTTATGAGTTTAAACTTTTGAGTTATATTGATATCTATCTATATATATCAAGTTTATGTTCGAGTGATCTTTCTCTTTGTGAAATACACTTAGTTCGAGTACGATACTGTCCCGTGATTGAATCTATGAATGAGAAGTGTTTGTGTGTCCACGGTTGTCTTCCATGACTCTGTCTGATCAATCACACGTGACAGGAGATTTGTTAACTATCCACAATGGATTATATATATAGATTGGGTCCAAAACTCATGAGTTTAAACTTTTGAGTCATTTTGATGTTCATTCATATATATCGAACATAAAACTTATGTTCAAATAACATCCTATTATATGAAATACTCTTAACTTTAACATAATTTTTTTTACGTATCGATCATCAAATGTTAATTACACCATGTGCATATCAATCTTCTATCAAAAACAAAAATGATTTTCTCTTTTAACTGACGATTAACATGCATCCTTTGCAAATACAATTTGTACTTCATTGTGCGAGTTTGATGTTTCGTTATCATTATCATACAAAAAGCTCTTTGAATATCGGGTAATCACCATATTTTTTTATGATTATTTTAAAACTTTTTTTATGTTATCTAAAGACATTATTGGAGAAAATATAAAATTATTGGACCCATACTTACAATAGATTAACGTAGTACATTAGCTGCATTATTGATACATACATTATATATATATATATATATGATCAATTTTTCTCCTATGGTTTTTTTCAAAACAGAAAAAAAAAAATTCTCCTATGGTTCGTACTCTTTTTAAGACGGTATCACTGGGCACTTGAAATTGATATAATTTTACAATTTTCGTTATCTTAAAACAAAATTTTATTATATTTTTAAAATTATAAAAAAAAAATCTAATAAAATGAAAAGAGTAGATAAATATAAAATAAATTCGCATATATATATTTATATAAATGTATTATGTTGGGCTCAATTTTATTTTATTTTTTATACAAAAAAGATTTGTACTTAATTTGTTGAGAATTGGTAATGGAATCATGCATCTTTTACCATTAAATCTTTAATAGAGTGATTGAAATTCATTCTTCTGATAAAAAATATTTGGATGTGAATCCTATGTGATGGGGTGATGTCGGCTTTGCTCGATGATCTAGTATGAACTAATTTGTGTTTGTCTACATTGATAAAAACATTCATACAATTTTGATAAAGATTTCATCATTTCTTCCAACATTTTATTCTTTTCATAAATAAAAAAAAAGAATTATATGTGTATCTTATCATTCGATTTTTCTTGCAACATTGTTGCCAATGTTGGCAAAATGCTTGGAGCATCCTAAGATGCACAATATATGGAATAGGATTCTCCATTTTAGGAGACTGAGATTCCAAATGCTGCAATTGGAAAGAAAATCTGTTAATCAAAATCGAAGGACATATATAATGGAGTAAGTTCTTTGGCATCCATAGGACCCAAAAGATGCTAAGGTGTGCAGGTGCTTTCCACTTGTGGATGGTACACCTAAGGACCACAGGCAATGGCTCACTTTGGAATTTTGATGATGACTACAATGATAGATATAGAATGTTCATAGAAACGTAAATTTTACTCTTTATGAGCTCCAACAGTCAACATTTTGATTATTTCTTTTCTTGGTATCAAAGAGTCGTATATTTCTTTCTTAACAGCAATAGGTAGACACTCTGGAGTGTCATTTAGGAGTGACCTCGGCGCATAAAATTTTTATTTTCATTCGTTACAGTAAAATTTTTTTTTATCATTTATTAATGAGTTTTTTATAAAAATTTATATTATTTACAAAGTTCGAATTTTTATTTGATGTCCACCACTCAAAATTTTCATAAACTCCAACTCAAATATATAAATTAAATATTTAAATAAGATTATATATGAAATTCAATTGACTCAAACTCTCTACATCTTTCTCTAATTTTTTCTCACTCATTATCCCACTCAGATTTAACTTCTTTATTCTCATTATCTCTTATTTTCAACCCGTATTTTTTTCTCCCACCATTCTACTATCCCACTCAAACTTAATTTCTCCACTCTTTTTACATTGATTCTCTCTGTTCGTCTTATATTCTTCATATTTTCAATTGTTTTTATTTCTTTTTGATGATTCTAATCAGTTTGGTCTTCTCTTGATTTTTTTTGCAGGTTTCGTTTTCTAATGAAAAATATGTGACCATTATACTTGACATATTTATAGGTAAGAAGATAATTATTAACATATTGTCTTATCGTATAAAAAAAACAGATGAATATACGCGTAATATATATTGAGATACTAATATATATAATTACTCATTAATTGACCGAATTTCAGTGATGGTAATTAAAATCGTGTGTTTGCATTGGTTTAGTCTTTCTTCAGATATGATGGACAAAACTGAATAGATGAAAATCAAAGGATGCATCACTGTTCACTAAATTAACACTACTCCCAAAACGAAAAAAGAAGAAGAAGAAAGGTTAGACCCAATTATGCAAACCGACGGCTTTGTTTAGGTACTAAAAACTAAAAAAGTGACTTCACAGCCCAATAGAAAACAGCGAAGCCCAATAAGTATGTTTTCGTAGCCCAGGCCCACTCGCTCTCGAAACAAAGGTGAGAAGTGGTCCATTAGCATAATTTTGCCTTTTGGAGACAAAATTTTGATGATCCAAAATAAAGAAATCAGTAAATGTAAAGCCCGTTCAGTTGTGGAGAATTTTATTTTTGTTGTTTTTCAACTTTTCAATATTATGTTGGAATGAAGATATTGTTTTTTAAATTATGTTATGAATATCCAAATTGTTAAAGAAAGTGTTAATAAAAATAGAGATTAAAATTTTTCACAACTGAACAGACCCTAAGTTTTCAAAATATAAGTCTTTGTATGTAAATTTCCCTACCAGAAGATAAGTAAGTGATTTTCCTTAAAAATAAAAAAACACATTTATAAGTAAAAATTTGGATCCAAATCCGTTAAATCCGTTTTTTTACCTATAAAAAAAATAGGTATGGGCTTATGTTTATTGACACATTAAAAATTTACCTGCACCCGGTCCGACCAGATAAATTTTGAATCAAGTTGGGTTTATCTGCATATCAAATGAGTGACCCGTTAAATTGTTTGTTACTGTGTTGATTTATTTTTATGCTGTTTCAATTCTATTTAGTTACTACTTTTTAGTTGTTATAATTAGCAACAATTGTTTCCTAGACAACTCTAGTTCTCACTATAACTATTGAAAATAGCATCACCTTATAACTAATTTCTTACAATATGTAGCCCTATAACATGCAAGGCTCATTAGTTTGCTTCTTTGTTGAATTGTTGGTGTGACGGATTGCATATGAATGAATATATTAGAAGTAGCATGTTATAATAATATCAAATCATCAATAAAATATTTTATTTTTAAAAAAATATTTGTTTTATTTAATATTAAAAAAATAATGTGTTACGTGTAAAAAAAATGACTTAGGTTTGGGTGTAAAAAATTTGACTCATTTAAAACTAAATCTTTTTCATTAGCATATGTTTGATCCGTGACTCGTGACAGATTACCTGCACTCGACCTGCCCGTTATCCACCTCTAAACATAGCCTATACTCTAGTCGACATTATTCGGGTGTCTCTACTCTTTTTGTCAATGACGCCTTAGTTCAGTGGTAAAAAAACTCGCTGAAACTAAAAAGTCTCATATTCGATTCTTATCACAATAGTTGATTATTTGTTTGATTTATATATTGGTTATTTATCTCATTACAGGTAAGTTGCGTTAGTAGTATTATGTGCTTCTATATGGACCAGTGATAATATTATGAGTTTATATTATGATCAGATATATATCGTTTCAATAAAAAAATTGTTCCTACCTATTTTTCCTTTTCGAAAGAAATTAGGAGACAAATAAAAAAGTACTTCTCTTATTTTCTAAAAATTATAGTGATGTAGGGAAAAATTCCCTCTCCAAAAACCTAATGACATGCAGCTACCTCCTAAGGCAAAAAAAAAAGTAATTTCTTAAGGTCCAACACAATAAATGAAAGGGTTCTCAACATAAAAGGTATGCATTCATAATTCATAACAGACACTCCTTACAATTACAACATTATTATTCTTCCATTATTCATGCATATAACTAACTTGGGAGTCGGAGAGTCTCTCGGGACACAATCCCCGGGGACCTTCTAATTTGTGTGTCTCTCATGTGTGCAGGGATCTAGGAGGCAGATTTTCTGCATCAACATATGGTACAATCCGTTGGAACAACAAATTTTTTTTTTCTTTTTAAAGATGCCGTTAAAGATAAGCCACCGATCCAAAACTACAAAAAACACATGATCTCGTCATATCTAAAAAAAAGTCATGTGCACCTCCAAAATATCGTCGAACACAAGATCTTTACTATCAGAAAAATCCAACCGTCAACGATCCAATTGGAGTGCACCACTACGTTCTCTACCTCCATATTTGCATGTTTTCAAAGTTTCACGTCAATCTGAAATCGCAAAGTCATCCATCGGAATCGTCACGGAGAAAATATAATTTTGACTGTCAGTTCTGTAAAAATCCAACCATTAAAATTCACATCAACCCACAGAAATAGATTCTCCGTCCTTAGATCTACATGTTTTCAAAGTTTCACGGTGATCGGACGTTGAAAATTCCTCTATCGAAACTGTTAAAGTTCACCGGAAAAACGAAATTTTGACCTTCATATCAGCATGACATCAGCAAGCGACATCAACAAGTGACATCAGCATGTGAATGGTTAGTCAACGCCACGTCATAGCCACATAGACACTACGTCACCTAGATCCAACAAGATCAGTTCCTAAGATTTTATGATGTGCTCGTTTCAAATCCAGGCTTAGAATTCCAAAATTCTACTTGCAGGTATGGGTTTCTTCACAAACCAACAGTTTTAACTCATAGTTGACTAGTCGGTTCACCAAACTCAAGCTTGGTTTCAGACTTGTACAAACTAGTTCCTAAGGTTTTTTAGACTTCTCTTTCTAGAACCGGCCTTCAAATTTTGAAATTCGACTTCTTCAAGCAAGTTTCTTACAAACGGTCAAAGAAAAGACAATTATTTCTTCATCAAAGGGCCTCGAACAGGCCCCAAACTCAAACAAACAGAAGCACTACACAAGATGGGATACAAATTCCAAAACACCCTAACACCTCAGTTTATCTAGCTTGGTTTCTCCATCAAATCAATTTATCCATCAACTATGTTTCTCTATCAACCCGGTTTATCCATCAGCTATGTTTTTCCATCAACTATGTTTCTCTATCAGCTTGTTTTCTTCATTAGTCCAGTTTCTCCATTAGATCAGTTTTTTCATCAGCTATGTTTCTCCATCAACTATGTTTCTTCATCAGCTCGTTTTCTCTATCAGCCTTGTTTCTCCATCAGTTTCATTTCTCCATCAGCTTTGTTTCACCTCCAACTCAGTTTCTTCATCAGTTCTGAGGAGGTAGCCCGACTACTTTGACCTTAGTCTTTCGCTCTTAGTTCAGTTTCTCCATCAACTCAGTTTCACCAACAGCTAAGTTTTGCCTTCAGCTTAGTTTCTCCATCAGTTCCAAGGAAGTAGCCCCGAGCTACTTCACCTCCAACTTAGTTTCTCCATCACCTTTGAAGAGGTAGCTCCGAGCTAATTTGCTTCCAGCTCAGTTTCTCTATCAGCTCCAGAGAGATATCCCCAAGCTACTTCACCCTCAGCTTAATTTCTCCATCAGCTCTAGGGAGCTAACCTCAAACTACTTTGCCTCTAGCTCAGTTTCTCCATCAGCTCCGAGGAAGTAGCCCCGAGCTACTTCGCCTCCAACTCAGTTTCTCCATCAGCTTTGAGGAGGTAGTCCTGAGCTACTTTGTCTCCAACTCAGTTTATCTATCAGCTCCAAGGAGGTATCCCCAAGCTACTTCACCCTTAGCTTAGTTTCTCCATCATCTCCAAAGAGGTAACCTCGAACTACTTCGCCTCCAGCTCAATATCTCCATAAGTGCCGATGGTGTAGTAGAGAGCTACTTTTACCTCGGTCCAGTCTCTTCATCGACTCCGAGAAACTTTGATTAAGTGTCATCTCCTCGGACTTATTCGCCATAACTTTGAGTAGTTTGACTGAGTGTCATCTCCTCGGACTTATTCACCAAACTCCGAGTAGTTTTGACTAAGTGTCATTTTCTCGGACTTATTCGCCAAACTTTGAGTAGTTTTGACTGAGTGTCATCTCTTCAGACTTATTCTCCAAACTCTGAGTAGTTTTGACTGAATGTCATCTCTTTTGACCTACTCGCCATGACTCCAAGGACACATTGACCTGTCAGGTCTCCTCGAAATCTATGTCCCCACCTAAGCAGATAGTGCCAAGCTATCCCTCTCAGACACGTTCAAAGAGTAGCCCTGCGCTACTCCATACAAACATTCGAGCAAGATCTGCATCTTATTATCTCCATTATACCCGAAACAATGCCAGACTTGATCTGAACTACACTCTAAACGAATTCTACTTCCTTGACTGCATAAATGCCCTCAAGGAAGTAAGGGGCATCTGATGTAGGGGAAAATTCCCTCTCCAATAACCTAATGATCTGTGGCCACCTCCCAATGCCAAAAAAAAGTAATTTCTTAAGCTCCAACACAGTATATAAAAGGTTCTCACTATAAAAAAGTACACATTCACAATTCACAACAGACACTCTTTACAATTACAACTTTATCATTATTCAATTATTCATGCATATGATTGATTTGGATATCGAGGAATCCCTCGAGACATGACTCTCATAGATCTTCTAGTTTATGTGTCTCTCATCTAAGAGAACTATTTTCAGCATCGCCACATAGTATTCTTTTGAGTTGATTATTATTTTAACGCAACAACCGTGAATTCGAGCTCAAGCTCACCCAATCAGTTCATTTCACATAAAATCTTACCCACAAACAGAAGTTCCGTATCTAATTAGGCATCAATAGTTTAATGATCATCACCTGCTCAACTTGGTTTTATTATCTATCCACAACTCTACAAGAATTTAACTTTTCCCTGTTGTTTGATTTTATCCATATTCCAGTGTATCATATTGGGATTTGGGATGAAGATATTGCTGTTCTATCACTATCATCATCTTTTAATTTCCACCCACCATTGGAATTACTCCAGTAGACAATTTTTTTTTTTAACTGTGTGAATTAAAATTCAATATGGTTATAATCCTCATCTTGGTCACCATTAACTAGCTTCTTTTCTGCTTTCAAGTACACAATGCGTTTCATAAGTAATATAATAGTGAAAAAAAATATTTTTTTAACCAAAATTCAATATTTTTGGAAATTAAAATCCTTTCATAAATCTTATTTTTAAAGTGTTTAATTTTTTTTTTCATTTAAAAATTATTTATAAACTTTTCCAATACCTTTAAATTTTAATGTTGGAGCATAATACATATAAATAAAGATCAAACTAATAAAAGGAAAAAGAAAAATCTATAAACAAAATTAAGTGTTCTTGAACTTTCCAAGAATTTCTTTTTCTTTAGTTCTAGCGACCACAAATGAAAAGAATTCAAGAAAAATTATTGAAACCCTGCAAGACTAGAACCAACTAGAACTCATTGCCAAAGCCAAACTAACCTAAAACTTTTATTGTTAATAAGAATGTGTTTTGAAAAAATGAATTTTATAGATTTTGAAAATTTTATTTGTAATTCTATACTTATAGAACAATAAAAACTGTAAAATTTATTTTGAAATAAATTTACTATAGAATTGAGTTAACTTGTTGTGCGTAAATTTTATTAAAAATAGATAGAATTTACAAATGAATTCCACAAAATTAAGAGCAAAAAGTTGTGTTAACTCAAAACTCTCTCTTTCTCTCTGTCTCCCTCTTATTTTTAATTCATCATTTATTTCAAATATTTTAAATATGAGAATTCATCAATTGAATTATACAATTTAATATAAAAATATCAAATATAAAAATTTATTTCAATTTACCTTTAAAAATAAAGTTTTTTTATTCAATCAAAAATAAATAAATTTTATTTTCATTGGTTTTGAATCGGAATGTAAATGATCGAAAAAGAAGAAGGGATCTGGTCACAGGCTCAACATGTTATGGGATGTGTATTCTTTTGGAATTTGGACTAGATAAAAGTACTATTCTCTTTTTGATCAGTTGTTTCCTTTAATATGATATGAATACTCCAACATTTATCGCCATAGTTCATTTTTCTTTCACATCAAAAATTTCTCTCGAGGACAAATAAATCGTATATCCTTTAACATGCTTTTGGACCAAGATTCCCTTTTCAATTCTTTGGTCGACCCATTGCTCTCTCTAATCTTACCACGCATTGCTACATGAAGATTTTGAATTTATTACAATTAGGGAATCAAGGGCATATTTATTATTAGTACCTCTTATCTAAAAAAAATCACCGGTATAGAAAAAAATATCTATTTTTAAAAAAAAATATTTAGTTCAAATCTTAAACTAATATTTTAGATTCGTTGAAAATTTTATTGATAATTTTGAAAAGTTTTATTAATAATGTTATTTTTTTAGTCTAATATTTATACTAACATTATTAATAAAACTTTTCAAAATTATCAATAAAATTTTCAACGAATCTAAAATCAACCTGAGCCAATTAAGAATTTTTCCTACTTTGAGAGTGAGAAGTTAAAGATAGATTAAATGTTCTCTAGATTCTATAAATTAATCAACTGTAGAAAGAGGACCGCCATTTCCATCTTTACATCTAAAAAGGAGATAAAACTTTATAATGTTTTATTGCAATGATTAGTTAATTTAAGAATGAAAGTGCTATTTTTGTTGTAGTATAAAGATATTCTCTTTTGACCTTCATCAGTCTTTGAATCAAAACTATATAGCTTTCTAGAATATCTGAAAAAGCAATGAGAATGTGTGATCGATCATGCATGCGCGAGCACGCATGTGCATGTTTATATGTGTTTTGCCAGAGTCTGAAATCTCAACCAAGGAATTGGTTTGTTGAGGATATGGAGTTTCTGTTTTTCTTTTTTCCTTTATGGGAAGAATATGTGACAGGATAAGTATAGGCATTCTCTTTCAGGACTTGAAAGGAAGTATAATATCCAACTGAATATTCTACTTTTGATAAAAGGTACATTAAGGGCGTGTTGAGCATGTAGTAAAGAAAAATGAACGAAAAAAAACAAGAAGAAATAAAAATGCGTGGAATAAACTTTTTTATTGAAAAAATAGAAAGAAAGAAAATTTAGATGATTAACGGTTTTCTATGTATTTACAAATCATAATTAGAGGTGAGATTTTTAGCCTGTAACTGTTTTTGACTCGTTATCTACCCGTTAAAACATGGTTATTGTAACGATCCATCTTAGGTTGGTTACCCCTAAAATAGTGTCATCGCATTTTGAAATATCAAGCACGACACTTATATGCAACAATAAAATAAATAACACCAATAGAAATTTTTTTTTTACATAAATCCTCAACCCTCAACGGGGGAGTTACCTCGATCTGATCTTTAAACATTAACTAAGCATAAAATGCATGAATATTTACAAATAAAATTTTCTTCTTATTTTCTCATTAGTCTGAGGATGATGACACGCACGTGGCTTATAGAAAATGATCTCGTCTGAACCTCAACTCACCAAACTATTTGCCGAGCCTGCTACCTGAAAATCATTGTACAATGAGGAGTGAGCTTCACAAACTCAGTGAATTAAATTTACTAAAAGTATTCCAAATTTCATAAATAGTCTTTTAATATTTAATATTTTATTTTTTCACATAATCTGATCACAAATTTCTACTATCATTACACATATCATATGATTCATTCTCTATTAATATTTTTTTCTCAATCATTGGTCCACCTTAAGACCATCAATTATCTCATAATTACCTCGTAATGAGGTTTACATCATAAAGTCTACCATTTAGATAAATTTTATCACAATAACTGTCTCTTTCTATGAGACTCAACAATCTATAATTAAATTCACAATAATATATCACATCTTAGCATTTTAATAATCTCATCATCATAGCTGTCTCTTTTTATGAGATTCAACCATCTATAATTAAATTTACAACAATATATCACATCTCAGCATTTCAATAATCTTATCATCATAACTGTATCTTTTTATGAGACTCAACCATCATTCACAACAATATACCACATCTCAGCTTTTGAATAATATTTTCATCATAACTGTCTCTTTCTGTGAGACTCAATCATCTATAATTAAATTCACAATAATATTCCACATCTCAACATTTTAATAATCTTATCATCATAGTTGTCTCTTTTTTATGACACTCAATCATCTATAATGATATTCACAATAATAAATCACACCTCAGCATTTCATTAATGCAGCAATAATTAAAACAGATGCAATGCATGAATGATTATGATGGGAACGTCTTCCCACCTGTCAACAGGTTATTATTATCTCAGACCGGCTATCTTTTGGTTCTTTACTTTGCGACTTAGTCTCGGTTGCCACAGAATTTTCTCAACATATACCGGTTGGCATGGTGTCTCTTTTATTTCCAGTATATACTGGCTGTCACGGTGTCTCTTTTATTTCCAGCATATACCGACTGTCACGGTTATTTCATTAGACCGGCTGCCTTTCCCTGTTCTTTTCTTTCTCATTTAATGCATATGTATATGAGCAATGATACGAAATATGCATATAAACAGTAATATAACAACTAATAAAATCACAACACTTAAATTTTCTATCCTTATTTTTCTCAAATTTATATAACAAAAATTCTACTAATTTCCTCTTATCTCAAATCATATCAAATCATCCATCCAGGTTTATCAAGATCCACTAAAATTCGTCTCAAATCACATCAACTCATCCATCAAAACTTATCAAGATCCACTAAAATTCATCTCATCATAATTCGTATTAAAACATCAATATATTTCATCAATAATTTATTTATTGTTTTTATTCTCAAATAAACTTATGATTTCCAAAAATATCACTTCTCATCGAAAAATATTTCTACATGTCCAAATTTCCTATCATACTCATAAATCAATTTTTCATCTATCACCCAAGCATACTTTAATAATTAAATTTAATATTATCACCAAATAATTGATTTTTATTTAGACTACTTAAAGTAAATCCAACTCACTACGTTAAAGCTATCCGTGGGTCACCTTTTTGCCTTTCCCGTTTCTCTCAAAAATTCCTCCAGTTGTAGATCGTCAACACCTGACATCATATTTATGTAAATTTTTTAATTTATTCTTCAATTCGATATAAACCACACACTTTGAAAATTCCCACTTTGAATCTTGGGAAATTTCATAAATGTTAGAAGTTCAAAAATAACCATTATAATATTATCTTTTGCTTTTCTGATAGCTATTCTTGATTCTCTATGAAATTCCGTAGAAAATCCTTTTAAAATTTTGCTCTTTCAGCATTTCTTTGAGTCCCCAATTATTTTAAAAGCAACTGGTCTGTATATATAGGAAAGATTTGCCCAAAAATCTCTGCAGCTCCCCCTTACTAAGTCTCCACGTTTTGGAGACTGAAATTGCCATTCTTAAATTTTGTAACTGCCCCCTCCAAAACTCTCCACCTGCTACCTTAAATTAATTTTTTTTTTCTTCAACTGTCCCCTCCCTCTCTTATTCTCAATTGCCACGAATGGGCAATGTGGGAGACATTTAGCCTCCCACAATTTACTTAGCAGCAAGTGCTGCCACCTGCACACAACTTTTGATTTTTTTTTTACTTATTTTCTTTTAATAACGTTCATGTCCCAGAAATCCTTTAATGATATCCGCGTTCCAGAAATCTATTAATGATATTCACGTCCCAAAAATCCTTTAATGACGTCCACGTCCCAGAATTTTTTATTTTTTTTAAAGAATTACTTTTTTCAATACTAAATCATTTGCGTAAAATATATGATTTTAATTTCATACTATATTTATTAATTTACTTCTTTACCCTTACTTTACGAATACAGGTATTACAGTTATGGACCTGAAAAATAAAACTCATTAAGAAACATGTAGTTTTTACCCGTATCCATTGACTCGCTACTCATAAGATCTGGCCCGTATCCAACATGGGTTGCTCTTTTCTCACCTAAATTGAAGAATTTTTGTCGATACCCGTTTTTGACACGTTACTCACCCGCTAAAACACGAGTATGGACATGAAAAATAAAACCCGTTAGGAAATGAGTATTTTTAGCTCGTACCCATTGACCCGTTATCCGTGAGACCCGGTCTGTACCCGACCTGACCCGTCCGTTTCCCACCTCTAATCACAATATTTCGAAACTGGGAAGAATGTGTAGTGAAAATAGAGGAGAAAAAATATGACACTATCAATTTACCAATTAATCTCAATCTAATCTCTTACATTAATATCAAGTAACTTTATGAAGGTATGATGGTAAAAATAATACTATTTCATTTTTTTTCATCTCATTTTTTCACTCGGAGAAAATTAAGGTGCTTTTGGTTTTTGAAAATGTTTTATGTTTTTTATTTTTTGTTTTTAAAAAACAAAAACTGCCTTCATTTTTCATTTTCTGTCTTCAAAAAAACTTATTTGATTATTGAAAACAAAAACTGTTTTCTAAAAATGAAAACAGAGAAAATATGTTTGATGATGTTTTTTTTTTTTGAAAAAAAAATTAAAAATAATGAATTATTGTTAAGTAAAATATTAAGGTGAAATAGTTTTGTATTTATATTTGTGCTATTAATAAATTTGCATATTATAATATACAAATTTTCAATCATAGTGCTGCCCATACAGGGCATGATAACACTCTGGGTGACACACAAACACCATCGAATAGGAAAAAAAAATCCATGTGACAGCACATTAAACAGCGAATGAGTAGTCCCATAAGTCCATAACATTGAAGAGTGCGAATCAACACAAATCAATACAGAAGAGAGGCTAGAAACCTTCTGAAGTCATAAATCAAACACATAATCTACACATAAAGGTCGAGCCAAAACATGAAGGCATATATATATATATATATAAAAAGAGATAAAAAACAGTAAGTTTTTTAACAAAAAAAAAATTAACATTCAATTACTCTAGAATTATTCAATTATGCTTCTTATGATAACAAAAACAGAACTACTTCGATGAGCATCCAACTTAACTTTTATGAAGCTTCATATATACTGGTACCATTAATTATGCTTATTAAAACTTCATTAATGATATAAGAACTTTGATTGAATGTTATGATACATGGGTCATATATCACATAAAATATGGAATAAAAAAATTAATGGACATGGATCCGGTAAACTAAGTTTAGTTAGTCTTCTGTCCGTGTTTTCACTGTTTTCAGTCTGAATACAGTGAAAGTGGTTTTTTTTTTGTGTTTTTTATATTGAAGATGTTTTCAATTTTATTTTTTATTTTTAATGCTTATTTTTTTTGTTTTTGATGAAAATGATAACAGAGAACAGTTATGTTTTCTAAACCAAACACACCATTATTTTATTTCATTTTAATTCCCCTAATCTTTACTAATTAAACATATGAAAGATAATACTCCTATTCTTAATTTTCTTCCTCTCTTATTTCTTTCATCTACTAAACACAGTCTAAGGCATAGATTTGTTTGGGTTGAAAAAGTAAATATAATGTTTACGGTATGCATAATACTAGCTAGCTTTTATTAATTATTACCATCCAATTAAGCAACAGAAACTCAAATTCAAGTTATAGCTGTTAATGAAAGCAGCTTTATACCGACAACTTGTTCATGGCTTCTCTCTCTCTCTCTCTTTATATATATATATATATATATATATATATATATATATATATATATAACCGACTTTACTTAAAGGAGACGTGAAAGATACAAAGCTAAAAGCAACCACACACAGATCACTACCTTTCTGTTCAAAGTGGGAGCCTTCAAATTGAAAGCAAAAGAACACACCCACACACACACAAGACATGAACAAGTTGTAGGTATAAAGCTGCTTTCATTAACAGCTACAATTTGAATTTGAGGTTGCTTCCCTAGAAGATGACTTTATTAAGCATTTGTACATGTAAAAAGGATAATTTTTTGGTAATTTGAGAATTTTTACTCTTTCTCTTTAATTATGGATTGATAAAATTCAATTGAATAGTTCTATAAAAAAATAACTTTATCTTGAATAATGTGGGTGATAAATTATCAGATTGGTAGTGCTTGTGTTAGTATTTGGATTTTGAACGACGTAAGTGATACAATGTCTTTATTATTTGATGTTTGAATAATAATTTATTTTATTATGATATATATATATATATATATATATTATGGTATGTAATTTGATAGTAACGCAGTCTTAATTTGGATTTATAATTTGGATTTATACAAAAAAATAATTTGTAATTGATTTTTAAAAAAATTTGGATATGATTAATTTGTATATTTGAATGGTGATTGTTTTCTTATGATTTATATTTATAAATTATATATTTTTTGAAAAATATGTAATTTGACCGATGGTATTTGATAATACCGTCAAATCCGAAACGGCACAACGAAACAATCCGAAACTGAAACATTTCATTTAAATAGTTAAACTGAAACACTATCCGGTGTGAGATTTACAATCTTGCATACAAACCCAAATGGAGTTTGAAAATATTAAATTAAAAATTTTATAAAAAAATTATTAATTATTTGATACTTTTAATTACTACTGACCTAAAAAAACTTTAGACCAACAATTAATATCCATGAAGCTCATATACAATTCAACATTTCTCTAATGTGCATAAGCCCATAAAGAATATAGCTTAGCACGTGAAATCCGAAACATAATAAAGATAAACCCAAGTAAATGACATGTACATTTGGGGTTATCAAGATTCAAGATTCAAACATAAAACTTTTAATTCTGATACTTATGTTAGTTATTATGGATGAAAATATATATATATAAACTAATTATAAAAGAAGCATATATCAAACTCATTATATACTAGCATTTTTCCTGAGGCAAGAGTCTAATTTTTGTCACTTTTTAAGAGATATATTGCCAATAAAAAGGGAGAAAGATATCATGCATATACCAAAAAGATAATAGAAAAAAGAGAAATCATGAACAAAAATCTTCTTTACACATAAGAAAGAGGAAGAGCTAGGGAGATTTTATAGGTCCTACAGAGACAACCAAACCCTTACAAGCTAGTTATTGACTTGCTTAAGCAAATTAGCCCAAAAGTACCAAACCCCAAAGACACTTTATTTGCATATATTAATCTACTTAAGTATATATTATAACCTTTTAATTCCCTCAATATTTAATTTAATTATCACATAATTGAGCATCCTATTTTATAATCATCGTCATAACCATCACCATCGTTGAATTTGTCGATCGGATCAGACGGTGGAGGTGGCATGTACCTCTGTGGGTAAGCGTACGCATTAGCATGCATGGGAGGAGCATAATATGATTGATCACTTGCCATAGGATACGCCGTACTGTAACTCACTCCATAGACTGGAGGGACATAGTACATGTGTGGTGGATATGGATACATAGGCTGACGTGGAGGATTCAGATTCATCGAGGGCATAGGTGGGCCCTGATCGGGAGTAGACTCCGGTAATGATCCGGTGTCCTTAGGTGCATGATTATCACCGGTATTATCGGTACTCCCGTCATCATTATTAGAATTACCCTTTTGTCCTTTCTTCTTCTTTTTACCACCAGAGCCACTACCGCCACCTTCTCCACCAGGACCACCACCCTGCTGGCTTTCACCACCGGTTTTTTCCGTCTCCGGAAACTTGTCGCCATCAGCAGCGCCCTTATTCCCGCCATTGTGTGGTGATTTCTCTTGATCATCACCAACTTGTTGATGATCATCATCATCACCATCTTTAAGGCTGTTTTGGTTTTCACTGTTCTTCGACTTGGTGGCCTTTTTCTTCTCCTTCTTCTGATCAGGGTTCTGGGGCAAAAGCTCTGCGTGTTTTCCTGATCTGGCCAGCTTCTTGATTAGAGTCTCTGCGTCGACGTTGCCAGTCACTGTAACCTTGTGCTGTTGACCATCAACCATTGTGGTATAAACACCTGATCACAAACGACCAATTAATTAATATACACACAAAATTAAGAATTGTATGAGATTATACTTGTGAAATTTTTATTAGTTTAAAATAAAAAAAAATTAATCATTTAATTGTGTGTAAAGTGACACATAAATAGGGACACACATATATATATATATATATATGAATGAAGAGAGAAGAGTTATATATATTTAGACTACCTTCGATGCTTTGAAGAACTTTCTTCACTTTCTTCTTGCAGCCTTCGCAATGGATAAAGACTTTCAATACCCATGTCTGTGAAAAGAGTTGATCAGATGGAAAGAAAGCCCGCCAGAAAATGAAAAGGAAACAAGTTGACAAACGATGAACGAATTAAGAAGTAGCGCACACACACACACATATAATCACCTGGTATTTCAATGTTGCTGGAGCCTGATCTTCAGCTGGTTTTGTTGCCATTTCAGACAGAAAGAGAGAGAGAGCGATTAGGGAATCAGTTGAGAGGAAGGAAAGGGGAGGGAATGAAATTGTGGGCAGAGAGGTTTAAGATGAAGGAATTGAGTGAGATGGGAGTAAGAAAAAGGTTGGAGAAAAATGGAGAGAGAGAATAAAGCATTTGGTGTGGATGCCACATCACCTTCAACCCGATGAGCAGTGAACTACTAGAACTGTGACACGTCAGTAAGTCACGTGACAGAATCACGTGCTCACCAAACTGCTTGCCCTCACTATATCAGGGCCAAATTCTCCACTCCACTGTGTCAGTAGTAACTCTGCCGTACAGTACGTACTGATATATACAATAATACAAGCAGGCCAAAATTGATTCTAGTGGGAGACATTTTTGACAGCATATAGAATAATTGATGCTTACAGACTTACAGTTTCAGGTCAGACATGAAAATAGCTGTAGTACAAGTGTGCAACTCTGTTTCAGTCTTTAGAGCTGATATGAGAATCATAAATTCGAATGTCAATTAAAATGGAGAGATTTGAGGAACATGAAGAGTAATCCGATTAGAATCTTTATCAAGGTCGTAAATTTTGCAGCTAATAACCTCTCGGATAACTTATTTATATAAAATGTTTCGATTTTGTTTTGTTTCATTATGTGATTTTAAATTTGATAATATTTTTAAATATATATCATAAAATTTGTAATATATTATTTTTTTATATAATTTTGAATTTTTTTAAATTTAAAATTTAATAAAATTATTTTATAATCAAAATTTATACCACAAATTTTACTTAACAATTTTTTGTAGCGCAAGAGTTGATCTTCTTATTTCAGTTATTTTCTCTACAGTTATAACCAAATCATTTTCTTTTATATAACAAATATGATTTTTGTCTGTTCGTTGGATTCGCTAGAGTCATGCGAAACAATTACTTTCATAAAAAGTTTATTTACAATCACTTTAATTGAAAAATATTGAAAATATTATCACTAATGCTAGTCAAATAGTAATTAGGTTACATACAGTGAAGTTAATTAGTAAAATTACAATTTTACCTCTAAATAAGCTTCGAATAAATGAGAATGGGAACCATGACGAAAGGTAATTGTTTGTGTTGATGTAAGATTTAATTTATACGTCAATTGAGATTAAAATTATTTCGATTGGAAAAAAATTTCTCTAGAAAGATTCGTTGTTATAAATTTAAAAGATTTAATTTATGCGTCAATCGAAGTTAAAGTTGTTTCGATTGGAATAATATTTCTCTAAAAAGGTTCGTTAATGTTTTAACTAAGAAGACTTTAATGATATGTCGTTATAAATTCAAAAACAAAAATTTAATCTAGCAAGTAAAAAATAGAGTAAACAACGAATGTAATGTAACAACAAACTCAATATATGTTGATATTGAAATTTAGAACAATACTGAAACCTCACAAATATGTTTACAAGACTGAAATCTCACAAATACTATGCACTGACTCCGAATTTGTTGCAGTGAATGCTGAGTCTTCAATGTAACTTAACTCGACTTCGAGGCAGGTACTGAACAGGGTTGGAGAAGGGAATTATTGGTATCACTATGGTACAGCTACTCCTATTGATTAGAAAGTAAATGACAGAAAAGTAAAGGCTTGAAAAATAAATAAAAGTAAATATAAATAGATAGATAAATGATTGTTGGATGATTGTCTGTGTGTTTCTTATGATTTAATCCGATACTATTTATAATGTTTCAAACTTAGATAGTTGTGTTGATTTTTCCAAAGAATCTCTTACGTTTTTACTTCTCTATGTTCTTTGGATACCTTTGATTTTATTCTCAATCCATAAAAAGTCGGATTAGTGGTTATGTGTATTCGAAGTTGATGCAACATCTTCTCAAGCGTACTAACCTCGAGTCTTTAAGACTTTCGTCTCGATGTTGGTTCTCGAACTTTTTTTTTTTATGTTATTGTTTAATAAATTTTTTTGACAGTTAAAATCATCTCATGTCATTTAATGTTTTTATTACATTTCTTCATTTTCAATCATATTTTCTTTTATACTTTAAAACTTTTATACGTGGTTCAATCAGAACATAACATAACATCGCATTAAATTATTTTTAAATATATACAGTTTGTCCCTTTTTTTTGTTCTTACTCCATGTTGTAATCCTCAAACATTATTTTGCTTACGTTATTGAGAGGTAATGTTCTGTACGATTACAGTAACTCTGGCAGTCTTTCCTCGTTACAAGCATTGCCTGTTTTATTCACCATAATAAGTTTTTGACTTTTTGTAGGTACCCTACCCACCAAGAACATAAATCATTATTAACCCACCAGAAATTTAAGCCTAGAAGATTGCAAGTTTCTAACAAAAATGCATGGCCTGGAAGACCATAAGTTGATTCAAGGTTTTTGACCGGAAGCTGGTAACTTTCTCTGAAGGCCAATGTTGTTCCGGCAAGTGTTCTGACCAATTTTTTTATTAGATTGAATTTAAAAACAAAGTTTTAGATCTATGTGAAATTTTATTGATAATTTTAAAAAAATTTATTAATAATATTATTTTTAAGTTACATATTTATATTAATATTATTAATAAAATCCTCTAAAATTATTAATAGAGTTTCGAACGAATCTTAAATGTTGATTCTAAATCTGATCTAATTAATAAAATTTTGCTTATAGTTATCCTCCTTACTCTAAGAAATTCTTAAATAACATGGGTCTAAATTAATGTTGTAGACCCGTTAATAACTTTATTGATAAATTTAAAAAAGTTTACTGATAACAATTATTTTTGAATCTTATTTTATATTAATATTATTAATAATTTTTTTTTAAAATTATCTAAACGAATCTAAAATATCGAGGCAGCCAAAAAAAAATAAAAATTCACTAACTCCTGAAGACATGTACTATAGATCTGAACAACAATAATACTCCATTGAATTATGGCAAGAAATTGTGTGGGTAAAAATTTTGGAGTTAAAAAGGGACTGAGAGAGCTCTTTGCTTTTGATTCACTTTTGAATCTTGATGGGATTTTGGATTCCCGCTGCGCAAATAATGATTAGAAAAAACAAAGCAAGTACATAGATTAAGAGAAGAAAACGAGAGATCAACTTAACTTTAACAAACGTATGGACAAGACATCCTAATCCCATTTACTCCACACGACACAACACTGCAAAGCTCTCTCTTTTGTTGAGACTTTACTATGTAGCATTTTTGCTGGTACTTGGAAAAGGGTAAATCTTAATTTTAAAATTAATTTTTATGTTTTATTAAAATAAAATTAATGATCATGACATATTATTTTAGATACATTAAATAGAAATTTTGGAGGGTTAGCAACCATGAATAAAATATAACCTCCATTCCTTTATCACAAGTGTCTCGAGAAAAATTCTCACTCTCAAAACCAAAATCTTCACTAGAGTTAAATAGGAGTTTGCATTGATTCAAAAATCAAAATTCCTCGCAAATTCTGAAACAATAAAATTGAGAGACCTCATAAAGAAGAAGCAAACAAAATCACATAACCAAGCGATCAATTGCAGTCTCAGCATCCACTGAGCAGCATCCAACATAGAAGCCGTCACTTTCACATTGGAGGCCGACCAGCACTTAGTAGCTGGCCAATCATACCATTCACTTGGAAAATGAAAAAAAAAGGAAGTTTAATAATAAGACCATATAGCATTTACCCTTTTTTTTTTTTAATTGTTAAAACTCACGCACATTTCTCAAGCCTCTGTCTACTTATCGAACAGCTAGGAAAGTGTTTTTACCAATGCTCAAAAGCGGTCAGGATAGGACCATCTAGCATTCACTTTACCATGTTGTTAAGCTGAATCGAATCGAGCTTTTATCGAGCTATTCAAGTTAAAACTTGGTCAAAACTCGGTTCGATCGAGTTCAAACTTGAAAATTAAGCTTGAATAGCTTATCGAGCTAAGCTCGAATACCTTAGTATTTGGACTCGATTCGGCTCGAGTCCACCCTACATGTGATAATATGTACAGCCATTGCAACTTCATGTGCAAATAAACAAAGGTGGTACAAGCAGTAATGAAACCACCATCACAATGCCAATGGCATGATGCATAATGTGTCAGCATGACATGCATATAATCAGAAACTAATGGACACTACATAGTAGGACAAAACATAAAACATAAGCAAAAATTGAAAAACCAAAAAAAAAAAAAAAATCTAAACACGTGTTGAGAAGCAAGAAGCTACTTCAATTATGCAAAAAGCTTCCAGGTTAAATACGATTACAAAAACCCACTGACGGTATATACAAATAAACTTCTAGTGGATACCATGACTTAAGCATACACTACAATCTTTAACTAGTTCTATTCTATAAGTTCCAATAGCAGAAAGTTTGAAAAGGAAATCATGTAGTACATTTTATCAAAACTTGAAGGTTCTGCAAAAATTGCCATAACAAGAGAATAAAATAAAAAAGAAAAAATCTACACACAAAAGGTTAAAATGAATAAATAAGTAAAGAAAGTTCTATACAAGCAAGCAAAAGGACAACCAAACCCCAGATAGCACTTAGTCCAACATTCAAGAACCTACCTGCCAGTATTTTGAAACACAGCGATCAATGCAGTTATTTTCACCCATGTTTAGCTCAGACTCCTTATACCTGATGACAGAAAGATTATTTTCCTAGGAAATTAGCATTTTCTTAATAGGTGCAGTCTAAATCTTTCAATCCTTAAATCTTTTTATCAAATTGAAGAAAAGAAAAGAATATAGATTCTCATACCTTTTGTCGACGCACTTATTGAAGCATGTTTGGGCAAGCCTGAATCAAAAGAATAAGACGGAACTCAGGAATCTAAATACCACAGATGCAAATTATTTAAGAATAAAAAACAATCAAAAGACTCCAATACACCAACAATCTACATAATTTAGAAATTTTTTACCAAGAACTACCAACAACCTAAACATAAAATGCAATCTTCGTTGATGCAGCCATTTGGTCAAGTTCCAGCTTTTGAGCATGGAGATTTTAAGCTATTCTGTAATTTTATGCAGAAACTCCCTCACATTAGTAACATTTATGGATATGATCAGGGATACTAATCATATGTTAAAATTACGGTATATATGCAGAATCAAGGGCAATCACTCAATACATAGCCCATGAGTACGCTGACAAAGGGACACAACTGATAAGCCCTGGCTCTGAGAATATGGCAATCTTGTCAGTGCGGATAGAGGTGGAAGGCCACCAGTTTGATCCAGCAGCTTCAAAGCTAGTCTGGGAGCTATGCATTAAGCCTATGCTTGGCCAGACGACGGACCCAGCAGTGGTGGAGGAAAATGAAGCTAAGCTAGCTAAGGTTCTAGATGTGTATGAGGCTCGTCTGAGTCAGTCTAAGTATTTAGCTTCTGGCTTCTTCACCTGGGCAGATCTTCACCACCTCCCTACTATCCACTACTTGTTAGGGACACAAACCAAGAAATTGTTTGATTCACGATCCCATGTCAGTGCGTGGGTATCTGACATCACAGCAAGGCCTGCTTGGGCAAAGGTCATTGCCATGCAAAAGAAGTGAGGACTTAGCTTCTACCTCCTGCCAGAAGGTCATTTTTCCTTCAATAAAAGGCTAAAAGCCCGTCCTGACCTTCTGTATTTCGATTTTGGTATTCTTGTCTTCGGATGTATTCAGTGTCGTTCCTTTCAACCTTTGAGTTGATGCCATGAGGCTTTTGTTCTAATAATAAAAATTGTCTTCAGCTTTTAAGTATTCAAGCCAATGCAAGTGATTCAAAATTTACTATATTTAAAAAGGATTAGTTAAAGAGTAGTAAAATGCAAACACGGTCATATGATCCCAACTGTTTGATTCAAGGCCTTACTCGAAGAAGTTTAAGTTTTTCTTACTCTTCCAAAGAACTTAGAATACATATGCAAAGAAGTGCCTAATAGCCAATGCCGTGATAGAGAAGTGAAAACATATGTTGATAATTTGAGCAAACATTAAAACAAACTTGTTGAGCTAGATCAACTAGGAGGAACCTTTCTAATGGTAGCTCTTAATCATAATCCTATATAGACAATAATCTGTTCTTACTCTAATTGTCAACAACTCTCGAATTCTAATGTCCTATTGTTAATAGGTAAATACAGATACAATGAATACGTAAAAATATTTTCAACTTATTCTGGGATCAGGAAATTGCAATTCGAGGTGCAAATGAATTATCAATTATAATCAACTTCAAAAATTTGGAGATCAAGTTCTGTAACTTCGAGTTCTTTTACCTGTGATGGAACTCTGGGTAGTGACAGCTGATAGAAGGTTGAGAGTCTTGAGACAGGGCTTGTGGATTCTGGATATGTATAGAGGTTCTATTGCTTTCTTCCCCTGACTGGCAATAAGAAGTTCCAGGGTTATTCCCATACGAGGATGCAAAAGGATCACATAATATAATCAGCCTATTGATGCAAAATTGTCCTATTAAAAAGGGATCGTATCCTTCATAAGTTCATAATCACTCTTTGATTCAAGTCCAACCAAAATATAGGGGTATCTCTTCACAAGAAAACAGCTTGACCTTTTTCTGCACCGAAACGCAGTGGAATCTACTGAGGTAATAATTCATAAACGTTCTCCTGGGTTTCAGGTTTCATAGAACTAAGGCCAAGGTCCTTTTTGAGTCCCCTCTCGTTCATCAATTCCCTCATGTTTTCAAAATCACTCCATCTTCCCATCTCAGCATACAAATTAGACAGCATAACATAGTAAGCACTATTCTCTGGCTCCAATTCCACAAGCTTCTTAGCTGCAAACTCACTCAATTCCAAGTTCCCATGAGTTCTACAACCAGCCAGTAATGAACCCCACATAGACTTAATAGGCTCGAAAGGCATTCCTCTTATGACCCTGAAAGCATCATCAAGACACCCTGCACGTGCCAAGAGATCGACTAAACAGGCATAATGTTTTACACTGGGTGAGAATCCATACTTCCCATCAAGCAATGAACTAAAGATCTGTCGCCCCATATCTACCAATCCGGAATGACTACAGGCACAAAGCACCTCAACCAAAGTCACGTTATCGGCTTTAAACCCTTCTTGTTCCATTTTATAAACCATGATACTGCCTCTTCTCCATTTTTAGCGAGAGCTAGCCCTTTAATGACAGCATTCCAAGTAAAAACATTCTTCTCTTTCATGCTACCGAAAACACTCAACCCCTCTTCAATCCTCCCACACTTTCCATACATATTAATCAAAGCAGTCCCCAGAATCACATCCAATTCCCAGCCACTCCTCCTTATAAAGTCGTGTATCCAAACACCCATCTTGGTAGCACCAAAACTTGCGCACGCGGCTAAAGCATTCACCATGGTCACACGGTTAGGCACCACACCTGCATACTGCATCTGTTCAAAAGCAATCAGCGCATCATCATACTTCTCAGTACTCCTATACCCTGTCACCAATACAGTCCACGACACAACGTCCCTCTCAGGCATCTCATCAAACAGTTTACCACACAACCTCATATAGCCACATGATGCATACACATTCAACAGAGAATTTGCCACGTACATATCAATAACATGACCCAATTTCACAACATGGGTATGCACGCATTGCCCTTTTTTCAGTTCATTAAAGTCAGCCAAGGACTTGAAGAGAAAAGGAAATGTGTAGTTATTGGGGAAAATGGAGTTCTTGTGCATGTGGGTGTATATAAAGTAAGGTAAATGAGGGGTTTGGTTGTGAGAGAAGGCTTTAATGAGAGAGTTGCAAATGAAGACATGCGGTTTAGGGAGTTGCAATGGTAGTGTTTGATTGTATGTTTTGGATGATTAGTTGGGCTTGGATTTGGTGAATGTGGGGATGAAAAGTGCAGTTGTTCAAGAAGTGGATGATCCTGTTAGCTGTGACACTCACCTGTGGGTATGGTATCATGGATGCAGGGGCAAGAAAGATTCTGTTTGGTTGCCAAGAAAGAAAACTAATCAATGAGCCAATGAATTGGAAGATTCGTGTAACAACAACAAATAGTTGGCGGAGGGTTGAATTCTTAGAGAGTTTGCATTGATTCAAAAATCAAAATTCCTCGCAAATTCTGAAACAATAAAATCGAGAACCACATAAAGAAGAAGCAAACAAAATGACATAACCAAGTGATCAATTGCAGTCTCAGCATCCACTAAGCAGCATTCAACATAGAAGACGTAACTTTCACATTGGAGGCCGACCAGCACTTAGTAGCTGGCCAATCATACTATTCACCTGGAAAATGAAAAAAAGGGAAGTTTAATCATAAGACCATATAGCATTTACTTTTTTTTTTTTATTGTGAAAACCCACGCACATATTTCAAACCTCTGTCCACTTATCGAACAGTTAGGAAAGTGTTCTTACCAATGCTCAAAAGCGGTCAGGATAGGACCATATAGCATTCACTATATCATGTGGTTAAGTTGGAATCGAACCGAGCTTTTATCAAGCTATTTAAGCTCAAACTCGGCTCGATCGAGCTCAAATCTGAAAATTAAGTTTGAATAGCTTATTGAACCGAGCTCAAATAGCTTATCGAACCGAGCTCGAATACCTTAGTATTCGGATTCGATTCGGCTCGAGTCCACTCCTACATATGATAATAAGTACAGCCATTGCAACTTCATGTGCAAATAAACAAAGGTGGTACAAGCAGTAATGAAACCATCATCACAATGTCAGCATGACATGCATATAATCAGAAACTAATGGACACTACATAGTAGGACAAAACATAAAACATAAGCAAAAACTGAAACACCAAAAAATAAAATTAAAAATCTAAACACGTGTTGAGAAGCAAGAAGCTACTTCAATTATGCAAAAAGCTTCCAGGTTAAATATGATTACAAAAACCCACTGACGGTATATACAAATAAACTTCTAGTGGATACCATGACTTAAGCATACACTACAATCTTTAACTAGTTCTATTCTATAAGTTCCAATAGCAGAAAGTTTGAAAAGGAAATCATGTACTACATTTTATCAAAACTTGAAGGTTCGGCAAAAATTGCCATAACAAGAGAATAAAATAAAAAAGAAAAAATCTACACAGAAAAGGTTAAAATGAATAAATAAGTAAAGAAAGTTCTATACAAGCAAGCAAAAGGACAACCAAACCCCAGATAGCACTTAGTCCAACATTCAAGAGCCTACCTGCCAGTATTTTGAAACACAGCGATCAATGCAGCTTTTTTCACCCATATTTAGCTCAGACTCCTTATACCTGATGACAGAAAGATTATTTTCCTAGGAAATTAGCATATTCTTAATAGGTGCAGTCCAAATCTTTCAATCCTGAAATCCTTTTATCAAATTGAAGAAAACAAAAGAATATAGATTCTTATACCATTTGTCGACGCACTTATTGAAGCATGTTTGGGCAAGCCTGAATCAAAAGAATAAGACAGAACTCAAAAATCTAAATACCACAGATGCAAATTATTTAATAATAAAAAACAATCAAAAGACTCCAATACACCAACAATCTACATGATTTAGAAATTATTTACCAAGAACTACCAACAACCTAAACATAAAATGCAATCCTCGAAAATGCCAAATGGTGCAGACCTTAGAAAGCAAAGGGTTTGCAACATGAATCTAGGGTCTACACCCTAAATCTTGGTTATGGAACCAACAAATTTTAATCTAAAATCCTTAAATCAATATGATTCGTTCATCTTCAAAACAAGTTCATCCATAGGCAATGATTTTTATTTCAAATAAACAGGATGCTCTGCCATATGATACAATATTTCAAAGAAATTCACAACATTTTTTTTATAAGTCTGAATAAAAAATGACAACATCATGTGACCCTGGGTATGAGCTTTGCAAATTCAGTCCGTCATTTACATATTTCTAATACAACTTTTTGCTTAATACACATTTGACAAAAATAATTTTGATGGTATCTTATGCCACATAATTTACAATGGCGGGATATACCTGTTAAATAATTCTACCCTATACTCCATCTCTGTTTCTGCCATACCAAATGCCTGCTCAATTATTTCAAAAACAAAAGACCCACGATGAGAATGAAAACTCAAAGCACAAACTTTAAATTAGAATTCAAATGCAAAACAAATACTATCAAAGTATAACTACAATGGTTGACATCCTAGAACTTCAAGACCAAAGCACCAAACAGAAATTCGAGTGAAGATTCTAGCTGGCGTTAATTCATTGATTTCTAGCACCAACCATGTTCACCATTGACCACAGAGTACCAACGTAGTGAAAACTCACCCTGGCAGATAATATGCATCCAAATTCAAGAAACCCATATAAATTTTTGAGGTACCCAATAAAAAAAGGAAAATGAAAACAGTGAAATGCTTAGCATAAAAACACAAACAACTCAAATCTGATCTTCTAAATTTAATTTTCATTAATCATTAAGCTTAAAAAACAGATTAGAAGAAAAAGATGAAAAAAAGGAGCCAGCTGTTCTTTATCAATCCCCATGGTGGAGCATTGTTGGCAGCCATTAGACCCTGGAACAAAAATAACAGATACTTAAAGAAATTATTTCAAAAACAGATAAAATAAAAACCGAAAACACGAACACATTTTGATTTTTTATATAAATCTTACTCTAATGAACAGCCCCGTATCAATGAAACACAGACAGAGAGAGGAAGCAAAAAGATTAAATTAAAACCCTTACTTGAGCGTTACATACCTCGGATCTGGAACTGAATTAGACGAAGAGGCAGTGGCACCAGTGCCATTCAGAAGAGATGTGAGAGAAACGGAGCAGAAATAAAACAGAAGCCCTGGCTTGAGTGTCATAGCTCAGGTCGTAAATTTCCTTTCTTTTCCTTTTTCTAAATTTTTTTTCAGCTGGTCATAACTTTGAAAATTTTTAAAAGTATTAATAAAATTTTTAACGAATCTAAACAATTGTAAAAATCTAATCAAAATTTTTTGATAGAGAGTGCAAACACTTGAGCTTGATATTTATTTTGTTTTTGATTGTTTTGATTTTGTTTTGGTTTTTTTATTTCTTGATTTTACTTGGATATCAAATTGAAGAAATCAATTAACATAATAGAAAAATAAAATAGAATACCTTTTAATTTAATTATATTAGTATTTTAATTTGATTTTTAATCATTATCAAAATAAAAACATTAAATTGCTAATGATATTTATCATTTAATTTTAATTAACATTAATTAATATTGAGTTTCTACTTACTTTATTCATTGATTGTTATAACAAGTGACTCATTTCCTTCCATAATTATGTTGAGCATTTGTTTGTAGTAGCTCAATTGCATTGTTGTTTAGATATGAGACAATTGGGTAGGATAATTTTTTTCCCACTTTGCATTCCTTTACTGACTTTAATGCTTTGGCTTTGTTGCCATGGGTCGTTTATGTATCTCATGTATAAAGCAAATTGGTATTCTGTTGGCACAAGAGCAACGGAAAACATGGTGCAATTTTTTTCATATGTTCTAATTCCAGCTTTCTTTTGTTCATGTGTCTGTTTTAGAGGGCTTGCGCTACTACTCAGTTCCAGAGGTGATCATGAGCCCGTGGCCGAAAAACCCGATTTGATGCAGCCCTTTAAAATTTGCGAACATCAAGCACTAAAGGTTTGCGAACATTATAGTAGCCGATAATGGGATTTGTCCACTTATCCATCTTGGCCTCGAACAACAATGGAACATCAAGAATAATAACCTAAGACGCCCTGATCCACAGCTTCAGCATTTCCAGAAAGATACCGGAATATATAAAGGGAGCCAACAGCCTAAAAGATGATATGTAACAAAATCTCAAAACTGAACATGCAAGTTCTAAAGAAATTAGTCATTGCAACTCTGTGATGGTATATTACCAAATACAGTGACAAATTTAGGCAATGTATAAAAAATAATAGGCATTATATCTCCTGATAAAAGGAGATTATTACCTGGACAAGTCAAAACTCGTAAGTAATAGAACCTATCACTTGTTTAGGGTTAGAAGAAAACATTGCTCCCAACTGCCTCTAAAGTTTTATATGTAATATATTACCAGATCTAGAAATCAATTCTTAAGTGTGCTGAAGTGATAATTGAGCACGTAAAAAATTATGATATATATGCAGAATCAAGAGCAATTACCCGATACATAGGGCATGAGTACGCTGACAAAGGGACCCAACAGATAAGCCCTGGCTCTAAGAATATGGCAATCTTGTCAGTGTGGAAAGAAGTGGAAAGCCACCAGTTTGATCCAGCAGCTTCAAAGCTAACTTGGGAGCTAGTCTTTAAGTCAATGTTTGGCCTAACAACGGACCCAAATGCGGTGACGGAACATGAACAAAAGCTAGCCAAGGTTCTAGATGTGTATAAGGCTCGTCTGACTCAGTCTAAATACTTAGCTTCTGACAGCTTCACCTTGGCGGATTTGCATCACCTCCCTGCTATCCACTACTTGTTGGGGATACAAACCAAGAAATTGTTTGATTTACGACTCCATGTCTCTGCGTGGGTATCTGACATCACAGCAAGGTCTGCTTGGGCAAAGGTCATTGCCATGCAAAAGAAGTGAGGACTTGGCTGTTGCTTACTGCCAGATGGTCATTTTCTTTCAATAAAAGCCCCCCGTTTTGACCTCTGCATTTCGATTTTGGTATTATTGCCTTCAATCTTCAATGTGGTCAGTGTCGTTCCCCTAATTCAATCTTTGAGTTAATGGCATCATGAGGTTTTTTTTTTTTTTAAAAGCGAAGGGAATTTCATTGATCTGAAAAATGGGCAGCACTCAATTTGAAAAATTGCAGTCTTTAAAGATTTATTTATCCCACTTAGTTGCTTTGGATTATGACAAATAGCCTTCTATAATTGTTTACACCAAATTTGGACCCAAAGAATTTTGACCTAACTAAAATCCATTTGAATCATCACGAGGTAGGCCATTTAATTGAGTTAATGGATCAAGGGTTTAATGCAAATCAATTTAAGCCATAGACTAATAAATCAATCACACCGATAAAAATTAATATGGGCCATTGTATCCAAAACGAAATGGTTTGAACTATAACAAATAACACCAAAAAAATTAAATTGAAAGCCGCTTAAGGTGAACCCAAATATAAGTCATGCAGGTGTTAACTTGTTTATCTTTTAACTACCGTATTAGTGAAGATAAATTAGGATAACCACCTTCTAATATTTTGGAATGGTTATTACATTAGATGGCCACTACGGGTGTTAAGGGAAAAAGGTATTCAATTGCCGCCTCTTTTTGCACATTAAACGTGCCTGTAGTACAGGCCAGATCTGCAGGGCTCCTGAGCCCTTATGAAGTAGTACTAGCCTACTAGGTCACATTCCATTGATGTGAATTTGATTTTTTTTCTTTATAATAAAAAGAGTGAACTTGAATGTTAAAGGAACCATAATAGTTGTAATGATACAATTGTTTAGTAATGTCAACACAAGATACATGAATTATGCAATAAACATACCAGAAACACAAGGGCGCACATTGATGTAGGACATAATAATTAATATTTTATTTTGTTTTTCTTTTCTTATTAGGATTAACTTTAATTTTTTTTTAAATATTTTCTTTATTAAGATTAGGAATGTTTACTTTTCTATTATGACTCTATGCTTACTTTTCTACTAGGACTAGATTTACTTCTTTTACAAGTAATAGGATTTTTTTATCACTATAAATAGGTGATCCCATTATTGTATTTTTCAAAACTTTGATCAATAGAATTATTAAGAGAATTTTTCTCAAAATTCTGCGAAGTGTTGTCTTTGCAACTTGTGGGTTGGTGTTCTATCTTTGGGTAAGAAACGTTGTTTTCTTCTCCATTTTAGGGTGCGCCCAGAAGAAAAGGGTTGAAGACACTGTTCTTCTTTCCTCCTTGGTGCACTAAGGTTAAACTCAAGTGTTCCACTACGTTAGTTGGTATCAGAGCAGGTTTCCTAATCATGGGCAGCCAACATAATGGGGACAACCCATGTAATGATGACGTTTGTGACAGTGAGGCTCCTTCGAGAGTTGAGTTCCAGAATCTCTAACAGTCCATTCAACGGTTGCAAGAGACTTTAGAGCAAATGTAACTTGGATTCAATCAACATTACTGAGACTATGACGCCCGAGATAACGATGGAATCCGGGTAAGGTCAGCCCACCGCTTTCAGCCTAGGCCCCGAGGTAATCTAGTCTATGACAACAACAGTGATGATGAAGATTACGCTGATGAAGTTTTTGGTATCAAAGCCAGATGTGGCATAAGGTATGGAGGTCATGGGTGCAGAGGCGCTAGTTATATGGGTAACGCCTATGATGGTGGCTATAAGGATGCTTATAAAGAGCACTCTAGGCATCAGGATTATGGTAGGGAGGATTCCAAGGAATACTGAATACATGAGTATTCCTGAAGAACGAAAGGTCAAGTTGGTGGCGTATAAGTTCAAGGCAGGAGTATCCACTTGGTGGGAACAGTTGCAAGTTTCTTGATCCCGGCAGGGGAAGAAACCCATGACTTTATGGCTGAAGATGAAACGGCTTCTCAAAGCTCAGTTTCTACCACCTGACTTTGAATAACGATTGTTCCAGCAGTATCAAGAGTGTCGCCAAGGGATCAGTACAGTCCAAGTATATGTTGATGAGTTTTATAAACTGTCGCCAAGAATGATATTATGGAGACCGAAGCCTAACAAGTGGCTAGGTTTATTGGTGGGTTGCATATGGCAATCCAAGACAATGTGCCTATGCAACATGTGTTTACTCTTACTGAAGCTGTTAGACTAGCTACCCGAGCAGAGATATAGTTAGAGCGTCTAAGAGCTTCAACCTGGGAGCGAAACCTAAGTGATTCTCAGGGAAAACAACCAATGGTCATTCTCGAGATCACCACTCAGTCCATAGTCCCGGGAAAGAAGGTAGTCGGTGGCAGCACTAGTGGACCAAGACAGTCAGGGACCATACCCCCTTCTACCAACCCTTATGCACGACCCGAGCCAATTAGTGTTTCAAGTGTAACTAACTAGGGCATAAATCCAGTCAATGCTCGAGAAGAAAGATAGTGAATTACATTGACACCGAGACTGGTGAGGTGGAAAAGTATGAGGAGTTTGAAAAGGAAGATGCTCTCAAGGAAGAAACATCCGAGTACCTGGAAACAGTAGCCAATGTCAATTCTTTCCCTATCCTTGTTTATCCAACAAGTACTCTTATCCTCGAGAAATGAAGACCAAACACAATGGCACAATATCTTTTGAACAAAATGCACTGTCAACCAATGAGTATGTGATGTGATCATTGATTGGGGCAGTAGAGAGAATATAGTGTCTCGAGTGATGGTGACAAAGTTAGGCCTAAAGACCAAGAAGCACCTAGCTCTTTACAAGATTGGATGGATCAAGCAAGGTACCAAGACACTAGTTACCAAGCAGTGTCAGTTCACCTTCTCAATCGGCAAACACTATTCAGACTCCATTCTTTGTGATATTGTTGAGATGGATACTTGTCACATAATTTTAGGGAGACTATGGTAATTCGACATGGACGCCAAACATAAAGGCCGTGATAATGTTTATATTGTCTTTCAGAAGGGTTAGAAGATAATATTTAGACCACTGAAAAAAGACTTGATTGGGGCACCTACCCGAACCTAGAGGAAATAGGTTTTGTTGACCGAGGGGGCTAAGTTACTAGAGGAGGTCAAGGAAGCCCAATAGATCATTGCATTGGTAGTTGAGGGAGCCACTATGCCTATGTCACAAACCATTCCCGAGCCAGTACAAGAGATGCTAGAAGAGTTTCAGGACATCATCCCCGAGGAGATGCCCGATGGAATCCAACCCATTAGAGACATCCAACATTGTATTGACCTAGTGCCTGGAGCTAGTCTACCCAACCTTCCACACTATCGAATGAGCCATAAGGAGAATGAGATCCTACAAGAACATGTAGAGGGACTAATGCGGAATGGACAATTACGAAAAAGTATGAGTCCATGTATCGTACCAGCTTTGCTTGTACCAAAGAAAGATGGTAGTTAACGGATGTGTGTGGATAGTCGAGCTATCAACAAGATCACATTGAAGTACAAGTTCCCTATTCCTCGGATAGGTGATATGTTTGATATGCTAGCAAGAGCTAAGATCTTTTTGAAGATCGATTTGAAGAGTGGTTATCGTCAAATAGTATCTGACTGGGAGATGAATGGAAGATTGTATTCAAGACTAAAGAAGGACTCTACGAGTGGATGGTGATGCCATTTGGACTTTCTAATGCACCGAGTACATTAATGCGAGTTATGCACCAGGTATTAAAACTCTTCATCGATAAATTTATTGTAGTTTATTTCGATGACATTCTTATCTACAGTTGCAACGCAAGAGACCATATGAGTCACGTATGGCAGGTAATGAAGACCCTTCGTGAACACAAGCTCTTTATAAACTTGAAGAAGTGCACCTTTATGATGGACCAGCTATTCTTTCTCGGATTTGTAGTCAGTTCAGATGGATCAGGTTGATGAGGACTAGGTGAGTGTAATTCGAGAGTGGCCCACATCAAGGACTATCGGGGAAGTCAGAAACTTTCGCGGGTTAGCAACCTTCTATCGGAGGTTCGTTCGAAATTTCAGCAGCATAGTGGCCCCTATCATCGAGTGCATGAAGAAAAATGGTTTCTATTGGGGTGAAGAAATCGAGAAGAGTTTCGAACTAATAAAAAAGAAGCTATACACAACACCGGTACTAGCTCTACCCAACTTCAACAAATTGTTTGAGGTTGAGTGTGATGCGTTAATTGTAGGGATTGGAGCTGTATTGACTCAAGAAGGAAAGCGCATTGAATTTTTTAGTGAGAAGCTCGGGGAGACGAGACAGAAATGGTCAACATATGAGCAGGAACTTTACGCTATTCTGAGTGCATTGAAGGTATGGGATCACTACCTTATTCAACGAGAGTTCATCCTTTACATTGACCATCAAGCTTTGAAGTTTATCAACAGTCAGAAAAATATGAATCGAATGCACGCCCAGTGGATATCTTAAATTTAGTGATTCACTTTCTCCCTTAAGCATAAATCAGGGAAGCTGAACCGAGTAGCTAATGCATTGAGTCACCGAGCTACACTATTGGTAAGTTTATAAGCTGCAATAATAAGATTCGAGTGCCTCAAGGAGTTATATAAAACAGATGAGGATTTTGAAGATGTTGACCCTCATCTATATTTTAATGATAACAAAACACAACTGTTATAATACTAACAGTGCTATCTAAGTTAAGCGATAAAAGCATTTAGCCAAAGATCAAGGTACAAGATCTCAACCCGAATCAAACTCCAAGTAAAAATAGAAGATCTAGTATAGGGTCAAGGTATTTAAACTAGTTGTAAATCTCACATGTTCAGGAAATTAGCTTGTCAAATGGCTCATTTTGAAAAGACATTTTAAAAACTAACATTTTAAAATCAAAACCTTTTATAAGAATGAAAAACTGCGTTAAAAAGCAACATAGTCGACTGGGTACTTACACCAGAAGACTGGTGTTTTGGAGAGTGTGTCCACAGTCGACTGGATGCTTCATACCAGTCGACTGGTGTTTTGGACAGACAGTCCCCAGTCGACTGGTACTTTGGACAGAAAGTTCCCAGTCGACTGGTAAGTCCTACCCAGTCGACTGGTACCAGTCATAGACTTAAAAATGGGGTTTTTAACTTGACTCAGTCGACTGGTACTAAGATCCAATCGATTGGTAGTTCAAAAAATATGACCGTTGAGATGCGAGATTTCAGCACAAATTGTACCAAAACGTACCAAATCAGTTGAGAACGGGTATATTACATCAAAGCTATATAAACCCACTCTATTGAGCATTTCAAAATAAGAGAACAGATATTCAATCAAGTTTTTACTCATTGATACACAAAAGCTTTGATAAAAGAGAGATATTATTCAGTTGTATAAGCTTTCATTGTTGTCTCTCTACTATTTACTTTACAGTATCTATTGTAAATGGATTAGCTTCCGAAAGAAAGAGATTAGCTTCCGAGAGGAAAAGATTAGCTTCCGAGAGGAAGAAGTTTGCTTCCGAGAGGAAAGGGGTTTTGCTTCCAAGAGGAAAGGGTTTTGCTTTCAAGAGGAAGGGATTGATTGTAAGGTTTGTGAAACACCCATGAAGTTGCACAACTAAGTTTCTTAGTGGATTACTTCAAGGAGGTTCCTTGAAGAGAGTGGACGTAGGGTCAGAACGAATTTGATATTACCGAATCACTATAAACTGAGTTTGCATCTTCTATTCCTTAAACTCTTTTATTTTTAGCACATTACTTGTTTACATGCTTGTTGGTTTATCTGTTTTTATAAACTTGTGATTGATTAGAGAAAGTTTTTAAAAACCCAATTCACCCCCCTCTTGGGTTGAAACCTCAGTCTTCAATTGGTATCAGAGCCTCGTTATCAATTTTAAGCTTAATATCCTTGAGTTGATTCGTTGGCAGCAAATAGTTATTCTGAGGGACACTCATACACTAGGCCTCCCTTGTTCAATGGCTCCAACTATAACTATTAGAAAAACAGGATGAAAATCTTTGTCAAATGACAAGATTATAATCTATGGAGAGTCATAGAAGAGGGACCTAGAATTCCATCAAAAAAATTACTATTGGAGAAATCAATCATACAATGCCTAAACTCAAAACTGAGTTCAATAATGAGGATTATAGAATGATGTCTTTCAATAGTAGAGCAACAAGAATTTTACATTGTGCTTTAGATATATCTGAATACAATAAAATCTTTGCATGTGTTTCAGCTAAAGAAATATGGAATAAATTGCAAGTTACATATGAAGGAACTAGTAAGGTTAAAAAATAAAAAATCTATATGCTAGTATCTGAATATGAATCTTTTAGAAAGTCTCCTAAAAAAACAATTTCTCAAATGCACTCACGTTTCACAACTATTGTTAATGGTTTGAAGCTTCTTGGTAGGAACATTGAGGAATTTGAACTAACAAGAAAAATCTTAAGATCTTTGCCATTCACATGGAAAGCAAAGAAGATGGCTATCATGGAGGCCAAAGATCTCAACAAACTTGATGTTGAGACACTTCTTGGGTCATTGTTGACATATGAGATGGAAGAAATGAATCTCATTGTCAATGATGATGAGAAGAAGAAAAAGGTGATTGCTCTCAAAGCCTCTACATATAACAGAGAAGAGGAATCGAAAGAAGAGGCAGTGAGTAGCAAAGAAGATGGTGAAATGGCTTTAATCACCAAATGGTTTCATAGATTCTTGAAGAAAATCAAGAAACCATACACCAAGGATCTCATATCAAAAAGGGAACCACTTGTGTGCTATGGATGCAAGAAGCTTGGTCACATCAAAGTCGATTGCAAAACTACAAGTAAACCATATAAGAGCTTCAAGAAGAAAGCTATGATAGCAACTATTTGGAGTGATAATGAAGAAGATGAATCCTCGGATAAAGAATTCGGATACGAGGAAATTGCTAACCTATGCCTTATGACAACTGATGATGAAAATGAGGTATTATCTTCTCCCTCTTCTTGAAATAACATTGTTAATAGTAGTGAGGAATTGTTAGAAGTCATAAATGAAATGCATGATGAATTGAAAAAATTTGATTCTAAGAACTTAACTCTTAAGAAAGAAGTATCATCTCTTTCTAAAGAAATGATAAGTCTAAAAGAAGAAAAAGATAAACTATCTTCATTGCTTTATGATTCTTCTCAAGACTTTCTTAAAAATGAAAATGAAAATTTAAAGAAGAAGATATTAGAATTGAATGATACTATATCTAGACTCATAAGTGCTTTCTTGCCAAATATTAAGTGGAGGAAAATATGGGTTTGGATACTCTCCAATAGGCAAGCAAAAATCAAAAGAGAGCTTATTCATCAAAGCTTCATGTGTGAATGAAGCCTCTGCTTCAAAGGTCAAAAACACACCTACATTGAATGATAGCATGTCTAGAAATGCTAATTCTAATGCATATATAAGAATGAAAAATCCTAGAAAAACTCATGCTTATATGTATGCTCATTCAAGAAATGCTTATACACATCTTAGGAATAATCATCATATGTATCCTAGAAACTATATGTGTAATAAAAAATTGCACACTGCACATCCATATACTAGGAGTTACCATCATGGTCATCCTAGAAATAGTGTGCATACAAGCATGTATCATAGAAATCATCTTCATACATTTTCTGGAAATGACATGCTTGTATGAAGATAGATCACCATATGTTGTTAAGAAAGTATGGGTCCCAAAAGCAACCATATTTTCAAGGACTAACCCCAAAGGACCCAAGAAATTTTAGGTACCTAGAAATGCCATTGTGTATCCTTGTGTGATGTAGATATGTCTCCACACTAAGGAAAAAGGTAACTGTTGGAACCTTGATAGTGGATGCTCAAAACACATGACCCGTGATAAAAGTGTATTCAAGGAGTTAACTCTAGGAGATGGTGGACTTGTCACCATTGGAGAAAACACAAAAATAAAGATCATCAGGAATGGAAAAGTTGGTAATGATTTTTCAACCATAGATAATGTATTGCTAGTACAAGGTCTTAAGCCAAATTTACTAAGTATTAGTCAACTTTGTGACAAAGGCAACAAAGTCACATTTGAAACCTCTCATTATCTAGTTATAGACATCAAGAATAACAAGATTAAGTTTGTTGGTCATAGACATGAAAATATCTATATAGTTGATTTAAAATCATTGCATTCCGAAAGTGAAAAATGTTTTCCTGCATTTAGTGAAAATTCATGGCTATGGCATAGAAGGCTTGATCATGTGAACATGAATTTACTTAAAATCATTTCAAGGAAGGATTTAGTCATTGGACTTCCCAAAATCAATTTTGAAAAAGAGAAAGTATGTGATGCTTGTCAAATGGGAAAACAAACTAGGATTTCTTTTAAATCAAAGAATGTAGTCTCAACTACTAGACCATTGGAACTTTTGCATATGGATTTATTTGGTCCAATAAGTACCATTAGTCTAGGTGGCCATCAATATACTCTTGTTATTGTTGATGACTATTCAAGATATACCTTTTTTATCTTTATTACTTACAAGGATGAAGCTTTCAAAGGATTTAAAAACTTTTGCAAAAATGTTCAAAATGAAAAAGGAATTTGTATTTCAAGCATTAGAAGTGATCATGGAAAAAAAATTTGAAAACTAAAGTTTTTCAAAATTTTGTGATAAAAATGGAATTGATCACAACATTTCAGCTCCTAAAGCTCCTCAACAAAATGGAGTTGTTGAGAGGAAAAATAGAGCTCTAGAAGAATTTGCAAGAACAATGCTTTGTGAAAATAGTTTACCAAAATATTTTTGGGCTGAAGCAGTAAACACTTCTTACTATATCTTGAATAGAATTTTAATTAGGCCTATGCTTGATAAAACTCCATATGAATGATGGAAAGGTAGAAAGCCTAATATCTCCTACTTTCGTACATTTGGTTGTAAATGCTTCATCCTAAACAAAAATAAAACTAACTTGGGTAAATTAAGACCGATGAAGGAATATTTTTAGGATATTCAACCTCTAGCAAGGCTTATAGAGTTTTCAACAAGAGAACTCTAGTGGTAGAAGAATCCATACATGTAACTCTTGATGAGTCTAACCCAATTAGTAGTAGAAAATTTTCTTTTAATGATGATGCAGATTTTATTCCAAGAATAGAAACACTTGCTCCCATTTTTGACCCAAAAGAGAGTCTACCTCAAACAAATGAAGAGATGGAAACTCTCAAATTGGACCAACCATCTACAAGCTGACAAGAGGATAATCTTCCCAAAGATTAGAGGTATGTAAATTATTCCCCGATTGATCAAGTGATTGGTGATCTTTCACAAGGGGTAAGAACTTGTTCCTTTATTAGAAATATTTGCAATTATGTAGCTTATTTGTCTTAAATAGAACCTAAGCCTTTTATAGAGCCGAAAAGGATAATGATTGTATAATTGCCATACAAGAAGGAATAAATCAATTTGAAAGAAACAATATATGGAATCTAGTCCCTAGACCTAGGAATCATACAATAATTGGAACTAAATGGGTATTTAGAAATAAGATGGATGAGAATGGAATAGTAACTAGGAACAAGGCTAGACTAGTTGCTAAGGGATATAATCAAAAGAAGAAGGAATAGACTTTGATGAGACCTATGCTCCTGTAGCTAGATTAGAAGCTATTAGAATGTTATTAGCCTTTGCATACTTTAATAAGTTTAAGTTATTTCAAATGGATGTAAAGAGTGATTTCTTAAATGGCTTTCTAGAAGAAAAGATTTATGTTGAACAACCTCTTGGATTTGAAAATCCTAGTCTTCCAAATCATGTCTACAAGCTTTCTAAAGCTCTGTATGGGCTGAAGCAAGCTCCAAAAGCATGGTATGAAAGACTAAGCAAATTTTTAATAGACAATAATTTTATAAGAGGTAAAGTAGACACAACATTCTTCACTAAAACTCACATAAATGACACTATACTAGTCCAAATATATATTGATGATATTATATTTGGTGCTACTAACGAATCTATGTGTCAAGAGTTTGCAAAGTGCATGCAAGGTGAATTTGAGATGAGCATAATGGGAAAGCTTACCTACTTCCTTGGACTTTAAATCAAACAATTGAAAGGAGTCATATTCATTAATCAATCAAAGTACACTAAGGACCTACTAAAGAGGTTCAGGATGGAAAGCTCAAAGCCACTTGGTATTCCTATGAGCACATCTACAAAACTTGACCTTGATGAAGGAGATAAATATGTAGATACTAAATATTATAGAAGCATGATAGGCGCATTGCTTTATTTAACTGTAAATAGATCTGATATAATGTTCAATGTATGCATGTGTGCTAGATTTCAGGCTAATACTAAGGAATCACATGTAGTTGCAGTAAAAAGAATCCTTAGATATCTACAAGGAACTCAAACCATAGGATTATGGTACTCTAGAGATTCATCTTTTGAGCTTGTAGGATATTCAGATGCTGATTTTGCTGGATGTGGGTTAGATAGAAAAAGCATAAGTGGAACATGTCAATTCTTAGGTGCAATGTTAACCTCTTGGTTTTCTAAGAAACAAAACTCCTTTGCACTATCAACCATTGAAGCGGAATATGTAGCAGTTGGAAGTTATTGTGCCCAAGTGTTATGAATGAAACAACAACTAGAAGATTATGGCATGAACTTTAAAAGTATCCCTATACATTGTGGTAATACTAGTGCTATCAACCTAACCAAGAACCCTATTCAGCACTCTAGAACTAAACACATAGAAATTAGACATAATTTCTTAAGATCATGCTAAAAAAGGTGATATAAGACTAGAATTCATACCATCAGAAAGTCAAATAGCTGACATTCTTATAAAACCTCTAAGTGAAGCTAGCTTCTGCAAAATTAGACTATTAATGAGATTGCTAGATTATGATAAATTATATGTATGATTGCTTCATCATTCATCATTTTACATATTTGACATCTAGTGAAAGAGTATTAAACCTTATTTAATGTCTCCCTCACTCAAGATGGCATAGATAAACAAATTTCGTGCTAAGACTCGTAGACTGAAAATTTTCTTAAGGGCCTAGTCGACTGGTAAGTCTCTGCCTATTCTTCTAGTCAACTGGTAAGGCTATACCAGTCGAGTAGACCTTGTTTATAGCCATTTTTTGAAATTCAATTATCAACCCAATTGACTGGTATGAACTACCCAGTCGACTAGTATCTTTCTACCAATTCAACCAGTCGACTGGTACCCTGACCCAGTCGACTAGTATGCAAAACTATTCATCTTTGTAAAGGACCCAGTTGACTGGTATCATAACCCCAGTCGACTGGTATCACGATTCTATAAATAGACTGTTTATTTTTTTTTCTTCAGATTTTCACGCCATTTTCAAAAACCCTAGCTTTCTCTCTCTAAAAAATCTCGTCATTTTGATAAAAAAAAAAAAACTTTAAAACATTACCTAAACACCTATATCTACTAATCCAAAACATCTACCAAAATGTCCAATTTCCACCAAAAACCTTCTTTTACTCAAAATTCTCATTTCTACCAAAATATCCGAAATAATCTGGATAAAGACCATCGTTGGGGGACCACATGCGCCTACGAGGCCAAGGTCCACCAAATCCACGGCTTCAAATTCACGGGGGAAGGGCATGGCGGGCTCATCTAGCAAAAAGCACATAACAGAGCTGGATGGTACTCTATTTTCCAGTCCGACTGCAAAGGACATGTATAACTCTATCATTTGGCATAAGAAAATCATGACGGGTAGATTTGTCAACTTCGACTCTATTCATCATGGTAATTTCGATATATTACCTGCTTTCGAGGCAATACACTTGATCCCATTGGTCAAGATACATTTGAAGTTTTACCCTAGACTGATTCACCAGTTCTATGTGAACTTGGTGAAACCCAGTCCACTGGCTCTAAGGTTCAGAACTAGTGTCATGGGTGTGGAGTTTGAGGTCACTACTGACCTCTTGATGAGCATTTTGAGGATCCTTGTGGGAGGGATCCAATGGAGTCTAGATGGATGGCCAGATAATTTCGAGGTTGAGGAGGCATGTCAGATAGTTAGGGGTGACCCTAACTATGTGTTTCGACCCACTACATTTCACACATGTAGTGACATGCCCCTAGACTCAAAATTGTTCAACCTCATTGTGAGTTGGACCATCCACTCGAGACTAGGGAGTGGGGGGTATCTATCTAAGATAGATATCGTATTGATTTGGTGCCTTAAAACTGGGCACCACTTCAATATCTACCCCATGCTACTCGCCAACATGATTAATGGCAAAGCGAGCAACTCTGGATGCTTTCCTTACGGGATGCTCATCACGCCCATACTCCAGCACTTCGGGTGCCTCTCCCTGCCTCCGAGGCTCAGGACATCGACCTCAAAAACATCATCAACATCTCCTCACTGAAGAAGATGGGATGCATGGTCTGAGAAGGCTTTATCTACTCCAAGGTTGGGAAGCACATTTAGATTGGAGAGGACGACAGTAGTGATGATGAGGACAAGGGTTCAGGTGCTGCTGCTACTATGGATACGGACGACAGCAGTGATGATGAGCACCTTCTATGGGTGACTCGAGTACTGGTCAAGCTACCTATGGTGATCTCCTTCAGGCTATCATGAGCCTCCAGCTGACCATGCAGTCCGAGTTCCAGAGCCTGAGCTCTACGGTCGAGAGCATGCATCACGACCTCCGCTCTCTCCGGGACGACTTCGAGTTGCACCGTAAGCATACCAAAGGCTCTCTAGCTGAGCTTCGGGATCTCAACCGTGACAGCTCTGATTCTCCCGCTCCATGAGTGGTCTTTTTATCTTCCCTTCCATGTACTTAGTAGTGTTACTTTTCATTGTTCTTAGCATGGACATATTTTCATATTGTTTTTTGTACTTTTGTTTGGCTCTACGAAGCCTGTACTATATAGACTGATGATATATATGACTATGATTTCAGCTTAGATTTGATTCACATACTTTATTTACATTTGTGTACTATGGTTACGTGTTTTATAACTCATTATATTTGGATATATGCTTTAAATTGTTTTTGCATGTATGAAAACTTTCGATTTTTCTTAGGAAGGCTTTCGAAATCTGAATGATGCCAAATTTTTTTGTACAAGTTTTTTTATATATGTTTATGGTAGCTAAATGGCTTATTTATTGGTTTACTACCCCCTTTTTTTGTTGTTGTCAAAACAGGGGAGAAAAATGAGAAAATGTGAAAAACTAATGTAAACTCAAACTAGTGCATAGATTTAGGGGGAGCATAGCTCCAAATTATGTTTATAAATGTTGAGTTGATTGGTTGGGCTACATATAAACTGCTTTTGATCATTTTGACAGGTTTGTTTTATTCAAAAAACAGAGGAGACTCTGCCCTTTTTTTCAAAAAAAAATTCCAACATTTAGTTTTTAAAACTGTCTTCTCTCATTAGTTTTGTCATCATCAAAATGGGAGAGATTGTTGACCCTTATCTATATTTTAATGATGACAAAACACAACTGTTATAATACTAACAGTGCTATCTAAGTGTGTTAAGCGATAAAAGTATTCAGCCAAGGATCAAGGTACAAGATCTCAACCCGAATCAAACTACAAGTAAAGATAGAAGATCTAGTATAGGGTCAAGGTATTTAAACTAGTTGTAAATCTCACCTGTTCAGGTAACTATCTTGTCCAATGGCTCGTTTTGAAAAGGCATTTTAAAAACTAATGTTTTAAAATCAAAACCTTTTATAAGAATGAAAAACTGCGTAGAAAGGTAACCCAGTCGACTGGGTACTTATACCAGAAGACTGGTGTTTTGGATAGTGTGTCCACAGTCGACTGGTAAGACCAACCTAATCGACTGGTACTTTAGACAGAAAGTTCCTAGTCGACTAGTAAGTCTTACCCAGTTGACTGGTACCAATCACAGCCTTAAAAATGAGTTTTTTTTTTAACTTAACCCAGTCGATTGGTACTAAGATCCAGTCGACTAGTAATTCAAAAAATATGACCATTGAGATGTGAGATTTCAGCACAAATTGTACCAAAACGTACCAAATCAGTTGAAAACGGACATATTACATCAAGGTTATATAAACCCACTCTATTGAGCATTTTAAAACAAGAGAACAGACATTCAATCAAATTTTTACTCATTGATACACAAAAGCTTTGAAAAATTGATTATTGAGCCATTCTTCAAGCTTTACCTTGAAAGAGAAATATTATTCAGTTGTATAAGTTTTCATTGTTATCTCTTTACTATTTACTTTACAGTATCTATTGTAAAGGGATTAGCTTCTGAAAGGAAGAGATTAGCTTCTGAGAGGAAGCGATTAGCTTCTGATAGGAAGGGGTTTTGCTTCCGAGAGGAAGGGGTTTTGCTTCCAAGAGGAAGGGATTGATTGTAAGGTTTGTGCAACACCCAAGAAGTTGCACGACTAAGTTTCTTAGTGGATTACTTCTAGAAGTTTCCTTGAAGAGAGTGGACATAGGGTCGAAATGAATCTGATATTGCCGAACCACTATAAACTAAGTTTGCATCTTCTATTCCTTAAACTCTTTTATTTTCAGCATATTACTTGTTTACATACTTGTTGTTTTATCTATTTTTTTATAAACTTGTGATTGATTAGTGAAAGTTTTTAAAAACCCAATTCATCCTCCCTCTTGGGTTAAAACCTCAGTCTACAGAAGAGCACTGGGATCGTTGCAAATCTGGGACACCTATTCTCGAGATGCGTATCTAGGAAGGATATCTCTTCAGGGAAAATTGGCTTTGCATTCCGAGAAGTTCTCTTCGGGAGCAAGTCATTCGAGAGCTACATGGTGGAGGTTTAGGTGGACATCTCGGGAGAGACAAGACCATTGCATTGGTAGAGGATCGGTATTATTGGCCGCAACTGAAGAAGGACGTTGGAAACATCATGAGGAGATGCCAAGTATATCAAGAAACTAGGGAGCAAACGCAAAACACTGGCCTTTACATGCCTTTACCAATAACCGAGGCACTATGGGATGATGTGTCCATAGATTTTGTATTGGGACTTCCAAACCCAACAAGAAGCTGACTCTATTATGGTTGTAGTGGACAGGTTTTCCAAGATGGTTCATTTTATTTCTTGCAGGAAAACTTCTGATACTATCTAGGTAGCCAACTTATTCTTCTGAAAAGTGGTAAGATTGCATGGGGTGCCACAGTTAATTACTTCTGACCGATACACCAAGTTTTTATCCCACTTTTGGAGAATTTCAGCAGCACTAGCCATCCACAGACGGACGGACAAACTGAAGTTGTGAACTGCACATTAGGCAACTTGCTTCGTTGTATTGCATGAGATAAGCCGAAGCAGTGGGACTTGGCTCTAGCTCAAGCCGAGTTTGCCTATAGTAATATGGTGAATAAGTCTACTAGAAAGACACAGTTCAAGGTCGTGTATGGAAGACCTCCAAAGCTTACTGTAGACTGAACAAATCTGCTCAAGTTACCCGAGGTCAAAATAGTAGCCGGGTACTTAGCCAAGCGGGTGAAGACAACTCATGAAGAGGTTCGTTAGCATCTTGAGGATACTTATGCTAAGTATAAGGAGAAGGCATATAAGGGTCGGAGATCAAAGGTTTTCTGAGAGGGAGATCTTGTGATGGTGTATCTATGCAAGGGGTGAATGCTGACTGGAACATCGGGATAACTACGAAACGAAAAGTTTGGACCTTGCAAAGTTCTTAATAATATAAATGATAATGCCTATGTTATTGATCTTCTAGAGGACCTAGAAATTTCTTCGACGTTCAATGTGGTCGACATTTTTGAATATTTTCCACCAAAAGGGAACAGAACCTAACTCGAGGACGAGTTATTTTCAAAAAGGGGAGACTGATGTACGACATAATAATTAGTATTTTATTTTGTTTCCTTTTCTTATTAGGATTAACTTTAATTTCTCTAAAACTATTTTCTTTTTTAAGATTAGGAATGTTTACTTTTCTACTAGGACTTTATGTTTACTTTTTTACTAGGACTTAATGTTTACTTTTCTACTAGGACTAGATTTACTTCTTTCACAAGGAATAGGATTTTCCTATCACTATAAATAGGTGATCCCATTATTGTATTTTTTTAGAACTTCGATCAATAGAATTATTAAGAGAATTTCTCTCAAAACTCTGCGAAGTGTTATCGTTGCAACCTGCGGGTTAGAGTTTTATCTTTTGGTAAAAAACACTGTTTTCTTCTCCATTCTAGGGTATGCCTAGAAGAAAATGGTTGAAGACGATGTTCTACTTTCCTCCTTGGTGCCCTAAGATTAAACTCAAGTTTTCCACTACATCACACACACATTGCAGGTACAGTATAAATCTTAATTATAAACTAATGTCGGGCAGCAATTCAAATCCGACAGCAAACTTATCAAAGCATTAACTTTATATGATATGACTACTCTATCAAGGTTTTACTGGTTCAAATTTCCTAATGGAAGTCCATCAAAATTAATGAAATATTCAATTCATTTTTTAATATTTTTCCCACTTCCAAATTTAATTCCTCAAGCATTTCAATCTTAAGGAAAACTAAGGTTTCAATAGCATAAAAAATTGGGGCATCTATATTGATGAAAAAGACAACATCAGCTAAATAGAAGAAAGAGGAAAGAAAGAAAAGAGAATTACGCGAGCGAAGAGGTCAGTGTCGACAATAGGGATGCAATTAGCCTAAAAAAGATAAGAGACTGAACTCTTCTCTAATGCAATCCCCCCTGTTAGCCCTACTATCCTCATTTTTTCTTCTTCAGGGTGGTCTGCTCATGATTGTGGACTATTAAATGACATTGTATGTCATATTTGATAGTTAATATAATTTTCTTTGTGACCGAGACATCAGTGGCGCATTTGGTGTTGTGGTATAATAGTACCCTCCCACATTACTGACCGTAAGTCAATTCTTCGAATGTGCATTCTTCGCAAAATTCTTAACAGCTCTCTAAGAATTCAACCCTCCGCCAACTATTTGTCGCTGTTACACGAATCTTCCAATTCATTGGCTCATTGATTAGTTTTCTTTCTTGGCAACCAAACAGAATCTTTCTTATCCCTGCATCTATGATACCATACCCACAGCTGAGTGTCACAGCTAACAAGATCATCCACTCCTTGAACAACTACACTTTTCATCCCTACATTCACCAAATCCAAGCCCAACTAATCATCTAAAACATACAATCAAACACCACCATTGCCAGTCACTTCATCACTGCATGCTAATCGCTGGGCCTCTTAAACACAGCCCACCATCTACTCATCTTTCAACTCCCTAAACCCCATGTCTTCATTTGTAACTCTCTCATTAAAGCCTTCTCTCACAACCAAACCCCTAATTTACCTTACTTTATATACACCCACATGCACAAGAACTCAATTTTCCTCAACAACTACACATTTTCTTTTCTCTTAAATTCCTTGGCTGACTTTAGTGAACTGAAAAAAGGGCAACCGTGTGACCATGGTGAATGCTTTAGCCGTGTGCGCAAGTTTTGGTGCTACTAAGATAGGTGTTTGGATATATAACTTTATAAGGAGGAGTGGGTGGGAATTGTATGTGATTCTGGGAACTGCTTTGATTAATATGTATGGAAAGTATGGGAGGATTGAAGAGGGGATGAGTGTTTTCTATAGCATGAAAAAGAAGAATATTTTTTTACTTTGAACACTGTTATTAAAGGGCTAGCTCTCACTAAAAATGGAGAAAGGGCAATATTATGGTTTTATAGAATGGAATAAGAAGAGTTTAAAGCTGATAACGTGACTTTGGTTGAGGTGTTTTGTGCTTGTAGTCATTCCAGATTGGTAGATATAGGTCGACAAATCTTTAGTTCATTGATTGATGGGAAGTATGGATTCTCACCCAGTGTAAAACATTATGCCTGTTTAGTCGATCTCTTGGCACGTGCAAGGTGTCTTGATGATGCTTGCAGGGTCATAAGAGGAATGCCTTTCGAGCCTATTAAGTCTATGTAGGGTTCATTACTGGCTGGTTGCAGAACTCATGGGAACTTGGAATTGAGTGAGTTTGCAGCTAAGAAGCTTATGGAATTGGAGCCAGAGAATAGTGCTTAATATGTTATGTTGCCTAATTTGTATGCCAAGATGGGAAGATGGAGTGATGTTGAAAACGTGAGGGAATTGATGAACGAGAGGGGACTCAAAAAGGACCTTGGCCTTAGTTCTATGAAACCTGAAACCCTGGAGAACGTTTATGAATTATTACCTCAGTAGATTCCACTGCATTTTTGATGCAGGAGGATCCGAGTCAGATGATGCTGAGCTGTCAGATGGCAAGTGGGCTACCTAAGCCGGTTTACATCGTTTAGCGGGCCATAGGTTCGGATTGGGCCTCGAAGACCCTAGTCTAATTGGAAATGAGATTTCGATAAAAACTTAGTAATTACTAAGCCTTATCGTTTTTAAGCCAAAAAATGAAGTTTAGATCTTCAAATTGGCAGTTTTTAGTTTTTAGGAAACTTTTTATTTTATTTAGTTTAAATTCGGCCTTAGTTTAGACCTTCAAAATGAGGTTTCGTAATATTATTATTGTATTTTTGGAATAAATTAAAATAAAGCATCAGAGTAGTTTCTCTGTATTGTTTTAGGGTTTTTTCTTGTGTTACTCCCTGTGAACTATCTGTTCGACTAGCCTGCAGAATAATCGCTATTCTGCCTGGTGTCAGTTGGTATCAGAGCTTTAACGTTATCCTAGGGCAAGATTTCATCAGTTCCATGGCTGGTGGTCGTGGTCGTCGCGGGCAGGTTCCGAACGAGGAAGCCCTATGTAGTGATCGTAACGTTCAGGATGTGATGATTGAGGATTTACAGAGGCAATTTGCCGAGTTAACCCAGCGTCTAGCAGCGCAAAATTTCGAGATCGTGATATTGAAGATCACGATTCCGATTCCAGTTCCAATTCCGAAAAACCACATCACAATCCTGCTCGATTTTGGGAGCACCGTGGTCGGGAAGAACGTTATGGAGACCTCGGATTCAGAGTGGATCTGCCCGAGTTTTCTGGTACGTTATAGGCCGAGGGATTCGTTGATTGGTTGAATAAAGTGGAGCGTATTTTCGAGTACAAGGAAGTCCCAGATCGTGTGAAGGTGAAATTGGTCGCCATCAAACTGAAGGGCAGAGTATCTGCGTGGTAGGAGCAGTTGAGGCATTCACGTGATCGGCAGGGCAAAGCCAAGATTACAGATTGGGAGAAGATGAAGAAAAAGATGAAGGGTCACTTCCTCCCTTTCGGTTACAATCAGACCTTGTTTCAGCGTCTTCATTCGTTGAGGTCGGGCACGAGATCGGTGGATGATTACACGGAGGAATTCTATCAGTTGATTGCCCGGAACGACTTATCTGAAACAGAGGAGCAGATGGTGGCACGATATTTGGGGGGATTACGGCAGCCCCTACAAGATGTCCTCAGCCTTCACTCGCTGTGGATAGTTTCAGAGGCATATCAGCGTACACTTGCGGTGGAGAAACAGCAGAACAGGAGGCCATTGAACAGAGGCGATCAAAATAATCGGCCAGTTCACCCTCAGGAATCCCGTAGCAACCACCTTAAGATAACCCTAACCCGAATATTAGATGTTTCAGATGTGGTGAACATGGGCATAAATCACCTGAGTGCGGGAAGCCTGCTAGTAATAAAGGTAAAAAATCTACTGATTGAGGACGATAGAGTAGACGAAACTGAGGAGATTGGGGAGCCTATGTATGACGATGATGAGTATGGAGATGTATTGTATGGGGATGGTCATGAGACCTTGGTCATTCGTAAGAGCTTACTGACCCCCAAGGGCAATCCAAGGGACGATTGGTTGAGGACCAATATTTTCCACACGACCTGTACAGTTGCCGATAAAGTCTGCAAGATGATCATAGATAGTGGCAGTTGTGAGAATGTGGTGTCTGAAGAGGCTGTCAAGAAACTGCAGTTGAAAACAGATCGTCATCCTAAGCCGTACAAATTGTCTTGACTGAATAAAGGCAGTGAGGTAACGGTAGATAGGCGTTGCCTAGTTTCTTTTTCGATTGGTAAGAGATATTTCGATAATGCTTGGTGTGATGTTGTATATATGGATGCTTGTCATGTATTGTTAGGCAGGCCTTGGCAGTATGACCGTAATATTATTCATGATAGGCGAAAAAATACATATTCTCTTAGCATCAAAGGGAAGAAGATTGTGTTGGCACCTCGTCGGGAAGGAACCACTCCTACCCTGGTAGCCAATAATACTAATCTGCTTTCGATGTCCAGGTTTTTAGCTGAGATTGAGTATGGAGACATGGTCTATGCTCTGCTGCCTTGTGGGAATAGTACAGCAGACATGAATACAGATTTACCAATAGAGGTGCAGCAACTGTTAGCAAAGTTTTCTGACCTGATACCAGAGGATCTTCTTCCTAAGTTGCCGCCTGAGGTCTTTAATGTGAAACACTTGAGTCCTTGTTTTGGGGATTCCGATGTGGCTATTGTGAACTCGAGGATGAGTTCTTTCCAACCTGGGGCGACTGATGTAGGAGGATCCAGGTCAGATGATGCTGAGCTATCAGATGGCAAGTGGGCTACCTAAGCCGGTTTACATCGTTTAGCGGGCCATAGGTTCGAATTGGGTCCCAAAGACCCTAGTCTGATTGGAAATGAGCTTTCGGGCAAAACTTAGTAAATACTAAGCCTCATCTTTTTTAAGCCAAAAAACGAAGTTTAGATCTTCAAATTGGCAGTTTTTGGGAAACTTTTTATTTTATTTAATTTAAATTCGGCCTTAATTTAATTTTCTTATTTTAGCTTCGACCTTATAAATAAGGTCTTAGGGTTTCGTAATATTATTATTGTATTTTTGAAATAAATTAAAATAAAGCATCAGAGTAGTTTCTCTGTATTGTTTTAGGGTTTTTTCTTGTGTTACTCCCTGTGAACTATCTGTTCGACTAGCCTGCAGAATAATCGTTATTCTGCCCGACGTCAATTTTGGTGCAAAAAAATGTCAAGCTATTTTCTTATGAAGAGATGCCCCTATATTTTGGTTGGACTTGAATCAAAGAGTGATTATGAACTTATGAAGGATATAAGCACTTCTTAATAGGACAATTTTGCATCCATAGACTGATTATATTATGTGATCCTTTTGCATCCTCGTATGGGAATAACCCTGGAACTTCTTTTTGCCACAGTCAGGGGAAGAAAGCAGTAGAACCTCTATACATATCCAGAATCCACGAGCCCTATCTCAAGACTCTAAACCTTCTATCAGTTGTCACTACCCAAAGTTCCATCATAGGTGAAAGAACTCAAAGTTACAGAACATGATCTCCAAATTTTTTAAGTTGATTATAATTGATAATTCATTTGCACATCAAATTGCAATTTCCTGATCCCATAATAAGTTGAAAATATTTTTACGTATTCATTGTATTTGTATTTACCTATTACCAATATGACATTAGAATTCGAGAGTTGTTGAAAATTAGAGTAAAAAAAAATTATTGTTTAAATAGGATTATGATTACGAGCTACCATTAGAAAGGTTCCTCCTAGTTGATCTAGCTCAACAAGTTTGTTTTAATGTTTGCTCAAATTGTCAACATATGTTTTCACTTCTCTATCACCACATTGGCTATTGGGCACTTCTTTACATATGTATTCTAAGTTCTTTGGAAGTGTAAGAAAAACTGAAACTTCTTCAAGTAAGGCCTTGAATCAAACAGTGGGGATCATATGGCCGTGTTTGCATTTTACTACTCTTTAACTAATCCTTTTTAAATATAGTAAATTTTGAATCACTTATATCGGCTTGAATACTTAAAAGCTTAAGACAATTTTTATTATTAGAACAAAAGCCTCATGGCATCAACTTAAAGGTTGAAAAGAACGACATTGAATACCTCCGAAGACAAGAATACCAAAATCAAAATACAGAAGGTCAAGACGGGCTTTTAGCCTTTTATTGAAGGAAAAATGACCTTCTGGTAGGAGGTAAAAGCTAAGTCCTCACTTCGTTTGCATGGCAATGACCTTTGCCCAAACAGGCTTTGCTGTGATGTCAGATACCTGTTAGAGTTGGTGCATACTTCATGGGACCAGATCTATAAAACCCCAGACGAACACAGGGCCCCGTTTCCCGGTAAGTGTGTCATGTCGTATTACCCGTTTAATTAACAGGCCGTGTTAGTGTTGGATTTTCTTGACACGATTAATAATCATGTTGTGTCGTGTTCATGTCAACCCATTTAGTGTTATACCCAATGTTGGACGAAAATATACCTAAATAAATAAGTAAATAATCATACTAGTTTTACTTGCAAGTTCACAAGGTCAATAGTGTAGTATAATGTGCGAAAGCAAGATCCTAAAGTTCGGTTTTAGAATTAGTTTCTTTAAAGTAAAAAGAAATAAATAACTGTTGAATGTGATTTGATAATAATAAAGACATAGGGCTTTGATATCCACCACTAGTCATACTTTCCCAATTGTATAATGTATCAGTGCACTAGCCTTATCATGTATACCTAACGGTCGCCAACGTAAGGGCATGGTATCTACTCCTTAAGCTATTGATTTCCCTAAGCAACGAGTTAGGCATGATATCTACTCTAACTCTTTTCTTCCTTAAGGGATTTAGCATGGTATCTGCTTGAGTTGTTCCTTAAGAAAGCATAAGCACTATGGAAATCGACAACCACATAAGACCTAGGGCATGGTATCTACTCCCGGTTTCCCATGTTGATTAATCCAAGAATTCGGTGTGGATATCCTTTGTTACTAATGTTAGACCCAGGACTCAGTTATCCAAATTGATCTAACTAACCAATCCATACCACATGCATACATTGGCCATACACATATATATGAGGAATTTAAATAAGCACAGACATTAATCAAGTTAAGCAACATAATAAAGGCTATTGGAAAAGATTTATCAATGAATAAATATATGAGAAAACATAACTAGGGCTTCAATCGAGCCCTATAAGAAAGTTAGTTACACATGCTGTCTAAAATAAACATCATATATAAATTAAACATAAAGAGAAGAATAAACCCGAGAGAAGAGGTGTCAATTCTCTCCCAAAGCTTACAACTCCAAGTAAAAGATAAGAGAAGTGTTCTCTAAATTGTGTTCCATTGTGTGTGCTTTACAGGTGTATTTATAGGGCTTGAGAAGTCTTAGAAGGCTCATGAGTTCTTAAACTTTCCTAAAATACAAAACTTTCTTATTTCCAAAATAGGGTTTTGTAGTTTACTGTTCACGCCCGTACATGTGCGCTCAATCGTATGCGTCTTACACTCGATCGCAGTGCTGCGCTCGATCCTTCATGTGTGCGCACGATCGCAATTTGTCCAGAGGCTGCTCCAAAAATTCCAGGCTTCTTTCTTTAAATGCCAAAACTGCTTCTTTTTCTCCAAGACCTATAAACACATGTGAAACACACAAATGAAGTAAAATGAACTAAATTAACATAACTAAGGACCTAACAAGTGTAAATAAAGGGGTTTAAATATGAATATTTAAGCACCTATCACACCCCCAAACTTACATACTGTTAGTCCCTTAGCAATACTAAACAAAACTAAAATGAAAAATAACAACACACAGATAGATCCAATGTTCATAGTGTCCAAAAAAAAGTTTAAGTCTTAGCACAAAACTATGATATGCATTCATAAGCAAGCTTAACAGATACAAACATATTTTTGCAATGAATAAGAGTTTTGAACGCAAATCACTTTTATGAGGCAATTTAAGACACCACAAGTTCGACTTTGGTGTGTGGTGAACTAGCACATAAAAGATTAGGTTTCCAAATAATTCTAATGTGTATGTTTCGATGTCTCAAGATTCACCAAGTTTACTATTAGAATCAACATAGATGGCATAATTCTTCTTTTCTTTTGTTTACGATTTTTTTTTTGGTCAAGTTAGTTCCCCTAAGCTTTCTATTTGACTCATGTAACAAGTGTTTAGCCAATGACTCCCAAACCAGATGGTTTTAGGGCATTATGTGTAAAGACACCCTAAGGACTTACTAACTCGAGTCAAAAAGGCTACGAAACTAACTGGTCTCAATGCTCTTATCAGAATTTCCACCTTTTGACGTGACACTCATTGTTTACTGAGGTAAGAGGGCCAGTTACTCAGCGAAAAGTTCTTTTTAATGATCTTTTGAGTTAACAAATTTTCTATATTTTAACATGACACTCACTGCTTACTGAGGCAAGAGGGCCAGTTACTCAATGGAATGTTTGTTTTATTGATCATTAGGAACATTTCTGTTTTTTGGGCACTAACAATTTGTTTATATTTTCTTGTGCCAAGATGTTAGTCTAATAGGCCATTTGGTTCACAATCGAGCAAAAGAAACATACAAATCAAAATTACATGTCATACCCCACACAATTATGTGCTAATGTGCTTGTGATTGTTTAGGTCAAACTTGTGAATCCTTAAATACCTAAAAGGAGGTGATCTATGTTCAAAACTTAATTATTGGCCCATATGTTTGAGGTGTTAAGCTCACTTATGAAGTCAAATCATATTCTTTGTTTAGATCACCAAAAAAATTTTTAGAACAGAACGAACATGCATTTATCTATGAAAATAACAACACAACAAAACAACAAAAAAATGTGGGACATAGTGAGCGTGTTAATGTGTCCCCATACCCCCAAACTTATATTGCACATTGTCCCCAATGTGTGAATAGCATGGAAGGAGCTGACCTGGGAGATGGAGAACTGATGGCTGGCATGGCTCGTAGCACGCCCCCAAACTTCAACTGGATGCACTCACGCTGTCCTTGAAAAAGAAAGAAAAACAAACAAGTAATAAGAAACAGCTATAGAAAAATAAACTATGAAATACTAATAATAAAATAAAATAAACTAGTAAAAAGGATATGCTTTGGGGTGCCTCTCATGAGCGCTAAGTTTAACGTCTTCAGCCAGATGTGGTATCCTCTCACTGTTGATCATCAGGTGGTGCAGTCAAAGAGGTACCGGGTGCCAGAGCTAGGCGATCAAGAATAGCCTGCAACATAGCCTCTTGTCATGCAAACCACGCCTCCAAACCATCCATGCACTGATGCATGAGTGTGGTAGCGGTAGAGACCTCGCCTCGGAAGGAGGACAGCTCAGCTAGAAAGTGCTGGGACTCGGTGGGTCCCATGTCTGAATGGTCCTCCTCTCGCACTGGCTAATGACAGGGGTCTCGGTCTCCATATGATCCTCCTCAACTCTCTCAGCTGCTGGAGCAGGTGCTGGGAGTCCTCGAGGCATGTGCGAGAGACTATGTGTCCACTGAGCCTTCCTGAAGAAAGGATGCTCATCCCTTTCTTCTTGAGTATGTAGGAGAGTAGGAACGGGAAATGGAGGCCCCATGCATTGGCCGTGGTGGTTTGTCAGCCATGGACATGATCCCAGAATTTGTGCAGCTGGCTCCATATAACCGTCGAAATAGAGTACCAGTGACCTCTGTGGAAGGCATATAGGGTCTGCAGAAACTGGTCTCTCTGCTGTTTCTTGTGCCCCAATGGACACACATTGCACTGAAGGATCGTGTCGACAAGCCAAAGTCGTGGAGGCAACTTTGACCAGCTGGCTGCATTGTTGTGTCTTTTGGCATACTGTTCAGCACACATATCCGTAATAATCTCAGCCAGAGTAAAAGACTCCGGCTGCTCCTCGATATTGGTGTTATCCGAAGAGGACTCGTCAGTGCAATGAAGAGCAGCAATTATATCGGCACTAGTCACCTCGACGGGTGTGCCCTGGACTGAAGAACTCAGTACTCTCTGTCTGTTGCGGTCAAAGGATAGGCTCGCATAGAATTGGACTACGAGCTAGGAGTAAGCAGTCAAGCAAACCGGCTTGAAAAGCCTCTTTAACCCTCAATGTTTAAATGCTTGGACGGTCCATTGAGTGGCATCCATGTGCTTGAATACGTCATCAATGGCGAAAGCGGTCTCAAATAAGAGCTCTCGTTACTCGATGCTGGGCCAGGATGACGAGGCATAGCTACTGGATGCACCGGAGGTGGAAACAGATGGTTTGGACATGCTGTTATTTGCTTCTGCCTAATTTGCGATCAATCTCAAATAGGTGCGCTCGATCGCACACTGGACTATGTGCTCAATCGCAACAGCCGTGCGCTCGATCTCACACGGTCAGGCATTTCCTCGAACAGGTGGTGTGCACAAAAAAAACCAAGCTCTGGTCTTGAGGATTTGAATTCGTTCCTAACCTCCTGCAAACAAAACAAGCTCCAATTATGCACAAGATACATATATATAGAATGAATTTTGTAAATGAAACATTAAAATTCGTGTGTGTGTGCAGAAGGAGTACCTTGTGGATTGATGAAAAATGTAACGGGGGAGGGGTTATGTGGCGGAGCGGTGATGGTCGGTGATGGTGGATGACGATGGTGATGGGGAGTGGTGCTGGTGGTGATGGTGGAGAGTGTGGGAGTTGAGGAGAGAATGTGGGTGTTGCGTGTTTGTAACCAAAGAGTGCGAGGGAGTGAGTGAACAGTGAGAGAGTGAGTGAGTGTGAATGAAATTGTTTAGACTTATAGCTGAACTATCTGCCACGAGTGCGCTCGATCGCACTTGTGAGTTCGAGCACACTGAATGGCACGTTCGATCGCACTCTTGCGCTCGATCGCTTTGAATGGTGCGATCGATCGCAAGCAGTATGCATGGGCAAAAATAAAAACTTAACTTTAATTGAAAAAATAACAAGTTTGGAACGATACAACCTTACCATGTGTTAGTGGCTTCAATACCACTAACCTCAGTAGAGACACTTGAGCTATATGATCAACAAATGTGAAATGTCTCAAGTGCTCTCTTGATACAGTGCTATTCCTGTTGAAGAGGGCACTTAGAGCCCACATCATGTGGTTTAAGTGCCCTTGATAGTTGCTTCATCACCACTTTTGATTCTTGGTTAATAAAGTAAGGAAAAGTAGTATTAATATTTGCAGGAGGGTCAATTTGAAGAACATACTTACTTGACGGCTATAGTGTGTTCTTGAAGAGATGTGCAGCTGTATTGATGTCTTTAATCACATTGTCCTCCTTGGGCCTAATATCCACTATTGTGTCCTCATGGTTGGGGATGGTCTCCAATGTAGTGGTGCGATGGACCTGAGAAGCTTTCTCAACAACACTTTGCATGAAGCTCACATTAGAATATTCATTATCATTATTGGTTGATTTTAATGTATTAAATATTTGAAGTTCTATCTCCTCATCATTTACCCTCATTGTGACAATGCCCCTTTTTACACTAATATTAGTGTCAGCAGTTATCATAAAAGGGCGTCCTAAGATGATGGGGAGAGGCAATGGCAGAGTACATTATTCCATATCTAATACTATAAAATCAGTAGGGATAATGAATTTTCCTACTCTTACCAATACGTCTTCAAGGATACCTCTCCGTCGTTTGATGCTTCTGTCAGCTAGATGCAAAGTAACGGAGGTTGGCTGGAGCTCCCCCAAACCTAATGTCTCGTATACACTGTATGGAAGTAGGTTGACACTCGCTCCTAGGTCCAATAGTGCATGCTCGAACAGCTGGTCACCTAGCCTGCAAGGAATAGTAAAACTACCCGGCTCTTTCAGTTTAGGTGGTAATTTTTGTAAAAGCACAACACTTACCTCTTCGGTTAAGGCAACCGTCTCATGTTCCTGAAACTTCCTTTTATTAGTGCAATAATCTTTTAGAAATTTAGTATATGCAGGAATTTGTTTAATGGCATCTAATAGAGGAATATTAATCATACCTTTTTCAATGTTTCAAAAATGTCAACCAATTTGGTCTCTTTCTTAGGTTTCACCAACCTTTGAGGAAATTGGGGGGGGGGGTGTATTTACCTTTTCCATCTCACTTACCTTAGAGGTGCAACCTTCGAGAGGAGAACTGCTGAGTGTGTTCGTTGAGGGTTTCAAAGAGCTCCATCGCTTCTTCGTTGCTTTTCTCCATCAATACTCTTCCACAACCTGAATCAACAATACTTTTGTTAGTGTAGTTCAAACCTTCATAAAAGGCTTGTACCAGTTCATCTTAAGGCAGGTTGTGATGTGGGTATTTGAGTAGCAGCTCGTTGAAGTGTCCCCAAGCTTCGAAGAAGAGGTCCCTATCCTTTTGTTGGAAGGACTGGATTTCCTTCCTCATTTGCCTCGTCTTTTGGGCTGGGAAAAAATTCCTCAGGAACTTGCTTGCCAACTCCTCCCAAGTGTGGATGGAAACTGCAGGAAAAGAATTATACCATAGTTTAGCATTATCTTTCAAGGAAAAAGGGAACAGAATTAACCTTATTCCTTCTTGGTCTAGGCCTTGTATGTGCTGGAACTTGAAAAGATCGAAAAATTCTCGGAGGTGCAAGTGTGGATCTTCATTAGGAGTACCCCTAAAGTGAGTCAAAGCATTCAATATTTGTGGAGATATGTAATAGTTTCCTATCGCCTCAGGTTGATATGCAATGTATAATGGTTGATCAATGTTCTGTGGGATGAAGGAGTGCTTCATCGGTACTCGTACAGGTGGTTGCTGATTTTCGAGCTGTTCCACCATTTGTGTTTCATTCTCGACTTCTTCTTCGTTCTCCTCGAAGTTGTCCCTAAGCCTTTGTAGGATGGTCCGCTCAAGTTCGGGATCGAGGAGAAAGACTGTTGGATGTCGAGATCAAAGCCCTTGCATAAATCAGCAAAAACAGTTTCAGTGCAACAACTTAACTCTGTTGCTCGGGTAACTCTCTGTCCTATTTGCGCTCGATCACACAGAAGGCTGCGATCAATCGCAAGTATCACAGAAAGTGTGATTTAGGGTTTGATGTACCTGACACAAAAAGAAATCAATTAGGGTTTGATGAAAAGTAAAAATAAAGATGATAAACAGAAAATAAAATAATAACGATGATTAAACTAAGCGAAAATAATCTTAAAATGAAATTTAGTACAATCCCTGGCAACGGCGCCAAAAACTTGTTAGACGAAAATATACCTAAATAAATAAGTAAATAATCGTACTAGTTTTACTTGCAAGTGCACAAGGTCAATAGTGTAGTATAGTGTGTGAAAGCAAGATCATCTCCACAGGGATTGGCAAAGTTCGGTTTTAGAATTAGTTTCTTTAAAGTAAAAAGAAATAAATAACCGTTGAATGTGATTTGATAATAATAAAGACATAGGGCTTTGATATCCACCACTAGTCATACTTTCCCAATTGTATAATGTATCAGTGCACTAGCCTTATCATGTATACCTAATGGTCGCCAACCTAAAGGCATGGTATCTACTCCTTAAGCTATTGATTTCCCTAAGCAATGAGTTAGGTATGGTATCTACTCTAACTTTTTTCTTTCTTAAGGGATTCAACATGGTATCTGCTTGAGTTGTTCCTTAAGAAAGCATAAGTACTATGGAAATCGACAACCACATGAGACCTAGGGCATGGTATCTACTCTCGGTTTTCCATGTTGATTAATACAAGAATCCGGTGTGGATATCCTTTGTTACTAATGTTAGACCCAATACTCGGTCATCCAAATTGATCTAACTAACCAATCTATACCACATGCATATGATGGCCATACACATACATATGAGGAATTTAAATAAGCACAGACATTAATCAAGTTAAACATCATAATAAAGGCTATTGGCAAAGATTTATCAATGAATAAATATATGAGAAAGCATAACTAGGGCTTCAATCGAGCCCTATAAGAAAGTTAGTTACACATGCTGTCTAAAATAAACATCATATATAAATTAAACATAAAGAGAAGAATAAACCTGAGAGAAGAGACGTCAATTCTCTCCCAAAGCTTACTACTCCAAGTAAAAGATAAAAGAAGTGTTCTCTAAGTTGTGTTCCATTGTGTGTGCTTTACAGGTGTATTTATAGTGCTTGAGAAGTCCTAGAAGGCTCTTGAGTTCCTAAACTTTCCTAAAATACAAAACTATCTTATTTCCAAAATAGGGTTCTGCAGTTTACTGTTCACGCCCGTACATGTGCGCTCGATCGCATGCGTCTTACGCTCGGTCGCAGTGCTATGCTCGATCCTTCATGTGTACGCACGATCGCAACGTGCGCTCGATCGCAATGCATGGTACGATCGATCGCAGTTTGTCCAGAGGCTGCTCCAGGAATTCCAGGCTTCTTTCTTTAAGTGCCAAAACTGCTTCTTTTTCTCCAAAACCTATAAACACATGTGAAACACACAAATGAAGTAAAATGAACTAAATTAACATAACTAAGGACCTAACAAGTGTAAATAAGGGGGCTTAAATATGAATATTTAAGCACCTATCACCCAATTTCGACACGACACGAACACGACCCATCAACCCGAATTACCACCCCTAGGTTTGATGTAGCTAGAATATTAGTTTATGTTGAATCAAAAGTATTCATACCAAGTTCCTATATAGTTCGAATTAATGGTGTTATTTTCCCTATTAAAGTTAGTGAGGAAGTTGCTTTCTTTTTCGTCCTGAAAAAGTTGGAAGAATAATGAGTCATGATCTAAAATCTCCTTTGGTTTGCAGTGCTTCGTCGGATGGGGAGGGGTTTTGTTATACTTTTGTTCAAGTCTGCCATTTTCAAGTTTTAGATATAGAGGAGGGTAGAGGTTTTTATGGCAGGTTTCTACGGGAGTCTAAGAAATGTGTTAATTGTGATTTTTTGGGAAAGGAAAAGGCAAATCATCAATTGGCAATCCAGGAGGTAGAAGGTATCTAAATGGAGCATAAGGAAGAGAAAGTTCTTTTAATGAGAATACTAATGCCGAAACTCTTGGGCCATGTTGTAATACCCGTATTTTTAAAGTAAGGATAAAAAAATAATTTAATAAATATGACATGAAATTAAAATAATATATATATATATATGTAGATATATATACGTAAAGGATTTAGTATTGAATAAAATAATTCTTTTAAAGAAAAAAAAAGGGAACGCATGAGGGTGTAATTACAAAGAAAATAGAAAACAAAACAAAACAAAAAAATAAAAAAATTGGATAGGTCCAACGTGAAGGAGAAAAGAAAAGAAAAGAAAAAAAAATTTATTATATTTTCTTTCTTAAAAAAAAATCAAAAAAAATGGCAGCAGTAGGAGGTCCAACGTGAAGGAGAAAGGAAAAGAAAAGAAAAAAATATTATTATATTTTCTTTCTTAAAAAAAAACATAAAAAAGTGGTAGCAGGTGGAATTAAGGCAGAAGGGTGCATGTTATACAAGTTGCACAAAACGTGGAGGCTTTGTGGGATTTAAGGCATGCTGATGGTCCAAAGATTTCAACAAGTTTTACTTATATATATATAATATGTACACATAATTTACACTTACCAAATTTTGTTTAGTTACGTTCAAATTACTTGTTTTCTTTAAACACTTGGGGACCCAATGAAATGTTAAAAGAGCAAAATTTTGAAGGAGTTTACTACGAAATTTCATAGAGAATCACGAAAAGCTATCAGAAAAATATAAAGTAATAATATGATGTTTATTTTTGAATTTTTAGCATTTATGAAATTTCCCGAAAGTCAAAGTGGGAATTTTCAAAGGGTATGGTTTATGAAGAATTGAAGAAATAATTAGAAATTTAATACAAATATTATGTCAAGTGTTGACGATTTGCAACCGGAGAAAATTTCTGAGAGGAACAAGAAAGGCAAGAAGGTGATCCACGGGTAGCTTTAAGTGCTACATAGTGAGTTAGATTATCAAGTGATAATATTAAATAAATTATTAGCTTATGCTTTGGTGATAGATAAAAATTTGATTGATAAGTATGATATGAATTTTAGTCATGTAGAAAATTATTAGAGGAGAAATAATATTTTTTTTGGAATAATAAGTTGATTTAATAATCAAACCGAAAAGTGAAATTCTTGATGAGCTATGGTTGATGTTTTGATACGAATTATGAGGAGATAAAAATTAGTGGATCTTGACAAGCTAAGATAGCTGATTTGATATGATTTATGATGAGAAGAATTTAGTGAAATTTTTTATAATAATTTGAGGAAAGGTAGGATAGCTAAATTTAAATATTTGAATTCATGTTTGTTTTTTTATGTTATTGTTCAGATGCATATTTCATATCATTGTTCATATGCATATGCATTAAAATAAAAAGAAAAGAACCGGGAAGGCAGTCGGTCTATTGAAAATGATAGAACCAGAAAGGCAACCAGTCTAATGAAAATGAAAGAACCGGGAAGGCAGCCGATGTAAGATAATAAAAACATGTTGACATATGGGAAGACGTTCCCATAGTAATAATTCATGCACTGCATCTGTTTTACATGTTGAGTTTATTACTGAAATGTTGTGGATATTATACATTTATTTTATTTGTAGATAAATGAGTCTCACAGTGAGACAGTTACAGTGAGAAAAAGATATATAGAAGTATGGTATGATAAGAATCATCTAAATGGTAGACTTTATGCTGTGAACCTCATTACAAGGTAATTTTGAGATAATTGATGGTTTTAAGGTGAATCAATAAATAAGAAAAAGAGATTGATAGAGAATAGATCTTATGACATGTGTAATGATAGTAGAATGCTAGTATCAAGTTGTATGAGATATAAATGATTAAATATTGAAAGACCATTTATTCAACTTGAGTACTTCTAGTAAATTTAATTCACTGAGCTTGTGAAGCTCACCCCTCATTGTACAATGATTTCAGGTAGCAGGCATGACAAATAGTCTGGTGGGTTAAGAGTAAGCCACGAACGTGTCAACATCCTCAGACTAATGATAAAATAAAATAAAAAAAAATTATTTGTAAATATTCATGCATTTTACGTTGTATATAATGTTTAAAAATCATATTGATGTAAAAGAATTTCTATTAGTATTATTTTTATTTGTTGCATATATGTGTCGTGCTGAGATTTTCAAAATGTGATGACACCATCTCGGGGGTGGCCAACCCGGGATGAGTCGTTACAATTTTGGTATCAGAGCATTAGGTTTTATGATTCTGCAGACTGCATAAAAAGAAAGAAAGTGAAAGATTAAAATAAATTATATTTTAATGAACAGTCTGATGATGACACGTGGACGTGCTGTAGCTAGAGTTAGAGTGGTTAACTTAAGAGGGCGTGGTAGGCTCTCAATATTTTGACAAGTTGAGGTTGAGTTTGAATCTATGGTTCCTAGAAGGGAATATATTGACTGTATAATTGATATTAATAAAGGTGTGAGAGAATCTGAAGTTGAAAGAGATAAGCTAAGATAAACCTTATACACGCACTTAAGAAAATGAATGTAACAGATGATAGAGTTGGTAGCCTATAGCATAAACTTGATGAACAAGTTAGAGCATTATCTGAGGCTTTTGTAAATCCAGAAATGGGAAACGTTAAAAAAGGGAAAGATGAGTTTATGCATGAGATGGAGGGAGATTGTTTTGTTAGATATGTTAAGTTGAATGCCTTGTTGTTTAAAGAATCTATGAATCCTTTTGAGCTTGAGCTATGGGTAAAACATGTTGAAAGATTTATTGGTATTTTACTAGTAACTGACAGGTAGAGGGTTGTCTTTGCTTCTTTTGAATTAGAATGAGAAGCTTTAGAATGATGGAATGATACTCTTCCCAGGGTAAGTACAGATATTGATAGACCCATAACCTGGAATAGGTTTAAGGAATATTTTCTTGATAAATACTTTCTTTATACCTTTAGAGCCCAACAAGATAGAAATTTTATTTGAGACAAATGTATTGACTATGGCTCAGTGTAATAGCAGATTTGTGGTCTTATCAATGGTTTGTACCGAAAATGGTAGACCTAGAGGAGAAGAAATGTAAGAGGTTCATAGATGAACTATATTTTAAGATTTGATCAAAACTATCTTACATAAGGCATATGAATTATATCAGATTAGTGAATATAACACTTCAGTTTGAGAAGGATGTGATGGAATTTAGAGGAATGAGGAATTGGCGGAATAAGTCTAGATTTGAGAAACCCAGAGAAGGTATCAATACGACTGTGCAGGGTGGGAGACCACCCAGATGAGGCATTCCTTGTCACGGAGAACTTTAGTACAAAGTCAGAGGCAAGTAGAATCTGTTGCTTCTGTAGCTCAGAGTAATATCGATAGGACCCCTAAATTTGAGAGATAGGTTATGGAAACTGAAAGTTATGATAAATATGGGAGTGTACTACTTAGACAATGTGATGACATGATAAAAATAATAAAACGTGTTATAGATGTAGTCCAATAAGATATTGGTCCCATCATTGTTCTAATTTGAGGTGTTTTGTATATAGAGAAGGTGGACATATCAATGTTGATTGATCTTGGTGCAATCCATTCTTTTGCATATAGTATTTATATGAAGTCTATTGAAGTATGTATTAGTCCTTGGATGCAAAATATTTTTGTTGAAGTTGCCACTAGAGATAGAGTAGTAATTATAAAGGTTTACAATGGTTGTGTGATTCATATCAGTGATAGAAAATCTGAAGCTGACTCATTATCTTTGAATATGATATAATTTCATTTAATTTTGAGAATGAATTGGTTGTTGACGTATTACACTTGGGTCGATTGTTCTAGAAAGAAGGTAGTATTCAAGATATGGACATGAGGAGTTTAATTTCTAGGGAGAACATAAGATACTTTCGAATTATCTTATTTTTGCTCTGACCACTAGGAGATGATTGAAGAAGGGTTGTGAGGAGTATTTGGCATACATAATGGATTCTAAAAAGGAAAGTAGGAAGTTAGAATAAATTTTAGTAGTTAAAGATTATTCTAATGTAATTCTTGATGAGTTGCCTAGTTGTCTCCCAGTAGAGGGATTAAACTCTCTATTGATGTGATATCAGGTTTATCACAAATATCTGTTGCACCACTCAGAGTGACACCCATTGAGTTAAGATAATTGAAAGTTCAAGAATTTTTAGATAAACAATTTATCAGACCTAATGCAATTGGGGAGCCCCTGTGTTGTTCGTGAAGGAGGAAGATGGAACGATGAGATTGTGTATAGATGTTGTGACGATTATCTACCTAAATAAATAAGCGAATAATTGGACTTGTTTTACTTGCAAGTGCACAAGGTCAACTTAGTAGCATAGTGTGCAAGTGCGAGATCATTTCCACATGGATTGGTGAATTTCGTTTTAGAATTAGTTTCGCAATAATAAAATAAAAATAAGATAAATAAATATTGAGTTTGAAATAATAAAGATAAAGGTGTAGGGACTTGATATCCACCACTAATCATGCTACCACAACAAAACAGTATGCCAATGCTTTACTTATGTCATGAATACCTAATGTTTGTCAACCTAAGGGCACGATATATACTCCTTAAGCTATTGATCTCCCTAAGCAACGAGTTAGGCATGGTATTTACTCTAACTTTTTTCTCTCTCAAGGGATTCAGCATGGTGTATACTGAGTTGTTCCTTAAGAGAGCATAGGATCTGTGGAAATCGACAACCACACGGGACCTAGGGCATGGTATCTACTCCCGGTTTTCCATGTTGATTAACCTAAGAATCTGGCGTGGATATCTTTTGTTACTAATGTTAAACCCAGGACTCGGTCATCCAAATTGATTTAACTAACTAATCCATACCACATGCATACATTGATCAGACACACACATATGAGGAATTTAAATAAAAACAGGTATTAATCAAGTTAAGCAACACAACATAAATATCGCAAAGGTACCAATACTGAATTTATTTAGTAAACATAATTAGGGCTTCAACCAAGCCCTTACTAAAAGTTTAAGTACACATAATAAAAATAAAGGAAAGAAGAAACCCGAGATAAGAGTCTTCAATTCTCCTCCACAGTTTCCTTCTCTGATCTCCCCGAACAAAAACTAAACTAAAAGGAAGATATGTTCCTCAAAAGGGAGATATTGTTTTTGTGTTTTACAAGTCTATTTATAGGGTTCTAAGGACACTTTGAAATCCTAATATCCAAAACAGGGTCCTAACCCTTATTTCCAAAATAGGTTCTGCTGTTTTTATTGTTCACTGCCGTACGTGTGCACTCGATTGCAGTCTCTTGCGCTCGAGTGCAACCTTCTTCTTATGTGCGAGTGCAGATTGCGCTCGATCCTGGCTTGGGATTTGGGCGCTGGTGCGCTCGATCGCACTAAGCAACTGACAGATTTTCCAGATTTGCTCTTTGAGCTCCAAAATGCTTCCTTTTTTCCAAGAACCTATAAAAACCCATAAAACACAGAAAAGAAGTAAAATAGCATAAAATATGCATACTAAGGGCTTAACAAACGTAAATTAAAGGGCTTAAATATGAATATTTAAGCGCTTATCAATAGACTACAAATAGTTGAATATGAATAAATATCTTTTACCCAGGATAAATGAATTGTTTGAGTAATTGCAAGGAGTGAGAGTAATTTCTAAGATAAACCTGAGATCAAGTTGATGAGTGCTAAATATTACATGTTTTAGCCCCTTAGTTTACATTTGTTGAGTTCTTAATTATGTTATTTCGTGTTATTTTGTCTATTTTCTGTGTTTTCTGTGTTTTTATAGGTTTTGGAATAAAATGAAGCAATGTGAAAACTTCAGGGCTTAAAGAGCAAAGCTGAGGATGCCTAGTTCGATCGAACGCACAGGACATACGATCGATCGCACCTGCGATCGTGCGCACACGGCATGAGATCAATCGCACCTGCGCTCGAGCACATCAGACTTACGATCGATCGCAAGTGACTCGCACATCCCACATTGGAAAGGAAACATTTGATACTGCATATATATTACAGCGCACTGTGATGCACTCGAGCGCAACAGGGCTGCAATCGATCGCAGTTGACTCCCACATCCCACATCGGATAGAAAGCATTTACAGCACGCTAGACGCATTGTATCGCACCATACTGCGATCGATAGCACCAAACTTGCGATCGATCGCAAAGAGGCAGTATCCCACATCGAATTTACAGCTCATTGTACTCCGAGAATTCCCTTATATAAACACTATCTCACCTCACTATTCAGTGTGCAGTCTGGTGGATTTCTACTAGCATTCTAGTAGATCTCCTAAGGGCTTTTGCCACCACTAGGGGAAGTGCTGCCCAACAGCGTATGGAATTTCTTCCAATGTATAGTCAGTTTTAATTCTTTTCAAGTTTTTAATGCTTAGCACTTTTTATTGTGAAATTTAGTTTCATGATAATGGGTGGCTAAAATCTTCAGCTAAGGTTGAAGATGAAGCCTCGCCATTGTTTAGCATTATATTTTCAGATATGTTTAGTTTAAATGTTCTATTTCAATTGTTTGAGTAAATTCTTACGATTAATAGTTTTTAATTGTTCTGTTGGATATTCTGCGTGTTTTATCCGATGGATACATCGAATCCTTTTCGATTAAATTTGATTTCCTTTGTGATATGTTAAAAGCGGATATATTGGATGCTTTTGGTTTAATTGGGATATTCGTTGTTTTTTGTTGGATTCATGGAATGTTAGATAGATTATTTTTTATATAGAACATGAAAATATATGCTTTACTTTGGTTGGGTGGATTCTGAAACCTTAGTGTTTTCATCATTAGTTATTAAATCAATTTAGTTAGTTTAGTTTATATTTGTTTTGCAAAAATATAATTCATGATTCGAAACTAGGTTAAAATAAGGTTAGTTTAGATAAAAAGCTATTTTCACAACGTATTCCCTGTGGATTCGACCTCGCACTTGCACAACACTATATTGCAAACGATTCGTGCGCTTGCGAGTAATTTAAAACTCACAACAAGTTTTTGGTGCTGTTGCCGGGGATTGTTTTTGTTTGTGAAATTTTTGTCTAAATTGATTTTATTTTTCTACTAGTTTAGTTAGCATTTTTGTTTTATTTTTCTTTCTATTTTATTTTATTTTGCTGCTTCTGCTAGTTAGTTTCTTTTACTACTTTCTGTTTGGTGTATGCTTGGTCGGAGATCCCTGAATTTAGAATTGGCACCTTTAGATCCCGATTTAGAAAGAACTTTTAGGAGACAGAAGAAGTCACTTGTTGAACAAAAGACAATTGAGATGGGAGAAAATCTGAGGAACCAAGAGCAACCTGGAGCGTGGAACGTGGACTCCACCACGTCCCTGAGAGATTTGTTCGCACCAGTTGCGACTAACTCATCTTCCTGCATCGTGCTGCCACCCACCAATGCTACCCATTTTGATTTAAAGCCACATGTCATCCAACTCCTACCCTTATTTCATGGCTTAGATCTTGAAAATCCTTATAGCCATGTAAAGAAGTTCAAAGATATTTGTGCCACATTCAAGTTCCAGAACTTCTCTGAGGAGTCAGTCCATCTTAGACTTTTTCTTTTTTCTCTTCATGATAGAGCTAGGGCATGGTTGGATTCCAACACATCCGGGTCTATTACATCTTGGGAAAATCTGCTGAGTGAATTTTATAATAAATTTTTCCCAATGTCTAGAGTGAATGAGTACCGAAAGAAGATTAGTTCTTTCACTCAGGAGAAGGATGAGAAGTTTTCTGAGAGTTGAGAGCGTTTTAAAGAGTTACTGATTAGATGCCTTCCACATGGATATAAGAAGTGGAGACTTGTTCAGTTCTTCTACCAAGGGTTGACTCAACCCAACCGTAGCATGATCGAGTCTATGAATGGGGGGCATTTTTAAGTCTGACAGGGGATGAAGCATACAAGGCATTGGACAAGTCGTCCGACAACTCGCAGCAGTGGGATTTTTCAAGCTGTCGGGACAAGTCCATTCGTACTCCTAGGAAATGAAGCATCTATGAGATTAAGGAGAAGACTGACTTGAAGATAAAGATAGATGCTCTCACCAAAAAAATTGACGCTCTCACTATAGGCAAGTCCATCAATGCTGCTAATACAATTAATGACGATTGTTGTTCTATCTGTGCTAGTCCTATGCATTTAGCACAGAATTGTCCATCTATGCCGACTTTTGCCGAGTGTCCCACGGAACATGTAAATGCTTTCAATGACTATAGGAGGCAATTAGGTGGATTCTACTCTGAGACTTACAATCCAGGGTGGCAGAACCACCCTAATTTTTCATGGAAGCAGAACCAATCGTTGAATCAGGGAGGAGCCCCTCATCATGCTCACAATCAATACCCTCCTAGATTGCCTCCACCAATTCCAAGTCATGGTCGCTCAGTCCATCCAGTACCAGCATCTGCTTACCATACTCCAACTCAAGCGCCAACGTCGGTTTCACAATCATTGGAGGACACTTTCAAGGAGTTCATGAAGATGACCGACCAACCCATCAGTGAAGTGAGGAGTGCGACAATAGTAAACACCCAAGTGATTGCCAATCTAGAGAGTCAAATGGGGCAAATCGCAAGTCACTTGGGTGAAAGAGAAAAGGGAAAGTTCCCCAGTCAGCCCATGACCAACCCGAAGAGACAATTTGTGATTGAAAATTCATCAACTTCTACGCACGGGTAGGAACAAGTGCAATCGATTGTCATATTAAGATCTGGGAGACAAGTGGACAATCGAGTGAAAGAGAGCCCTACTATGCAGCAAGGGCAAGAAAGTGGCAACAAGGAGAAGAGAGATGCTGAGCCATCTACAGCTACTCCTACTGTGAATGACCCTCCTAAGTCGTTTGTACCTAAAGCACCTTACCCTAAGAGATTACAAGGGCCCAAGAAAGGAGGGAAGTTTGAAGAAATTCTTGAGGTGTTCAAGCGAGTCCAAATCAATATTCCACTTTTGGACGTCATCGAGCAAGTGCCATCATATGCCAAGTTCTTAAAGGACTTGATCACTATCAAGAGGAGGACGAATGTCCCGAAGAATGCATTTTTGGCCGAGCAGGTTAGCTCAATCCTTCAGTCCAAGCTACCAATCAAGTATAAGGATTCAGGGTGTCCTACCATCTCTTGCATGATAGAAGTCAGCCATATTGAGAGGGCTCTATTAGATTTAAGAGCCAGTGTGAATCTTCTACCCTATTCAGTCTTGCTGTTGGGGTTAGAAGAATTGAAGCCCATATCGACAACACTTCGATTGGCTGACAGGTCAGTGAAAATACCACGAGGAGTAGTTGAGGACATTTTGATAAAGGTAGATTAGTTTTATTTCCCCATGGATTTTATTGTGCTAGATACAGAGCCGGTCTAGAATATAAGGATTCAGATACCAGTGATTCTAGGGTGACCATTCTTAGCCACGACTAACGCCCTAATCAATTGTAGGACAGGGGTGATGAAGATTTCCTTTGGAAATATGACAGTGGAGTTGAATATTTTTGATATCACTAAGCAGCCACTGGAATTTACTGAAGTGAGAAATATATGCTTAATAGAAGAGATTATTGAAGGTACAGTGGATGAATCAAGCATGGAGGACCCCTTGGAGGCATGCTTTGCTCAGTTTGGAGAGGATCTAGATTTGGATAAGTTACTTGAGTAAGTAAATGCCATTTTAGAGTCTGCTCCTACGGAGAGTAGTGAGAAGGAAGAGACTGAAGAACTTGAGCATTATAAGAAGGAACTTAAACCCTTATCGGACAATCTTCAGTATAAGTTCCTAGGTCCAGCAGAGTCTTTGCCTGTGATTATAGCTTCAGATTTGGTTGAGACTCAAGAGAAGAAATTATTAGATGTGTTGAGAGAACACAAGGAAGCTATAGGCTGGACCATTGAGGATATTAAGGGAATCAGCCCCTCGTTGGTAATGCATAAGATACATTTGGAGGAAAATGTTAAGCCATCGAGGGAGCCACAAAGAAGGCTCAACCCAGCTATACAAGAGGTTGTGATGACAGAAGTTATTAAGATGTTAGATGCAGGGATCATTTATCCCATCTCTGATAGCAAGTGGGTGAGCCTGATTCATGTCGTGCCCAAGTGAGCTGGATTAACGATAGTGAAGAATAAGAACGACAAGTTGGTGCCAACTCGTGTTCAGTCAGGGTGGAGAGTGTGTATAGACTACCGTAAACTGAACACTGTCACAAGGAAGGATCATTTTCCACTCCCATTTATTGATCAGATGGTGGAGCGTTTGGCTGGACACGAATATTATTGTTTTTTGGATGGTTATTCTGGATATAACCAGGTCCCCGTGGACCCCGAAGATCAAGAGAAGACAACATTTATCTGTCCTTTTGGGACATTCGCCTACCGACGCATGCCCTTTGGGTTATGCAATGCACCTGCTACTTTTTAGCAGTGCATAGTCAGCATATTCTCTGACGTGGTGGAGCATTCTTTAAAGATTTTCATGGATGACTTCTCCGTCTTTGGTTCATCATTTGAGGAGTGTCTGCACCATCTCACTTTGGTTTTAGTGCGGTGCAAGGAGAAGAACCTGGTGCTTAATTAGGAGAAGTGTCATTTTATGGTCAAGCAAGGTATTGTACTGGGGCACGTCATATCCCATTGGGGGATTGAGGTAGACAAAGCGAAAGTGGACCTGATTTCCAACCTTCCACCCCCACGTACAGTGAAAGAGGTTTGATCTTTTCTGGGCCATGCAGGATTCTACAGGCGATTTATCCAGAATTTCAGCAAGATCACCCAGCCCTTATGCAAGTTATTAATGAAGGATGCCCCATTTGTATTTGATGAAGATTGTAAGAAAGCATTTGGGGATCTGAAGAAGATTCTGACGTCCACACCCATTATTCAGCCACCCAACTGGGGTGTGCCTTTTGAAATTATGTGTGATGCATCAGACTATGTTGTTGGAGTTGTTTTGGGGCAGCATGTTGACAAACTTCCCCATGTTATCTATTATGCAAGTCGAACTCTAAACGACGCACAACTCAATTACTCTACCACTGAGAAAGAGTTGCTAGCAGTCGTTTTTGCATTACATAAGTTCAGATCCTACTTGTTAGGATCTAAAGTCATTATCTACTCGGACCATGCAGCATTGAAATATCTTTTCTCTAAAAAATATGCTAAATCTCATCTTATCCTATGGATCTTGCTACTTCAAGAGTTCGACATAGAGATTCGGGATAAGAAAGGTTTCGAAAATGTGGTGGCGGACCATTTGTCTAGATTGATTGTGGATTTCACTGAGGTCGCCACTCCCATTTCTGAGACCTTTCCTGATGAGCAATTGATTTACATTGCTCACAATCCTGCGCCATGGTTTACTGATATAGTGAACTACCTTGTCACTGGTCAAATGCCTTTACATTGGGGGCGACAAGATAAATCAAAGTTCTTGGCCATGGTAAAACATTTTTTCTGGGATGATCCTTACCTGTTCAAGTATTGTCCCGATCAGATCATCATAAGGTGTATTCCTGAGCATGACCAATCAAATGTCATTGCCTTCTGTCATGATCATGCTTGTGGAGACAATTTCAGTGCTAAAAACATCGCTGCAAAAATTTTGCAGTGCGGATTCTATTGACCTACCCTGTTCCGAGACTCTCACACTTACTGTGTATCTTGTGAGCGTTCCCAAAAGCTATGGAGTATTTCTAGGAGGAATATGATGACCCTCAACCCCATTCTGATTGTTGAGATTTTTGATGTATGGGGCATTGATTTTATGGGACCTTTCCCAAACCCCTTTGGCTATCTATACATTCTAGTTGCTATGGACTATCTGTCCAAATAGATGGAAGCAATTGCATGCAAGACCAATGACTATAGAGTTGTGGTCTAATTTTTGAAGAACAACATCTTTTCTCGTTTTGGTACGCCTCGAGCAATTATAAGTGATGGTGATAAGCACTTTTGCAACAGGATTTTTGAGCAATTGATGAAAAAGTATTTCATCACACACAAAGTTGCCACCCCGTATCACCCACAGACAAGTGGACAAGTGAAAATTTCCAATCGCGAGATTAAGCACATTTTGGAGAAAACTATGAACCTTAATAGAAAGGACTGGTCTCTGCGATTGACTGATGCACTGTGGGCATATCGAACAGCATTCAAGACGCCAATTGGCATATCTCCATACCGTATTGTGTACAGAAAAGCCTGTCACCTTCCAGTCGAATTAGAGCATAGAGTCTATTGGACTATCAAACAGCTGAACTTTAATCTTTTAAAGGCTGGATCCCAAAGGAAGCTCTAACTCAATGAATTAGAGGAGCTGCAAAATGATGCATATGAGTGTGCACGGTCATACAAAGCACAAATGAAGAAGATTCATGACCAAAACATTTTGAGACGAGCTTTCGAGCCGGGTCAAAAAGTTCTTCTTTACAACTCACGCCTGCATCTTTTCCCAGGCAAGCTCAAGTCTCGATGGACCGGCCCCTTTATGATTCGGTCAGTTTTTCCTTATGGGGCTATCGAGATTGAGGCTAAAACCATTCTTAGAGTTGAGGAGTCCGGACATTGAGACAATATTGTTGACGGATCCTATTTACTCTGATTGAGGGTCATCTACTAAGGAAAGTCTGGCTGAAGACTTTAAACTCAGCGCTCATGGGAGGCACCCCACAGCTTATCTTTTTATTTGTTTATTATTTTACATATTTATGCTTAATGTTTGTTTCCAGTATATTTTTTTTCTCATGTTATTTTGAAATTTTGGTTGATTTAAACAATTTCTATGATGTGATTCATTGGTGAGCTTAAATTTTGGAACACATGATCTGTTGATAAAGTTTTAAAATTTAGTTACTTACTTAAGGCATTTTAGAATTCACATGTTTGATCTCGAATCTAACACGAGCACATTCGTACGCATTATGTGAGGTATGACATGTGATTTTAATGTGTACGTTTCTGTCTCAACTAAAACTGGATGACTTGTTGGATTAACACTTTGGCATATATATATATATATATATATATATATATATATATATATATATATATATATAAACTAATGAAAATGATGATCATAAATAAACTTTTCATTGAGTAACTGGACCTCTTGCCTCAGTAAGCAGTGAGTGTTCACGTCAAAAGGTTGGGATTTTGTTTAATAGTATTAAGGCCAGTTTAATTTCGTAGCCTTTTTTACTCGAATTATTAAGTCCTAAGGGGTGTATGTACACCTAATGCCCTAAAACTATCTGGTTTGGGAGTCATTGACTCAACACTCGTTACATGGGTCAATTAGAAAGCTTAAGGGAACTAAACATAGCTGAGCCTTATTATTATAATAAAACAAAATAAAAAGAGAAAATAAAAACTATGCCATTTTCATTCATTCTAATGGGAAATGCGGTGAATCTTGAGACATAGAGACCTTACACATTGGACTCATTCAGAAGCTTCATTTCTATTTGCTAATTCACTTTTCATTGAGTCAAACTTATGATGCATTAGCCTGCCTTTTGTAAGTAATTAGATTTTAACATTTCTATTCATTGCGAAGATGGGTTTATCTTTTTAAGCTTGCTCATGAATCATTATCATGATGGTGTGTGCTCCTAAAATCTTTGGATACCATGAGTTATGAACTTATCTTTATATTCTTTGTTTTTCATTAAGTTTTAGTTTCGTATTGCTATGGGACTAGCAATATGTAAGTTTGGGGGTATTTGATGAGTGCTAAATATTACATGTTTTAGCCCCTTAGTTTACATTTGTTGAATTCTTAATTATGTTATTTCGTGTTATTTTATCTATTTTATGTGTTTTCTGTGTTTTTATAGGTTTTGGAATAAAATGAAGCAATGTGGAAACTTCAAGGCTTAACAAGCAAAGTTGAGGATGCCTAGTGCGATCGAGCGCATAGGACATGCGATCGATCGCACCTGCGATCGTGCGCACACGGCATGAGATCAGTCGCACCTGCGCTCGAGCGCACCAGACTTGCGATCGATCACAAGTGACTCGGACATCCCACATTGGAAAGGAAACATTTGATATTGCATATATATTACAGTGCACTGTGATGCGCTCGAGCGCAACAGGGCTGCAATCGATCGCAGTTGACTCGCACATCCCACATCGGATAGAAAGCATTTACAGCGCGCTAGACGCATTGTATCGCACCATACTGCGATCGATCGCACCAGACTTGTAATCGATCACAAAGAGGCAGTATCCCACATCGAATTTACAGCTTATTGTACTCTGAGAATTCCCTTATATAAACACAATCTCACCTCATTATTCAGTGTGCAGTCTGGTGGATTTCTACTAGCATTCTAGTAGATCTCCTAAGGGCTTTTACCACCACTGGGGGAAGTACTGCCCAACAGCGTGTGGAATTTCTCCCAATGTACAGTCAGTTTTAATTCTTTTCAAGTTTTTAATGCTTAGTACTTTTTATTGTGAAATTTAGTTTCATGATAATGATTGGCTAAAATCTTCAGCTAAGGTTGAAGATGAAGCCTCGCCAGTGTTTGGCATTATATTTTCAGATATGTTTATACAATTCTGATATGTTTAGTTTAAATGTTCTATTTCAATTGTTTGAGTAAATTCTTACGATTCATAGTTTTTAATTGTTCTGTTGGATATTCTGCATGTTTTATTCGATGGATACATCGAATCCTTTTCAATTAAATTTGATTTCCTTTGTGATTTGTTAAAAGCGGATACATTCGATGTTTTTGGTTTAATTGGGATATTCGTTGTTTTTTGTTGGATTCATGGAATGTTAGATAGATTATTTTTTATATAGAACATGAAGATATATGTTTTACTTTGGTTGGGTGGATTCTGAAACCTCAGTGTTTTCATCATTAGTTATTAAATCAATTTAGTTAGTTTAGTTTACATTTATTTTGTAAAAATATAATTCACGATTCGGAACTGGATTAAAATAAGGTTAGTTTAGATAAAAAGCTATTTTCACAACGCATTCCCTGTGGATTCGACCTCGCACTTGCACAACACTATATTGCAAACGATTCGTGCGCTTGCGAGTAATTTAAAACTCACAACACAAGTTATCACCAATTGAGGATAAAGAAGGGAGACGTGCTTAAGACTGTTTTTAGGACACATTATTGTCATAAGTTTCTTGTGATATCATTTCGATTGACTGATGTTCCAGAAACATTCATGGACTTGATGAATAAAATATCTGAACCATTTCTTGATAATCTGGTGGTTGTATTCTTCGATAACATCTTGGTGTATTCTAAGAAGGAAGAACAACATGTGAAACATTAAACAGTGTGTTGGAGATTCTGAGGAGAGAGAAATTATATGCAAAGTTCTCTAAGTATGAGTGTTGGCTAAATGAAATAACTTTCTTGGAACATGTAATATCGGGAAATGGCATAACAGTTGATCTATAAAAGGTAGAGGCAATGTTAAGTTGGGAGAGACCAACTAATGTGACTGAGATTAGAATCTTCTTGGGATTGGCTAGTTATTATAGAAGATTCTTTCAAAAAAATTATTATTGAATAGACTGACTAAGAAAGAGGTGAGATTTGTATGGTGAGGAAAGTGTGAGAAAAATATCCAATTACTAAAGGAAAAATTGACTACAGCTCCAATATTGGTGTTTCCTTCTGGTGATGAAGGATTTGTGGTGTATAGTGATACATCACATCAATGATTGGGATATGTGTAACATAAAAAAGCTGTGGCCCATACTTCTAGGAAATTGAAGATTCATGATATAAATTTTTGTACTCATAACTTAGAGTTGGCTGCTATAGTAAAGATTGGAGGCATCATCTGTATGAAGCCACTCACGAGATATTCATGGATTATAAGAGTTTGACATACTTACCTGCCCAGAGAGAGTTGAATTTGAGGCAAAGATGGTGGATGGAGTTGATAAGTAACTATGATTGTACAATTCACTATCATCTAAAAATATGAAGGTGATAGCTGATGCATTGAGTAGAAATTCTATAAGAAGGTTAACTGCTATGGGAGTCCTGATGTGAAATTGATAATAGATTTAAAAGAGATAAGAATGAAATTGAAGAGCAGTGATAAAAGATCATGGTTAACGTATATGGTTGTACACTCATCCATAGTAAAATGCTTTAAAGATGAAGAGATAGAAAAGATTAAGTATTGAGTGATTACTAGAAAGCAATATGAGTTCAAAATTTGAAGTAAGGGTATTTTGGTATTGGAACATGGAAATTGTGTTCCCAATAATGAAGAGTTTAGAAAAAAGATAATGAGAGAGGCACGTGATGATGTAGATTCGATGTAACCAAGTAATAATAAGATGTATAGAGGATGGAGACAGAATTTCTGGTGGTCAGGATTGAAGAAGGATGTAGCTGAGATTGTGAGGTTGTATGGAGTACTATTGAGAATAGTGTCATTTAGAGATGCTAGATTTATATCTTGGTTTTGGAGAGACTTTCAAAAAGTCATAGGTACACAGTTACAATTTAATACAATTTTTCATGCTCAGACAAAAAGGAATATTATAGTACTAGAAGATATGTTAAGGACAAATATGATGAATTTCTCAGTAAGTTGGGATACTTACGTGCCATCGATTGAAATTGCTTATAATAATCAGTGTCAAACTAGTATTGGGATGGCACCGATTGAAACATAGTATGGTAGGAGGTGTAGAACTCCTATATGTTGGGAAGAAATGGGAGAGAGAAATATATTTGATCCATCATTTATTGAGTTAACAACCGAGAGGATCAAATTGGTTAGAGAGAATTGTAAACTAGTACAGGGTAGACCGAATAGCTATGCTAATAATAAAAGAAGATCTCTTGAATTTCAAGTAGGTGATTGGGTGTAATTAAAAATATCTCCATGAAAAAGTGTGTTGATGATCAAAAAGAAAAAAAAAAAGTTGAGTCTGAGGTAAGTGGGACCCTATGAGGTTATTAAAAAAGTTGAGCTAGTTGTGAATAGCTGGATTTGCCTCCAGAGTTGAAGTAGTGACATAACATATTTCATGTTTCACTGTTGAGAAAACATTTACTTGATAAATCTCAAAATATTTCGAGCCAAGTGTGAAGGAGAAAAGAAAACAAAAGAAAATTATTACATTTTCTTTATTAAAATAAAAAAAAAAACCAAAAATATGGCAGTAAGTATTGCCACCTGCTGCCAAATTAAGGCAGAAATGTGCATGTTATACAAGTTGCACAAAACGTGGAGCCTTTGTGGGATTAAAGGCATGCTGATGGTCAAAAGATTTCAACAAGTTTTACTTTTATATATATATATATATATATATATATATGTGTGTGTGTGTGTGTGTGTGTGTGTGTGTGTGTGTGTGTGTGTGTGTGTGTGTGTGTGTGTGTGTAATATATGTACACATAATTTACACTTACCAAATTTCGTTTAGTTACCTTCAAATCACTCGTTTTCTTTAAACACTTGAAGACCCAAAGAAAGGTTAAAAAAGCAAGATTTTGAAGAGGTTTACTGCAGAATTTCATAAAGAATCACGAGAAGCTATCAGAAAAACATAAAGTAATAATATGATGTTTATTTTTGAATTTTTAGTATTTATGAAATTTCCCAAAAGTCGAAGTGAGAATTTTCAAAGGGTGTGGTTTATGAAGAATTGAAGAAATAATTAGAAATTTAATACAAATATTATGTAAGGTGTTGACGATCTGCAACTGGAAGAAATTTCTGAAAGGAACGGGAAATGCAAGGAGATGATCCACGGGTAGCTTTAAATGCTATGTAATGAGTTAGATTTACTTTAAGTAATCTAAATAAAAAATAAAATTATCTAGTGATAATATTAAATAAATTATTAGCTTATGACTTTGGTGATAGATAAAAATTTGATTAATAGGTATGATATGAATTTTGGTCATGTAGAAAATTATTAGGGGAGAAATAATATTTTTTTGGGAATAATAAGTTGATTTAATAATAAAAGCGATAAGTGAAATTCTTGATGACCTATGGTTGATGTTTTGATACGAATTATGAGGAGATAAAAATCAGTTAATCTTGACAAGCTAAGATGGATATTTTATGTGATTTATGATAACATGAATTTAGTGGAATTTTTTATAATGATTTAAGGAAAGACAAGATAGCTAAATTTAAATATTTGAATTCATGTTTATTTTTTATGTTATTGTTCAGATGTATATTTCATATCATTGTTCATATGCATATGCATTAAAATAAAAGAAAAGAATCGGGAAGGTAGTCGGTCTAAGATAATAAAAACATGTCGACATGTGAGAAGATGTTCCTATAATAATAATTCATGCATTACATTTGTTTTACATGTTGAGTTTATTACTGAAATGTTGTTGATATTATGCGTTTATTTTATTTGTAGAAAAAAAAAAGAAACACAGAAGTATGATATGATAAGAACCATCTAAATGGTAGACTTTATGTTGTGAACCTCATTACTAGGTAATTTTGAGATAATTGATGGTTTTAAGGTGAACCAATAAATAAGAAAAAGATATTGATAGAGAATGGATCTTATGACATGTGTAGTGATAGTAGAATGCTAGTATCAAGTTGAATGAGATATAAGTGATTAAATATTGAAAGATCATTTATTCAAATTGAGAACTTCTAGTAAATTTAATTCACTGAGCTTGTGAAGCTTACCCCTCATTGTACAATGATTTCAAGTAGCAGACAGGACAAATAGTCTGGTGGGTTGAGAGTCAGACGAAATCTTTTTCTGTAAGCCACGTACGTGTCAACATCCTCAGACTAATGATAAAATAAAATAAAAATTTATTTGTAAATATTCATGCATTTTACGTTGTATATAATGTTTAAAGATCAGATTGATGTAAAAGAATTTCTGTTAGTATTATTTTTATTTGTTGCATATATGTGTCGTGCTGGGATTTTCAAAATTTGATGACACTGTATCGGGGGTGACCAACCCGGGATGGGTCATTACACATGTACATGAGTTGGACTTGATTTTTTGCTTGGCGGTTTGGGCTTAGACCCATGAAAAGCCATAGTTCTACAGTAGAACGGAAACCTAATTAGACCCTAATTAGGATGTCTTAAGTTGCATATAAATATTATTTATGTTTTGAGCATACATTGTAACAGAGAGATTTGTGAAGTTGATAACAAAAACTTTTGGCATTACATAACCTTGAACCTGAGTAAATCTTGTCTTTTTTTCTTTCTGCTTATAATTCGTGTGATTGACAGGTTTCGAATCGTGCAATACACACGCAGAGACATGTGATTGACATTATTGCTATCGTACTTGATATTTACAAAGCCATTAACTGAGCAGGATGGGACTGGACCTTTGCTGATAGCCATGGGATAACATTGAAACTCTTTCCTGATAACATGCCCATCCTGCTCAGTTAATGGCTTCGTAAATATCAAGTACGATAGCAATAATGTCACTAAAATCCAATGCGCAAGAGAATTGTACCATGGCTGTGGTTGCAGCACCAAAAATGGCAATGAGGGAAAGGACAGAGACTTGGCCGACGAACGTTGCCATGGCCTTGAAGATTAGCACACCGTAAACGTATAGATGCTGCATTTTTTAACCGAAAAACAATTTATGGTCTTAGAATGTATGCATCATGTGGTGTGAGAGAGGGAAAAAAGGGAACTTTTTTTCAATTTTATTTAGAAAACCTGAGAACATGAATTCCATGCTTTGAATAATTCTCCAGTTAAAAGCATTGGTGGGATCAAAAAAGGCAAACCCACTACAGTTGAGCAAAACAGCATTTCCATCTGCAAATACTTTAACCATTATTTTCGATAACCAAAAAGTTGTGTAGTAATTTTTAAGAAATTAGCAACTATTGGTAATTTATTTGTTTTACTAATTTTACTCTTAATAAAATTACTATAACAAATGGAGGGTAAGACTTATGAGTGAATGTTAGAATTGGTGTCAATTTAGTGTTGGGTATATCTTCACCATAAAAATAAAAAATAAAAAAAAAGTCATGGACTATGTAATCAACTAGCTTCTACCTTTAATGTGGTTTTCCTTTTTTTAAATATGACTTACCATTCATGTTCAGATTTTGCAGTAAATTTTGGGAACCAAATTTGTTAATTATAAGAGTAATATTGCTAGACTTGACAAAATTATCCCTAAATAAAAAAAAAAGACAAAATAATAACTATAAAGAATGATATTTTCCATTTTAAATAATATTATTATGATATTAACAACTAATGCTCTTGTCATCCTTATAAATCTTCTCAATCAGAACATTCTAGAACTAAGTCTCTACCTTATATATTAATGCCCAGAGAGAGCCCTTTCGTCAACCTTCATCACATATATCTCTATATCCTTTGATTAGAACAAAAATTCAACGATCATGGCAGGCACCAAAGTCCATGGAAACCCCTTCTCAACAGCTACTATGCGTGTTTTAGCTTCTCTTAACGAGAAGGAGCTTGAGTTCGAGTTTGTTCCCATAGACATGAGAGCTGGTGAACATAAGACAGAAGCCTTCCTTTTACTCAATGTAAGTATAGAAAAGGAAGTCATTTTGTTTACTTCATTTTCCTGACCATTTGGCACCAAATGTTTTTCATTTCTTTTCATACACCACCAGATTTTGCATATGTACACAGATTTTACCCTTTCATAAAGATACACAAATACTGACAAAATAAGTTTTATAATTCCTTCCATCATTTTCACCATGAGAGGACCCCATTGATAACATAGATCTGTTTCATGTTGATACAGCCATTTGGTCAAGTTCCAGCTTTTGAGCATGGAGATTTTAAGCTATTCGGTAATTTTATACAGAAACTCCCTCGCATTAGTAAACATATATGGACATGATCAAGGATACTGATTATACGTTAAAATTATGGTATATATGCAGAATCAAGGGCAATTACTCAATACATAGCCCATGAGTGTGCTGACAAAGGGACACAACTGATAAGCCCTGGCTCTAAGAATATGGCAATCTTTTCAGTGTGGATAGAGGTGGAAGGCCACCAGTTTGATCCAGCAGCTTCAAAGCTAGTCTGGGAGCTATCCATTAAGCCTATGCTTGGCCAGACAACGGACCCAGCAGTGGTGGAGGAAAATGAAGCTAAGCTAGCTAAGGTTCTAGATGTGTATGAGGCTCGTCTGAGTCAGTCTAAGTACTTAGCTTCTAGCTTCTTCACCTTGGCAGATCTTCACCACCTCCCTACTATCCACTATTTGTTGGGGACACAAACCAAGAAATTGTTTGATTCACGACCCCATGTCTCTGCGTGGGTATCTGACATCACAGCAAGGCCTGCTTGGGCAAAGGTCATTGCCATGCAAAAGAAGTGAGGACTTAGCTTCTACCTCCTGCCAGAAGGTCAATTTTCCTTCAATGAAAGGCTAAAAGCCCGTCTTGACCTTCTGTATTTCGATTTTGGTATTCTTGTCTTCAATCTTCGATGTATTCAGTGTCGTTCCTTCCAACCTTTGAGTTGATGCCATGAGGCTTTTGTTCTAATAATAAAAATTGTCTTCAGCTTTTAAGTATTCAAGCCGATGCAAGTGATTCAAAATTTACTATATTTAAAAAGGATTAGTTAAAGAGTAGTAAAATGCAAACACGGTAATATGATCCCCACTGTTTGATTCAAGGCCTTACTTGAAGAAGTTTCAGTTTTTCTTACACTTCCAAAGAACTTAGAATACATATGTAAAGAAGTGCCTAATAGCCAATGTGGTGATAGAGAAGTGAAAACATATGTTGACAATTTGAGCAAACATTAAAACAAACTTGTTGAGCTAGATCAACTAGGAGGAACCTTTCTAATGGTAGCTCGTAATCATAATCCTATATAAACAATAATCTGTTCTTACTCTAATTGTCAACAACTCTCGAATTCTAATGTCCTATTGGTAATAGGTAAATACAGATACAATGAATACTTAAAAATATTTTCAACTTATTCTGGGATCAGGAAATTGCAATCCGAGGTGCAAATGAATTATCAATTATAATCAACTACAAAAATTTGGAGATCAAGCTCTGTAACTTCGAGTTCTTTTACCTGTGATGGAACTCTGGGTAGTGACAGCTGATAGAAGGTTGAGAGTCTTGAGACAGGGCTCGTGGATTCTGGATATGTATAGAGGTTCTATTGCTTTCTTCCCCTGACTGGCAAAAAGAAGTTCCAGGGTTATTCCCATACGGGGATGCAAAAGGATCACATAATATAATCAGCCTATGGATGCAAAATTGTCCTATTAAAAAGAGCTCATATCCTTCGTAAGTTCATAATCACTCTTTGATTCAAGTCCAACCAAAATATAGGGGCATCTCTTCACAAGAAAACAGCTTGACCTTTTTCTGCACCGAAATGCAGTGGAATCTACTGAGGTAATAATTCATAAACGTTCTCCTGGGTTTCAAGTTTCATAGAACTAAGGCCAAGGTCCTTTTTGAGTCCCCTCTCGTTCATCAATTCCCTCATGTTTTCAACATCACTCCATCTTCCCATCTCTGCATACAAATTAGACAGCATAACATAGTAAGCACTATTCTCTGGCTCCAATTCCACAAGCTTCTTAGCTGCAAACTCACTCAATTCCAATTCCCATGAGTTTTACAACCAGCCAGTAATGAACCCCACATAGACTTAATAGGCTCGAAAGGCATTCCGCTTATGACCCTGAAAGCATCATCAAGACACCCGGCACGTGCCAAGAGATCGACTAAACAGGCATAATGTTTTACACTGGGTGAGAATCCATACTTCCCATCAAGCAATGAACTAAAGATCTGTCGCCCCATATCTACCAATCCGGAATGACTACAAGCACAAAGCACCTCAACCAAAGTCACGTTATCAGCTTTAAACCCTTCTTGTTCCATTCTATAAAATCATGATACTGCCTCTTCTCCATTTTTAGCGAGAGCTAGCCCTTTAATGACAGCATTCCAAGTAAAAACATTCTTTTCTTTCATGTTACCGAAAACACTCAACCCCTCTTAAATCCTCCCACAATTTCCATACATATTAATCAAAGCAGTCCCCAGAATCACATCCAAATCCCACCCACTCCTCCTTATAAAGCCGTGTATCCAAACACCCATCTCGGTAGCACCAAAACTTGCGCACGCGGCTAAAGTATTCACCATGGTCACACGGTTAGGCACCACACCTGCATACTGCATCTGTTCAAAAGCAATCAGCGCATCATCATACTTCTCAGTACTCCTATACCCTGTAACCAATACAGTCCACGACACAACGTCCCTCTCAGGCATTTCATTGAACAGTTTACCACACAACCTCATATAGCCACACGATGCATACACATTCAACAGAGAATTCACCACGTACATATCAATAACATGACCCAATTTCACAACATGGGTATGCACGCATTTCCATTTTTTCAGTTCATTAAAGTAAGCCAAGGACTTGAAGAGAAAAGGAAATGTGTAGTTATTGCGGAAAATGGAGTTCTTGAGCATGTGGGTGTATATAAAGTAAGGTAAATGAGGGGTTTGGTTGTGAGAGAAGGCTTTAATGAGAGAGTTGCAAATGAAGACATGGGGTTTAGGGAGTTGAAAGATGAGTAGATGGTGGGCTGTGTTTAAGAGGCCCAGCGATTGGCATGCAGTGATGAAGTGACTGGCAATGGTGGTGTTTGATTGTATGTTTTGGATGATTAGTTGGGCTTGGATTTGGTGGATGTGGGGATGAAAAGTGCAGTTGTTCAAGAAGTGGATGATCCTGTTAGCTGTGACACTCAGCTGTGGGTATGGTATCATGGATGCAGGGGCAAGAAAGATTCTGTTTGGTTGCCAAGAAAGAAAACTAATCAATGAGCCAATGAATTGGAAGATTCGTGTCACAACAACAAATAGTTGGCTGAGGGTTGAATTCTTAGAGAGTTTGCATTGATTCAAAAATCAAAATTCCTCGCAAATTCTGAAACAATAAAATCGAGAGACCTCATAAAGAAGAAGCAAACAAAATGACATAACCAAGCGATCAATTGCAGTCTCAGCATCCACTGAGCAGCATTCAACATAGAAGCCGTAACTTTCACATTGGAGGCCGACCAGCACTTAGTAGCTGGCCAATCATTCTATTCACCTGGAAAATGAAAAGAAAAGGAAGTTTAATAATAAGACCATATAGCATTTACTTTTTTTTTTATCGTTAAAACCCACGCACATATCTAAAACCTCTGTCCACTTATCGAACAGTTAGAAAAGTGTTCTTACCAATGCTCAAAAGCGGTCAGGACAGGACCATATAGCATTCACTATATCATATGGTTAAACTGGAATCGAACCAAGCTTTTATCAAGCTATTTAAACTCAAACTCGGTCAAAACTCGGCTCGATCGAGTTCAAATCTGAAAAATTAAGAGCTCGAATACCTTAATATTCGGACTCGATTCGGCTCGAGTCCACTCCTACATGTGATAATATGTACAGCCATTGCAACTTCATGTGCAAATAAACAAAGGTAGTACAAGCAGTAATGAAACCATCATCACAATGCCAATGGCATGATGCATAATGTGTCAACATGACATGCATATAATCAGAAACTAATGGACACTACATAGTAGGACAAAACATAAAACATAAGCAAAAACTGAAACATCAAAAAATAAAAATAAAAATCTAAGCACGCATTGAGAAGCAAGAAGCTACTTTAATTATGCAAAAAGCTTCCAGGTTAAATACGATTACAAAAACCCACTGATGGTATATACAAATAAACTTCTAGTGGATACCATGACTTAAGCATACACTACAATCTTTAACTAGTTCTATTCTATAAGTTCCAATAGCAAAAAGTTTGAAAAGGAAATCATGTAGTACATTTTATCAAAACTTGAAGGTTCTGCAAAAATTGCCATAACAAGAGAATAAAAAAAAGAAAAAATCTACACAGAAAAGGTTAAAATGAATAAATAAGTAAAGAAAGTTCTATACAAGCAAGCAAAAGGACAACCAAACCCCAGATAGCACTTAGTCCAACATTCAAGAGCCTACCTGCCAGTATTTTGAAACACAGCGATCAATGGAGCTATTTTCACCCATGTTTAGCTCAGGCTCCTTATACCTGATGACAGAAAGATTATTTTACGAGGAAATTAGCATATTCTTAATGGGTGCAGTCCAAATCTTTCAATCCTGAAATCCTTTTATCAAATTGAAGAAAAGAAAAGAATATAGATTCTTATACCTTTTGTCGACACACTTATTGAAGCATGTGTTAGCATGGATCGAGACAGGATCGTAAGTTGATCGAGTAATAACCACAAAACAATAAAGTAAGATAAAAAAATGAGACAGCAAATTTACGTAGTTCGGCTTAAAGCCTATGTCCACGGACAGACGCCAGCATGCAAATTTCACTATAGTGAGAGAATATACAAAGAGTGTTTACAAAATTGGCTTTAGTCAATACACACAATCTCACAAATTCTCTCTTAACTTCACTTTCTTCTTGATGTTTCTTGATGTGAATACTTCACATTGGAATACCTTTTATAGGCTCACAAAAAGTCCAAAGGACAAACATCAATGGATGCTCATCATTTTGTTGTCCAATTGTACCAAAGTGAACTTTGTCTTCCACTTTGTCATCCACCATAACCTAAAGTGAGTTTTACTTTTGACCCAAAAAATTGAGCCACAAATTATGCAAGGAAGTGGACTCAACTTTTGGCAACTTTTGGTCCACCAGTAATTCAAGGCAATTATTCAACAAATCACCACCTTGACTTGAATTTGACAATAGTGAAAATAAAAGCTTCAACCTCAGCCAAACAACCCCAAAGGGTCTAATGCAAATGTTGTGCAACACCAACTAAGTCCATGAGTGAGTGAACTTGGCAATGGGAAGAGATTTTGTCAACATATCAGCAGGATTATTCAGAGTGTCAATCTTTCTTACAATAACATCACCTTGAGCCACAATATCCCGAATAAAGTGATACTTCACATCAATGTGTTTAGTTCTCTCATGATGCATCTGATCCTTCGTCAAATGTATAGCACTCTGACTGTCACAATAAACTACAGTTTTATTTGTTTCCAAACTGAGTTCATTAAGTATAACTCTTAACCAAATGGCTTCTTTGGCAGCTTCTGTAACAGCCATAAATTCTGCCTCTGTAGTAGACAATGCAACTGTCGGCTGCAAGGTAGCTTTCCAACTGACTGCACAAGTCCCAATAGTAAATACATAACCTGTAATTGATCTTCTTCTGTCCAAATCACCTGCAAAATCTGAATCAACATATCCAGCTAAATTGTCAGAAGTTTTACCGAATTCCAAACAAGCAGTATAAGTACCCTTCAAATATCTCAAAATCCACTTGACAGCTTGCCAATGAGTTTTTCCTAGACATGACAAATATCTGCTAACTACACTGAAAGCATGTGAGATATCTAGTCGAGTGCAAACCATTGCATACATAATACTTCCCACTGCACTAGAATAAGGAACTCTAGACATATACATTATCTCATCTTCTGACTGTGGTGACATGGATGCTGATAATCTAAAGTGAGAAGCTAAAGGAGTACTCACAGGTTTAACATCATACATACCAAAACGTTTCAGGAATTTCTCAATACATTTCTGTTATGACAGAAATAATCTACCTGCACCTCTGTCTCTGTTGATCTTCATTCCCAAAATTTTCTTTGCTGCACCTAGGTCTTTCATCTCAAATTCATCATTTAGCTGAGATTTCAATCTATTAATTTCATATATGTTCTTTGCTGCAATCAACATGTCATCAACATATAGCAATAAATATATGAAAGTACCATCATCAAGTCTTTGGTAGTAGACACAACTATCATACTTGCATCTAGAAAATCCAATGCTCAGCATAAAAGAGTCAAATCTTCGATACCACAGGCGTGGAGATTGCTTGAGTCCATACAAGGATTTCTTTAGAAGACAAACATGATCTTCCTTGCCTTCAACTTCAAAACCTTTTGGTTGCTGTGTATAAATTTGTTCATCAAGATCACCATGAAGAAAGGTTGTTTTCACATCAAGTTGCTCCAACTCCAAATTATGCATTGCAACTAAAGCAAGTAAGACACAAATAGAAGTATGTCTAACAACTGGAGAGAAAACATCATTAAAATCAACTCCCTCCACCTGACTGTAGCCTTTCGCTACTAATCGTGCCTTATACTTGGAGTCTTCAACACCTGTGACTCCTTCCTTCTTCTTAAATATCCATTTACACCCGATAATTTTCTTACCATTAGGTGGTTCGACCAATTTTCAAGTGTCATTTTTCTTTAGAGATTCCATCTCTTCATGCATCGTAACTAGCCATTTGTGTGAATCAGATGAACTGATGGCCTCAGAGTATGAGGTTGGATCGGCAACATCAATGGTTTCTACAACATTTAATGCATAAGCCAACATATTTTCAAAACCATACCGTTGAGGTGGCTTTATCTGTCTCCTGTGTCTTCCACTAGCTAGAGTGTGATACTCAGCTTCATGGTGTGTCTCTCCACCTGCAGACGAACTTCCTGACTGAATAGGATTAGGATTTGCAGATGATGAGGTACCAACCTCAAGCTCCACCTTCTCTTATGCATTCTCCTTTCCTGTATCACACTGAACAGGCAATTCTTTTCTGGGGTGAAGCATAAAAGATTCATAAAAAACAACATCTCTGCTAATCATAAACTTATGAGTATCAGGACACCATAAGCGAAAACCCTTAAAACCAGAAGCATAACAACAAAAAAATGCATTTCTTCGCCCTAGGCTCCAATTTTCCTTTATTCACATGAGCATATGCAGGGCAACCAAATATTCTTAAGTTAGAGTAATCAGGAGGGCTACCTGACCATACCTCTTCAGGTGTCTTAAGTTCAAGTGATCTGTGAGGAGAGCGGTTCACCAAATGACATGCCAAATTGACTGCTTCTGCTAAAAATTCCTTGCCAAGACCTGCGTTAGAAAGCATACATCGAGCTCTTTGTAACAGTGTTCGATTCATCCTTTCTGCGACACCATTCTGCTGTGGTGTCTTTCTCACCATCTGATGTCTGACGATGCCTTCATCTTTGCAGAATTGATTAAACTCTGAATCACAAAACTCAAGACCATTATCTGTTCTGAGTCTTTTGACTTGCTTCCCGGTCTGCTTCTCCAATAAGGTCTTCCATTGCTTGAAAATGCCAAATACCTCATTCTTGTGCCTGAGAAAATAGACTCAAGTCTTTCTAGAAAAATCATCAATAATCGTTAGCAAGTATCTGGCTCCTCCTTTGGAAATTTCACGGGAAGCCCCATAGATCAGAATGAATGTAATCAAGAGTACCTTTGGTTCTGTGAATTGCAATGTTGAAACTGACTCTTTTCTGCTTTCCAAAGACACAATACTCACAAAAATTCAGCTTCCCAATCTTTCTTTCAGGTAGAAGACCTCTTTTACTGAGTACAACTAATCCCTGCTCACTCATATGCCCTAAACGCATATGCCACAACATGGTAGAGTCTGAATCTGACACGGATGAGGAAACTACTGCAGAGCCTGTAACTGTTGAACCCAATAAAGTGTATAGACTGCCAGACTTCTTTCCTTTCATGAGAACAAAAGCACCACGAGAAATCTTTATGTTCTCATACTCAATCACAGATTTGCAGCCATCGGCATCCAGAATGCCCAAAGAAATAAGATATTTCTTCAAATCAGGTACATGTCTGACATCAGTCAATGTCCTGACAATTCTATCATGCATCTTGATTTTTACTGTGCCTACACCAACAATTTTGCAAGTGGCATTATTGCCCATTAGAATAACTCCACCTTCAACAGAATCATATGTGGAGAACCAATCTCTGTTGGGGCACATATGATAAGAACATCCAGAATCAAGAATCCACTCGTCATTGGATCTAGACTTGTCGGTTGCAAATAGAACATCATCACCTTTTTCTTCTGCTACATCAGCATCAGTTGTTTCTTCCTTCTACTTGCCCTTGTCATTTTGCCATTCATTCTTCTTTTTGTTCTGCAGCTTGTAGCATTCCGCTACGATGTGTCCCTTCTTCTTGCAATAATTGCAAGTCAAATTTTTGTGTTTTCCTCTCGACTTTAATCTTCTTCTATTCTTGCCACCATCAAAGCCTCTGTCATTGGATCTGCCTCTTGCAACAAGACTGGAGCCCTGATCATCAGACTTACTAGACAAAAGTTCATTCTCCAATTTCTCCTTACTCATAAGGGAAGATATCACATCATCAAAATTTAATTCTTCCCTGCTATAAATTATAGTGTCTCTAAAATTTTTGTATGAGAGTGGTAATGAACATAATAATAAGAGAGCTTGATCTTCAGACCCAATAATAACTTCAAGATTTTTCAAATCATTAATAATTGAGATAAACTCACTTATATGGGACTTGAGAGAGAAACCTTCTGTCATGTGGAGACCATAAAGGCGTTGCTTCATAACCAGCCTGTTGGCCAAGGATTTAATCAAGTACAACTCCTCTAGCTTGGCCCATAAGGTTGTAGAAGTCTTCTCTGACAGAACTAGTTGTAAGACATCATTTGAAAGACTCAGTTGGATTGCGGATAGAGCCTTGTCATCCAGATCATCCCAATCTTCATCACTCATGCCAGTAGGCATCTTGGCTTTCCCCAGTAGTGCTTTCTTCAAGCCATTCTGGGTTAGAATGGCTAACATACGAACTTGTCATAGATTAAAACTGTTGTTTCCATCAAACTTCTCAATATTAAACTTCATTGTTTACATATCGATCGAACAAAATGATCCTAAACAAAATTTTACTATTCACGAAATTCACTATTCATGTGAACAGTAAACTCTCAGAAAAACAGACAGAAATTTATCACCTACAAGCTTTGATACCAGTTTGTTAGCATGGATCGAGACAGGATCGTAAGTTGATCGAGTAATAACCACAAAACAATAAAGTAAGATAAAAAAGGGAGACAGTAAATTCGCAGAAAAACAGACAGAAATTTATCACCTACAAGCTCTGATACCAATTTGTTAGCATGGATCGAGACAGGATCGTAAATTAATCGAGTAATAACCACAAAACAATAAAGTAAGATAAAAAAGTGAGACAACAAATTTACGTGGTTCGGCTTAAAGCTTACATCCACGGGCAGAGACCAGCTGACAAATTTCACTATAGTGAGAAAATATACAAAGAGTGTTTACAAAATTGGCTTTAGCCAATACACAGAGTCTCGCAAATTCTCTCTTAACTTCACTTTCTTCTTGATGTTTCTTGATGTGAATACTTCACATTGGAATGTCTTTTATAGGCTCACAAAAAGTCCAAAGGACAAACATCAATGGATGCTCATCTTTATCTTCCACTTTGTCATCCACCATAGCCTAAAGTGAGTTTTACTTTTGACCCAAAAATTGAGCCACAAGTTATGCAAGGAAGTGGACTCAACTTTTGGCAACTTTTGGTCCACCACTAATTCAAGGCAATTATTCAACAGCATGTTTGGGCAAGCCTGAATCAAAAGAATAAGACAGAACTCAGAAATCTAAATACCACAGATGCAAATTATTTAATAATAAAAAACAATCAAAATACTCCAATACACCAACAATCTACATGATTTAGAAATTATTTACCAAGAACTACCAACAACCTAAACATAAAATGCAATCCTCGAAAATGCCAAATGGTGCAGACCTTAGAAAGCAAAGGGTTTGCAACATGAATCTAGGGTCTACACCCTAAATCTTGGTTATGGAACCAACAAATTTTAATCTAAAATCCTTAATTCAATATGATTCGTTCATCTTCAAAACAAGTTCATCCATAGGCAATGATTTTTATTTCAAATAAACAGGATGCTCTGCCATATGATACAATATTTACCAACCAGCCGCCCCCACCCTTCCCCCCTTTGCAACATGAATCTAGGGTCTACACCCTAAATCTTGGTTATGGAACCAACAAATTTTAATCTAAAATCCTTAATTCAATATGATTCGTTCATCTTCAAAACAAGTTCATCCATAGGCAATGATTTTTATTTCAAATAAACAGGATGCTCTGCCATATGATACAATATTTACCAACCAGCCGCCCCCACCCTTCCCCCCCCCCCCCCCCCCCCCCCCCCAAAAAAAAAAAAAAAAAAACATAACCGAGGACTGATCACTCTTCAGGTAGTCATCAGATGAAGAGTAAGATTTCTTAAACCATGAACACAAGCAGGACAATGAAAATAAAAGTATTCACTAATAAGGGTACAGGTCCTGTCTTCCTGAAGAAATTCACAACATTTTTTTTATAAGTCTGAATAAAAAATGACAACATCATGTGACCCTGGGTATGAGCTTTGCAAATTCAGTCCGTCATTTACATATTTCTAATACAACTTTTTGCTTAATACACATTTGACAAAAATAATTTTGATGGTATCTTATGCCACATAATTTACAATGGCGGGATATACCTGTTAAATAATTCTACCCTATACTCCATCTCTGTTTCTGCCATACCAAATGCCTGCTCAATTATTTCAAAAACAAAAGACCCACAATGAGAATGAAAACTCAAAGCACAGACTTTAAATTAGAATTCAAATGCAAAACAAATACTATCAAAGTATAACTACAATGGTTGACATCCTAGAACTTCAAGACCAAAGCACCAAACAGAAATTCGAGTGAAGATTCTAGCTGGCGTTAATTCATTGATTTCTAGCACCAACCATGTTTACCATTGACCACAGAGTACCAACGTAGTGAAAACTCACCCTGGCAGATAATATGCATCCAAATACAAGAAACCCGTATAAATTTTTGAGGTACCCAATAAAAAAAGGAATATGAAAACAGTGAAATGCTTACTCTAATTAACAGCCCCGCATCAATGAAACAGAGACAGAGAGAGGAAGCAAAAAGATTAAATTGAAACCCTTACTTGAGCGTTACATGCCTCGGATCTGGAACTGAATTAGACGAAGAGGCAGTGGCACCAGTGTCGTTCAGAAGAGATGTGAGAGAAACGGAGCAGAAATAAAACAGAAACCCTGGCTTGAGTGTCATAGCTGAAGTCGTAAATTTCCTTCCTTTTCTTTTTTCTTAATTTTTTTTAAGCTGGTCATAAATTTATTTATATTAACATTATTAGCGAAATTTTTTAAAATTATTAATAAATTTTTAAATAAATTTAAAAAAATTATTTTAAACAAAATCTAACCAAGAATTTTTGATAATTTCTTTCCACTTTGCATTCCTCTCCTCACTTTAATGCTTTGGCTTTGTTGCCATACGTCGTTTATGTACCTCATCTATAAAGCAAATTGGTATTCTGTTGGCACAAGAGCAATGGAAAACATGGTGCAATTTTTTTCATATGTTCTAATTCCAGCTTTCTTTTGTTCATGTGTCTGTTTTAGAGGGCTTGCACTACTGCTCAGTTCCAGAGTTGATCATGAGCCCGTGGCCTAAAAACCCGATTTGATGCAGCCCTTTAAAACTTGCGAACATCAAGCACTAAAGGTTTGCGAACATCATAGTAGCCGATAATGGGATTTGTCCACTTTTCCATCTTGGCCTCGAACAACAATGGAACATCAAGAATAATAACTTTAGACCCCCTGATCCACAGCTTCAGGATTTCCAGAAAGATACCGGAATATATAAAGGGAGCCAACAAGCCTAAAAGATGATATGTAACAAAATCTCAAAACTGAAGTAACATGCAAGTTCTGAAGAAATTATTCATTGCAACTCTGTGATGATAAATTATCAAATACAGTGACAAATTTAGGCGATGTAGAAAAAATAATTGGCATTATATCTCCTGATAAAAGGAGATTATTGAAGATTTGACCTGGACAAGTCAAAACTTGTAAGTAATAGAACCTATCACTTGTTTAGGGTTAGAAGAAAACATTGCTCCAAACTGCCTCTAAAGTTTTATATGTAATCTATTACCAGATCTTGAAATCAACTCTTAAGTGTGCTGAAGTGATAATTGAGTATGTAATGCTGCTAAAAGTTTTTGATCAGCTCGAAGGCTGAAAAAAAAAATCCTTAATGGCTTAATCCATATTCTATTTGTTATCCTTTTAAACAGTATTCAACGGCTAATCAATGGAAGTCAGTGGTGACTTAATTTGCAGTTGGGTTATATTAAATCAACAAACAAGCAGGAAGAGGTTCAAACTAGGCATCCATCCCATAGATGACAAATCATCAAGTGTATATTCAAAGATAAAAATATGATCATCAAGGTTCAATTAAGCTCAGAAAGCTTAAAAAAACGCCATCCCATAGTTATTCAATCACTTCATTTGTTTTCCATGGCGTATCACAAGGCACAAATCCATCCTAAAAAAGAAGTATTAAAGGGAGTGTAATTTTCAACAAGTTAAAAAGTTGCATTCACTGAGAATGTTAAAGTAATTCCTAACAGTTCAGATATTGGCCTGTGGAGAACAAACAAACTTGGTGAAAAATATCTTGGAGCCACCTTACTTAGCTATATGCTATTCTTTTCACCAAATATATAGGGAAATTAATTGCATCGTTTATCTTTTCTAATTTTCTCTTTTTAGCTTTCTTCCATGCGATTTAAGTATAAAAACTGTTGATTTCCTTATATATAGCTTTATCAAGCCAAAATGATACCAAGAGATTGATGCGATGCATGTCACTAAATAGATGATAAGCTAAATAGAAAACATTAAAAAAAAAATTATGGTGGAATCTCATAATGAAAAGAAAAGAAACAGCTTTCTATGAATCATCCAAAAGCACATTAGCTATATCGGTTGAGTAGTTGGCGCTTCGCAAGATCAGAGGACACAATTTGGCCCAATTTCAGTCTATGAACTTCTCCACTGGGTAGTAAAATGACATCCCCGAATGCTGCAACAACCTTTTTCCAACCACCCGTGCCTTTTTTTAAAGCATCCTACAAACAAGCACTTGCATATTGTAACTAAGATTGCAAAAGAGATGTCAAGGAAAACTGTGAGAAGACAATTTAATACGCATAGCCACTACTGGTGTCAAGGGAAAAAGGTATCCAATTGCCGCCTCTTTTGGCACATCAAATGTGCCCGTAATACAGGCCAGATCCGCAGGGCTCCTAAGCCCTTATGAAGTAGTACTAGCCTACTAAGTCGCATTCCATTGATGTGAATTTGATTTTTTTCTTTATAATAAAAAGAGTGAATTTGAATGTTAAAGGAACCATAATAATAGTTGTAATTGTACAATTGTTTAGTAATGTCAACACAAGATACATGAAATATGCAATGAACAGACCAGAAACACAAGGGCGCACACACATTGCAGGTACAGTACAGATCTTAATTATAAACCAATGCAGTGCAGCAATTCAACTCCTACAACAAACTTATCAAAGCATTAACTTTATATGACATGACTACTCTATCAAGGTTTTGCTGCTTCAAATGTCTTAATGGAAGTCCATCAAAATTAATGAAATATTCAATTCCTTTTTTAATATTTTTTCCCACTTCCAAATTTAATTCTTCTAGGATATCAATCCTAAGGAACACTAGGGTTTCAATAGCATAAAAAACTGGGGCATTTATGTTGATGAAAAAGACAACAGCAGCTAAAGAGTGGAAAGAGGTCAGCGTCGACAATAGGGATGCAATTAGCCTCGAAAAGATGGGAGACTGAACTCTTCCCTGATGCAATCCCCCCTGTTAGCCCTACTATCCTCATTTTTTCTTCTTCAGGGTGGTCTGTTCATGATTGTGGACCATTAAATGACGTCGTATGTCATAATTGACGGTTAAAATAATTTGTCTCCAAGAATTCAACCCTCCGCCAACTATTTGTCGTTGTTACACGAATCCTCCAATTCATTGACTCATTGATTAGTTCTCTTTCTTGGCAACCAAACAGAATCTTTCTTGCCCCTGCATCCATGATACCATACCCACAGCTGAGTGTCACAGCTAACAGAATCATCCACTTCTTGAACAACTGCACTTTTCGTCCCCACATTCACCAAATCCAAGCCCAACTAATCATCCAAAACTTACAATCAAACACCACCATTGCCAGTCACTTCATCACTGCATGCCAATCGCTGGGCCTCTTAAACACAGCCCACCATCTACTCATCTTTCAACTCCCTAAACCCCATGTCTTCATTTGCAACTCTCTCATTAAAGCCTTCTCTCACAACCAAACCCCTCATTTACCTTACTTTATATACACCCACATGCACAAGAACTCCATTTTCCCCAATAACTACACATTTCCTTTTCTCTTCAAGTCCTTGGCTGACTTTAATGAACTGAAAAAAGGGCAATGCGTGCATACCCATGTTTTGAAATTAGGTCATGTTATTGATATTTACGTGGCGAATTCTCTGTTGAATGTGTATGCATCGTGTGGCTATATGAGGTTGTGTGGTAAATTGTTCGATGAAATGCCTGAGAGGGACGTTGTGTCGTGGACTGTATTGGTTACAGGGTATAGGAGTACTGAAAAGTGTGATGATGCGCTGATTGCTTTTGAACAGATGCAGTATGCAGGTGTGGTGCCTAACCGTGTGACCATGGTGAATGCTTTAGCCGCGTGCGCAAGTTTTGGTGCTACCGAGATGGGTGTTTGGATACACGACTTTATAAGGAGGAGTGGGTGGGAATTGGATGTGATTCTGGGGACTGCTTTGATTAATATGTATGGAAAGTGTGGGAGGATTGAAGAGGGGTTGAGTGTTTTCAGTAGCATGAAAGAGAAGAATGTTTTTACTTGGAATGCTGTCATTAAAGGGCTAGCTCTCGCTAAAAATGGAGAAGAGGCAGTATCATGGTTTTATAGAATGGAACAAGAAGGGTATAAAGCTGATAACGTGACTTTGGTTGAGGTGCTTTGTGCTTGTAGTCATTCCGGATTGGTAGATATGGGGCGACAGATCTTTAGTTCATTGCTTGATGGGAAGTATGGATTCTCACCTAGTGTAAAACATTATGCCTGTTTAGTCGATCTCTTGGCACGTGCAGGGTGTCTTGATGATGCTTTCAGGGTCATAAGAGGAATGCCTTTCGAGCCTATTAAGTCTATGTGGGGTTCATTACTGGCTGGTTGTAGAACTCATGGGAATTTGGAATTGAGTGAGTTTGCAGCTGAGAGGCTTGTGGAATTGGAGCCAGAGAATAGTGCTTACTATGTTATGCTGTCTAATTTGTATGCAGAGATGGGAAGATGGAGTGATGTTGAAAACCTGAGGGAATTGATGAAAGAGAGGGGACTCAAAAAGGACCTTGGCCTTAGTTCTATGAAACCTGAAACCCAGGAGAACGTTTCTGAATTATTACCTCAGTAGATTCCACTGCATTTCGGTGCAGAAAAAGGTCAAGCTGTTTTCTTGTGAAGAGATGCCCCTATATTTTGGTTGGACTTGAATCAAAGAGTGATTATGAACTTATGAAGGATATGAGCTCTATTTAATTGGACAATTTTGCATCAATAGACTGATTATATTATGTGATCCTCTTGCACCCTCGTATGGGAATAACCCTGGAACTTCTTTTTGCCACAGTCGGGGGAAGAAAGCAATAGAACCTCTATACATATCCAGAATCCACGAGCCCTGTCTCAAGACTCTCAACCTTCTATCAGCTGTCACTACCCAGAGTTCCATCACAGGTAAAAGAACTTGAAGTTACAGAACTTGATCTCCAAATTTTTGAAGTTGATCATAATTGATAATTCATTTGCACCTTGAATTGCAATTTCCTGATCCCAGAATAAGTTGAAAATATTTTTACGTATTCATTGTATCTGTATTTACCTATTACCAATAGGACATTAGAATTCGAGAGTTGTTGACAATTAGAGTAAGAACAGATTATTGTTTATATAGGATTATGATTACGAGCTACCATTAGAAAGGTTCCTCCTAGTTGATCTAGCTCAACAAGTTTGTTTTAATGTTTGCTCAAATTGTCAACATATGTTTTCACTCCTCATAGTTTTAGAATGTTCTGATTGAGAAGATTTATAGGGATGACAAGAGCATGAGTTGTTAATATCATAATAATATTATTTAAAATGGAAAATATCATTCTTTATAGTTATTATTTTGTCTTTTTTATTATTTAGGGATAATTTTGTCAAGCCTAGCCATGGTACTCTTATAATTAACAAATTTGGTTCCCAAAATTTACTGCAAAATCTGAACATGAATGGTCAGTCATATTTAAAAAAAGGAAAACCGCATTAAAGGTTGAAGCTAGTTGATTATATAGTCCATGACTTTTTTTTTATTTTTTTTTTTATGGTGAAGATATACCCAATACTAAATTGACACCAATTCTAACACTCACTCATAAGTCTTACCCTTCATTTGTTATAGTAATTTTATTAAAAGTACAATTAGTGAAACAAATAAATTACCAGTAGTTGTTAATTTTTTTAGAATTACTACACAACTTTTTGGTTATCGAAAATTACTCTAATCCCCAATAAAAATGCAATCAAGGAGTGTTAATCAAGTCTCTTAATGTACCATTAGCCAATTTATTGATATTTCAACAAATTGTTCAATTATTTTCAATTGTATTTAAACATTTTCAAAGCCATTAATGAAAGATGATGCTCGAACGTTTTTATTTCTTCTTCCATCATCACTTCAACTTTTTATTTAAAAAAATTACACTGTTTCATCTTTTATAATTGCGTAAAAAGAACAAAATTTTGCGTTCAGGGCAAGGAAAGCAGAGCTCATCAGTAGTCTTATTAGTCAAGGGTTTTCTTGGACAGTAATGGCGCATGAGTCTTCTTAACTGGCTGGTCAACATAAAATTTAGCACCATAAAATCAAGGCCACTAGGCCTAATGTAATTCAATCCAAACTAATTATACGTATTTTTTTCCTTTTTCTATTTAATTTCCTGATAAACCATTTTTCCTTTAACAACATAATACTAAAGGAAGTGATGAGGAATGTGAAACTTCTGAAAGTAATGGAAAAGGATAGACCCAGCAGCTACGCTCATATATTTATGACTAAGTTTGTGTGGAAGCCATCGCATCTAAGGCTATCCTTAACTCCCCCCAATCTTGTACCAAGTTGCCAACAACCGCGTTTATTCTATAGATAAACGTTGATCTTGACCCAGCAACTAGATGTAGTTTCTAAAAAAACGAATTAGTATCAGAAAAACCATTTCTTTTTTTTATGTTTTATTAAACACTAAACAAAATTTAAATCCATTATTATTTTGTTAAAAAAATGTTTCAAAAAATGTTTTATAAATTGTAAACTGAAATTACTGTTCAACCAAATGGTATTAAGCTTTCCTTAATCAAGTGATTTGATTGATTAAGCATAAATAGAAGAAATTGTCATGATGTGTATCCTGATAAAAATTTTCATTTAAAAGTAGGTAAGCTTCAATTACAATTTTGTTTGAAAATTAATATTATCATTTTTTATAAACCACAAAAAATTCATCACATAATTGAGAAATATTTTAGATATATTGAAATTCAGAATCACTTAGTATCTTGATAAGGATTGCAAAATTTTCCTCTCCAATCGGATACCAATGATATTTTCCATTTTAAATAATATTATTATGATACTAACAACTCATGCTCTTGTCATCCCTATAAATCTTCTCAATCAGAACATTCTAAAACTAAGTCTCTACCTTATATATTAATGCCCAGAGAGAGTCCTTTCGTCAACCTTCATCACATATATCTCTATATCCTTCGATTGCAACAAAAATTCAACGATCATGGCAGGCACTAAAGTCCATGGAAACCCTTTCTCAACAGCTACTATGCGTGTTTTAGCTTCTTTTAAAGAGAAGGAGCTTGAGTTCGAGTTTGTTCCCTTAGACATGAGAGCTAGTGAACATAAGACAGAAGCCTTCCTTTTACTCAATGTAAGTATAGAAAAAGGAAGTCATTTTGTTTACCTTCCTTTTACTCAATGTAAGTATAGAAAAGGAAGTCATTTTGTTTACTTCATTTTCCTGACCATTTGGCACCAAATGTTTTTCATTTCTTTTCATACACCGCCAGATTTTACATATGCACACAGCTTTCACCCTTTCATAAAGATACACAAAAATACTGACAAAATAAGTTTTATCATTTTCACCATGAGAGGACCCATTGATAATATAGATCTGTTTCATGTTGATACCGCCATTTGGTCAAGTTCCAGCTCTTGAGGATGGAGAATTTAAGCTATTCGGTAATTTTATACAAAAACTCCCTCACATTAGTAACATTTATGGATATGATCAGGGATGCTAATTATATGTTAAAATTATGGTATATATGCAGAATCAAGGGCAATTACTCAATACATAGCCCATGAGTACGCTGACAAAGGGACACAACTGATAAGCCCTGGCTCTAAGAATATGGCAATCTTTTCAGCGTGGATAGAGGTGGAATGCCACCAGTTTGATCCAGCAGCTTCAAAGCTAGTCTGGGAGCTATGCATTAAGCCTATGCTTGGCCAGACGACGGACCCAGCAGTGGTGGAGGAAAATGAAGCTAAGCTAGCTAAGGTTCTAGATGTGTATGAGGCACGTCTGAGTCAGTCTAAGTACTTAGCTTCTGGCTTCTTCACCTTGGCAGATCTTCACCACCTCCCTACTATCCACTACATGTTGGGGACACAAACCAAGAAATTGTTTGATTCACGACCCCATGTCTCTGCGTGGGTATCTGACATCACAGCAAGGCCTGCTTGGGCAAAAGTCATTGCCATGCAAAAGAATTGAGCACTTAGCTTCTACCTCCTGCCAGAAGGTCATTTTTCCTTCAATAAAAGGCTAAAAGCTGTCTTGACCTTCTGTATTTCGATTTTGGTATTCTTGTCTTCAATCTTCGATTTATCGTTCCTTCCAACCTTTGAGTTGATACCATGAGGCTTTTGTTCTAATAATAAAAATTTTCTTCAGCTTTTAAGTATTCAAGCCGATGCAAGTGATTCAAAATTTACTATATTTAAAAAGGATTAGTTAAAGAGTAGTAAAATGCAAACACGGTCATATTATCCCAACTGTTTGATTCAAGGCCTTACTTGAAGAAGTTTCAGTTTTTCTTACACTTCCAAAGAACTTAGAATACATATGTAAAGAAGTGCCTAATAGCCAATGTGGTGATAGAGAAGTGAAAACATATGTTGACAATTTGAGCAAACATTAAAACAAACTGGTTGAGCTAGATCAACTAGGAGGAACCTTTCTAATGGTAGCTAGTAATCATAATCCTATATAAACAATAATCTGTTCTTACTCTAATTGTCAACAACTCTCGAATTCTAATGTCCTATTGGTAATAGGTAAATACAGATACAATGAATACGTAAAAATATTTTCAACTTATTCTGGGATCAGGAAATTGCAATTCAAGGTGCAAATGAATTTTCAATTATAGTCAACTTCAAAAATTTGGAGATCAAGTTCTGTAACTTCGAGTTCTTTTACCTGTGATGGAACTCTGGGTAGTGACAGCTGATAGAAGGTTGAGAGTCTTGAGACAGGGCTCGTGGATTCTGGATATGTATAGAGGTTCTATTGCTTTCTTCCCCTGACTGTGGCAAAAAGAAGTTCCTGGGTTATTCCCATAGGAGGATGCAAAAGGATCACATAATATAATCAGCCTATTGATGCAAAATTGTCCTCTTAAAAAGAGCTCATATCCTTCATAAGTTCATAATCACTCTTTGATTCAAGTCCAACCAAAATATAGGGGCATCTCTTCACAAGAAAACAGCTTGACCTTTTTCTGCACCGAAATGCAGTGGAATCTACTGAGGTAATAATTCATAAACGTTCTCCTGGGTTTCAGGTTTCATAGAACTAAGGCCAAGGTCCTTTTTGAGTCCCCTCTCGTTCATCAATTCCCTCACGTTTTCAACATCACTCCATCTTCCCATCTCTGCATACAAATTAGACAGCATAACACAGTAAGCACTATTCTCTGGCTCCAATTCCACAAGCTTCTTAGCTGCAAACTCACTCAATTCCAAGTTCCCATGAGTTCTACAGCCAGCCAGTAATGAACCCCACATAGACTTAATAGGCTCGAAAGGCATTCCTCTTATGACCCTGAAAGCATCATCAAGACACCCTGCACGTGCCAAGAGATCGACTAAACAGGCATAATGTTTTACACTGGGTGAGAATCCATACTTCCCATCAAGCAATGAACTAAAGATCTGTCGCCCCATATCTACCAATCCGTAATGACTACAAGCACAAAGCACCTCAACCAAAGTCACGTTATCAGCTTTAAACCCTTCTTGTTCCATTCTATAAAACCATGATACTGCCTCTTCTCCATTTTTAGCGAGAGCTAGCCCTTTAATGACAGCATTCCAAGTAAAAACATTCTTCTCTTTCATGCTACAGAAAACACTCAACCCCTCTTCAATCCTCCCACACTTTCCATACATATTAATCAAAGCAGTTCCCAGAATCACATCCAATTCCCACCCACTCCTCCTTATAAAGTCGTGTATCCAAACACCCATCTCAGTAGCACCAAAACTTGCGCACGCGGCTAAAGCATTCACCATGGTCACACGGTTAGGCACCACACCTGCATACTGCATCTGTTCAAAAGCAATCAGCGCATCATCATACTTCTCAGTACTCCTATACCCTGTAACCAATACAGTCCACGACACAACGTCCCTCTCAGGCATTTCATCGAACAGTTTACCACACAACCTCATATAGCCACACGATACGTACACATTCAACAGAGAATTCGCCACGTAAATATCAATAACATGACCCAATTTCACAACATGGGTATGCACGCATTGCCCTTTTTTCAGTTCATTAAAGTCAGCCAAGGACTTGAAGAGAAAAGGAAATGTGTAGTTATTGGGGAAAATGGAGTTCTTGTGCATGTGGGTGTATATAAAGTAAGGTAAATGAGGGGTTTGGTTGTGAGAATGCTTTAATGAGAGAGTTGCAAATGAAGACATGGGGCTTAGGGAGTTGAAAGATGAGTAGATGGTGGGCTGTGTTTAAGAGGCCCAGCGATTGGCATGCAGTGATAAAGTGACTGGCAATGGTGGTGTTTGATTGTATGTTTTGGATGATTAGTTGGGCTTGGATTTGGTAAATGTGGGGATGGAAAAGTGCAGTTGTTCAAGAAGTGGATGATCCTGTTAGCTGTGACAGTCAGCTGTGGGTACGGTATCATGGATGCAGGGGCAAGAAAGATTCTGTTTGGTTGCCAAGAAAGAAAACTAATCAATGAGCCAATGAATTGGAAGATTCGTGTAACAACGACAAATAGTTGGCGGAGGGTTGAATTCTTAGAGAGCTGTTAAGAAATTTTTTTTTTTTTTTAAAAATGGATTCTTGAAGAGTGAAGAATTGTGTCCCGTTTATTTAAATATTGTGTCATATGGCAAAGCATCCCGTTTATTTGAAATAAAAATCATTGCCTATGGATGAACTTTTTGAAGATGAACTTATCATATTGAATTAAGAATTTTAGATGAAAGTTTGTTGGTTTCATAACAAAGATTTAAGGTGTAGACCCTAGATTCATGTTGCAAACCCTTTGCTTTCTAAGGTTTGCACCATTTGGCATTTTCAAGAATTGCATTTTATGCTTAGGTTGTTGGTAGTTCTTGGTAAATAAATTCTAAATTATGTAGATTGTTGGTGTATTGAAGCCTTTTTATTGTTTTTTATTTTTAAATAATTTGCATCTATGGTATTTAGATTCCTGAGTTCTGTCTTATTTTTTTGATTCAAGCTTGCCCAAACATGCTTTAATAAGTGCGTGGACAAAAAGTATAAGAATCTATATTCTTTTCTTTTCTTCAATTTGATAAAAGGATTTCAGGATTGAAAGATTTGGACTGCACCTATTAAGAATATGTTAATTTCCTAGGAAAATAATCTTTCTGTCATCAGGTATAAGGAGTCTGAGCTAAACATGGGTGAAAATACCTGCATTGATCGCTGTGTTTCAAAATACTGGCAGTAGGCTCTATTGGGTTTGATTGTCCTTTTGCTTGCTTGTATAGAACTTTCTTTACTTATTTATTCATTTGAACCTTTTCTGTGTAGATTTTTTCTTTTTTTTTTTATTCTCTTGTTATGGCAATAGAACCACATTGAAGATTGAAGGCAAGAATACCAAAATCGAAATGCAGAGGTCAACACACGGCTTTTATTGAAAGAAAATGACCATCTGGCAGTAAGCAAAGTCCTCACTTCTTTTGCATGGCAATGACCTTTGCCCAAGCAGGCCTTGCTGTGATGTCAGATACCCACGCAGAGACATGGGGTCGTAAATCAAACAATTTCTTGGTTTGTGTCCCCAACAAGTAGTGGATAGCAGGAAGGTGATGCAAATCCGCCAAGGTGAAGCTGTTAGAAGCTAAGTATTTAGACTGAGTCAGACGAGCCTCGTACACATCTAGAACCTTGGCTAGCTTTTCTTCATTTTCCGTCACCGCATTTGGGTCCGTTGTTAAGCCAAACATTGGCTTAAAGACTAGCTCCCAAGTTAGCTTTGAAGCTGCTGGATCAAATTGGTGGCCTTCCACTTCTTTCCACACTGACAAGATTGCCATATTCTTAGAGCCAGGGCTTATCAGTTGGGTCCCTTTGTCAGCATACTCATGCCCTATGTATTGGGTAATTGCCCTTGATTCTGCATATATACCATAATTTTAACATATAATCAATATTCATTAATCATATCCACGCATATTAATAATGTGAGCAGAGTTTTGTATAACGCAATCATTTGTTAATACCAATTTTTGACACACAAAACTCCTCCAATCAGAAACTATGATGACTTATTACAGTGATTTTTTCGATTCACTACAATAACTTCCGGAGATAAAATGGTCAATTACTAATAAGCATTCTAAGGCAAAATTACTAATATACTATTTAGGGTGCCGAAATCGGGGATTAACCCTAAATCTCTTTGTATAAACATTACCGAATAGCTTCAAATCTCCGTCTTCTAAAGCTGGGACTTGACCGAAAGGCTGCATCAACATGACATAGAAATGTTAGATTAAATAATAAACTTAGGATTGTAAAACTCATTTTGTCAGTATTTTTGTGTATTTTTTATGAAGAGTGAAATCTGGGTAAATATGTAGAATCTGGTGGAGAAAAATAAAAGTATTTGGTGTCAAATCGTCAAGAAAATGAGGGAAATAAAGTGGATTTCTTTTCTGTACGTACGTTGAGGGAAAGGTAGGCTTCTGTCTTATGTTCACCAGCTTTCAGGTCTATGGGAACAAACTTGAAGTCGAGCTCTTTCTCGTAAAGGGAAGCAAGAGCACGCATAGCAGCGGTTGATAAAGGGCTTCCATGGAGTTTGATGCCTGCCATGATAGTTGGATTTTTGATGCAATCAAGAACCAAGATTAAGAGATATACGTGATGTTGATGAGAAGACCGATGGCTATGGGAAGGGGACTCTCCGTACAGAAATTTATAAGGTAGCGGCGACATATGCCGATTTATTATCGTCCAAGAAATATTATTTAAAATGATAAAATTAACATTTTTTTTTTCTCGGGATGATTTTGTCAAAGTCAAGCGATATTATTCTTTCATTAACAAATCATGCTATAGTATGGCTAATTTCTAGCCAAAATTTACTGCCCAAATCTGAACATGAACGGTAATGCTTATCAGCCCAGTATAGGTTTTCTACTTTATCAGCCCGATAAAAGATGGTTGGAGCGAGAAAATTAAATAGTAATTATTTTAAAAATATTTAATATTAAAATTATTATTTAATTTTTTTATGATTATTAGTAGACTTTTTTAATTCCATGATAACTCTTATATAACCGAGTCTGTAATATCACCATTCTTTTTATTTGACCAAGTATATTCTGCAACTTAATATAACAAAAAAAACTCTTTTATAAACCTATTAAGAACTCACAGTTCACATTTATTTTAACATTACGGTTCCCAGTATCATTCATCTTGGGATAAAATTATAATTTTGGTGCTTGCAATCACAATTAATTGTGTACTTTGTCTCATTGAACTCAAGACCTAAGTTTAGTAAGCATTGGTGATCTTATTGTATGGGCTTGAGACTCATCCTTTTAGATGTCTTAATTAGTTTCTCTCTTGCACTTCCTTTGGTTAACGGATCAACCAAATTTCCTGTGGATCTTACAAACTCTATCATAACTATTTCATCAGTAACTAACTACCTTATATAGTTCTGTCTCGATATGTCTAAACTTTTGATCGTAGACATTGTTATAGCTCGATTTGATTTTACAAGTTAACTAAAACCTAACTCTGAACCCAACTCAAGTTTTCGTGAGTTGGATTAGAGTGGTATTTATGCATCTCGGTTGGGTTGAACTGCAATTGATCTATAATTAAATCGAACCCAACCTATGCACATCTTTAATACCCTTATTCATGGTAATAAAGAATAAAAAAATTTAAATTATGGATCTCCCTAACTAATCATTTAAGAGGTTAAGATATTTTTAAGAAGGTGCGTGATATTTATTCTTCACATTTAAAAAGTGGACAAATAACTTGCAAGTTGTAACATTCATTTTAAAAAGATGTGAGTAACAAACAAAATGGTATTGTGTATCACAGAACCCTGGGCCAACTGAAGTGACCCCAATCATATTTACTCAGATGTGTTAACATTTCTCACTTTGGGCTTTAGACTCTTTTTATTTTCTCGTGGAGAAAGATTTTGCCTACTAGCACACAACTATTTATTTTATCGTTAAATAATATAAAAATAAAAATAAAAATATTTTATTTTTATTCAAATATAAAATAAACCTTTATATCATATATGTTTGATGATACTATATTAGATAAAAAAAATTTCCCCTAAGGGGACTTTCTCTTAACCTTTCAAAATAATAAAACTGGCCTCTTCGTGGATCGAGCCAGGAGCTTCGTCTGGGCTCTGTTACACTCAAACCAGATGGGCCAGCACCATTGTTGGAATACAATTTTTTAGTATAACAGTACACATTTGGTAGTTAAAAAATTTATATTTGATGGTAAATTAGTACATTTGTTAGTGTACACTTCAAAAAAATTTAATGAATCTATAAAAAATATTCAAATTCATGTGGCAGTGATTCTCCTTTTAAGTTGACCAAAAGTCTTTGTTTCTACAATATCATTTCGAATCTAAAGGTTATCTATAAATCATAAACAAAAACTATTGACATTCCATGTTTTCGAAAACAGTTTCTGACCCTAAAAAATCTAAATTATGTTTGGTTGGTGTTTTTCGAAATAAATTTTTGAAAATTGTTAATTCTCTAAACAGGTTGTTTACGAAAACATCTTTTTTTAAAGTTTTTTTTATTGTTTTGTATAGCTGCTTTTATAATAATTCATAAAATAATGAAAAAAACACATTTAAAAGTGAATAATAAGTTTTCTCGCGTTAAATTAAAGCCTTGTTATAATGACATAGACTAAAAAATAAATTTAAAACAATAATTATCCAGTTTTTAGTGAAAAACAATATAAAATTATTTCATAGTCTTGTTTTTATATTAAAAATTTGTTTTGAATATAGAAAACAGAAAACACAAATTCAAATAAGCCAAATTTTCAAAAAATCTATATTGGATTTGCAACATTTATTAAAACCATGAAGCAAGATACTAAACCTTCTAGTGCAATACTTATGGGGAAAGAGCAAAGGAAATTGAGAGAAATGAAGCACCAAAATCTTCTTAATTTATTCAATCAAATCATGGTAATAAAAACCACCACAATTTGCATAAAAAGTCCATCAAATTAACACATTGAAATCAATTAGCAGAATACACCCTCTTCAATTAATCTTTCTTCTCACCAAAAGTCATGCCTGCAGCAACTTTCTCAAAAGCAGGCCTAGAAGAAATATCCTCCCACCATGCCTTAACATTGGGACGATCATTTACCAAAGAAGCATAAGGTGTCTTCAAGAAATAGTAAGTGTACGAAAGGTGGTGTAAATCAGCCAAGCTATAAAAATCCCCGGCAAGGTATTTGCTGCTACTAAGCTTTGCCTCATACACATCTAACACTTTCCCAAGCTTCTCCAGGTTCTCCTCGATAATCGTTTGATCCGGCGACTTACCTTGTAACGGTGCCACGAAAAATTGGAAGACGATGGCAGAGATTGCAGGGTTGAATTGTTGGGATTCAACCTCTGCCCATAACTTAACCAATGCAGCTTCCTTGATGTTTTCTTGCCTTATGAGGTCATTGCCTGTGTCCTTGAATTTTTCTGCTATATATGCTGTGATAGCTCTAGACTCTGGCAAATGTATAGACATAAAAAAATTTGACGAATATTGTTTTTTTCTTTTATATTTAGAAACTAAAAAATTGGAAGCTATATATAAAAACATATATTGTGAATCATATAAAAGTAAATCATGTATAGTTGCTTTCATTTTGATTAGAGTCTTTTCGCTTAGTGGTCGTTTTTTACTTTATAAAAGACTCGATCTCACTCCCGTTAATGTATTAGTTGATCCCATTAGATCATTTATAAGTTTATCACTGTTAACTCAAAAGAGAAATAATAATATTAATAAATAAATAATGATAAAGAGCCCAAATTGATTGAATGAAACGGCCCTTTTACTAAAATTAATGTGAAACAAGTTAAATAAGAAAAATGGAAGGGTACCGAAAATAATGAGATCGTCGTCTTCTAGTACTGGAACCTGACCAAAGGGCTGCATGACAATGTATAGAAGAGTAAATCAAATAGAAGAGACATGAAACATGAAAGAAAGAGAAAATAAGAAGATCCGTTTAATGCAACGAGTTCAAGAAATTAAGAAAGATATATTGATGTATAAATATGGAATGGGAGAACTGATTTACATTCTTGGCAAGGAAAGAAGGCTGCTTGTGTTCACAGGAAAAGAGATTAACAGGGAGAAACTCAAAATCTACACCTTTCTCGTGGAGACAGGCCAATACACGTGCGGTGCATGTGGATATCAGCTCTCCATGCAACCTCAGCGCCATGAGAGAGAGAGAGATGTGGAGGAGACGATGGTGTTTATATATAGAGATGTGGAGGAGACTATGGAGTTTTTATATACTAATAATATGGCTTTGGAATTTGAGACTATGGTGTTTTTATATACTAATAATATGGCTTTGGAATTTAAGATCTCTCATCAGAGGTTAGGATCTTTCTCCAGTAACTCGGAGGAAAAGAAAAATTTAAGTGTAACATTGTATGAGTACCAAATCAACATCATGGATAATATAGCATTTGTCTAAGAGAACATTTGGATAAATTTCTCCAAATTATTAAAGAGGATTTTCTTTCATTTTTTATATATATACACCCGTGGAATTTGAAGATAATGTCTTCATTACAATGATTAGAAATCGTTTCAATTTTGTCAGTACTACTATCATATGTCATCACATTTGATAATAACTTAACAAAATTTTTAGATCAATGATCCACGTGACTAAGATAAATGTGGACCATTTTTTAGTTTTTAATTGGTGGAATGTGATAACTGTAACGAAATTGAAACAATTTTGAAACTAAATATATTAAAGAGGAATGTTTGATCGGTTCGGGTCTAATAACGCTATCAATGAATTTTTTTAAAATTATCAGTAAAATTTTCAAATGGTATAAAATCAATGTTTTATACCAGTGCCAATCAAGAATTTTTTCATATAAAAATGACATTTTAAATTGGAACTTTACAGAAAAAAATTAAAATATAAATGATCAAATCTAATGGATAAAAAATGGTATATATATATAAATTTAGCCTACCTATAACATTTTAAAATCATTTTCCTATATTTCTCTGCGCAGAAGATTCAAATGTAAATGGTGTGGGAACCAAAGGCCCTCCATTATTTAGTTCAAAAGCTATTGAAGATGTTTTACAAATCTCTGTGATATCTAGTGTAGTATAGGAGCCCATGCCAAAACTTCGTGATAGGAGAGTAGTAGTAATAGTGCCTCTTTGGTTTTTGTTTCTGTTTTCTATATTCATTGGAAAATTAAATAAAATTTTGCAGTATTTTTGGAATCTTTCATTACTTGGGTTACTCGATCAAGTTGAATTATTAACCATAGTCATTAATTTCATTGCCAGAAGCATCTCTCCTTGTTATTAGTGTTCTATTAATATTGAGAGTAGTATTTTATATATTAATACTATATTTATATTTACTATTAAAAAAAATCAGAATTCTCATTTGGTATCTTATAAACTATTACTTAAGTATATAAATCAAATATTTAAATAAGGTTAGATATGTAACTCAATTGACTCCAACTCCCGATATCTTTCTCTTATGTTTTTCTCTCTCAGTATCCTGCTTAAACTTTTAACTTCTCTACTACCTTTATCTCTCTTATCTTCAACCCATATTTTTCTTTCCAACTATTCTACTCAGACTTAACTTCTCCACCCTCCTTATATCTCTTATCTTCATCGTTGATTTTCTTTGTTCTTCTTGTTCTTATTTCTTATTCAGTTTTTTAATGGAGAATATGTGATCATCATGCTTCACATGCTTATAAATATGAAGATAATTGTTACTATATTGTTTCATCACATAAAAGAGTAAATCAAATCAACACACTTAGTGTGTGTTGGGATGGTAATATGTTTTATATGATAGTTTTATGGTGCCCATATTTATAGTAATTTAACTATTAAGACTCAATATATTTCATATTAATGAAGGAGTAATTATTAGTTATAGTAATGAACATCTATATCCATACTTTTAATAATGACACCGAAATTTAATATTTGTTTTATGTTTTATTTTACTTAATTGCGATATAGATGTGCAATTTGGGCAAATTAGCACTATCTAATTTTTTGAGTTTGGTTAAAGTTGAAAAATCTTAATTTGAATTAAATTTTGGTTGGATTAGGGTTGAAATTTTCTCAAACTTAACCCAAACTATAATATGTGAGCTCGTATTTAATATATATATATATATATATATATAGAGAGAGAGAGAGAGAGAGAGAGAGAGAGTGAGTGATTTTATTATAGTGTTTTAAGTATTTGTCTTATCGATGTTACAACTTAACTAAAATAAGTATGAATTTCTATATAGTGTTTGAAGCTTTGAAATTTTAATATTTGATAAATATTTGAATTTGAATATGTTAATTTAGTGCTTTTAAAGTTTTATTTATTATTTTTAACAGTTGAAATGAAAAAACATATAATTCAAGAATGTAGCTCAATCTTAACCAACTCGATCCAAATCAACTCAACCCAATGAATTCCATTTTAATTTCACAAGTTAATTAACTCAAATTCAACCCGGTTTTTTCATAGATTAAGTTATGGTTGAAATTTTCATAACTTATCATAAATTAAGTTTAGTTAAGATTGAAAATGTAATGTCATGGTTAGATTAATTAAGATTTAACTGTAATCTGATCAAATCCAATTCGTGCACACCCAGATAACCCAACGGTCTTATATTTAAGAGGGGAGGTCTGAGATCAAATCAGAATAAGTATGGGGTTTATCATATACCTCAAAAATCATATTAGCATAAAATCCCATGTTTGACTCGTAATCTAATGTGGAAGGAAGAACCAAGAACCCACATGTCATGTAGCGCGATTTCATTTGTTAGGGGAAGGTCTGAGATATTTTTCTTATGCAAAATTTGATGAACGTTCATCATTACTCAGTACGAAAAAAATTCTTCGGATTTAGATAAAATCAAGTGTACGTCACATACAAATACGAAGTTATACATTTCAAACTTTCAATTAATGAAATGGCATTAAATAAGTGTGAAATTATAATTTTATTTTCAGTCTCTTTTTATTATTAATTAAATTTTCAAAAACTATCAATAGAATTGCAGAGAGTTACTAATAAAGTATATGGAGAAAAAAATGTATATTAATGTATTATATGTTTGAAATGCACATGCATCGATGTTAATTAATTTTGATAAACAAATAACATGAATATGATGTAAGCACATTCGATACATCAAAAAATAAATTTTTCTCATACAAAAAATATTAATTTTATTATTTTGATTTACATCGATTAAAAATTTAATCAATAATATTTAAAAACTTTATTAATAACATTAATTATATATAAATATTATTAATAAATTTTTTAAATATTACCAATCAAATTTTCAACATATTTTAATTTACATCTCGTGCAACAAGTATTTCTTATATCGTCCATGTTAGCCCCAATCACATAGGTGATAGAGCCTAAACTATCATTAAAAATTGCACCTGCCACGATGACAATCAGATATGATCTGGTCAAACCACAATTTTCTGTGCCCTAATTAAATAAAAAATTGTTTAGTGTAGATCTTGAGATTTGTTTAATTTTCCACAAAGGTCTCTGACACTTTGCTTGCTGTGTACTCAGTGAGAGAATCAAACTTTACCTCTGTATTTTTTTTTTTCATCACTATTTTTGTTCGGACACTCTCATCTGCACTCAGCCAAATTTCGATCCTTTTATTAATAATTTTAAAAAACTTAATTTCACTGATAAAATTATATAAGTATTGATATTTAAATATATAATTTTATATTAGTATTGATATTTAAACATATAATTTTAATGAAAAGCTCTATAAATATAAAATTATATGTTTATATATCAATACTTATATAACTTTACCGACGAAATTAAATTTTTTAAAATTATTAATAAAAAAATCAAAATTTGGCTTAGTGCTGATGAAAATGCCTGAACAAAATATATATATATATATATATATATATAAAAGTTGATTATTTCGATCTATATGCTAGTGATTTTGTGACATTTAAATTAATAATCGGTAATCAAACTGAAAATTTAATCTACCGAATTACATAAACGTAAATTATAATCATTTATAATATATATTATTAAATGTTTTTTCGAATTTTCAGTGATTTAGAATTACTTTGTTTATTTGGTATACCAAAATATTAAAAAATTATATTTTGAATTTATTAAAAAAAAATAGTCATTTGGTATTACTGGAATATAAAAAAAAACAAATCATTATTAAACCAAATTACTGAAATTCTAAAAAAGAAATTACATTACAAAGTACCAAAATAACTAAACCAAAGATTTTTGTTTGGTAATTCGTATCTTTCCTATGCACACCTCTATCCAACTCTTGATCAATTTTTTTATTTTCGTAAAATTTGACAGTTATTATCACGATGCAATCCAAAAATCATGTTTATCATATTTAGAATTTAGATGAAAATGCATTATGTTGTTGTTTTAGCATTTACATTTTCTTCACATGCACATATTATTTTCACCGAAAAATACCAATTCTATAGTGTTATAACTTTTTTGTAAATAATATGATTGTTATGGTTTGTGTAAATCTTTTGTTTTAGAGTAATCTATAATATATATTATATAAAAAAAAGTATGAATAAGATATAAAACATTCAGTAGACAAAATACATATATTTAATAATTATTTTTTAACTCTTAAAACTTTGATCCTCTACAAGTAATTGTTTGACAAAAAATTCATGAATTTATATAAACAATTTTTTTTATAATAAATAAATTATTATGTAACTAATTCAATTAAATTATTTTTTTAGTTTCCTCAAATAATTAAGATTTAGTTTTACTCTATAAAATCAAGTTATTTACCGGAGAAAAATCACTGCACTATATGAAAAAAAAATCCACAAACAATTAATTAATTTGTAACTAAATTCATTAAATTAATAAAATAAATAAAGATTGATAAGCTTAAATTTTTTATATTTATTACCTATTTAATTCAAATTATACTATTCCACTTAGATGCTCTTTCACTTCCAAGGTTTTATCACGAGAAAAATTAAATAATAAAGCAACTCTAACAATTAAAACTAAACATATATCTAACATGTTTTTTTCTCAAAAAATAATATATCACAATAAACAAAAGATTTTAAGAGCTTTTACTCATAGTTTAAATTATATTCACGTAACTGTTGAAATAGGACGTTTCTATGGATGTTTGGTGAAGTTTGAATTTTTTTTGTCACTTAACATAACTAATACCATACATATATATATATATATATATATATATATATATATATATATATATATATATATATTGATTCAACTATGATTTAATCTACCTATATTCCTTAAATATATATTCATGATAATAATGGAAATTTAATCCCAAAACTTTAAGGGAATGTTTGGATACAATTTTCAGTTTTTGAAAACTATTTTTTAAAATAAAAATAGAAAATAATTTTTTGATTTTTTTTAAAAAATATGTTTATATAACTGTAACTCGAAAATAGTTTTAAAAAATAAAAACAATGAAAAATTATTTGAATAATTTTATTGCTATAGTTATATGTGTTTGTTGAATAAATAATGATAAAAATAATAATAATAATTTTTTAAAATTTTAATATAATATATCATATAAAAAAAGTAAGCTATGTGTGTTCTCAAATAAAAATAACTTAAAAACAAATTTTAAAAACTAAAAACTAAAACCGTACCAAAGAAAAAGGAAAAAAATTATAAAAAAAAACTAAGCAGCCAACCCTCAATCCTCTCTCCGTTTGTTCTTGGCAGACTAGTCCAAGTGACGTCGCAGCCGGCAGCGCGAGACTACTCCGGCTGAAACTCTCTCTCTCGTCTTCCTTTTTCTCCTCTCTTCTCTTTCTATCGTGATTCTCACGATCATTTTTTTCCCGGCAACCTCTCTTTTCCTTTGCGCTACGCCAGGCGACCGAGCCTTCATTTTCGGCGTTGTTACGCCATCAAACACCAAGGCAAGTCTTCTTTCCTTCCTTTTCTTCTCTTTCCTCCTCCTTTCTTGTTCTAATGTTGCTGCTCCCTTCCATGACACCATCTGCAATCCATTACGTCCAACCAGCGGGCTAGAAAAAAAATAAAAACTCTTAACACTCTTTTTTAAAACACTTAAAAAATGAGTTTTCTTAAACCATTTTACAAAAAATTTATTTGAAAAATAGTTTTAAAAAACTATAGGACTGATATCAAATATATTTTATAATTTTGAAAACCGTTTTTAGTTTTTAAAATAAAAACTCTTTCTGAAAACTCTAACCAAACATATCTTAAGAGGTTAAATACTTATAATTTGAAGTAATAATCACTAAGTCAATAGTTGCACTAACTTTGAAAACTTCTTACAATAAATGCACTATACATAATTATCTCACTCAACTGTTAAGATAGTACAATATACTGAATATTTTCAATGAAATTTTATCGAATAAATAATTGAAGAATGTTAAAAATAATAAAAATGAGATGAAATTCAATAAAGCACTTACTTAATTTGCAGTTAATTTTATGTTTATCCACTTAAAAGACAAGTGTTGCAAAGAAAAATGTGTCTATTTAATTAGAATCTTTGACATATTGAAAGCTTTGTTATCTTAACCACATGATTCATTATTTGTAACCGATTTACCTCAAACCTACATTGCATTGACAATTCTTTCTTTAAAAATCATCTATCAATTTTTAAGAAGCGATTGTCGATACAAATTAAGACAACAAATTCTATCAAATTTCAATTAAATTCATATAAACCAAATATAAATATACAAATACGGTGTAAATCATTAGTTGTACAAAAATTTCTTAAAATAATAATTGTTATTAGTTCAAGTATTTTTTTTTCATCAAATTAAGATTCTTTATATAAGAAATTATTTTATAAAATAATTCAAAAATTATTATATATATACAAGAATTATGCAAAATAAATAAATAAATTATTATGTAATTAAAGACATAGAATTACCTTTTATTTTTGTTGATATAATCAAGATTTACTTTTAACTCTATATAAGCAAGTCATTTGTGAAAACATAAAACAAAATAATGCTCAATATGAACGACCTTTTCCGTAAAATTTTTATTATGTTGTAAATATATCTATTAATTTTAAAAATATTATTAAATATTCAATTAAAATGCTTAGTTTTTATTTTATATTTAAAAGATTTTTACTTCATTAATAAATTTATCAATATACTTAAACTTTGTATAAACTCCGATAACAACAATAGTTTTCAAATATATAAAGTTTGGACATGGTATATAAACAAATCATTACTAATAATATATATATATATATTCCACAATATGCATGCAATGTTCACTGGATCCAATTGAATGTGCACAAGTACATATTCAAAATTGAAACTCAACTTTACAGAACAAATAAAAAATGATGGATTCGACAATATTTTAAAGACTTTTTTTTATTATTTTAATTTCCATCCCTAGCAATCAGAATCAGTTCTCAAACTAACATCAGGAAAAAAAAAAATATAACAACACAAATTTTCACACAACCAGCCTAGCCCACAGATTGCCAAAACAATCCACTAATTAGCATCCGCTGGCGATCTAGGTCTGATTGGCGTTTATGGCTCGTATGCATTTCGTTTCCATAATTAATGCCATCAATACTTCATGATGGATCCAAGTTTCTTGAAGGACAGAAGTTAATATAGCACGAAACTCTCGTAAGATATAACCACATGCATTAAAAGAGCTTCAAGAATCTTTAGGGGCATATTTGAAATGGGTCCTTTTTTTTTTTCAATTTTCCAATTTTTTTTTATGTTTAACAAATAACTTTCAAAAATAATTTTTTTAAACAATTTTTAAAAAATATTTTTTTTGAAAATTTCAAATTAATATTTTTTTGATATAATTTTTAAATAATAACCCTAAAATCGATATTCACTTCCTTATTTTATTCTTCTTTTATGATATATAAAAAAATTAAAAATAAATTCATATTAAATATTTAATAAATATAAAAAATAAAATTAATATAAATTTTAAATTTAAACTTAACTAAAAATAATTATAAAATATATCAAAACAGTTTTCAAAATAAAATTACACAAACAACATTTCACTGTTTTCTGTTTTGAAGACAATTTTCGAGTTTCAATTATCCAAACACGTTTTTTTCATAAAACATCAAAAAACTGTTTCAATTTTCATTTCAAAAACAATTTTTATTTTCGAAAACTAAAATAAAAAAACTGTAACACAAATATGTCATTGAGTTTTCTTCTTATGTTCTCTAAAAAGCTATGTGGATGTATCATGACATCAATCGCATCACCATTTTCTTTCAATTTTCTTATGGAGTTAGGAGTAACAATCTCTGCAGTCTACAGATATATACCAATATACATATTTACATTTAAAACATAAGTTATCTGTCACTAGATTCGGTGAGGGAAAGTAAATAAAATATATATATACCGAGAAAAAGAAAATTGAAAACAGAAATATCCTCTCAAAAGACAGCTTCTGGCTTCAGAAAGTTCTGATATTCAATCTGAGTCATCTCTCCACCATTTACTGGGTCAAACTGGCATCGATAGAAGCTGCATTCACAACCAAATCCATATCAACAATTTAGTTCTTTACTCTTAAAAGGGAAAGACAATAAGAAATACATAGGCCTCAAAAGAAGGGAGGGGGCGGGGTCAGAGAAGCTAGTACTTAAAATTGAAGTCCAAGTCAAGCCTGCTCAGGCTAGGAGTAAAAGAAAAAGATAATACATGAAAGAAAAACGACCATGGGAACTTGATCATTTTAGAAAGATTGATCTTCATTATTCATGACGCTTGGTGGAAAATTTCCTAGAATATACCTGTGCAACTTTAAGACAACCTCATTCAAATAAATATTATGAAACACATTTTCAAATATTTCGGTAGTTGCAGCAGAAAATGCAGTAGGGATTCAGCAATTACCAAGAAAACTGCAAAAGGCTTCTAATGCACAAGAATCAGTTCCTCCAAAGACAGTCTTGCTGATGGGTTCAGTTCACATACTAGCATCCTAAATACATCGAAAATAAAGATCAACACCTAAGTGATGTTTTTTTTACCTTCCATCCATACCAAGAATAACCACTGTATTTTTCTGGTGACCAAAAGCAACAATGTATTGAGATCCCTCGATTAAGCGAAACTGAGCCACTGACCATTCCGAGCTGAAATACTTGGGCAACACCCCTGCATGTGGAATATCACAACCTTAGCAATGAAATAAACCAAAATTGAATTGCCAAATTTCATGCAACTCTGAGTGTTAGTCCGTGTTTCTTGAGTGGATCATTATCATCTAGTTCACACAATGCATTTTCATTCCCGCGTGCTTAACACATCTACTTAACTGACTCAACAAATACAAAAATTGCTTTGTGCTTTATAAGGCAGTTGAAATGATCCATCTTCTTTTTGCCTAGCATGTGATAGATACTGCTTCATCGCATGTGAAAAATCCTTTTATCTTATCACAATGAATTTTCAGGGGCTCAAATGCCTATAACGGTTCAAATATAGTAGATATATTTTTGCCCCACATGCTTTGAAAATAAAACAAAATTTCACCAGGTATTGGTGATAATATAGGATGTTCAAAGTAACTGCAAATGCAAAAGCAGAAAATCCCCAGCACTCAATTACCTTTGATGAAAGAGAGAGATGAGGTGGGTGATGAAACAGAAAGATTAGCATCAGATGCACTTCTTGAGTTGTCATTAACTGCGAATCCAGAATGAGCTTTAAGACCGAAAACATGGACAGTGCCTTTGTCACTTGAAACTGCAAGCCACTGAGCATTTGAAGAGAATGCCAAACTATAAATCTCAGCTCTATCTGCACCCCTCCTAACCTACATTTATATCAAATTAATTTCAGTATATCAGAAATTCTTCGAACGCATAATCATAAACAACTATCTTTATTAAAAGAGTCAAATGTCAATAATAACTGTCCACCTAAGTAAAAAATGTCATCTCATAAGTCATAACCAGTTGGGAAATAGAACAAACAACAAAAAGGCTGATCTCATTCCAAAGCAAGTGAAAAAGAGCATCGAACTTTAGGTGATAGGTTTTCACTACGCCAAGACAAAGCCAGAAATTAATTAAAAGCTTTGACAGATGATACACAATTTATGATTAAATTCAACACTAACCACTACACTTAAGTGCTTCAAATCAGTAGCAAATGAGTTAGCAGTTATATGAAACGTCAAAGGAGAAAAGAATTTATAGAAGATAAAACAAAACAAGAAACTTACACTGTAGATAATGCTGGTAATAAGATAACTTACAAACCAATCAACAATTTTTAATCTTCCACCTTCCATGAGCTTTTTGCATGACTAGTACACAGACAACACTACCAACGTAAATCTCTTCATTAGATTTTGGATATGCATGCAATAAATAAAGGACTAACAGCTTTTTCAATACATTTTCCATTCAATTGACAATAGAAACTTGTTTCATAAGCCTCATAGCCAAAGTCTAATTTTATCTGTCATTAAAAATGAAGTTTTGGGATCATAACAACGGAAATCAAGTCCTTCACATCGCATGTTAGCTAAAGTTCAATTCATGACAGAGTAAAGCATTACACAAACATAAACAAGACAAGTTCTCGACAATCAAGTGTCAGTATCACACTTGGTCATGGATTTTTATCGACAAAGAACATTTTCTTCTTTATTAACATCCATCTCTTTCCAGTCTCTCTAGATAAGCTAATTTGGACAGGAGCGTCCGATGGGGTCTTTACTACTAAATCAGCATATGATCTCTTATTGATTCAAGTGGTTGAGTTGGGCAAAGTAATAATTGGCAGTGGCTTTGTAAAGCTCTTGATCCTCAAAAACTGAAGTTTCTCATTTGGTTAGCTTGCCATTACCGGTTACTATCTAATGAACTTCGTTTCAACAGGAACATGTCTGATACTCCTCTGTGTTCCAGGTGCTCCACTGATATTGAGAACTCTATTCAAATTCTACATGATTGTGCCTCTTTCAAGTATCTTTGGAGTTTGAACTTCTATCCTCCCTTTTACTTTGACCACTCAATTCTTCAGCCTTCCTATGGTTCATTGGTTCAGGTTTAATCTATGTACTGCTCAGAAAAATAATTTGCTATCAGTTGAATTTTGCTTTTCTTGCTTGTGTTGACTATTTGGACCTCTCACAATTCCAAGGTGATTGCAGGGAACAAACGGTCAATTTATGAGATAAGGCATGCAATGAATTTGATGCAGGCTGATATTGATGCTGCTTTCTCTCCTATCTCTAGTTCAACTTCTATTCCAAAGCAAGTTTGTTGAAAAAGGACTAACGGCTTTTTCAATACAGTTTCCATTCAATTGACAATAGAAACTTGTTTCATAAGCCTCATAGCCAAAGTCTAATTTTATCTGTCATTAAAATGAAGTTTTGGGATCATAACAACGGAAATCAAGTCCTTCACATCGCATGTTAGCTAAAGTTCAATTCATGACAGAGTAAAGCATTACGCAAACATAAACAAGACAAGTTCTCGACAATCAAGTGTCAGTAACACACTTGGTCATGGATTTTTATCGATAAAGAACATTTTCCTCTTTATTAGCATCCCTCTCTTTCCAGTCTCTCTGGATAAGCTAATTTGGACAGGAGCGTCCAATGGGGTCTTTACTACTAAATCAGCATATGATCTCTTAGTGATTCAGGTGGTTAAGTTGGGCAAAGTAATAATTGGAAGTGGCTTTGTAAAGCTCTTGATCCTCAAAAACTGAAGTTTCTCATTTGGTTAGCTTGCCATTACAGGTTACTATCTAATGAACTTTGTTTCAACAGGAACATGTCTGATACTCCTCTGTGTTCCAGGTGCTCCACTGATATTGAGAACTCTATTCAAGTTCTGCATGATTGTGCCTCTTTCAAGTATCTTTGGAGTTTGGACTTCTATCCTCTCTTTTGCTTTGACCACTCAATTCTTCAGCCTTCCTATGGTTCATTGGTTCAGGTTTAATCTATGTAATGCTCAGAAAAATAATTTGCCTATCAGTTGAAATCTGCTTTTCTTGCTTGTGCGTGGATTATTTGGACCTCTTACTCCAAGGTGATTGCAAGGAACAAAAGGTCAATTTATTAGATGAGGCATGCAATGAATTTGATGCAGGCTGATATTGATACTGCTTTCTCTCCTATCTTTAGTTCAGCTTCTATTCCAAAGCAAGTTTGTTGGCTACGCCTCCCCCCCCCCTCTCAGGGCAGCTATAAACTAAACTCTGATGAATCTATGAACCCATCAGCAGGTTTCTTGTGGTGATCTCATTCGTGATTATATGGGTAATTGGACGATGGGTTATAGTTGCTACTTGCGTAAAGTTACTGTTGTCAAGGCTGAGATTTATGGCATTCTTTAGGGCTTAAAACTGGCAAGTCAGAATAGTATATCATCCCGCTGTGTAGAAACTGATTACACCACTGCGACTCAACTCATAAGTTCTGGGCTTGCAACTTTCATCCTCTGGAAAATTTGTATAAAGACGGTCATCTTGTGGGATCGTTTGAAGACTATGTTAGTCATATCTTGCGCACAGGTAACCAAGCAGCTGATTACTTGGCAAAACTTGGGACTCAACATCATCATAGCTGTGTTATTTATCAAAGTCCCCCTAGTGGCTTAAGTTCTTCTTTGTTGGCTGACTCTATGGGAGTTTTGCTACCTAGAGCCTAGCCTTTGTTTCTTGTCCTTTAACTACCCATAAAAAAAATAGAAAGAAAAAAACTATTCTTGATTACAAGCATCCCTCCTAATGAAACTGGCAAGCCTCCTCAATATGCAACTAGAAAACAAATACTCCATGTAAGTGCTATAGAATTCCCAGCCCATGAATAAACTTCACTAAATCCTCCAATTTTCCACTATTTTCACTAAAACAAAACTTTATTTCATTTGATTAGTCCCACATTTCCAGAAATGGTTGTACTGCATTGTTACCAAGATCCCTATCCCCCCTTGGAATCGTGATCCAGTTCCTACGTTTCGATTCGTGGTACATCATGCGCGACGCAATTTTCCTTGAGACTTTTAACTAAAATTTTGAAAAAAAATACCTTCTAGAAACAAGAAAGGAATAAAAGAATGCTCATACTTTATTTTAAATTTATGTTTTTTAATATTTATTATCTTTATTGACTTTACTATTTTGTCAAAACACAATTTATCTTCTTAGCTATTATTAACACACAAAATTGCACTATAATCATAAATACTTCTCATATCCTAACTTATACAAGTACTTATACATAATAAACCATTTAAGACTATCCCAACGTACACCATGTTCTCATATCCGTACCATAAACCAAGGCATACCGAGTTTCTGGAAACTATGGGTTGAAGTTATTGCATCTCTTAGTAATCCTGACCTAATATTAATATATACAAATATATGATGTTCATCCACACACCAATGAACTACTTAACATCAATAAGATCTAATTGATTTTTCATTCAAGAAGAGTAAAATAGATAGTAGAAGAAACTTCTTTCAGTTATAGGCATTGTGTTGAGTTTTATGGGTGCAATTTTCTTTTAAATTTTATAAAATATACTAAAAGTAACTTGAAAAGATAAAGGAAACCAAAGAAGAGCACGCGTGTGTGAGAGTGAGAGTGAGAGTGAGAGTGAGAGTGAGAGAGAGGGAGAGACAGCAATGAAAGAATAGTCGACCTCAACTATATGTATTCACACACAAAACCTCTAATTGATCCTTCATAGCGCAGGAGCCACTGCTCTTCATTGCAAAGACTAAACCATCAAAACTGCTCTCTTGTCACGATCTAGATTAGTTCCACCTCCAACCTCCCACAAAAGAATTAATACTTTATAATCTCCACCTACCTAGTATTTACTCAATTAGAATAGAACAAAAATAGTGATATGGTCATACCCCTTCTTGCTTCATTTAAGAACAAATTCCTTTTATCTAACCTCTTGTCCAGATTGAGGGGAATGAGAAGAAATGAGAGGCGAGGAAATGAAGGGATACACCTCTTTTGTTTTTTTTAATGGAAATGAGAGAATTTGGAGGGGTATCTTTATCCCTGTACATCCTTCAATACTCTTATAGAGTATAGTAAATGAGAGAAGATGTGAGAATTAGAAGGGATGCTCTTCTCCTCTCCTTCCCTCCATCCAAGCATAACCCTAAAGAAAAATGTAGTAATCATGGCACGGTAATCTCAGTCACAGATCAGGATGCCACATTTGAAAATTGAAAATTGAAATGGAGTGGTGAGATTGAATGCCACATCATCAAATGAAGAATATTCAAATTCAAATTTGTCAATGTGGCATTTAATCTCACCATGAACTTCACCTCCATTTCAATTCTTAACGGAGGATTGTGGTTCCTACCCACATACCAAAAATGTGTTAGTCTCAATCATCTACAACCAACCATTATCACAGTTCCAAACTTTCAACAAACCCCCAACATATTGCTTTTATATCTCTCGTGCTGGATAATGAATTCCTCTTAAGCGCTAGATTAAAAGAGAGCTTCTAAATTACTAAAGCTTCTAAAAATCCACCAATGCTCCAATTGCTCAACCCAAATAACGAAATTTCCCATATACTAAGAACCCTTAGCTAAAAGGGGCTCGGAATAGCATTCCAACATCAATATATCACACTCAATCAAGCTAATTCACTCACTCTCAGCTCAAAAACCATCCTACCAAATTAAATACACACAAAATGAAAAGACTAAAATGAAGAGAAAGAAGTAAACAGAGGGGGATGACATGACATGCCTCTTGCAGCAAGGTACCATCAATGGTATTAAAAACCCGAACAAGAGTCCCCTTGGTGCTGGCTGTAGCAAGCAAATGCCCGTCCTGCGTGAGCGCGAAGCAGGCGATCCTCGAGTCGTGCGCCATGATGAACTTAGTCCGCTTGGACGCGTAGTGCTCGACCCTGACCTGCCCCTTCTGCAGGCCCGGGCAGACCAGAACCAGCGACCCAGCACCCTGCGACACCGCGCACAAGCCCTTGGGGTTGGCTATTGTCTCTATCTGGTGCAACAGCTTCAGGTCCGCGAAGTTGTAGACAAATATCTTCTGCTCCAAAACGACGACGATCCGGTCCCTCCTGAGCCGCACCGACCTCACCTCGGACCGAAAGGAGAGCTCCCCGATGCACCGGCTCTGGTGGTCGTCCCAGATCATCACCTTGTTGGGCGGGTACTGGGGATCGGGCCCACCACCGACCAAGGCCAGGATATTGCACCGAAAGAGCATCTCCACCACCCCGATGCCGCCCCCTCGGTCGAAATCTCGCCTGAATATCTCCCGAAACGGGTCACAGTTATAGATCCTGAACCCGTTATCCGTTCCCGCGGCGAAGCAGCCGTGGTCCTGATTAAAACATATGTGCAGCAGAGAAGGAAGCGCCGAGGGGGAAGTCGATTCCTGTGGGGTAGAGACAGTCGTGTGGAAGTTAGGGTCAGGGTTCGGGAGCGGGTCTGGTTCTTGGGTTTGGTCACTCATTGAGAAGGAATCGAAAGTTTGTAGGCTATCGGTGTGGTCTTCAGGAGAGAGGAAGGTAGGGTTAGAGTTTGGGTCTGTGTCCGTGTCTGGGTCTGGGACAGGATTACGGTTAGGGTTAGGGTTAGGGTTAGGGTTGGGCCAGGAAGGAGAAGAGAAAGCAGAGAGAGTGGCCATGGAAGGATGATTTAAAAGGAATTCTGGAGAATTCTACGGTTTTTTTTTCCTATTGGCTAGGGGGCTGAAACACACTAACACTGTTGTTTTTATATGATGATTGATGAAGACGATTTGTTTTGAAAAGAAAAGAAAAGAAAAACTATTTTGTTTTCGTATTACGATTGGTTCAAAAGCAAATTTACCGTTTTCTCCAGGTTGTTTGAGAGAGAGACTGAGGGACAGTTTGTATCGTTGAAAAACTAATCTCTAAGTCAGTTATCGGTTAATGAAAACAAATTAGGATTATTATTATTCGTTAATCCGGGGACACGTATTGCCTCGGGAGTCTTGGGGGACACAACAGCACGCCTTTCGACAAAAGTGGATGGCTTTCGCAGCTTCGCTTCGTCCCCACGCAAATTTCGCTCCTGAGTAGATAGTAGAATATAAGAAATGGCCCTACACTGTTTTGGATTGGTTCGGTTCCTCTTTTGAGAAGAGATTGAATATTATTAAGTTAAAACTTGATTTCGTATTAGTAAATGAATAATATTTGAATTTAAAATATTTTTATTTTATTGAATAAAGAGTTAGTTGTGTTTTATGGTGAAATTAAATATTATTATAATAAATTTAAATTTAAAATATTTCTATTTAATGATACGATATTTAATCACATCGTAAATTTGATTTTATTTTAAATTTTAAATAAAAAATATTCAAACCTGATTGTTTTAACTCTCAATAATAAAACCCATAATGTAGCTCCAAAAAGCACACCAATATAATTTGAAAATGAAAAACGAAACTATAGACAAAAGATAATTCAACTTTAGTGAAAGAAATTTCATCGTTTTGATGAAAACAAAACACTAATTTTTAATTAATTTAATAAATAAAATCATTTATTATTGCACAATTAACTTCATTCTAATTAGAGATGAGAAAGATAAATAATAAATGTGAACTATTTTTTGTTGTGTAGACCACAAACCAAAAAACTCTTTTGTAAAAAAAAAATGAATACAGTTCAAATTCCCAAAATAAAAGGGATATTGCTCAAATTTTGCACCAGAGAGACTAATTTGACTTGAAATGGCCATTAAATTATGACGTGGAAGTGCTGATGGGCTTATGGGCTTGGTGATTAGGCGGAGGTGATAATCGGATCAAGTCGAATCATTTTAAATTAAGTCAGGTTAGGATTATAATTGAGTTGCAGGTCGTTTGAGGTGCAAGTAACTTTGGGTTGAGTCAAATCGGGTTCAGGTCAAGTTGTGTCAAATCTTAGGTTTAAATCATTTCGATCTCGGTTCGTATCGGATCTTGAGTTATGTCGGGTCAGATTGAGTCAATAAAATAGATATTTATACTTAATTAAAAATATGTTATTTGCATATAATACGATTAAACGAATTATATGTTCAAATTTATTAAAATTAATTAATAAATCAACACTAACTTTTCTAAACAGTATATTTAATTTGTGAATATAATATGCAATATTATGACTCTTAATCCTAAAATTTCAGTCTTAATTGATCTCAAATAGTTGATCTATAAAGTTATTATTACTAGTAACGTCTTATACCATATTTTGATGATTAAATTATATATAATTACTTCATTCCATTTTATTTTTTCAATCCAATTAAAGATAAATTTTTATTGTGACGTGAAAAACAATACAAATTTACTAGTCTCCTAAATTTTTGATTTGAAGCTAAGAAAATTACTTGTAATAATATAATGTTGAACCAGACACATCAACACATTAATTGATTAATTATAATATAATTTATTTTATTTGAAAACTAGTCAATTAAATATTACCTTAATTTAAAAAAACAAGTCATTTTTTTATAAAAAAATTATAATTTGAGGTTTGAGTTGTTTCAACTTTCGGATCGTTCATATTCGGGTCATTTCGAATTTCAAATTACTCTGGTTAAAATTGGGTTAGATTCAAGTAATATTATTTTGATACATTTCGAGTCGGATCAACTTTGAATCAAATCGATCCAAATCAATTTTTTGGGTCGGATAAGATTTTGCCACATTTGAATCTATTAGTGTATCCGCAACTCATTGCCATAATTTAAGCCCATATCAATTAATGTTAGGCTCAAAATTAACTTTTACCTCATGCATTGTTTGAATAAAGCTAAGCTTTGATTGTGAAAGCAAAAAAGTGAAAAAAGAAAGAAAGAAATAAATTAATATTTTTTATTGTGCATATAATAAAGATAATAAAAAGTAAAAAAAAAATGTGAGAAAAAATTATTTTGATTTTAATTTTCAAATTATCTTAATTTTGAATCATTGTGATTTGTATATATGAAAATAAAACTTACTAAATATTTTTTCCCTGACAAAACAATTTTATTATAAAGAACCGAAGTATTTTTATTTGCTTTAGTTACACTTGTGTGCATTGCGTTAAGCCAACATTTAACTTAAAGATTTTGGCTCCAGGAAGGAAATAAAGTGTGTTTCCTTCTACTAAAATTGATTCATGTGTGCTAAGCTTTTCAAGTCATTCAACTTTCTTACTTGATTTCATATCACTACCTTCTTTAGATGTAATAGCAATCTTATACTCATCAAACACACCAAAGGTTTGACGTCTCCATTCCAATAAAAACATGTATCACATTTAATTAATATAATTGTCATTAATTAAAAATAAGAATAATTATGAGAGAAAAAGAAGAAGAAAAATAGAAATACACATAATCTCATCAAATTCAACAAAATTTAGAAATAAATAAATAGAGAAAAGCTCAAACATACCCTTTATCCATTATCTTTAAAACTGCTTCCAATTTTTCATTAAGAACGTCAAAAAGCACAAAAAAAACAAGGAAGAAAAAAAGCACTAATTTTTCTCTGTAAGACTGGTAACTTGAAAAGAACAAAGGAAACAAGATATGTAGTAGAGTGAGATTGTAGGAGTTAAAACTAATAAAATATTAGATTACTTGTTGGCTTGTCGCAATAAGAAGACTATCGTGAATGCGTTAGTGTTATGATGGGTTACAATTTGTTGTCAACATTTTATTGGTCAAAGGAAAAAAATGCAGTTTTTTTAGGGGTTAAACTCTTATATCATATTTAGAAAGTTCATATTTTTTTGTTGTGTGTAAAGTCAAAATTTTACATATACTTATTAGATAGTGTTTTTTTTTTTTTTTAATTTTGGGGGAGCAAGTGACCTTATCAATGTACATTTATCCACCCCAGCTTTGTGTATTCATAGTTTACATTTATGTTCTCACCATGCATACATGACTAAATATGTTATTAGAAAAAAAATTAATTTAATTTATACGTTTTTTGAACAACAAAGCACACAATTTTACTGATATCTCAAATATTTAATATGATCATACCAACGAAAAATTCTTGCCTTGCACAGTGCCATAAAAGATACATGGCATAAGAGTCAATCTCATCCTTGAATGAAAATAAAACATTATTTTTCTCTCTCTTCTAATATCATTTAGCGGTGAGATAGACTGTCATGTATCTCTCATGGCACTGTATCAAGCAAGAATTTCTCCACACCAACAGAGCTCAAAACCCATCTCAAGAGGAACACACCCACATTGCATTGTAGCTACTTTTTGAAACAAATTAGAGGATGAAAAAACAGCTCCCAAAAGCTCTTGAATTTGTCATATGCTCTAACAGCTATGTATTCAGCTCTACCCCTGCCATAACATAACTAAAAACTTGACCTCAAAATAATGCTGCAAATAGGATAGACTTAATAACCCTTCTATGGATCATCAACAAAATGAAGAAACTAGTCACAATAACCATGCCTCAAGATCACTGTTGATACTGAAAATCTACTGCTGAGCTGGAGGTATGGAATTACAAGGTCTGCGCAGAGAAAGAGTAATGAATTAAAGAGTTGTCGAAGGAAAGAGGGGTGGTACCTCCAAGGACTCTCTGATGCATTTGTTAGTGCAAGGTTTTTGGAAAATAGAGAGGATTATGGTATTAATGGTGATAGTTTTTTTGGTAATGAACTTGAACTGTGTTGAGATCTGCATATCTTGGACTTTTTTATAGTGATTCAGGGAGCAAGTTCATTACGTGCTCAGGATGACGCGATCCCTGAGATCCCGCTTGGTCTTGTTACGTGTTCAAGGACGACGTAATCCCTGAAATCTTGCTTCCATTTTTGCATGTGAGAAGTCTGTGAGTGATTACGGCTTTGTCATCTGCTATGCTACGTGCTCGTTATTGACACAGCCACGTATCATCCGGTCATTGGAGGGGGAGTTATTCGCATGTCACCTAGTGAATTATTTACTACATCAGAGGCCCCTCACTTCCTTAAGTATATTTATGTGCTTGAGGAAGTATAATGGAGCTTTGTGTCGTTGGTTGCGTGCTTCGGGTTGTGAAGCTTGGAGTCGAGCATATAAGCAACAGTCAAAATGCTTGGCCTTGGAGACATGCGGCCGTGCATATGAGCAGTAGTCAAAATGCTAGACCTTGGAGACGTGGGTCCAAGAATATGAGCAACAATCAAAATGATTGGCTTTGGAGACGTAGGGCCGAGCATATAAGCAGCAATCAAAATGCTCGGCCTTGGAGACGTAGGGCCAAGCATATGAACAACAGTCAAAATGCTTGGCCTTGGAGACATAGGACCAAGCATGTGAGCATCAGTCAAAATGCTCGTCTTTGGAGACATAGAACTGAGCATATGAGCAGCAGTCAAAATGCTCATCCTTGGAGACTTGGGACCGAGCATATAAGAAGCAGTTAAAATGCTCGGCCTTTGAGGCATAGGACCAAGCATATGAGCAGTAGTCAAAATACTCGGCCTTGGAGACATAGGACTGAGCATATTGGGTAATAGTCAAAATACTCATCATTGGAGACATGAGACCGAGCATATGAGCAACAATCAAAATGCTCGGCTTTGGAGACGTGGGACCGAGCATATGAGCAGCAATCAAAATGCTCAACCTTGGAGACATAAGACCAAACATATGAGCAGCAGTCAAAATGCTTGGCCTTGGAGACATAGGACCGAGTATATGAGCAGTAGTCAAAATGCTCGGCCTTGGAGACGTGGGATTGGACATGTGAGAAGCAGTAAAAATGCTTGGCCTTGGAGTAGTGGGATCGAGCATATAAGCAACACTCAAAATGCTTGGCCTTAAAGATCTTCGATGGGGAGTGGGCCTTCATAGTTTCTTGGGCTGCCATATTTTTTTTCTTTTGGGCCCATAGAAGACTTTTGTGTTCTTTTGTGTTTTGGGCCTATGGGGGGCTTTTGGGCAATTTGTTTTGCTTTGGGCCCACAAGGGTCTTTGGGCAATTTCTTTTGCATTGTGCCTACAAAAACCTTTGGGCTTACTTCAGAACACTCTGTGGAGATATTTAATATTGGAGTGTTGGGTCGTTCTAGAATATTCTGTGGAGGCATTTAATGCTAAAGTGTGTGCTGTCGTTTTGAGGAGTGTAAAGGTGGCGCATGCTTTTGATGGTATACCTTCAGTCGCCTTGGGGAGTGAAATGGTACCATCTTCCATTGATTATGCCAAACATCGTGTCTTTACAGCTAGGGGTGGAGTTAATTTCCCTCGTTAATCATGCCCGGGCTTCTATATAAGAGAGGAGTTCCCTCACATTTGTTCACTTCACTTCACTTCATTTGCATTTAGAGAGAAAATTTTGAGAGCCTTCGGAGTCAGCCAAAGTTTGAGAGCCCACGGAGTTAGCCAGAGTTCAAGATCTTTTGGTCATGTGGAGGACATTCGAGGTGTGCTTGCTCATTAGTTGGTGTTGAAATGCTCAGAATTTTCGTGATGATCTGCCTTTTTGGTGAGTTTTCTCTTTTTTACTCTTATAATGTCTTCGGTAGGTAGTCATCGTGATAGATCTAGTGGTAGTTGTAGTCATAGTGAGAATAGTGAGGTATTAACCAGGGAGTTGGATAGGGCAATGGGTTTAGACTGAGTCTCTAGTGAAGGTGAGGCCTCAAAAGATGATAGTGCCCAGGAAGGACCATTGGCAATGGTTCCATATGATGTTGGGGAAGAGAAAGATGAGGAGGAAGAGGATTGATGTGAACCCATGGAATGGAAATCCCTTGAATCCATAATCAAATTGAAACTTACCCAAGAAAGCCAAGAATCAAGTCAAGATAATATAAACCCATTGAAATCTTGTTTCAAGAACCTAGATTCGATGAGAATGCCACAAAGGATTTGCCTTTGATAAGTTCTTAGTTCAATCAAGAATAGGTAGAGAAAACTAAAAATTCTCTATGAAGAAAACTTCATTCACATTCAACTTACCCTCAAAATATGACTACAAGTGTTTTTGTACCCCTCTATGAAACCCTACGGCCGAATAAGACCTACATCAATTAAAAGACATGGGCTAAACATCTTCAAGCCCAAAACATCATAAACTACACATCTATAGCTAATAAAAAAAGTCTACTTAATGAATTAAATAGGCTCAAACGCCTACAACCATAGAAATATAAAATAGGCCCATATGCCTATACTTAATGAAATAAAAAGTCTACACAAAACCACTAGGCTAGGTTGTTCTCTCTCTATAGCTTGTATCATATGGATTAAAGATGGTTATTCTTTTTTCAAGCCCATCTTGAATGTTGGGGTCTTGCTCGATAAATTTGCAAACTTAGCCTAAGTGGATTGCACCAATTCTTGCATTGCTTCCTTGATCTTCCTAGCTCTTGAACTTTTGATTAGCCCATTTGGAACTTGTAAGGGATCCTTAAGACTTGGTCCACCATGGTTCCCATCATTCCCACTCTCCCCAAAGGGATTCAACCTTGAATTGTCACATGCATCAAAGAGAGAAAGATCAGAAACATTGAAAGTAGTAGAGACATTATACTCACTTGGAAGATCCACTTTATAAGCATTATCATTAATTTTCTCAAGGATTTGGAAAGATCCAACTCCTCAAGGATGCAATTTAGTCCTTCTATAGGATGGGAATATTTCTTTGTGCATGTGAACCCAAACCCAATCTCCTAGTTCAAAGATGATACGCCTTCTCCCTTTATTGGCTTGGGAAGCAAACTTTTCATTCTTCTATGCAATTTGAAGCTGTACCCTCTAATGAATTGACTTCACCAATTCGGCATTCCTCCGTGATAAAGCATTAGCAACAATGTTCTCCTTACCTTGCTTGTAACAGATGACATAAGGAAAGATATCAATGTATTCCATCTCTTTAGCATGTCTCTTATTTAATTTACCTTGACCCTTGAGATGCTTCAATGATTCATGATCAGTGTGGATCACAAACTCCTTAGGCTAAAGGTAGTGCTGCCACGTCTCTAGAGTGTGAACAAGAGCATAAAGTTATTTGTCATAAGTGGGGTAATTCAGGGTCGCCCCACTTAGCTTCTCACTGAAGAAGGCTATGGGCCGCCTATCCTGCATCAAAACGGCTCAAATTCCAATTCCTGAGGCATCACATTCAATCTTAAAAGTTTTGTTAAAGTCAAGTAATGGTAACACATATGAAGAACATAACCTTTCTTTAATAGTAGGAAATGCATTCTCTTGATCAATTCCCTAATGAAATCCAACATTCTTTTTAATTATTTCAGTGAGTGGTGTAGTAATGGTGCTAAAATCCTTAACAAAACACATATAAAAGCTAGCTAAACCATGAAAGCTTCTTACCTCAGTGATGCCCTTAGCCGTTGGCCACTCCTTAATGGCATTGACTTTCTCTTCATCCACCTCAATACCTTTTGTACTAACAATATAACCAAGAAAAATAACTTTTTCCATGAAAAGGGTACATTTCTTAAAATTAGCATACAACTTTTCACATCTTAACACATCGAACATGTTAACCCTCACCTATATTTTAATGATGACAAAACACAACTCTTATTATACTAACAGTGTTATCTAAGTGCATTAAGCAATAAAAGCATTCAACCAAGGATCAAGGTGCAAGAACTCAACTTGAATCAAACACCAAGTCAAGATAGAAGATCTAGTCTAGGGACAAGGTATTTAAACAATTGTAAATTTCACTTGTTCAGGTAAAAAACTTGTCTTGTGGCTCATTTTAAAAAAAAAAGTATTTTTACAGAACTTTTCAATCAAACGTTTTTAAGTTAAAATCATTTCAAAACATAAAAACTGGGTTGATAAGCAACCCAGTCGACTGGGTACTTATACCAGAAGACTGGTATATGGGACAGTGTGTCCTCAGTCGACTGGATGCTTCATACCTATCGACTGGTATATTGGACAGACTGTCCTCAGTCGACTAGTAAGAACCACCCAGTCGATTGGTACCTTCAACAGCCTTAAAAATGAGATTTTTAACTTGACCCAGTAGATTGGTATTAAGACTCAGTCGACTGGTAGTTCAAAAAATATGACCATTGAGATGCGAGATTTTAGCACAAATTGCACCAAATCGTACCAGAACAGTACAAAGCAGCCATATTACATCAAGGCTATATAAAACCACTCTATTGAGTATTTCAAAACAAAGAAAAAAAAACATTCAATCAAGTTTTTACTCATTGATACACAAAAGCTTTTAAATATTTATTGTTGAGCTATTCTTCAAGCATTACCTTGAAAGAGAGATATTATTTAGTTGTATAAGCTTTCATTTTTGTCTCTCTACTATTTACTTTACAACATTTATTGTAAAGGGATTAGATTCCGAAAGGAAGAGATTAGCTTCCGAGAGGAAGGGATTTTTGCTTCCGAGAGGAAAGGATTGATTGTAAGGTTTGTGCAACACCCGTGAGGTTGCACGACTAAGTTTCTTAGTGGATTACTTCAAGGAGGTTCCTTGAAGAGAGTGGACGTAGGGTCAGAATGAATCCAATATTGCTGAACCACTATAAACTGAGTTTGCATCCTCTATTCCTTAAACTCTTTTATTTACAATACATTGTTTGTTTACATGCTTGTGGGTTATCTGTTATTATAAACTTGTGTTTAATTAGCAAAAGTTTTTTTAAAAACCCAACTCACCCCCTCTTGGATTGAAACTTCAGTCTACAATTGGTATCAGAGCCTCGTTCTCAATTTTAAGCTTAATATCATTGAGTTAATCCGATGGCAGCAAATAGCTATTATGAGGGACACTCCTACACTAGGCCTCCTTTGTTCAATGGCTCCAACTACAACTATTGAAAAAACAAGATGAAAATCTTTGTCGAATGACAAGATTATAATCTATGGAGAGTCATTGAAGAAGGACTAGAATTCCATCAAAGGAAATAACTATTGGAGAAATCAATCATACAATGCCTAAACTCAAAACTGAGTACAATGATGAGGATTGTAGAATAATGTCTCTTAATAGTAGAGCCATAAGTATTTTACATTGTGCTTTAGTTATATCTAAATATAATAAAATCTCTGCATGTGTTTCGGCTAAGGAGATATGGGATAAATTGCAAGTTACATATGAAGGAACTAGTGAGGTTAAAAAATCAAAAAATTATATGCTAGTGTCTGAATATGAATCTTTTAGAATGTCTCCTAACGAAACAATTTCTCAAATGCACTCACGTTTCACAACTATTGTTAGTGGTTTGAAGCCTTTTAGTAGGAACATTGAGAAGTTTGAACTAACAAGAAAAATCTTAAGATCTTTGCCACCCATTTGGAAAGTAAAGAAGATGGCAATCACAGAGGCCAAAGATCTTGACAAACTTGATGTTGAGACACTTCTTGGGTCATTATTGATATATAAGATGGAAGAAATGAATTTCATTGTCAATGATGATGAGAAGAAGAAAAATGTGATTGCTCTCAAAGCCTTTACATGCAACAGAGAAAAGGAATCGGAAGAAGAGCCGAAGAGCAGCGAAGAAGATGGTGAGATGGCTTTAATCACCAAACGGTTTCATGGGTTCTTGAAAAAAAGCAATAAACTTTATACAAAGGATCCCACTTCAAAAAGGGAACCACTTGTGTGCTATGGATGCAAGAAACCTGGTCACATCAAGACTGATTATATGGTTACAAGCAAACCATACAGGTGCTTCAAGAAGAAAGCTATGATTGCAACTACTTGGAGTGATGATGAAGAAGAAGAATCCTCGGATAAAGAAGTCAGATACGACGAAATTACCAATCTATGCCTTATGACAATTTATGATGAAAATGAGGTATTATCTTCTCCCTCTTCTAAAAATAACATTGTTAGTAGTAGTGAAGAATTGTTAGAAGTCATAAATAAAATGCATGATGAATTGAAGAAATTAGATTCTAGGAACTCAACTCTTAAGAAAGAGGTATCATCTCTTTCTAAAGAAATGATAAGTCTAAGAGAAGAAAATGATAAACCATCTTCATTGCTTTATGATTCTTCTCAAGATTTCCTAAAAGATGAAAATGAAAACTTAAATAATAAGATATTAGAATTGAATGGCACTATATCTAGACTCATGTTTGGAAAAGAAAAGCTTGATGAAGTGCTTTCTTGCCAAAGATTAAATGGAGGAAAATTCAGGTTAGGATACTCTCCATTAGGCAAGTAAAAATCAAAAGAGAGCTTATTCATGAAAGCCTCTTGTGTGAATGAAGCCTATATTTCAAGGATCACTAGCCAGGTCAAAAACACACCCTCAATGACTGCTAGCATGTCTAGAAATGCTAATTCTAATGCATATACAAAAATAAAAAATCCTAGAAATACTCATGCTTATATGTATGCTCATTCAAGAAATGCTTATACACATCCTAGGAATAACCATCATGTGCATCCTAGAAACAATATGCATAATCAAAACTTTCATCCTGCACAAGCATATCCTAGGAATTACTATCATGGTTATTCTAGAAATAATATGCATACTCATGAAAATGCAAGCATGTATCCTAGAAATAATCTTCATACATTTTCTAGAAATGATATGTATATTCATATTCCTTACAATATAAACATGTATCCTAGGAACTTATATCCTAAGCATTATAGGCATGCACAACTAAATACTCATAGAAATTTCAATACCTATCATCCTAGGATTGTACATTATCAACATGTCTATAGATCACCGTATGCTGTTAAGAAAGTACGGGTCCCAAAAGGAACCGTATTTTCGAGGACTAACCCCAAAGGACCCAAGAAATTTTGGGTACCTAAAAATGCCATTGTGTATCTTTGTGTGATGTAGATATGTCTCCACACCAAGGAAAAAAAGTAACTGTTGGTACCTTGATAGTGGATGCTCAAAACACATGACTGGTGATAAAAGTGTATTCAATGAGCTAACTCTAAGAGATGGTGGATTTTTCACCATTGGAGACAATACAAAAATAAAGATCTTCTGGAATGGAAAAGTTGGTAATGATTTCTCAACCATAGATAATATATTGCTAGTACAAGGCCTTAAGCCAAATTTACTAAGTATTAGTCAACTTTGTGACAAAGGCAACAAAGTCATATTTGAAACCTCTCATTGCCTAGTTATAGACATCAAGAGTAACAAGATCAAGTTTGTTGGCCATAGACATGAAAATGTCTATATAGTTGATTTAAAATCCATACATTCCGAAAATGAAAAATATTTTCCAGCAATTAGTGAAAATCCATGGCTATGGCATATAAAGCTTGGTCATGTGAACATGAATTTTCTTAAAATCATTTCTAGAAAAGATTTAGTCATTGGACTTCCCAAAATCAATTTTGAAAAAGACAAAATATGTGATGCTTGTCAAATGGGAAAACAAACCAGGATTTCTTTTAAATCAAAGAATGTAGTCTCAACTACTAGACCATTGGAACTTTTGCATATGGACTTATTTGGTCCAATAAGTACCATTAGTCTAGGTGGCCATAATATGCTTTTGTTATTGTTGATGACTATTCAAGATATGCCTTTGTTATTTTTATTGCTTATAAGGATGAAGCTTACAAAGGATTTGAAAACTTTTGCAAAAAGGTTCCAAATGAAAAAAGGAATTCGTATTTCAAGCATTAGAAGTGTTCATGAAAAAGAATTTGAAAACCAAAGTTTTTCAAAATTTTGTGATGAAAATGGAATTGATCACAAATTTTCAGCTCCTAGAACTCCTCAACAAAATAAAGTTGTTGAGAGGAAATAGAGCTCCAAAAGAATTTGCAAGAACAATGCTTTGTGAAATAATTTACCAAAATACTTTTGAGCTGAAGCAGTAAAAACTTCTTACTATATCTTGAATAGAATTTTAGTTAGGCCTATTCTTGATAAAACTCTGTATGAATTATGGAAAGGTAGAAACCTAATATCTCCTATTTTTGTACATTTGGTTGTAAATGCTTCATCCTAAATAACAATAAAACTAACTTGGGTAAATTTGACTCTAAGACCGATGAAGGGATATTTTTAAGATATTCAACCTCTAGCAAGGCTTATAGAGTCTTCAACAAAAGAACTCTAACCCAATTAGTAGTAGAGAAGTTTCTTTTAATGATGATGCAGATTTTATTCCAAGAACGGAAACACCTACTCCCATTGTTGACCCAAAGGAGAGTCCACCTCAAACAAATGAAGAGATAAAAACTCTTAAATTGGACCAACCATCTACAAGCCGACAAGAGGATAGTCTTCCCAAAGATTGGAGGTATGTAAATTATCACCCGATTGATCAAGTGATCGGTGATCCTTTACAAGGGGTAAGAACTCGTTCCTCTATTAGAAATATTTGCAATTATGTAGCTTATTTGTCTCAAATTGAACCTAAGACATTTATTGAAGCCGAAAAGGATAATGATTGGATAATTGCAATGCAAGAAGAAATAAATCAATTTGAAAGAAAGATTGTTTGGAATCTAGTTCCTAGACCTAAGAATCATACAATAATAGGAACTAAATGGGTATTTAGAAATAAGATAGATAAAAATAGAATAGTGTAATACCCGTATTTTAAAAGTTGGGTAAGTGTATATTTTTTTTTATCAATATGACAAAGAGTTAAATCCCCGAATGGCTGAATGAAGATTTCTGGAGACCAAGGTTGAAAAGCAAAAAAAAAAAAAAAAAAAAAAAAAAGGTCAACTTTGAACAGTGAAATCGTGGCAGCATACCTGCTGCCACCGAGATAATTTTTGCTTTGGCATCATGTCTTTTTGTTGCCTAGTGGAGAGAATATAATCATGATGTTTTCTTTAGCCATCATGATGTTTTTGTAATTATCATGCCATTATCTCCAAATCATGGAGACTATTAAAGGAGGGAGCTGCTGAAATTTGCAGCCAAGCTCTCCTATATAATGTGTACGAGAGGTTTATGAAGAGAATGCGAAAGAATTTTTGATTAGTTCCAAATATTTCATCTGTGTTCTTAAAACACTTGGGAGTTTAAAGAAAAGTGGAAAGAACAAAATTTTGAGGGTATTTTCAAAAATATTTCGAGAAGCTATCAAAATAGCAGAAGGTAATAAGGTAATGTTATTTTATCATTTACGAAAGTTTCGGAGGTTAAAATAGAAATTTTTCAAACTGTGTGGTTTAAGGAGAAAAGAAGAAATAATAAGAAATTTAAATTCCAATATTATGTCAGGTGTTGGTAGTCAGCAATTGGGAGAAAATTCGAGGAAGATTGGGAAAGGCAAAGAGGTGGGCCACGAGTAGCTTTAAATGCTACGTGGTGAGTTGGATTTACTTTAAGCAGTCTAAATGAAAAATCAATTATTTAGTGATATTATTAATTTTAATTATTTAAGTATGCTTGGGTGATTGATGAAAAATTGATTTATGAGTACGATAGAAAATTTGGACATGTAGAAATATTTCTCGGTGAGTAGTAATATTTTTTTTAGAAATTTATAAGTTTATTTGAGAATAAAAGCAATAAATAAATTATTGATGAGACATATTGATGTTTTAGCACGAATTATGACGAGATGAATTTTAGTGGATCTTGTTAAATTTTTATGGATGATTTAAGATGAATTTAAGTGGATCTTGACAAATTCTAATGGACAAGTTGAGATGAAATTTAGTGGATCTGGACAGACTTTAATGAATTATTTGATGTGATTTGGGAAGAGAAGAATCTTGTGGAATTTTTATAATTTGATGAAAAATCTGGATGATTGGATGTAAGAAATTTTAAAGAAACTTTGTTAGATAAAATTTGTGAATAATTAGGATAGTCAAATTAAGTGGTCGGAATCTTTATATTGTTTTTATATTACTGTTTATATTACCGTTTCATATCATTGTTCATGCACATATGCATTAAATAAACCGAAAGAACCGGGAAGGCAACCGGTCTAATGAAATACCCGTGACAGCCGGTATATGCTGGGATGAAAAATAAAAACCGTGACAGCCGGTATATGCTGGGATGAAAAAAAAATTAAAACCGTGACAGCCGGTATATGCTGGGATGAAAAGTGAAAACCGTGACAGCTGATATATGCTGGGATGAAATGTAAAAACCGTGACAGCTGGTATATGTTGGAATTAACCGGGAAGGCAGCCGGTCTGATGAGAATAAAAGAACCGGGAGGGCAGCCGGTCTAAGATAATAATAACCTGTCGACAGGTGGGAAGACGTTCCCATAATAATCATTCATGCATCTGCATCTGTTTTAATTATCGTTGCATTATTTGAAATGATGAGATTTTTGAGATGCTGAGTTGTAGTATATTAATTGTGAATTAAATTATAGATGACTGAGTCTCATAAAAAGAGACAGCTATAATGATGAGATTTTTTTGAGATGCTGAGATGTGATACTTTTTGTGAATTTAATTATAGAAGGTTGAGTTTCATAGAAAGAGACAGTGATAAGACTTATCTAAATGATGGACTTTTTGATATGAACCTCATTACGAGGTAATTAGGAAATAATTGATAGTCTTAAGGTGAACCAATGATTGAGAAGAAGAGATTGATAGTAAAAAGTTGTCATCAGGTTATGCGAAAAATAAATTTTAATATTAAAGGATTATTGATAGAATTTGGAATACTTTCAGTAAATTTAATTCGCTGAGCTTGTGAAGCTCACTCCTCACTGTTCAATAATTTCAGGTAGCAGTCAAGATAAATAGTTTGGTGGGTTGAGAATCAGTCGAGATCTTTTTCTGTAAGCCAAGTACGTGTTAATATCCTTAGACAATCGAGTTAAAGACTTGTTAAAATTTTATTGTAAATATTCATGCATTTATGTATTTTATGTTTAAGTGAATATCAGATTTGTTTAACTCTTCTGTTCAAGGAAAGAGAAAAAAAAAATCTAGTTGTATTATATTTATTGTTGCATATATGTGTCGTGCTTGGATTTTCAAAATGTGATGACACCGTCCAGGGGTGGCCAACCTGGGATGGGTCGTTACAATTTTGGTATCAGAGCATTAGGTTTTAAGATTCTGTAGACTGCATGAGAACCTAAAAAGTGGAAGATCTAAATAAATAATATTCTTAAATGCAGAGTCTGAGGATGACACGTGGTCGTGCGAGAACTAGAGGTAGAGTTCAAAATAAGAGAGGACGTGGTAGACCCCCAATTTTTAGGAGGACTGAAGCAGAGGAAGAAGTTGAGTCAGTGGTTCCCGCAAGGGAACATGGTGATAGTGCAGCTGGTATGAGTAGAGCTGGGGAAGTATCTAAAAGTAAGAATGATGAATTGCAAGATGCACTTAACCGTGCTTTAGAGAGGATGAATGCAGCCGAGGAACGAGCTACTAATTTGCAGAGAAGATTAGAGGAAAGGGATGGAAGAGAACCAGAGGTAGTGAGGCAAGAGGTTCCTGATGGAGGGGTATTTGCAAATGAAATGCAAGGGGATTGTTTTGTGAGGTTTCTTAAGTTTAAACCTCAGTCGTTTAAAAGATCTGTAAATCCGGTGGAAGTTGAACAATGGATTGAGCATGTGGAGAAATATTTTGAGGTCTTACCGGTGTCTGATAAACAGAAGATTGCTTTTGCTTCGTTTATGCTAGAGGGTGAGGCTTCTCAATGGTGGAAGGATATTTTGCCCAGGATGAGTACACGAATAGATCAACCTTTGACTTGGAATAAATTTAAGGATGAATTCTTTGCAAAGTATTTTCCAGATTCTTTTTGGGCACAACAAGAAAGAAAATTTATCCACCTAAAGCAGGGAAATTTATCCACCTAAAGCAGAGAAATTTATCGGTGGTTGAATATGATAGTAAATTTGTAGTCCTGTCAAGATTTGTACCCGAGTTCGTGAATACGGAGGAAAAAAAATGCAAGAGATTTTTAGACGGATTACACTATGAAATTCGTTTTAAAGTCTCTTACATGGGCATAGGAAATTATGCTGTATTGGTAGATAAAACATTGCAGATTAAAAGAGATTTAATAGAGTTTAAAGGTATGAGGGATTGGTTGAAGAGAACTAGATTTGAGGGATCTAGAGGTGGTAGCAGTATGGCTGTACAGGGCGGGAGACCACCCCAGAGAGGGCGTTCTTTGTCACAAGGAATGGTAGGGCAGACTCAGAGGCAAGCAAGATCTGTTACTTCAGTAGCTCAGAGTAATACCAGTGGGACCCATCGATTTGGGAGACAGACTATGGGGATTGAGAGTTATGGTAGAGGAATGAATATGCCACCAAGGGGAAATGGAAATCTGATTTATGATCGGGAGTCAAGGGTTTGCTTTAAATGTAATCAGATGGGGCATTTATCTCGGAACTGCCCTACACATATTTGCTTTGTATGTGGTGAGGGAGGACATTTTGCTGCAGATTGTCCAGCGGGGAAGTCAGTTGAAGCAAGCATTGGAAGTGTCAGGAGAAAACCGATGGAGAGGAGCAGCGGATCAAGAAGTATGCGGGGCAGAGGTCGAGGATCTGTAGCAGAGCGAGGACGTGGCAGTCAGAGTTATTCCAGAGATGGCAGAGTCTATGCATTGACCCAGCAGGATGCACAAGCCACTCCTAATGTTGTTATGGGTATAATATCTATCCTTGGTAGGGCTGCTAGATTATTGATTGATCCTGGTGCAACCCATTCTTTTGCATCTAGTAGTTATATGAAATCTATTGATGCCAGTGCTAGTCCTTTGATGCATGCCATTATTGTTGAGGTTCCTACTGGAGATAGGGTTATTATCAGAACAATTTATCAAGATTGTGTGATTAATATTGCTGACCGAGAATTTGAGGTTGATTTATTGCCTTTAGATATGACAGATTTTGATGTGATTCTAGGGATGAATTGGTTAGCTGCATGTCATGCATGGGTAGATTGTTTTAGGAAAAATGTGGTGTTCAGGATACCCGGGCAGGAGGAGTTTAATTTTCAGGGAGAACGTAAAATACTTGTTAATTGTCTGATTTCTATCTTAACTGCTAGTAAATGGTTGAGGAATGGTTGCGAGGGGTATTTAGCATATGTGATGGATTCTAGCAAAAAGGGTAGACAGTTAGACAAAATCTCGGTGGTAAAAGATTTTTCCGATGTATTCCCTGAGGAGTTTTCGGGATTGCCTTCCAATAGGGAGATCGAATTTTCTATTGAAGTGATTCTAGGATCAGCACCTACATCCATAGCACCCTATAGAATGGCACCAGCTGAATTGAGAGAGTTAAAAGTTCAGCTTCAGGAGTTGCTAGATAAACAGTTTATCCAACCTAGTACATCACCCTGGGGAGCCCCTGTGTTATTTGTCAAGAAGAAGGATGGGACATTGAGGTTGTGTATTGATTATAGACAATTGAATAAGATCACAATCAAAAATAGATATCCTTTACCCAGGATAGATGACCTGTTCGAGCAATTACAGGGAGCTAGAGTGTTCTCTAAGATAGACTTGAGGTCGGGATAACATCAATTGAGGATAAAAGAGGGGGATGTGCCTAAAACTGCTTTTAGGACACGTTATGGTCATTATGAGTTCTTGGTGATGCCTTTTGGGTTGACCAATGCTACTGCGGCATTTATGGATCTTATGAATCGGGTGTTTAAACCATTCTTGGACAGATTTGTAATTGTGTTTATTGATGATATTTTAGTATACTCTAAGAATGAAGAGGAGCATATGCGACATTTGGAGATAGTGTTGGAGATTCTGAGGAAGGAAAAATTATATGCGGAATTCTCTAAATGTGAGTTTTGGTTGAATGAAATATCCTTATTGGGACATGTTGTGTCGGGAGAGGGAATAGCAGTTGACCCACAAAAGTAGAAGCAGTGTTGACTTGAGAGAGACCCACGAATGTAACTGAAATTAGAAGCTTTTTGGGATTGGCTGGTTATTATAGAAGATTTATTCAAAATTTTTCTATGATTGCTAGACCTTTGACTAAATTGACCAGGAAAGACGAAAAGTTTAGGTGGTCAGAGGATTGTGAGAGAAGTTTCCAGCTGTTGAAAGAAAAACTGTCTACTGCCCCAGTATTAGTGCTTCCATCTGGTGATGAAGGATTTGTGGTCTATAGTGGTGCGTCACATCAGGGGTTGGGATGTGTGTTGATGCAACATGGGAAAGTTATAGCTTATGCATCTAGGCAACTGAAGAATCATGAGAGAAATTACCCGACCCATGATTTAGAATTGGATGCCATAGTCTTTGCTTTGAAGATTTGGAGACACCATTTATATGGAGCCAAGTGTGAAATTTTTACTGATCATAAAAGTTTGACGCATTTACCAATTCAGAAGGAGTTGAATTTAAGGCAGAGGAGGTGGATGGAATTAATTTGTAGTTATGATTGTACAATTCATTATCATCCAGGAAAGGCTAATGTAGTAGCAGATGCATTGAGTAGAAAAGCTACAGGGAAATTAGCTGCTTTTGGGAGTCATGATACTAGCTTGATGATAGAATTAAGAGAAATGAGGATGCAATTGAGTGTCAGTGATAAAGGAGCATTAATGGCAAACATGGTAGTTCAATCTTCTATTATTGATCGTTTATTACAGCTACAGAGTAAAGATGAGGGAATAGAGAAAATCAGGCAGAAAGTGTTGAGCGGGAAGCCGACCGAGTTTAGAATCAGAGAAGATGGTATGGTAGTATCGGGACAAAGAATTTGTGTTCCCAATGATGTGGAGATGAGAAAAGAAATACTAAAGGAGACTCATGATTCGATATATTCCATGCACCAGGGAAATAATAAGATGTACAGGGGGTTAAAACAGAATTATTGGTGGTCAAGGATGAAGAAGGATATAGCAGAATACATTGCTAGATGTTTGACTTGTCAGCAGGTAAAATCTGAGAATAGACATCCAGCAGGTTTATTACAACCTCTTCCGATACCTGAGTGGCCATGGGAAAATGTAAGTATAGATTTTGTCTCTGGTTTTCCCCGTACCCAGAGAGGGCATGATGCTGTGTGGGTTATAGTGGACAGACTTTCTAAATCTTCACATTTTCTTCCTATTAAAACTACCTGGAGTCCAGAAAAGTTGGCTGAGTTGTATGTGGCAGAGATAGTGAAATTACATGGAGTGCCATTGACTATTGTGTCAGATAGAGATTCTAGATTTACTTCTAAATTTTGGAGGGGTTTTCAAGAAGCTATGGGTACGCAATTACAGTTTAGTACAATTTTTCACCCACAAACAGATGGACAGAAAGAGAGAATCATCAGAATACTAGAAGATATGCTGAGAGCAAGTGTATTGAGCTTCTCAGTAAGCTAGGATGCTTACTTGCCTTTGATAGAGTTTGCATACAATAATCAGTATCAAACTAGTATTGGGATGACACCCTTCGAAGCTTTGTATGGAAGGAGGTGTAGAACTCCAGTATGCTGGGAAGAAGTTGGAGAGAGAAAGATATATGGCCCAGAAATGATAGACTTGACTACTGAAAGAATCAAACTGGTTAGGAAGAATCTCAGAGCAGCTCAGAGCAGACAGAAAGGATATGCTGACAAAAGAAGACGACCTCTTGAATTCCAAGTTGGTGATTGAGTATTCTTGAAGATATCTCCGTGGAAGAGAGTGTTGAGATTTAAGAAGAAGGGAAAGTTGAGCCCAAGATTTATAGGGCCCTATGAGGTGATCGAAAGAATTGGACCCGTAGCATATCGTTTGAATTTGCCTCTGGAATTAAGACAATTACATAATGTTTTTCATGTGTCACTACTGAGGAAGTACTTGCATGATGAGTCCCATGATATCACGAATCAGGCGATAAAAATTCAGAAGGATTTGACTATTATGCTAGCACCAGTCGGAATCCTAGACAGAAAAGAGCAAGTCTTACACAATAAAGTTATTCCTTTGATTCAAGTATTATGGCGCAATAAAGATGTTGAAGAAGTCACGTGGGAGCATGAAGAAATAATGAGGAAGGATTATCCCCAACTCTTTACTTGATTTCAGCAAGGAAATATCGGGGACGAAATTTTGTAAGGTGGGTAGATTTGTAATACCCGTATTTTAAAAGTTGGGTAAGTGTATATTTTTTTTTTATCAATATGACAAAGAGTTAAATCCCTGAATGGCTGAATGAAGATTTATGGAGACCAAGGTTGAAAAGCAAAAAAAAAAAAAAAAAGTCAACTTTGAACAGTGAAATCGTGGCAGCATACCTGCTGCCACCGAGATAATTTTTGCTTTGGTATCATGTCTTTTTGTTGCCTAGTGGAGAGAATATAATCATGATGTTTTCTTTAGCCATCATGATGTTTTTGTAATTATCATGCCATTATCTCCAAATCATGGAGACTATTGAAGGAGAGAGCTGCTGAAATTTGCAGCCAAGCTCTCCTATATAATGTGTACGAGAGGTTTATAAAGAGAATGCGAAAGAATTTTTGATTAGTTCCAAATATTTCATCTATGTTCTTAAAATACTTGGGAGTTTAAAGAAAGGTGGAAAGGACAAAATTTTGAGGGTATTTTCAAAAATATTTCGGAAAGCTATCAAAATAGCAGAAGGTAATAAGGTAATGTTATTTTATCATTTATGAAAGTTTCGGAGGTTAAAATAGAAAATTTTCAAACTGTGTGGCTTAAGGAGAAAAGAAGAAATAATAAGAAATTTAAATTCCAATATTATGTCAGGTGTTGGTAGTCAGCAATTGGGAGAAAATTCGAGGAAGATCGGGAAAGGCAAAGAGGTGGCCCACGAGTAACTTTAAATGCTACGTGGTGAGTTGGATTTACTTTAAGTAGTCTAAATGAAAAATCAATTATTTAGTGATATTATTAATTTTAATTATTTAAGTATGCTTGAGTGATTGATGAAAAATTGATTTATGAGTAGGATAGAAAATTTGGACATGTAGAAATATTTCTCGGTGAGTAGTAATATTCGTGCTAAAACATCAGTATGTAACGAGATGAATTTTAGTGGATCTTGTTAAATTTTTATGGATGATTTAAGATGAATTTTAGTGGATCTTGACAAATTCTGATGGACAAGTTGAGATGAAATTTAGTGGATCTGGACAGACTTTAATGAATTATTTGATGTGATTTGGGAAGAGAAGAATCTTGTGGAATTTTTATAATTTGATAAAAAAATCTGGATGATTGGATGTAAGAAATTTTAAAGAAACTTTGTTAGAAAAAATGTTTGGATAATTAGGATAGTAAAATTAAGTGGTTGGAATCTTTATATTGTTTTTATATTACTGTTTATATTACCGTTTCATATCATTGTTCATGCACATATGCATTAAATAAACCAAAAGAACCGGGAAGGCAGCTGGTCTAATGAAATAACCGTGACAGCCGTTATATGCTGGGATGAAAAATAAAAACCGTGACAGCCAGTATATGTTGGGATGAAAAAAAAATTAAAACCGTGACAGCCGGTATATGTTGGGATGAAAAGTGAAAACCGTGACAGCCGGTATATGCTGGGATGAAAAGTAAAAACCGTGACAGCCGGTATTTTCTGGAATTAACTGGGAAGGCAGCCGGTCTGATGAGAATAAAAGAACCGAGAGGACAGTCGGTCTAAGATAATAATAACCTGTCGACAGGTGGGAAGACGTTCCCATAATAATCATTCATGTATCTGCATCTGTTTTAATTATCGTTGCATTATTTGAAATGATGAGATTTTTGGGATGCTGAGTTGTGGTATATTAATTGTGAATTAAATTATAGATGACTGAGTCTCATAAAAAGAGACAGCTATAATGATGAGATTTTTTTGAGATGTTGAGATGTGATACTTTTTGTGAATTTAATTATAGAAGGTTGAGTTTCATAGAAAGAGACAGTGATAAGACTTATCTAAATGATGGACTTTTTGATATGAACCCCATTACGAGGTAATTAGGAAATAATTGATAGTCTTAAGGTGAACCAATGATTGAGAAGAAGAGATTGATAGTAGAAAGTTGTCATCAGGTTATGCGAAAAATAAATTTTAATATTAAAGGATTATTGATAGAATTTGGAATACTTTCAGTAAATTTAATTCGCTGAGCTTGTGAAGCTCACTCCTTACTGTTCAATAATTTCAGGTAGCAGTCAAGATAAATAGTCTGGTGGGTTGAGAATCAGTCGAGATCTTTTTCTGTAAGCCAAGTACGTGTTAATATCCTTAGACAATCGAGTTAAAGACTTGTAAAAATTTTATTGTAAATATTCATGTATTTATGTATTTTATGTTTAAGTGAATATCAGATTTGTTTACCTTTCCTGTTAAAGGAAAGAGAAAAAAAAAATCTAGTAGTATTATATTTATTGTTGCATATATGTGTCGTGCTTGGATTTTCAAAATGTGATGACACCGTCCAGGGGTGGCCAACCTGGGATGGGTCGTTACAAATAGTAACTAGGAACAAGGCTAGACTAGTTGCTAAGGGATATAATCCAGAAGAAGGAATAAACTTTGATGAGACCTATGCTCCCATAGCTAGATTAGAAGCTATTCGAATGTTATTAGCTTTTGCATGCGTTAAAAAGTTTAAGTTATTTCAAATAGATGTAAAAAGTGCATTTTTTAATGGCTTTATAGAAGAAGAGGTTTATATTGAGCAATTTATTGAATTTGAGAATCCTAGTATTCCAAATCATGTTTATAAGCTCTCTAAGGCTCTATATAGGTTGAAGCAAGCTCCAAGGGCATGGCATGAAAGACTAAATAAATTCTTAATAGATAATAATTTTATAAGAGGTAAAGTAGACACAACCTTCTTCACAAAAACTCACATAAATGACACTCTACTACTCCAAATATATGTTGATGATATTATACTTGGTGCTACTAATGAATCTATGTGTCAAGAGTTCACCAAGGGCATGCAAGGTGAATTTGAAATGAGCATGATAGGAGAGCTTACATACTTCCTTAGACTTCAAATCAAACAATTGAAATGAGGCATCTTCATCAATCAATCAAAATACACTAAGGACTTACTAAAGAGGTTCGGGATGGAAAGCTCAAAGCCACTTGGTACACCTATGAGCACATCTACAAAACTTGATCTTGATGAAGGAGGTAAGTGTGTAGATACTAAATACTATAGAAGCATGATATGAGCTTTACTTTATTTGGCTGCAAGTAGACCTGATATTATGTTCAGTGTATGCATGTATGCTAGATTTTAGGCTAATCCTAAGGAATCACATGTAGTAGCAGTAAAAAGGATTCTTAGGTATCTACAAGGAACTCAAACCCTAGGATTATAGTATTCTAGAGATTCCTCTTTTGAGTTTGTAGGATATTTATATGCTGATTTTGCTGGATGTAGGTTAGATAGAAAAATCTCAAGTGGAACATGCCAACTCTTAGGTGCAATGTTAACCTCTTGGTTTTCCAAGAAACAAAACTCTGTTGCACTATTAACCGCCGAGGCGGAATATATGGCAGCTGGAAGTTGTTGTGCCCAAGTGTTATGGATGAAACAACAACTAGAAGACTATGGCATGAACTTTAAAAGTATCCTAATGCATTGTGATAATACTAGTGCTATCAACCTAACCAAGAACCTTATTAAGCACTTTAGAACTAAACACATGGAAATTAGACATAATTTCTTAAGAGACCATGCTCAAAAAGGTGATATAAGACTAGAATTCATACTTTCAGAAGATCAAATAGTTGACATTCTTGCAAAACCTCTAAGTGAAACAAGTTTTTGCAAAATAAGACTGTCAGTGGGATTGTTAGATTATAATAAACTGTATGTTTAATTGTTTCATCATTCATCATTTTGCATATTTGACATCTAGTGAAAGAGTATTAGATCTTATTTAATTACTCCCTCACTCAAGATGGCATAGATAAACAAATTTCGTGCTAAGACTCAAGACTGAAAATTTTCTTAAGGGTCCAGTCGACTGGTAAGTCTATCCCAATTGACTGGTAAGTCTCTGTCTAATCTTCTAGTCGATTGGTAAAACTATACCAGTCGACTAGTACATCAAGACCTTGTTTGGAGCCATTTTTTGAAGTTCAGTTATCAACCCAGTCGACTGGTATATGTCTGCCAATTCATCCAGTTGACTGGTACCTTGACCCAATTGACTGGTATGCAAAACTTTTCATCTCTGCAAAGGACCAGTCGACTGGTACCCTAACTCCAATCGACCGGTATCACAATTCTATATATAATCTTTTCATTTTTTCCATATTTTTATGCCATTTTCAAAACCTAAGCCTTCTCTCTCTAAAAAAATGTCATCATTTTGATTAAAAAAACCCTCAAAACGCTTCCTAAATACCTTGATCTACTTATCCAAATCATCCATTTCAACTTTCTACTGTTGAAATCTCCAATTTCCACTCAAAACCATTTTTTACCAAAAAAACTCACTTTCTACCAAAATGTCCAATAGAATCTGTATAAAAAACATTGTTGGGGGACCACATGCGTCTAGTAGGCCAAGGTCCACCAAATCCACGGCTTCGAATTCATAAGGGAAGGGCGTTGCGGGCTCATCAAACAAGAAACCCAGAACAGAGCTTGATGACTCTCTGTTCTCCAGCCCGGCAGTGAAAGATAGGTATACTTCTGTTATCCGCCATAAGAAAATCATGACAGGTAGATTCATCGACTTCAAATCTATTCGTCATGGTAATTTTGATATATTACTTGCTTTTGATGCCATTAACTTGACCCCACTGGTCAAGATACATGAAAAATTTTACCCAAGATTGATTCACCAGTTCTATGCGAACTTGGTGAAACCCAGTCCACTGGCTCTGAGGTTCAAAATCAGTGTCATGGGTGTGGAGTTTGAGTTCAACACTGACCTCTTGATGAGTATCCTAAGAATCCCTATGGAAGGGATCCAATGGAGTCTGAACGAATGGCCAGATAATTTTGAGTATGAGGAGGCATATCAGATAGTTAGGGGTGACCCTAACTATGTGTTTTGACCCACTACATTTCACAGATGTAGTGACATGCCTCTTGACTCGAAATTATTCAACCTTATTGTGAGTTGGACCTTCCACTCGAGACTTGGGAGTCAGGGCTATCTATCTAAAATAGATATTGAATTGATTTGGTACCTTAAAACTGGGCACCACTTCAATATCTACCCCCTGCTGCTCACCAACATGATAAATGGAGAAGCAAGCGATTCAGGATGCCTTCCCTACGGGATGTTCATCACGAACGTCCTCCAGTACTTTCAGGTGCCTTTCCCTGTCTTCGAGGATCAGGACATCGACGTTAAGGACATCATCAATGTCTCATTGCTTAAGAAGATGGGATGCATAGTCCGACATGGCTTCATCTACTCCAAGGCCAGGAAGCACATTCGGATAGGAGATGACGACAGCAGTGATGATGAGGACGAGGGTCCAGATGCTGCTGTTGCTGCTGCTACTAATATGGATACGGATGACCGAGCACCTCTTATAGGTGACTCGAGTACTAGTCAGGTTAGTTATAGTGATCTCCTTCAAGCTATCATGAACCTCTAGCTGAGTATGTAGTTCGGATTCCAGGAGCTCCACAGTCGATGCCATGCCGTAAGCATACCAAGAGCTCTCTGGCTAAGCTTCGGGATCTCACTCTTGGCAGCTCTGACTCTCCTGCTCCCTGAGTTGTTATTCTATCTTCCTTTTGATGTACATATTGATGTAGTTTTTAGCACATATATATTTTCATATTTTATTGTATTTGTACTTCTATTTCGGCTCTACGAAGCCTATTTTGTATAGACTGGTGTTATATATGATGATGGTTCATGCTTAGACTTATTTCATGTACTTGTTTTACACATGTGTAATATAGTTGCATGCTTTATATCTCTTTATATTCAGATAAATGCTTTAAAACTGCTTCTGCATGTATGGAAACTTTTGGTTCTTCTCGGGAAGGATTTTGAACTCCGAATGATGCCAAATTTTACATAAAAGTTTGATTATATATGCTTTTCATGTCTATGGTATCTAGATAGCTTATTTTTTGGTTTACTACCCCCTTTTATGCTGTTATCAAAACGGGAGAGAAAAATGGGAAAATGAGAAAAAAAGGTGTAAACTCAAACTAGTGCATAGATTTAGGGGGGGCATTGCTCCAAAGAACTTGGTATATGATTATATATGTTGATTTGATTGGCTGGGTTGTATATAAACTGTTCTTTACCTTTTCACAGGTTGGTTATATTCAAAAAACAGAGGAGACTATGCCCTATTTTTCAAAAAAATCAAACACTTGTTTTTAAAACTGTTTTTCTCTCAAAAGTTTTATCATCATCAAAAAGAAAGAGATTGTTAACACTCATCTATATTTTAATGATGAAAAAACACAACTCTTATTATACTAACAGTGCTATCTAAGTGTATTAAGCAATAAAAGTATTCAATCAAGGATCAAGGTGCAAGAATTCAACCCGAATCAAACACTAAGTTAAGATAGAAGATCTAATATAGGGGCAAGGTATTTAAATAAGTTGTAAATCTCACTTGTTCAGGTAAAAGGGTTGTCTTATGGCTCTTTTTGAAAAAATATTTTTACGGAACTTTTTAATCAAAAGTTTTTGAGTTAAAATCATTTCAAAACATGAAAACTGGGTTGATAAGCAACCCAGTCGACTGGGTACTTATACCAGAAGACTGATATATGGGACAGTGTGTCCCCAGTCGACTAGGTGCTTTATACCAGTTGACTGGTATATTGGACAGACTGTCCCCAGTCGACAGGTAAGAACCACCCAGTTGACTGGTACCTTCAACAACCTTAAAAATTGGATTTTTAATTTGACCCAGTCGATTGGTACTAAGACTTAGTCGACTGGTAGTTCAAAAAATATAACCGTTGAGACGCAAGATTTTAGTACAAATTGCACCAAATCGTACCAAAACAGTACAAAACAGCCATATTACATCAAGGCTATATAAACCCACTCTATTGAGTATTTCAAAACAGTGAAAAAAAAACATTCAATTAAGTTTTTACTCATTGATACACAAAAGATTTTAAATATTTATTGTTGAACCATTCTTCAAGCTTTATCTTGAAAGAGAGATATTATTCATTTGTATAAGCTTTTATTGTTGTCTTTCTACTATTTACTCTACAACATTTATTATAAAGGGATTAGCTTTCGAAATGAAGAGATTAGCTTCCGAGAGGAAGGGATTTTTGCTTCCGAGAGGAAGGGATTTGCTTCCAAGGGGAATGGATTGATTGTAAGGCTTGTGCAATAGCCGTGAAGTTGCACGACTAAGTTTCTTAGTGGATTACTTCAAGGAGGTTCCTTGAAGAGAGTGGATGTAGGGTCGGAACGAATCCGATATTGTCGAACTACTATAAACTGAGTTTGCATCCTCTATTCCTTAAACTCTTTTATTTACAGCATATTATTTGTTTACATGCTTGTGGGTTATCTTTTTTTATAAACTTGTGTTTAATTAGCAAAAGTTTTTTTAAAAACCCAATTCACCCCCTCTTGGATTGAAACCTCAGTCTACAGAACACACATCTCAAATGCTCAATATGTTCATCTAAGTTCTTGTTGTACACTAGGATATCATCAAAGTGCATGACTACAAATTTGCCTATGAACGCACGTAATACATGGTTCATTAATCTCATGAAAGTACTAAGCGCATTTGTAAGTCCAAATGGCATAACCAACCATTCATAAAGTCCATATTTAGTCTTAAAAGCAGTTTTCCATTCATCTCCCTCTTTCATTTTAATTTGATGGTATCCACTTTTAAGATCTATTTTACCGAAAATACATGAGCCATGCAATTTATCATGCATATCATCTAATCTAAGAATGGGATGATGATACTTTACCTTAATATTGTTGACCGCTCTACAATCAACGCACATCCTTCAAGTCCTATCCTTCTTTGGCACTAGTAGCACTGATACTGCACATGGGCTCATGCTCTCCCTCACGTACCCCTTGCTCATAAAATCTTCAACTTGCCTTTAAAGCTCCTTTGTCACGTCCGGATTACTCCAATAGGCTGGTCAGTTTGGAATAGTGGCTCCAGTTACAAAATCAATTTGATGCTCAATGCCTCTAATGGATGGCAGCTCACTCAGTATCTCCTTCGAAAATACATCCACGAACTTCTGCAACAAAGAAACAACTAAACTAAGAAAAGATTGGTTAGTTTATCAAGATTAAGATAAGATTCTTTGTAAATAATAAAAATCATAGGCTTATCTGCTAAGAAGGCCCTTTTAACCTCACTCTCCATTGCATAAAAACTCATCTTTGTCTTTCATTTTCTCTCTGCAGGTTCTCTTTCTTTTTTCTCTTGTGGCTCCACTTTCTTTTCTTTATTCTCAGCCATCTCTCTATTTTCTTTTTCAATCTCTCTTTTTCTTAGGTTTCGGACTCACCCTCATTTTTCTTTTCTCTCATTTTTCTTTCTTGTGTTTCGGCCTCAGCCTTTACTTTTTGCTCACTCTTACTTTTCAGCTTCAGTTGGTCCTCATAAAACTGTTTTGGGGTTAAATGAGCAAGCTTGATTGTTTTTCCATCCTTTACAAAGCTGTACTTATTCTTAAACCCGTCATGAATCACTCTCTTATCACACTGCCACGGTTTACCCAACAAAATATGGCCAGCATGCATAGGTACTACATCACAAAGCATCTCATCACTATACCTCCCAATGGTAAAAGCCACCAAAACCTGCTTATTGACCTTGAGCTCCCCACATTTATTCAACCACTGCAACTTATAAGGTTTAGGACGAGCTACATTGGTGCAACTTCCCTTATCTATAATCATACTACATCCCTTGTTGTTTACATAACATCTAGTATGAAATATGTTCTCTCTCTGCTGCTTCATATCATCTACCTTAATTTGTATATTGAGAGCACGCATGGCAACAAAAGACTCACTTTCTACGGGATATTCCACTCAATCATCATCATTAGCATTGACCAACTCAGGTATCTCATTTCTACCATCCCCACTCTCAGTTATCACCTCCCTAGTGTCACGCATAACCATCACCCGCTTGTTTGGACATTGAGATGCGATGTGCCCTGAACCCAAACATTTAAAACATTTAATATCTCTATTCCTTGAAGGTTAGAAATCTACCTTGGGTTTGTTCTTGCTAGTTCCCTTATCTTTTCCTTTAGATGGTTCAGCTTTCCCCTTTGCTACAACTCGATCATTTCTATCCCACTTTGGTTTCCAAAGAGTGCTAGAAGCTGAAGTATACCTTGCTGCCCCTTTTTTCTTTAACTGACTCTCCACCTTCATAGCCATGTGCACCATGTCTTCTACCTCCACATAGTGTTGCAACTCAACTACATTAGCTATGTCCCTATTCAAACCATTTAAAAATCTAGCCATTGTGGCCTCCCAATCCTCCTCTATATTAGCCTGAATCATAGCCACCTCCATCTCCTTATTGTAATCCTCTAAACTCTTAGACCCTTGTGTAATGTTTTGTAATTTTTGGTAGAGGTCTCTATAGTAGTGGCTAGGTACAAATTTCTGCCTCATGAAAGCTTTTAACTCACCCCAGGTTTTTACAGGTCTCTCATGATTCCTCCTTCTATTGGTCACTAATTGATCCCACCAAATAATTTTATAATCAGTGTTGGTATTTGTCTAAGCATTAAACGGTTGCTAGGAAGGAGGTTCATCAGCATCAGGTCACCAGCTGTGTGCCGCAGCCCAGGAAGTGTACGCCTTAACGCACAGCAAGTGAAGGAAGCTCAGCCTAGGTGTGCGCTATGGCACAAGGAGGGTACGCCGCGGCACCCAGAGAGGAGGATGTTTTAGCCCTGTCTTGCGCCGTGGCCTGCCTTGTTCTGGGCTACGGTGCCAGGCACACTGAGACTAAGTTTTTTCAGCCTTTAAGATGGTGCGTGGAGCAAGATTACAATGCACAGCTTTACTTAGATTTGATAAGGGGTTAAGGTTGATTGTGCCTCAAGATCTAAGGGTGGTGATTGACCTTCAAAGATTGGTCAAGAAGTTGGTGCACTATATAAAGGGTCATCTAGCTTCAAAGAGACATAACTTGTGATTGAAAGTAAGATCAATTGTAAGAGTGCAAAGACACAAAAAAAGAGAGACTCATTGTAAAGGTTGGTTGTTTAGAAAGAGAGAGTAGAATAGAAAGGGGATTCAAGGGCTTGTAAGGGGAATTTTCTTGGGAAAATTCTAGGGTTAGTTCTTATCACTTTATTTTATTTCTTTTTTTTTTCAAGAACCAGTGAGTTCTTGAAGTGGTGTTGCTGATTATAAAGAACTCCATTGATAAGATAGTACAAAGAGCTCGGTGGAGCTCACGGGGATGTAGGCACATTGCCGAACCTTGATAACAAATTACTTGTGTTCTTTCTTGTTTTCGTTTGCTGTTTCTTTTCTTTACAAGTCATTCTAGACTTAGATGTTTGGAAGATCACCTCCTAGGATCATTGAGGGTGGTTTCCTAACAATGGTATCAGAGCTAGAGGAGATACCACAATAGTGGTATCAGATCTTGCACAGATGGGTATCGGAGCAAGACTCTAAGAATCAAATATCAACTTCTTAGGTGATTCAAGAATGGAATAAAGATCAAGATCTGATCGTGTTCTTGAGGGTGATTCAAGAACGATATTGAGATCAATCTTTGATCGTGTTCTTGAGGTTTAGAAGAAGTTGGAAAATATTTGTGGGTGCTGCACAAATCTGGGATTTTCTCTGCAAGAGTGGGTTCAAATTTCATTGTTGAGAAGTTTGATGGAAATGGAGATTTTTCCCTGTGGAAGCGGAAGATCAAGGCTATTCTTATACAATAGAAGGTGGACTTGGCTCTTGGAGAAGATGATGCTTTTCTAGCAAGTGTCACGGAGGTCCAGCGGATTGAGATGAAGAAGATGGCGTATAGTACCATCTTCCTACACATGTCGGATAGTGTCACAACGGAGTGCGGAGACTCGGAAGATCCAGCTGTCATATGGAAGAAACTAGATGAGTTGTTTCTTACCAAAACTCTCCCTAACAAGATTTATCTTCTTAAAAAGAACTTTGCTTTTAAAATGGATCCTAATAAAGAGTTGCAAGATAATCTTGATGTGTTTAATGAACTAGTTCAAGATTTGACTAGTTGTAGTATAACTTTCCCAGATGAACAATTGGTTGTTATGTTATTAAATTCAATTCCTGATTATTTTGAGAGTTTGATTAATGTTATTGAATATGGAAAAGATACACTAACCAAGAAAATTGTGATCAATGCTATAAGGGCTTATGATTTCAAAGCCAAGATGAGGGAGGCATCAAGTGGAGAAGGGCTGTTCGTTAGAGGAAGGCCAGCAACTCGGAATGGTAGTAGCAACCATGGCAACTACTGGGAGAAATTAAAGGGTAGAGGGCAGAATCATAGGAGATTGCATTCCAAACCGAAGTTTGGAAGAAGGCGATGCTTCTACTGCAACAAGGAGGGTCATTTCAAGAAAGATTGCAAGAAGAAGATGTGGGATGAGAAAGGGAGAAGCCATACCAATAATGGAGAGGCTTCATTTGCCAAAGGAGACCAGCAAGATGATATTCTTATTGTGTGCTCAAATGTGAGCATGAGGCAAGGCAGTGATAAATGGATCCTGGATTTCGAGTGCACTTATCACATGTGCCCTCACAAGAAATAGTTCAAGAATTTCAAGAAAATCAATGATGGAAGGGTTTTCTTAGGGAATGATACTTCTTGCCAAGTGAGAGGGATAGGAGACATCCAATTGAGGATGTTTGATGGAGTCATAAGGCTGCTGCGAAATATAAGGTATCTCCCGGATTTGAGGAGGAGTTTGATCTCATTGGGGTAGCTAGATTCCATAGGGTATACATACAAATCAGAAGGAGAAAAGATCAAGGTAACCAAGGGATCTTTGATAGTGGTCAAAGCAGCAATTAAAGACGGACTTTATGAGATGATCGGTGAGATAGAAATCAAGGATCAAGCAGCAAGCTTGATGGCTGAGATGGATAAGGCAGCACTTTGGCACAATCGCTTGGGACATATGAGCGAAAAGATGCTGCAAGTTCTTAGTAAGGATGGTCTACTTGGTGGTGACAAAGTAGAGAAACTTGATTTTTGCAAGAGTTGCATTCTTGGGAAGCAACATCGGGTCAGCTTCAACACCGGAGTGCACAAGTCTAAGGGGATTCTTGACTACATTCATACGGATCTTTGGGGACCAGCAAGAACACCAACACAGGGAGGTAATTTTTATTTTCTGTCTTTAATTGATGATTATTCAAGAAAGGTTTAGGTTTATTTGCTTAAAAATAAATCGGATGCTTTGAATAAATTTGTGGTGTGAAAAAAGTTGCTGGAGACTCAAATGGGCAGGTAGTTAAGGTGTTAAGAACCGATAATGGCTTAGAATTTTTTAATAAGGATTTTGATAAATTCTGTGAATTAAATGACATTCTAAGACATAGAACGGTTATGAAAACTCCTCATCAAAATGGAGTTGCTGAGAGGATGAATAGAACCCTTATGAAAAAGGTTAGGTGCATGTTAATTGGGTTCAGTTTACCAAAATATTTTTGGGGGGAAGCTGTGTCTACAGCTGCATATTTGGTTAATAGATCACCCTCTAGGGATTTAGACCTTAAGACTCCCATGGAGATGTGGAGTGGAAAACCCCCTGAGTTGAACAACCTTAGTACTTTTGGATATGCTGCATATGCACATCAAAAGGATGATAAACTTAACCCAAGGTCTAGAAAATGTGTGTTTCTAGGGTATGGTGATAGGGTTAAGGGATATAGGTTGTGGTCCTTAGAACAAAAGGGAATGAAACTCATAATAAGTAGGGATGTTATTTTTAATGAATTGTTAGTTCCTTACTTGGAGAAGACTAACCCTACAAGGGATAATGAGCAAACCAGTCCAGAATTTGTGAAGCATAGCTTCAAGAAGAATTTAATTCAGGTAGAGCAAGGATAGAAAGAGAGTACAGACCAGGTAGAGCCCATTGATGAAAGCCAAGCTCAGGATACTCAAGAGGAGGCTGAATTGGAAGGGGATGATGTAGCAAGTCAGAATGACTACCAGCTCACAAGGGACTGGGAAAGGAGGGTGGTTAGACCACCTTTGAAATATGGTTTTGTTTGTACTAGTGTAGCAGCTCCTTGGAGAGAAGGAAGGGTTGAACCAGAAACTTACATGGATACCATAAAATGTAAGGACTCGTCAAAGTGGCAGCTAGCTATGGAGGAAGAAATAGATTCTTTGAGGAAGAACAACTCTTGGGAATTGGTGCCTAAACCAGAAAAACAGAGAGTTGTAGATTGTAGATGGATCTACAAGATCAAAGAAGGGAACACTCTAGGGGATAAAGTTCAGTATAAAGTTAGGTCGGTGGCGAAGGGGTTCACTCAAAGAGAAGGCATAGATTTCACCTAAATATTCTCACCAGTTGTGAAATATAAGACGATAAGGATAATGCTAGCAATGGTGGTCCAATTCAATTGGAAAATCGAACAAATGGATGTGAAGAGAGCGTTCTTACATAGAGAGCTTGATGAGACCATTTACATGAGACAACCCGAAGGCTATGAGGAAGGAAGGTAGGGAGATTTGGTGTGCCAACTCAAGAAATCTCTTCATGGCCTGAAGCAATCACCTCGGTAATGGAATAAGAGGTTCGATTCCTTTGTAACCAACTTGGGTTTCATGAGGAGCTACTATGATTCATGCTTGTATTACAAGGGGCACAAGGTGGAGGAAGTGGTGATCATCCTCATCTATGTTGATGATATGTTGCTGGTTGGGAACATCATGGAGAGGATAAAAAAAATTAAAGTCTCAACTTAGTGAGGAGTTTGAGATGAAGGATCTTGGCCATGCACAGAAGATCCTCAGGATGTGTATAATCTGGGAAAGGGAGAGAAATAGATTGAAGATCTCTCAAACTTTCTACATAGAGAAGATGATATCTAAGTTCTCTATGGAAGATAGCAAACCAGTAAAGGTTCCCCTTGCTGGTCATTTCAAGTTCTTCAGCGATCAATGTCCAAGATCGGATGAGGAGAAGAAAAAAATAGAAAAGGTCCCCTACTCTAGTGCGGTTTGATCAGTCATGTTCATGATGGTAAGCACTAGACCTGACATTGTTCATGCAATGAGTGTTCTCAACAGGTTTATGAGTAATCCCGAAAAAGAGCATTGGCTTGGGATGAAGTGGTTGCTGAGGTACTTGAAGGGCAGCCCAGAAATAGGGCTGGTTTATAAGAAGAGGGGTAAGCCTATCTGTCTTGAGGGTTATGCTGATTCGGACTATAGAGCAGATCGGGATAAAAGATGATCGATTACCTCCTACTTCTTCAACTTAAACAGATGTTATGTGAGTTGGAAGGCGCAGTTACAGTTGGTGGTAACACTCTCAACAACTGATACTGAGTACATTGCGGCTACGAAAGCCATCAATGAGGCTATGTGGTGTAAAGGGTTGCTGGAAGAGTTGAAGGTACTAAAGGAATAAGATGTGGTGTATTCGGATAGCCAAAGTGCATTGTATTTGTGCAAGAATCTGGTGTTCCATGAAAAGACAAAGCATATGGATGTTAGGTACCATTTTATTCGGGAAAATGTTACGGAAGGATACATTCATGTGGACAAGGTGGCTACAAAAGAAAACCTTGTGGATTTAGGTACTAAAGTTCTACCTCTAAGGAAGTTCAATCATTGCCTTGGACTTCTTAGGATTGGAGTCGGTTGATATGGTGACTCAAGTTGAGTTTGGATACTGAGTTCTCTGCATAATGGGTTTGGGTTTAATCACTTAGGAAAAGGTAGAGAATGTTGGTATTTGTCTAAGCATTAAACGGTTGCAAGGAGGTTCATCAGCATCAGGTCATCAGCATCAGGTCACCAGTTGTGCACCGCGGCCCAGGAAGTGTGCGCCTCAGTGCATAAAAAGTGAAAGAAACTCAGCCCAGGTGTACACCATGGCACAAGGAGGTCACATCGCAGCACCCAGAGAGGGGGATGTTTCAACCCTGTCTTGCATCTCGGCCTGCCCTGTTCTGGGCCACCGCGCTAAGCACACTAAGACTAAGTTTTTTCAGCCTTTGAGATGGTGTGTGGAGCAAGATTAAAATGCACAACTTTACTTAGATTTGATAAGGGGTTAAGGTTGATTGTGCCTCAAGATCTAAGGGTGGTGATTGACCCTCAAATATTGGTCAAGAAGTTGGTGCACTATATAAAGGGTCACCTAGCTTCAAAGAGACATAACTTGTGATTGAAAGTGAGATCAATTATAAGAGTGCAAAGACACAAAACAAGAGAGACTCATTGTGAAGGCTGGTTGTTTAGAAAGAGAGAGTAGAATAGAAAGAGGATTCAAGTGTAAGGGGAATTTCAGCCCAGGTGTGCACCGTGGCACAAGGAGGGCACGCTGCGGCACCCAGAGAGGAGGATGTTTCAGTCCTGTCTTGCGTCGTGGCCTACCCTGTTCTGGGCCGCGGTGCCAGGCACACTGAGACTAGGTTTTTTTAGCCTTTGAGATGGTGCGTGGAGCAAGATTAAAATGCATAGCTTTACTTAGATTGATAAGGGGCTAAGGTTGATTATGCCTCAAGATCAAAGGATGGTGATATACCCTCAAAGATTGGTCAAGAAGTTGGTGCACTATATAAAGGGTCACCTAGCTTCAAAGAGACATAACTTGTGATTGAAAGTGAGATCAATTATAAGAGTCCAAAGACACAAAACAAGAGAGTCTCATTATAAAGGCTAGTTGTTTAGAAAGAGAGAGTATAATAGAAAGGGGATTCAAGGGCTTGTAAAGGGACTTTTCTTGGGAAAATTCCGGGGTTAGTTCTTATTACTTTCTTTTACTTCTTCTTCTTTTGTTTTTCAAGAACTAGTGAGTTCTTGAAGTGGTGTTGTTGATTATAAAGAACTCCATTGATAAGATAGTACAGAGAGCTCGGAGGAGCTCACAGGAACGTAGACACATTGCCGAACCTCAATAACAAATTGCTTATGTTCTTTCTTGCTTTTGTTTGCTGTTTATTTTCTTTACAAGTCATTATAGACTTGAGTGTTTGGAAGATCACCACCTAGGATCATTGAGGGTGGTTTCCCAACAATCAGGGTCATTCCTACCTTGGAAATATGGTATTTTCATTTTGATGCTCCCAAGGTTCCTATCTACTCCATCTTGACCCCTTGGATTTCTCCAGGTCATCTTCCACGCATACCTCCTCTAAGTCTACCCATTCCACCCATTCCAACTTCATATGTCTTCCTTATCCTCATTATCTTCTTTATTTTCATACTCATTTTCAACACTAGGCTCACGTCTCCTCCTATCTCGCCCACCTTGCAGATTTCTAATCACTACCTCTTGTTGATCCATCCTATCCCTCACCTCCCTTAACACCAAATTCAACTGTTCAAACTTTTTTTGCATGGCCTGCAACACAAAGAATGAATTATTCGTCTCTTCCTTAGGTGTTGAGTCATTCGTATGAGACATTTTTAATGCACTGTAAAACAAGAATGTTAGTGATAAAACCTCACACACTCCCTTACGTGTTTACACTCAAATATTGTCACTCCACTCGTGTTTCACTCTTTTGGCATTTTCTAATACTATTCTCACCCACTCTTGCCTTTTACCTCACCTGTTTTCCCTTTTAAATTCTTTAAGAACTAGTTGAACTAAATCAAGACACAACCATGTATTATTCCAACCAGCAATAGATTCAAGAAACAAGAAAGAAAAAAAAATGACACAGATCTCAAGGAATTTATATGAGGAAAAGAGCAATTAGGAAACAAGATACTAAAGATGATGTATTTAACCACTTTGAAGATAAAGATCAATCAACACCAAATCACTTCAATTTTCGAATTGCAAAGTATATCAAATAGCCAGTTCCGAAATTTCTTTTTTTCTTTTCTTTTTTTATAACTATGTCATAACCCTTGAATACACTGTCTTTTTTTTTTTAATACAGATTCGGTCACAAACAACAACAATAATTATAATTTTTGAAAAATATTGATATGATTTCAACAACAAGAAACGAAAATAGAAGGAATCAAAGCAAAGATTACAGATCTGGAAATTAAAGCAAAGATTCGTGTAATCTATTAAAGGATTCGCAGATCTAAATTCTTGAATCAAGTACACGAGTAATCAATTGTGAAAATTACAAATCTAAATTCAAACACACGAAATTAACAAGAATGAAGAAGGAATCGCATATCAGAATAGAAAACCCAAATGTAAGAATTAAAAAGGATAAATCAGACCTGATTTGGAGCCTGAGCTCTGATACCAACTGATGTGAACCCGTGGAATGGAAATTTTGTAAAGCCACAATCAAATTGAAACTTACCCAAGAAAGCCAAGAATCAAGTCAAGATAATCTAGACTCATTGAAATCTTATTTCAAGAACCTAGATTCGGTGAGAACGCCACAAAGGATTTATTTTTGATAAGTTTTTAGTTCAATCAAGAACAAGTAGAGAAAACTAAAAATTCTCTATAAAGAAAACTTCATTCACGTTCAATTTACCCTTAAAATACGGCTACAAGTGTTTTTGTACCCCTCCATGAAACCTTAGGGCCGAATAAGGCTTACATCAATTAAAAGTCATGGACTAAACATCTTAAAGCCCAAAACATCCTAAATTACATGCCTATAGCTAATAAAAGAAGTCCACTTAATGAATTAAATAGGCTCAAATGCCTATAACCATAGAAATATAAAATAGGCCCATATGCTTATACTTAATGAAATAAAAAGTCTACACAAAACCACTAGGCTATGTCGCCCCCTCCCTCTGTAACTTGTATCACATGGATTAAAGCTTGTTTTTCTTCTTTCAAGCCTGTCTTGAATGTTGGAGTTTTGCTCAATAAATTTGCAAACTCAGTCTAAGTGGATTACACTAATCCTTGCATTGCTTCCTTGATCTTCTTAGTTCTTGACCTTGTGATTAACCTATTTGGAACTTGCAAGGGATCCTTAAGACTCAGTCTACCATGGTGCCCATCAAGGATTCTTCTTTTGATGATGAGGAGGATAACATTTTGACCGAGCTTAGGGGGGATATGAAGATGGAAGAGAGGGTACAGTGGTTATTTGGGGTGAATTCTGTGCCAAATAAGTTGGAGGTAAGGGAGCTCGACGTCATCAAGTTGAGGGTACAGTGGTTATTTCAAAAGAGTATACTCTGAAGAATGCTGGTGTTGGGGAGAGGGTCTGTGACGTCCTCCCGAGCCAATCACCTTTTGAGATATGTGTTTATGAACAAAATATGAGAGTTGAGCTCAGATTCCCACTCCATCCTTTCCTTTACTTGGTGTTGAGATACTTTGGTGTAGCGCTGTGTCAGCTGGTGCTAATTTTGTGCATCTAATCATGGCATTCATACAAGTTTGTATGAATGTGAATGGGCTAATGAACATAAACATTTTTAAAGCTTATTTTCAAATTAACAAGCATGACCAGCATAGGTGGGTCATGATTAGCTCTAGAGCCAAGAAGGGGTTGCTGAAGAAGAAGCCCACGTCTATCAAGTAGTGGAAGAAAACCATCTTCTACATCTAGAGCAAGAAGAGTTTTGAGGTTCCACTGACTTGGAGTTTAGACCATGTGGGGAAGTGTAAGAAACCAAACCTCATGCACCTTGAGTAAGAAACATTGAAAGCTATGGTGGTCGGGCCTATTAACATTGGTGTCTTATATGACAACGAGAAGCTGACGAAGCGCGGTCTCTACCTTCAGTGTCCTGAAGGAACTTTGGAGAGTGGTATATACTTGAAAACCCTTTCATAATTTCTTTTTTTCTTGTTACTTATACTTGTGTTTTTTTGTTGAGCAGAAATGGAAGCTACGACTAAGGCTAGGGAACAAGCGAAAAAGATAGTCCTAGAGAGAAAAAAGGCTGCTCAAGCAAGCAAGCAGCCTGCACAAGCTAAATGGTCGAAAAAGCGACCATGGGCTCCCTCTCCTATTCTTATTGATGTGGAGACCTAGATCCCTCTTTTGAATAGAGGGATATTTTTCCAACACCTTTGCCCAAGCACCCCTGCCCCTCATTCTCATCCTCATCCCAAGGGGCCCCTTCAGAGGCCATGGTCTTTATGCCCATAAAGACAGTCGACTCTATATTTTCTCATGCCAGGGTCACTCGAGAGCACCTTGTTATGGGAATCCCTCTGCAAGATATGATCGAGCTTGAGAGAAAGCCCATTAAGAGCCTCAGCTCCGTGGCCAAGGCTTTGGCCTCCTAGATAAGTGTTTCTACCTTGGCTTATTTTTTCTTTGAATTTTTTCTATTTCATAATAGTTTAACTTATTCCTTTGATTTTCACTTCGGTCGAGCGTGGTGAATGGGATATTGTCGCACTGCTGCTTGGACACGAGTGACTGACTGACTCGGTGCCAGTGTAAGCTGGATGAAAGCTGTGGGCTTATCCAGTAGTTGTAGGGTTCTTTGGAAGGAGCTCTTCTGAACAAGGAGGAAGCTGATCAGGCCAGGGCTGAGGCCATGGAGGAGAGAGAGGCAATGCGCAAGGAGAGAGAGGCAATGCGCAAGGAGAGAGATGCTGCAAATGCCTCTGAGCAAAGCCTGAGAGGGAAGATGGATAAGGCCATCAAAAAGGTCATAGAGGAGGCTATAGCTGACTTCAAGAACTCCTCTTCCTTCTAAGAGGCTACGGAGGAGGAGGTTGGGCTCCAGTACCTCGAGGGATTCCTAGAAGCTAAGAAGAAGGTCGAAGTGCTTTACCTATCAGTCGACTTTTTAGCCCTTGAGCTTGCTGCCTCGGGGAGGAAGATAGGGTTATGGCAGATGGATCTAGAGGCAAGAAGAATGAGGTATAGGCCCAGCCAAGTGGCGTTGTGGGAGAGACTGCATCCGATAGGGAGGTTGATCCCTGATGACTTGGAGCTTTTTTTTGTAGTTTTAAGCCGACAGTGCCTCCTTTATGCTTATAATTATATTTCTTAGTGAAATTTATTTTTTCACCTTGTTGTCCTTTACAAACATTCATTTTTTCATTGGTGAGAGAGGCCGAGAGGAGGTAACTTGGAAAATAAGGTGTAGTAAGGGAAATAAAGGGTTCTTTCATTGGTAGTCAAGGCGTTCACAAGTTATACTGTCAACTCATGCAAAGCATAGAACTCGAGGGGTGTACACTAATGATAAAATTTACGGAGGTTCTCCGTATTCATGAGCTTGCCATTTAACTCATCGAGCTCAAAAGTTCCAGCTCGAGAAACTCTTTTGATGTGACACAAGTTTTCCCAGTTTGGGACGAGCTTCTCCATTTCCCGAGGATGAGACATTTCATTTTTTTCTTTGAATGAAATCATGTAACTTAAAGCTTCTCTCTTAGACTCGAGAGTTGTAGTACCTAGCCATTCTCTGCTAATACGCGGCTAATCGACTCTGAGCTTTATCCCAAGCTTCATCGATAAGATCAGCGTTCATCCGCAAGGCTTCTTCGTTGTTAGCTCGATCAAAGTTCTGTACTCGTAACAAAGGCACCCTGATCTCTAAAAGGATGACCACTTCAAAATCGTATACTATAAAGAAAAGAATTTTTCCCATGGGGTCCTAATGGTGGTTCGATAAGCTCATAGTACGTTTGAAAGATAGTTGATCCACTGCTTATCAGCTTCATCTAGTATTTTCTTGATGCCTTGCAGGATTGTCCTGTTGGTCATCTCGGCTTGCCTATTAACTTACGGATACCTTACAAAAGAGAATCGATGCTCAATGCGAAGCTCTTCACAGAATGCCTTGAATCGGGCACTATCAAACTGTTTGCCATTATCAGTGACTAGTATCCGGGGTATGTCGAATCGACATACTATGGACTTCTAGACAAAACCTTGAGCTTGATGATCTGTTGTACTGGCGAGTTGTTCTGCTTCCACCTACTTGGTGAAGCAATCTATTGCTATGATAAGATGCTTTCTTTGACTGGGCACCCCATTGAAAGGACTATAGAGATTCATTCCCCATATGGTGAAGGAAAGTGGGCTGGTGATCGAGGTAAGATGGTTCACTGGTCTGTAAGGCACAAAGGAGTAATGCTGATAGCTTCTATATTTCTTGACCATTTCTACAACATCTCTCTGTATTTTAGGCTAGTAGTATCCTTAACGAAATACTTTAAATGACAATGCCCAGCTTCTCCAGTGATTCCCATATATCCCTTTGTAAAGCTCCTGAGGAGCATAATCGGCCTCAGTAGGCCCGAGACACTTCAAATAAGGCATTATGAGACCTTTTTTGTACAGTTATTCATCTATGACTGCGTATCAAAAAACACTGGAAATAAGTTTTTTGGCTTCACTCTTCTACTCAGGAAGTTGATCATCACGTAAATACCGGAGGATCGGGACTGCCTATGTCGTTCCTTCGGTCACTAGCAATACATGTACTTCATCAATGCTCGGGGTGGTGAGAGTTTCAAGGTAGACAACTTAGGTTAGCTCGGTCTGCAAAAAGAATGTGAGTCGAGCTAGAACATCAGCCTTCGAATTATTTTCCCGAGGAACATAAGTTATCTAGAATACTCTGAATGTAGTGGCAAGTTCTTTAGCCTTCTTAAAATACCGAGCAGTCTTCTCACCCTAGGATTCAAATTCACCATTCATATGATTTACCATCAATTGCGAGTCACTGTATGTGTCCAAGGCTTCAACGACCAATACTTTTGCTAGCTTCATTCCGGCAAGTAATGCTTCATACTCTGCTTCATTGTTGGAAGCTTTGAACCCAAATCTTAAAGTTTATTCAATGGTAAATCCGTCTAGGCTACAAAGAATGAGCTTCGCTCCATTCATGGAGCTGTTTGATGAGCTGTCTACATGAAGAGTCCACTATAGAATTTGTTTGGCTATCTCTGGTTCTGGTGCTTTGTTCGGATCTGCCTGGAGTGTTGTCTCTATAATGAAGCCTGTGAGGGCCTGAACCTTGATGGATTTTTTTAGGGTTGTACCAGATGTCAAGCTCTTCGAATTCTATGAACCACTTGACCATTCTCCCCGAAATATCTGAATTATAAAGCACTTATCTTAGCGGCTGATCCATCAAGAGGACGATAGTATGTGCCTGAAAATACGGTCGAAGCTTCTGTGTTATAATTAAGATGGTGTATGCCATCTTTTCTATCGATAAGTATCGTGTTTCTATATCATGGAGAATTTTGCTAACATAGTACATGGGCTTCTGGACAACCATATCTTCTCGAATCAAAATGAAGGCCACTACTTCTTGTCCGACCGATAAATATAGGAAGAGTTTCTCTCTCATAACAGGTTTGGTCAGAAGTGGGGGAGAACTCAAATACTCTTTCAGCTCTTCAAAGGCTTTCTGACAATCTTCAGTCCAGATAAAATCTTTCACCTTCCTAATGGCTATAAAAAAAAGGAAGACATTTCTCTGTAGACTTTGACATGAAACGACTGAGTACCGTTATGTGTCCCATCAACCTTCGCATTTCTTTTATCGTATAAGGAGGGTTCATACTGAGGATAGCCTCGATTTTTTTTTTTGGGTTAGTTTCTATTCCTTTTTGGATGACCATAAAACCGAGGAACTTTCCTCTAGTGACCCCGAACGCTTATTTCGTAAGGTTTAACTTCATCTGCTGATTCCAGAATACCTTAAACGCCTTCTCCAGGTCGGAGTTGTGGCCTTTGGCTTTGACATTCTTGACCAACATGTCATCCACATAAACTTCCATATTTCTTCCAATCTACTCACGAAAGATCTTATTTACCTATCTCTGATAGGTCGCCCCGGCGTTTTTGAGCCTAAACGACATGACTTTGTAGTAGCACAACCCTTGGTCAGTGACTAAGGTCATTTTCTCTTGGTCAGACTCGTGTATAAGGATATGGTTATAGCTAAAATTGGCGTCCATGAAAGTTAGAAGTTCATGCCCTGATATGGCGTCAACTAGCTGATCGATCCGCATGAGGGAAAAACTGTCTTTCAGACAGGCCTTATTCAGGTCTGTGAAGTCAATACAGATTCACCATTTACCGTTGGGTTTTTTGACCATTACCACATTGGACACCTAGTCGGGATAGTCCGTCTCCCGGATGAAGTCAACTGCGAGTAGTTTATCAACTTCAGTCTTGATGGCAGTTTGTCACTCGGGGGAAAATGATCTTTTCTTCTGAGTAATTGGTTTGTGGCTCGGGTCCACGTTTAGCCCGTGCAAGATGACCTCAGGGCTAATCCCGAGAATATCCGAGGCTGACCACACAAATAATTCTTGATTCCTTATAAGAAGAGAGATGAGTGATTCTTTGAGATTCTCGGGGAGACCAGAGCCAATTTGGACTATTCTGGATATGTCTTCACCAAATGGAACATATGTTAGTTCCTCCATGGGTTGGCCACGCGGGGTTTTGACCTCATCTCTAAAGTCCTCCACTTCTAGGGGCAAAGCCTCAATTCTATTTCCTCCTCTTACAGCATTCAAATAATATAACCTGATTTCCTGCTAGTCCTCTTTGACTTCACCCACTCCATCGTCAGTTGGGAACTTTATTTTCAAAAGGTAAGTGGAAACAACTGCCTTTAGTTTGTTGAAAGTAGGTCTTTTGAGAAACACATTGTAGGACGACGGTCGTTTGACTACCAGAAAAGTAGTTTGTACAATAGTAGTCCGTGGAGCCATCCTCGCGATGATCGGGAGAACTATGTTACCTTCTGCAAACACCGAAGCCCTTGCGAAACCGCATAGCGGGGTGGAGATCGGCTTTAACTGACTATCTTTCAATTGTGTCTTCTGAAAAGTATCATAGAATAAGATGTTCATTAAACTTCCATTATCCACCAAGATGCGTATGACGTCGTGGTTGGCTATAAGAAGGGAAACGACCACGACATCATCATGCGGGGTTTACACTCTGTCCAGATCGTCATTCGTGAAGATGATTGTCTGGTTTATCTTTCTTTGCTTATGAAGCCCACTGACAAAAGCTACGGACCTAGCATATGTTTTCTTGTTCTGCCCAAAGTTGCGTCCGGTGGTTGGTCCACCACAGACTGTTTTGATAATTCTAGTGACTGTAACTTCTTGGCCTCCCTAATGAAGTTCTTCTCAGTTCGGCTTCAAACTCTTCCAGGGAGCTCGTCGCTCTAGGTTTTGACTAGAGGGACGTCCGAGACTTTTCCTGGATCGATATGGCATTCTTTCTTACAGTGATCCGGTAAACTTCTTTAAGTAGCCTCGGTTAATAAAGGTCTCAATCTGCTGTTTCAAAGCATGGAACTCTTCAGCATCGTGCCCATGGTTTATGTGGAATCGACACCACTTGCTCTGATCCTTGTTGAGGCGCTGTGGCTTCAGGGGTCATCGAAGGATTACTTTCTACTAAACCTGCATCAGGACATTAGTCTTGGATGCGTTGAGAGGAGTGAAACTTTCAAAATGGGTGGTGACCTTATATCTACAATCGTGGTGGGGTTTTTTAGTTGTCCCACCCTGAGGATTACTGGTGTCTTTCCTCTTTTTTTTCGTTTCTCCTTCTCTTTCTCGTCGGAAAGCTTGATCATCTTCAGCTAGCATGTACTTCTCTGCTTGGGTCAAGACCTTGTTCATGTCTTTAGGCGGTTTCCTGGTGAGCTCGGAGCTGAAGATTCCAGATCTCAATCCATTTTTGAATGCCAACATCTGAACGTTAGGATCGAGGTCAAGGATCTCCCATGCAGCAGCACTGAACCTTGAGATGTAGGCTCAAAGTCTTTTCCCTAGATGTTGAACAGGCTTTTCGAGGTTTTCTTGGGTCCCTTGCTGCTAAGGAAGTGGGAAGCAAAGGCGTAGCTAAGCTCCTTGAAGGTGCGATGCTTCCTGGCTTCAGGCAGGACTACCATGTGTCAGTAGCTTTTTTAAACATCAGGGGAAACACTCGACACATGACAGGATCGGAATACCGATGCAACATCATGGTGGTCTTGTAATGTTGTAGGTGATTTAAGGGATCTGTCGAGCCGTCGTAGGGATTGATTTGTGGCATTCGAAAATTTGGTGAGAGCAGAGCTTCGAGAACTTCTTATGTGAATGGTGCGTCTTGGACGTTAAGTTCATCCAGGACATTATGATTATGGTATTTGAAGGCTTCGTTGATTCTTTCTTCTTTCTCCTTGATCCGTTTGTCCAAGTTGAGGTTGCTTCTGGAGGAGGAGCCATTTCTAGATCTACTGGCATGAGGTGGTGAAGACTCTACAGTGGAACGACTGTCGATGGGGAGCCCGTCATTAGGAGGGCTAATTCACCTGGGAGCGTGGTGAGGAGATAGGGGTGAGGGCTGTCGACCTCTTCTCCGGACTTCAGTAGCCAGGTTTGTCACCAAACGAGAGAGCTCTAGGAACTGTGCTTGAATCATTGGAATATCGGGATGTAATGAGGTGGCTTCTTTGAGATCTTCAGAAGAATCCATCTCCATATGATGAGGATGTTGCATTCCCAGAAGAATTCGTGGGTCGCAGCCAGAGGTCATATGTTTAGACACGTGGCTATGAATATTGTTTTGTGTAGGTGCGGTACTGGTTCCAGCGATTCCTTTGTCGGTATTCTTAGTGGTGTTTCTAGGCGGTATGACAACATATGAGTTCTTTGGATTTCTTCGCTTTTACTGGTTAGTGAGAGATTGGTTTTTCCCACAGACGGCGCCAATCTATTGATGCCGAAAATCTGCTGCTGAGCTAGAGGTTTGGAATTCCAAGGTCTGCGCAGAAAAAGAGTGATGAACTAAAGAGTCACCAGAGGAAAGAGGGGTGATGCCTCAGAGGACTCCCGATGCCTTTGTTAGTGCAAGGTTTTTGGAAAATGGAGACGATTATGGTATTGATGGTGATAATGTTTTTGGTATTGAACTTTGACTGTGTTGAGATCTATGTACCTTAGACTTTTTTATAGTGGTTCAGGAAGCAAGTTCATTATGTGCTTAGGACGACGAGATCCCTGAGATCCCGCTTTTCTTTCGAGGGATCTTGTTGCGTGTTTAGGGACGATGCAGTCCCTGAAATCTTGCTTCCATTTTTGCGTGTGAGAAGTTTGTGAGTGATTACGACTTCGTCATTTGCTCTGCTACATGCCCGTTATTGGCGCAGCCACGTATCATCCGGTCATTAGAGGGGCAGTTATCCACATGTCACCAAGCTAGTGGAGAGTGAATTATTTACTACATCAATCACTTATCCTATTTACTCCAGCTGTTGCAAGACTGTTTGCAACTGAATTAATTTCCTTGGGGATTTTCACAATGGTCACCTGTTTGATTAGCTTGATAATGTGTTGTATTTCATAGATAATATCATAATACTTCAAGGCTTATCCCCTTCTTTGTTTACCCAAGCAGCAGCAACCTTGGAGTCAGTCTCCTATAATGAGAGATGCAGAACCATTCCAAGATGAATTTCTAAACATCAGCAAAGCTTCCTTTATTGCAATCAATCCTACCTTGTTCAAGTCTCTAACACTGATGTTCTTTGAGAAAACAACAATAAAATGAACACGATAATCCCTGAGAACTCCACCAACACCTGCAGCCCCTGGTTTCCCAAGCGAGGAACCATCCACATTGAATTTAATTGCATTTAGATGCACATCAAGAGGGCTCCCCAAGGGAGAGGTTTTTATCATTTGATAGCTTTTAGAGTTAGAAGAACTCCCAATGCATGAGATGTTTTGTGTAAAATCAGATATAAATATATAAATTTCCAAAATCTTCCTCCAATTTGGCTCTAACCCACCAGCCCAAGCGCTCCTGTATAATGTGGGACTGTTAGATTAAAAGCTTTTTTGCTAAAGACCATTCCATTCCTTCCCAGTCATATTGACCATATGACAACATATAAAAGTATTTCCCATATCTTTTTATACTCCTTTCCTGGGCATAAGACAGACCATTGCACAACCATATTCTGGATGTTGGATGGAAGAACCCAATAGACATTCCACAAAGCTAAGATTGAACACCATAGCAACCGAAATTTTCTACAGTTCATTGATCTAAATAATCACTTAAAGTTTTCAATATTTTACTAAGCAAAATAAATAATGTTTCAATTTGGATAAATACCATTTTTCGTCCATAAACTTTTATCACATATCAATAGAGGATCAAATTGTTTGTTGCTTTGGGGGGCTCCTAATCTTAGGTCATTGAGCTTGTTAGGCAGAATGTGTTAAAAGAGGTACCGGTTGCTCGATGTGTCGTCGTTGGTGGAAGCTGACTCATATCGAGAAACTTTCTTTTGGGACATGGTGTCTTAGGCAAGTTATCTGTTAATAGTTGCTTTTTTCTCACTTTATATTGCTTTTATGTGTTTGAAACTTTACATAATTATAATCGTATATATTTAGTTATTCTGTTATTTAAATCCAAACTCGAAAATGTTAAAAATTATGAAACATTATCTATAATTACGAAAAACTCATTTATTTCTATCTATACCCGTTTAAACGGATACAGTTCGGATCGATTAATAGTGAAAAACCCACGAATTACCACCTCTACTTATTTAGGAATGATAATAGTTAAGTTACTCGTAAAATTTTACATTTCCATAATCGTATCCATTTAGTTATTTTACTATCCGAATCTAAAATCGTTAAAAATATGAAATATTATATTTAACTGTGAAAAATCTATTTATTTCTATTCATACCGGCTTAAACATACACGTTTCTTATCAGATAACCAACAAAAACCAGCAAATTGCCATCCTTAATTCAAACAATGAATCATGTATGTTGATGGTTGGAAACCTTAAAGATCTAAGTGGGAAATTTTAAACCTTAAGGATTAAGAATGTTTTTTAGCCTACTTAGGGTACCAGAAAGTAGAAAGCAGAAAGTAGAAACGCAATCAAAGAGAGAGAGATAAAGAAAAAGAGGGAAAAGATTTAAAAGTATTTAAAGAGAAGAAGCGCACATAATATGCCACAACCAAGAAGGCAAGAGGTCTAACCCTTGAAGGTTTCATAAAAGCTTTCAAATTCAGGGTTCCCTCATATATTGTAACCTCTGTCCTTTCCTCAGATCAGTATGGACATCCAAGTTTGCACTGAAGACACCATCTTAAAAGGTACATCCTTTTTTTTTTTTTAATGACAGAATATGGATCTTATAAAGGAGTTGGTCTGTTGGTACTCTTCTCTTGCCTGCCCTTTAGAAATTAGAATGAACATTGGAGCTTAACCATTTATATACACCCCTCACTTCATCAGTTTAAAATTTCAGGAAGAGATGCACAGCCTAGTCATTACTTGTTCAAAATCCAGTCCTTCTCACTGCTTTCTAAAGCATCGATTCAGATATACAGCTCGGACATTTTTGAAGCAGGGGGCTATAAATGGTATGTTTGATTATTAGTTTCTCATCTATGATCATTTAGTGCAGCATATGAACCATGCATATTGCTGTTTTGATTATTTCTCAGCTAAAAGCAATATGACTATGCAACAAGTTGGCATGATGCTATGTTGCAAACTAATGAGTAGAATTCAAGAATTTATCGAATCTCGATGAAGTTACTGATTTCTTGAGTGCCAGGATGATGATAAATTCAAGTTCCTTTGCTAACTAATTCTTCAAATTTCAGAGCAAAAAAAAAAATTCTTTCTCTGTTTCACTGAACGATTAACTAACGTGACATTGGTACTTGCTGTGGCAGGATAATGTCCATCTACCCAACTGGGGACAAGAGCAGAAACGGTCAAGGTTACATATCCATGTACTTGGGATTGGTGGAGACGAGTTCTCTTCCTGCTGGATGGGAAGTTAATGTGATCTGCAATTTATTTACATTCAATCAGCTCCAGCACAAGTATGTTAGTACCCAAGGTAGCATCCTCAAACAACTTAATTCTTATATCTATAGACTGTCTTTTCTTAGTGTCAAGTAATTAGTTTAGATTAATTTGGTTTTAATTGATGCTACTATTTATGTTTATATTACTGTCCTTGAACAAATGTTGGCACACTGTTAACATGATGCAATTTTTTGTTCTTGCTCCCATATGCCAAAGTTTACCTTTATGTATGCAAAATTCTTGTATCCCATAAACCATTGCGTGTCTAGCTTTATTAAATTTTTGTAAGATCAGGACATTCCACAATGCTCGGGTGCGAACTGGTATACATTCCACCCTGATCTTTCTTTCTTCTTCATTGTCACTAGGGTCAATGTTATATACTAAGATAATATGCCATTTTAAATGGATTTAAGGGGCAATGTGTTGCACAAAATTGAAATTGAGATATGCTGACCAACTAACTAAATCCAGGAATTTCTTTGTTCTTATAAATTATCATGAACTTTCTGTGATGCAGATGGGAGAGTTATACCTTTCCATGCAATGAAGACCAAATGGGGTTTTCCCAAATTCATGGACCTGAAAACATTTTCTAACCCTTTAAATGGGTACCTTGTTGATGACACTTGTGTGTTTGGTGCGGAGGTTTTCGTGGTCAAAAGCACATTTAAAGGGGAGTGCTTAAAGTTGATATCTGAGCCTGCTACCTATAAACATACTTGGAAAGTTGATCATTTCTCAAATTTAATCCATCAATGCTATAAGTCTCGGTCATTTGTTGTTGGAGACTACAAATGGTAAACACATTTGCTTCTGCATGTACATTACTTCAGAAGTTAGTGACTATGCCTCATAACCTCTACATATTTCAATTGCAGGAGAATTCTTCTCTACCCTAAGGGACTTCTTGAGGGTGAGGGAACCAATCTTTCATTGTTTTTAGTTCTGGATGAGACAACTCTTCCTTCAGCTACTAAATTGTTTGTGAAATACACACTGACCATCAAGGATCAAATTAGTGGTGAACACCTCAAATTTGAAAGTAAGATTTTTATGCACATTGTTATATAATTCAATATTTCATTAGAAACTTCATTTACGGAAAATATTTTATCGAAATATGCATTACCATGGTCGTAAGCTCTATGGTCCAGGTTTCAGAGAGAGCCTGGATTTAAATAGGTTGTGTCTAAATCATATTCAGGCCTCAATTAGTCTGGTTGGCCTTCGTTCTCTCAGTGCGGTAGTGAATTAAGTCTTGCCATTTTTCTAATAATTGCAAGTGCTTCTTTTCCAGGGCAAAGGCTATTTGGTCCCTCAGGCTCAGTGAATCTGACTTGGGGGCTTAGAAAGTTCATATCATTGGCTAAGATGAAGGACCTTAAAAATGGTTTCTTGGTGAGTGACAATTGCATTATCGAAGCTGTGGTTACGGTGCTTGGATCAGTTGTATCAGTTTCATAAAAAAAATTGACTCTCTTGAAATTGCTATTATATCCTGTCAGATTTTGTTGTAGATCTAGCATACCACAATGCTTCAGAGAAACTGGGCGTTGATGTTAAATTGATACTTTAACCTTATTTAGAAGTTTTTTGTATCTGCATTATACACATTATGCAGTTAATCCAAGTTACCTTGAGGTTTAGGGTTTTGATTTATTGCTATATTGTTTTTTTTTTGGTGGATAAATTGATTTCATTCCAAAGAGAACAAAGCAGCTAAGCTGCAAACAAGAAGGTAGGCCGTTATGCATCTAACCTTAAGCAAGCTTACAAAGCAAAACCAAAACAGAAACCAAGACAGACACTACATTAAGCTACTGGTAGGTTCCAATGATCAATACATTAAGCTGCTTGGAAGTAACAGTAAGGCTCTAAAGCTCTTACCTTTGAGAATATAAGCCTTGATCCAAGCAACCCAAAGTGAACCAGCTTGGGTAAAGAGGGTCCAAATGCTCCTCATAATGCAGATTTGATTCCATAAAGACAAAATTTTCAATCCAAGACCTCCCTCATCTTTAGGAATACAAATATCATTCCAAGCTACCCTAGCTCCTCTTGCATTAGAATCCCTTCCATGCCATAGAAAACAAAAAATTGCAAATTTTCTCCATAGCTTTAATAACCTTCTTGGGAAGAATAAAAATGTTGCTCCACTAATTTTGAATTCTAAGAATCACTTAAGCCTGCCATGAAAGGATAATTGCTTAGCCATCCAAGTCTTGACTTTGGCAACTATCTTCTCAAGCAGAGGACTACAGTCAAGCTTGATTTTGATGATGAAGAGAGGAATTTCCCATGATAATGATTGAGCATCTCTTCAACAAGACTCTGCTTTGATTTCATTATAAACTATCGTCTTTTCTTAAAAAAAGAAAGAAAATATTTTGGAAGCTTTGGTTGGTGAATTTCCTTTGGAAAGGTAAAAGAATAGCTTAGCTCGTTCTGATACCTTTCTAGTGGATTACAACATTAGATTAAAAATTTAAATTAGATAACTTGATCCAATATTATTGTGCTTGATCTCACCTCGAAAATCCACAAATTTGCTATGCTCATCTCAGCTTTACAAACTTACAATGGCTTGGGCTGTTAGAAAAGCACTTTTCACTAACCAAACCGGCAAGTAAAGAAAGAGGGGGAGAAAGAAGAAAAGCACTTTCCTTTCTTCCTTGAGGTTGGAGAAAAGGAAGATAAATTGTTGTATTTAAAGAAACTAAGCGCCAATAAACAAAATAATAATTCTTAGCCTTGAAGGGTTCTGGGTTCTCTCGTGTACTTGAACCTTTTCTCTTGTCATGACTATGGAAGGTATGTCTTCAACTCCTAGCTCCCAAATCAACATGATTAAAGGTTCATATGATCATTAAAAATGAGTGGGGTTTTTTTCCACTGCAATTTAGTCTTCTTTCACGGAAACTCTCTTATAAAACAAACGTCCGTTATCGATTTAACTACTAATATGATCCAACCATTGCATGAATTTCTCATTTTTTGAGCTTACAATTTCAGGAAGAGATGCACCGCCGAGTCATTACTTGATCAAAATTCAATCATTCTCACTACTTTCTAAAGCATCAAAAGACAAGTACGACTTTGGGGAGTTTGAAGCAGGGGGCTACAAATGGTACTGCTTTTCCTTTTTAACTGCTAAAAAATGTATCAAAACGTGAACTTTAGTTACAATCTCATCTATAATCAATCATTTACTGGAAAATTAACTGTATACATAAATCGTTACAAATCAAACGTTGTGATTCTGATCATGAGATTTCAAGTTCTTATTCTGCTTACTATATTCTTCAAATTCCAAAGCAAATACATTCTTTCTCTGTTTTTTTTTTTATTTGTGGCAGGAAATTGTCTATCTACCCAAATGGGGACAAAACCAGAAATGTGCAAGATCATATATCCATGTACTTAGAATTGGCGGACACAAGTTCTCTCCCTGTCGGATGGGAAGTTAATGTCAGTTTCAATTTATTCACATTCAATCAATTTCAAGACAAGTATTTTAGTCTCCAAGGTATATAAATAATAAAATCCTCAACAAACTGAAAACTGAAGGAATTTGTTTTCAATCTGAACTAATTTGAATGAATGATGCAGATGGGAGAGTTAGGCGTTTCCACGCAATGAAGACGAAATGGGGTATCCCTGAATTCATGGATTTGAGAACATTTTGCGACCCTTCAAATGGGTACCTTGTTGATGACACTTGTGTTTTTGGTGCTGAAGTTTTTATTGTCAAAAGTACATTTAAAGGGGAATGCTTAAAGATGATATCTGAGCCTGCCACCTATAAACATACTTTGAAAGTCGATAATTTCTCAAAGTTAAAAGATGACTACTGTCAAGTTGATTCATTTGTCGTTGGAGACTACAAGTGGTACTCATTTAGAGACTCATTTAATGTTTTAATTACTTCTCATTTGTTTTGTGTTTGGTTTGAGGGGAAAAGGAGGGAAATGACAATTTCTCCTCAAACTAATCACAAACTAACCTTATGTTTGTAAGTAGAAGAGAAAAGAAAAGAAAGGATGTGAAGGAAAAAGAAGAGGAGAAAATTGAGGAGGATATGTAGCCTTGTTTGGATGTTTAGAAATGAAGAAAGGAAAGGAAATGATTTAACATACTCAATTATTTTGTCCTTCATTCATATAAGAAATATTATTATAATGATGAGTACATTAAAAAATTATAAGGGAGGTACATTCTTTTCAAATCCTTTCAATTTGAAAGAATTAAAAAAATGAAGAATTGAAGGGAAATGAAAGGGTACACGTAACTCCTCATTTTCGTTTTCTTTCATTGAAAGAATTTTCCAAACAAAAAGTACATGTATCATTCCTTTCCTTTCCTTCCATTCCTCTTGATTTAAATATATTGTTAAGTGAATATTAATGATACTTAATTACTTCTATATATAATATTGCAGGACACTTGACCTCTATCCTAAGGGACATTCTAATGACAGGGGAACTTATATGTCATTGTATCTATATCTGGATTATACAACTCCTCCTTCGGATACTAAATTGTCTGTGAAATTCATTGTGTGTGTCAAAGATCAAATTAATCAGAAGCACTTCGTATTTGAAAGTGAGATTCTCAACAATTTAATCACACAATTCAGAATTCTTTTGTGATTCTTTGGTGAGTTTTAACATTTTTTTCCTCTTCTTTTTAATGATTTGTAAGAGCTTTTGTTTCCAGATATAGAGCTATTCGGTCGCTATACGACTTGGCTTTCAAGTAAGTTAATTTCATTGGCTAAGCTGAAGGACTTGAAAAACGGTTTCTTGGTGGGTGACACTTGCATCATCGAAGCTGTGGTTACAGTGCTTGGATCAATCGAATAAGCTTCAATAAAAAATGGCTATGTTGCAATTGTAGTTGAGCTGTATCAGAAATTGTTGTAGATGTGTTACTACTAGCATCTGGAATGCTTCACAAAAATACTGGGCATTAACAATGTTAAGTTGATACTCCGTATTAATTTTACAGTTAATCCATGTACCAAATAAAAAAAATAATGTTTTGGATGAAAATGGGATTCGTCTTAACAGCTTTCAGTTTTGTGTTAATAATCAACTCATTAAGAATTGAAACTGAACATCCTCATGTTAGTGGTTTGAATCCAGTTCTAAGCCGGAAAAAGGTCCAACGGAGTCGAAGCAAAAATTAGTAAATATTCCTAGTACGTAACTAGCAAGCAATCCGTTGTAATCTAATTGGTTAGGATACTTGACTCTCACCCGAGAGACCCGGGTTCAGTAGATATACCCTCCGCAAAATTTTATCAATAAGTTCATGCCAAACTCATCACTCGATCCTGTGCATGCAATGATGTGAACATTCTCCTTCTAAACAAAATTGAGTTGCTCATGTTAACACTTCGGAGAAATATGTAGACAAAACAATCCTCTCATCATTGCTCATGACTTGAACCTCTTTCCTGTCCAAAAAAAAGTCCGCATCAAACTTTACAATTGAAATTGCACCACTGATTTCAATTAACATAGAACAAAACACAAATAAGAACTAAAGAGATGCTCCGATGGGAATTTCTGATGCTTCTGCAGTGCTGCAGTAGAATTTATAGCCCAACATTTATCCAAGCAACTAAAGAGAAAGTTCAACTAGCACCAAAATCTCAAGCCAGATCGGCATGTTCAAAAAGAGAAAACATAGACCTTCCTTTACAATGACTAGTTTGAACATACATACCATGGTGGGTGAATACGAATCAAGCTCCCAACTTCAAGGTCAACATTGCCACAAACTTTTGGATTGAAAATAATTGTGCTTTCCTTTCCTCCAGTCATGATTGTTTGGGGGCTGTCTGGCCATGGCGAGCCCTGAAGAAACAGATATGCACCTTCAATTTCCTATTCAAAAAACATAAACACGGCACACATGCATATTCTATCTCACATATGCAGCTAGAGGCAGATATCTTATTTAAAGATTATTGACAGCAACTATATTTTGCTATTTACAGGAAAGCACATGCACAAACACATTCGGAGAGAGAGAGCGAGAGAAACAACTTCTAAATTAATCCTTTTTCTCAATTTCAAATACAACTCCTAATTTTTGCCAGCAGTGCATTGATAAACAGTCAGCTTTGACAAACACACTCAGGGAGAGAGAAGGGAGACAAACAACTTCTACATTAATCTTTTTTCACAATTTCAAAAGCAACCTCCAAATTCTTGTGAATGGTGCATTGACAAACAGTCAGCTTCCCATCCAGGTATCTTGAGAGGATTTTCACATTCATGCAGCTTGGTTCATCTGAGGAAAAACACAAACAAGAGCCAATAATAGGCAATGGGGAAAAACAAATACACAAACTTATTTGTGTCATTTGCGCATATGAAGTAGCCAAAGCACAGAAAATTAAAAATAAAATATAGTGAGGTTTTACTAATTGGGCAACCACCAATCTGGAACTTTTTCAAAAAGTCCATATCTCTTTGTTTTTCACTCTCCATGACCTGCTGCAACTTCCCAAGTAGTCCAGAGCTGCAGTATTTGGTAGAATATAAGAGCACAATTGGTTTTAGTATTAATCATCTAGAATTTACATACCCAAATACATATGGCATGAATGTTACAGGAAAGCTCTAGTCTGAAACAATTTACCCAGATGGTTTAGGTAAAGTAACAATGGCCCCTTCATTACTCAGAGAAGTAGCGCATAAAGCTTCCAGAAATCGATCTGCAATACTTTGCCTCTTCTGCTCTGGGATAGGTTGAATTATATTTTGATAACCGGCCTGCATAAGAAAAAACTCAAATTACATACAGTAGATAACTTTGACAAGGAACAACAAGACAGCAAGCACAAACAGGTAAAACCTCATCATCATTTGATGAACCATTATCCATAGGCTCAGGGAGTTCTTCACTGTCTGTGGTTGTATCTCCCAATGGAGATACACTACTCTTAACAGCAAGCTGTAACCTTTTTCCTTTTCTTCTGATATACTGCAACAGATCCTGGATCAAACTGGGAACAAACAGCAGCGCACAAAAAGGAGTTGTTGCTAAAAGAAGAAAGGTACCATTTTAGAATTTCCTTTCAGCAGACTACTGTTATCCTGAAGGCCATCTAGAAGTTCAGTCATCGAATGCTCAATACATCCATGCTCAACAGCTTCTACTTCAGCAGGAACAATCTCTGACTGGTTTTCCTTTTTCCCATGGAAATCTTCAAGGAGCTCAGCAATTGAATGGTCAACTATTCCATCATCAATGGTCTCCAAAACTTCATGCATTTCATGAACCTTGGTTGATATTCCTTTATGTGATTGGAAACGGAATGAAAATTTAGGCTTCACTTTGCCTTTGACACCTGCAGACCATAAAAGACCAGGTACTTGTGTAAGAAATTTAGGATCTTCCTTTTGAAAGCCATACAAAGCTGCATCACCTCTTGGGTCTGACTTCTGCGAGAATTATTCAGAAAAAAACACAAGCAGCACAATTAAACAACCTCAGTGATATTTAAACTGCCAACAGATACAGCTTTTATCTTATCCAAGCAATATACTTTCAAATTATAAGAATGATGCAACTGGGATCATTCTAAATCTGAAAGAATGATGCAACTGGGATCATACTAAATTTGAAAGAATGATGCAATTGGGATCACACAAGGCCTGGCCCATATAGAATTCTCTTTCCTCCATTTTTTTCTTTTTTAACTTTGATTTTCTCATTATTTCTAGAGCAAACTCCGTCTCGTGATAAAATGGAACAATATATGCACTGAATTGAGCACTTAATCAATTTTGAAATTTTTATTCTTGATACGTTAACAATAAAATGTTTCTGTGATCAAGCTAGTGTTTTTTATCGTTAAAACCCACACACAGGCCTCAAACCCTTGTCCACTTAGTGGGCAGGGAAACGTCCTTACCAACGCTCCAAAGCTGGCAGGACCATGAGAAAGCTAGTGTTTGATAGAAATATATACAAATTACTGAAATGGAACCCAAAAGAAAGAATTTCATTTATCAAAACTACGTAAAAGAAGGGTTTTGATTTTTTTTTTCTTGTTCCAACTTTCCTTTTAATTTTCCTTTCCAACACTTTTTCAGTATCAAACACTTACGTTAAAAGGAAAAAAAGAGTACCTTTAGAGCTTTTGTTTGCTTTAGAGTAAGTAAAATGGGATGATGAGCATGAAGAATTGTCATTCAAACGTGTTAGTGCCTCAGCTTCTTTAGTTACAGTAGACCATGTGTACACCCCATCACGCTGTGCATTTTGAAGGCTATGAAGATCATCTTTGTACGACAATTTAGCAGCAGGAGTCATGGAAAATTTCGGAAGAATACTATTCTGATTTCCAAACAAATTTCAAACCGTGAGAGCAATATCCATGATGAAGAGATAAAACGATCAGGAACAATACATAGATGGGCATACAATCTTCAGAAAAAGGCTATATCTAACTCTTACTATTTACCTCATCATCAGATATGTATGTAAATGGTTGTCTTGCAGAGTTGTGGAAGTCACCCTCATTCGGGGAGTCTGGCACCTCAACCTCATCTTCAAGAGAGAAACTTCTTTGCTTCTGGTTGTAGCAATTTCAACAGACATTTTTTAATAAACAATTCCAGCAAATAATTAAACATAGTTGGTAAAAGGAATCATAAATTCTAATTTGATTACGCATACCTCCTGTGACAAAGTGCCAGTTTTCCTTCCACAATTCAGTTCATGGGCACCTGTGCATATATCAATACCCGCCTCATTAAAGGTTCTTCTGATGATTGAATCAGAACATCACATGCATTAATGCGAGAAACATGCTTTCCTTGATCGAATACATGAATTTAAGAGGACAAAGAGAAGGAAAAGTAAACGGACATTAGGATAGAGATAATAAAGTGAGAGATCAACTGGATACCTCTAAGCATCTCCAGCCGTGATTGAAGTTGTAATGGTTCCTATCAGTATCATAAAAACTTAGTTACAATAGATAATATGTATAAGAAACAATTGAGTCATTTCATATGAGTTTAAGCTTTGGAGAAATTTGTAACTCAATATTCTTAAAATGATATCAAAGTCATGACTTTGATATCCGGGAGATGCTCTTTTTATTTAATATCTGACTTCTTTGTCCTTTGACATTTGGTCTTCACGTGCTTTAACCGGCTTGCACGTGAAGTTACGGAGCTTGTTAAACTATAAAGAAATACTTGAGTCGTTTGACATTTGGTCTTCACATGCTTTAACCGGCTTGCACGTGAAGTTAAGGGCTTGTTAAAGAATAAAGAAATACTCGAGGACATAAGCTTTTAAGATAATTAGTAACCAAATAATAATAGATACCTCACCTTTGTATATGCAAATATTGGCTAATCGATCACTAAATACAGCATAATTAACATTTCATCCGAGTCCAGTTTCTCATATGAATAGCATGAGGCATTAACAGTTTGAATGAATGAAACAGAGCTATGCAACAAAGATCACATGAGTATTTACATTTACTACAGTGATTAGTAATTAGAGGACCAACCTCTTTCCCAGTATTCCCACTTAATGACACACAATTTCCTCCCAAATCGCCATTTTCGAACTCTTCCTCCTCTGCCAGATTACGGTAAAGAAACAAAAGAAAAGGTCGAAAATCCCGTATATACACACCCAAATATATTAGAACAAGGTGCAGTTTGATATGAAGCTTAAATTCACCTGATATGCTCTGATCAGAGTCGGGATTTCCCTAAAATCAACGGAATTCAAAAATGAACAAGCAGTTGCATTCACAAACAAAAAAAAAAAAAAAGAAAAATTAAAAAGACAAAAAGAAAAGATTTTAGAGTGATACAGGAAATTTGTTTTGCCGCCACATTCGTTGTTTCACCTGTCAGAGACTCGAAGAATTTCCTTTGATAAAACCAGCCATTATCGCATGTTTAAATACTTGGGTTTATTTTTATTTTATTTTCTCTTCGTTTTTTTCCGAAACTTGCCATTATCGCATGTATCTTTTAATTACCATTATAACCCTTAAAAGCGAAGTATGTAAATAGACAAAAACATTATTCTTTAATTTTCCCACTAAAAGGAGAAAAGCTTACATGGTACGCAACATCAAATTTTGGCGATGCATTGCATTTGACCATTCGCATATAACCACTAGCCAGCCGTCGATGTCAAATTCTTTGTAATTGAAATCGCTGATTAGTCACTTCGCTTACTGAATCGTACGGTCAGGAGTGAAAGATGATAAGAAAGGTGCACTATAGTCCATATTCCCTCTGATTCTTGTGAAGGAAGAGTTGGAAGCCCGCGCAATTTGAAAAATTTTCTCCGCCATAAAATATTAATTTCCTGCACAAAATACGTAGTGGAGGGAGAGGGAGAGGGAGAGGGAGAGGAAAGAGAAAATTGATTGATGAAGAGAAAAACCTTAAAGAGGAGCATTAGGAGGAGAGGAAAGAGCAAAATGAAGGGCTCATTAGGCAGGCACTTGCAGGTCCAGCTAGGGCAAGTCTCTATGCTTCCTCTCCACAACCATCAATTAGCTAATGCCACCTCATCGGCCAATCCCTCTTTCTTCCAGAACCTTCTAGATTCAGAGTCCACGGATCCACGACCCCAGTACCCCACGTTACCCTTCGACGTCGATGCCGATGCCGACGACAAAGATTTTATTCTCAGTCAAGACTTCTTCTGGTAAATCTTTCATCACATTGTAAATTTATGTGTGTGGCATGGATTTGTTGTTTCTATGTTCAGTTTTTGATTTGGGTGTTTTAGAAATTTTGTGATTTTGGGTTGTGATAGACAGTTTTGGTAACTGTATATTTATTTTATTGGAAGATTTAATACTCAAATTTGATTATTTCTGTCCCCATTTGTCTTTAATTGACTGAAATTTGTGGATATTGTGTAAATTTGGATGATAGTTTTTTTGGTATTGATATGATGATGAAGTATTGATGCTATAGGAGATCAATGCCAATTTAATATCTGTAAATTGAAAGACGCAATCTTCAAAAGAACTTTTGATTTTGTGGCTTATTCTTTTTAATGCTTTGTTTTTTTTTTTTTCCTTTCAATTTTTGATGCAGCACCCCTGACTATATTACCCCAGATAATCAACATTTTCTGAACAGCTTGGATTGCAAGAAGGTGAAGTTGATAGAACTGTGAATGTTATGCATGGTTTAATTTATCTGAGTTTTTCAAATTAAGATTTATTTCCTCTTTCTTTTTGGCAGGAAAACACCCCTTGCCCTAAGTCACCGGAGAAACTAAATACTGTCAAAAGCAAAAGACTTCGACAAGGTAACATTGAATTTTGGGTGAACTTGAGTTTTAATGTGGTGTATTCTTATTATGATTAGTTCTTGAAATGTTTTCCATATTACATATGATGGACCAGTGATCACATCAACATGTACTTATTTGCAAATTCTTTGTAGCTTTATATTCAGTCAAGGGATGATTTATATATGTGCATTTGTGCATAGAGATAACCTTCAAAGAAGAATATGGGCTTGGTGTGTAGTTTATTTATGGAAATCAAGTCAAAACACTTTTAAAATGCCTATATTTGATTTATGGATGTAGAAGAGATTACAGAAACAGTTAGATATGAGTTGTGCTGGGAAAACCATATTGATGTAGTTGAGTGTTTGGATCATTGTTTTACAATGGAAGATAATGCTTTTTTAGAGCACTAATTGCTCAAAATAAGAGAAAATCCAACTATCTTACATAGGATGGGATTGGTTATCGAAGTCTCCAATCAGTGAAATGATGTATATAGGTTCATTTAAACCATACGGTACAACAGCTAAATGTAAGGAAAGCAATAGTATACTGCATTAAACTTGTGTAGGAATATTGATGACAGTTCAAGAAAAAAATTCCCTATTTTCATTATCAAAGTTGGATATAAGACAGTAGAAAGTATCTAGTGTACATAGGCGTTATTTGGGATTGTGTGCTTTAAGTTGGCTTAAAGCCAAACCCAAACAGCACCATAGATGTTCCCAATTGAATTGGTTCTTGAACGAGGTCATTGAACTTTAATGACTTGAATTCTGCCATTCAGACTTGGTTTTTGACATATTGTGGCATCATTAGTTTCACTACCCAGTCTTGTCACAGTAATAAAGCATGGTCATACCTGCCATGATGTTTGACGAGCTATTTAGCATGGATTATGATGCTCCATAAGAGTTTACTGTGTTGGTTGTAATTCGGTTACCAACTGGTTCTTTAATCATTGTGTTGAAAGCCCATAAGACAACTAAATGAATAGATTGTTGGACTATATTTGTATTGTGAAAACTTGCTATAGGAATCAACTCTTGGTTTGCTGGGTATCAGCTGTAACTGCAAGACCTGTTGTAGTTATTGTTTTGTTTGTCCTTGCCAGTTTCCTGTTTCAAAAGCAGTTTGCTATTTTTTCAAGATTTGAAAATTGTTATTAGTTCATGTCTCTGCTGCATCTCTTAGCACTCTTGTAGATTGACATTCCACACAGTTCTACTTTATATGGTTAAATTTTTTAGATGCTGTTTTAGCTTTCTTTCTCTCATTGTTGCAATTGAATTTTTCATGTTCTCTTCAGATGGTATCTCAGTAAATCCCCTCAGTCCTACCTTATCTGGGCATCAACAAATAGTGGAACTGGCAAAAGATACTTTTGATGCAGATGAAGTTAAGATAGAAAAAGCAGCAGGGAAGGCAACACAGAGGACTCAAAATTATGTTTCACAATCTGCAGTTGCTTTACGCTGTCGAGTTATGCCCCCCCCTTGCATTAAGAATCCATATCTAAAGGATGTTTCAGAAATGGACATAGATCCTTTTGGAAATCAAAGGTCAAAATGTGCAGGTACACTCCTTGTTAGTTTCCAGAGAAAAGATTGTTATTGTAAGATATATTAGGGAACTTCTTCGTTTTCCCTCAATTTTTCCTTCCACAGGAAGAGGGCTGATGCTAGTAAAGGTCCTAAAGGTTCTTCATATCAAAAGTTGTAACCACATAATTTGCGCAGGTTTCTTTCCTGCACTTATAGGTGGAGATGGCCTTTCACGCTATCACACAGATTTTCACGAAATTGAGGTACTCTATCCAAATCCAAGGATATCTGGACGACTTTGTAATATTTTTAAAATTTTAATCTTTTGATGCTTGTATATGCATTATTTATTTCTACTCTCTCCAGCAAATAGGAACTGGGAACTTCAGTCGTGTTTTCAGAGTTTTGAAGAGAATCGATGGTTGCATGTATGCTGTAAAACATAGCACAAGGCAGTTGCATCAAGACACAGAGAGGTAGCTCCACCACCCCAACCCACCCTCCAAAAAAAAAAAGAAAAGAAAAAGGTAGATATCTCCACCGTTCTGTTAATCAACTTGCTAATGTATTGCACTTTGCAGGAGGAAAGCTTTGATGGAAGTTCAAACTTTGGCAGCTCTAGGTCAGTATATCCTTATTTCTTTTTTCCTGCTTCACTCATTTGCAAATGAAAGCAGTCTTACTTAAATGGTTTTACTATTTTGCCTCTGTAGGGTCTCATGAAAACATTGTTGGGTACTACACTTCTTGGTTTGAAAATGACCAACTCTACATTCAGCTGGAGCTCTGTGATCATAGCTTGTCCAAAATATCGTCCCAATTTTTGACTGAGGGAGAAGTACTGGTAGTCTTGCATCAGGTTAGCAATTAGCATTCTTTGTGGAACATTTATGCGGAACATCACATTTGAAACTTTCTGATGAAGAATATACAGTGAGGCACTTGCATGGTTGCAAAGGTGTTACAGAAGAGTATCTATGATAATTACTCCATTAAGAACAAGATTGTAGACCATCAAATTTAGGATGCTTTGGAAAAATTCACAACCATTAGGATAGATGAGATTAGATGGTCCCAATTAACTTAACCCTTTTACATAAAACATTAAAAGTTACTTATTTCCAGTGTAAAGTGTATGTAGAAGTTCAAGTACTTAAAATCAAATGTAAGATGTTCAACTTTGACTAAAATTATAAAGGGGTGTTTGAGTACCTGATGGAAACAAATCCTTTTGGTTTGTTTTGCAGTACAATCTAAAAAAGTCTTTTCCTTGTTAGGTGTATGAATTTACTTGGAATGTGACGGCACACTACTTTCAACAACTTTACTTTTAGCTTTTTGACAATGTTCAATCTTGTTTGGGTTAGTATTTTTGAATTACTCAATTACGAGGTAATGCCACATTGCATTGGACACAGGACAGCATATTGTTATTACTTTTCCCTTTAATGTTCGCTGAAAGGACCCTTACCTGGTGTCACCCCTGCTTAAGAGCCACGGGTAGTTGATCTAGATGTGGTCCTAACCTTAGAGCGAAGCGGATGCTTTCAAAGTCTGGAACTGGCAGTCTAGTGCTATTATCATCGCAGCTAAAGATGTTTCTTTGTTTTCCATTTAATGAACTTCCAAATATTTGCTATCTTTTGTATATACTTTTGAATTCAGAAAAAACAAATTGACATTTTATATACCGAACATCTTTTAACTTGCCAATATTTGCATTTTTTTTATCATGCACCATCAGTCTTACAAGGTTTTTACAGGCTGCAAAGGCTTTGCAATTCATACATGAGAGAGGAATAGCGCACCTAGATGTAAAACCTGATAATATTTATGTCAAGAATGGTATTTATAAGCTTGCTGATTTTGGATGTGCAACTCTCCTCAATAAGAACTTGCCAATTGAAGAGGGAGATGCACGTTATATGCCTCACGAAATTCTAAATGAGAACTATGATCATCTTGACAAGGTTGATATCTTCTCTTTGGGAGCTTCTGTTTATGAGCTTATTAGAGGGTCACCTTTGCCAGAATCAGGGCATCATTTTGTGAATCTTAGGGAAGGGAAACTGCCACTTCTTCCTGGCCATTCATTGCAATTTCAAAACTTACTTAAGGTACTCCATGCTCTTTTTAAAACTGTGGAAGCATTACTTCATTCATTTTTTTGCATGTGGAAAGCAACTCAGAAATTTTATTTCTTAGTTTCTTTTTACTGCTTCAGTACAGGGTGATTTTGAACAAAATGCACGGGAAATTGTTTTTGATGGCAAATAATGGCCATATGCTCTGTTTTGCATTTCTTTATTTTCCTTTATATAAGTCCTGCAATAAGATATTAAAATCCTGTAGTTGGGTTAGAGTTACTTTAGAGCATCTTTGGATAAAGTATAACATAAAAGAAAAACCAAAGTAATTCAGTTTTGCTCTGATTTTTAAAAACAGAGAAAAAGGAGATGTGCCTAGTCCATAAGATTTCTTTGGGTAGCCACACAGAAACTTGCATTACCCGCATCTTTATTCTATCAATTGGACATGATAAAAACTTGGCATCTGGTATTATCATTTTTAAATTGTTATGAAGTAATGAGGAACCGAAATTGGTATGGCTGATTTCATCTGATTGTTTGACATTTCTAACAGGTCATGGTTGACCCAGATCCAGCACGACGGCCTTCTGCCAAAGAATTGGTAAAAAATCCTATTTTTGACAGGATTTAAAGGAACTCAAAAGCCTAAAAAAACTGCAATTGGATTTTGATGGGGATTGGAATGTTGTATATGCAGCCACGATAATCAGCTGGCCCAGCCAAGAGGGTCATGGTAAAGATGATGGCTGGTCAAATTTAAGAAGTTACCTATTTCGTTAATTTATGCACCAAATTTTCTCCCCAAAATGGTGCAGGTTTTGTAAAGTTTTCAGTGAGGCAGTCTGAAGCAATGCTGTATTCTGGACTGGACGTATGTAATGCAAAAGGAAAAGTTCCTTTAGTTTCCTACATTAAAGTGTCCTTTAACTTGGCGTCTGGAAAACCTAAGACGTGTATTCTGCATGTATGTGCAAGCTAATTTGGTCCAGGAAGCTAAAATCGAAAGCTGAGCAAACCCTCCAGAGTTCTGTAAATCGGTTATACCTTACTGCATCCTTAAATCACTAAAATTTAAATGAGATGATGAATTGCAGCTATGCTTGGGACTTGCATGTTATCCCTATAACTTTAGTGAGGTTTGTTGGGATAATCCAAGAACCTACACATAAATTAGTTTTTTTTTTTAAATTGTTTTCAGCTTCAGATTCATGAAAAAAAAAAAGAAGGTAAAACAATATGTTTAGCATAGCTTTTGCTTTTTTTACAGCAGAAATTGTTTGAAAACTTCACCAAGCAGGCATTAAGTGGGGTGTATGAGAGGGAAGGAACTTTCCCACATTACATTCTTTTTTCCAAATTTTCAGTGCAAAAATACCACCATTATTCTGTCTTACTGTTTCTCACATTATTTATATTCTATTTTTAGTAATTGAACAAACAATTTAAAAGAATTATTTTTAAAAAAAGCATCAAAATTGGAGAGTTTATGAAATAATTTTTATTTTATATAAACAAAAACAAGACCAAACACTTCAAATTAAAAGGTTTACAAAATGGGTTTATATTTTCAATATGCTTGATCTTTGTTAAAAAAACTGTTTTTATTGAAAATATTAAACAGTTTATAGTTGTTTTATCATAACTATTTATAAAACCGTAAAACGTTTTTACTGTACCTTGAGCTTATACTAAATTAATATTTGCCATACCTTATTTATCCTTGAATGAAAATATACATATATGGGCATAGATTATTCCAATGCACTAGCAGTACTTAATGAGAAACAATTGCTTGATGTATAAATCATCTTTGACATGCAGGAAGATTCCACCAATACGCAGGAAGAAAATGAGTTAATACATGTTTTGGGTTTCTTGCTCCCTAACTAATTAGCAGATATGTATAATTTAGTTTCGCCTGTGAGATTATTTATCAATAAGGCCATAGACATAAATAGGATTATGTTTTAGGAGTGTCACAATATGCAAATTGTTTGTTGTTATTAGTTGTTTGATCATTTGCAAGTCAAATTGTAGATTGCTTAATATTTTTTTGCCACTTGATATATCTACTCATATGGCCTGGTCAGGAACAGGTTCATTAACTCAATTCTATATCGAAATAATTACTTATTTTAAAACAGTTTTAGATAGAGCTATCGAGAAGTTAACAACTATTTGGTTTCTTATAAAAATTGTGTTAACAGTGATGTAAAATCAATAGATATGTTTAGTAAATAAATTGTAAAATTGTTTTTAAATGTTGCAATCACTATTAAAAAATATACAGTATATTGATCGATGATTATACTGATAAATTTAAAATCCGTAAGTATAGACAGATTGTATTTACAAATTTACAATTTCATCACTATAGCTCCTGTCTATGTTGACGGGTTAAAAATTTTGTTATTACAGGTCATGTCGGATTTACAATTCTGTCATGAATTAATTATTAAAAATGGTATATGAATACTATTATTAAAAAATTTATTTTCATATAAATTATTTATACACTTTTTTTTTTGGTTAACTCTTCAATTAAGTTTGAGCTCGAGTTCAGACTTGTTTGAACTCAAATTAATTACACTCCAACCGAGCTGAGTCGAGCTAGATCTCACTACAATGACCTCAAGTTAAGTTAGTTCAAACATGGGTTTTCAAGCTCATCTCAAGCCCGATTAATCTATCAAATTATGCTTCTAGCTAGTTGAGCTCGAGTTTCCAAATAAGCTCGTAATGAACCTTAAACACAACTTAATTATGATTTGGTTAAATTAATAAAATAAATCAATTGATTTTCGGTTCAGTAAAAGTTGTCCCAAAAGCTTAGGCCAAACGGGAAGGACACACTTAATTTAAACCCAAAAAAAAGGGACAATATATATGTAATCCTATACATGAGTCTCATCTAATGAATGGATCATCTGAATCATCCCTCAAAGTCGTCCATATTATTTGATGTCATTTAACTTTCTATTAATTATTTAGGTTCTTCTCTCTTCCTAACAGAAAAAAAAAAAAAAAAAAAGAACACTCCAAACACAAAAATATTATATACTACAACTCAAATTAACATCCATTCTTGTGATGAAAGAAATTCTTGTTCGCACTTAATGTAATATATAATGTTTGTATTGTAGAAATTTTACTATAGTAATATTGGAGAGTTTCTTCGGTAATACTTGTACAAACTCAAATTAAAAACCATAATATTACTAACGAAGCTTCCCAAAAGTTATCTTTGAAGTTATTCATCCGATGCAAACATTGCATTTTACATCGGGTGCGGACAAGAATTCCCCGATGAGAGAAATTTTTATTTAGGTGTTGGTTATATATATATTTTAATTTCAAAAAATGAGAGCTCCAATAAAAGTGATACATGAGGGCCGTCCTCTTTCTTTGCATATAAATAAGAGTACTCTTCATCCTCACATTTAGGAACCCCTCCCCCTTACTCTTATCTCCTCTCCACTCCTCTTCCTCCCTACACATCTCTTTGTCTCTGTACCCGTGTGAGTTCAAGAATTTGTTTTCGAGTACCCAGTTTTTTTTTTCCTTCTAAATACGTGCATCCTGCAGGGTATATAGAAATGTCTAGTGATGTAGAAGTAGAACAAGAACCCAAAGAAGAGAGCGAGGAGGTTGTTTCAGGAGGGACGTTCGTTCTGTACTCGCTCATATGCCGATATGAAAGGGTGGGGTTAATCCCAAACCAGCAAGCTGAGGACTGTGATGTATCAAATTTCCTGCTAGTGTTGCCAAGCAAACGCCTAAAAAGGGCATCAAGACCAAAGTTAAAGCTAGAGAACAGCCAGTTTGCCAAGTTCTTCCTCTTATTTACCACCATGCTTGGTACTTCCATGGTCATTGGGGATGGTGTCCTCAATCCTTGCATCTCAGGTTTGCACGTTTTTCTATTTAGAGGAATATTTGGTAACCAATTTAGTTATATCCTTAACAAAGTTAAAATGACGATTAAAAAAATTAAATTAGCATAGTTTATACTTCCATTCACCAAGCAAAGTATGGTATAACTTTTATAATATTATCTTCATTACTTTTATATATATATATATATATTGACGAAATTAATCAATTTAAAATTTTAAATAATATTTCTTGAAAATTAATCAATTGATCCACACGAGTAATTTTCACGTGTCTGTTTAACAATTGAAATTATTATTTTTTTCTTCTAAACTTGCAAAATGACAAATATATTTGTGGTTTCGTCTTTTACTCTCTACAATATTTTAGATTTGCTCAAAATTTATTGATAATTTTAAGAAAATTTATTGATAACGTTATTTTTTGAAATTCACATTTATATTAATACTATCAATAAATTTTTTTAAAATTATCAATAAAATTTTAAACGAATTTAAAATATTAATTTTAAAACCTATGTAATCAAATTTTTTGCATGACCCGCGTGACCGATTGACTTCGAAACATTTGTTTGTTACCGCTCAAAACACAGTTTTATCAGCTGTGGGAGACATCAAGAAAGCTACATCTGAAATGACAGAAGGTACATGCACTACATCCTTTCTCTTTATATATCGCATAAGGATTGGCTTACATCCTTATCTTTTGATCAAAGGAGCTCTGATTTTTTTTTTTTTTTCGGCTAAAGAATTCCTAACGTTGAAAAAAAATGTTGGCTTTTATGTTCAATTTCAGAGTAGGTAGATTTTATGGCCTTTTTTTATAAAAAAAAAAAAAAAAATTTGTCTTACCTCGAGGTAAAATACATATATTTGGTGATGAAAACAAAAATATTAATGATAAAAAATTATAAGAAAGAATAAATATTTTATCATCAAAAATATAAATTTTATCACTAAATATAATGTTTTACCAAATAAATATTTTCACTGTTTCATAATTTTAGTTACTTGTCACTTTTTTACTTAAGTTTAGCTTTACTTAGTTTATATATATTTTTAAAAATACTAAAAACATTTTTTAAAAACTTTTAAACTCTATTTATATATATATGAAGAAAAAAATAATTTTTTTTAATGTTTTAACAATAAAAAAATTATTATTTAATTTACTAAATAATAAACGTGACAAAAATTATGAGATAAAAAGAGTATCTTTCTTTTACTGCACAGGAGTTGTCACCTCCGAAGTTACAAAGGGGAGTTAGTTTTTTAATTTATGACAAAATTATCATTGCTTCTTTTTTTTTTCAACTCTATAATCAGGATAATTCAATGTATTATTTACTTCAAGTTCCATTAATCCCATTAAATGAAAATTAATAAAATCCAATAAAATTTTGAATGATGATACCATAAACCCGGTTCCATAAAAGTTATCACGGAATCGAAAAAATCCATTAATAATTACAAAAAATTGAGTAGTAAATTTTCTATTTTAATTTTTAATTTTTTTGAAACAATTGCTATTCAATTTCTCAATGATTACTAAGAGACTTTCCTGATTTTGTGATAACTCACTACAAAATCGGGTCTCTGGGATTACCACTCTAAATTTTCATCAATCCATATTCTTTTGTCCACAAGATTAGGGGTGGCAATAGGTCGTGTCAATTAGGCAAGGTACTATTTCTCGTGCCGTGCTGGGCTTAGTTTTTGAAGCCCACAGCACGGCACGGCACGAGGCACGGCCATAACATCTAATAAATTCAAAATTATATACAATTTTATATCACTAGAATAATGAGTCAAGAAGAATTAAATGATGATAAATTTGATATTTTAAGATTGGAGAAAATGAAAATTATTACCTTATTCTTAACATAATAACACGTGATCTACTAATTCATAAATTAAGCAACTTCACATAAAATGACACATTAATATAAATTAAATTAAACCTATATAAATATTTAAACAAAAAAAAAATGTCCTTTGTGAATTTTTAATTTAAATATTGAAGTTATAATTGCTTGATTTTAACATAATAACATTTGATTCAATAAACTAAAACACTAAGAGGAAATCGATTATTCTTTTTTTTAATCCACTGAATGAAACCTAATTGCATAGCTTGGTTAGGCAGTTCATCGTTCAATTTATAAAATCGTTTGTCTAGGAATTGGATAAGTTTTCTTTTTTATTTAAATGTCAAAAAGATTATAAAAATTATTTTTTTAATTATTGGTAATATTTTATGTCTTTCTAATTTTTAAAATTTCTAAGTTATTTTTTATATTTCACTCATTTTTAAGTCATTTCATCTTTTTTCTTTATTTTATATGTTGTTTTTGTAAGTTATTTATTTAGAAGATTTTTTTAAGTTGTAATTTTTAAGTTATTTTTTTATATTGTTGTTTTTGTTTAATTTCTAAGTTATTTGTAATATTTAACTTCATCAATAAAATGATTGTTTTTCTATACAATTATAAGTATTTAATTTAATATTTATAAATTTTTTTTACTATTTTCAACAAAAAAACAAAAAAAATCAATATATACCTATGAGGCTCATGAGCCGACACGGCACGACACGACCTAGTAGCCATGCGGGTCTTGGGTCATGCCGGACCGAGGTTTTTAAAAGTATGGCACAACACGAAAGAGAGAGAGAGGCACGGCACAACACAGCACGGTACAAAGGCACGGTGGGCCGCTTTGTGTGGGCTGTGAACCATGGGCCAGCATGGCACGGCCCATAGCCAACCCCCCTGCACAAGATCTCTTTAATCATGCATAGTGCCAAAGGGCCAAGCCCATTTTCTCATATGTGAAGCAGCTAACCGGTTTGGGCTCTCCATGTGCACCTTTTGCCCACTTTTATTTTCTTAGAATCTTTGGCCCACTTAAATGTTAGCCATAATTTGGAATTGATTTTCTTTTATGGGAGAATTTCGAATTAATTAACTTAATATATATGATTATATAATGTTTTCATTACTTTCTACTAATTACTAAAGCATCAAATTTAGTTGTACACACTTTTTTTAACGTGAAGCTTTTATGTTTGAATCTCTTCACACTCAAGTATTGCAATTTTATTCGAATCACTTGGTCTAGTGATTATCTTTTAAATTTTCCATATAAGAGACTTAAAATCGATCATCTTTTCTACCAATATACCAAAAAATATATATTTCAATTGATCAAAATAAATAAATAAGCATACTAATTTTAATATGTCAAATTTGAAATTTTCATAAAACCAAAAATTGATTGGTTTGTTAATAAGTGATATAAATTTGTTAACAAACATACATATTTCGAATTATCAATATATTTAAATAGCTTCACGACTTTAGTTGCAAAATTCATATTAAACAATAGGTGGCAAATAGTTTAGTTGGTAAAATGATTTCTGATCGAATCCCTCTTCCAATAGGCTTTGTTTGTTTCGTTATAAAATGATTTATGTCGTAATCGATTTTACACTGTAAAACCATTTACATGGAAATCCAATAAATAACAGCTCATAAATCCAATGGACATCCAATAAATAAACATTTGCCATCTATTGTTTAAAGTGGGTAGTGTGTTGATAAGTTGAGTATTGTGATAAATAAAACTTGATTAATCTGTAATGGTTTAAGACAGATTTAAAATCCTTACCAAACATCTCCATAGTAGCTAACAATCGATGATTACCCAAAAAAAAAAAAAAACCAATGTTATTTCTAACAATAGTCACTTTCTCCAATTTGTTCTTTTTTTTTAATAAAAAAACAAAAAGTTATTCATTCCTTAGCTTTGCATGCAGATCTGCCTCTTCATGGTTTAAAGATTTGGAACTGACAAAGTGGGCTACAGTTTTGCTCCCATAATATGTCTTTGGTTCGCACTCCATTGGTGGCATTGGCCTCTACAACCTTGTCAAATTTGATCCCACTGTTGTTAAGGCCATAAATCCACAATACATTGTTGACTACTTCAGGAGGAACAAAAAAGAAGCTTGTATTTCACTTGGTGGCATTGTCCTCGCCATTACAGGCTCCCCATCTCTAACTCTCCCCATCATTCAAATTCAGCAACAAAAAAAAATGACAAATAAATTAACCTGAATTACTACTAATCCATAAATTATTTTATTTTACTTTTTTTATTAAAAAAAAAAAAACTGATGCAGGAACCGAAGCATTATTTGCTGATGTTGGTCACTTCACAGTTAAGTCTATACAAAAAAGCATGTGTACTGTAACATACCCAGCTCTCCTTTTAGCATATACTGGACAAGCCTCCTTCCTTCGCAAGCACAATCACTTTGTCGCTGATACGTTCTTTAAATCTATACCACGTAAGAAAAATCCTTCTCCATATATACAATCGTGGGTTGTGTTCAGAGTTGAAAAATTCTCTAGTTTTTCAGGACAAATTAATTTTCCAAATGAAAATGCTTTAAAAAATTTCAAATTGGATTAATACATGTTATTGAGGTTTAGGGTTATTTTGTGATGCAGACACTTTGAATTGGCCAATGTTTGTGTTGGTGCAATCATAGCAAGCGAGGCTATGATTTCATCGACTTTCTCTAAAATCTAGCAATCTCTCTCGTTAGGGTGTTTCCCTCATGTGAAAATCGTCCACACATCGGCTAAATATGAAGGCCTAAGTTTAAATCCCAAAAGTCAATTACCTTCTTACGCTTGCTTGTGTTGGTGTCACTGTTGGTTTCAGGACCACTGCAAAGATGATGCGTATGGTAATCCTAAATTTTCTTCTCAATTCCTAATATTTGTTAGGAAAAAATTGGTTGAGATCTCCTAAGTTTCATAAATATTTCAATTTATTCTTGAGGTTTCAATATATGTACCTTTGTTGAACCTTACACTTTATAAATTGTTTCAATGTCATTCATTTAGATCAATTCCGATCAAATTTTCTCATTAAATTATGCATGTAAAACAAAAGCGTGCCATCACAAGAGCACAATTGGATTAGACCTAATTTTGCCTTTGGTGATGGCACATGTATTTTACACTAGTGATTTAATGTGTGTTTTGGTTGGAATTGATCAATGGAAAAGAAGACACTGAAATAATTTTGTAGACTTAAAAGTTTAATAGATTTTATGAAATAACCACAAGGTTACTGCTTTCAATCTCATATTCGTGAGTGATCAGATCATAAAGATTTTCTTTATAAATTCCCTAAGTCAGACAAAGATTGCTTGCCATCAACATATTCAAGGAAGTGAATTTAATACGATATTTGCAAACTGATCCCTGATTCCATTTTAACAATGAACTAAAAAAAGTTTGCAAATTGAAACCTCAAGAATAAATTAAGCATTTGCAAAAAACAAACACAACGAGTTTTCTTTATTTGTCTAGAGATGAGAATTAATTGAAACTAATTAATGTAACAATTTAATGCATGTAGGGATTGCAGTAGTGTTTGTGATGACCTTAACTTCATCTTTCTTAGTACTAATCATGATGATGATATGGAAATCCAACATTCTCTTTTGTTCTCATCATTGGTTCTGTTGAATTTCTCAACTTGAGTTCAGTCCTCTCCAAATTCAACCAAGGAGGATACTTACCTTTAGCCTTTGCCGCGGTTTTGATGACTATAATGTATGTTTGGAACAATGTGTATCGAAGAAAGTACTATTATGAGCTTGATCACAAGATCTCTCCTGAAGAGCTAAAGGAAATTGCAGCTGACACTAATCTTTATCGAATCCCTGGACTTGCTATGTTTTACTCAGAGCTTGTTCAAGGGATACCACCCATTTTTAAGCATTACGTAGCAAATGTGCCTGCATTGCACTCGGTACTCATTTTCGTCTCCATCAAATCTCTTTCCATTAGCAAAGTTCCAGTGGAAGAGCGGTTCCATTTCCGTAGAGTCAAACCAAATGAGCTGAATGTCTTCCGTTGCGTCGCGAGATATTGATACACAGATGTGTGCAATGAGCAAGAGCCGTTTGAGAAAATGCTTGTTGAGAAACTGAAGGATTTCATTTGACAAGATTTTTGGTTCTCTCCAGTTATAGGAGGCAACAAGATCAACAATGGGGAGAATTTTGAGAAGGATGGAGAATTGGATGATGGGTTAATTAAAGGTGAGAATGAACATGATCATGTAAATGTGGATGATGAAGAGATGAGATCAGAAGAGGCAATGGAGAGAGAAATTGAAGGACTGGAGAAAGCATGCCGCGCCAGTGTTGTTCACTTGATTGGTGAGAGTGAGGTGGTTGCAGGCAAAGGAACTGGAATTGGGAAGAGGATTTTGATAGATTACGCTTACAATTTCTTGAAGAAGAATTTGAGACACAGTGATAAATTGTTTGATATTCCTCACAAGCGCATGCTCAAAGTTGGAATGGCTTATGAGCTTTAAGAGAATCAAGTGGAAGGGTAAATTTGGGAGGTTCGTGATTTAAGTTGAAGAGCTGAATAATTTACAGTATAGCGTTCAAGGGAGAAAATTAAAGGGCAAGAAATAAATCATGTTGTAAGGAATAAAACTTAGTTACTGATATTATAAACCTAACAAAGAATAATACAGAGAATTGATTTATGGGGCAAGCTAGCTTTGTTGTCTCAATTATAAGAGGCAAGAGTTCCTTTTAGTCAATAGCAGCCCCAATCCACAAAATTGTTTGTTTCTTTGACATTGAAATGTAAAGTTTACTCTATACATAGGCTTTACGATATTCAAAGCCTACACTGAAATAAAAATTTCAACTTTTTGACACTATTTCTGTTTTATTACTCCACCTAAATGGCCTACTCAATTATACAAGACAAAAATAATTGTGCATCACAATTATATTGTGCAAGGGAGGAATAGATATCAATCTTTCCATTGTTTCATCAAATAACCTTTTTCATATGGGATACACTCACATGAACCTTAGCAATTATAAAACCTAAAAAATAGTGTTTCAACAATAAAATTTTATAGATTTTATTTTGGAGTCACAAAATTTATCATGCAAATATTACTTACTTGTTACATAAGTCACCATAATCGTGTCACATGAATCTTTCAAACTTTCAAACTTATTGTTTGATTATATCACAGCAAACATTTCAAAATGAATCACATGATTTTCACATCCAACCGAACAATCAATTTTTATATCATTTGTTTATTATAATAATCTAATTAAAAAAAATTGAATCTGAAGAGTCCACCAAATAAAAAGTTAATATATAATATTGGACTTTTAGAGAAAAAAAAGTTTTCGGTCTTTCTTACCATCTGACAATAGAAAATAGATTTAGCATTAGAAAATCTCATGGACAACTACTTTGTCTCTGAGTTTCTTCAGCTGCGTTGATCAAAAGTAGAATTGCTCTACTGTTTGATTGACTAAAAGGTTGGAACTCACGAGGTGAGGATGATTTGATCAATGGTTATCTGACACTGTGTGCAGGATAGACATGATGCATACGTACATTAAGGTACACTTTGCATTGCAAGGAACTGCTAGATATCACATGGAGAACTCATTATCCTTCATACATTTTCTATATCATGTTAACGATTACCCTTAAGTATGCTTCTTCTTTAATTACTATTTAATTTCAACGGCTACTGTTGCATGTTAATTGTGGAGTACGTTGAGGTACTGCTTTCGATTCTTTAAACTAAATATTTTTTTATGAATAAAAAAAATATTATGTTGGTGAATAAAGATTATGGATAAAAAAAATGACTCCGTGATACTTATTTGCATTCCCTGGGCAACCCTTTCAATTGGATCGCCAACAATTTAACAATATATGCTACTAAATAATTAAGGGTTGAAAAGCTCTCTACTTAGTACAGGAATTAAGTGCATTCTCTTTTAGTCAATAGTGTTTGTGTTTGAATACGTTTGTTAATGACTTAAAGTAATGAATAACAACACAATATATGAAGACAATTAAGCTAAGCCTAGTCCGGATGGAAATAAAGTTAAGGGTATTTTTGGATTCAATTTTCAATTTTAAAAAATAAAATTAGAAAACATTTTTATGATGTTTTCGGAAGAAAAAAATATATTTGAATAACTATAACTTGAAAATGGTTTTAAAAAACAAAAAACTGTGAAAAATTGTTTGGATAATTTATCTTGAAAATAATTTATGAGTATTCTCATCTAAAAATAATTTAAGCTAAAAACTAAAAACTAGATAAATTTTTTTTAAAAAAAAAAAACATAGCAATAGAAAGTTGGACGTTGCTCTCAAGCTTCATCCTCATTTTTTTTTTCTCTTCTTCTTCTTCCTCTTCTTTTTCTCCTTAAAAATCTGGATCTTCTTCCTTTTCTTCTCTTTCTCCTTTTGTTGTTCTCCTCATCTTTCTTCTTATCCTTCTTCTTCTCTCCCTGACAGATCTGGATTTCGGCTCGCGATCATAGTAGCGCCGCCACAGCAACACTGCAGCAATTCTGCCACAGCAACACTGCAGCAGTTCCGACTTCTTCCGCTAGTGTGCCAAATGGGACCATTCCAACTGTCGATTCCTTATCTATTTCTTGGAGGGTGGCGTCGGCCATATCCTTCTCCCCGACGATCACTTACTGTCCGACACCAACCGTTGACTTGATCGGCAATACTTCCCTTGGAATCTCCATTGACATTCCAAAAAATAATGAGATAAATAGAACTTTTTCTATTTGGGTAACAAGAAAATGGAGAGGAAAAGATATTAGAAAAAATGAAAACCCAAAACTCTTTTTGAAAATACTTAAAATGAGCTTTCAGTTTTAAAAAAAAACTTATTTTGAAAATAGTTTTTAAAAACCATCTTAAAACTGATACCCAAACATAATTTATGATTTTGAAAATTATTTTCAATTTTTAAAAACCCAAAACTTTTTTTAAAAACTCCAAGCAAACATCACAATTCACAAGTACCTACTACCTAGGTTTTCACCATTTGTTGCCTGTCTCTCCTTGTATCATCCGATCTCTTCTTTTGTAAGTATCTAAAAGAGATCAGACAGTATCTTTCATATCGTTGAACAGGTCAACAACTCCGAATTAACGACAGAAACCCTAAGGGAAAAAAAGGCCTCATTAATCTTTACTCTCATAAATACTTCTCTTTTTTCCTTTGTCTCCATCCTAAAGGCTATATATACAAATAACATCCAATTTAGGACTTTGACATTTGAGCCATCCTCACTTGCAGGAACTAGGAATATGATCCAAATCCAATTGAATTATATATATACTATACATAAAGAAGAAAAAAAGGCAGCATGATCGAGACTTGATGGTCCCCGGACCTAGGGTTTCCAAAGAAAAACAAAGTAACCTACCCCTGCCTGGACAATTATAACCTTCTAAATATTAATTACATGAGTAACTGAATAAACAGTAATAAATGGATGGTAATTTCTATGCATGCATCACATATATAAGAGTGTAGCATTTGACAAACTACAACATCAGCAAATTAAGGGTATATCTTAGTTTTTTTTTTTTTTTGATCTGTAATGGGTATATCTTAGTTTTACTTGTACATAGAGACACCCACTAGTTTGCTTAATTAATTGGTAACTAGAACTTGGACAGACCCTATAATTTCTATTTTTCTTGTTTTCTTTACTTTTTTTTTTTGGTTTAGGGAGAGAGAGAGAGAGAGAGAGAGAGAGAGAGAGAGAAGTCAAAATCTATAACAAGTCACCAATTAATAGACTGCAAAGGATTATTTAGTAAGAACATTTATATGTATATGCATCTAATTAGTAATTATATTCTCATATCATATATTGATGTTGGATCTAAATTCTGTAAAAGGATGTGGTCACTAAATCATGAATAAACCTCAGTACAGAGAAAAGAGATTTCGATTATGCAATAAAACCAAAGAAAAGTGATAATTATACTAACCATCTAGCTTAATATTGTATTGCTCAAACCCAATAGCTTTTTAGCAAACTTACATAATGTTAAATGGAATTGGAAATAGATAATTATAAATTAAGGTCTTACCCTTCTACCCAGATGAGATCATGAACCCTCTGAAGTCTGAAGTGATATATCTCATCAATTAGAACCTTCCAATCACTCGATTCAGTTCGAAAATTAAATCAAGTTGCAGGGCAGGAGAAGTAGAATTGGCAAAGATCTAAAGTTCGTTCAAACCATGCAAACCTTATTTCTTGATTCATATAAATACTCCCAATTATTGTAAGTTCATCTTTTTTATAAAACTGCCTGCAATAAAGTTCAAAAATTGAGATGGGCACACAAGTATTAGCAATCTAATTCACATAATTAACAGTCATACACAAAAGCAAACCTGAAATTGATTCTTAAGTTGAAAGTTGAAACAAGCCAAAACATCTAAATTAAACATCTCCGCTCATATGGTCATGCTATTATGTTATAGTTATCATAACCTAGAAAGCAGAAATAATTACCATATGCTTTCAAATCATTCAAAAGGCCTGGAGAAAGAGCTATTACTCCTATGATTAGTCACATTCAAATTCAAAGGCGCCGAAGAGTGAAACCCAGATTTCCTTTCTTGTTCATCATGATTTTCTTCGCTGTTGCCAGTCTTATTTTGGTTAGCTCTCTCTCCGTCCTGCTCCCTATATCTATGCAAATACCTTTTCAATTGCTCGGCGTAGTTATCAAACCCTAGATTTGCAAGAGCCCAACAAATGTCATCCCCGTTTACAGTCTTGCGCTTCTCCTTGTGACACTTATCCGATGCTTCGCCAGTAACAAAGCTAATGAACTCAGATACACATTCTTGCATAGTTTCTTTAGAATCTTTGGAGATTTTGGCGTTAGGAGGCAAAATCTGCTTCATGATCCGCCCAATATTAGCTATTGGAAGCAACTGATCTTGCTCCTTCACCGCACCTTCCTCACCAAAGCCACTACTAGCACCTGCAAAGTTGTACTTATTATTATCATCCATCTCTAATAAAGAGAAATTTAATATCCTCTCAAACACAAACACGTCACTCCAACAAGTACTACCTCGTTGTTATATAGATATATGTATGTGTGCGCGCATATCATAAAAAATAGTAAAAGTTTTGTAAACTGACATGGCATTTTCACAGCATAGACCTAGTCAAATAGTTGAGACATGAGACATAATGACAGTCAATTTTTCAATGTTTATATGAGTTAAGAGAGATTTTTACTTAAACTTGATTCATAAGATTTTCATAGAAGAGAGTTAGGTACTTTTCGAGAGAGAGAGAAAATTTATCTTATTTCTCTTTCAATTTGATGTTGAAAATATTTTTGTTTTTAAAAAATTTCATGAATCTAGGCAAGATTTTTTCATGAGGTTAATCTTCTTTTTTATTGTTGTTTTTTTTCCTTCTTTCCTATGTAAACATGGCGGCTTACAGGGCTTGTGGGAGAAATTTAATCCCTAAAACGCTTTAAGAAAAAGATTCAAAACTTATCCATTATACAGACAATGGTCCCCTCACTTCGTCCTTATTAATCTTTAATGCTCTCAATAAGTTTGAACTAAGTGTGTTTAAATAATGCTGCAATTTTTGAATTTGTGGACTACATTTGTGCACGTATGCTTGCTACAGTGTAAATACAACCAAACTAGACCTAAAAAGAACCAATTAATTATAATTAAAAACCTAATGTTGGATTACCTACTACTAATTAAGGTTTGTACATAAGATTATGTCACACATCTAATCAAATCTTGTAAGGACATGAAAGGGTCCTTGAACCCTGGGCATCCATATAAAATGGCACAAAGACAAATTACCCTAAGATTGCTATTTAATTATAGGCTACATAGAATTGACATGTGACATTCAATGGTTGATCGACTAGTGTGAATTAAAAAATATTTTATTTTATTTTATGCAAATTAATTAATAGGTAATGATCTTGATCATTATGTTTGTTAAACCATTCCCACACTCAACACTATAAAAATGAATCTTTTAATTTGATTTATGTTAGATAATGATCTATCTATATAGTACTGAAACATCGGTTTAAAGTTAATTTAACTTTAAAAAACTGATATTTTTATGTAGTCACACCCTAATTAGATTCTTAATTATACATATTAAATCAAATATCATTTAAGGATCAAAGATTCGGGAGAAAAACCAGAGAAAAAATATGAAAATAATTAAATTGAGGAAATATTCGATGCACCCTTTTAATAATGAGAAAGTATACCATGTCATCTTTAATTGTGAAATTCAAGTCGTTTCTTTAAAATGGTTTCTCTCAAAAGATAGAAATAGTTGATTCGTTGTTAATTATTTTATGTCTAGATTAGGTTTCTTTTAATTCGTGTAAATAAATCCGAAGCATGACACGAGAAATTAAACATTTAATAACTAATTATGATTTGATTAAGTAGCCTATGAATGGCAAAACATGTGCAGTAAAGGACCACATAACCCAAAGAAGCTGCCAGGTTAAGAGTTACCCTAGGCATATAGTAAATAACTTGTTTTATTTATTTTTAGAATCACAACCTTTTTTTTATTAATTTGAATTGTATTATTTATTATTTCAATATCAATGTGTTCTTCATTGTGCATATATGGATAATAAAATGTACATTGTTAAGGAATATATCCGCTTTCCAATTTAATATTGAGGATAGATCTTGACATATGTTCCAAGGTTATTGCTAAACGCAAAAGTCACAACTTAGGTAGCCGATCTTCTGCGCCTAACGTTTTAATTAATGTCTGCCTGAAACTAGTGCTTAAAAGGACATACTCTATGTTCTGTGGTCCATGCATATGCTTAAGTAAACTATAATACACACTTTGCTATGGTCATTAGGCAATTGTGAACCAATAGCAGAGGAAGAAAAGCAATAGAAAACACACACACGGCATGTGGTGTTTTTCTTTGTTATAATATTCCTTATCAGTCATAGGGCCTTTCTGGTTTTTTTTTTTTTTTTGTGTGTGGAATTTGGAGTATGTTTTCTTTGGTTTCTTGGTGTCGAGCTTGGTTTGTAATTAAATTTTTTTGAGACGTTTTATCAACAATATTCAATTTTGCCTTTAAAAATTAAACTTAAATACCTTTATTATTATTTTTTTAAAGAAATTGATAAGCAAGTAGGTTATCTTACGTACTCGTAAGGGAGTATTGAGTACCAGCACACAGAGTGAATTTGGAATAGCCTCCACCGCATCTATGTCGAGGCTGAAGCTAAAGACCACTCCATACTCTGTGTGATGAAAATTTAAATTTAACACCAACAAACGCCTATGAAAAGATTCGAACCCAAATATTTCGTGGTGGATCTTAGAACTTTATATATGCTAAAGCTTGCAAAGAAATCAATTAACCTCAAAAGGTAATGTAAGTATAATAAATCAATATTGCAGCAACTGAAAACCATAGAGATATATATATGGCATTCTTCTTTAGTGATGGACGCTTAGTCATTGCAAAATCATAAAATATACTATTTGATTTGGATTGTGATTAATTGTTTAATTAGAGATAACATGATCATAAAATATATTATTTGATTTGGGTTGTGATTAATTGTTTAATTAGAGATAACGTGATTATGATGATAACTTACCTATGATCTTAAGTTTGAACTTAAGGATTCTCCATCATTAATTACTAATTAATTAAGCAAGTGGGTTGATCAGGCACTTAATCTCTTCAAAAAGACTACTTGAACAAACCCTAATTGATTAAGGTTTTTTTATTTTATTTTATATAATATATATGGTACTTTTTAAGGACGACCATTGAGAAAGTTACACATTCTGTTCCTCTTTTTTTAGGGATACCTTCCCACTTTCGTTGAGATTCTTCCCTCCATCTGCTCTAGTGGGTATCTTATAAGCTATACTGATCTTCTTCTTCTTTTTTTTTTCTTTTTTTTTATCGAAATCTATTGAGTTCGTACAGTAAGTTGTCGACCAAATATATAAAAGTCCAACTTCTAAGTAATAGTAAAATGGTACTTCCTTCGCTTTCTTTAGTTTTTTTTTTCTTTTTTTTTCCCACCCAACTTATGATTTGCCTTCTTTCGAAATACTTTTTATTTTCTTCTTTTTTTTTATTTATTTTATGTTGCACTGTCAATTGAAAATTCCTTAATTAGTGGAATTTTAGGAGGGCTCGAAAACGAGTACAACCAAAATATTTTGCTCAGTCATGATACTAATGAACAACACTTTAACTCAGATGACTTAAAAATTCAAAATCAAAATAATTTGGATGATCCAAAAATCAAAATTCAAACCAAACTAAAATGACTTAAAAAAGGTTGAAATACAAGTAGAATCATTAATAGGTCGATATAGAAAATTTGTCACTACAGACACCAACACACACATACCTTGGTTAGGGACTTATCCTTGATGATTGATGAGAAGGATTATTATTTGTTGGTTGGTGAATCTTTTCTATCCTGAATTCTTTGAGTCTATAAGGTCAAGCCATCAGATACTCCAAAAGTTGAAAATACATCATCAAATACTCCAAAAGGAGGATTGTTGTGTAGGTGGGTAAAGATTAAATATAGATTATATCATCGCTATAAATCGAAGTATATTAAGTGCATTGAAATATTGAGTTTGATCTCAAACCAACAACTCTCCTTTATAAATAAAAAAGACTGTTGTGTGGATTAATAGAGATTAAAAATTAAAATAAATTAGATCGTCGTTGTAGATAAAAAAAAACTTTCAAATGAGAATATTGCAACTATCACTGTAACAAAAATAATTTTATTTGCAAAATATTAGAGGCGGGTCAAACTATGAGCATCTATGATCAGTTCGATTATGATTTGTGTTGGACTCTGAAATCTCACACTCAAATGGGCTATAAACTGTTATAAATCTTTGAAGTTACGTCTGACACTTTAATTTTTTTTACTCCAGAGCCTGACATTAACAATTTAGTACTGCTTAGAAAAGAGGGGATGCAGAAGCAGGAATTTGGTGTGTGAAAAAGAATCCGAGTCAATCAATCATTTGTTTCTAAATTGTGAGGTGGTGTGGAGAGTTTGGAGTAGATATTCTCTGGCGGAAGGTTTTTTGGGTTGCCCTTATTCTGTTCAATGCCGTACCTTTGATACAATGGGGAGGATATATTGTGCCCAAGTCAGTTGATAAAATATTGTGTTCAAATAATCAAGCTCCTGAGTCAGCTCCATCATCACATGCCTCAAAGCTTTATTCTCCAACTCCATCACACAGTGTTTTTGTTCCAAATAGGCACACCTTTGAGGAATCCCATTGTTTTTCCTCTCCAGTATTCTCTTCTTATTCACCAAATCTAGTATATGTTCTTCCTTCTTCATTCGTGATTTCTTCGCGTGTTCTTGATATCGTTTCTTTTTGTTTTCTTTCTCGTCCATTATATCAATATTCTGCAGAATGTTCAGATGCACCTCAAATTCAAATATGAAAAAAAAAACGACATGATTTATAAAGTAAAAAGGAAAAGAAACATCTATACAATATCTCATACTTTGTTGCTTTACAATATAAATTATTGGCATAGTTTAATTTATTTTTTTTCATTTGCCAATCACAACATTACACTTGGAAAAACCAGTACGAGGAAGGGGAAAAAGAAAAGGCTGAGGGGGCACATGCTACAATGCTAGTAACACAACTGCTGAGTAATTATTGAGTCGCTCGGGTGCGACATGTCAGATTCGCACTCATCCAGTTACAAGAACATACCTCTGGGTTAAATTTTATTTTTAAATTAAATTTTCTTCACTTGAGAAAAAAATAAAAACATAGGCAAGCAAGGGTAAGTTCTTCGTTTTCTACCCTCCTTTTTCTTTTCTTCAGTGAGTATTATTGCAAAAATATGAAGAGAAGATAAGAGATTACCTGGAAGAGAATAACGATATGCACGAAAGAGAAGAGATTAAGAACAGCCCCTAAAGCCCCAATTTAATTGCACATTAAACTCCAAAATAGCTTCAAATAAAACAGAGAAATAACAAACAAAGATGGTTAAGTCCAAATCAGAATATAAATAAAAATCCTTTTGATTACCATAAATCATATACAGCATAATCAATATTACCTTACCTATAGTACGTTCAGGCGATAGAGAGAATTAGTGAATGAAGAGGGAAGTGTTACCTCACCTACAATACATTCAGGCGATTGATTATGCTGTATATGATTAGCATAAATCATAACAGCATAATCAATGTTACAGGAGATAGAGAGAATTCGTGAATGAAGAGGGAGTGAAATTTCAGAGAGAGGAGAGAGGGTTCATGTAGAGAAGGAGATTTAAGAGAGAAACCAAGAATAATTTGAGAGCAAGGAAAAGGAGATATTAGAGCAGGAGTAAGGTGAGAGGGAAGACAAGAAGATTTCATAGAGAAGTTTTTCAAAACTTTTGAGAATTAATGAGCTATCTTGTGTATTGAATGTATTCTCTTTTTTTTTTTTTTTTTAAATGCTCATTGAAGTGGTTTATATAGCCCTCGACTTATATGGCCGTTAGAGACTGACCTGGTAGGTTTGAAGCATTAAATACTCATGTCTCGCGTCTCAAACGGTCATATTTTCGAATTACCAGTTGACTGGGTCCTTGTACCAGTCGACTGGGTCAAGTGAAAAATGTTTACTTTTAGGCTTAGGGAGAGTACCAGTCGACTGGGTGAAGTTGCCAGTCGACTAGGTGAAGTTGCCAGTCGACTGAGTTTTTAGTACCAGTCATTTAGGAACTTATTGCCCCATATCCCAATCAATTGGTATGTGAAGCCAGTCGACTAGGTTGTCCTTCAACCCAATTTTTATGTTTCAAAACTGTTTTTGACTTGAGACTTTTGTATAGTTGGTTTTGTTAAAGTCTTTTTGCAAAATGAGTCACAGATCAAGCTATGTAACTGAACATGAGAGATTTACAATTGTTTTAATTACCTTAATGCCTATTCTAGATCTTCTATCTTGTTGCGATGTATAAATCGAGTTGAGTTCTTGCACCTTGTTTCTGTACCGAATGCTTTTAATGCATAAACACTTAGATAAAACTGTTAGTGCAGTTAAAGCAATATTTTGTCATTTATTAAAATCAAATATGGGTCAACAATCTCCCCATTTTTTTATGATGACAAAACTAATGAGAAAAACAGTTTTTAAAAGCTAAGTGTTGGTTTTTAGAAAAATTTGGGTAGAGTCTCCCCTATTTTTCGGATAAAAGCTAACTTATTAAGCATTCAAAACATAGTTTATAAACAGTTATCTCAACTCAACCAAGCATGCATTTCTATAATACATTTGTCAAGGTGATCGGAGCAAAGCTCCCCCTAAATCTATGCTCTATTTTAAGTTTAAATTGATTTTTCTCTTTTTCTTCCCCGTTTTGACAACAGCAGAAAAGGGGGTGCAAACTCAAAAAATAACCAACTTGGATATCAAAGACAGGAAGATAATGCAAAAACTAGGCATTATTCGGAGTTAAAAAGACTTCTCGGGAAGAACTGAAAGTTTCCACACTAGCATAAGTAGTTAAAGCATATTGCGGAGTATGAATGGTTTAAACCAAGTAATCATATAGCTCAAAAGTAAAGCAAATATATGAACCATAAACTAGATAACTGAAAAGTAGGCAATATATACAAGCATCCATACATCATAGGCTTATAGAAGCTGAATATCGAGTATAATCATAAAAAAATGTATGATAAAACATGAAATGTTCGTGCTAAAACTATCTAAGAGCTATACAAACGAAATCTAAATGATAGACCTAAGGAGCTTAACGAGTGGGAGAGTCGGAGTTGTCATTGAAGATATCTCGAATCTCTGCCAATAAGCCTTTTGAGTGCTCTCGAAGTAACTCAAAGTCATCCCTGAGGGTGCCGATGTCACAATGCATTTGTGCAATATCAGTCCGCACCGACTGGAAGCTCTGGTCGACAGAAGAGCTCAAGCTCTAGTCGACAGAAGAGCTCAAGCTCTGGAAGCCTGTCTGCATGGACAACTGGAGGCTCAAAATAGCCTGTAAGACGTCGTCATATCTAGCTTTACTACCGCTAAAGCCACCATGTCAAGCAAGCTATGGACTCGGGTCAGTGTCCATGGCAGTGGGAGGATCTACATCATCAGGAACTGCATCTTCCTCCTCGTTGCTATCATCACCATCATCGATCCGTATGTTCCTCCCTGTCTTTGAGAATATTATCTTATCTCGGATCATGCACCCCATCTTCTTCAGAGAAAAGACATTGATGATGTCCTTGGGGTCAATGTCCTAAGCTTCTGAGGCGGGTAGAGGGGCACAAAAGTTTTGGAGGATTAGGTTGATGAGCATCCCGTAAGGAAGGTACCTAGAGTCACTCACTTCGCCGTTTATCATGTTGGCGAGCAGTAAGGGGTAGATATTGAAGTGGTGTCTAGTTTTGAGATACCAAATCAATACCACATCTATCTTCGAGAGATAGCCCAGACTCTCGAGTCATGGGTAGATGGGCCAACTCACGATGAGATTGAACAGCTTCAAGTCGAGGGGCATGTCACTACAGGTATGAAAAGTAGTGGGTCTAAAGATGTAGTTAGGGTCTCCCTTAACAATCTGTCATGCTTCCTCATAATCAAAATTGTTCGTTCACCTGTCCAGACTCCACTGGATCCCTTCCATGGGGATTCTCAATATGCTAACTAAGAGGTCAGTATTCACCTCAAACTCAACGCCCATAACGTTGGTTTTAAACCGAAAAGCCAATGCACTCGGTTTCATCAAGTTGACGTAGAATTGGTGAGCAAGCCGTGGATTAACTTTTTGGTGCATCTTAACAAATTGAGTCAAGTGTATGGCTTCAAAGGCAGGCATAATATCAAAATTTTCATAACGGATAGAGTTGAAGTCGACGAATCTACCCGTTATGATTTTCTTGTGGCATATAATGGAATTATACATGTTCTTTGCTCGACGAACCAACTAGCCCTTTCCCCTTTGTGTCTAGACCCGTGGATTTCTTAGAGCATGGCTTTGTAGGCGCATTGGGTTCTCTAGAGGTGTATTTCCCTCGGATTCTCTCAGACATTTGGAAAAAAAAAACGTTTTTAGAGAGAGATTTGAGAGACTTTGGGAAATGTGGATTTTTCAACCTTGAAAAGTTGAAAAATGGATGATTTGGGGTATGATTGAAGGTTGTATGGTGTGGATTTGAGAGATTTTTGGTTGAAATAACGAATTTTCTAGAGAGAGAAAACTTGGGGTTTTCAAAAATGCCGTGAAATCTGAAAAATCTAAAGAGACTGCTTATAGAATCGTGATACCAGTCGACTGGGTTAGGGTACCAGTCGACTGGGACCTTCTAGATTTGGGAATTTTTTGACATACCAGTCAACTAGGTTGGGATACCAGTCGACTGGGTAAACTAGTAGAGAGACACCAGTCGACTGGATGTACCATACTAGTCGACTAGGTGGATCACCAAAATTTCAAATTTTTTGCTCCAAACAGTATCTTGTAATACCAGTCAACCGGGTATTCATATTAGTCGACTGGTAAAATGGACAGTGTGAAACTAGTCGACTAGGTATCCCTTACAAGTCGACTGGGGTTATTGAAAATCTTGCTCCAAGTATTCTCGTGTAATACTAGTCGATTGGTTCCTTGAACTAGTCGACTGGTTGAATTGGCAGTGAGTTACCAGTCGACTGGGGTTATGTTACCAGTCGATTGGGTCCTTTATGAAACTTAAAATTTTGAGCTCTAGCTTAGAATTTTAGCACGAATTTGTTTATCTATGCCATCTTGAGTGAGAGATATATTAATTTAGAGTTAATACTCATTCACTAGATGTCAATTTATGTATATTATGAATGTGAATGCAATCAAACATACAGATTATCATAGTCTTTCAAACCCGTCAATAGTCTAATCTTATAAAAACTAAATTATCTTCACTTAAGGATTTTGTAAAAATATCAGCTATTTGATCTTCTGAGGGAATTAATTCTAGTCTAATATCACCCTTTTGAGCATGTTCTTTTATGAAATGATGCTTAATTTCTTTGTGTTTGGTTCTAGAATGCTGAATAGGGTTTTTGTTCAAGTTGATGGCACTAGTGTTATCACAATGAATTGGAATACCTTTAAAGTTCATGTCATAGTCTTTTAGTTGTTGTTTCATCCACAACAATTGTGCACAACAACTTTCGATAGCAACATATTCCGCTTCGACGATAGATAGTGCAACCAAATTTTGTTTCTTAGAAAACCAAGAGGTTAACATTGCACCTAAAAATTAGTATTTACCACTAGCACTTTTTCTAGAGTGCCATAAGCCTAGGTTTTGAGTCCCTTGTAAGTACCTTAGAATTCTTTTTATAGCAATTACATGTGATTCCTTGGGATTAGCTAGAAATCTAGAACACATGCATACATTGAACATTATATCAGGTCTACTTGCAGTTACATAAAGTAAAGCTCCTATCATGCTTCTATAATTTTTAGTATCTACATATTTACCTCATTAATCTAGGTCAAGTTTTGTAGAGGTGCTCATAGAAGTGCCAATTGACTTTGAGCTTTTAGGTATCCTGCAATCCAAATGAACTGATGGTCCTCGATTTATCAAGTGAGCTGTTGTGCTAACTGCATCGGCCCAAAAAGTTTCTGGCAACCCAGTATGCAACCTCATACTTCTAGCATGCTCATTGAGGGTCATGTTCATGCGCTCAACCATGCCATTCTGTTGTGGTATCCTGGGAATAGTCTTCTCCATTCTAATCCCATTAGCAGCACAAAATTCTCTAAAACCCCCATCTATGTACTCTCCACCATTATCAGACCTCAAACATTTTACTTTTAAACCTGTTTCAGTCTCAACCATGGCCTTCCATTTCTTAAAGGTCTCAAATACTTCAGATTTATTTTTCAGAAAATAAACCCATACCTTCCTGCTTGAGTCATCAATAAATATGATATAATACCGCGAACCTCCAAGAGATGCAACCAGGGAAGCTCCCCACAAATTTGTGTGTACCAACTCCAATTTTTCAGACTTTGAAGTTCTGCCTCCTTTCAAGAAGTTGACCTTTCTCTGTTTCCCAAGAATGCAGCTCTCACACAAATCAAAGTCAAGGGATTTCAACTCTGAAAGTTTCCTTTTAGACATCACTTTCATCCCTTTTTCGCTTATGTGACCAAGCCTGCGATACCATAGGTTTGTATCAACTTTTGCATCAACCACTGCAATAGTATTTCTCACACTTGAGGTCATGTACAGAGTACTCGTTTTTGTTCCACAACCCACTACTATGGCTCCCTTTGTAATCTTCCAAGTACCAGCCCCAAATGTCACCGTGTGACCTTCAGCATCAAGCTATCCTACAGAGATCAAGTTCCTCATCAATTTTGGAACATGTCGCACTTTCTGTATCAACCACACAGACCCATTCAACAATTTAATGCGAACGTTTCCCATACCCACAATATCCAAGGCTTCTCCATCAGCCAAATATACCTTCCCAAAATCACCTGTCACATAGTGCTCCATGATTTCTCGGTGTACAGTGGTATGGAAAGAAGCTCCTGAGTCCAAAACCCAAAAGTCAATAGGACTGTCAACAAAAAGTAATAGGGCATCATGTAGTTCTTCTATCACAGCATTTGCAGCATCGTTCTCATTCCTTTTCTTCTGCAGTTCTCTATAATTTTTCTTAAAGTGGCCAGTCTTGCCACAATTCCAGCATTCCATTTGTCGTCCAGATCTGGATTTACTCCTACCTCCTCTTCTGGATTTTGATCTACTCCGATTGGAATTTCTATCTTGTGCTCTACCTCTTGTCTCAAGATTTAAAGTGGAGCCAGAACCTGAGGTTTCACCCGTATCTCTCCTGCGAACCTCCTTGCTTAAAATCAAATCCCGAATATCTTCATATTTGAGTTTATTCTTCCCTGCAGAATTACTCACCGCCATTCTCATGGCTTCCCAACTGTTTGGCAAAAAAGCCAAAATAATTAAAGCACGGGTTTCATCATCAAAATCAATCTCAATAGAGGACAATTGATTAACAATTGTATTGAACTCATTCAGATGCTGCGCAACAGGGGTACTTTCCAGCCATCTTCAAATTGAACAATTTTTTCATCAGATGCACTTTATTGTTAGCCAACGGTTTTTCATATATACTGGACAAAGCCGTCATCATATCCTTGGTGGTCTTCTCCTTCATAACATTGTGCGCAACTGATCTTGATAGAGTTAATCGAATAACTCCTTGTTATCAAGAAGATTCCATTCATCTTCTTTCATACTGTCTGGCTTTGCCCCTAACAGAGGCAAATGTAATTTCTTCCCATAGATATAATCCTCGATTTGTATCCTCCAATACCCAAAATCTGTGTCATTGAATTTCTCGATTCCTGTCGTATTTCCTTCTTCTCCGGCCATCGCTCCCACTCAAAAACCGATAGCTCTGATACCAGTTGTTAGGGTTAAACTACCGTATCCCTACGGATCTTGATATGCGAATATAGAGAAGAAAATAGAAATAAATCAAAGACAAACACACAACACACAGATTTATGTGGTTCACCCAAACTCGGGTTACGTCCACAGAGTTGCAGCGATTTCACTATATCTTGAAGAACAATACAAGGAGGTCTCACCCCTAGACACTCCTCACAGTATTCACAAAAAAAAAAAAAAAAAGATAGCTCACTCACTTACCCAAAAGAATAAGATGAAACCCTTATATTTTCAGGTTAAAATAAAACAGATACCAAACAGTGCTGAAAACACAAGATTGGACCCAAAAAAAAAACCCACCAGGCTTCACACATAGCCTAACATATTCTGCATGTATGTGCAAGCTAATTTGGTACAGGAAGCTAAAATCGAAAGCTGAGCAAACCCTCCAGAGTTCTGTAAATCCTTAAATCACTAAAATTTAAATGAGATGCTGAATTGCAGCTATGCTTGGGACTTGCATGTTATCCCTCTAACTTTTGTGGGGTTTGTTGGGATAATCCAACAACCTACACATAAATTAGTTTTTTTTTTTAATTGTTTTCAGCTTCATATTCATGAAAGAAAAAAAAAATAGGTAAAATAATATGTTTGCATAGCTTCTGGTTTTTGACAGCAGAATTGTTTGAAAACTTTACCAAGCAGGCACTAAGTGGGGTGTGTGAGAAGGAAGGAACTTTCCCACATTACATTCTCTTTTCCAAATTTTCAGTGCAAAAATACCACTACTATTCTGTCTTACTCTTTCTCACATTATTTATATTCTATTTTTAGTAATTGAACAAACAATTTAAAAGAATCATTTTTAAGAAGAACGTCAATATTGAAGAGTTTATGAAATGATTTTTATTTTATACAAGTAGAAACTAGACCAAACACTTCAATTTAAAAGGTTTATGAAATGGTTTATATTTTTAATAAACTTAATTTTTGTTAAAAAAACTGTTTTCATTGAAAACACTAAACAGTTTATAGTTTTATATTTGTTTTATCATAACTATTTGTAAAACCATAAACCCTTTTTATGTACTTTGAGTTTATGCTAAATTAATATTTGCCATACCATATTTATCATTGAATGAAAATATACACATATGGGCATAGATTATTCTAATGCACTAGCAGTACTTAATAAGAAACAATTGCTTGATGTATAAATCATCTTTGACATAGAGGAAGATTCCACCAATAAGCAGGAAGAAAATGAGAGATTGAAGCTTCCATTACATTAATACATGTTTTGGGTTTCTTCCTCCCTAACTAATTAGCAGATATATATAATTTAGTTTCACCTGTGAGATTATTTATCAAAAAAGCCATAGACATAAATAGGATTATGCTCATTGAAGTGGTTTATATAGCCTTCAACTTATATGGCCGTTAGAGACTGACCTGGTAGGTTTGGAGCATTAAATACTCATGTCCCGCGTCTCAAATGGTCATATTTTCGAATTACCAGTTGACTGGGTCCTTATACCAGTTGACTGGGTCCTTGTACCAGTCGACTGGGTCAAGTGAAAAATGTTCACTTTTAGGCTTAAGGAGAGTACCAGTCGACTGGGTGAAGTTGCCAGTCGACTGGGTTTTTAGTACCAGTCGTCTAGGAACTTATTATATCATATCCCGATCGATTGGTATGTGAAGCCAGTCGACTAGGTTGTCCTTCAACCCAATTTTCATGTTTCAAAACTGTTTTTGACTTAGAGACTTTTGTATAGTTGGTTTTGTTAAAGTCTTTTTGCAAAATGAGTCACAAATCAAGCTATGTAATTGAACATGAGAGATTTACAATTGTTTCAATTACCTTAATGCCTATTCTAGATCTTTTGTCTTGTTGCGATGTATAAATCGAGTTGAGTTCTTGCACCTTGTTTCTGTACCGAATGCTTTTAATGCTTAAACACTTAGATAAAACTGTTAGTGCAGTTAAAGTAGTATTTTGTCATTTATTAAAATCAAATATGGGTCAACAATCTCCCTATTTTTTATGATGACAAAACTAATGAGAAAAACAGTTTTTAAAAGCTAAGTGTTGGTTTTTAGAAAAATTTGGGTAGAGTCTCCCCTATTTTTCGGATAAAAGCCAACTTATTAAGCATTCAAAACACAGTTTATAAACAGTTATCTCAACTCAACCAAGCATGCATTTTTATAATACATTTGTCAATGTGATCGGAGCAAAGCTCCCCCTAAATCTATGCTTTATTTTAAGTTTAAATTGATTTTTCTCTTTTTCTTTCCCATTTTGACAACAGCAGAAAAAGGGGGTGCAAACTCAAAAAATAACCAACTTGGATATCAAAGATAGGAAGATAATGCAAAAACAAACTTGTATGCAAAAATTAGGCATTATTCGGAGCTGGAAAGACTTCTCGGGAATAACCGAAAGTTTTCACACTAGTATAAGTAGTTAAAACATATTGCGGAGTATGAATGGCTTAAACCAAGTAATCATATAGCTCAAAAGTAAAGAAAGTGTACGAACCATAAACTAGATAACTGAAAAGTAGGCAAATATATACAAGCATCCATCCACCATAGGCTTATAGAAGCTGAATATCGAGTACAATCATAAAAAAATGTATGATAAAACACGAAATGTTCATGCTAAAACTCTCTAAGAGCTATACAAACGAAATCTAAATGATAGACTTAAGGAGCTTAACGAGTGGAAGAGTCGGAGTCGTCATTGAAGAGATCTCGAATCTCTGCCAATAAGCCTTTTGAGTGCTCTCGGAGTAACTCAAAGTCATCCCTGAGGGTGCCGATATCACAATGCATCTGTGCAATATCAGTCCGCACTAATTAGAAGCTCTGGTCCACAGAAGAGCTCAAGCTCTGGAAGCCCGTCTGCATGGACAGCTGGAGGCTCAAAATAGCCTGTAAGACGTCGTTATATCCAGCTTGACTACTGCTAAAGCCACCATGTCGAGCATACTATGGACTCGGGTCAGTGTCCATGGCAGTGGGAGAAGTTACATCATCAGGAACTGCATCTTCCTCCTCGTTTCTATTATCACCATCATCGATCTGCATGTTCCTCCTTGCCTTTGAGAATATTATTTTATCTCGAATCGTACACCCCATCTTCTTCAGAGAAAATACATTGATGATGTCCTTGGGGTCAATGTCCTGAGCCTCTAAGGCGGGTAGAGGGACACAAAAGTGCTAGAGGATTAGGTTGATGAGCATCCCGTAAAGAAGGTACCCGGAGTCACTCACTTCGCCGTTCATCATGTTGGCGAGCAGTATGGGGTAGATATTGAAGTGGTGTGTAGTTTTGAGATACCAAATCAATACCACATCTATCTTCGAGAGATAGCCCAGACTCCCGAGTCATGGGTAGATGGGCCAACTCACGATGAGATTGAACAGCTTCAAGTCGAAGGGCATGTCACAACAGGTATGAAAAGTAGTGGGTCTAAAGATGCAGTTAGGGTCTCCCCTAATAATCTGTCATACCTCATCATAATCAAAATTGTCCGGCCATCTGTCCAGACTCCACTGGATCCCTTCCATGGGGATTCTCAATATGCTGACTAAGAGGTCAGTATTCACATCAAACTCAATGCCCATGACGCTGATTTTAAAGTGAAGAGCCAGTGCACTTGGTTTCATCATGTTGACGTAGAATTGGTGAGCAAGTCGTGGATTAACGTTTTGGTGTATCTTAATAAATTGGGTCAAGTGCATGGCTTCAAAGGCAGGCATAATATCAAAATTTTCATAACGGATAGAGTCGAAGTCGACGAATCTACCCGTCATGATTTTCTTGTGGCATATAATGGCATTATACATGTTCTTTGCAGCAGGGCTCCAAAGTAGCAAATCATCGAGTTCGATCATCGCCTTTTTTTGCTCGACGAACTGACTAGCCCCTTCCCCTTTGTGTCTAGACCCGTGGATTTCTTAGAACGTGGCTTTGTAGGCGTATTGGGTCCTCTAGAGGTGTATTTACCTCGGATTCTCTCAGACATTTGGAAAAAAAAAACGTTTTTAGAGAGAGATTTGAGAGACTTTGGGAAATGTGGATTTTTCAACCTTGAAAAGTTGAAAAATGGATGATTTGGGGTATGATTGAAGGTTGTATGGTGTGGATTTGAGAGATTTTTGGCTGAAATAACGAATTTTCTAGAGAGAGAAAGCTTGGGGTTTTAAAAAATGCTATGAAATCTGAAAAATCTAAAGAGACTGTTTATAGAATCGTGATACCAGTCGACTGGGTTAGGGTACCAGTCGATTGGGACCTTCTAGATTTGGGAATTTTTCGACATACCAATCAACTAGGTTGGGATACCAGTCGACTGGGTAAACTAGTAGAGAGACACCAGTCGACTGGATGTACCATACTAGTCGACTAGGTGGATCACCAAAATTTCAAATTTTTGGCTCCAAACAATGTCTTTTAATACTAGTCAACCGGGTGTTCATACTAGTCGACTGGTAAAATGGACAGTGTGAAACTAGTCGACTAGGTATCCCTTACCAGTCGACTGGGGTTATTGAAAATCTTGCTCCAAGTATTCTCGTGTAATACTAGTCGATTGGTTCTTTGAACTAGTCAACTGGTTGAATTGACAGTGAATTACCAGTCGATTAGGGTTATGTTACCAGTTGATTGGGTCCTTTATGAAACTTAAAATTTTGAGCTCTAGCTTAGAATTTTAGCACGAATTTGTTTATCTATGCCATCTTGAGTGAGATATATATTAAATTAGAGTTAATACTCATTCACTAGATGTCAATTTATGTATATAAGGAATGTGAATGCAATCAAACATACAGATTATCATAGTCTTTCAAGCCCATCAATAGTCTAATCTTATAAAAACTAAACTATCTTAACTTAAGTGTTTTGTAAGAATATCAGCTATTTGATCTTCTGAGGGAATTAATTCTAGTCTAATATCACCCTTTTGAGCATGTTCTTTTATGAAATTATGCTTAATTTCTTTGTGTTTGGTTCTAGAATGCTGAATAGAGTTTTTGTTCAAGTTGATGGCACTAGTGTTATCACAATGAATTGAAATACCTTTAAAATTCATGCCATAGTCTTCTAGTTGTTGTTTCATCCACAACAATTGTGCACAACAACTTCTGGGAGCAACATATTCCGCTTCGACGGTAGATAGTGCAACCGAATTTTGTTTCTTAAAAAACCAAGAGGTTAACATTGCTCCTAAAAATTAGCATTTACCACTAGCACTTTTTCTAGAATGCCATAAGCCTAGGTTTTGAGTCCCTTGTAAGTACCTTAGAATTCTTTTTACAGCAATTACATATGATTCCTTGGGATTAGCTAGAAATCTAGAACACATGCATACATTGAACATTATATCAGATCTACTTACAGTTACGTAAAGTAAAGCTCCTATCATGCTTCTATAATTTTCAGTATCTACACATTTATCTCATTCGTCTAGGTCAAGTTTTGTAGAGGTGCTCATAGAAGTGCCAATTGACTTTGAGCTTTCCCATACCTAACCTCTTTAATAGGTCTTTGGTGTATTTTGATTGATTGATGAAAATCCCCTTCTTTCAATTATTTGATTTGAAGTCCAAGAAAGTAGGTGAGTTCTCCTATCATGCTCATTTCAAATTCTCTTTGCATGCACTTAGCAAACTCTTGACACATAAATTCATTAGAAGATGCAAATATAATATCATCAACATATATTTGGACTAAAAGTGTGTCATTCTTGTGTGTTTTTGTGAAGAGAGTTATGTCTATTTTTCTTTTTATAAAACCATTTTCAAGCAAAAACTTACTTAGTCTTTCATACCATGCTCTTGGAGCTTGCTTCAACCTATATAGAGCTTTAAAAGTTTATAGACATGGTTTGGAAGGCTAAGATTTTCGAATCCAAGAGGTTGCTCATCATACACCTCTTTTTCTATAAAGCCATTTAAAAATGCATTTTTTACATCAATTTAAAATAGCTTAAATTTATTGAAGCATGCAAAGGCTAATAACATTCAAATAGCTTCTAATCTAACTACGGGAGCATAGGTCTCATCAAAGTTTGTTCCTTCTTCTTGATTATACCCTTTAGCAACTAGTCTAACTTTGTTTCTAGTTACAATTCCATTTTCATCCATTTTATTTCTATATACCCATTTGGTTACTATTATTGTGTGATTATTTGGTCTAGGAACTAAATTTCATACATTGTTTTTTTCAAATTGATTTAGTTCTTCTTGCATAGCATTTATCTAATCATTATCTTTTTCGACTTCTATAAAAGTTTTAGGTTCTATTTGAGATAAATAAGCTACGCAATTACAAATATTTTTAATAGAGGATCGAGTCCTTACCCCTTGTGAAGGATCACTAATCACTTGATCGATTGGATGATAATTCACATACCTCCAATCTTTGGGAAGACTATCTTCATGTTGACTTGTAGATGGTTGATCAAGATTGCGAGCATCTACTTCTTGATCTATTTGAGGTTCATTCTCCTTTAGGTCAACAATAGGAGTAGGTGTTTTTATCCTTGGAATAAAATCTGCATCATCATTAAAAGAAACTCACTCTACTACTAATAGGGTTAGATTCATCAAAGGCTACATATACGGATTCTTCAACCACTAGAGTTCTTTTGTTAAAAACTCTATAAGCTTTACTAGAGGTTCAATATCCTAAGAAGATCCCTTCATCGATCTTCGAGTCAAATTTACCCAAGTTAGTTTTATTGTTATTTAAGATGAAACATTAACAACCAAAGCACGAAAATAAGATATATTAGGCTTTCTACCTTTCCATAGTTCATACGGAGTTATATTTAGTGTAGGCCTAATTAATACTCTATTTAAAACATAGCATGAAGTATTTACGGCTTCTGCCCAAAAATATTTTGGCAAACTATTTTCACAAAGCATTATTCTTGCAAATTCTTCTAGAACTCCATTTTTCCTCTCAACAACTCCATTTTGTTGAGGAGTTCTAGGTGCTGAAAAATTGTAATCAATTCCATTTTCATCACAAAAGTTTGACAAGCTTTGGTTTTCAAATTCCTTTCCATGATCACTTCTTATACTTGAATTCCTTTTTCATTTTGAACCTTTTTACAAAAGTTCACAAATCCTTTGTATGCAATAAAGATAACAAAGGTATATATTGAATAGTCATCAACAATAACAAGAGCATATTGATGGTCACTTAGGCTAATGGTACTTATTAGACCGAATAAGTCTATATGAAAAATTTACAATGGTCTAGTAGTTGAGACTATATTTTTTTTATTTAAAAGAAATTCTGATTTGTTTTTTTCATTTGACAAGCGTCACATACCTTGTCTTTTTCGAATTTGATTTTTGGTAGTCCAATGACTAAATCTTTTCTTGAAATGATTTTAAGCAAATTCATATTCACATGGCCCAGTCTTCTATGCCATAGCCATGGGTTTTCACTAAAAGCAAGAAAACATTACTCATTTTCCGAATGCAAAGATTTTAAATTAACTATATAGACATTTTCGTGTCTATGGCCAACAAACTTGAGTTTGTTACTTTTGATGTCTATAAATAGACAATGTGAGGTTTCAAATTTGACTTTGTTTTTCTTTGTCACATATTTTACTAATACTAAGCAAATTTGGCTTAAGGCCTTGCACATATAATATATGATCAATGGTTGAGAAATCATTACCAACTTTTTCAAGCCCAATGATCTTTATCTTTGTGTTATCTCCAATGGTGACATGTTCGCCATCCTTTAGAGTTAGCTCTTTGAATACACTTCGATCACCGGTCATGTGCTTTGAGCATCCACTATCAAGGTACTAATAGTTACCTTTCTCCTTGGTGTGGAGACATATCTACATTACACAAGGATATACAATTGCACTCTTAGGTACCCAAAATTTCTGGGGTCCTTTAGCGTTAGTCCTAGAAAATACGGTTCCTTTACGGTCCCATACTTTCTTAACATTGTAAGGTGCTCTAAAATTGTTAACATATTGATAAGGCATGATCCTAGGATAATAGTTATTGATATTTCTAGGATTTCTCAAATATGCATGTCTATAGTTCCTTTCCTTGGATAAGTATTCCTAGGATACATGTTTCTATTGTGAAGATTATAAACATGCATGTCATTTCTAGGAAATATATGATGATTATTTTTAGGATATGTACTTGCATTATTATGAACATACATATTATTTCTAGGAAACACATGATGGTAATTCCTAGGATGTGCATGTGTAGTGTGCAAGTTTTGAGTATACATATTATCTCTAGGATGCACATAATGGTTACTCCTAGGATATGTATATGTATTTCTTGAATGATTGTTCCTAGCATTTGCATTTCTTGAGTAAGCATACATATATACATGTGTATTTCTAGTAAATGCATTAGGATTTACATTTGCACTTCTATGCTTACTAGCATGTATTGAGATAGTGCTTTTAATCTTGCTAGTAGTATTGGAAGTGGACGCTTCATTCACACATGTTGTTTTCATGAACAAAGTCTCTTTTGACTTTTGCTTGCCTAATGGAGAATAACCCAAGCCGGATTTTCTTCCATTTAACTTTTGGCTAGATAGCACTTCATCTAGCTTTTCTTTTCTAAGCATAAGTCTAGATATTGTGCTATTTAATTCCATTATTTTTTTCTTTAAATTTTCATTTTCATCTTTAAGAAAATCTTGAGAAAAATTATAAAGCATGGAAGATAGTTTTTATTTTTCTTCCTTTAAGCATTCTATCTCTTTAGAAAGATATGAGACTTCTTTTTTTTAGGGTTGTATTCCAGAATCGAATTTCTTTAATTCTTTATGCATTTCATTTACAACCTCAATTAATTCTTCACTGCTACTAGCAATGTTATTATTAGAAGGGGAAGAATTTGATACCTCATTTTCGTCATCAATTGCCATCAAGCATAGGTTGGTAATCTCCTCGTATCCGACCATATTGTCCGAGGATTCTTCTTCTTCATCATCACTCCAAGTGGTTGCAATCATAGCTTCTTTTTTTAAGCTCTTATATGGTTTGCTTGCTATTATACAATCGGCCTTGATATGACCAAGTTTTTTGCAACCATAACACACAAGATGTTCCCTTTTTGGAGTGGAATCTCTTGTGCAATGTTTCTTTCTCTTTTTCAAGAACTTGTGAAACCTTTTGGTGATTAGAGCCATCTCACCATCTTCTTCGCTGCTCTCTACCTCTTCTTCCGTTTCTTTCTCTTTGTTTCTAGTAGAGGCCTTGAGAGCAATCACCTTTTTTCTTCTTCTCATCATCATTGACAACGGGATTCATTTCCTCCATCTTGTATGTCAATAATTATCCGAGAAGTGTTTCGACATCAAGTTTGTCGAGATCTTTGACCTTTGTGATGGCCGTCTTCTTTGCTTTCCAAGTGGGTGGCAAAGACCTTAAGATCTTCCTTGTTAGTTCAAATTCCTCAATGTTCCTACCAAGTAGCTTTAAACCGTTAACAATGGTAGTAAAACGTGAGTGCATTTGAGAAATTTTTTCATTATGAGACATTTTGAAAGATTCATACTCGTACACTAGCATATAGATTTTTTATTTTTTTGACTTCGCTAGTGCCCTCATATGTAACTTATAATTTGTCCCAAATTTCTTTAGCTATAACACATGAAAAAATTTTATTGTATTCAATTATATCTAAAGCATAATGTAAAATATTAGTAGCCTACTATTTAGAGACATCATTCTATAATCTTCTTCATTAAACTCTGTTTTTAGTTTAGGCATTGTATGATTGATTTCTCCAATAGTTATTTCCTTTGTAGGAATTCTAGGTCCTTCTTCAATAACTCTCCATAGATTGTAATCTTGTTCTTTGACAAAGATTTTCATTCTATTTTTCCAATAGTTATAGTTGGAGCCATTGAACAAATGAGGTCTAGTATAGGAATGCCCTTCGGTATAGCTAGTAGATGCCATCGGATCAACTCAAGGATTTTAAGTCTGAAATTGAGTACAAGGCTCTAATACCAATTGTAAACCGAGGTTCAAACCAAAAGGGGTGTGAATTAGGTTTTAAAAACTTTTTCTAATTAAATTTGCAAGTTTTTAAACAGTTAAATACACAATGTATACAATCAAATAATATACTTGAAAGTAAAGGAGTTCAAAGGAAGAGAAAGTGCAAACTCTATTTATAGTGGTTCGACATCGAAATCCTTCCGATCCTACGTCCACTTTCTTCAAGGAACTTCCTTGAAGCAATCCACTAAAACTTTAGTCGTGCAACTTCACGGGTGTTGCACAAACCTTACAACCAATCCCTTACTTACAGAAGCTAATTCCTTCCTCACAGAAGCTATACCCTTCATCACGGAAACTAATCCCTTCCTCACGAAAGTTATAAAAAAGTGTTTAATTATAAACACTCCAAGAGTTATTACAACTCTTTCCCCTTTACAATAAATGAGATTTGCTGTAAAGTAATTGGTAGAGAGATAGCAATTAGTGCTTTTACAAATGAATAATATATCTCTTTCAAGAACAAGCTTGAACAATTGCTCAACAATAAATTTTTCAAAACTTTTGAGAATCAACGAGTTATCTTGTGTATTGAATGTATTCTCTTCTTTTTTTAAATGCACATTGAAGTGGGTTTATATAGCCTTCAACTAATATGGCCGTTAGAGATTGACTTGGTAGGTTTAGAGCATTAAATGCTTATGTTCTGTGTCTCAAACGGTCATATTTTCGAATTACCAGTAGACTGGGTCCTTGTAATTGTCGACTGGGTTAAGTGAAAAATGTTCACTTTTAAGCTTAAGGAGAGTACCAGTCGACTGGGTGAAGTTACCAGTCGATTGGGAACTTATTGTCTGATAGGGGCTTAAATATATTTACATTTGTTAGATTTTTAGTTATGTTAATTAGTCCATTTTACTTCATTTGTGTGTTTCACATGTTTTTATAGGGTCTTGGAGAAAAAGAAGCATTTTTGGAACCTAAAGGAATAAGGGGTCTTGGAGAAAAAGAAGCATTTCTGGCACCTAAAGGAATAAGCCTAGAAATCCTGGAGCAGTCTCTGGTCAAAATGCGATCGATCGCACTACTGCATGCGATCAAGCGCACATGCGATCGTTCGCACACAAGAAGGATCGAGCGCAGCACTTGCGATCGAGCGCAAGACGCATGCGATCGAGCACAAGACGCATACGATCGAGCGCAAGACACATACGATCGAGCGCACATGTACGGGTGTGAACAGTAAAATGGCAGAACTAGTTTTGAAAATAGAGTAGGTTTTGCATTTTTGGAAATTAGGGTTTCCAGAGCCTGCTAGGAATACTCAAGCACTATAAATACACTTGTAAAGCACACACAAAAAGAGGACTTCTTGGAGATCACTTCTTTTATCTTTTGCTTAGCTTGGAGTTGTAAACTTTGGGAGAGAATTGACGCCTTTTCTCTCGGGTTTATTCTTCCCTTTATGTTTAGTTTATATATGATGTTTATCTTAGACAGCATGTGTAACTAACTCTTTATAGGGCTCGATTGAAGCCCTAGTTATGCTTTCTCATATATTTATTCATTGATTATCTTTGCCAATAGCCTTTATTATGTTGCTTAACTTGATTAATGTCTGTGTTTATTTAAATTCCTCATATGTATGTGTATGGCCAACGTATGCATGTGGTATAGATTGGTAACTAATCCCTTCCTCACGAAAGTTATAAAAAAGTGTTTAATCCTAAACACTCCAAGAGTTATTACAACTCTTTCTCCTTTACAATAAATGAGGTTTGCTGTAAAGTAAATGGTAGAGAGATAGCAATTAGTACTTTTACAAATGAATAATATATCTCTTTCAATAACAAGCTTGAACAATTGCTCAACAATAAATTTTTCAAAACTTTTGATAATCAACGAGCTATCTTGTGTATTGAATGTATTCTCTTTTTATTTTAAATGCACATTGAAGTGGGTTTATATAGCCTTCAACTAATATGGCCGTTAGAGATTGACTTGGTAGGTTTAGAGCATTAAATGTTTATGTCCCGTGTCTTAAACGGTCATATTTTTGAATTACCAGTCGACTGGGTCCTTGTACCAGTCGACTGGGTTAAGTGAAAAATGTTCACTTTTAAGCTTAAGGAGAGTACTAGTCAACTGGGTGAAGTTACCAGTCGACTGGGAACTTATTGTCCCATATCCCAGTCGACTGGTATGTGAAGCCAGTCGACTAGGTTGTCCTTCAACCCAGTTTTCATGTTTCAAAACTGCTTTTTACTTAAAGACTTTTGTATAGTTCGTTCTGTTAAAGTCTTTTTGCAAAATGAGTCACAGATCAAGCTATATAATTGAACAAAAGAGATTTACAATTGTTTCAATTACCTTAATGCCTATTCTAGATCTTCTATCTTGTTGTGGTGTCTAAATCGAGTTGAGCTCTTGCATCTTGTCTCTGTATCGAATGCTTTTAATGTTTAAACACTTAGATAAAACTATTAGTGCAATTAGAGTAGTGTTTTGTCATTTATTAAAATCAAATATAGGTCAAATATATATATATATATATATATATATATTATTTTCTTTCTTCTTCCTAATAATCCTTAAAAAAAAACAATTTTAGCTTTCTCTATTTTCGTTTACTTTATGGTTTTTATCTGATGTATATGTGTGACATTATGTAAGAATTAGACCATGAAGGTTTTAAGGTTGGTTTATAATCATTCTACAAAATTGAAAGAGTGTTGGTGTGTTGTATGCTGGAAAGAGTTTGTTGTGCTTCTAGTCATCTCGTTTGGTTGGTGAATTTTAATGTGCTGTATGTTGGAAAGAGTATCAGTCAATACTTGTTTTCATAAGAATTTCCAAGATGTTAACAAAAATATTGAATATTAGTTTATATAAAGCTGATGCACACAACTTTTACTTGCAATATGTATGGATTTGATTTTGAATTTAATAGAATATTTTTTTATTATGTAATATGTATGGTTTAATTTTTTAGTAGAAAAAATATATCACCCCAGTGACCCAACCTGATTAGAATGGGTTATGTTGAGTTGAGATTGAATGGGTTCATGAGTTGAGTTGGGATGAGATTTTTCTAACTCGATATGAATGGGTTGGGTTGAATTTTTAGGCTAACTCGACCCAAATCAACCAATGCTCACCCTTAGAAAACTCTACTGTTTAGTTCAATTTCATAACAAATCTTGAGATTGAAGGCAAAGTTAACAACGTTAACCCCGGTGCAAATGGTGTCAACCACAGGGTTTAGTATGAACCAAAGCAAACATCAGGGTTTGTTATGAAACTTAGTTAAACCACAGAGTTTAATATGAACCAAAGTAAACTTCAGGGTTTATTATGAAATTGAGTCAAACCACAAGATTTTCTATGTAATTTAACATTTTTTTTCCTCCTCATTTAATTTCGTCTGAATAGGAGACAATTGTCTCCATGAGTCTTTCACCCATTTAGTTCTATGTTAACCATGGTTAATCAATCCATCATCCATTGTTCGAACCCACCCACAAATGTTAAAGTGTCATCGTTTGAGTGGTAGGGCGCGAATCTGACATGTCGCACCCGAGCCACGCAAGAATCTCTCCTTTTATGTTGGTGCTCCAATACTGCAATACTGTATCACCAACTCAATTTCCAATTTGGATTTTTTCTCAAGCAGGACATGATCTTAAATAATACTCCGTTAACAATGCTGAATTAGGAAATTGTAATTGTTTTTTCCATATCAGTAACTCCTTTCACATTAGGGAATGATTAATAGTAGTGTTTATATCTTCCAAGGAATATTCTTGACATCGTTAGACAATTTAATAGATTTTGCCTATCCTTTTCTGTAGGGAAAATGGAAAGCTTTAAAAAGATAGAAGAAAAAGGGAAGAACATAAGATAAAGATAAACACACATGATCCATCTGGGCTCAGTGTAAATATCATTCAAAACGCATAACGGGCCATTCTCAAAAATACATATTTTCTCTCAATGCTTTTGGGCCCATGGAGCGAAATTCTAAGAGCCATAAATATTTAATAAAACAAGATGCACTTAATCCAGTTCAATAATAAGCTTCAAAGTTACCCCGAGCAGGCTCTCACTGCTACACTGCTACACTGCATGTGGTTGCATATTCTGGCGCCACAAACCCCAAATGAGCCTGTTACATCTGTTGTAATCAGTCAAAAGTACAAGGAGGGATACTTCTCACCCTATTCTTTAAACAGTGATATCTGATCAGATGTAATGTCTAGCAAACTAAACATCAATAATTAAAAGATTGAGTGAAACTAGATGTATTGGAGTTTTTGTAAGATTGAAAAAAGTTTTCATATAATTTTGTATCAAAAAAAATTGTGTATTGTTGTAACGAGTAACGAGTTTTTAGCAAATTTTCTTTTTTCGAAAGTTACAAACAATTGAATAGTGATCGACCCGTGGACGTAAGAACCACGTAAAAATTATTATGTTATTTTTTTATTTTTGTTATTATTATTGTTATTTGTTTATTGAGTGTCAAATTCACAATAAAGTAGTATCGGAGTAAGATTCTATTAATAGTAAAAATAAAAAGATAGAAACATAAAAATTCAAGTGGCTTTTTAATATTTAATAAGAAAAATGCCGAAAGAACATTAAAAAATATGATTTATTAGTCAAAATTGAAAATAAGCTAAGTTTTGATCTCACAGAACTAAAAAATTTTACTAGTAATTACAGGAAATTACAATAGTAATTGAATAAAAAATAAAATATTTATATATTCAATTATTATTACAATTCTCATGATTACCAATAAAATTTTTCGGTTTCGTGATAACTCTCACGAAATCGAATCCGTGGAAACATGACTCAAATAAGTTGGTTTAGTTAAAGATTTAAATCAAGAGATACACTAAGCCAAATATGACTCAAATATGATGCAAGGCATTGTTTGGCTAGGTAGTTGAGACTAATTAACTAAAGTACTTGTTCCTCCTTTGTTTTTTTCTTTTGGTTGGGGGGGGATGAAGCAAAAGTCGACGAAAAGGACTTTAAAAAAGCTATAATAAACTTAAGTTGTGAATATGATTAAAAAATGAAGGGTTGAAAAAAGAGAACCCCAAAAAAGAGACAGCAGTTTGAGAAGTTCTCACCTTAGTCATTAGGGTTTTAAGTAATGTATTCCGCTTCCAAAATCCAGTTTGGAGCTGCCCAACAAAAATTTACAACCAATTAAAATGGGAAGTGAACTTCACTACTATGGATTATTGAAGGGGTTAAAATTGGAAAATGAATTGCAACATAAAATTGGGTTGGCAGAGGTGCAACCTTTGATCCATTACCTGAGAATTATTATAATAATAATTATAAAAATAATAATTACTATTATTATTATCATTATTATTAATTATAATGAGAATAATAATTATAATATTATTTATTGTAATAAAAATAATAATAATAGTAATAATAACTTTAACAAATTACATTGCACTACCTCCAAATTTATTGAAATGACACTAACATATCAAACATTTTAAAACCCACAATTCATCCCAAAACATCAATTTCCACCGTCAAGCAGCCCTAAAATGAATTTCAAAGAAGAATCAAAATTTTAATTGGATATTACTTTTCATGATAACCAAAGTGTCATTAGTGTTAAAATATCTCTAAGTGATTATGATAAGTTTAATATTTCTATTTATCTTAAAATTGTTTATAACACAAATTTTAGGTTATTTGAATTCACATTTTTCTAAAAAAAATAAAAATATGTAGTTACATTTTAATTTTTAAAATAAAAAGATTGTTTTTGATTTTTATATTATGATGGTCTTTGATATTAATTTAATAGAGATGTTAGACTATTTAATTTTATAAAAAAACATATTAACAAACTTTTCATTTAAAATATTTAATTTTTTTATGATGGCATTTGATTTTAATTTATTTAAGGATGTGATAGACAATGATATCATAATATTTTTTTAAATATAAAATATATGAAGTAAAATTTGTTATATACCATATAATAGAATATAAATTCATTTAAAATATACTTTTAATAATTTTCGAAAAAGAACAACGATAAATTTTTTTTTAAAAAGCCTTAAAAATTTCTTGTTAAATATGTTTTATCCCTAATACTTCTATTTTTTTTAAAAAGTAACATTTATGATAACTAAGGGTGCTTTGGTCATCATGAAAAGTAATATCCAATTAAATTTTAATGCTTCAAATAAATTCATTTTGAGCTGCTTGATGGTGAAAACTGATGTTTTGGGGTGACTCGTGGGTTTTAAAAAGATTTGATATGTTAGTATCATTTCAGCTAGCTTGAAGGTAGTGCAAAGTAATTTTCCTTAATAACTTTAATTATTCTTATGATTATACTAGCTTTGAACCCGTGCAAATGCACAATAATATTTTGTTCATGAAAACATAATGTGAGAAAGAAAAAACTAATTAAAAAATAATGTATTTTATGATAATAAACATTTGAATTAAAAAATTTATTTTTAAAAGAGGAAGGGAGATTATGCATATGCCTTATTTTTCTTGTTGTCTAAATATTCATACAATAGTGCTTGCTGCAAAAAAAAAGATAGTATATATTTTCTCCCCTTATGTAATATTATATTGATCGTAACATAATAGAAAATAATTTTAATGATAAATTTTTTGTCGTTTTAAACCTGCATATAGCTATCTTCTTTTTTATAATCCTTCACCATACCATTATCGCTCTTGCACTGCACACTAATCGATATGATTGATATTTTATTTGTCATCCACACTAATCGATGTGATTGATGTTTTATTTGCCATCCAATATGCTAACTGTTTTTCTTAAAATAACAATATTTAGTTTAGTTTTTATTAAAATAATGCCTATTTAGTTTTTTTATCCTAATATATAAATTAAAACTTATTTAATTTTAAGGTATATAAATGTAAGTATGCCAATTTGGAACATATTTTTTAGATAATATTATAAATTAATTTGATTAAGTTTAATATTTAAAATTAAAATAAACAAAATTTTCATTATAATTTTAAGAGATAGTTACAAAAATTGAAGTAGATGCTAAGACTTCTAAGAGATAATTACTAAAATTGAGCGATATTCATGATATATTTAATTTAGATTAGAATAATATGTTTTTATTTTTTTTATTTTTTTTGCTAACGAAACATCCATTAAATAAATATACTAATCCCATATTTTATCTATATATATATTAAATTTTTTTCTCACTATTATATTTAAATTTTGCATATTTCAATATTTAAACTTAACTTATTTCATTTTAAAAATCTTTCATTTTTATTACCTTTATCTATATTTATTAACTTTTTCTCTTTATTATATTCAAAACATTTTTATATAATAGCTTTTCAACTACTCATTATATCTAATTTTTTTATCAGAGCATTTTTTTATCTATTAGCCTTTTCATTTTCTTAGTATATTTAAATTTTGTATCTACTCATTGTACTAAATTTTTTTCATATTTCAATATTCAGTCTATCTTAATTCATCTTAATACTCTTACATTTTTATCTATTAGTTTTTTTATTCAAAATTTGTATCTCAACATAAAAATTATCATACTTATCTTTAAAATATCTTATTTTTATCGGTATCTATTAACTAATGAGACCAGTACAAAGAGAGAAAGGGATATGAAAATGGTCTTCTCTACATCTTCATTATAGCCTGTGTTGCCTTCATGATAGCCTTTTTTCATACAATTGCAAAATAATAAAAGAGAACAACATAAAAATTCATATATGATAATAAAAAAAGGCTTATCTTTCCTATTCCCCTACCCCTACAATAAAAAAAAAGATAAATAAAAAATCAATTCATTTTAAAGAATTTCAGAGTGCTAAAATAACTGAACATACTAAGCAGTAAAAGCAATTTCAAAAACTGAAATGGTCGTTTAACATTAAATATAATACAAATCATTGTTGATCAATAAATATTTATTTAAGTTTTAGATACTCAAGTTGTTACTAAAAAAAAATCCAAACAACAATCTCCCGATAACATATATTAGTAAAAGAGAAAACAAAACAAAATCAAGAACACTTTCTAGAGAGAAAATAAAATCTTGATCCCAACCTTAGCAGCTCTTATTTATTCACATTCACGTCAAAAACCATTTAAATCTGCATATTAACCCAAATCCATTATAAATAAACAAACAAATCAAAATTTAAAAAACATTTTTCAATCAAACCATCCAAGCAAAGAATAACCACACCAAAAAGAATTAAAATATTATCCAATCACATTTTGATCACTAAAGAATATCCTATCACTCGAAAAAAAGCTCAAATTACAAAAGTTAACAGTGTCTTCACTTACACTGATCCACGAAACAGAGAGAAGATGAGGAAGAAAAGAGAATTTACCTCATTGTTCCAGTGGTTAGAGTGGTCAGAAAAGTCGTGGTGGTTGAAGGAAGAAACAACCATTGATTCATGTTTTAGAAAGATACATTTGGATACTATTTCTATTAGATTTGTTCAATTTTTGTTTCACTTATCTTCAATTTGTGTAGTCTCAATCTTTTTTATATATAGAAACATTGATTAATTGTGAGATATAAATAATTTATTATAGATAATTATAATTAATATAGCAAACTTTTATCTATCGATAACATGAGAGATGAGGGTAAATTTCATTTAGATAATTATCATCTTAACAAATTTTAGATAAGATTAACCATATTGATAGATTGGTAATCAAGTAGAATCCAAATAAGCCATATTGTTGACCCTCATCTAAATTTTAGTGATGACAAAACACAACTCTAATTATATTAACAGTTTTATCTAAGTGTTTTAAATGATAAAAGCATACAGCCAAGAATCAAAATACAAAAACTCAACCCGAATCAAACACCAAATCAAAACAAAAGATCTAGTATAGGCATAAGGTATTGAAACTAGTTGTAAATCTCATTGTTCAGGTAACTAGCTTGTCTTATGGCTCCTTTTGAAAAAGTATTTTGACAAAACTATTTATTCAAACTCTTCTAAGTCAAAAACATTTCAAAACATGAAAAACTGGGTTGAAAGGCAACCTAGTCAACTGGCTATTTATACCAGAAAACTGGGATATGGGACAGTATGTCCCTAGTCGACTAGGTGCTTCATACCAGTCGACTGGTATATTGGACAATAAGTCCCCAGTCGACTGATACTTTTAACCCAGTCGACTGATACTTCTGACCTAGTCGACTGGTACTCTTATTAGCCCCAAAAATGAGACTTTTCACTTGACCTAGTCGACTAGTACTAAGATCTAGTTGACTGGTAATTCAAAAAATATGACCATTGAGGCGCCAGACTTGAACATTTAAATGTACCAAAACGTACCAAGTCAGTACAAAATGAGCATATTAATTCAAGGCTATATAAACCCACTCCTATGAGCATCTGAAATGAAGGATTACACATTCAATCAAGTTTTTGCTCATTAATACATAAAAGCATTGAAATATTTATTGTTGAGCCATTCTACAAGCTTTACCTTGAAAGAGAGATATTATTCAGTTGTATAAGCATTCATTACTATCTCTCTACCATTTACTTTACAGCAACTCATATTTATTGTAAAGGGATTAGCTTCCGAAAGGAAGAGATAAGCTTCCAAGAGGAATGGACTGTTTGTAAGGTTTGTGCAATACCTGTGAAGTTACATGACTAAGAGTTTTAGTTGATTACTTCAAGGAGGTTCCTTGAAGAGAGTGGACGTAGGATCGGAACGAATCCGATATTGCCGAACCACTATAAACTGAGTTTGCATCTTCTATTCCTTAAACTCTTTTGTTTACAGCACATTACTTGTTTACATGCTTATGGACTTACCTGTTTTTATAAACTTGCGATTAATTAGCAAAAGTTTTTATAAACCCAATTCACCCCCCTCTTGGGTTGAAACCTCAGTCTACACATCTAAACAATCTATACTGAATTTTAATCTTATTAGTTTCTATTATTTAAAAAAAAAAAAAGTTTCTGAAACCAATCGGATGATGTATAACCAACTCCCAAATCCTCATTTATCATTTTAGAAACAACAGACAATATTAACCTCCTCAACACTGTCAAGCACACCACCTATGACCCAAGAGTAAAATGATTTCGTTATTGTTTAAAAAATATTGATACGATAGACTTATCAATGAAAATCAGTCTTGTGCTTGTATATTTGATCATTATGCCAAAAGTGATTAGATCATAAAAATCCATTGAAGTTATTTTCTAAACTATTGTTATTTTTATTGTTTAACTTTCCCATAATTCAGTAAGATAAAATCATTTTTTATATATATTTTCGTATTAAATATAAAATTGAATAAAATCAAATTATTAATTTTTAAGATAGAGTTCGATTTTTCGGATCAACAACTCTTTTATAGATAATAAAAATTACTATGTGAGTAAATATTAATCAATAATTATTATAGTTATTATTAATTGAGACCAAGTATGATTTTTCAGATCAATAACTCTTTGATCATCATAAAAAGTAATATCCAATTAAAATTTCAATTCTTCAAATAAATTTATTTTGGGCTGTTTGATGGTGGAAATTGATGTTTTGGGGTGAATCGTGGGTTTTAAAAAAGATTTGTCATATTAATATCATTTCAGCAAACTTGGAAGTACTGCAAAGTGATTTTCCCTAATAACTTTAATTATTATTATAATTATATTATAATAGTTAGAATTATAATTATAATAATAATGATTATAATTATATAATAATAACAATAATTATTATTATTATTATTATTATAATTACTACTTTTATTATTATAATAATAGTAATAATTAAAACAATAATAGTTATTATTATTAATACTACTACTAAAAGGCAAAAATAAAAGGACAAAAAATTAATCCCAAAGAGAGGGGATTAATTCTGTCCCACAAAAAAATAAAACAAAAAAACAGATAATTAAAATTAATCTTATCCTACTATAATTTTACACAAACATTAATCAAATATAAAATTAAACGTAATTTAGACGGTCATATTCCCTTTATTCCCCCAATCAAAGGACCCTTTTTTGTATTTAATGTCAATTGGTCATGTATCTGTCTTGTAAGTTTCGATTGTGCAGCTGACAAACAACCGGGTCAAATCACGTGGTTGAAAAGACCGGTCAAATCACGTGATTTTGTATGTGAAGGAGATTATAGAATATTCATTAACTGCACGACTTGGTCGACCAAGACTGGAGAAAATTTCAAGCGATGAGAAATTCTCTGTGAGGCGGCTATAATGTGGAATTTGTGTTTCAATGCAAGTAAACCGAAAGTCATCAAGGAAGTGGTGCTTCATCAGGTTCTTCATTACCTACCAAAGTTCGGAAAACAATCTGGCATGTCAATGTCCCTAACAAAGTGAAACTATTTATTTTGAGGGCTTATATGGATATTGTTCCTCCAAAAGTGAATTTGAGATAGAAAGGGATGCTTATCGATTTGAGTGTTTGTTGCGTAACGATCAATCATATGTTTATCTTTTAAAAGTGTTAACTTAAGTTATTTTTAAGATTACGAAGCCTTACATACATAGTATAACATTTTTTTATTGTATTATCAATGTGGTATGTGGATCGATAAATTACACATATCTCAAATCACATATTAGACTAACGGTTTTTGTTCGTTGAAAACCCCAAATACCACGACAAACTCATAGCCAGTCAAATATCACACATTCATACGGTAATGGGTTTGAATAACTCTGATACCATTTGTTACAACATGGCTCATCACTCAATAGTGCTAACTCAAATTGTTTTTTGGTTCATGAAACCTCAAATATATACCAAGAACTTCTCCATTACACTACCGATATGAATCATCACAAACTCTCCCATTTAGACTTGTATCCTGGTGAGTAAAATTGGAGCACAAATCAAATAGTCAAAATCAAACCAATAGTTTTGATTTGTTGAGAGCCCAGATAGGCAAATACTACAATGAACTCTTGGTTAGTCCACATACCACATATCCATATGGTAATGGGTCTGGGTCAGCTATAATAACTCTCTAAAAGCTATGTTAGCATAATATATTTTGATTTTATTCGGTACATATTGACGAAAAGTTTTATATGTATAAGAAAGATTAATCGGATCAAAGGTCATGATACTTTCGTCACCCAAAAAAGTCTACTCAATATATCTTATAAAATAATTATATTTATAAATAACTAGTGAGACAAGATAGTCATCTCTTAAAAGGGTAATGGGAAGAAATAAAAGGTGACATCATACTAGTATTGTTCGAAGATGTTGAATTGGTGATCAATCTCTTTCCTCCAAGAATCATGATATGTTTTCTATAGATTTTACCATGAGTAACTTAAAAGTGAGGCATATATTGATTTTGGTAAAACAATATATTTAGCGGTTTAAAAAATCATATTTGATGGTAATTGACACCCAATTTGACATTTTAAATAATGCACTGATAATTTTGCATCGCATGAAGAAGCTTACCGGTAATTGATTATTATATCTCCAAAAATCATTATAATGAGTAGACGAAAACACAATAACAAATAAAAATAATTGTTAATTGATTCATTCTTGAGCGTTAAAAAAATAAGTGTAAAACAAGGATGGTATCCTGTAATACCCGTACCCTCTATATAAAGGCTAAAAAGTAAATTGAATTATATATTAAAATTTAACATGCACACATATGAATTGAAAGTTGAATTTGAACTAATTTTGAAGAAAGATGTTGAATGAAATGAAAGAAAAAGAGTGAGAAAATTTTCAAAGAAGAAAGATAATTTTTTTCAAATTTGTATAGGAATGATCGGTTGACCGTACGGTCGACTAGTGGCCAACCGATCAGCTGGTGGGTGACTGATCAGTTGGCATCGGTCGACCGATAGATGAACCAATCAGTTGGCAATCGATCAACAATTCAAGGGTAGAGTTGTAATTTTCTGAAATGATCAACCGGTCAGGCCAAAATTTTGTATAAAAGGATTTTTGAGAAGTTAAAAATCGTTTTTCGAACGTTTGAAATTTCGTTTTCTCTCTCTAGAAAAAAACTTTAAAATACTGTAAAACTTAAGGATTTCATAATCCTGTCTTAGAAATCGATTGATTCATGGAAGAATTTCAAGAAATTTGAAAATAAAGTTTTGAAAAGATAAAAATTTAAGAGTTTTATCATAAGATTTCAATTTTGAGAATATGTTATTCTACTTTTCTTAAAAGGGATTTGAACTTAAGAAAGATGAGCATACATACCTAAAATTTAACCCAGTATAGGGTATATAAATTGAAATATGAAATAGTTAGATTGATGAAAATTTTATGGTTAGGTGGTGGTGATCAATAATATGGAGAAATTGTTTAGAGGAGCAAGAAGAGAAATGAGGTGATCCACAATTAACTTTAAGTGTTATGTGGTAAGTACAATTTACTGTTAATAAGCGAGACAAATAAAAAAAAGTACATAAAACTTGAAATGATTAATATTATGAGAAATAATTATTGAATATAATATGTATGTGTTAATTGAATGAGTAGAATGAAGTATGATATGAGTTAAAGTGAATATATATATAACAAATTGATAATCCGATATCATTGAAAGGATATTATTAATGAGAAGAAGATAAGGTATATGTTGAAAAAAGAAATAAATCTATTGAAATTATGATAATTGAGTTGATATTATATACAAAAAGATGATTTGATTTATACGATGAAAGAAGAACTTTATGACAGAAAATGATTTTAAATTGTATGATGATATGATATGTCAATTTGTATTTGATTGTTCATATACGTGTTGGAGCACTCTTACATAAAAAGTTGATGAAAATATATGTAATTATTTTCAGTATTTAATATAATAATTATTAAATATTTATATCGTGTTTAGATCTAAAAAAAAATGATGACATTATCTTGAATGAACGGTTCAAGATGGGTCCTTACATATCCTAACAATGCCCATTCTCACAAAGAGAAGAAACAAATTAAAAAATGTGCTACTGATAGGTGACAAAAGAATTCAAGAAAAATCCTTTATTTGAAATTGAACGCAGAGGATGTCACACTAAATGTACGATACTGCACGTATGCTGACATTTCTGTTATGCTAATGTACACCTCAATCTGAGTTTTGACGGTCGGCACCGTAAATATCTTAAACCTTTTTTTACCTACTTACCATTTTACGGAAATTAATAATTGAGGTATTCTAAGATCGATCTGTAGATGTGTGACATGTCGAAACCGCATAAAGTTCCTTGTAACTGCGTGACACAATCAGGGCCATCTAACAAGTGGACCCCTCCTTTGATTGTTGCTGATCATCTTCTTGATAGACTGATCTCCATCCGGCCGTACCATTTTTGATGGATGAAAGTGACTGGATGGATTAGAATTTACAAACTTTCCTTTGATAGGGCCCACAATTTTGAAGAGCAATAAAGTGGGTCCTGCTTATCTCTAAGGATTTCTTATTATTTCTTTTTTAGTTATTGTATTTATTATTGGATTTCTTACTAGTTATACTACCAATAAATGGTTTGCTAATCTTAGGAAATAAAATCTGTGGTGAAGGCAATATGTGGGGTGTTAATTATTCTGTTTAAATCAATTAATTGAACCATTTAAATAAAATGGATCAGTTAATAAATTAAATTAAGAGTGGATTCGAGTCGAATCGAATTCGATTGAATAAAATTTTTATTTAAACCGAACCTAAATTAAAAAAATTGAATTTAGGTTCAACTCGTAAAGTGAAATTTAAGTTCGAACTGAGCTTTTCGAAATAAAATAATGAATATATCTATGTTTTTTAAAATAAAATAAATAAATTTGATATTTATATTTTTAAAATAAATAAATATGTTTTTTATAATATATATTTAATTTATTAATTAAATCGAGTTGGCTCACGAACCTAACGAACCGAGTTTGACAAAGCTCAAGCTCAATTCGATAAGCTAACAGAGCTAAATCACATCTTGAGCTCGAACTCAATTTAATCGAGTTTCAAACCGAATCTCTCGAGTTAGTCGAGTTGCTCGATTCAGTTCAACCGTTAAATCGATATCAAATTAGTTAATCGAATAATATATATATATATATATATATATATATGTTAATCGATCAGTTGCTGATTAATTTTTTTAATCATTTAGATCATTTAACTAATTAAAAACTTAATTAGTTAATATTAATAATATTTTAAATATAAATATGATATATAATAAATTAAAAAAACTTAATATATAAATAATGTCGAAATCCTTGAATTAGAAATGTTTGATAATATCATTCTTAAAACGAACAGTAGTTCATGTAAATTTTCACAAAATAATTCTAAAACTGCCCAAAAAAAAAACCACATCCGTACCGTTTTCTGTTTTCAACAACTCCAAAAGCAAAAATATGCGTAGTATCACGAAAACGAAACCAAACGCCCTTAAAATTCCAAAATAGAAAGTGAAAGCAAACACAAAAGGGCAAGAGCACCGTGGAATTTTTGGTAATTTCAACAGTGTATAGAACCCACCTACGAACCGTGTATGGTCTCACTCTCATAAATCAAACCGAACGCAAGCGTTAATCCTCTCTCTAAACACTCTCTCGCTAGATAATTTCTTTTTCATATTTTTATTATCTCTCTCTTTTCGCTTGAGTCCCTAAGAATTCAACTTTCGTATCCATGAAGGCTATGCTCTCTTGTACAAGGTAATTTAGCAAATCTTCTTCACCATCTCTTCCTTTTAACGTTTCTGTTAATCTGCTCTTTTTATATTTTCTTTATTTTGTGTTTTTTTTGTTTTCCTTTTATTTTCTTTATGTTTGGCAAAAAAAAAAAAAAAAAAAGAAGAAGAGAGAACAAGTTGACAATCGAGGCTAATAGATGCATAACTATGGTTACCCATTTTCCCAGGTTTGCTCTTTCACGTGGGTTTTAACGTTCAAGTTCTGCTATGGAGGTTAGCTTAAGTGCCTCTCTAATCATTTATCTTGCACGTCTTTGTTTTGCTTATTAAATATTCAATATACATGAGCTTAATGTATTTGTTTTGGTGTCTATTTAATTCTTTATTGCTTTAATGCTTGAATCAAATGAGACTAATATAAGAATTTTCATTAAACAGTGGGTACTTAATTTTGGTTGATTTACTTAACTTTAATGCTGTTTATTTGGATGAGATTATGCGGTGTGAATTATGTATTTCTCAATTGGGTCTGTTTAGTTTTGCGCTTTCATGATTGTAATTAAGCTTGTTGAATCGATCATGAACATGTGTAGTGAAGTAGCATTAAGCAGTGGCTTTGGGTTTGAAAATGGACCTGGCTGGCTATGACTGGTAACTGATTATTAGATTGCTCGAATGCGTTTGTTATGTTCTATTGAGTTGTGTATTCATTAGTTATCCGCATTGCTACTGATGCTTAGATTAAGCTCTTTATCTCTTTTATTTGGAGAATTAAGTTTGGTTGTTTACTTACAGAATTGTGCTTAATTATACTACATTTTTCTTGTATATTTATGTTGTGAATATGTTATTCTTTTTTTTTGGTAGAATAGATGAGGCTAGTCAGTACAATTGAATATCTGTAAGGAATTAGGTGCGTGGACTTCTTCTGAATGAATTCATGCTTAAGGAGCTTTTTTTTTTTTATTTTTTCTGAAAAAAAGAAGAATAATGGCTTTATTTGATTTTGAGTTGTCAGATGCACTTCTTCCAGTGCTGCGGGATGATAACATGTATTCAACTAATTGCAGACAAATAGATAATCTTGTTGCTTCCACAGAAGAAACAATTGTACATATATAATTTCCAAAATACATTAGCTTGGGTTGATGGACCATCTCTTTTAACTCATTTATAATAATCATTTAGCAGATGAGGTCTGGAACGTGCTTTTTGTGCTCAATCTAAGGTTAAAATGTATGTAAATGAAATTGATTTTATTACTTAACTAGTTGGTATTCAAGTCATTCTTGTGACTAAGGCATTCATGAATACTTAGTTCCTAGTGATAAAGGGCCTTAGAAACTAGGAACTAGAATTAGTATATATCCCCATCTCAAAATTATGAAAGTTTCCACTTTTCATTGGCTTTCTAATATTGTTCTCTCATTGTAATTTCAGAGTGGGAGATTCCAAATTTGACTTCATTACCTGCAGTTTTTTTATCTCAAAGATTGATTTGATACGTAATGATAATTTTTGGCCCCCATAATTTTACCTTACTCCATGGGGAAGGCCCTGTTCCTATCCTAAGCTAGGTTAGAACTCAGTACTTCCTATTTTCCCAGAGGTAAGGCACCATTTCGCCACAAGGATTGGTAACTGCTTGGCCTCAAGATTTGGTTATGTGCACTCATAATTGAAATGTAAAGCCGTGATCATTCTTAAATTATAAAGTTGACATGCACCCTAATTTTGGCTCAACTTCTACATCTATGGCAGATGGATCCAATTTGTTTGGATGACAAGATGGAAGGCATTGAAGATGAATCTTCTGAGCAGTTACTTTCTCCTTGCTCCTCTGATGTGGGTGAAACTTTTGGAGATCCACAGGTGCTGCCACGTATTGGAGATCAGTACCAGGCAGAAATTTCACCTCTGGTTGCAGAATGTAATCAATTACAGCTTATAAACAAACAAGCTGACTCAGAACTCATGGTTAATCTGAGAAATCCTTTTCTGCTCGGATTTCCCATCCCGCTTATGTGGACAAGAAGTGAAGTTGAAAACATCAATGGGACTCTTGAAGCTGAAAACAGTGAAGAGAGTCAGATCACTTCAAGCAACGAATATGCTGAACCTAAAGTTAAACATCTGGATACTGTGTTGGAAGATCAGAAGGACATAGATGGGCATTCAAAAATTGAACCTACAGCTGGAAGTGAGCTGATGGATTTAAATTTGGTCTTACCACATGAATCGAATTCTAAGCTGGATCAACTAGGGAGATGTCTTTGTCCCGTTCCTGGCTCTCTGGGTGAATCTTGGAAGGATGTTGAACGCGATATTTTTCTGCTTGGCCTATACATCTTTGGGAAAAATCTTATCCTTGTGAAGAGATTTGTTGAGAGTAAAGAGATGGGGGATATACTGTCTTTTTACTACGGAAAGTTTTACAGGTCTGATGAATACCGTAAATGGTCAGAGTGCCGGAAATTAAGAAGTAAGCGGTGTATATATGGACAGAAGATTTTCACAGGATGGAGGCAACAGGAATTATTATCACGGATATTCTCTCATGTGTCAGAGGAATGTAAAAATATGTTGCTTGAGGTATCATTCTAACTTCTTTCTACATAAACACCTGTGCAAACTCTTCTGTCATTATTTTCAGCATTGATCTTATAAATTTTTGACATTTATATAAATATCTTTTACTAGATGGTTGTATTATTGGTTGTGGATATGCACATTTTGTCTTTAATTTATTCTCTATGGCAGATAAGAATCTCAAATTTCCCGTCAGTGCATGTATATCCGATGTCCGGTATATCTATTTAAGGAGATAGACATAAGATCAAGATGCTACTTCTCACAAGCTTGAGATCTTGTCCTGTACATGACAACTTTTTGTTAGATTCATTTTTCCATATCTTGATTTGTTTGCTCTGAATTTACACAGGTTCCTTTCCTATTTTATATCTCGGATTGTAGTAGAAGATGGTTCTGTGGAGGTTGCCATGCAGAAATATTCATTGCTTCTTAAATAAATATGCTTCTCCACTGCAGTAGCTATGCTATGTAGAGTAGATTCTTGAGAAAGTACAAGATGGCAGGCTGTAGGTGCATATAAATTGAGGATGTTGAGGGTGATTAGTGGAGAAAGTAGGTTCAAGATGTATCATGTTGGCACTTAGGTATTTGTTTTATAAAATTTCCAATAGTTGATAGGAAAAAGAACTGTTGATGCAGATGGTCTGAACCTGCTTTCTAGAGTAGAATGTTGAGAAAATTGAGAAACTACGTTGCAGATGTTCTGGACCTTCATTGCAATTACCTGTGCTCCAATAGAGTAGAATCTTGAGAAGCTACAAAATGGCAGGTTGGTAGTGTCAGGACTTAGGTGCATCTGAGATGGGGATGTTTAGGCAGATTAGCGGAAAAACTAGGTTTCAGATGAGCCATGTTGGTATTCAGGTATGTGTATTATGATAGGAAAAGGGAGTGTTAGTGTGGATGGTTTGGATCTGCTTTCTAAGTCCCAACCACATCCGGAAGTCCACAAGGAGTTTCTTCAATAATTTCATTGCCCCTTAAAATTTCAGATAGCGTGTCTTACTCTCAAATGGGTGTTTCTACCTTCTTAGTTACCTTAAGAAAGAACCTGAAGGTTCTAATTCCGACTTAATTTAATCCCTAATAGATTACTTGGAAGGTGTGAATGACATTATCTCTAGAAATCAATAAAATATTAAATTATGTATGTTTTGTTGAATGGAAATATAATTAGCACTTTACAGGGGGTTTCCCTCCTTGCCTCATCTAGGGGGAAAAAAGAATTTCTTTCCAATGAAAGTACATAAAATTTCTCTCAAACTTATCAAAGAAAGGACATTGGAGTTATTTTCACTTTCTCGGTATACGCTTTTCATAGTCATGGCAAGTAATAGTTCAAATTAAACACCTGCCATATTTGCACCACGAAAGCATCTTATGTTTCCATTCAAACAGTTTCTCTTTGCTAATGCATAGGGATGACTATTGCTTTTCCGCTTTTTTTTAAAAGCTTCTAATAAATTTTAGTCACCGCTGAAATTCACTGCCAAGTTCGTATAGAAGCTGTCGTGGCTGCAATTCTATAGCGAGATTAAATCCATGTTTTGTGTCCTAATTTTTGCAGCTTTCTAGAACATTTGGGGAGGGAAAAGTTTCATTTGAAGAATATGTTTTCACTTTGAAGAGTACAGTTGGCATCAATATGCTTATAGAAGTGGTGGGTATTGGCAAAGGGAAGCAAAATCTCACTGGTATTGCCATGGAGCCAGCAAAAACCAATCATGTATTCTCTGTTCAACCTGAAATACCAATTGGGAAAGCTTGCTCTTCTTTGACATCTGCAGAAATTATCAAGTTTCTAATGGGAGGATTTAGGTTAAGTAAGGCACGATCCAGTGATCTCTTCTGGGAGGCTGTTTGGCCCCAACTTTTAGCAAGAGGATGGCACTCTGAGCAGCCTTATTATAAGGATCATGTTATGTCTGGTTCGAAGAATTCTCTTGTATTTCTTATGCCTGGTGTTAAGAAGTTTTCCAGAAGGAGACTGGTGAAAGGTAACCATTACTTCGATTCTGTTAGTGATGTCTTAAATAAAGTTGCATCAGACCCTGCGCTTCTTGAGCTTGAAACTGAAGCAGCTAAAGGCAGTGGAAACAAGGAAGAAAACAGATGGGACCCATCAATGAAAGAGGACCCGCATGATTTGTCAAATAAGAAACAGCGCTGTTACCTCCAGCCACATAATTCAAATCGCAATCGAGATCTCCCAAAGTTTACAATTGTGGATACTAGTGTGGTTGAAGGAACAGAACGGCCTAAGGTGCGAGAGCTCAGAAGTTTGCCTTTTGAAGCTGCTACTGTGTCTACTACCCCTTCTAGTCTTTCCAGTGAATCTGAGCAAGATACATCTGAAGACTCCGAAGACAAAGCAGAAGAGGCTAATACCTCAAATGCTACAGGGGTTATGACTGAGAGGGGAGCATGTGGTGACTCATCAGATTGTGTAAATAGTATTCTCAATATTGGTACAACCAACACCTCCAATCCCACCAGTGTAGCAGTCGAAGATCATGAAAGCCATAGCAATAAGAAGCAACAAATGAAGACTATGAAGTATCAATCTAGCCGTAAGGTAAAGCCTGGCTCTTTGAAGTATTTGGCTCCTGTTACCAAACTTCCGGATTTAACAACTTGTATCCATGGAGAATCAAGCTGCAGCATTGAAAATATCTCTACTGCGAGCAAGGGAAATGAAGATGAGTCCCATTGCAGGTCAAAGTCGCCCAATGCTTGTGATGAAACAGATTTTCAGATAGGTTCATCTCAAAACTTATCTCCAGCCAGTTCTCTGGCAAAAGGCAGTTCAGATAGGAGCAATGAAGGTTTTATCAATGAGAATTTCCTGGATAGAGAAGTATCTCCAGAGAAGCCTCAACCCCATTCATTTATCGACTTAAACATCCCTCAAGTTTCACCAGATTCTGAAATTGATGAACCTGTCATCACAAACATGGTGCAAAATAATGAAAATTGTTGTGCTAACAAGTCATCCTTTCAATCTGAAGCAAGTTTGCAGTCTGAGCCATTGAATCCCCCTGATGGTGATGCTAGCATGGATCAGCATTCTATCGTCAACGACCTGAGGAAAAGTACAAGAAACCGGCCATTAACCACAAAAGCATTGGAAGCTTTTGCATATGGGTTCTTGAGCCCAAAAAAGAAGAGAAAGAGTTCAGAGGCGTCACAAAATAACTCGATGCCAAGGTCTTCCCAGAAAGTCCGTGGTCAAACAGTTGTTACTGCTGCATTTAGAAATGGTAATGACAGTACTACTGCAAACTCCAAAGAGAGTAGTTTGAATGGAATCTGCAGTAAGACCAACATGGTAGGTGAGTCTAAGATCTAATGCTTGAACGAATTGGCTGGCCAGTCTTTAATTGGTTTAATCCACTTAGCATCATGCTTACAGCCTTGCTGATGTTGCATTCACTAGTTTGGAGATCAAGTGCTCCTGTAGTCATATGCGGAAACCACAGCGATTCTTCTACAGTCACCTAAGCAGTTGCTGACTTGTTGCAAATATGGCATATAAAGATGAACACCCATAGTTACCATTTTGTTGTAAAAGTATAGCTTTCTCTTTTGTGATTTCTGAAAGTTACATGCAATAATGAACATATTTATATGCTATGTTCTGTTGTTCCATATCAGTATTCTGATCTCAGGGCAACTTTTAGAGAAAAAAATAGAAGGAATTTGTTGAAATTTGCCCCAATTTCTTACCATTAATCCAAATTCTAAAACTGTACTGGGTTGTTTTCTTTGTTTGGCATTGGAGATATATGTTTTCTTTTTTATACACACTCACACACAAGAGGAGAGGCTTGTAAGGAAAGGATGGGAATTGAAAGAGATTGTACTTAGTGATGTAATTATTGATGTTTGTTATTCTTATTCACTGCTTTTATGATGTAAATTATATATCTTCTCTCAAGTTGAATAATTGTGTTCTCAATATTTTTTTTTTATTTTGATATATTGATGAGGAAGATGATCGAACCGGAGTAAGTAACCACTTGGTCGTGTTTCTGTTATTTCTTGTTATTTGCATCCTTCTCAGTTTTGTGTATACATGAAGAAAGAGCCATTAGAACACAAAAGCCTGTAGATTTCATTCCTGAATATTGCAGGAGGAAACTCCCTTTTGACTTACCAAACCATATTAGATCTAAATACTTACTTTAAAACAAAATAAAATAAAATATTTATTAACTTCTTTTTAGCTCAAGCTTTCTGCTCATAAACATATCTCAGTAGCTGAAGGGTAAAACAAAAACCAGGTGACATGGTCAAAAACAGGCCAGACCTTGGTCCAATCCCATTTCAAGCCTAGTAATTCTTCTTGTAAAGTTTAGACCCCACCCTGCAAAGGCCGGTGCTAATGATGACATCAATGATTAATGATCTAAATCTGGAGCTTATTACTGCTTTATTATAAACAATGCTTTTGTTCCTCTCAACTTTGGATCATCTTTTTCGAGTAAAAAAAGGTCTTTGAGATTGCAAAAGATTTTTTCTTTTTTTCTGTTTGCCCGCCACCCCTTTACTGATTCAGTGATTTGCAAACACAGTTAAGAGTTAGAAAGATAGAAAATGATAGACAAAAAGGACCCATCTATTGACTTTTGACAATGGAGATTAGTGCTAAAATAATTTCTCTTATTTGTTCCAAATTTATCCAACTTCAAGTTCCCCTTCAAGCCAAAAAACAAACTTCAAGTCCCCCCATTCACCCCTTCCCTTCCCCTCCTCCACGCCCGCCGCCGCCACCCCCCCCGGGGCGACAACCCTCCTTAAAAAATGAAAAAAGGCCCAAAAACTAATTTTTAATGAAGAATGAAAAGTATTTTATGTGAAGTTCCATGGGAAATGATCTTTTTAAGTTAAAAAGACTTGATGGTCTTTAATTTATAAAAAAGGAAAAAAAAGAAAAAGTAAGTAAAAAGTCTCTGATGCTCAATGGTAACAATGAACAACCATATCACACCTATCAAATTGAAAAAGTCTATGCATGTTACATGATTGGTACATAAACTCCTATGCAATAAAAAACTGTTTTGTAATATATATTAATTTTGATTGTAAACTGCAGGTTTTATTTCAGAATTTTTATTATAGAAAGTCGATCTCTAACTGTAATTTATTTTTGGATTGAAAATAATGAAATCAAATATAAGTCTCCAATATAAAAGATCCGAAAATAACCATGGCATAAAAAAAAACGGATTTAATGCATGACTATTTGCTTAGCTAAAATATCTTCTTCACTTGATTTTTTTTTTTTTTTCTAATCAGAAAAATGTCCATATCAAGAAACACTAGATTATCTCATTTTTTCCCTTTAGTCAAACATCATTTTCATAAGACATGATTATAAAATATGGTAATGATAAAGAATATAAGGCTAAGGCCGTCGTTTGTGTTGTTTTCACCCATGGAATTACTTAGCCTATGTCAATTAGCGATTGGGTCAATCTTAATTTATGAAGCTTTAGTTACATAGCAGCACCCAAATGCTGCTTAGGTCGTCTTATATATATTTGGTTTGATCATATAATATAATGGAGAAAAATATGTAAGACGACGTAGAAAGTTGGAATAATATTTCTGTCTTTATATTGTTGTATTTGATGTTTACTTCCATAAATTACATCGATCTTCATCGATAATAACTAAGTGACATTAGAAATTTTGTGATGGAGAAAGAGCATCTGATTGAATTTAATTTGACTTGAAATTTAGAGTTTAGCATGTGTTTGATATTCTAAATTCTGTCTCTTTGTTTGTTTGATATTCTAAATTCTGTCTCTTTGTTGTTTTTCATTTTATAGCCAGGCTGCTTGTTGTTTCCCATTAAGCTTGTGGAGTCACCAACCCAAAACGTTAACGTACATGTTATATTTATTTTATGATAAATTATGTTAAATTACACGAGGTTAATTCATGATTACGCTTATTTTATTTAATTTTTAGAATATAAATTTACATACTTGTCTTTACATTTTCATTAGTTTTTCTTTGGTCAATTGTTTAAAATCTAGTCAAACTTTATGTCAACTCATCAAAATTTATTAAAAACTCAACTTTACCCTTAGGGTTCATTTGGTTCACAGACAAGATTGAAGTGTGATATATAGGATTAGGATTATAATAAGATAGGATTAGAAAGGATTAAAGTGGGATAACAAATATAAAGGCTAAAATACTCTTCCATTTTATTTCATAAATCCTTTATAACACACACACACACACTTATACATACATATATATAGCACCATTAACTATTCATTCTTCTTCTTCTTCCTCCTATGTTTCAAGATAAAAACTGTTTTTTTTTTCTTCTTCCTATTCCATCTTCCTTCAAGGGTTATAGTCGCTGGTTCAAAGTGAGCTCAATGATGGCAGCGGTTCAACCTAAAAGCCACAGGAAAAGTGGATCGTTGATGATGAAGGTCACAGTGGTTTAACGATTTTCTATCATTTATCGACGAAATCTCGGTGAAGGAACACCAGATCCGAATAGATCGAGGAATTCCGAACCAGATAGCGTGGTCGGATTATGGTGGAGTGACTTTCGATCGGTAGCTGGCGACAACGGTAGCGGATCATAATGGAAGTTAGTGGATTTCAATTGCAAGATCCTCTTGATACTGATGGTGTGGGTGGTGCTAGCTGAAATTCATGAAAATGACGAAGAGTGATAACTCTGAATAAATCATGTTATTATACTGCTTTTAGGCACGTTTTTGGTGTTGATCTTAAGCATTAGAATTGTGTTGCATGTGTTTTTAGCAATTTGATTTTAGTTTATCTTGTTCTACTAATAAGTTGTTTTAGTTGAATGATCAATGCTAAGTTTTAGAAATCGTCTGTGCAGACACTTGCTGGAGCACTGGAGAGCACTGGAAGGCCAAAATGCGTAAAGGAGACAGAAACTCAAGGTTGCAGCGCTGGGATGTTGGCGCTGCAGCGCTGGTAGCTGACAAAAAGAGAGGATTTGGACAGAAAGTTGGCGTTGCAGCGCCAGAATAGGGTTAGAAATACGTCTTGAAGCTGCAGCGCTGGGATGTTGGTGCTGCAGCGCCAGCCCGCGGATTTTGAAAGTTATAAATAGAAACCCTAGCTGAACAAGAGGAGAAGTGCGGCTGTAGAAGAAAAAAATAGAATTTGGAGGAGACGAGACGCAAAAGGAGAGTTGGAGACACTCCGGAGGCTACGCATCAAGCTTTTAAATCATTCTTCTCCGATTTTATATTATTCTTATCTAGCTATGTTAATGTTTTATAATATGAACATGGGTTGTTTGAATATTATTATGGAGTAGATATTTTTGTGTTAAGGATAGATGGATCCTAAACCTATGTCATGAGTGCTATTTGGACAAGTTGGAATTTGCACTGTTTTTCAAAGAGTGTATTTTATTGTTCTTAATGCTGTTTATTATTTTGATTCCTTCTTGAGGCATGGTGATGTGTCGAATAGAGAAGCTATGCTTTTATGAATGGTTGAATTAATAAATATGATGTTGGATTGTTATCTATGCAAAGCCAGGGTAAAACATGCCATGAATGAAATAGGAGTAACCGAATAGGGATTCTAGGAAGTTCATGTGGTCCATTTAAACCGTAACCGAATAGGGAGATTTAACTGAAAGGCATTCCATTGAACGTAGTGTTTCTTAAGTTGGATTAATCTAGAATAGACCTGGAATATGGATATTTGAAGTTGATGATTCTTGAGATTATGGTTAGACCTGAATAAGAATAACCAATTTATTAGGGATTCTACCATCTTGAAAAACATAGTAAACGAAATTTGTCCATTCCTTAGCACATTAGTTCATAAGAGTCTTCATTCCAAAGTGTGCAAATTTTCCATTATTTAATATTGCGTTCTATTTTTCCCTTTAGTTAATTGTTAGTAACCTTTTCTCGGACAATTATTCGTTTGCTCAAATAACAGTAAAAGTTGAGTCATAATTTTGTAGTACTTGATCAGTCCTCGTTGGGAACGATATTTACTCATCATTTTATTACTTGAACTATTAGTGCACTTGCTAGTGTAAATTTCATCGCATCAAGTTTTTGGCGCCGTTGCCAAGGACTGAAATAAAATATTACATTTATTGTGATTCTACTAGTTAATTTGAGAGTTTGTTAATTTGGTTTTTAAGTCTATTTTGCAGGGTTTTCATTTCTAGTGCAAGACACGTACTAGTGGGAGAATACTTGCAAAACTTAATCCAAAGATTGAGCGCACTTTTCACGCTTTGAGAAGAGCAGCACCAGTAACAGCTAATACAATGGCAGAAGGAAACAATGCAGAGGTGCAACGTGCACTGTGGGATTATGCTATGCCAAAGATGGATGGTGTAGAATCTAGCATTCGACGACCACCTATACAAGCAAACAATTTAGAAATTAAGCCCGCCATCATTCAGATGATTCAACATTCAGTACAATTTGGGGGCCTATCACAAGAAGATCCAAATGTTCACTTGACGAATTTCCTTGAAATTTATGACACATTCAAGCATAATGGAGTATCGGAGGATGCAATTCGCTTAAAGCTTTTTCCATTTTCACTGAGAGACAAAGCAAAAAGCTGGTTGACTTCTTTGCTAGCAGGATCCATAACAACATGGGCAGAATTGGCACAAAATTTTTTAGGGAAATACTTCCCTCATGCAAAAATTGCAAAGTTACGTAATGAAATTACTATGTTCTTGCAGATCAATCGAGAATCACTCTATGAGGCATGGGAACGTTTTAAAGACCTTTTGAGAAGATGTCCTCATCATGAGTTGCCCACTTGGATGCAGGTACAAACTTTTTATAACAGACTAACCAGTACAACCTGAAACATGATTGATGCAGCTGCATGTGGCACTATAATGAGAAAAACTCCAGAAGAAACTATTGAAATGCTAGAAGAAATGGCCACAAATTCTTATCAATGGCTAGTTGAAAGGTTACCTGTTAATAGAGCCTCAGGATTTCACAATATAGATGTTGTTATAGCTTTAACAGCACAAATGAAGGTTCTCACCAAGAAGATAGATGGACTTTATCCCACTACACATGTTATATGTGAATTGTGTGGTGGTGGTGGCCACCATAGCAGTAATTGTCCAGCAGGTAATCAGTTTGCGTATAATTCATCTGCTGAACCAGCTAACTTTGTTTCAAATTTTCACAGGCAAAACAATCCATACAGCAATACATATAATCTGGGATGGATAAATCACCCGAACCTGTCTTGGAATCAAAGCAATACGAAGCAACCTCATTCTGAATATCCTCCTTAAGAAAAAAAGTCTAACTTGGAGGATATGATGGCCAAATTCTTAAGTACAGCAGAAACTAGATTCCAAAATCAAGAAGCATCCATCAAAAATCTGGAAGTTCAGGTCGGTCAACTAGCAACCATAATTTCTGGACGTGCACAAGGTTCCCTCCCGAGCAACACAGAAAAGAATCCTAAGGAGGATGTCAATGCCATAACACTAAGGCGCGGTACACAATTGGAAGAGCCACAACCTAAGAAATCACTCAGCAAGTTGGCGAGAAAGAATAGACTGAGCAAGAAGAAAAACGAGTTTCAGCAAAGAAGTCTACTGGTAAAGGTTTGATTGATTCTAACTTTGAAACTAAATATATGCCACCTATTCCTTATCCTCAGAAATTCCAAAAAGAAAAATTAGACAAACAATTCTCAAAATTTTTAGAGATTTTCAAGAAGTTGCATATTAACATACCATTTGCAGAGGTATTAGCACAAGTGCCTAGCTACACTAAATTTTTGAAGGAAATTTTGTCTAATAAACTGAAGCTCAAGGAACACGGAACAGTAATGTTAACTGAAGAGTGCAGCACTATACTGCAAAACAAGTTACCTCCAAAATTGAAAGATGCAGGGATTTTTACTATACCTTGTACTTTGGGAAATTCATTTTTTGATAAAGCTTTATGTGACCTTGGTGCCACTATTAATCTTATGCCTCTTTCAATTTTTAGGAAACTTGGATTAGGATAAGTCAAAATAACAACAGTGTCATTGCAATTAGCTGATCGATTTATTAAGAGACCACGAGGAATTATAGAAGATGTACTGGTAAAAGTTGATAAATTTATATTCCCTGTAGACTTCATTGCTCTTGACATGGAAGAGGATCAGGAGGTACTTCTTATACTCGGACGTCAATTCCTTGCTACAGGGAGATCCCTGATTGATGTACAACAAGGGAAATTGATTTTGAGAGTTAATAATGAACAAGTAGTTTTTTATATGTATAAAATCATGAAATATCCATCTGACGTATGTACTTCTTCTTGTTTTCATGCTGATGTTGTTGATGACCTCATTGAAGAGTTTCAGGAGAAGACATTAAATGAAGATACTTTGGAAAGATGCATCATGGAATCTGGAACTACCACCACTGAAGAACTTGTCATCCAAGAAGAAGCAAGGAATTTGGAAGCTGAAATGGGAAAAGAAGTGCCAGAAGAACCAATATTAACCCTTGAATTAAAAACTTTATCTAATCATTTGAAATATGTTTATCTAGAGAAAAATATTTTCCCAGTTATAATATCATCTTCATTGACAGGTAAAATGGAAGAACGCTTGTTGGAAGTCTTGAGAAGGCACAAAAAGGCTTTGGGATGGACAATAGCGGATATCAAGGGAATTAGCCCTTCCATTTGCACTCACAAAATTCTCATGGAGGAGAACTTCAAGCCTACTGTTCAGCCATAACGACGCTTCAATCCAGTAATGCAAGAGGTTGTTAAGAAAGAAGTAGTCAAGCTGCTTGATGCAGGTATTATTTATCCAATTTCTGATAGTGCTTGGACCAGCCCGGTACAAGTAGTAACAAAGAAAGGTGGGATCACTGTTGTGAAAAAGAATAACAATGAATTGATACCCACCAGAACTGTCACAGTTTGGCGGGTTTGTATTGACTATAGAAAATTAAATGATGCCACAAGAAAAGATCACGTTCCTTTACCTTTTATTGATCAAATGTTGGAAAGATTGGCAGGTCACAAGTTCTACTGCCTGCTTGATGGATACTCGGGATATAATCAAATCCTTACAGCACCCGAGGATCAAGAAAATATGACATTTACTTGTCCTTATGGCACGTTTGCATATAGGAGGATGCCTTTCAGTCTTTGTAACGCACCAGCAACTTTTCAACGTTGCATGTTGGCAATTTTTTCTGATATGACTGAAATTTTTTTAGAGATCTTCATGGATGATTTTACACTATTTGGTCTAACCTTTGATGATTTCCTTCATAATCTCTCTTTAGTTTTACAGCGATACGAAGAGACGAACCTAGTACTAAATTGGGAGAAATATCATTTCATGGTCCAGGAAGGGGTAGTGTTAGGGCACAAAATATCATAGAGGGGTATTGAAGTTGACAAAGCTAAGGTGGATGTGATCGAAAAACTCCCACCTCTCACTTCAGTCAAAGCCATCAGAAGTTTCCTGGGGCATGCAGGATTTTACAGGAGATTCATTAAGGATTTTTCAAAAATCTCTAAACCTTTTTCTAATCTTCTTGTAAAAGATGTGAAGTTTAACTTCTCTGATGATTGTTTGCAGGCATTTACTACTTTAGAGGATAAATTGGTGACCGCCCCTGTTGTAGTCGCACCAGATTAGAGCCTCCCGTTTGAATTAATGTGTGATGCCAGTGACATCGCAGTTGGAGTAGTGCTTGGTCAAAGAATAGATAAGGTCTTCAGGATAATTTATTATGTGAGTCGCACTCTTACCAGACCCCAATTCAACTATGCTACCACCAAGAAAGAACTTTTAGCTGTTGTATTTGCATTTGATAAGTTTCGATCCTATCTTATTGGATCAAAAGTTACTGTTTATACTGACCATGTAGCTTTAAAGTATCTTTTAGCGAAAAATGACGCAAAACCAAGACTGTTGAAGTGGATTCTCCTACTTCAAGAATTTGATTTAGAAATCAAAGATAAGAGGGGGACTGACAATCAAGTGGCAGACCACTTATCAAGGCTCGAAAAATCGGAAGAGACTAATATCAGCATCAACGAAGAATTTCCAGATGAAAAAATATTTTTTATTTCTTCGTTTGATTTTGTTTTATTAGTGTCTGAGACACCATGGTTTGCTGATTTCACCAATTACCTTGTAAAAAACTGGATCCCAGGGCACTTCACTTATCAACAAAGAAAGAAATTCCTATCCGACGTGAAGCATTATTTTTGGGAGGATCCGCATCTATACAAATTGTGTGCAGACTAGGTAATTCACAGATGTGTGCCGGAGCATGAATTTAACAATATTCTGTATCACTGCCATGACAGAGAAGCTGGGGGACATTTCGGTGCAAACTGAATAGCAGCAAAGGTATTGCAATCAGGTTTCTATTGGCCGACTCTGTTTAAGGATGCCCAGGCTTACGTCGCTTCATGTGATAGGTGTCAACGAATTGGTAACATCTCTAAACGAAATGAAATGCCTTTAAACAATATTCTTGTTTGCGAAATATTTGACGTTTGGGGTATTGATTTCATGGGACCCTATCCTGTATCTTTGTCAAACCAGTATATTCTAGTTGTTGTAGATTATGTGTCTAAATGGGTAGAAGCCATAGCAACCCGCACTAATGATGCCAAAGTCATTCTCTAATTCCTCAAGAAAAACATCTTTACCCGGTTTGGAACCCCTATGACAATAATTAGTGATCGAAGTAAATACTTTGACAATCGTCAATTTAGAACCTTGTTAAAAAAATATGGAGTAACTCACAAACTCGGCACCTCATACCATGCATAAACAAGCGGTCAGGTAGAAGTTTCAAATCGGGAGGTGAAACGAATTTTAGAAAAAACCGTGAATACTTCTAGGAAAGGTTGGGCACTTAAATTAGATGATGCCTTGTGGGCATATAGAACGGCTTTCAAAACACCAATAGGAATGTCACCATATAGGCTGGTTTTTGGTAAAGCCTGCCACCTTCCTGTCGAACTCGAGCATAAAGCATATTGGGCCACCAAATTCTTGAATTTTGATATAACCCTCGCAGGACAAAAGCGTTTGTTGCAGGTTGATGAATTGGAAGAACTTTGACTAGGAGCATATGAGAATGCAAAGTTGTACAAGGAAAAAACAAAAAAATGGCATGATCGACACATCTCAAGGAAAGAATTTGTTCCAGGGCAACAAGTTCTTTTGTACAATAGCTGCCTTCGTCTATTTCCAGGAAAGCTGAAATCTCGGTGGACTGGACTATACACCGTGATAAGTGTATCACCTTTTGGTGCCATTGAAGTTCAACACGAGAAAAACAAGAAGACAATCAAGGTTAACAGGCACAGATTGAAGCACTACATTATGGGGACTTTTGACCCTCAATCGTTCACAACCATTCTTCAAGAGCCATAAATCCGAAAGTCAAGCTAAAGACTATAAATTAGAACTACCATTTTGGTTCTTACTTTTTGTTTTTCTTGCCTTTTGAAGTTATTTTGTGTGTTTTAATTTTTTGTTTTGTTTCATTTATCTGTTACTTCAATTTTTATGGCCTTACAGTGTGTATTCTTAGTTTATTTCCAGGCTTACTTGGAGTCAGGACAGAGCTCCAACGCTGCAGCCTCACATTTCTGGCACTGCAGCACCAGGTCCTCCCCCTACACACTAACCAGGTCAGAGATTCAGCACTGCAGCCTCACAATTTTGGCGCTGCAGTGCCAGGACCTGCACCCACATGCAGTTCCTGCACTCACACGTTGCCCTGCCCAGAAATTCAGCGCTGAAAAGTGGGAGCTGCAGCGCCAGGTCGCACACCAGTGTTTAAACAAACACTACTTCCACTGTTAGGGCATTCCAAAATTAGATTTTCAGCTGCTCCCTCTTCCCAAAACACCAAAATTACACTTCCCTTCTCCATCGCAATACGTAATCCAGGGTCTTTTGCATTTTCCACCATGGATTGCTTCCATCCTTCCCGATAATCACTCTTCTAAAGTGATTTTGGGTGCTGTTGAGGTCTTCTAATCAAGTAAGATTTCTCCACTTTGAGACTCCCAAACTTCAGATTTTTAAGTGAAATCACTTGAGTCATTTATGGGTAGCTTATAATACATGGTGATTTGATGAAAAATTGAGGAATGTATGAATGGATAAGTTACATTTTCATAAGTTTATGCTGAATATTTTCACATGGTTGTGCGTTGGAAGAAAAGGGTATTGTAGCTGAATAAATTTCTGGTGTTAATGGGTTAAATATGCACTATATTATGCTGGGTTATTCAAGACTCAATTGATTGAAGACGTTGCATAATTTGGATTGAAAGTTCTACTGATTTTTTTTTTTTTGGGAATCTGTGTGTGCGGAAGTGGGTGTTTCTCTTGGTTGTTTTCTGCAGTTTGAAGTTTGATTATTTAAAGCACAAAAGTCTTGATTAAATGGCTCCTCCCAAACGCACGAGACCTAGCTCCACCAGTTACAATTCCGAGCTTTTTGTCTCAAAGGAAGCAGAACAGAGGTTTGAGCGTTCTCAACTCAAGAAAGTCCCAATTCCTGAACGAGAATTTAATATCACCAAGGGACACTTCCCCCTCATTCACAGGATCATTGCTGCTCGAAAATGGGAACAATTCTGCACAACACCAGAAGTTGCAATTATTCTGGTTGTGCGTGAATTTTATGCAAATACTGCAGAGCACACGAATCTGAAGGTAAAGATTAGAGAGAAATTATTGGCATTCGACAGAGGCACAATCAAAAAATTGCTTGCCACTCCCACCATCCCAATGGATGAGTACAGTGCTTATGCCAGCGCGCCTGACCTCGACGAAGTACTCCGGGTTCTTTGCAAAGTTGAGACACAATGGAAATTTTTTGGTGATGAGCGGACTTCATTTCCATCAAGTGCAATGAATAGGACAACAAAAGCTTGGCATTACTTTGTAGGCACTTGTTTGCTTCCAACGACCCATTTATGTGATGTCACAAGAGACAGAACGATCTCTTTATTCGCCATCTACCAAAGATTGAGTATTGATGTGGGATGCATTATCCAGAACAGCATTCTATACAGCGCAAATTTGATCAGTGCGGGGTTGTATTTCCTATCTTTGATAACAACATTTTGTGGATCATGTGGTGTTACTTGGACTGCGGGGGAACAAATCAAACAACTAATGCATCCACTGGATCTCAGGACTATCTATCGGATCACAGATATAGAAGAAGCACTGAGCCCAGGCACCTCTTCCTCACAACCTCCTCCAGCACGCCAACAATGGAATATATCACTTTCTGATCGTCTGACAGTGGTTGAGACGGAGCTTCATAAGTTTCGGCAATGGAGTCAACAGCAGGCATCCTATGTTGCAGGTTGTTTTCAAACCAATGACCAGATGATGAGGATTTTTGCCAATCATTTGGGCATCGACACACAATAGCTACCTCTACTACCACCATATCCCGGTCATAGCAGTGATCCATAGGATGAGGACATTGACAAAGACAATTGATTCGGCCTCCGACTAATCAGCGGAGTTCCCTTTTCTTACTTTATAATTCAAATTTTATACATTGCGGACAATGTATCATTTAAGTTTGAGGGTGGGAACTTTATCTGAGTGTTGTGCGCTGCTCATGTTTGTAGTTATTTTTCTGTTTGTTATATCTGAGTGATTTCTGTTATTTGATTTTAATTTTGCCAATGATGAGAAATAGATTGACTTAATTATAGCCATTGAAAATTTGAAAAATGTTGCGTTTGTCTGTGGGCTTGAGTTTGTTGTTGGATTTATTTTACATCGAACTCTTTGAACACAATGAGCACTTACACCTAAGCACTTTATTGTCTTGCTATTTTGGAGAGCGTTTATGTGAGCAGTGTAGTCTTGTGATCTCTTGGACTCTAGAACTTGTTTGAAGACCACTCGAGGTGAAATCCTAGGTAGTACAGTACCAAAGAAATGATCCAGGCCATGTTTGGAAAGTTTGAGCCTTTCTAGCCAACCCTTGATATATGATTATCCTTAGTTTTCCCCTTTTGAGCTTGGATATCTATTGTTTTGTCACCCGATCATCTAATCTATGTCTTTTTCAAAGAAAAACCAGGAAAAAAAAATGATACAACTCTACCTTTCACCTGTGAGCACATCGATTAATGAATGGACTATTCTCTTAAGTGGTGGCAAAGGATTGAGCAAGAGAAAGCGGTCTTCACTTGGCTACGATAAGTATCACATATTTCCCATCGAGAGTGACCAAGGGAAAGATCGAAGTGAAAAAGGTTTACCACACAAACTATTTGATCAAGTTGTATTCTGCCTATCACAGACAGCTGGCAAAGCTGTGTTTGATCGTCGTGTACATGCTTTGTTATAGTTTCATTAATGCACATGGAAATAAAGACCGGTGCTACTATAGTACAAGCATACAAAAAAAAAAAGATGTGACAACAGCAAAAGTATTGGAAGTATTCCATGATAACTGAGGGAAAGTTTGAAATAAAATTTTTATTGGTTGATGTGCTTAAGGTGATGTGAGCCTCAAATCAATCTTTTACCATTCCTTAACCTTAGCCAAAGTTATAAGCTAAATAAAGTCCTGGTGACCTCGGGTATTGTCATGGCCTACATTAGTGGAGAGTGGTGTGAAAAGCAAGCTTATGGACTTTGAAAGATTGGCATTTTCCTACTTGCTTGCATAAACCGATCAGAGTGGCGAGACGATTAAGTTTATAAAGGTGTTACACACACACACGTTTTAAAGAATTTGATGTAAGATAAAGCTGGCAATGAATTTGAAATTCTAGACATTAGCAGCATTTGGAAAGTTTTCTTGCGTTATAATTTATATGCAATCTTTGAGGCATGTTATATCAAATTTAATCAAATCATCTCTCACTCTTAGGATATGTGTGCATAGAATTTTGCTCTAATTTTCTCGAGGACTAGCAAAAACGTAAGTTTGGGGGTGTGATAACTCTGAAAAAATCATGTTATTATATTGCTTTTAGGCACGTTTTTGGTGTTGATCTTAAGCATTAGAATTATGTTGCATGTGTTTTTAGCAATTTGATTTTAGTTTATCTTGTTCTACTAATAAGTTGTTTTAGTTGAATGATCAATGCTAAGTCTTAGAAATCTTCTGTGCAGACACTTGCTGGAGCACTAGAGAGCACTGGAAGGCCAAAATGCGTAAAGGAGACAGAAACTCAAGGCTGCAGCGTTGGGATGTTGGCGCTGCAACGCTGGTAGCTGACAAAAAGAGAGGATTTGGACAGAAAGTTGGTGCTGCAGCGCTGGGATGTTAAAGCTGCAGCACCAGAATAGGGTTAAAAATACGTCTTGAAGCTGCAGCGCTGGGATGTTGGCGCTGCAGCACCAGCCTACGGATTTTGAAAGTTATAAATAGAAACCTTAGCTGAATAAGAGGAGAAGCGCGGCTGTAAAAGAAAAAAACAGAATTTGGAGGAGACAAGACGCAAAAGGAGAGTTGGAGACACTCTGTGAGGCTTTGCATCAAGCTTTTAAATCATTCTTCTCCGGTTTTGTATTTTTCTTATCTAGCTATGTTGATGTTTTATAATATGAACATGGGTTGTTTAAATATTATTATGGAGTAGATATTTTTGTGTTAAGGATAGATGGATCCTAAACCTATGTCATGAGTGCTATTTGGACAAGTTGGAATTTGCTTTGTTTTTCAAAGAGTGTGTTTTATTGTTCTTAATGCTGTTTATTATTTTGATTCCTTCTTGAGGCATGGTGATGTGTCGAATAGAGAAGCTATGCTTTTATGAATGGCTGAATTAATAAATATGATGTTGGATTGTTATCTATGCAAAGCCAGGGTAAAACATGCCATGAATGAAATAGGAGTAACCGAATAGGGAGATTTAACTGAAAGGAATTCCATTGAATGTAGTGCTTTTTAAGTTGAATTAATCTAGAATAGACCTGGAATATGGATATTTGAAGTTGATGATTATTGAGATTGTGGTTAGACCTGAATAAGGATAATCAATTTATTGGGGATTCTACCATATTGAAAAACATAGTAAACGAAACTTGTCCATTCAAAACTCTTGTCAATTACGGTTTAGGTGAAGTCAAGTCCTTAGCACGTTAGTTCATAAGAGTCTTCATTCCAAAGTGTGCAAATCTTCCATTATTTAATATTGCATTCTGTTTTTCCCTTTAGTTAATTGTTAGTAACCTTTTCTCCGACAATTATTCATTTGCTCAAATAACTGTAAGAGTTTAGCCATAATTTCGTAGCACTTGATAAGTCCTCGTTGGGAACGATATTTACTCATAATTTTATTACTTGAACGATTAGTGCACTTGCTAGTGTAAATTTCATCGCATCAGAGAGGAAGAAGAGAAGGGTATGAAACTCGCCGAAAATTCACCGAAAAAGAGGAGAGGAGGAAAAAGAGCGTAGTGTATGAGAGGAAGAAAAAAAATTGATGGGATAAGTAATGTCCCAAGGGAGGGGTGGGACAGAATTCATGGGATTAGGATTAAGTTTTTGTCCCACCCTAATCCCATGTGAACAGCCAATCCCTCCAACCAAACATGAGATTAATTGTTTATGTTGGACTAATTTAGTCTTATCCCACTTTTGTGCCCCAAACCAAATAACCCCTTAATAATTTCAAAATCGAGTCAAACCTTGTACCCAAGTAGCATCCAAACTTTGACCAGATTTTAAAATTATTAAGGATAAAGTTAGGTTTCCAATAAGTTTTGATGAGTTGACATAAGATTTGACTGGATTTTGAATAATTAACTAACGAATGACTAACGGAAGACTAACGACATGTAGATAAATGTATAATTTAAAAATTATATGAGATAAGTGTAACTATGGACTAACCTCGGGTAGGTTAATGTAATTTATCTTTTATTTTACTATTTTTAATCATTTTAAATAAATAAATAATGGTATAAAAATGTGAAATATGAACAGCATTGATTTTTATTTACTAAAGTGTGCTATAAAAATACATAAAATAAGGTCGTGGGTACTTCACAGAGCAGACAACCGTAGACACACAAACGCTTCTCATACTTAACTACAGTGTAGCATGGTGAGAGTCACACGATCGTAATCAACTAGAACCAGACTCTGATTAAGGTCGGGAGTACTTCATAATACAGGAGATCACACGAACACGAGCTTGATATACATGGTTTGAACTTAAAATTCATGAGCTAAACTTTTGATACTAGTTTTTTCCTTTGTTTTGTTTTAATAATTAATGTGAATTTGTAAAGTTTTCGATAATTTTAAATCGTACTTGCAGTTGTCGAGTACTAACTCCTAGCTAGAGATATAAATTGTACTTCAGGAGTTGTGAATATTATCTCTTAGGCAAGTGGCTGATAAACTTTATTAAACTAAAATACGATCGCTTAACCAATTGTAATTGAAGCTTTTAGGTAGATATGATTAGGGGATCAGCATAAGCAATGTTATATCAGTATTATAAGTTTGCTGTTGAATATTCCAAGATAATTATAAAAGATGACATATATGGTTATTGGTTAGTTCTTGCATGAATCTTGCATATAAGAATATTACTTGGCAACTACAAGAAGATTTTTGTATAGTGAAAACGATGGACCAACAAGTTTGGAGAGTGCCAGGATGAAGAATCTCATTTATTAGGGCAAACTATAAAAAAAATACTTTGAATTTATGTGAAAAATACGATTTCATTTGAAAACTAATTACACTTGCTTTTTTAATTTTATAATTTTGAGAATATATAAGGGTATCGTCTCGTCAGACACAATTAGGGATGAAATCGAGTCGAGCTCGAATACTAAAGTGTTTGAGTTCAGCTCGACTTAAAATAAACATACTCGAGCTTGAGCTCGAGTTCGAATCGAGCTAAAAAATTGTGCTCGAACTTGAGTTTTGGATTATCCATTTGAGTCTGAGCTCGAGTCTGAATTCTAATTTTAATAAATAAAAAATATTATGTTAGGATTTTGACTCAATTCCTTATAAGGAGGACTTTTAATTAGTTTGGGAATAGTAATTTCCTATTTGGTTATTGCTTGTTCTAATAGTAGCAGAAGTTGTTTTCTTTGTTGTTATTCTTTTCTCATTAGTATTATGAAAATCTTTGTGTTCTTTTCCCACTGCTTGTTCTAAATAGACAAAGAGGTTGTCGAACCACATCAACTTTTGGTATTCTTGCTTTTTATTTTATTTGTTTATTTAATTATTGTGGTTGTGTTTTTTGCCTAAAATTTTAGTAGGTGGATTTTAGAAGTAAAATCTCAACATATTGATATTTAATATAAATATTGGTTCGAGCTCGATAATATCTTATCAAACTATTTGAGAGCTTTTCAAGTCGAACCTTAAAGTATTTGAGCTCAGCTCGATAAGCTAATGGAGACTAATTTTCATACTCGAGCTCGGCTATCGACTGAGTTTTGATCAAATTTTGATCGAGCTCAAACTTAAATAGCTCGATAAAAGCTCGACTCGAGCCTAGACACATTACAAGTTCCTGACACACTTGAAAGTTGTGGAATGATGGTAAGGTATTACATAATTCTAAAAATTCATTTGGAACTACGCATATAGTAGAAGCCCTGACGAAGCAGCTGCTGTATGTTCAGTAGCACCCGAACGCATAAGTAATTTCCCCACTTAGGTCTTCTTGAAGGCGCATCACCATCATAGCACAACCAATTTGATTACCAACCTTCATACCCACTTCTGTAGTCATGCCAAACAAAGGAAGGCCATACACCCGAAGCCAACATAACGAATAAAAACAGGCTCCTTCATTCTCCAAATCACCTTAATTGTCTTCTTTAATGCATCATGACTGAATAAACAAAACTGTCTTGGACCTCTCCTCCTACATCAAAGAGCAAGTCAAGACCCTCCTCCATGCTGTAAAAACCCGGCAAAAACGATCTACTCCGGTGAAAGAACGTTGAAAACGACCTACAAAAACCCCACAAAACCCTAACCGCCTGCAATACATTGGACTAAATCCTAACCCTTAGTGAGAGAGGACTCAATTCTTTTGAATTCTTTTTTTTAATTTGATTCCTTGATTTTGTTTAGTTTGTCAATCTAATTACACTTGTTATAATGTCAGTTGCTTATCTTTCTTTTTTAAAAGTTCTAATTGTTTTATGTCGAAACATACACAATTAATACCAATAAAGTCTTAGCCTAGTGGTCAAAGTCGATGCACCGTAACAATAAAATCATAAGTTCGATTTTCACGATATATAAATTAATTATTCGATTTATATATCAAACAAGAGTGTAATGCAATATGCACAAGGCATGAATTTAGCGGACAAGACTCGCAGCCTCATTAGATTTTTGGGTGATTCATTTCTCTTTAAATATGGAGTGAGCAGTCCTTAGATCCTCATTACTCATAATAAGGAGCATTAAATTGAACCAAGAAAACAAAGCAGCAACATCTTTTATGTCAATTACTACTTAATTGATTAAATTAATTAAACTACAACAACATTGACTTGTTTGGTTCCCTTCGATCGTTTGGATTAAATGAGACAAACAGAATTCGGAATGGTTCAACTAATAACATCCACATCTAATGACAAGAATAAGCTTCTTCAGTCTAATATAAAACTAGAATTTCTTGGAAATTAGATCGAAAATTAAACTGATCTTAGTTAGTAGGATATATAGAATGGTAAAAAGAAGGTGGCTTGTCACAAAGTGTTGTTAAAAGGCATGGAAATTTAATTAGCTTATAATAAATGGTGGTTGAAATTACATTCTGAAAATTAACAATTTGAAACTTTATAATAGGGAAAATTACAATTTCATCCCTTAAATTTTGTAGTAGTTATAACTTAGTCCAAAGTTATGAAAATACGACAAACTGATTCAACCATTAGAGAATTTAACAAAATGGTGAAAAGAAAACAAATGTCATTCAACTATCATCCATCACATTTGTGTAACAAGCAGCTTACATTTCATATTATGTGACTAATAGAAAAAAATACTTCATTAATTCTGTTTTCACCTTTACTTATTTTGGCTGTCAACTAAAACTTTTAGGGGTAATATAGTTTTTCAAAAACTTACTAAATTATAGTTGTATGTTAGGAAAGTTGAGGGATGTAATTATGTTTAACCCCAAAAAATAAGGTTTTTATAAAATCACCTTGTACTTTGGGAGATGATCTCAATTACCATAATGTACTTTTAATTGGAACAATCACCTTTTGTACTTTTCTCAAATAAACTCTCCCATTTAAGAATTCTCATTAAAAGCTAAAGAAAACTAATGTGTCAATCAAAAATATTTTAACCATTTGAATGATAAACTTGTCTTTTATTATTTTATAATTTTATGCACAATCAAAAAAAATATAATTTTAATTAATTAAATGAAAACAAAGCAATCCATGATTATTTTTAATGATGGTAATGGATTGGTTATCCGCGAAATTTTACATATTCATAATCGATCGTATTCGTTTATTAACTTTGTTATCCGAATTTGAACTCGAAAACCGTTAAAAGCCATAAAATACTATCCGTAACCGCGAAAAGCCCATTTATTTCTATCTGATACGGTTCGAATTGATTAATCGCGAAAAACTCACAAATTGTCATCCTTATTCACTTAAGAATGGCAACTGGTAGGTTACTTGCGAAATTTTACATATCCATAACCATATTCGTTTAGGTACGATATATCTAAATCCGAACCTAAAATGATTAAAAACCATGAAATACTATCCGTAACGGCGAAAAAACCTATTTATTTTATCCATAACTACTTAAACTAATACAGTTTGGATTGAGTTAATGACGAAAACCCGCAAATAACCATCCCTATTTACTTCAAGGTCTAGATAAATTAAGAAATGGTGAAAGACTGGCTTGCTCGTCAAACGGTAAAAAAAAAATTTAATTAATTGACACTAACATGTCATCTTCTGTTAGTTTTTTAAAGGAATTTCTCTAATGAAAAAGGATATTTGAGACATGCTTGTATATGAGACTATAACCCCCAAAATATAAGGTGGATTTTGTAAAAATCCAAAAAATATATATAATGTTGGTGGTGCTTTCATTCCATTTTAAATAATATTCTAACCTGTTAATTACTAGCTGAAAATAAAATGTTGTAATCCAAATTACACTCTGATTGCAGAAGAAATGGTATAATATCCTGCTGCTTGTATTGATAAAAATAATGGTATCTAAGGGTGTTGATAAAAATTGGAAAACATGGAAGAATTATATTAGTAAAATAGAATGGCAATTCTATTAATACCCAACAAATTAGGGGCATTTGAAAGGCAGTTGTCTCTTGTGGTCACTGTACACACATGTATAGATATTTTTATAAAGCCAAAGAAGACTAGGTTTCAATGTTAGTCCTATGGCAGCCAGACTTCTCTCCTCTTTCACCAGAAATGATGGAGACTTCCTTGGTTTTTGTCTTCCTCTAGTGAAAGCAGATTCCTGATTTTATGTTCACCAAAAAACAAGCCTCCCTGTTTTAGTTTCTAATAGATCAGCACCAACAACAAGAAAGAGAAAGAAAGAAACAATATAGAGTTTGGAAAAGAGGAAAAAAGACACAAGACTTTATCACTCTCTCTTTATATAATGTCAAATATCACAGGTGATGATGGTAGCTTATCTTCAGGGAATACTGGAGAAGAAGTTCAGCAACAACAACAGCTGCAGCAGAATCACTTACATGGCTCCAGTTCTGCTGCAACAAACAGCAATGGCTCCAACCCCCAACAGCAGCAAGAACAACCAGTCAAGAAGAAAAGAAATCTACCAGGAACTCCAGGCAAATTCAACACCCACCCCACCCCCATGAACCTTAATTATGTTTTTTAGTTCTTCTTAAGCCCTTATTAATTATTAGTATGTTTAACTTGTTTAATTAACAAGGACATGTTTAATTTTGATTTTTATCAAACACATGCAGCAAAACATATGTTATTGGCAGCTAGCTGGATTATATAGGCATACATGTGATGTCACAGTAGATTTGATCAGTCTAACAGAACAAAATTGAAGTTTTTTTGGATTGCCTTAAAAAAAAAAAGATTATGAAAGGTTCAATTATTGCCATGAGAGAAAAAAAAAATTGCTGCAAAACTGTTCACTTTACAGCACTTTTTTTTCTTCTCTCTTTTTGTTCCTGACTATTCGCAATCATGGGGTCATGAATCTACTCTTCGTTTGAATTATGTATAATTCTAACTTTTTCTTCTTTAACTCTTTTCTCATTTCTCATTAGATTTTCAATTTTTCAAGCTATCTCTTAGAGACAAAGCAAAATTTAGTACTTGTAACATTGCACTTCTAAGAAATTCAACAAGGTTATAAATATAAGCTAATTAACTATTTCCTTTTAAATGGATTAGATCCAAATGCTGAAGTTGTTGCTCTATCACCAACAACGTTGATGGCCACAAACCGATTCGTGTGTGAGATTTGCAGTAAAGGGTTCCAAAGGGACCAAAACCTGCAATTGCACAGGAGAGGTCATAATCTTCCCTGGAAGCTAAGACAAAGAACCACAACTGAGGTGAAGAAAAGGGTCTACATTTGCCCTGAGCCGACCTGCGTACACCACAACCCTGCTCGCGCTCTAGGAGATCTTACAGGCATCAAGAAGCATTTTAGCCGAAAACATGGCGAGAAGAAATGGAAATGCGACAAGTGCTCTAAGAAGTATGCTGTGCAGTCTGATTGGAAAGCTCATCAAAAAACCTGTGGTACAAGGGAATACAAATGTGATTGTGGAACAATCTTTTCCAGGTTCACAACTAAAAACCTGATCTAGTTATTGAATTTCTTAGTTATGAGATATGATTGATTGCATCTTATTCTACATTTTGCATGCAGAATGTGAAAGTGAGTTCATGAAATATTTTGTTTCTCGTAAACAAACGATAGGTCAAGTACCCAAAAAAAAACATTTTATAAATTGGTTGATGTTATTGTTTTTATTTTTAAGAAATTAAATTTAGTCTTTGAAAAATTGTTTTTATTATCGTTTTACTAAGTACGAAATAGTTTATAACTACAATTTTGTTTTAACATTAACTATTTCAAAAATCATAAACTATTTCTATTGCTAAGCTACACAAAATCTAAATTTGAATCAATTTTACGAGTTTGCTTCTCGAATGCAAATGAATTTCTGCACATAAAAACTTTTCGATCCTAATTGGCAAATGGGTATGCTTTTTACATCAGCGTGGTTTGAAAATAAATTTAAGAAAAATTGCTTACCACTTAAATCCATTCTCAAATAGTGTTGATATTCTTGTTACCGACAGCTACTTAGCATAGGAATTTTGTCATACAAAATAAAGAAATAAAACAAAATAAAATTATTACGTTATTGTCATTTGAGCTGTCCAAATGAAAGAAACAATAGGAATGGCCGACAATTAATAGACTTTGTAAATTTCCTTTTTCACGTCTTTTCTAACTACTACTCCGCTTTCTGATATTATAAAAGACTAAACTTTTATACCAAAAATTTGATTTCACTACAAATAAGGCCCCACTGCTTGTTCTTTATGCAGGAGAGATAGCTTCATTACCCACAGAGCTTTTTGTGATGCATTAGCTGAAGAGAACAACAAAGTAAACCAAGGACTGATGAACAACATTGGATCATCAAACATTCAAAACCAAGTTACTGCGGAGCTCATCTCATCAATGCCCTTAACCACAAACTCATCCAAGGGAATATCTGATTTCAACAATTTTGACCCAAAAAATCCTCTCGTCAAACCCCTTCCTCAAGAGCTCGTGCCGATGCCATTCAAGTCCATGAACATGGGAGCTGGAAGCATGTTTTCGACCAGCTCGGGTACTCTGTTTGGGGGTCAGAGAGGCATTTCCTCATCATCTTCTAGCCTTCAACTTAGTTCGAATAGCTCATCTGGTTTCAATTATCTTCAAGATGGGAAAAATGGGTGCCAAATTTCAGGGATGGCTCTCATGTCAGCAACAGCCTTGTTGCAGAAAGCAGCTCAAATGGGTGCAACCGCTACCAATAGCATAAATTCTCCAATGATGCAAAAAAGTTTTGTTAGTAGCATGGCAGGCCCTGACCAGCTCTCTTCATTGATTAATAGACCACCATCTTATGCTACTACTGCAGGTACTTCAATTCAGCAGCATAACACCTCATATGATCATCATCATCAGTTCCCACCACAGCCTGATCAATCAAGCATGGTTGGGATGAATCATGGTGGTGGAGGATTGATCTCCAATCAACTCATCATGCCAAAAAACCCACAAGAAATTTCACAAATCTTTGATTCTGGCACCGGTAATTCAGCGATGAATGATATGGGGATGTTCACTAATATATTCATGGGAGGTGGTGGCGGTGGTGATCATCACCAAAACCAAGGGTTCTTGAAAAGCATTGAACATGAAGATAGTACTGGTAGCTCTAGTTTGATTGTACAAGGAAGATCAGCTGCAATGGAAAGGAACCCAATTACAGGGAAATCTAGGTTTGGAGGGAGCAGTAGTGGAGGAGGAGATATGATGACCCATGATTTCTTGGGGATTGGAGGATCAAGACCAACAAATTTTCATGAACAACACCAACAACAAAGATTGGAAATGGAAGCAATAAATCAGCAGAGACCACCATTTATGAATCCTTTTCATCAACAGCTCTCACATGGAGGGGATTCAGATATTGAAAAGCCGATGTGGGATGTTTGAGAGCATCAAGGCTTTGTTTTGTTAATTACTTCTAGCTCTGGAGCTATGCATGGAAGAAGAAAAGAACCAAATTTCTTGTTCCTGTAGTTAAAAACTGAGATTGGCCATATGTGACATTCGGTAATTGGTATCGATTTAAATCTCAATTTCAAGTTCAATGAGATTCATAGGTTGAAATTTCAAACCCACCAAACCAGTGTAAATCATGGCTCTGTAACGGTAGAGTTCCATTTAATCTTTGAATAATCATGTTTAGAGGGACACTTTTTCTCGTAACAAAAAATTGAAAATACTATCTTTTCCAAATTAGAGTTGATTTAACAACAATGTGGTGTATGAACCATTATAACAATCTATTAAAAATTATATATATCATATTTCCTAATTTAATTAAATTTTATTATTGGTTCAAAATTAATTATTATTATAATTTACATATTTAAAAAATTTATATTACATATTACTACATAATAGTCTTTCATATAATAATATTAATATTATGTGATTATTATAATTTATTTATGTTTGTGTAATACTTTACGTTATAATTTATTATATTGTATATATATATATATATAAATGTTTAATACATCAATTTAATAACACGAATATTTATTATAATATGATTTATTTTTATGATATAAATGCTTTACGTTGTAATATGTTAAATTTAATATTTATAAAGGACCAATCTCACCTTACGTTATATGGCCTCATGTTTTCTCTTTCAAAACTGTTCTGGCCTTCTAGTTCATGAGGCCATATTGGTATAATGGGTCTTTAAAGCCCATAATTCTGTCCATAAGAGTGCGTCAAATTAGTCAGGTCAGATATTGATAGCTGTCGTCCGCGCCGCTGAGAAACCCTAACCCTAATTCATTTGTCTTCTATATAAACATTATCATAGAGCTCTCGCTGCCCATCGTCATCTCTCTCTGTCTTTCACACCGGTACGTCTGTAGGTATGTCAATTATGGTTTTAGAATCATGGGTTTTTCTTATTTGTATTTGGTTTTGAGAGTGCGGCAATGATGTTGAAACTACCTATTTTATGAGGGAATTCTTTGTCCCTTATGATTAGAAAACACCAATGGATCCTTCTGAGCCATCATACTCTTGTTTCTTTTTTAAATTTTGATTCAGGTTCCTTTTATTTTCTTTTTCTTGGATTAGAATTTTGTTGTTTTCTTAAATTGTTTAATGATTTTATTTTCCAAAGGTCTGATTGAGAGAGCCATTGATGTGATGATAATCCTCGACGGAAAATTTTATGTCGACTAAAACATTCAGACTACAATTATCTGATCATTTGGCTCACTTCATCCTTTTAATTTGGATTTTTTATTTTAATTTTTTTGTGCTATTTCCAAGTACTTTGTAGTAAGTTCAAGGCACTTGTTAACAAAAGCTTTCATGATATTAAGTTTTTTATAACAAAATCAATGTATTTATTTGAGTATTCATTTATGGGTTATGTTATTGACAGAATATGTACAATTGATCACTCTGGCTTCACGTTTGCTGCACTTCTTGCTTTGATGCTTTTCCTTATTCATAAAACACACACCACTCGGGATATTCATAACCATTGAGTCAAAGCGTCGGCAACTCTTGCTTAATGTTGTTGACACTGCAAGAGTGGATTACCCAATCTTTTCTGAATGCTGACTTGAGCAATGGTAGGGACAGCCTTCAAATTCTCCTCCTCTGCTTCTGCTACTACTTCCATAGCATCCCTACAATGAGGAAACAGAACAATGTTTAAATGTTGCAGATGTGACCATAAACAGTGACACCTTACAATGAGAACCAAGATTGGTTAAAACAAGCTGTACCGAATCTTGGTATCAGGAGGCATGTAAACTTCAATTTCAGTCACTAGGTCTCTGAAAATTTTACTACCAACATTTTGAGGTCTCACATGCAAACTGCAGAGGACATGAAACCGAACCAAATTGTATCCGAAAGTAACTTTGGTATCCTTCTTTAACAGATATCGATGCAATAGTCATACTCAAAGCTAGAATGGGATGATCAAATATCTATTCCATGATGATGATGACTATGAGCATAACTGTGACTCATTGATCATGTTTGGTACTTTCTTTTAAGTCAATTTAAAGCAAATTAACTTAAATCTGACCAATTATGAATCCTAAAAGCATGGGAAAATAGGAAGTCCTTATTTATGCTTATCTAATAGCGTATTATCACTAAAAGTTTTTCTTCAGCAGCATCTCCATCACTATCTAGACTTTTGAGGAGAAATAAGAGATCAACATTTAGTTCCAAGAATAATAATTTGTTGCACACTATTCCTTTCAGGTAGGTCCAGTAGGATCAAGCATAGATTGATGCCCAAAAAACTCATCCAATTTAATTAAAGATCTTTTTAAAGCAAAAGTTTTAGTAAGTTCAGGAAACCTTGACCATATCCATCGCCTAAACTTGAAAATAGAAAAACAAACTAAAATTCCATCTATGACAAGACCCTCAATAGACATGGACAATGGTAGCTTGTGAAACCATCAAGTTACAAACAATAACTGTTGCACTACATGACAGAACATATTTATGCAAATATGAGATCAATGGAGTAGCGTGTAGGTACAAATTAAAAGTGACCATATGGGTGTTCTTTGTCTTTTGGAGCCTTTGCAGCTTTGAATGACCATAAAGCAATGCCACTTAGAACCTGCAAAAGGGAACAAAGTCAATATTATCATCTCAGAAGATATCTAATATGGATAATAGACGTGCGTCATGCTGGTGAAAAGGGAGAGAACAATGCCACATGCAAAATTCGAGCCCACTTATAATGTGAACATGAGCTTGTTTGTTCTCTCTAGCAGCCCACTTGCACTAAATCCACAATGGTATGGTATAAAAGAAGACATGCTTAGAAACACAATGGTTTTACCCTCTCAAAAATGCTACTTGAGCATATTTTGTTGCCCCGGCCAGGTTAACAACATTGCAGTTAGGTCAGCTGCCTAAATATAGAAGCACATTTACATTTACATTTGCATTTTTCCAATGCAACATACATACATACATGTAATTTTAAACTCCTCAAACAAATAATTAACAACGTTTGGGCATAAAGTCAATAAGCCCGGGACTACAGAGCCAGGCAGATAAAATTTAAGCCAGACCCAAGAATCATAGCATAGTTTATATGTATACATTGAATTGAATTAGGGAATCCCAAAGTTATTCCTTGGACATAGTCCTAGATTGTAAATTTTTCCTTCTACAAATTCAAACGACAAATTAACATACAACAGTAACATCTCTTCAGCTCACATATCCAATTAAGGGGGGAAAAGTTACTAAAATGTCGATGACCCAGACCTAGCCGGAAGATATTTTCACCCTCCTTCCCAGATATGTGCTGGTGGCCGATTTGATGATGGGAATGACCAAAATGCCACCTCCTGGGTACACTGCAATTGGGATTATCAGAGAGAACTGGGCAAGGGTAATATTGTGATTGGAAGTAGATGGATTGCACTGTGGGGTTAGAGCGGATAATTTTGTTCGAAGAGAGTCTTGAGACATAGGATTTGTAGATGGGATTTAGGTTATGAAATCTGAATCCCATCGGGTTTTTTTTTTATGCTTGGTGTTGAAGAAGGAAGGGAAATCAACTCAAGTAGAATGTTAAATACTTTGTGTCTGAATGGAAAATCAGTGGGAAGTAAAATGATTTTATTTTAGAGGGAAATATGTTGGTTGTATACGCAAAGGGAACGCACATGGATCCTACCGTGCACAGTTCACATGCAATTTTGCATTTTTTGGCTTTGCGAAGAGAAACACAGTTCAGCCTTATTCTGCAAAAATCTTTGGTTAGACTGTTTAAAAACAATGGTATAAACCCATTCAAAACTCTATTGGTAATCTGTAAAAAATTTATTGTTAACACATTGCATATAATAGCTAAAACTAGCTTCCGTAACAGAGGCAGTAAGGGTGACCCTGCCAACAAGAGAAAAATATTTTGGTGTCCATACCGAGAGTTGAAGTCGGACTTTTTCAATGATGAAGTTATAAGTCTCTCTAGATTATTCTCATGAATAATAGGAAAACCAATATCTTTATCAAGTTTTCAGTTTTCTAGCAGTTCTGAAATCCTACGCTTTCAACATAAACAAAAATCTAGCAATGCTTGGTCACAAGCTTTGTTTCCAATTTGGCAAGCTACCGTAGGACATCTCAAATCTTTATACTTGGGTGGTGTCTTGCTATCAATTACTGCACTTGCTTGCTCCGTTAAGAATGTCGTCTTCTTCACATTGTGCCTCCTCTTGAGTGTGCATAGATCCTTAATGACTTGGGAACCTGTTTTATGACATGAAGAAAAAGAAGATTAATTTTAACTTGCTTAAGTTGTTCAAGAATCTCACATTTTAATGCCGAATTTCTCTCATTAGGTTTAAGGAGTGCTTGAGGGAAAAGCACCGGTATGGAATCATTATGAGCATCTTGTTCCTTAGAGGCTTCATCCTTGTTACTCATGGTGTTAGGAATCAAGTTTGATGGTAGAATGGGTCCATTAATTTTCTTACCGCTGCGAGTAGTCATGGCATTAACCTCTTTAACATTTTGATTGTCGGGATTGAAGGTTTGTGTCATATATTGTCCCCTTGGATTAGGTTGTGGCTGCGAAGGAAAATGACTTTGCTCTTGAACCGTCAATAAATTAGTTAACTTAGTGAGTTGGCTCTTTATCACATTTTGTTCCTCTTTGACCCCTTGTTGCTCCTCTAGCAACCATTGATTTATCTTGCCTTGCTTTCCCACACTCTGGGCATGTACTTGTATAAATGACTTAAAAGCATCTTTCAAAGGTAAAGATTATTGTGGTGCATTAGATGAAGTTGCTTCCGGTCTCTATTGGGTACTAGATTGGGTAGAAGGTTGTGCATCGGATCTCCAACTAAAATTAGGGTAATTCTTCCAACCGGGATTGAAAGTGTTAGAGTAGGGTGAATATGTTTTCATACAGGGTATACTTAAAGCATTACACTCTTCCTTCATCTCAAAATAGGTTGGACAATCCCGAGATACATGATCTACCCCATTACACATAAAAGAAGGTTTGTGGGACTCTACCCTAGCAACCTATTCGGGAGCTCTAGCATCATCAATTTCCTTAGTTAGGACCTCTAAACGGGCTTTAAGGCTATCTTCTTCCTTAAGTTGATAAATTCCAGCGGTTTGGTTTCTCTTAGTACTTTCTATTGCATTGGGTCTCGTCCAAGTGTGGGTTTTTTCCGATAAGTTATCTAGAAAATCTATGGCTTCGTCGGGATCTTTTTAAATAAAATCTCCATTATATATCATTTCTATAAATTGTCTTTCCCTACTTAGAAGTTCATCATAGAAATAGCTAATTACCCGCCAACTCTCATACGCGTGGTGTGGACAAGAATCCAAAAGGTCTTTGAAACGTTCCCAAACTTGATATAAGGTTTCACTATCTTTTTGTGCAAAGTTTGAGATTTGTCCCTTGAGGTTATTGGTGTTATGGGTTGAGAAATACTTTTGGAAGAAGGCTTGGGTCATCTCATCCCAACTACCTATAGACCTAGGCCTTAACGAGTACAACCAAACCTTAGCCTTATCCTTAAGCGAAAAAGGGAAAAACCTAAGTTTGACGGTGTCTAACATATCGACCCTACTTTGAAAGGTTGCTACTACTTCCTCAAATTACCTAATATGGACATAGGGGTTTGCATTCTCTAATCCATGGAAAGTTGGTAGCAATTAGATCATGCCTAGCTTAAACTCTGGTTGTTGAACATTAGGGGGGAACATGATACAAGATGGTGTGGCCATTCGGCTAGGGTGCAAGTAGTCCTTAAATGTCCTAGCAACATTCTCATTACTATTTTTGGCCATGTTAACAAAATTATCTAAATTCCCGTTTGGGTGTGCACTATGATTTGATCTAGGTTCACTATCGGACAAAGAAGGAAAGGGTAACTCTATTTCGGGTCTTTTAATGAATCTACCTCACTTATCTCTAAATCTACGCATACACCAAAGGAATTAGAGGGGAGATGAATAAAGAAAACAAAATAAAATCAAAACAAAGAGCAAATAACAATGTTACCATCTTGTCTCAAAGTTGACAATCTACCTTGTAATTAAGCACAGTTCCCCGGCAATGGCGTCAAAATTTGATAACGCTCAAACTAACACACGATTATTGTGTATAGCTGAGGTGTCGATCCTACGAGGAAAGCGAACTACAAGAGAAATTGTAAACCTTAACACTAAACGATAAAGTTCAAATAAGAAATCTGAGTTTTACAAATGAAATTATATAAAAGAGTTGTGAAAATATGATGAAGAATTCAATAAAGAAATAACAAGATTCCAGGAATCCTTCCTAAGTTCATTGTCTTATTCCTATCTTGACTTAAATGTTTTATCTCAATTACTTGTTTCACATCGCAAACAAGCAATTGGTAAATATTCAATCAAAGCACATAAATACCCTAATGTAATTGCCATAAATTACTCCTTAATTCCAATTTAAACACACAAGATCTATCTTATAAATTATCAAGAAGCGAAAATATAGTTCAATAATATTACAGTAATGGACAAACCTATAAGATAGATCTACCGAAATCAATTGCATCTAAAAACTTTGACATAAGAAAAGCTTGACTAGACTTATATGGAGAAGAAGAATGTGATCACCGGATTAAGAAAATCTAAGAGAAGAATAACATAAATTGCAGCTGTCACATGAATTTAAATCCTTCTTATTTAATCAAAGAGTAAATCATAAACAATGTTTAACAATCAATCAATACAATTGAATCAAAGATAGAAATAAGAACAACTACACTTAAAAACTTATCATTTCGCCTTACTTGGAGTTTAGTTGGACATGGAGTTCATACTTGATCACCTTGAAGAAGAAGAAGAAGAGGAAGCTCTCTTCAGAAACTCTCCTCACCCCCTGTCCTCTGAGTCTAAATTCCTATATATGACTATATTGAGACGGATTTGTAGACAAAAAATTTTCCCTAGGGTTTCTGTTCAGGCCGTGTGCTTCTGCCGCTATCCAAACCCAGTTCTACTGTTATCCAAGCCCGGTTCTGCCTGACCTTTGTCTACTAAAACTGTCATAACTTTCTCTAAAAAAATCATATTTACAAGCTGTAAAATTCTCCAGAAAATAGACATCCAAATCTTTCCAATAATATATGGCTCATCTCCTGGTTCTTCCTGAATCAATATAATTTAATCCACAAAAATGACTTATCTGTACGGGCAATTCTAGCAATTTAGTGAAACTCCTTTCCAAATGCTTGTGAACATGCATAGAATCTTCATTCTTTAATCAACGTTAGCTTTTCCATCTCTTTTAAACCTAAAATACTTGAAAATGCATCAAAATAAATCAATATACCAAGAATGACACTTAAGAATTATTAAGGCATAAATGTGTAATCCAGCCCTAAATCAACACTAAATGCTAACAAATAAACAATATTAAAATGCATTTTCTGACATTCATCAGTTGAGCCCATGAATAGCCGTATTTCTGTAACAGAACGAAAATCCTAATTAGACTCTAATTATGACGTCTTAAGTTGCATATAAATACTCTTTATGTACTGAGCATACATTGTAATGAAAGATTTGTGAGATTGATAATAAGAAACTTATGGCAAGATGTAACCCTATTCTTGGGTGAATTTGGGTAAATCTTGTCTTTTTTTCTTTCTATTTATAATTTGTGTGATTGACAAGTCTCGAATCGTTCAAAATGAACCTTGCATAGGAAAAAATACTTGAACCCCAATATAACAAAAAATTCTTGGTTGCACCGGGTGCAGGTCTCTTGATTTGCACACCAGTAGCAACTTAATTGGTAATTTTTAGAAACTTCATTAGCAATGGAAACTGTGTATGTCAAGCATTACTAGTGAAGTTCCCAAAAATTACTAGTTAAATTTTCAATTTGCATTTGGTGCAACCAAAAATGCCTCTTGCAGTCAGTCTAGGGCCAAGAGCATAGCTCGAAATTTCCTCAAGGTAGGGTAATGGAATATAAACAAGCTAATACTTAATAATTTTTTTTAATTAAAGCTAACAATACTTTCGTTTAATAAACAAGTCAATTTAAGAAATTATTAAATATCAAATAAATAATGTAAGCCTTTTTCGTCTATAAAACAAGAGCAAAATTTATATAAAATTCTTTACAAGAAGTTCATGAAGTTTTTTTTATTTTAAATTTTCATATTTTCTATAATAAAATTAATGATTGTGATCTATTATCTAACATATATTCATGAGAATTTTACATTTATTAAAAAAGATCAATATGCTTTGATAAATTTTAAGCTATGATATAAACTCTAGTTTTTCATACAAAATTTAATAAGTTTTAAACCGTTGATGAAATGTGAGGTAAATCATAAACTAAAGCAATAATTTTTGTTGAAATTTTGTGTAATTAATTTGTTATATGAGTTTTATTAAATTGTAAAGTCTAATCTAGGATTTTATTTTTTTAAGAGAACTTCACGTAATGAACTTCATCTAAATTTTGTCCATAAAATAATGTAGCAACAAATTAATCAATGACATTTACACCTTCATCATATGAATAAACAATGTATGACCTTCATCACCCATGAAGAAGAAGATCTAGATAATAAAACAAGAATGAACAAAATATGGCATTCATCTCTCATAAATAAAAGGGATCCAAATAATAAAATAAGAATTGACCTTCGAGTTCGAACATAAACAACATACATATAATCAAATAAAATTTTGATAAATAATAGAAAAATTACATTTGCATCATTGAAGTTTAGTAAAATCTACACTTGAATCACTATGTTTTTAAAATATGTTTAATTCATAGTTTGACTTTTTGCTACAAAATCACCGTTAACATTCCGTCAGTAAGCTATTATGTTTTTGGTAAAAAGCGTGACTGCTAATCAATTAGCTTTTTAAACCCCAAAAATACCCCTAAGTAGCAACTAAATCCTTAACCCCTCTTAACCATAATTAACCCTTACTCCTTAACCTAAGCTAACCCTTAACCCAGCTAGCCCCCATCTCTCTCGATCTCTCTCAGTCTTAGAGAGGTTGTGAAGAACCAGTGAAGCCTTTTAGTAATACCTAGTTTTTATAGCTAAATTCAAATCTAAATGGTTTTCTTCTTTTACCTAATTACTGAAATGTGGGAGACTTTACCACCCATTTGCCTCTTTTCTTATTTTGATCTTGGCTGGATGAGAGAGATCTACAAAGCCCCCAATTATTTGCTGGAGCTTTGACCCGATCTTCATTGGCCCCATTTGTGGAGGGATTTAAGCCCCTTTAAGGCAATTTTTAACTTTGAAGGGATTTAAAAAAGCTTCCCAAACGTCGCCATTATCACCAAATCTGAGTTTTTAGGTGGTTCGGTTGGACCCCAATTTGGAGTAGTTGTCGCAATTGTTACACTTGGAATATCTCAATAAAAACGGTGGGAGAGATTGAGAGAGAGGCGTTAAAATCTCTTTTCAACCTAAAACCCCTTTTTCTGGTCAAGTTGTGATAAAAAATAAGGAGAAGATTCATAATAGCCATGTTTGGATGACCTTACTTTAAGTAAGATGTCTCTAATTTACCATTGGATTTCGTAATGTGAGACAGCCTTTAGATAATGGACCAATGGCTATTACAAAAGTACCATTTACCAATAAACAATGCCACTCGCCCCCCTTTCTTTTTTTTTTCTTTCCAATAAACAGTAATACACATTCAAACACCATTAACCTTGGTAGGGCACCCTTTTTATATTTTCTTTCCAATGAACAGCACTGCTACCCCCTTCAACTTTTTTTTTCCTCTCCACTCATCAACTTATTGATAAGGAAACCCAAAAAAGATAAGGAAAACAAGAAGCCATAGCAATAAATCTGAAACGGTTCCACTGTTAATCCCTAGTTTTGCAAGAAAATTAGACCATTTAAAGACCCACAAGCTCTTTCAATCTCTCAGAGAAAAGAAACCTTGTAGACCACGAAGAGGGATTTCTGAACATACAAGTATTGCGACAATAGAATGCACAAATTCTCAAGACAAATCTATGTCCAAATCTCAACAAAACAGTTTAAACCACCTTAAAGAATGCACAAATCAAGCAGAGACAGAGAGAGGAAGCTCAAAGATCAATACAGGACTAACCTGTAGCAAATCGTCGCAAGACAAAGAAGACGTACGGTGGTCTCTGAGCGACTGAATTGCCGAGACAATGAGGTGGTGAGCAACTGTGTATGGATTGTCTGAATTTGGATAAGAGTGGGTTTTGGGCTTATATAGCCCTTTTAAATTGAGAGCAAATTGGAGTTAGGTTGGTAAATTGCCATGACTCACTACAGGACAAATGACAACAAGATTTAAGCAGCTGGGCTTAAAAATGAGTACGAAACTAGGCCAATATCTCTTTTCTTAATTTGAATTTGCCTGGGCGAGAAAGATCGAGGATTGATAGAGATGGGTTGAAAGAGGTTTTACCGTAACGTTCAACACCCATTTTCTTCGTGGTTCAACAACCATTTACAGTTTTGAAGAGATTGAATTTTCCTTTCGTTTCTCATGAGCCAAACATCCATTTTTGTCTTTTTTCCCTATCTGAAATCATAGTCTCTAGCATCACTGTGTGATCTAACGTTGAAACCAAAGCTATTTGTCTCCAATCCTCATCGTCTGAAGCCATCGTGGCTCAACCACCAGGGACGTTGTTTTCACTTCATTTGGAGTTTTTGTTTTCTAGATGGACGGATGAAAGAGAGAGGAGAGAGAAATTCCATTCTAAGCAATTTAGTCATCTTATGTTTTTTTTTTCTTTTGTCATTAGTTATAATGGTCAAGGCTGGTAAGTTTTGAAAAAAAAAGGATAATGTAAAGGTAGATTACGTTATACTTTAATGATAAATGATATATAGTTATATTGAAAGTAAATATAAATTAAGAACTACAGTAATACACTCAGTTAAATTGAACTCGGCATTTCTTTATAAAAAAGAATCATTTATTATCTCGTTACAAGAAAACTGATATGTAATTTTCTCTCCATATGCATAAAATGCAGTCTCTAAAAAAAATATCATCCACCTTACTGAGAAGCAAAGTCTTCATAATATTCATTGCTGAAAATTAGTTAAAAAAAATTATCTTGTAAGCCTGAACGTGGCTTGATTTTTTTTTTTTTTTCTTGCGAATTAGTCAATTGTTGGAGACTTTGAGAGTTGGAAACGTTAATATGATGGGCTTAGGCTGCTTGAATTTGCAGAAAGTACTAAAACATCGGACCGAAGATCGAACCTTCTAGCACAAGTATAGAATTGGTCAGGTTTTTTTAAGCAACTGAGGGCCAAGAGGCTTCGCCTATGAGTCCATCAAACATTCGAGTTTTTAACAGACATGAATAAAATTTTGGGCTTTCAACAGAACCATAGGTCTCACAAACAATTTCATTTCAAAATAAAAATGCTAATAAACAGTATTTCTTAATTTTTTCCATTAAAGAAAAAAAAAAAAAAAAAGTTTACGCGCTGTCTCATACCTTCCATTTGCATTCAGTAAACTAGAGACTTGGATAGGAGACCAGAATAACCAGACCCAAGTACTCAACCCCATAACTCGATGCTTCCGATAATAGGGCCTAAGTCCTTGTTTGAGGAAAATAAATAAAATGGTCATGGGCACTGAAATGGAATTTGGGCTTAACTTTTCTAATTCTTAAGCTACATTTTCAAACATGTCCTCGTCAGCTATTTAACTCGCGACCCACTAGAACCAACTTATCCTTTCCCCCCGCGTTTTCCACTTAAATTTATGGAAACAGAACAGACCTGTTCCACCTCAATATATGATTAGAGAGAGAGAGAGAGAGGTACAAGAAAAGGAAAAAGGATGGAGATCGATTCAGTAAGCTTTTGAGGCTTTTGTCAAATTAAATAGCAAGAGCAAGCTCTGAACAATTCGAAAGCTGCAAGTGGGATTATAATGTTCAATATTTTGCTCATCCACCATGTCCACAGACCTTATTCTCCCAACTTCACCCACGTAAAAATGATCAAATACCGTTATTAAACACCTCTCTCCATGAGGCCAATAACCAGTGTACCCCCCCCCCCCCCCAAGCCAACATCTGCAACAGGTTCATCGTCTCCGATCACGCCATCTTCTGTTTCCCTGCCTGTTATGGTCCCAATACCCAGGCAAATTTTGTTGCGTTGACCTGTCAGGTCTATAACCCCACCCAGTGTTCATCCTGGGTCCGGGCATATATTCAGGTGACCTAGTTGGACTATTCTCTGGACTCCACGATTCAAATCCCTCATCACCCACATATTCATTTGCTTCCCTAGGAGGACCAGACAGCAACTGAGCCTGCACAGGTCCTCCAAATGATGGATTATAACTATTTTGGTTAGCTTGACTATAAGGATTTGAAGCCAGACCTTGCCTGGCTCTCCAAGAATCTGATACCGGACTTATATTTTCCATAGGTTGTCTAGAAGAGTATAAAGGTGCATGAACCGGAGAATCAGGTAAGAAGAATGGTTGTTGCTGCGGCTGTGGTTGCAGTTGCAGCTGTGTTTGTCGCCGTGTTTGTGTTGGCAATGAAGTGGGAAATTGAAGTAAAACAGGCTGCCTCTCTTGCGGATTTAGTGTAATAGATTTAGGTGATTGTTTAACATTACCAATAGTTTCCATTCGCACTGACGGCCCAGCTGCAGCCAATAGCTTTGTTTTCATGGCCAAGATCATTTCTGATGGTTGTGTTTCCATAATTGGTGAATTCGTGGGGAGAGACCGGCGTAGAGTGGGAACTATGGAGGGTCGATGTTTTTCGGGTATAACGGTAGTTGTTTGAGGCAAGGAGAATGGAGTCATTGCTGCTGGTTGCTGGGACAGTGATGGTACGTCTGTTGTCTGTTGAGATATTTTAATATTAGTGGATGCAACCTGAGGCCGCATCAAGCTGGAAGCAGGAAGCTTTTCCACTGAAGGAATGGTAGAAGCAACCGCTGGAGAATTGTTGGCAACCCTGCTTCCCATTGGACTTTGATTTGAAAATGGATTCCTGGCAGCTTCTGGTCTCCATCCACTCTGCAAATTTTACAAATATTTCAGTAAAATAAAAAAGAAACAGCATACAGAAAACTTCATAAATAAGGTGATGATGATGATGTTATAATTATTATGGTTTTTCCCGTAAATGAAAACAATTATATCACTTTTATCACGTTTTTTTTAAGGGGTTAAATAATCATTGAAACCTGACTGCTATTAAAGAGACTATCCTGTGAACACAAGGATCTGCCATTCCCAGCTTACGGATATCCATAAACCAGACCAGAGTTAACAACAGCGAAACTCAAATGCCAATTAAAGTAAAGTGGAAAATCCTCTCATTCTATATTGCCACGTATTTCCATCAACTGTCTGTAGACTTTATGTTAATAACAGGTTAAAAATGAAAAAAAAAACACATCAGTTATTACTCCCCAACGACCATGGACTACGTCTCCTATCCAAAGACCACACTGGTTATATCTTTTATGATTGCATGAACTTTAAGGTTTTTATCTAAATTTAAGCACACCCCCTCCCCCTTCTTTTTTTCTTCTATTTTCAATGATGTCATATCAAGGGATGTCTAAGAGGGGCGAGAATAGCACTGCCCCAAAGGAATTGACAATAAATCAATGATTTTTGGCATAAGTTGCAGCATGGACCTAAGTCACGCACCGTTCCATGATTGCTAGTCGGAGTAGGGGATGGAAGAGAAACTTCAACCTTCTCTTCCACCTTTCTACCGAGCCCGTTTAAATTACCCGCTAAACCAGCCCCACCAGCCTTAATCATATCGAGCAGCTTCACCGTTGCCTCACTTGATAAGTTGTTACCAGCTTGCCCAGAAGTCAATGCAAAAACCAATTCTGGGTTCTTAAGCAGTACAGCAAGCAATTCAAGATCTGGTTCAGGTACACCGCTACCACCAACATGGGACGACGAGGGGGCCGAAGTAACTGCAATGCTAACATGTTCATTACGGGAAACCTGTGGTTCTGTGACATGTGCTTCGGTAGTGTCAGTATCAGGTGGCTGTTCAGTTGGGATTTCAGGGGTCAAGGTGTCATCGTAGTCCATTTCACGGTCCCAGGGCTCCTTTGGATTTGATGGTATTTCATGGACAGTTAGATAGATAGTTTCCTTCTCCCGGTGGTTTCTGTTTTTCTGAAAATCAACCTCTTTGCTATTCTCACCGGCACCTACTCTCCAAGGATCGTTGAGTTTCATTTCTGCAGAAAAGAAGAAATATGAGGCTGAAATCCGCAATCTATGACATCTAACATTAATTAGATAACTCAACAATTAATAGAAGTCTGCCCAAAGAAATCAAGGGAGGAAAGAGAAAACAAATAAGTTTGAAAAGCTCAATTATCCACTGATCATTAGTTTTAGCGGCACAATTAATTCTCCACTATTGGATAGGTACATATTGTTTTACTTGTCAGCGGTAGTGTCATGCCATTACTATTGATGATGGCCAAAAAGTAAAACTTTAAAAGAAAAGGAAAACAAAGCGTATTCTTCAGCCCATACACAATCAGCCTGCATTCTAAAAGGTTAAATTCCAGAATCAGAGGACTGCCCCTCAGCTCATCTGATAATTCCTCTAAAGTCAACTAACGACCCAAGTCCAGTTGATTGAGCTAGATATCATTCGTCCATAGGCTTAAAAAATTATAGAGAAATAAATAATAAAAAATAAAACAGGTAAAAGAACCTGTATTCAGTGGTACAACTGCTGCCAGCAAGCAGGGCATGTAAATTGAAATTAAGTACAAAATTTGGAACACATGAAGACTGGTTGCTTTGAGCAGGTTAAATCCAATATCCAAAAATATTCTCTCTACTGATTGCTTCATGACTTTAATCATTTACAAAAACAAATAATTTTAAGCCTGCCGTGTCAATTTTGCTACATTATATACTCCAATCATGCAAGTTTGGCCACAGATTCAATAATATAATCCCAAATTTGGTTTCAAGAAGGAAAGGAACACCATGAACTTAGAACAGCAATCCTCTGTTATCTTTGCAACTCAGAAAACAAAAATAGAAACCATTATTTGACAGCAAGCTGATATGGCATTCAAACAACAAATATTTGCCAAAAAATCCAATTTTGTATGCCACAGAATCTGCATATTCAAACCAATGTGTATAACAGAATCCTCATTGAGTTCCCTAGTTTGATAATTACAGCTTTAGTTACTTTAGGTGTTGGATGAATGAGGTAATTTATGAAACCTCATAATGATCCAATTTTCACCTGGTATAAGAGAACAACTCTTGGCATTATTAGCCTCCACTTAAAGCACCCTGGTTTCAAACAGCCACGCTCTGACCCTACTAAAGCAACAGCATCTTCCAGTAAAGTTTTGATCCATCATAACAGTATACAGTATTTGTAACAGTACATATAAGTCGATTAATAAAGATATATTACGACTCCGACCTCCGCAATTACGTTGACATGGCTTTACAGCTTGGCTAGGTGGTACCTTTTAAGCTTTACTGGCTACCACAAGGGTAACCCATGTGTTGTATTCAAAAGAGAAATATAAAAAAGCCAAAACCATTGAAGCAAAATGGTTCATGCATGGAATTGAAATTGAAAATCTGGTCTAGTAATCAAATTTCAGCATGGACCAAACTTTTTTTTATTTCTTCTCTTGGGAAGAGGAGGGTCATCCTAAAATTATCATTTACCTGGTTGCCTTGCCCACCATGGTCAAAGAAATGTAAAATCATCAGTTACTAGAACTTAGAAGACATGTTTGGAGCATATTTCTTGCTTTAGATACTCATAAACTGACCAGAAAAATGACCAAAAAGATTCATATACAACTCAAGCAATAGCCAAGATGTACACCAAAGGGGTTTAGGTTGTCATTTCCTATTCATATAAGCGAAAGAAGATCAAAAAGGAAAGGAAAAAAAAGGGGATGGTGTTCAGGAGAAGAAGTTTGCATCTGTGGCTGAAGGGAGTTTGAATCTCCCTCCAGGAAAAATGTAGGAATCACTTACGTAACTCTCTGTTGCCTAGAATATGGGTATCTTCTTAAAACAATATCTTCACCTTTTCGGTGATGAACCACACTAATATGATTATAATCACAAACAGTCAAAAGAAACCAACAAACAAACACTAAAGGTCATACCTGGCGGCATCTGCCATGGGATCCTGACCCTCTTGCACTTCTCCCATAGGGGCTCCTGTGAATTCAATTTCTGTTTTAAATCAAGAGGACTTTCCAGCTTACTAGAAATTTTCGGGCAAAGTACCATAGGTTTCTTGTTTTCCTCAGTTTTAGGCCGAACATAAAATTTAGATACAGGTGATGAATTGCTGGACTGAGTAGCTGAAGGCTTGTTCAGACCTTCGGCCTTTGCTTCGCTACTTCCATTAGACAAGGAACTTGTTTTCCCATACTTGCTCTGCATATGTACAGCACGCATTTTTGCTTTTTGAATATCATCAGCAGACATTGGACGACCTTGATTAACAGGCACTGCTCTATTGGACTGTGAGCTTCTGCCAGCAGTTTTCTGTCCTGGTTGTTCCACCAACTGAACTTTTCTGCGTTCTCTGGTATCTGTTGCTAGGTAAGGCAATCAAAGTTTATTCAACTCAGGTTTATAGAAAACCAAAAGATTGCACAAACAAAAACTTTTCAAGCCAAAGTTGCTCAAAGGATCAAATAGTACATCATAACCAGGGGCAAAGCAATTTTAAAACTTTAACAAGTCCTACACTCTTAGAAAAGAAGGGTAGTGGCATAAGGAAGAATGTGCATTGTCAGACCACAAATTTACAAACGTCACATGTTTGCCAACTCTGGCCAACATATATGTGTCTGACAAAATTCTTGAGCTAATTAGAGAAATCATCTTTCCACATTATTAATGAAACACGTTTTGTTGAAATATCAAGGAGGAAATTCAACTATTTGTTTCCTCACAGAAAACTTGACACTCTTGAACATTCCCTTCCTTCAAATACAAAGGGAAAAAAACTAAACCAGAATTTTGAGGAAGAAAAAGATGGATGTCTGGATCACAAGCTTATCATTGTAAATAATCTCAAATTTATTTCTTATTAATGTTGTCCACCAACTAGGAGTTATATTTGGCATACAATTGATTAACTCTTTTTTTCATTTTGTTGTCAAGTTCAAATATTAAAAGATGGTTGAGTTGATTCTATATTTGATTTATTGTCTGCTAAGATTTATGCCTCCATAGTTTCACATTTGAAAATATTGAATACTATAGTTTTAACATTTGTCAATATAGATGCCATTTAAACTGAAGGCATTGGGTTGACTAAAAATTTATAAATACAATAAGCCGTAACTTTTCTTTACAATGACAAGGGAAATTGTGTCTCAACTTCTTTTCAAAAACCCAAGTAAATGAAGAAAAAAAAAAGTAAAGCTCAACGAACTTACCACAGACCGATTAACTTTCTGGGTACACAGGAGATCTTTTTGATAAATTAAAGAATTTTTTTGATAAATAACACAGAGGAGATCTAATGGAAACATACAAGAACAGTTGTATTTAATTATCCTGCCAAATAGAAATTAAAAGAGACAGATAGGGAGAGAAAGAGATAGCACTTTGACAGTTAAATGACTGCATCTCTAATCACGTATGCATTAAACAATGTGGATGAAATCACGGCTTATTCTCCAACATGAATTTTGTAAAAAAGTTTCGCTTCATTCAATTGTCAAGAACCTTCCCCCTTCCCCCTTCCCTCTTTTGCATTTTGCTTTTTTTTAAGGTTGCCACAACCGAGTTCGGTACCGTCTAGTATGGAACTAAATATGCAGCAATACTACATTATATATGCTTACGTATAATCACTAGGCATATTTAAATATTTGAAAAAAAAAACTAAGGCAAATTAAGTTATCAAGAATAAATATAATCATTTAAGCGAAGAGAAAATTTTGAAATTTATTATTAACAATCTCCAGCAGGCATCATCTTAGAGCAGATATGACGAGTAAGGTAAAGAATCATCCTACATGATTGATGGTTAAACGTTCCGCTAAAATAGCATACCGTCGCAAACCAACTAGTATCGCTAAAAAGAGAAGTACATGCAAGTTATGTTATCATCTAAGCTCCTTAGCCTACCCCTTCAAACCCTCAAAGAGGCATATGCAAAATGCATTGAACTTTCAGCTTATCAATTTTCAATTACCAACGCACCAAGAAGTACTACTTGTGTTACTTAGCAAACAAAAAGTACTACTTTGTTTAGGCAGGATCAAAATGTCAAGTAAAAAGTAAAAAAAAGGGATTAAAAATAAGAAGTTGATATTCGTGTGAGACTTCATTACTAGACTACCGAATTTTATTACTCCTTTATTTTTCTCTAAAATGTTCTATGTTGTCCGTGTAACTTGTCTTTCCCCAAAAGCTTTAAGGGGAAATCTGACGAGAGAAATAACAGCAATCATCCTAAGGATACAGGATGAAGATGCACCTAGGATGTGCTTCCTTGCAGAATCGTCCGTAGAAGCTGGCAACAGTTTCGGTGCTTGTGAAGATTCCAATCTCCTGCAGAAGACTCAAAACCACCAAAATTACGCCAAAACATGGCCAAATTGATGTCAGATTGGGAGAAAAATGCACACCTGGGATTCTCTGAACTTTCATACGAGGGAGCAAGAATTTCTTCCTGTACAGCAATTACAATTATTAGAAGCATTGCCAAAATAAGCATGCGTAATGCAGATGTTTATTTGCATCACTCACAGGAATGCCAACATTTGAGTTCCATGATCCATCACCCATGATTTCTACGATACTGCACATAATCAGAGCATAATTATGAGAAAACAATTTCTGGCCGAAAAAAATAGATTGAAGAAATCTTGCAAGTGAGGAAGCAAGGATATGGACTTGCCTCTGCTTTAGCAGCATCTGACTATGTGCATCAGTAGAAGATTGCATGCCATTGGGGTTCTTCGTAGCCTGGCTTCTAGCAAATAGTTTGCTCCATCTTGATAACAAAACCCTTGCCCTGTTTGATATGTCTGATCTTCAAATCAGATAAATGAGATTCAAAAGTATCATGAAGGGCATAAAAAAGAATGCAGCTAAAGCACAATACATGTTTTATAACATGAACTACAACTGGATTACACCAAATAAGTGAAATTGTTCCTGACACAAATAAAAAGAATTCAGATCACATATTGCCAACACTACTTAGTGACCAATATGAAAGCCATATCTGCAATATAATTTTTCCGCCCTTGGTTTCCATTTTTGTCAAAAGACCTGGGCTTTGTTTTGGTTATCTTATTTTCAACATATTATAATCAGGTGCTTTAAGCTGATTTAGCGTTTGGATAACTGATTGCTTAATTTGCTGCTTATTTTAAAATAAGTTGATACAAACAAAGCCAACTCACAAGCCAAATATGATAAAAAAAATAATCCTTAAATCGGATTTCAAAAGCAGTCAAGCACATGAAACTTCTAGGTATCAAGCAAGCCCAACAAAGCTTTTCATAATGCAACTTCAAAACTCAGAAAAATGTAATCAGCACGGGTGGGCTTATTTTCAACGTAAAATTATAATCAGCTGCTTACTATAAGTTGATTAAGTTATTTGATTTAGCATTTGGGTAACTGATTGCTTAATATGCTGCTTATTTTAAAATAAGAATTAAGCCCACCCAAAAGAATCCCTATGCATAAACAATTATACTATTCAAGGATTATAATACTATTATTTGAAGTGACCTCAAAGTTTAAAAAAAAAAATCATAAATAAGCGCCAAACTCTGTCAATTAAATTATAATCCGTTTAGGCGTCAAACAATGATGTTTGAGGCCTTGAGGTAACCTTGAGGTGAGGATTCAAATAAGAGACAAAGGGAGTATGTAAAGGAAAAGTAAAGGGGAAACGATAAAGGCTTAAGAACGACAAGCACACCTGGAGTCCGGTAAAAACGCAGTCGGTTAACACTTTGCAGAATGGCTGACATATGTTCAGGAAGAGCATTATGTAGAGGCAAATGACAAAGAACCTGCATGCCAGTTTAACATTATCATATTACTTATCAAAAAAAAAACATTATCATGCTAACCAGTAACCACAGTTAGAATGCAAGAACATAGTAAACTAACTGCAAATGGAAGTCATGTGTACCTTGAGGATGGCAAGTAAAACGCTTGTTTGTTCTTCAATAGCAGCTTGACTCAACCACGTTGCTAAAATCATCACACCACCTTTAGTTAAAAACCTGCAAGCATGTAAGAGAATGGCTGGATCAGGTAAGAGATAACAAAAGACGAAAAATACTGCTAGATCCATGAAGTGTTTCAATGAGTACCAATTTAGTACTGCAGAATTTTGTATCTGTAAGATCCGCTCCATCAGTTTTGCTTGCCCTGAAAATGATTCTTCTTTGCGCATCACGCTGAAAATATTCTCAACAAAATGTTTATCCGAGTCATCTATGCCAGGTGGAATATCATCCTGCGTGGAGCACGATGGTGCTTCTTCAGCACTTGTAGGTCCAACAGAGTTTAAAGGAACTGGATCAATAAGTATCATAGAATCGGATGTTGTTGGGACAAAGTTCAGGGGAACTGGATCAATTGGTATCATAGGACCATAGCTCGTTGGGACCCCATCATGCTGTTCTTGGTGTGCATTAGATCTAATAGCCTTCTCCCTAGACAGCCTGACCTGCTTCCTCACTCTTGAACGTTGGCTAGCAAAAAAGTCTCGAACCTACATATCAATATGGCACAAAGATGTAAACAATAACTTAATTGTAGGCATTCACTAAATTTTTTTGATAAGTAGGCATTCACTAAATAAAGGTTAGAAAAGAAATCTTGTCATGTTAGCAAGGAAGCAGATTGGAGGGAGGGAGTGAGGGAGCTAAAGGCTGATAGTATGCCTATTCTAAACAAGAGAAAAAGTGAAGAAAAAAAATACCAATTAAGAAGGGAGGAACTAAATAAATAAAAACCTGTGTGACTGTAACAGCAAATAGAGCACTAATCTCGCGGGATTCCTTCTTACTAATTGCATCTTTCATAGAGAAAACTGCTTGCATATACTTCACAGCCTTAGGGTTCAGTAAATCTCTTGGTCTTTTTCCTACAAAATTGACAATGTAGTCAGATAAAAACACGTTAAACAAGCAGCAGATTTGTAATACTTGTTATCTTAAGATCATCATGACCATCAAAGTGCAAGAACCAGCCGGGTGCAATTACAGGACAAAAAATCAATAAGCACATCAGGCATCAGCTATAGACCAGATAGTTTTCTCGGGAAAAAAAAACAGACCAATAAATCAGTAAGCAAACATCCCACGTAACACATTTAAGACAATTCAAAGCCAGTTTAAATCAGTCATCCAATGAAACAAAAGGTGGACATAAAACAATTACAACTTTTTTTACTAAGTAAAAGTATCATTGAAAGGGCACCGAGAGAGTGCCAACCCAAATACAGTATTACTTACAGCTGGAATCCCATCGGTGCTTCAACAACAGCCATCATATGAAACTAACTCAGCTCATTTCGACAGTTGACAGAACAAAGTTATTTTTTTTCCTTTTTGTCTCCCTGATAACTTCAAATTTGATACTACTCTACAAAATAAACTAAAATGCGAAGAAAACTAAATGTAAATAGTGCCTATTCATTACTTCAAAATCAGATCATATACATTTAAAAATGAGAAACTACCAAAAATCACACCTGAGTTCCTAAGAACATCACAAGGGATCGTGACCATATTACATTATCATTGATAATAATCCTAGTGAGACTTACCGATTTTAATTGACAGAGCCCCAGCTGCCTGCACACCAGAGACATTCCATATTTATGAGTTAACAACAAGGATTACTAAAGGAATATAAATCACTTTATATTATAAAAAATAGGGGAAACATTCATAAATTGACTATTTATAATTGGATAGAATAAGAGGGGTAGATTCTGCACGGCAGGTCAGATGACACAAAAAAACTAACATAATAGGAACTACCAATCATGTCTAGGTACAAGATCAAATGTATAAAGTGATAGTTACATGTAATGTTGAAATCTAGGATAGAAAAAGAATAAGTTAAAAATTCGGTGCCTCAGCTCCAATTCTCAGTAAATAAGAACAAGTGCACTGTTAAAAATTTAAGAGAATGCTTATCAAAAAGATTTAGAAGAATTAAACTTCCTCCCTACAGAAATCTAGTACCGCTGGGACATTCAACACCTTGATGCCCAGTGACTTGACAAGATAAGTTCAGATGCACGGTATGCACCCATTACCATGCCATCATGAGTTATCACTGTTGTAAACTAAGATTGAAGATTTCGACTTCAGAGATCAGTCTAAATAAATGCATCAACTGTGGCATACATTATCCTTCCTAAGACTCATTCTATTCCTTTGATGCCATGTTCTACAGCAACAGACGCTAACAAAAACGCCATCAGTATGAGATGCATCGAGATGGCTATCCACATGCCCACAAGACTTTGTTTCTTTCACAAAATTCCTTTGTGAGGCAAAAGGAATAGTAGATTGCATATGCTAAGTACCAACAAGGAAAGTGGGAAAAAAGTAACTACGTAAATAAACTGTCTAGAAACTTTAAATCACCATCCAACACAGGGACTGATACGTCAAACCTTGATAAGCTAATGCATCGTTATCAGTGATAAATAACAACTCTTAAAAATTCCTGGTAGACATTTAACTTACAAAAGCATCAGCTCCCATAGAAGAATTCATTCACCATGCGGATAATTCAATTTACAGGCTCTCACACAAAAACAAAAACAAAAACATAAAAAAGCGGATAACAAGTGTCACCTATGTCAACCTCAGGACCCCAATCAACGAAGACGTTAACATTCAAACAAAAAATTCCTTCCCTTTCCCATTCTTTAACCCAGCAACCAAACAGAACCTGAACTAAATTTTCAAAAAAAAAAAAACGCACCATTTCTTGCGAGAGAGGATTGACACCGGTGAGCTTGCATTGTATGACGACGACGTTTTGGAGCTGATCGATCTGGCCGTGGAAGAGCTCTCTCTGCGAATCCAATAACCTTTGAAAAGACTCCACTGAGCTCCCAATCTCTATCTCCTTCAATGTCTCCATTGTCGATTGAATACTCGAAGCTCGATGCGCCAGATCGATACAGAGCGCGCATTAGAGTGCGGTGTAAAGAATCTTTAAGAGAAGCATAGCAAAAATCGTTGGTGTATAATTCGAAAAAAAACGTTAGGGTTAGGGCTCGGTGATTGGAGATGAGAGAACTGCGAATTGAGTACAAACGGGACGGGAAAGTAAAACCCAAAATAACAGTCGCGTGAACGGGAGCACGCGCACCAACTGTTATTAGCGCGTGTATATTAATATTACGGATCTATTTCGTATCTTGTAAGGTAAGACCCTTTTTCGGTATGGCCCATTGTAAACTTTTTGTTGACAAACTTTCGTGATACTGTTGCAATGCACTATGTCTCATTTTATAAATAATATATTTTATAAATTTTTTAAAAAAATTGAGTTACATAACGAGATCCTCTCTTATTTTTCATCTCTATTGAGGTAAATGAAATTTGATTCTTGATTTTATATTATTAATATTTTTTATTTGATTTATTATTTTAATAAAAAAAATAATAATTATTAATATATATATATAATAATATATTACGGATATACTTAATTTTACATTCATAAATGAAGAGTATTGATATAAAATTATTCCATCATTAAGACATTATAACATTATAATTGCAGGAGCATTGCTCCTTTCCAATATTGATGCTAGTAACATACTTTTGCTATACATGGATTTTGTCCGGAACTTTTAATTACAAAAGTTTAAACATAAAATAGTTACACAATTTTAATTTTGTGATAACAAAAATTAATTATTATATATTATGCTAATATAAAATAATTATTATATATTATTAGTAAAATTATAATTATATTACTACAAAAATTTAATTATAATAATATAATAAAGAGTAATTATTATATATAATTATGTATTTTTTATGATAAGTAAGTAGTAAGAATAGTAGATTTAAAAGTAATTATTAGAGATAAATAATGGAAGAGAGATTTTAATATTGAAAATTTAATGTCCTTTACATATGGCATAATCATGATGTAAATGACTTTGTTATATATGTATAGGGTGTCAATATTGTCATAACATTTTTTTTATTATCCAAATTACCTTTTACATTTAATTCAATAAAAAATCATACATTTAATATTAAAAAAATCCCCTTGGGCAAATATTAATGAAAATCCATTTTTATACAATTTAATATAGTGATAACACGATATTATTTTTTAATTGAAAAATCCTTCTTCTTAATTCACACAGATCACATCAGTTTTACTTGCCTTCTTCATCATCTCCTCTTTCTCTCTTATACTTTCCATTGTTTCTCCCCTTTCCTTTTTTTTCCTTCTCCTTTTTACATTATCTCTTGTTTCTTTTCTTTTTCCCCTTGTCATCATCCTGTGACTCTCTCATGCTGCTGAGACCAACAAGATCCAACAGTGCCGTCCATTTTCCATCGGAGTCTTTCCCATCGCCTCTGGTTAGTTAGGCCATGGGACTCACTTCTTCAAGCTCCCTGGTGCGTCTACTATCATTTGAATTGCTTTTTCTCTTTTGTATTATGCATCTCTAGTCCATAAAAGCTATTGTAGTTTCTCAACCACTCTTCGTTGCAAGCCGTTCTCCGTCGATTGTTTGGTCGAGTAGATAAAATTTCTCTATAAATAAATATAAGCAAAAATTGAATTAGAAATAATTGTCAATACACGTGAGTGTTGTGTTATAAGATTTGTGGAGTTTTTAAAAAAATAAAACATAGCTCCACACCAATATGGAATAACATATTCCTATCCAATAATGTGACAATTTAACATTGGATATATATTTAAAAATCACATGTAAATCGTAATATTTTTATAATGAAATATTTAATAAATAAATTAAATATTTTATCATGTGATTTACATATGATTTTTTAATATATTATTCAATATAAAATTATTATATCAATGATTAATAAAATTTTATTCTATACATGGAGCTAAATATTATTTTTTTAAGGTGATAATTTTGATAAATCATGATTAGTAATAGTTGGTGTGTGGTGTTTAATTGAATGTTTGGATAATTTTATCCTTTAAAAAATTATTATGCTTATCAGTTTGTCCTACAACAATAATACCCCACATATATATATATATATATATATATATATATATATATATTTGGACTGAACTCCGGACGTAAAACCTCAATCCTTTATTTTTATGTTTTTGTTTTTTTATTGTTATTTTTGTGTATAGGAAAATGGGCAGATAATTCATTAATGGATATACAGCTATTGCAAGATAATAATAAAACCCCTTCTGCATGCTCAGAGTCCAACAAATTCTACCCTTTTCAGTAATTCTTTACTTCCATGTCTTAAAGGCTCACCAAGCCCCACCCTCTTCCATCGCTCACCGCGCGTAATCCCTTCCCTTTATCGGACGATTTTCCTCGCGATTCGATTCGCACTCTAGGTTTAGGGTTTATCTGCATCTGTCAACTTTAAGTAACTCCCGTTTCCTGGGAATTGAAATCGCAGTACTCAAATATTGGTACGTAATGATATGTTGTATAACGACTCAACTGTTGAGGTTTTGACGGTTCATTTTGTGTATTTATTTATCGTTCCGTTTTCTTACCTCGTCGAACTTCTGAATCCGTTGATTTTGTGCGCTTTTGTGATCGCTAATCGCTGTATTGTTTTATTTTTTGAGGAATTTTTAAAACAGGAATGGGTTTGTAGGGTTTTCATTTTTTTTTGTTTTTCCCGTTTTCTACTTTGCATTTTAGTCGGTGCTATAATTCGAAACGGCTCTAACAATGACATTGTTTTGAATCGATGTTGTAGATGCTGTGTTGTTCTTTTAATCTGGCTTTGATTTGTCCTTCGCTGTTCAGATAACTATGTAGATTGTTTTTGCGAAAGTTTGGTTGCTGGTTTTTTAGGACACGTTTTCTTTTTTGTTGACAAAAATCGACGTGCCGTTTGCGATCCCTCTTAAAAGAAAAAGTTGCTTGTGCCTTAATAGGGTTTTGCTTTCTGCTGGTAATCTCTTTTCTGTATTACGTCCTCTACATGTATATGTGTGTGCGACTGCCCACAAAAGAAAAAACACAGCTGAATGCGTTTGTGTTAGTTCAAATATGTGTTTTGTTCTGGGTGGATTTTGCTAGTTTAATGTTGTGACAGCTTGATTCATAGGTTTTTTCTTACCTGCTGTTCCCTGTACCTCTGTTTCTAGGGATTTACGTTCTTCAGCTCTATGCATTAACTTGAATTTGTCATCACTGGAGCCGTAACATGATTTCCGTTATTGGAGATCAAACACTAATCTATCTTCTATCTTTATCAACTCATATGTATTTTGTATGCCCGTTTATATGTAAGGTTGAAAGGGCTCAAGCTTGTTAAAGCATCCACGTATATGTGTATGGTATGTATGAATTTACAAAAATATAGGGATGTAAAAAGGTACATGCTGAACTACGTATGCATACATATGATATTTAAAGTTTCCTGTTTTTGGAAGATTATAACCTAGTTTTAATGTACTCAGGAGTTGGTGAGCAATTTGTTTTTCCTCATACTCCACTAGAGGTTTCGAGCACTCCACATGTTACTTTTGGGCTTTAAAGTTCAAATAATGCCCTGGTGTGAAGTCAGCTAATGCAAAATACTCAAAAAGCATTTTTTTTAGCTCTTGCCTCGGCCCACTTTGAACCATCATCCTATTGTTCTTGAAGTGCGGGGTGGGGTCGGACTCCATTCCGTTTTGAGAACATGTGGCTTAAGGTGGAAGGTTTTCAGGATCTTATTAGAGGTTGGTGGCATGGTCGGGATGTGAGGGGCTTTGCTAGTTTTGTGGCGGCTTCAAAATTGAAATCTCTTAAAGGGGAGCTTAAAAAATGGAACAAGGAGTCTCTTGGGAATGAAAAGTCCTCAATTAATGTGTTAATGGGGGAGGTGAATGGGCTCGATGAGAAGGAGATTTCTTAAGGTCTTTCGGGGAGGATAGAGAAAGGAGACTGTGGGTTAAAAAAGAGTTGTCCAAGCTTATATCGATAGAAGAAATCTTGTGGAGACAAAAATCTAGAGAATTTTGTGTTAGGGAAGGCGATAAGAACAATAAATTCTTCCACCGGATGGCAAATGTACATAGAAGACTTTAACTTTATTGCCTCCATTGAGGTATGAGACTCGATGTTTGAGGAGGAGGAGAGTATGAAGGAGGCTATTTGTTCTTTTTGCAAGTCTCTCTATAAGGAGACTTGCAATTCTAGGTCGAACTTGAATGGTTTGGAGTTTTCTAGTATTGACAGTAGGGAGGCAATTTGGGTTGAGCACCTTTTTGAAGAGAAAGAGATTCTTTGTGCTTTTAGGGAGTGTGATGGGGACAAAACCCCGGGTCACGATGGCTTTTCCATGGCATTCATTAAGCAAAAGTGGGAAGTCCTTTAAAGAGGATATTCTTCATCTATTTGAAGAGTTCCATTTAATGGGTGACTTTGTGGATAGTCTTCAATCTACCTTTATTGTCCTTATTCCAAAGAAAGTTGGACCTTCAAATATCAAAGATTTTCGGCCAATTAGCCTTGTGGGGTGTATTTATAAACTCCTTTCGAAGGTCCTTACTTGTAGACTGAAGAAAGTTATCTCTAAAGTGGTTACTCCCTTCCAAAATGCTTTTGTAGAGGGAAGACAAATTTTGGATTCCGCTTTGATTGCTAATGAAGTGGTGGATGCTCACTTAAAAGATGGAGGGGGAGGGGTGACTTGCAAGCTTGACATAGAGAAGGCTTTTGATGCATTTTGGAGTTTTGTGATTTATCTCCTGAAGAAAATGGGTTTTGGGAAGAAATGGTGTAAGTGAATCTTCAAGTGTATTTCTTCGGCCTCTTTTTTGATCCTTATTAATGGTTGTCCTTGTGGTTACTTCAAAGCCTCGAGGGGTCTCAAGCAAGGTGACCCTTTATCTCCTTTACTGTTCACTTTGGTTATGGAGGTGTTGAGTAAAATGTTAGTGAAGGCGGTAGATGGAGGGCTTTTCGGTGAGGTGGGGAGAGAAGGGAGTATGTTAGAGTGTCACATCTTCTTTTTGCAGATGACATAATTATCTTCTGTGGGGCAGAAACTAATCAAATCTTGCATCTTCGATGTATTCTTCTCTGTTTTGAGGCGATATCGGGGCTCAAGGTCAATCTTAGCAAGAGTGATTTAATTCCTCTTTGTGAAAGCATTAATGGCTGTCTTCTTGCTAGTTTGTTGGGGTGCAATGTAGGATCGTTTCCAATTACTTATCTTGGTCTCCCTCTTGGAGCCAAGTTTAAATACGTAAGCGTTTGAATCCAATTGTGGAGATGTTTGAAAAAGGTTAGCCGGGTGGAAAAATCACCTTCTTTCTAAAGGAGGAAGACTTACTCTCATTAAAATCACTTTTTCTAGTCTCCCTATTTATTTCATGTCTCTATTTCCTATCCCTAGTATAAATATCATTTGGTGAGATGGGGAGTGGTTAAGCAGCCATTGGAAAGAGAGGGTCTTGGTTTGAAGTCTCTCACCTTATCCAATAAAGCCCTCTTGGGGAAATGGCTCTGGAGGTTTCTTGTGGAGAGGGATCACTTCTGGAGGAAGGTGGTGGAAGCTAAGTTTGAGATGGATTCTTGCAGGTGGATGTCAAAAAAGGGAGGGGGCTTATGGTGTCGAGGTGTGGAAATGGATAAGGAGGGGTTGGGAAGACTTGCGTCCTTACCTTTCAGTATCGGTAGGTGATGGGAGGAAAACCAGGCTTTAGCATGATTCATTGTTTGGGAACACTCCTCTTAAATATCGGTTTTTAGAGATTTTCGCAATTGTGAGGGACAAAGAAGCTCTTATTTCTTTCTATATCTTGGTGTCTTTTGGTAATATCTGAGATGGATTCTTGCAGGTGGATGTCAAAAAAGGAAGGGGGGCTTATGGTGTCGGGTTGTGGAAATGGATAAGGAGGAGTTAGGAAGACTTGAGTCCTTGTCTTTTAGTGTCGGTAGGTGATGGGAGGAAAACCAGGCTTTAGCATGATTCATGATTTGGGAACACTCCTCTTAGATACCGGTTTTCGAAGATTTTCGCAATTGTGAGGGATAAAGAAGCTCTTATTTCTTTGTATATCTTGGTGTCTTTTGGTAATATTTCGTGGGATGTTCCTTTGATTCGTAATGTTCAAGATTGGGAGGTTGAGAGGGTGGAAAGTTTATTGGAAACTTTGTATAGCTATAAGATAGATTTGTTCAAGGAGGATGTGGTTAGATGGAGGGGGATACTCAAGGTAAAGGTTTTGAGGTGAAATCTTTCTATAAGATTCTTGTGGATGGAGATTCCTCTGATGACTTTTCCAATTTCTCTTGGAAAGCAATTTGGTGTTCTGTTGCCTGAAGAAAGTTTGCTTTTTTGGGTGTGAAGCCGCTTGGGAGAAGATTCTTACTTTAGATAGTTTACAAAGAAGAGGGAGAGTGTTGGTTAACCGTTGTTTCATTTGCAAAAGTTGCGGAGAATCCGTGTTTCATCTTTTGTTGGAATGTTCTTTAGCTAGAGCTTTAGGGAGATGGTTTATAAGGTTTTGGGTGTGTCTTGGACTTTTGTTGGCTCCATGAATCATGAAATTTGGTCTTGGAAAAGCCTTAAGAAAGCTTATTCTGTGATGCCCCTTTCAATCTTTTGGTTAGCTTGGAATGAGAGGAATCGTAGAGCCTTTGATAGCGTTGAGAGACATTTACTTGTAATTAGGAAAAGGGGGTTCAATGCCCTTATTTTTTGGGTCACATGAAATTTTTTTTGTAAATGAAGTAGTAGTAGATTTTGTTGAATCTCTCTCCTATCAATAGCTTTATACGTGGGTTGCACCCCTTTGGTACGCTTTTATTTTATATATACAATTTACTTATAAAAAAAATACTCAAAAAGAATTTGACTCCAAATGAGGACATGATTGTCATTCTAAGTACGAAAAAAGTATGAGGAATGTTATAAGTGCTTGTTTGGGAGTGCTTTTCAAACAATTTCTTCCGTAAAAAAGCAGAAGCTTAGCCATGCACCTCTTTTTTTACATGCTTTTTTGATAAATCTAAAGCTAAAAACAACTTAAAAAGTTGATTTGGCCCAAAATCAGAAGCTGAATTTTATAGCTTTTAATCCCAGAATCAGTTTGGACACTATTTATGTTCCTAAATCACCCTTGTGTGGCAAATGTATTTACATTCTTGCCACTATATATAAATCAATAATTATTCTTCCTAATCAAATTTTAAATGTAACAATGATGCATCCATTATTATTAGAACATTGAGATTATTGTTTAATAAAAATATTTTTTTTATTGGTAAAACACACACACCACTCGAAACTGGAACCTTTAGGAAATTGTTTAATACATATATTATCTTATTTATTTAATTAAATTATTAATAAATATTATTATTTTAATTGTTTATATTTTATTGTGAATAAAATTACTATATTTATATTGTACAAATAATAAAGCCAATTTGACGAAAGAAAGACTTTCAACTAGTCAAATGGTATTCATATACCCTTTTTAGTAATTTCAACATACAAAAGCAGTTTTACAACTTATTTGCCAATCACAACAATTAGTTTAACAACATTTTTAACACAATTTTTACCAAACACCAAATAACTTTTAACTCCACAACACTTTTACCTAAAACTGTTTTATAATCACTTTTGAGTCCCAACAGCAGAATCAAAAGCTAAGCCAAATAGGCCCTAAATCATTTTTTGAAGTGCCAACAGAGCCACCCTATATATATATGTGTGTGTGTGTGTCTGTATTGTATACATAACTTCTATTGTTTGTGTTCAATGTCGGTATAGGCACACAAACATCAAGTTTGATCTTTAATTCTTTTTATATGAGTGCTGATTATCATGTCTGTTCTATGAATAGTGTATGTGAGATTGTGACTGTTTTCTTCATGTGTTTCCAAATTAGTTTGGGGAGAGGTGAAAATCTCTTTGCTACTACAATGGAGCGCAAGACTATTGACTTGGAGCAAGGATGGGATTATATGCAGAATGGGATCACAAAGCTGAAGAGGATCCTGGAAGGATTACCTGAGCCACCATTTAGCTCAGAAGAATATATGATGCTTTACACGTACTACTTATTCTTTCATTTGTCGATTTACTGAAACATGTACCTTTTCCTTCCTCACATAGAGGTTATCTGGAGGTAACGTTGTTTAAACTTGGATGATATTTCCATAATTCTTATTGCAGAACCATCTACAATATGTGTACCCAGAAGCCCCCTCATGATTATTCACAGCAGCTTTATGACAAATACCGTGAGGCATTTGAAGAATATATTAATGCAACGGTGAGGAAAATTGGTATATTGGTTGTTCATTAGTTATCATAAGAGGTATCCATTGCTATCTACTGGTCCATGGGAATAATTGCTTATTTATAAATTGAAATATTCCCATTAAAAAAATCGAAATATTCACATATCTTACCTGGAATTGAAATTGTTAGATAACTCTTTACAATTGGAATTGGTTTTTGTTGTGATTGCTCATCTGGGTGTTGGGGGTATTTGGATCATTGGATGCATATCAATTTTGATTTGACAAGACACCTCATTTGATGAGATACCCCTGGGATTGAAAGACACTATCATTTTGATGTTCATATCTGTGTAATCTTATAATATCCCTTATAAATCACTTCTTTTATGTAAAAAGGTCCATGTTCACCATTCTACCTCCGCTTGTTTGGTATATATATCTTAATTATTTTAAACCATGCAATGGTTGAATCTTGGGTACGATGTGATGTGTTGTTTGTTTCTTTATCACATGTAGCAACCCCGAAGCTTCGTTGTTCACAGGGAAGTGTAGTCTTACTAAAAAATAACAACACTAATTTTACAGGGAAGAGGCTCGACTTTGTGTGTCTGGGTTGTTGTAGTCAGGGCTGTATGCATATGATCTTCTATAAGTTATGTTGTTGCTGGACAGTTCATAGTATTTTTTTTTATAAGTAAACTGTGTACTCACTCCGTCCCATTTATGTTGGTACGTATAGAATACCCAACATTCTAAGAAGACATGATAATTACGGTTACAGCTCATTATATTATAGCTTACTTTCCAGAAATTCCCTATTTGAAATACTTACTAAATGGTAGTGTCTTTTAGGAAACCTAAACTTAAGGGTAATTTAGGAAACATAACTAAATTGAACATAGACTTTTCAAATTGGACAAATAATATGGGACATCCCAAAATGAAATACTTGCCAAAATAAATATGACGGAGGGAGTAGTAATATATAAAGGCGCCAAGGGGGTGCCAACCCATGTACAAGAGGAATTATTTACTACACAAAAATTCTAGTAACCCTAATCTCCTTATTTACAAAAAAATTTCCCATTGAGCCATACATTTGAAGTGTCAAGCAATCTATCCTTTAGCGAATCAAAAGACTTCTCCAACCCTAGAAGGTCCTCTATTTCGTTGACAAGCCAAAGGATAATGAGTGGAATGATAGCAATGACTTCTCTTTAATCTCTCGAAGCTTTTAACCCATGCAATGCCCAGACCTCATCATTTAAAGACCTTGGTACAACCCAGCGAATACCTAGAACCATCATAAATGTTGGTGTTATTTCATGTGTGTTTGCTGCATTATTCCTGTAGCCACATGATTTGTTATGCACTATTGTGGTATGATAAATATCATATTGTTTTTCTATTAATGAAAACCCTGTTAAAATAATTTCTTTGTTCATCCATAATGTTTCTTTATTGAATTTTTTTCATTCACATCATGCTCTTGGTTTAATTGTTTTAGGTATTGCCATCTTTAAGGGAGAAGCATGATGAATTTATGTTGAGAGAGCTTGTTAAAAGATGGGCAAATCATAAAGTTATGGTTAGGTGGCTGTCACGCTTCTTCCATTATCTAGACCGCTACTTCATTGCTCGGAGGTCGCTTCCCGCACTAAATGAAGTTGGCCTGACTTGCTTCCGTGATGTGGTTTGTTATGAGTCCTAATCGCTCCGTATGCTCAATGCTAGTGTCAATTGAAAATTCCAAACTGTGGCACTTAATATTACAAGCTAAATTTTTTTAACTTTTATGAGAATGTTTATGAGTTACTGCGTTTCCATCAATTTAACATTAAATCATTTTGTAAATATCTACTTTATTTAATTTCAGGTTTACCAGGAAATAAACGGTCAAGTCAGAGATGCTGTAATTACTCTTGTAAGTTCATTACTGTATAGTCCAATATGATTTTGTCCTTGTTGAGTGAAAAGGTTAACAATTGATTCCACCAGATTGATAAAGAACGTGAGGGGGAGCAGATAGACAGAGCTTTGTTGAAGAATGTTTTAGATATATTTGTTGAGATTGGAATGGGACAAATGGATAGGTATGAAGTAGATTTTGAAGGACACATGCTTCAGGACACTGGTGCTTACTATTCTCGTAAGGCATCAAACTGGATTCTTGAGGATTCTTGCCCTGATTACATGCTAAAGGCAGGTCTCCTTATACATGTTGTTACTGGATTATGCTGCATATTGATTAGCGTGCATGGTTCTAACACCTTTGAATGTTATAAAAATGCAGTCTGAGGAGTGCTTGAAGAAGGAAAGGGAGCGAGTGTCTCATTACCTGCATTCAAGTAGTGAGCCGAAGTTAGTGGAGGTTAGTTACCATATATGTCATGTATTTTATTTATAGGATTGTGGAGGTTAATTATGTATCTGTTTTTTTGGTAATGGGCACTCTTTCTCTCAGTTTATATAGACGTGTGTTTGTGGAGGGGTTGTAGTAATTTATTGAACCTCTCCTCTGTCCAAGAATGTCTTAAAGATGGTGGGGTGTTGATTTTTCATTTGACTATCGGCTCAAATTTGACTTCGAGGTGTATTTTCCTTTTAAATAAAGAAATGCATTGAGCAATTGGGGATCTTTTAAGATTTTCTCTTTGTGTCTTACCGTTAGGTGTGCTTTGATGCTACTCTATTAGTCTATTTTAGTATGTGCACTGATATAATGGAAGTCATCTGTATCTTGAAAGAAAATATTAGCAGTGTAATGATTACTTATATAAATTTTCATTGTTCATAAAATGAAAGAAATTTCTGTATTGATGCAATGCAATGCTTTCAATACATTGACTTTAGAAAGATGGTTGTGTTTTAAGAACATTCTACATTTGTCTGTTTGCTCTGTATGTAGAAAGTGCAAAATGAGTTGTTGGTGGTCTATGCAAATCAACTGCTAGAAAAGGAGCATTCTGGATGTCGCGCATTGCTTAGAGATGATAAGGTATGTCGTGTGTATGAAGTGTGTTTCTTCATATTAATATTTTATACTCTTAAAAATTCATGATAAAGCATATATTACAACATGCATAATGATTCTACTTTTTTTGTCCTGTTAGGTGGAGGATCTTTCTAGGATTTACAGGCTTTACCATAAGATACCTCGAGGCTTGGATCCAGTGGCTAATATATTCAAACAGGTCAGTCTTATTATATTCTACTTCTACCTAAGGGGGTGCCTGTTGCTTGTTATTATCTCAAACTAGCCCTACAACACGCGTGTACGCATGTGTTGTATTGCTCCTTCCTCTCTTTTTTCTTTGGTAGACTTGACATGAGATATCAAACCTCTTAAATTGGCTTATTAATTGTTGTGGTTTTTTAGGAGATGAATGGAAGTTAAGGGATAGTTTGACCAAGGCAATTTAGATAGCATATTTTTATTAGAGTTCAACGATGATAGGTTTGTGCCCTCCATGGTGCAGTTGGTGAGCCGTTGAATAGAAATATAAGGGAACATAAGCTGTTGAAGTTGAAATGGAAGGAGATTTGGAGTGAAAAATTTATTAGCATGCGTTTTTTTATCTTTTATTCTCTTTTACGTTTTTATCAGTATTGATGTACTAAGCTGTTGAAATAGAAATATAAGGGAACATAAGCTGTTGAAATTGAAATGGAAGGAGATTTGGAGTGAAAAATTTATCAGCATGTATTTTTTTTATCTTTTATTCTCTTTTATGTTTTTATCAATATTGATATACTAAAATGCAACTTATATATATATATATATATATATATATATATATACTCCTTTAGAGAAATGGGGATTGACCATCAAATCTCTTTCCTTATTTAATTAAGCACTTCTTGGGAAGTGGTTATGGAGGTTTCTTGTGGAGAGGGATCATCTTTGGAGGAAAGTGGTAGAAGCTAAGTTCGGGCTTGATCCTAATGGATGGATGTCTAAGGAAGCGCATGGGCTTTTGGGGTGGGAGTTTGGAAATGGATTCGGAAAGGGTGGTGGGAGGATTTTCTTCCTTATGTTTCAGTGTTGGTTGGAAATGGAGAGAGAACTCAACTTTGGTATGATACTTGGTTTGGGAACACCCCTCTAAAAGATCAATTTTCGGAGATCTAATATTGTGAGAAATAAAGAAGCACTTATTAGTTCTAGTGCTTTCTTCACTAATGAAGGGGTTTTTTGGAATGTGTCATTTACTCGTAATGTTCATGATTGGGAAGTTGGGGGGATTGAGAGATTGTTTGAGATTTTATACAATATTAGGTTGGATGGGAGTAGAGAAGTCTTGGCTATATGGGACCTAATCCAGAGAAAGGTTTTGAGGTGAAATATTTTTACAAGATTCTGGTTGATATGGATCCTTTGGTCGGATCTTCCAATTTTCTGTGGAAAGCTATTTGCTGTTCTCGTGTCCCTAGGGAAGTATTTTTTTTGTGTGGGAGGCTCCTTGGGAGAAAATTCTTACAGTTGATAATCTGCAAAGAAGAGGGAGAGTAATTGTTAATAGCCGTTTTATTTGCAAGCGTTGTAACGAGTCCGTGTTTCATCTTTTGGTGGAGTGCCCGTTGGCTAAAAGTTTGTGGGAGATGGCCTATAGGATTTTGGGGGTTTCTTGAGTGGTAGCGGGATCCGTGAAAGATGAAGCTTGGGCTTGGAGTGGGTTGAAGTCGCCAAAGGAGGTCAAAAAGGTTTATTCTTTGATTCCACTCAATTTTTTGGCTAGTGTGGAATGAGAGAAATCGTTGTGCCTTCGATGGAATTGAGAGAAGTTTTGATAACCTTAGAGATAGTGGGCTAAATACCCTTAATTTTTTGGCTAAAGGGAATTTTTTTGTAAATAAACTTTGATCTTTTGGATTTTGTGGATTTCCTTTATTGTAAATGCCTTTGCCTTTGAGTTGCACCCTCTTGATGTTTTGTTTTTATAATAATTCGTGGAGAGTGGAGACCAACTTAGCTCTTCCTTTAATTAATAGTAAATATTAGTGACATTGAGATTTTCCTTGTTGCAGCATATTACTGCAGAAGGTACAGCACTGGTACAACAAGCTGAAGATGCAGCGAGTAACCAGGTTTAGTATTTTGATTTATATTGTTTGATACGGTAAACTGTACCTTGGAGAGGTATCTGTCACTTGTTTCATATTATGTTTGCATATTATGTTTGTCTACTATGACTATCTTGCTTTGGTATAGTAAGTTATCTCGGAATGATGTACATCTACCGTTTTCTTATCATATTAATTTGCTGAGTGAATTGGTCTTATGAAGCTGGATAAGATACCTTGCTGATTTATGAATTAGGCATGAGATAATAACAATAATGAAATGCTCAAACATGTTGTATGAAAAAAGCTACAGCTTAACAGAATGGGTAGCAAAATAACATGCAAGCATTTGCTCAAGTTCACTGTTGTGGAGAGTTTATATGTAGCTGTGTTATAGAATGTATATTCTCTCTCTCTCTCTCTCTCACAACCTTTAACAACTGAAATTGCCTAAGAAGGCCAAGGGAGGGGGGAGGCTACAGGGTTCGACAGCATAATTTAAAGATTATTATAAATAAAAATCTAAAGAAGAAAAAAATTGGTGCCATATCAGTTTGAATTTTGTAATTGAGAAGATGAGAAAGCCGGAGTGTCGTAGGTCCTTTGAGTTGGAGAAGGAAGTCATTTGAGTCTTAGTTGAAGGAGTCTCTGAGATCTCGCAGGGGAGGAAAATCTCGCTTTGGTTGAATGGACAGGAGTTTGTTTGGTTTCTGAATGTGTGGAAAGAGTTATTGTTTGAGAAGTGGGAAAAGGTGCCGTAGAAGGAGAGATCGGAACTGGTCCTTGGTCTCGGGGCTGCACTGGAACAAGTATGGTAGGTTTATTTCTTTGATCGGGATTTTTAGTGGAAGATCTAAATTTGTGCTGTTCCCGGAAGGCGAGGATACGGATGGCTGGTGGAGGTTGCTCTTGGCATTGATTGGACTGTAAAAAGTTTTTGGGTCATTATCTTGTCATTGTTTGGGAGAAGATAGATGAGGTGAGGCAGGGCAAGGCTGTTGAGGATGGTGATGGTAGGGGTGTGGTGGGGCGGGTTAGTGAGACCTCCATGGTTAAGATGGGGAAGCCTGGAGCTTCCTTGTCGATTTCTAGGTGTTGTCCCAGCTACGGTGTCGTTCTCTCAGGTATTATGGATATTTTGAGTAAGCAGGGCAGGTCTTGGGCGATGGTGGTTAGGGGCTGTGAAGGGGACGAAGATGGTGGGTTAGACTCGCGTGGGGGAGCATGTGGGTCCGGGCAGGGATAAAGACAAAATCCTCTTGGCAACAGAGACGAATTCAAATTTGAAATCTAGTGTACTCTTAAATGGACCTCGAATTGTTAAGGACGGCGAGGACCACGGTTTTGTATTGGGTTTTGATAAGGCCAAGGTTTGTAATTCTTCGGATGTGGGCTTAGGTGTTGGGCCGAGTCATTGTTACTGGGAACACAGCACCCCTTGGATCCACGTTACGGATCATGCGACTCGGATCGTGGTGTGTTCGCGATCTGGATCGCGCGACCCACCGATCCCAAATTTCCAATCATAACAATACAATTCAATCTGTAGGTAAAGAAAACATACCGATATGGGAGATTATTTGCCGCTGCCGCAATTGGAAAAAGAGAACGTTGCTGCTGTTGTTGTTCAAAAACCAAAATGCCTCTACTGCCGCAAGCAATCTGTCGCTACCTCGTCAATGAAAGAGCAAGGAGCCTTAATGGAAGATGTAGTGAGACGTGATAGTGGGGAAAAAGAAGGCGTCACTGACGGTAGAAATTTGGGTTTTGTGTATTTTGACATGGGGAAGAGAGAGACGAAGACTGTGCTAGGTGATTCATTGATTCTTTGTGCTTGAATGAAAAGAAATCTTGTGTCTGATTCGTCTTCAAGAACAAACAATACAGGATGGGTAGAGTCGGTAGACTTAAAAAGAGAAGTGAAACAGTGTTCTAATTTTTCCATTGATTGTAATTGGGGATTTAAGAACAATGACGGGATTGTGGATTTAAGAAAGAAAGAACACGTTTCTAATTTTGTATGACGTGGCATGTTTTAATTTACCAAACAGATCCTCCAATTTTGTATATCAGATGGCCTATTCCTTTTTCCTTTTCTTTTCTTGTTACGTGTTATATAAGGATTACTAGTTTACTACTTTTCCTTTTCTTAAGTGAAGTAATCAATCGAAAGCCCAAACTAAAAGGCATTAATTAATTGAAACCACTTATCAGTCAAGCAGTGGATACGTTCCCTTTTTCCAAGTGAAAAGTGTTTTGGTCATTAACTGGTTGAGCCTTAATCCTACTCCTATAAGAATTAGAATCATAAGCCTTATAAATACAACAGCATACAACACAACATACTATCCAATAAATAATTCTACCCGACAATTCTTTCCCTAATAATTTCCAGTAGCAATTTTCTCCGTCAAATAATTCTTTGCCATCGCTCTATCAACCATGGTGTTTGGGAAAAGAAAAAGAGAGCAAGAAATTCTTGCTGAAGAACAAAATGCAACTGAAGTTCATGAAGTGGATGATGAATCAAGCAATGATGTTGAACAAGTTATAGACAGTAGCATGTCATCAATGCCAAAGGGAGCACAACCGATTGAAATAGATTCAAAATCTAAACCTTTAATGGAGGAAATTACTATTCTTGGTGTAGCACAAGGAAAAAATCCATGAGGTTCAAAAAGTTGGCCATGCAAACATTGTAAGAATCAATTTACTAGTTCTTATACTCGCATTCATTATCATTGTTTTGGTGCTCCATCGAGCACAAAAGCACAAATTCAGCGATGTTAAGTGTTGATGAATGATTGAGCTACTTATGAAAAAGTAAGGAAAATGGTTCAAGATGCTAAAAAAATAGGAGTTTCTTCATCACTTAAAAATTCTATGCTTACAAAACAGCACAAACCATCAGTCTCTAAAAAATTTGAAGACTCATTCAATATGATGGAGAGGGATATGGTTGATTTGAAAGTGAGAAGGGGTTTGTGTGCTAATGGGATTCCATTTAATGTGTTGAGAAATCCCCAATTTCACGAGTTGGTATCAACTATTAGTAGGGCTCCTAAAGGCTACAAAGCTCCTTCGTTACAAAGCTCATTCGTTTGAAAAGGCTAGAACTATTTTGTTAGATGAGTGCAAAAGGAGCGTATCTCATTCCGGTAAAAGACACGTGGTATTCTCAAGGAGTGTCTATTGTGTCAGAGGGATGGTCGTATTGCAAAAGTCAACCGTTAATCCATGTCGTGGAGCGATGTTTCTGTATGTTCGGGATTTTTCAGTAACTGAAAACATGTGGTTGTATGTCTCTCATCTCTGTTTTTGCCGATGATATGATTGTGTTTTGTGGGGCAGAGGTCTCTCAAATTTTGCATCTTCGATGTGTTCTTCTTTGCTTTGAAGCGATCTCGGGACTGAAGTTCAATCTTGGTAAAAGTGATTTAATCCGCTTGGTGAAGTTACTAATGGACACTTCTTTGCTAGTCTATTGGGGTGCAAGATGGGTAAGCTCCCTATTTCTTATCTTTGTTTTCCCCTTGGAGCTAAGTTTAAAGATAAAAGTATTTGGAACCCGATTGTGGAGAAGTTGTAGAAGTGGTTGGCCAGGTGGAAGAATCATTCTCTCTCCAAAGGGGTAGACTTACTCTTATTAAGAGCACTCTTTCTAGTCTTCCCAACTACTTTATGTCTCTTTTCCTATCCTTAGTTCGGTGGCTAAGAGATTAGAGAGTATTCAAAGAAGATTCCTTTGGGGTAACACGGGGGAGGAGTATAAGTATAATTTGGTGAAATGGGGTGTGGTAAAGAAGCCTATGGAAAAAAGGGGAGGCATCATATCTTTAGCCTTATTCAATAAGGCCTTTCTTAGCAAATGGCTTTGGAGATTCCTTGTTGAGAGGGATCATTTTTGGAGGCTGAGTGGTGGGTTGGGATGGATAACGATGGGTGGATGTCTAAGGAATTGATGGGGGCTTATGGTGTGGGAGTTTGGAAATGGATTAGAAAAGAGTGGGAGGACTTCCGGCCTTTTGTTGAGGTTTCGGTTGGGAATGATATGAGAACTTGGCTTTGGCACGACTCTTGGTATGGGAATACTCCTTTAAAGGATAAATTTCCGGCCATATTTGATATTGTGAGAAATAAAGATGCGAGGGTGAGCTCTTGTTTCTTGGTGTCTAGTAAAGGGTTTTTTTTGGGGATGTGCCTTGTACTCGTAATGTGCATGATTGGAAAGTTGAGGAGATAGCAAGGTTTTGGAGACCTTATATAATGTTGGGTTAGAGGTAGATAGAGAGGATTTGATGAGGTGGGGCCATGTTCGGATCATGGGTAAGGTGAAAGATTTCTATAAGATCCTCCTTGATAGATTCTCGTCGAATGGTCTTGCCAGTTTTTCTTGGAAAGCAATTTGGTCTTCCCGTGCTCCGAAGAAAGTAATTTTTTTGTGTGTGGGAGATTTTTTGGGAGAGAATCCTTACTCTTGGTAATCTTCAAAGGATCGGGAAACTGATTGTTAATAGGTGCTATATTTGTAAGGAGGGTGTCGAGTTCGTGTATCATCTTTTGATGGAATGCTTGTTAGCTAGGAAGTTGTGGGAGATGGCTTATAAAATTTGGGTGATGACGGTTCCGTTCAGGATGAAATTTGGGTGTGGAGTGGTTTGAGGGCTTCCAAGGAGGTGAAGAAGGCTTATTTGATGATCCCTCACTCTATTTTTTGGCTTGTTGGGAGGGAACGGAACCAAAGGGCTTTTGATAAAGTAGAAAGCCCCATTGAAACTATTAGAGATAGATGGTTCAATATCCTCAACTTTTGGTTTAGAGGGAATGTTTTTGTAAATAATAGAGTTACTAGGTTTTGTGGATTTGTTTCATTGTAATTAGCCGTGAGCTTTGTTCTTTAATAAAATTTTACTTATAAAAAAAATAACTGGAAGCAGCACCTTTCTTCTTTACTGAATAGTGAAACGCGCTCAGGGCTGCATCAAGTTCACTACAAAATATCTTCCTTCCTTATGGATTGGACTTCTGGTTTTCATGAAATCCTACTGGCCAAGATAATTTTTTTTATAAGTAATGGCCAAAATAATTTGTAGTAAATCATTTATAGCTTTTCCTGAGTCCTCAATAGGTGGAAAAAGAATTCAGCCCTTTTGTTCTAATTGTGTCCTTGTCTTCGGTGAGAAGTCTTTCTGCATTACCACCCCATCCAGAATGAAGCAAAAAGGAAAAAAATGATAAAAATATACAGCAAAATCTTATTATTAGACATGGTTATGCGTGCGAATTTAAACCCCCCGTTCTTAGTTGTTCACAGTGCTTGGTTCTGACAATTGTTTGTTCCACAGGCTGCAAATGCTGCTGGTGTGCAGGAACAGGTAGATTTCTCAGATCAGTTTTTGGATAGTCTTGAAAATGATGGAAATGTCAAAATCTGACTTCTATGGTTTCCAGGTCCTTATCAGAAAAATAATTGAGCTGCATGACAAGTACATGGCATATGTCACTGATTGTTTTCTAAACCATACACTGTTTCACAAGGTTTGTCATGGATATTACTGTAGTGATTGTTTATATTTTGTCTCATTTCTTTATCTGTTGCATAATATTTCCTGAACTTTGGATGCCCAATAGGCTTTGAAAGAGGCTTTTGAGATATTTTGCAACAAAACTGTTGGTGGCAGTTCGAGTGCAGAACTATTGGCAACATTCTGTGATAATATTCTCAAGAAGGGTGGAAGTGAGAAATTAAGTGATGAAGCCATTGAAGAAACACTTGAGAAGGTAGCTGATAGTTTTTGTCATGTTAAATTCAGTTTAACTATTGTTGGTATTATTTCTAAACTCCATGCTTGATTCTGCAGGTAGTTAAGTTGCTTGCATATATAAGTGATAAAGACCTTTTTGCTGAGTTTTATAGGTAAAACCTAATATTTTTATGTTTCAGTCATTCGTATCTATATGAGAAGAGATCTTTGTTAATTGGTTTTTCATTTATTTGTTCATGCATTTACAATGTCTCCTCCCCACTGATTTTCTGGCTGTTGGCAGGAAAAAGCTTGCTCGACGGCTACTATTTGATCGTAGTGCTAACGATGATCATGAAAGGAGTATTCTGACAAAGCTAAAACAGCAATGTGGTGGACAGTTCACATCAAAGATGGAGGGGATGGTGAGTTGGCCTGGGTTGTTTGGATAAGTTTATTAATTTTTCAGGTGATACTAGTATTGGTTGCGATTGGACTTGTAATCTCTCTTTGTTACAGGTAACAGATTTGACATTGGCAAGGGAAAATCAGAACAACTTTGAGGACTACCTTGCCAATAACCCAGCTGCACATCCTGGTATTGATTTAACGGTTACTGTTCTAACTACTGGATTCTGGCCCAGTTATAAGTCCTTTGATATAAATCTTCCAGCTGAAATGGTAATGACTTCTGTGCTTCAGATGGTGGAAATATCGCATTCTCAATTCTAATGTGAATTTTATAGTGAATAGGACGTGTTGCTGAATAGTTTAATATTTTGGAACATCATTTTGTCAGGTTAAATGCGTTGAAGTTTTCAAAGGATTCTATGAAACAAAAACAAAACACAGAAAACTTACCTGGATCTTTTCCTTGGGAACTTGTCACGTTAATGGCAAGTTTGAGCAGAAAACTATTGAGTTGATTGTGTCTACCTACCAGGTAGTTTTCTATATTCACCTTTTTAACTTTATATTTAGAAAATAGTTGGTAGGTGCAGTGTGGATGGCATGTTAGTGTATTGTAATTTTGAGATGTGACTCTGGGATTCTAATATCTGTTTTCAATATATTACAGGCTGCTGTGCTGCTGCTTTTCAATGCCTCAGATAAATTGAGTTATTCAGAAATCATGACTCAGTTAAACCTGAGCCATGATGATTTGGTTAGATTGCTCCATTCCCTGTCATGTGCCAGGTATAAGATCCTCACGAAAGAGCCAAGCACAAAAACTGTCTCCCAATCTGACTGCTTCGAGTTCAACTCTAAGTTCACGGACAGAATGAGGAGGATTAAGGTATCATTCTAAAACTCAGCAAACTCTCATTTTTCATTGTTGACTATCCATCTTTTTCCTTATCTAATTTTTATATTGTAGTTCATTTGGGCTAAAGATTAAACTAATATGAATTTATGAAATTCTCGAATTGTAGATTCCCCTTCCTCCAGTGGACGAGCGAAAGAAGGTAGTTGAAGATGTTGACAAAGACCGACGTTACGCCATTGATGCCGCAATTGTGCGCATAATGAAGAGTCGGAAAGTCTTGGGTCATCAGCAGTTGGTTTCAGAATGTGTTGAGCAGTTGACCCGAATGTTTAAGGTACAACATATGCTTCGTCTTTACATGCGATTTACGGAATACATTAGAAGGATTATCATTAGCAATGTCTTCAAGAGCATTTTTAGGTGGTGGTAAAATGCACCTAGGTGCTCAATTTTGTGAGCAAAGCTCAAAAAGTTTACGCTTTAGTAGCAGGCATTCACTTTTTTTACAAAGCGTGCACCTTTTACATTTTCACAGGCTAGGTTTACGCTTAATAGGAACAATGGTTTCAGCAAAAGAGATCAATACTCGCTAACGATTGAATCCGTGTAAAGGGCTTGAGTACTGATAAGTTATAAAAGCATGAGAGGGGGGAGGGAGGGAGAGAACGGGCATATTCCATTTATCAACAGCTAAAAGGAACAACAAAGGCAGAGAACAAAGTTCTTACTGTCTTTGCAGTTGAGATAGCGAAACAATTTGAGGAAATTGGAGTAGTTTATTTATTGAAGGAAAAAAGAAGAGAAGTGAAATGGGTATTTGCTGGTTCTGGAATATAAGGTGGTTGCTAGTACTGTTAAGAGGATGAGGTTGGTACGGATGTTTGACAGAAAGAGATGAGTATGTGGACGAAGGAAAAGTTCAGGTGGTTAGAGATATGTAGTTGAGATGAGAGGTAGGTATATAAATACATTATTAGGTTTTGCTATTCTGTTCTTGGAGTGTATGATGACCTGTATAAAGGCAATAGCAAATGAACATTTTACCTTAATACATACATATTAATTATATGAATTTTTTTTTAAATTATAATAAAATTCATTAACTTATTATTTATCATTTTTTACTATTTTATTATTTTTAATTAATTATTTGTGAACTTATAAAATAAATATAAAAAAAATACACAAAAGGGTGGCCCAACACTTCAAAGGCTTTACACCTTGCCTTTGAAAAGATTGGTATTTTGTAGGTCTGGTTGAAAAAATAATCGGAATTGCAGTCTAGTTTCTTTCTCCCTTTTAAATATATAAATTAGGCTTAATTACAAATATCACCTTGTGGTTTGCCCTTTAGATCTTAACAGACCTTGAGGTTTATTTTGTTGCAACTAACACTGTGTGATTTGTGCTGTTAGGTCAGGGTGTAACAACACCGTTTATCATAAAGGCTAAATTGCATATCTAATCTGAAATTTTAACCCAAAAATTGAACAATAAACTAAACAACATTAATTTCTTCTCTCTTCCACAGAAACAAGCGAGAAACTCTTCTAATTTCTGTCTTTTGTCAGCTCTACGAAGCATTGTCTTCAAATCCTCTTCCTTCTTCCCTCTCACGAAGCACAGCCATATTTTCCTTCAGCTTCTCTATCTTGTCAACCATATTTATAACCTGCGTTACTCCCTTGTCTAACGGCAGAAACCACAGGGTGCTAGTTGCAAAATAAAGCTCAAGGTCTATTAAGAATTAAGAGCAAACCACATGCTGGTATATATAATTAAGCCTATAAATTATTTAGTGATTGGTTTGCAAACAAAGTTAAGGTGGGATTGGATTTGGACTGCAGTGTGATTGGATTGCAATGGGTTGAGGTGAGATTGTTGTTGTCCATTGTTTTATTCACGGATTGGATTAGATGCCAAACAGATTTCAGTGTTTGGTTTACAGAATTAATTACATGACTAGGATTGGATTAGACTATAAATGATCAAATTGACCTTACATATAAATGGGCTAAAAAGAAAATCCAATTATATTAGGACTAAATTTATTTTTGAATTTTAATAAGTTAGACTTAAAAATATAATTTAATACTTATTTAAAAGTATTTATAATTTGTAATGTTATTTAGTATTAATATAGGCCTAATCTTGAATTATATATTCGTTAAAAGCTCTTGAAAGCTTAAAAAAAGCACTTCAAATTATAATTTCAATTTATTTTAAGAGTGATTACGAAAAATATTTACTACTTACCCAAAAAACAAACCGAGTACTGCTCATCACCTTCATAGAGATGAAAGAAAATTCTGAATACAAATTGACATGAAAGTTGCACAATCAACATAATTGCATTGACAGATGTATCATTAACACTACTTACGCCATCAAATTGCATCATCAGCACTAATTGCACGACCAAACAGCCAAACCAATTGCGGCATAAATTGAGAATAAGGAAAAAAGAAATCGCACAAAAAAAGGGACTGCTTTTGCGTAGGCGCGTCGCTGGCCAGTTGCTGCCCTGGAAATCAGATCTTTGCAGCCATGGTGCACGAAGCCGCTTAGCAGTCGCGGTGCGCGAAGCCTCTGTTGAGAGAAAAAAATAAAAATCACAGAGATAGAGAAAAGTGAAATCAGAGAGAGGAAGAGAAATTAAGAGAGTTCTAGGCTATAATATTAGGTGTAGGTTTGGAATTAACTGAGAAGCTCAGAGACAATTTTGTCCAAAAAGTAGAATTTGGTAATCCCATTAGGCGGATAACATTTATCCCACCTCCCTTGTGGGATTAGAGCCCAGATTGGACTAAGCTCAATCCGGCCTCTAATGCCAACCAAACGTGGTTTTGCCCGGATTGGCTTAAGCGAATCCAAGCTGAATAAGTGAACGAAACACCCTGTGGGACTTGTAGCATAAATATTACTGTCAATTGAAGGCAGTTTCTCTTAATGCTTTTGACTTTTTTGTGTCAGAAGATATGGTAAGAATAAGTTTGAGGGACGTGGCCTGTAAACCAGATAGTTTTGGTAGTAGTTCCTCAATTGTTGGATCATTTCTTTCCTGTATGCTAATATAATTAATTGATGGATTTATACCTTGCAGCCTGATATTAAGGCCATCAAGAAGCGGATGGAGGACTTGATCACCCGAGACTATCTGGAAAGAGACAAGGAAAATCCAAACACGTTTAGGTACTTAGCTTAATTCAATCAGCTGGTGCTCAACCGGTGCAGTATATTCAACCAGCTGGTGCTCAATCGGTGCAGTACAGTGCTGGGCCTCCAAATGAAATGCTATGTGCTGAAAAATTAAATATAATTCCAAGTTGCTGTAAATGCTGAGTAGTTGAAGAATTTTTGTGCCCTTTGCCTAAGAAGCCAGTTTTGTGCATTAACTTGTTTCAAATCCTTTATTGGAGAAAGTTAAATAGGAACATTGATATTCAATCAGTTTGAGAGTGCACTGACATCCTTCACTAGTACATTCTAGCTTGTTGCTTCTTTTACCCCACCCCCCCTCCCTCATTTCCTTTGCGTGCGCGCATTCCTGTGTGTACGGATTGGGATTTGATTTTTGAATTCTTATTGGCATTGATGGATGTAGAGAAAACTGTCTTGATTCTGTGCTCAAATCAGGTCTCGTCCTATTGACTGCTGCCATTAGTTGTAGATGGAACTTGGTGGTAAGATGAGTACAGAAAAATGTTTAATCATCTAAATTGGTGGTAAAAGGAGGGGGGGGGGGGAGTGGGGAGGATGTCTTGGGCTGTGGTCATCCCAATGGTGAAGTTGGGTGGCTGGGTTTGTCTAATGTTAAGAGTAGTGAGTGGGAATTGGTGTGGAGATTTTAGGTTCTAATCCATTTTACCTCTTAAGGAGAAAAAACGGCGTGGAGTCTATTCGAATGATGCCTCAGTGCCCTGTCGTTTTGGGCAATTATATGCTCATGAGAAGTCGAGTACAAGATCTTCAGCCCTTGTGTATTTCTTGGCTTCAAATGGGTCTTATAACAGTTGATGTTGGATGGTGATTGCTCTATGATATACATTTAGTCAAAGAACATCTGCTTATGGTTCTTCGCTATTGTTTTTCTTCTGTTTGTGCCTAGTAAGATTTGAATTTAACTTGTCCACTTCCCTTACGGCGAACACTATCGTTCAACTGTTGTGAATGCATTTTAGTAGAAGAGAAAAGTGAGGAAAGAAAAGTAAAAGAAAGAAAAATCTTTGGAATGAATTTTTGTCTTGTATAATAAAAGAAAAGTGAGAAAGAGAAAATTAAGGGCTGATTTTTTTTTTTTTTTTTTTTTTTTTTGCGTTTACAGATAATATTCTTATAAATTGAAAATTGAGAGGATTAGAGAGCGAAATATGACAGAGAATGAGATGAGATTATCAATTAATCTTTTTTAATAATGATAAAAGTAATACCATTTACATTTTTTATTATCTCAACTTTTCATTATATTAAACAAAGGTAAGAAAACTACTCTTACCTCTCAGATTTTCATCATCTCCATTAAATACATGTAAGAAAGTACATTTTTTTACTTTTCTATCTTTTTAGTTTTCAATCCTCAACTTTTTTCCATTAGTAAACACAGCTAGAGTGACTTGTTGCATGTGAGATTATGAAATAATTATGGCCCTTGATAATTTTAGTTATATTTAAACAATTTCCAAAACAACATCAAAAACTTCAGCACAGTAAATTTAAACAACCCCACACCCCCCCCCCCCCCTGCTCTAAGATAGATGGTGGCCTTGGCTTGCCTATCATTATGTATATGAATACAGCCTTATTGGGAATACTTGAGCCTGGAAAAGTGTTCTTCAAACAAGGTAGAGGAAACTAAACCAACATCACTTTGTGACTTATTATTTCTCTTGTTGAATCATCCTTTACTGCTTCTCATGTTGTCTTCTCATCTTCCTATACTGATAGATGAGTAATGAGAAACGTACATTCACAACAAACAACAAAACAAACATCTTAAGACATTAGCCAATGAAATCACATCTAATGGACACGAAATGATAATTTTATTTTGAATCCCTTCGTGTTACCTCTGAGCGGGATACTTTAGTTCAAGGCAGCTTTGTTTCTTCATCGAGAAAAACATAGAGCAAGCCTTTGCTGTTTTGTTACCAATACTCCCATAAACCTTTTTCATGCTGCCATGTCTTTTAATTACTCTTCTATGTAACTGTACCACCTTATTTTTCACTATTACCAAAAAAACCATTTAATCCCAAAAAACCTTCATGGTTCTAAAATGAGAAGGAAAAAAACATTTCTAAACATTTCTAGTAGGAGAAACAGGTATAAGAAACTAGAAAGAAAAAAATAAACAAAGTGATTCAAACTTTTATTACGAGGCCTCGAATGAATGTTTTCATTACTGTACATGTAATACAGTTGGTAAAAATTAATGAGATAGGTCTTAAAAATTTCATTCAGTAACAAATACAAAATTGATGTAAATATAATCTGGGGACTAAGGTGAAAGAGAGAAGAAAATGGAGAAAATTTCTTCATCAAAGTCAATTAATTCATAGCCAGCTCTGCTCCCAGTGCAACTGGGCCAAGTTCTAATACCTGAAACAAGAAATCCTCTGTGGATACATTCTGAAACGACACACGTAAACTGTTAGCCGGGCATAACACAAACATAAACCACATTCAATAATAAGATGGGTAACAAAATCATCAGAAATCATTTGATCAAATATTCATTCATCATTTTCCCATCGGATAAGTCAGAAGATCAACTGATATAACTCATCTAAAAATTGATTGATAACACTAGGATAATGATCTAATCCTCATAACTAGACCTTCTAGTAAAATAGATCTATTAAGAAAAATTGCTAATTTAACAGTACAAATTGATTGAAGAGCTTCATCTTTATTTTTGATGAGTAATATATTCCAAAGATACCAAGTATAAAGAAACTGTCTACAAGACAGTATGTCAACGAAGTTTATGTGAAGCTTCATATTTTGCCGACTTCAAATACATAACCACAGTAAAACAGAAGTTTTACCTATTAGCATCTACTAGACCAGCAAGCTGACCCTGCTGTAAACTCCTCCAATTAGGCAATTACAAATGGGAAAATAAAAAATGTGCACTGTTTGCAGAGATAATTGAATGGTGGCTTCTGTACATAAATAGTCACTGCCACAAGGAAAAAAACAGAAAAAGAAACAAATGAGAAACTAATAAAAATGAATACAAGGTGCAGTGGTCCATACAAAATTTTTACCAGTAAAAATATTCCACATACCTTTTGGGGAGAAAAATTCAGGTGATCTCATTAAGGGAGCTACATGCTTATTACCGTATCTATTTTCCACCTTGCTAACTTCTACCTACTTGTTTCTATTAACAACAAAGTGAATACTGCAACAGAAGCTGTTGAAGAGAATCTGCACAAACCCACATAAATAAAAGTGAAATTAGGGATGGGGGTAGAGAGACTGAAAGAAAAGCTTGCAACAGAAAATAAAAAGGGGTGATAAGAGAGTAGCCAACCTGAGACCCAACTCGAATTGTCCAGTTCACTTGGTGCTTGAATCAAGAAAGTGCAGCATCTGCTGGTAAATCCCATATAATGATGCTCATGCGCATACTAGCACTTTCCATCCATAAGATTTCTTCAAATAAATAGTAATGAGCAAATTAACTGGACAGGAAAACTGAAACTCCATGAAAAAAGGAAAAGAATGCTAGAAAGCTGGCAAGCTCTGGTATCAGAATCCTAACAGCCCACATCAATCTATCGTTGGATTTTTCTATCTATATACATATATTATTTCTTCAATGACAATCTTGTTGGGCATGAATCCACCTATTTGTACAATATCAGAATCTGCAGAAGCCTTGCAAATCGCCCATCCTCAATAGTCAACACTGATCTTGAGAAGACAATTAACGAAGTTTTGTTCTTGTCTATCAGAAAGCAGTTGAAGACCCACAGAAAATAGCTTGAAAAATTGAAACTCATCTTGAATTGCACAAAAGTACATACAACTCAAAGTTGGTGAGTTGCTGATAACCAGTTTCTGAATAGAAGTATGAAGTGGTGCAACAAAGAGACCTGAGCAGCCTCTTCTCTTTTCCACCTTAAAGGCTTGACAGTTGACACCCAAGGATGGGCCAAGCCGGCAAACTTCTTCCCAGGGTTACATCATTTTCACAAAAACTTGGACTCATTTAACGGCTAATGGCCTCCATTGCGAGCCGTACCAAACGTAACAATTCCTCTACATCTTGGAAGTTAAAATCAAGAGCCGTTTTGATTGATGAAATAGCTTCCCTGTATTGGGCCTCTACCAAACTTTCATTAGCAGTTGCAAAAGCAATCCGTGATTTCCTTGAGGCTTCCATTGCAAAATTTACATCCTGTGCCTGCAAATCAAATCATCACATATTTGATGATGCTAACATTCAAGTAATCCCATATAGTGACAAAGTTGTAGCCTCAGTTTCATGCTTAGTATCACAAAAAGAACTCTTAGTGCTGAAAATGCATGCAATATTGCTGATGCATGACACCATTTCATTGTTGGATCATAAACTTGATCCATTATGGGAGTCCAAAACCAAACTCAATCAAATTGGAGTCCAAGTCCATAATCAAGGTCCAAAACTACAAGCATTCTACTTAGAATTTTATTGGTGTGGTAGTTGAGCATGTGAATCATTTGGTAACCTAAAATATTATTAGAACCACCAAGAAAAATGAGGTGTATGGTTGTTGTAATTTTGGATTAGTTTATTTGTGTGGTGTAGGATTGTTCTTAAGTAGTATAAATACCCCTCCCCATTTTGGTTTAATCATCAAGAAGAAGCAAGAGCTTCTTAGTGAGTGAAGAAGCAAAGTCTTCTAAGAGTGAGTTCTAGTATCTTCTTTCTTTTGAGTGAGAGTGCTCTTGTAATATCTCTTTGAGTTTGAATAAGAGTTGTTTGTGTGAGTGTTTTATTTCCAACAAAGTGGTATCAGAGCTTGAGTTGGAAAGTATACACCATTGCATATCAAATCGAAGGTCTCGACGAGAGAAATCCGACACCGCCAGAATCTCCCCGATCGGAGTTCAGACGCGCCTCCACGAGCCGCCGGAAGATTGCTGCCAGAAAACCGAATTGACTCACCGAGTTAAGCTGGGTCAGTCGAGTTGGAGCTGAGTTGACCGAGCCATAAGCCTGTTGACCGAGCCGCTTGACTGAACCGCTTGAGCCGAGTTGACCGAGCCGTCCAAGCCGAGTTGACCGAGCATTCAAAGTCAACTGTTGACCAGGTTAGTGTTGACTTTGACCGTTGACCGAAAGTTGAAAATTTTGACCAGGTCCCTCCCAAAGTTTTTCAACATTCCGGATCTATCTGCGCAATCAGAATTTCCAAATTCTCAACATATTGAGTGATATGGCAAATGGTGTGGCATCCTTCCAAGTCCCGACGCTCATCAATAACAATTACGACAACTGGAGTATCAAGATGAAGGCTCTTCTTGGCGCACATGATGTTTGGGATATCGTAGAAAAAGGTTTTAGTGAGCCAGATAACGAAGCTGCGCTGACCACAGCTCAAAAGGATAGTTTGAAAGATGCGAGAAAGAGAGACAAGAAAGCTCTCTACCTCATCTATCAAGCATTAGATGATGATGTTTTTTAGAAGATTTCAAGTGCAAGCTTTGCTAAGGAAGCGTGGGAAAAGCTGCAAACCTCTTACAAAGGATCCGAGCAAGTGAAGAAGGTCCGTCTCCAAACATTAAGAGGTGAATTCGAATCCTTACACATGAAAGTATCTGAGTCTATTTCAGATTATTTCTCAAGAGTAGTAGCTGTTTCTAATCAATTAAAAAGAAATGGTGAAAAGTTAGAGAATGTGAGGATAATAGAGAAGATACTCCGTTCATTGGATTCCAAATTTGAGCACATCGTCGTGACGATTGAAGAAACTAAAGACTTGGAAGAAATGACGATCGAGCAACTCCAAGGATCATTACAAGCATACGAAGAGAAGCATAAGAAGAAGCAAGGGTTTACTGATCAACTCCTCAAGCTGCAATTCAAGGATATGCATGAAAGCCAAGGAGATGATAGAAACCAACGTGGCCGAGGCAGAGGTAGAGGCCGTGGACGAGGAGGAAATCGCGGTCGTGGACGAGGTTGGAATTACAACAACAACAATTCCAACAATAACTACGAGAAAGGAGAAAGCTCAACACGAGGCCGTGGAAGAGGCAATCTAAACTCGAGGAATGACAAATTTCAAGTTCGATGCTATAATTGTCAAAAGTTTAGGCATTATGCTTCAGAATGTAGAGCTCCTAACAACAGAATTGAGGAGAAGGCCAACTATGTGGAGGAGAAGACCGGTGATAAAGAAACTCTTCTTCTAGCACGAAAAGAGACTGATGATGTCCAAGCAAAATCTTGGTATCTTGACAGTGGTGCAAGCAATCACATGTGTGGAAGGAAAGACATGTTTGTGGAGCTGGACGAGTCAGCAAGTGGAAATGTCTCATTTGGCGATGATTCCACAATAGCGGTAAAAGGGAGAGGTAACATTCTTATCCGTTTGAAAGATGGGAGACATCAGTTTATTTCCAATGTCTACTTTGTGCCCAATATGAAAAGTAACATCTTGAGTTTAGGACAACTGTTAGAGAAAGGTTATGATATTCATATGAAGGATCATAATCTTTCTATAAAAGATGATAAGAATAACTTCATTGCTAAAGTACCGATGTCAAAGAATAGAATGTTCCTGATCAACATACAAAACGATGTTGCAAAGTGCTTGAAAGCTTGCTACAGAGATGCATCATGGCTATGGCATCTTCGTTTTGGGCATCTAAATTTTGGAGGTCTAAAGCTGCTATCCAAGAAGGAGATGGTGAAGGGACTACCTTGCATCAACCATCCTGACCAGCTTTGTGAAGGGTGTCTAGTCGGGAAGCAATTCAGAAAAAGCTTTCCAAATGAGTCAAACTCAAGAGCCAAGAAGCCACTCGAGCTCATCCATACCGATGTGTGCGGTCCTATCAAACCAAGCTCTCTCGGTAACAATAACTATTTTCTTCTCTTCATTGATGATTTTTCAAGAAAAACGTGGGTATATTTCTTGAAACAGAAGTCAGAAGTTTTCGAAGTCTTCAAGAAGTTCAAAGCTGCAGTAGAGAGAGAAAGTGGTAGAAAGATCAAAGCTATGAGATCCGACCGAGGAGGAGAATTTACTTCTAAGGAGTTTCAAGAGTTCTGTGAAGCAAATGGAATTCGTCGACCAATGACAGTTCCTAGATCCCCTCAACAAAACGGCGTAGCGGAAAGAAAGAACCGAACTATCCTCAACATAGCTCGGAGTATGCTCAAAAGCAAGAAACTACCCAAGGAGTTTTGGGCTGAAGCAGTGGCGTGTGCGGTCTACTTATCCAACAGATCTCCAACAAGAAGTGTTTGGGGAAAGACACCGCAAGAAGCATGGAGTGGAAGAAAGCCCGGCATCTCCCACCTAAGAGTTTTTGGAAGCATAGCCCATGTTCATGTTCCAGATGAGAAAAGAACAAAGCTTGATGATAAAAGCGAGAGTTTCATCTTCATTGGCTATGATGCAAATTCAAAAGGCTACAAGCTGTACAATCCGAACAATAAGAAGGTTGTGATCAGCCGAGATGTGGTGTTTGACGAAGGACTATGGGATTTTGGATCTCATATAGATGACTTCAATTTCTCTCCCCCGTTTGAAGATGAGCTGACACAAATAGAACAGCCTGGAGAAGCCCAACAAGAGCCAACAACTCCACCTACTTCACCAACATCAACTACCCACGGAGACGAGTCACCTTCATCATCTTCAAGTGGGAGTCAAAGTGAAAGAGATGTGCAACGAACAAGAAGCCTTCGAGATCTCTATGAAGTGACTGAACGACAAGATAATCTTACATTATTTTGTTTATTTGCTGATTGTGAACCAATGAGCTATCAAGAAGCTGCAAAAGAAATGGAGTGGAGAGATGCGATGAATGAAGAAATCAAGGCTATCGAGAAGAACGACACATGGGAACTTATTTCACTTCCCAAAGGACACAAGGCGATAGGTGTCAAATGGGTCTACAAAACAAAGCGAAATGTTAAGGGAGAGATTGAAAGACACAAGGCGAGGCTTGTTGCAAAAGGCTACAGTCAAAAAGCTGGAATTGACTACGATGAGGTATTCGCCCCTGTTGCTCGGTTGGAGACTGTTAGACTAATTATTTCCTTGGCAGCTCAAAACAAGTGGAAGATACAACAAATGGATGTAAAGTCTGCCTTCCTAAATGGAGTTCTTGAAGAAGAAGTCTACATTCAGCAACCATCAGGCTACGAAGTCAAAGGCCACGAAGACAAGGTGTTGAAGTTGAAGAAAGCTCTTTACGGGTTGAAACAAGCACCAAGGGCATGGAATAGCCGAATCGACAAGTACTTCCAAGAGAATGGCTTCAACAAATGTCCCTATGAGCATGCTCTATATATCAAGATCAAAGATGGAGATATTTTGATCGTGTGCCTCTATGTGGACGATTTGATCTTCACCGGAAGCAACCCAAGCATGTTCAATGAATTCAAGGAAGTGATGACGAAGGAATTCGAGATGACAGACATGGGGCTCATGGCGTACTACCTTGGCATTGAAGTTAGGCAACAAAATGATGGAATTTTCATTTCACAGGAAAGCTATGCAAAGGAGATACTGAAGAAGTTCAAGATGGAGAACTGTAAGCCGATAAGCACACCGATGGAATACGGAGTCAAGATGTCCAAACATGAAGAAGGCGAAAGTGTAGATCCAACATTTTTCAAAAGTTTGGTGGGAAGTCTACGCTACCTAACTTGCACGAGGTCCGATATTCTTCACGCAGTTGGATTGGTTAGTCGCTACATGGAATCTCCAACAACCACCCATTTTAAAGCCGCAAAGAGAATTCTTCGCTATCTAAAAGGTACAATTGACTTTGGCTTGTTCTATTCAGTTTCTAATGATTACAAGCTTGCTGGATATAGCGATAGTGATTGGGGTGGAGACATAGATAATCGAAGGAGCACTACTGGATTCGTATTTTTCATGGGAGATACTGCTTTCACATGGATGTCAAAGAAACAACCGATTGTCACATTGTCCACTTGTGAAGCAGAATATGTTGCTGCTACCTCATGCATTTGTCATGCAATTTGGCTTAGAAATCTATTGAAGGAGATAGGCTTGATACAAGAAGAGCCGACCAAGGTTTATGTCGACAACAAGTCAGCCATTGCCTTAGCAAAGAATCCAGTATTCCATGATCGAAGCAAACACATCGATATTCGCTACCACTATATAAGGGAGTGTGTTGCAAGAAAGGATGTGCAAGTTGAATATGTGAGGTCACAAGATCAAGTTGCTGATATTTTTACTAAGCCACTGACAAGCAAAAACTTCATAAGATTAAGGAACTTACTAGGGGTCACAAGATCAAGTTTAAGGGGGGGTGTTGGATCATAAACTTGATCCATTATGGGAGTCCAAAACCAAACTCAATCAAATTGGAGTCCAAGTCCATAATCAAGGTCCAAAACTACAAGCATTCTACCTAGAATTTTATTGGTGTGGTAGTTGAGCATGTGAATCATTTGGTAACCTAAAATATTATTAGAACCACCAAGAAAAATGAGGTGTATGGTTGTTGTAATTTTGGATTAGTTTATTTGTGTGGTGTAGGATTGTTCTTAAGTAGTATAAATACCCCTCCCCATTTTGGTTTAATCATCAAGAAGAAGCAAGAGCTTCTAAGTGAGTGAAGAAGCAAAGTCTTCTAAGAGTGAGTTCTAGTATCTTCTTTCTTTTGAGTGAGAGTGCTCTTGTAATATCTCTTTGAGTTTGAATAAGAGTTGTTTGTGTGAGTGTTTTATTTCCAACATTCATGGCTCACAGCATGTCGTGAGTATAACTTAAAATGCTGCACAGCTGCAGCAGCGTTATGCAAAAGAAAGTGTCATTTCGTAGGCTAACAATTCTTTATATCCAAGTGATCAAATTTTCCCCACTACAGGTTTACTTTAAATTCTGCATCTAATTTGATTCTGAAGCCCAATTGTGTAACTGAAATGCTCAAAGATATATTCTTCATTGAGAAAATTTCTTTAATAATATATATGAATGATATAATGAAGCATTTACACAAAGCACATATACACTTACAAATTTGAGCAACCGCGCAAAGTAAGGACGGTTTCGGGCAGAGATGACATGGTTCCCAACAACTGGGGGAGAGCTCACACACTTCGATGAGGCAATTTTGTCCGCTGTTGCTGGGTGATTCACGTTATCAACGTCCGAGGCAGAAGAAGAAGGAGATTCACCTAGTAAAATAAAAAAAGGAAATCATATAAAAAAGTAGCTTATCAAAATTCTTTTTGTCACATATAACACCAGAGCAGCAGCACACCTCTTATAATGAAAAAGCTAATTGCTGAAGCGGAGAAAACTATTAGCATAATGTGAGAAAAAGGAGGGGGAGGATGGTGAAATGTTATTCAGGTATCAAAGGATTCAAAAAAAATCTACCAATATGTATGAATGTCAACATTTCTGAATTGGCCTCACCTTCTCCTGATCCGTTCTCAAAGGGTTACTCGAAGGTAAAAAAACTGCACTTTTACCTATTTCATTATTGCAATCCGTTGATTTTCATTCTCTCTCCCCTCTTCTTTTTTCCCTTCTTTCTGGGTATATCTTTAAAAACTATCTTTGTACCTCATAGTTGATCAAGCTATGCTGTGCTGTACTGCTAATAAAATGCTTTTTTATGGGAACCAGTAAATTACATATTTTTTCCCATGATGGTAACAGATAACAGTATTCAAAACCACAAATGAAGCAACACTTCTTTCAATGAAATGGGAAACAAGAAAGTCCCTCTCTGCTTGCTTCAGAAATATATTAAAGAAAAATATTATTTGTCACCACCAGTCATATTATTTTGGTCAGCATAAGACCAGTATTATTTAGAACTTTACCAGTGCGCCTCAAGTATGGTGGTTTTTTCCTGATAGCATTGATGTACAGCCATCTTGAGTACATAATAGAGTTAAATACTAAGGAGAGCAAACAGAGAATCACAGTCCAGGAAAAAGCACAATCTATTGAAATTGGAGCACTCAGCACTTGTTGAAGGGAAATGCAACCCTTTTTCCAAGATTAGGCTCTGAAATACAAAGGTAGATGCTCTGCTGCCAGATCACTAATTAACAGCAGCCCATGAGTAACTACTTAATTTTTCATGTCAAAACATAAAATCTGGGACATAAGTAACTGTCAGGATAATTTCATCATGCACATGCATGACAGGGTTTGATCATGGGTTTGTTTGAACTACCTGGAGGAACCATTTGTAGAGCCGCCGCCTGCAACTCATGTCGATCTCTGTTTGCACTGCTATGTGAGGAATAAATTACCCTCATATATGCAACCTCCATGCATTTGTAAGCCAGAGCAGCAGCCGCCATATCTTTAGATTTCTCATATTCATGGGCACAAAATCTAAAATATAACTAATATTAGTAAAGAGAAGCTATAAAGCTTGATAAAATTACACATAAGAAAAAAAATACAGAAAGAATGCAAAGCAAAACAATAAATGTCATGTAGCAGCAATTCTCTAATCCATGCCTCCACTTCATACTTTGGAATGTATTTATAAGAGAACAAAGTAATTCTGGAACTGAAAAAGGAAAAGGCAATTAAAAGCAGCCATTAAGAACCAAAATTATATATGACACTAATACAATATATTACTAATTTGTAAAAAGAACCTCTAAACACAACTGTAGACTTTACTGATTCTTTTTTTTCCCGGGATAAATAGTTGACTCCATTTAAAGTTTAAGTGCAAAAAGGGAACAATAAATAAGTATCATTGCCCTTCTAGGTTTCACATTTAATCAGGATATAAATGAACAATTCCTACAACCAAGCTTCATAACACAAAAATTAACATGTCTTTCAATTTTTAAAGACAGGTTTCAGATTAGCACAAACTAACGAAAAAAGAGGGAAGGGGGTTGTCAAAATTTCAAAAATCATTTGGGAAATACTAAACATTTAGAGATGAAACCACTTCTCTGACAACATAAGGGACAAGAACCAAGTCACAAAGTCTATTACAAAGCCTTTGTTTTTTAAAAAACGTTAAAGATATAACCAACTAGGTAGGAAAACTTGTGAAAAGATTGACAGAACAAGCAAGAAGGGTAATGGTATATAAATTACTACTTTCTCATAAAAGGCATCCTAAAAAATTCTAGAGGCACTTGCAGAGTAGCAGAAAAGTATACCAAGAATTGTGAAAACTTACCATGTGAGGTCGAAGTACAGATAAAAAGTGTTTGAATCTATTTTAGCTATTTGGTTCTAACAAGGTTGCAGAAATTTACAAAATTATAAAGGGAAGAGCAACAATGTGAGGAAAGGAAACAAAAGGTAAGTGCTTAAAGAGAATATGTGTGGGTAGAGTCAGATTTATGGATATTTTGACCCAGTCCATAACGTATAATTTAGGAAACAGAAAAAAGACGTTCACGTCTCTGGTCCTGCTCTAGACAGTGGCAATTAATTGAACGAGTACAAGCAATAGGTTGGAAGTCAATCACAATACACAAAATAAGATATCCAAAAACCCTCTCAGAAAAGCAAAAAAGAAAACAATAAGGGATAATCTTAAATACAGCTAAATGCTAAAACTTACTCGCAAAGTTTTGCAGTGCTACTATACATTTGGATTGACTGAATCATCTCTCCATGCTTGGAACTCTCAATTCTACAAGATTCTAATAGAGAGGCTCCATGAAGAAACTTGAGGGCCGCCTGGAAGTAAAGCGCTGTACTCTCAAGATTTGATCCAGAGTTCTGCAAAAGATGACCCATATTGCTCAAACTAAGGCAAGAATAACAGTAACAAGCAATAAATTATGAGGAAATAGTTAGTTAAAACCTTAAGACGATCAGCCAGGTGTTTTAAATCTTTAGCTTCTTTCAAAGCACTGGTGGCAGCCTGACTAGAGGAGTCCTTTCTCAATGGACTTGGGGCATCAAGATCCCTGATCCTATGCCCATTTGGTGTGGGATGTCTTGAACTTATGTGCTGGATTCCATTTTGATGATCATTCCTTCTGATTTGTTTTGGCACCTTTGAAACATCATCACCTTGAGAAGTCTCACCTGCTGAAATATCAGCTCCGTTAACTTTATGGGGCCCAGAAACTAACCTGGGATAACGAGCCAAAGTTTCATTTTGAGCTAAACCAGAGGGTGGTAGTGATAGTGACTTCCCTCTCTCTTGATCACTTCTGTCAGGAAGGAATCTTTTCAAAGACCTTTCACCATCATAATCTTGTGGAAGACTCTGCTTCAGATTAGACATTGCATCTTGGCTGCAAATTGCATCTACTTTAGCATCTGGACGATCATGCTTCTCTAAATTTGTGAGACTTTCTCTTTTACTACTATCACTAGATAATTTTCCTACAAACTCTTTCTTGTCAACATATCTAGTCTCATTTTCATCGGTCTTGACCCCAAACTTCTCCTGAAATTTGTTTCTACCATCCTTGGGTTTTACTTCATACGAAGGTGCATGATCTTGCAATTCATTGATAGAACCAGATCTTGAACTCCGGTTCCTGTCCTTGGACCTTGAAGAGGACCCCTTTCCTGATTTTCTTGGACAAGATCCATTGCTATGATGATGGTTGTCGTTGTGTCTTTCTTCGTCACGGCACTGATCAAAAGTTGTTGGCTTACTAGGATATCGAGTATGTTGGACTAAACCATCCGCACTACCATTTGCGAGATGGTGGTCTGTGATATCAAGAGATGGCACAGCTTTGCCACTGGAGAAGTGACTAACATCTTTGCCTTGAAAATCAAGCATAGAGGATTCAAGGGAACCACGCTGAGACACAGGAAAAAGCTTTTCTTTTTTGGCTGTCCCTGATCTATCACTCCCACCATCATCTTCACCATCTGAGGATCTTCTTGGACTACCTGTAGTGAAAAAACCAGTATCAAGAGACTTATCTTCCCCAGCCAAGTTCCTTCTTGCTGATGTAAGCTTATCTGGATTTGAAATTCTCATAGGTGAAGAAGAAACTGATTCAACCGGTGAGCCTTTCGCTTCATGGAAGCTGGCTTTGGTTTTATGGGAACCAGAAACCTTAGAAGAGCTTGAAGTGGCTGCCACAGAGGGCTGCACAGGTCCAACATCCCTCTTCAAAGAATCTACACCAAGCAAGCTCTGCTGAGACAAAGTGGTCCCTAAATCTTGCCCTAGTTGCTGACTTCCTTTCTGACTATCTTTTTTGTCCAATTTACAATTGCCTTTGCTAACACTGGACTCCTTTCCCTCAGACTTGGATACTCTCGCCTTCTTTTCCTTCCTATACTCATTCCCACTTAACTCCTTCACGGAAACTCTCCCATCCGGGAGATGATTTCCTGTACTTGGGAGTGACCCGATATAAACTTTAGTCTCCTGACTTTCCTTCACTTTCCTCTTTTTGGAAACATCCCTATTATCACTGGTCCCCAAATCCAGAGACCTGTCATCCAAGGAAACCTGAACATTGTCCTTGGGTTTTTTAGCAGAAACTTGTACCCTGTCCTTCTTATCAGACTGTGAGTCCTTGGGACGATCATTGTATTTAGGTCCATCCTTCCTTGTAGACGTGGTAGGCAAACCATTACTCGAGCTAGGAGCCCCTTTCCTCATGGCCCCACCATGGTCAGATGTCCAATCTTCATCAGTAAAACACAAACTCTCAGTCTTGCTTTTCTTGGAGACTCTAAAACAATCTTGATCAGCATCCCTTTTGGATTTCATCTTTGAACTCTTTGTATCACCTATTTGCATGTTTTATCAAAGAATTACATTACATGTTTTAATACAAGGGAGTTCTACAAACACAAGTATCTGTTCAGAAGCAATACCTCCATCAGAATGGGGGTCTCCTGCTTTCAGTTTCTCTTTCTGTTTATGTTTCTGTCTCTCCACGTGTAAGTCACTGGACTTGTTTGCCTTCTGAAAATCAGGTTCACTTACCGGAGGAGACTGGTCTGCACCACTTAGGCTTCCACTTCTGATTGTTGTCTGCATGCTCTTCTTAACAGAGTTCATCAACTGAGTGGGACCCTCTTTATTTGTTGCATTTGTTACTTCTTTTAAACCCTGTTTCCTCTTTCCACCACTCAGCACAGCATACGAACCAAAATTTTGATGGTCTTCATCAGGGTGCCTGACATCAGCCAAGGTAACTCGGGATATAGCACCGCCTGAATTACTGTGCAGGTTATTTTGACTCTCTGGAGGAGGGACTTGATACACTGCAATAAGAGCTTTTGTTGTTTCCTCCTCACTGACACTACACCGATTCATTCCAGGCCTAAAAACATTCAAGAAGACAGAAATCAAAGTTTTGTTAGATAGAGAGAGAAAAGTTCACCATCAACTTAAAAACATAACTATTAACTCTGATGCTCTCACGTCGGTATTTCAGTCCATCATGAGTTTTAACAATATTAGTTTGGATTTGCAACCCATCATGTAATGGAATATAAGAACCATAAATGTCTTAAATGCAGCCACAAAATAACTTACAGCCACTTAAGCATGCTACAAAGCCATTTCTCAGGTAGGTTGTCAGGATTTATGCCAAGTGGAAGAAGACGCCACTTCTGACACTTGTCACAACAGACCCAATTTTCTTCTATAACTACAGGAACAGTTGTTACATGAGCTGCATCAGAAATAGGCCTGTTTGCAAAGCGAGGAGCAACATTTGGGACCACTTTAGGACATGCTTCTGATGTTGAAAGCTTGTCGGTTTTCTTACCATTTAATCGCTCCTTCGATGCATTGTTAATGGCATATGTGTTTTTGTCAACCTTCTCCGAATCTTTCATTTCCAAGGAACTCACTCGGTTCTCTTCTTCCGATTCTACCATTTCGCCAAAAAAATCTTTGTATCTATCTTCAGCCCTTCCAGCATCCTTTTGTGATTTGAAGGCTTGCAATTCCCTTTTAGTTGCATAATTTTCCATATGAGTGCTCTTATTATTTTTGGGTACAGCAGAAGAACTAACCCTCAAGCTTTCTTTTGGTACCTCTGCACCAAGGATACTATGACTCTGACTTCCATTTGATTTCTTTTTTCCCACTGAAGATAGATGATCCTTCCCCGTAGGTAACTTCATACCTTCTTGTTCATGCCATGTAGCTCTCTGACTGGCCTTCTGCTTGGGAGAATCTACAAGTTCGATGTTAACAGCTTTCTTCCGCTTAGAAACATTTGACTCACTTTTGACCGAGTCGGAAGTTTTTTCTCCTTTGCAATGCCCATCTTTCCTTGCGTAGACAGAAGTGTCATCCAGAGATCTAACCTTTTCATCCTCCCAATCTCTTCCAGCTGAACTGGGCTTTGGATTCTCGTCCCAGCCAGCCTCTTGGTCAAATATTGGCTCTGTTGGTTGCTCTTTTGCGATATCATTGAACATTTTGTTTCTCACTATACCCTTAAAGGCTTCCAAAGATAAATCAGATGCCTTAGCCATACCTTTTGCTGAGTCAGTAACAATAGGGTATGAACTAGATAAAAGTGGGAGCTTTAAAGTTTTAGAAACAAGATCCTCATAAGAGAATGTGTCAATATCTACCTCCTTTTTCGGTACAACACCATCACCATCCCATAGATCCCTATTATTGCCACTCTTTAACTCCACCGGAAAATTATTTCTCTCCATTGACTTCAATTTCTTCTCTCCCAATACTTTCCTTTCACCCTTTCCAGAATCAGACACATTCACAATAACGTGAGAACTTTCTGAGCAAAACCTGGCAGCAGGTATGCATTTATTATCATTCAAAAGCTTTCCCTTTTCAGTCAAGTTAATGAGATCATTAGAGAGAGGTGATAACAGATCCCCATGCACAGGAATGGAAGTCATGACCTGCTCAAAGAAATCAACAAACAAATGCATTCTGATCACTTCAGGCATATTAAGAGTAAGAATGAAAAGTTAAGAAAATTGAAGAGAGAATATTCACCATGAGAATACTAGTGGGGGATTCATATGGAGCATCTTGAGGCTCACGATACATCCCTTCACTTTCTGAAGGGCTATTCTCCATCGATGAAGTTGGTGAGACATCAAGGCCAAGGCCACTATAGATTGCAGCATTTTTTTGTGTCGACAAGTTATCTGAACCCACTTTGATTCGAACCTTCAAAGTTTTCTGGTCTGGTAAGCTAGAAGGTTTCTTGTTCACAAAGTCGTGTCTGGAAGCAAATTCCTCCACATGAGTGGATGTCACCCATGTTTCTTGTTTGACTGAATCATTCAGTGATGGTGCTTTTGATGCAGGCAGAGATGTGGCACTAGAAGAACCAGGTCCAAGTCTTACTTTCTGAGGTGCAGTTGATGAAGCTGTGCAGCTACTACGGCCACCCTGGAAATAACATAAATTACAATGCTCAAGAAAACTTTTGATCCTCAAATATAATGCTCAAGAAAACTTGATGATCTCAAATTATCAAAAGCTTCTCCTTTATATGGAATGACCAAGTTATACGTACACATGCACCCTACTTTTTATTGTAATATACATGCCCCATTTTGAAAGAGTATCTACCTCCAACTGCAAAGTGTTTGGCGATCTAGGTATGCTGTTGTTCTGAACTTCTGGTGAGGTCTTAGGATGAGGCAAAAGAGGAGAGCGCTGATAGGAAGGCAAAAAGGAACCGTAGCCACCAAATTTTGCCCCTGTGGGAACGTTAAAATCCCAAATCATCAAATTCAAAGGACGACTCCAATTTAATGTGGCTCTTGCAGCTTACAACAACCATAATTTTGTTGTGTTTTGACTTACCTAGATTCTCTGCTGACACTCCACCTTCAAAATCTTTTTGAAAGTGTCCCAAAACATCTTGAAGCTTCTCATCCTTCAAAGAAGTAGCAATAAATTAAAGTCAGTAAATGAAAAGGAACACACTGTAAAAGACATTTAGTGATGAAAATCAGAGCACATTGAAAGAGACATGAAGTGAAGAACAATCATAGAAGGACTCTTAAGTTGGGGAATAACACTGGGAGATATTTAAATATGTTTACAATAGTGTGCTATATATAGCTTGATGCAACTGTTCCAGTAAACAATTATGCATCAGAACCCTACCATATGTGAATTAATTTACTCAATACTTATTTCCCTGAAAATGATGCATCTGAAATTTCCTTACTCAAAATTCACAAGGCTCACATTGGAACACAAAGTTTCTGCAATGCCTTTCCTTTTAATCTGCAAAGCCTCACTAGTAAAAGGGTGGAGAACTTAAATCGACAACTTCAAAAAGGACCAAAAAGTCATCAAGATATGCTTTACATTAATTCACATATTTGAAACTCCTTATTTATGAACACTAGATATGTTGCAGAAAAATCAGAATTTCATTTTAATTGATCATCCAAAACAATTTGTGCATGCTGCCACACAAGTCAAAGAGAACATTTCATTATATATGTAAAAGTAAACTCAACTTAACAGTTCAAGTCAGCCTTAATCCCGAACTAGTTCGGGGTGTTAAATCAAACTACAACACAAAACAATGTCTATTTCCTCCTGCTGTTGGTGAAGTCTTTTCTGGATAAATAAATTCAGCTTTACCCAAAAAGAAAATATGTCTACACTCCTAATATAGTTTCTGTCCGTTTGAACTGACCATAGAATTCATGTAGTGAGACACATTAAAAACCCATACCATATCAATCAAATACAAATTGCTAACCCCTACATTACAAACAAGCATAATAAAATTCTCAATCCAGCTAATATCTCCAAACTTGGATCTAAAACACACTCAACAAGTCAACACAAAAATGTCTAGCACTTCTAAATACAAAATTTAAATATAATTAATAAAACTAGCTTGGAGCAAACAAGTGAAAAACGCTTACGATGTAAGAGAGAGCAATATCAGGGTCCGTGCTTGCATCAAAATCATCATTGTTATGGTAAGAACAAGCCTCTCCTTCTTCAAGCTCAGTCTCCTCCATCTCTCTTCCACCACCACCAAACCCTAACCCTAACCCCTTCCTCCCATCGTTACTCCCTACAGAAATCATAAAAAAAAAAAAAAAAAAAACCTCCTATTAAGCCCTCAAATCCATCTCTCCACAAACCCAAATCCAAACCAAAAAGTCTCTTCCACCCATTCCAAAGAACAGAAACCCCCACCAAGATTTGCTTTAATTCGATAAAAAAAAAAAATCAAATCCGATCACAAATCCAAATCAAGAACAATCCAAAAAAACTGAATGATTCAATTTTACAAAATCAAGTTATTCTAACAAATTATCTCACGTAAAAATTGAATGATATTTCGGACCTGAGTTTTTCAGGATGGTTTTGATGCGATCTCTGGAATCAATGAGCAAAGAAGGAGACTCTCGCTGGTTTTGGTGCATAGAACAGCCGCGTTTTTTTTTCTAATTTAGTTTTAATTTTCTTTTCTTCTCTATTCGGAAAATATTTTTATCATTTTTTTAAGTCCACATAGGAACAGGCCGATCTAAACACAAGACAGAGAAAAGAAGCATTTTTTTCCTGAGAATATTTTGTTGGGATTTTATGTTTTGGCCCCGATAAGTTTTAGTTTTTACTACAAGAGTCTTGTCTAAAAGATTGCACTACCAAGCGCCTTTATAGCGCGTGCGAACAAGCTATTCACCAACAGTTTCCCTAAATTAATATGCTTGAAATTTTTTAGCATGTTTATTTTTAAATGAAATACTGATGTGCAAGTAGCATTACTCTTACTTTTTATTACTTGAATAAATGTTCATGCATGCTAATATTTTTATTTTTTTATAATAGCATTTTACAAATATTATTTCTTAGAAACTTGTAAAATAAAATATTATATTTATAAACATATGAATACTTGTAAGTCTTTTATTATCTAACAAAAGAACAAAATAAAACTCATAAAACTTATTAATTTATTTTTTTTCAATATATACTTACAACTCATATAAAAGAATAAGAGTATCTTTGGATCGACTTATATTTTAAGAAAAAAATAATTGAATTTTGAGAAATTGGAGTACCCCGCTTCTCAAATTAGTTCCAAATTATCTTTAGGTTTTCTAAAATAAAATCTTCATTTAACAAGAATCTAGGGCATGTTTGGGTAACAGTTTTCTGTTTTCAGTTTTCGAAAACTGTTTTTGAAAATGAAAACTGAAAACAGTTTTCTAAAAAAAACATTTTTGTATAACTGTAATTCGAAAGCTGTTTCCAAAACAGAAAACAATGAAATGTTATTTGGATAATCTTATTTTGACAACTGTTTTGATACACCTTGTAATTATTTTTAGTTTTGAGATTAAATTTAAAATCTATATTGATTTTATTTTTCATATTTACTAAATATTTAAAAATTATTAATATTATTTTATTTTTAATATTTTAATATTTTTTATATACAATGGAGGAAGAATAAAATAGAGAAATGAACACTGATTTTAGGGTTATTTTTCAAAAATTATGTCAGAAAACACCAATTTGGAGTTTTCGTAAAACAATTTTTGAAAACTAGTTTTTTTAAAACTGTTTTAGAAAATTACTTTTAAAAACTGTTTGTCAAACATAGAAAATAGTTTTTGAAAACTGTTTTCAATTTCCAAACATATCCTAAAATGTTATCTTAGATTAAAATTTGATCATTTTGACATTTTAAGTTAATTTTAATATTTTTTATCAAACACTTTCATAACTTATTTAAAACTTGAAGCAAAATACCAAAACGCTATACAACTTATTTCCTAAAAATAATTTTAAACAACAAATAAATGATTAGATGATTTTTTCAATTAAATCAACGTTTTGAAATCTTATTTCCCAAATCACGGTATCTTTAAACTTATTTCCTACATCCTAATATTTATTGTCACATCAACTTTCACGCTATTAATTTTTTAACACATAAATAAAATAAGCAAAACCCGTTAATAATATTAAACACCTCTCTTAAAAAGAAACTCTACTAATGTCGTTATGAGAATCACAATTGTATTTTGCTCTAAATTATAATGGGAACTCAAATTTTACAGAACCACGCGGTATTAGCAGCTAGAATTAATTTATATAAACAAAAATCAAAAACTCTAAGATTTTTGGTTTTGACTAATAAATCACAAGATCTGAAGAAAAAAAAATTAAAACAGTAAAATGAAAATCGATTAACCTTTTAGATTTTTTTTTTCTTAATGAAGCCTTGATATTAATAGGTTTGATCTTTTTAATTTATATATAAAAAAATAATGATATAAAAATTGATGTGGCAAAAACTATTTAAGACGTAAGAATATCATGATTTGAGAAATAAAATTCTAAAACACATGGGTTATATTTAGAAACAGTTTTTAAAAACTTTTTTTTTTATGTTTGGCAAACGGTTTTCAAAAATAATTTTTTAAAACTGTTTTCTGCAAACTCCAAATTGGTGTTTTCTGACATAATTTTGAAAAAATAGCCCTAAAATCAGTGTTCACTTCTCTGTTTCATTCTTTCTCTATGGTATATAAAAATATTAAAATTTTAAAAATAAAATAATATTAATTATTTTTAAATATTTAGTAAATATGATATATAAAATTAATATAGATTTTAAATTTAAACTCAAAATTAAAAATAATTATAAGATGTATCAAAACAGTTTTCAAAATAAGATTATCCAATCAACATTTTATTATTTTCTGTTTTGTAAACAGTTTTCGAGTTACAGTTATCCAAACATGTTTTCTTTATAAAACATTAAAAAACTGTTTTTAGTTTTTATTTTTAAAAATAGTTTTTAAAAACTGAAAATAAAAAACTGTTACTCAAACATGACTCAAAAATTTGTTTAAAAAAAAAAAACCTGACCTTCATCCATTTTTCATGTCCAGATTGTTTTTTTTTTCTTCTTATTGCCAGTTGACATCAAAGTGATCCAACTTACAAGACTTTCCAGTAGGCGCGTGGGTTGGGAAACTGCTCGGCACCTTGTTTCTCTCAGGTGGCGGAATCCACGTGTTAATTCTTACCCGAGATAGAAATATCGTTAAAACTAAATATTTTTTTTTTTGGATAACTTCAAAATCTGATTTTTATCTTGTAATTAAAGGAGTGTTTTTTTAATAATAAAAAAAATGAAAGTTAACACAAAGTGTCAAAAGGTTGGTACAGGGAAGCTCTTTAAAGTTTCAAACATCCATGCTTGACCCAAATGCCCACACTTTGACAAAATTACCCCTGTGTTTGGGTAACTAATAGGCAGAGTTGATGTGCAATATTTTTTTGAAAAAAAAAACAAGTTTATTCTCGATATTTCACGATTTGACTTTAAGTTTTGAACTAGTATCAATTTATCTTTGAATTTTATTTTTCATGTTAATTAGATTTTTCATCTAATTAGACCATTAAGAGACATGTGAAAGATATATCAGACCCTTATAAGTCAATTTGCATTTGAGTTTTATTTTTCAAATCAGTTTGTCTTTGTTTGTAAGGTTTGACATACCTTTCACGTGTTTCTTGATGGTCGAATTGTACAAAAAACACAATTGATCGAAAAATAAAACTCACGAACAAATTAACAACCTCTCAAAACTTATAATCAAATTGATCTAATCGTGAAACTTTGAGCATAAATTTATTTTTTACCTTTTTTTTTTCTTTTCATGATATCCAAAGTATGGAATAACAATTCAATGCATTTCATGTATATTCTGTAAACACAAAAATTCTCGGTTAAGTCGGGTCTAAAATTAATATTTTAGAATCGTTCAAAATTTCGTTAATAATTTTGAAAAACTTCAATGATAACATCAGTATAAACGTGAGACTCAAAAATATCATTGAAATTTATCCAAATTATCAATAAAATTTCATATAAATTTAAAATAGTTATTTTAAAGTTGATCTAACCAAAAATTGTTGGCGTACAATAAATATTGGTTGCTTACTTCAATTGGACACAATTTTTTTTTCAATCTATGGTTCGTTTGGTCATCATTGTGCTTCCTTTTTAAGGTCGTTGAGGAAGCAGCATTCATCCATTTAATTCTCACGCATGATACATGTAACTACTTCTTGTCATTGTCTTCGTCAATGTAAATAGCTTTTGATTGGTTAAAGTACTTACAATATGGTAGTGATACTCCAAATAGAAGGAAGGATGCACAAAAATTAATGCCTTTACAATGAAGCTTTTGAATTTGTTGTTTTGAGCCCACAAGAGGTTGAAGACAAGAACATCTTACCTTCTTATTTCTCATTATTTATTCATCTTATGTAACTAGATTTTCATTACAACTATATATTAATCAAGTTGTTAATTAGGGGTATTCAAATGATCGTTATGGTCAATTTTTGAAATACAAATATTTATACTGTTTTGACCAATAATAAACACGGTTATTGATACCGTTTCGATTATTTTATGTCGATTGGTTCGATAAGTTAATTTCGATTAAATTGCTAAATTTTTTTTCGTCTTTGTATTTTCAGATTTAATCTATTAATAATATTTTTATATATTTAATGAAATATTAGGATTGATTTTAAGACATTAAACCCATATATATTTATTGTTAATATTTAATTTAATTTTTATATGTAAATTATGAACGATTCGACACCTATCAATTACACGAATTATAAACAGAAACTAAAACATGATATACCCAGGTCCACCCTATAATAGGGCTACGTCCTGCCAAAAGTTTCACTATTATCAACCTCACAAATCTCTCGTTACAATATGCATGCAATACATCGAGAGTATTTATAAGCAATTTAAGACACCCTAATTAGGGTTTCCGTCTTGTTGCAAAATCAAAGCTATTTATGGGCCAAAGCCCAAACTGTCAAGCAAAAAACCAAACCCAACTCATGTACAGAGGCTGAAAGTTTCAGGAGTGCTGCCCCCAACCTCTGTCGGCTTTCCGGGGAGCGGGACCCCTTGGTCGTCGAATGCTCTACAGATTTAAACCCGTTGAAGTATGCACCAACTCTAATAAATCAGTTATAAAACTTTGGTTGACTGATTACCAACCAATTTAGAAATGGTTTGGTTGATCAGTTAATCGATTAAATCGATCAACTTATCCATTTTATTGTGTTAAAATATTTTTAAATGGTTTAGTTAATTGGTTTTTTTTTTTTTTTGTATGCTTCTCAATCTTATTTGGATATGATTTTCTTTATCTCAATCTATATGCCATGTGATTAAGAATATATGTTCATTGTTTCATTTTCCTTAATTATGCTTCAAATGACTCATGCCTTCTCTATATCCTATTACAGATATGATTTGCCAATTTAGTCCAAAACAAGACGAGATATTTTACTTCGTGGTCAGTGCATCATTGCATTCGTTCAATCCTTTTCTTTTTTCAAGCAAACAACATATGAGTCCATTACTTCGGTTACTTTTATGATCGCTTAGGTTTGAATCTAAGTGTTAGATTCTGGTAGAGGACATATACCACTTGCGTACTTGTGGACCCCTAACACATGAGATATTTCCAAAAAAACTTTGTTGTCTCTTTCCGTGCATAGAAGATAATAAACTTGCAAAACGTGGGCATTATCTCCAATTTATTTACCAAACTAAAAGAATTATTATATATATAATATGTGATTATTTAGTGCATGTAGTACCATTTTTGTAAAAAAAAAAAAAAACTTTTTACATGAGATTAAATTTTAAAATCTTTATTTTATTTCAAAATTTCGATCCTATAATTTAATGTAAATTCCAATTGAAATAAATGTTATATTTTTTTAATAAAAAATAATTTATTCCATTATAAATTCCTAAAAGATTTATAAGAATCCAAAAACATGATACTTCAATCTCATTATTACCCGAGCATCATTTGCATAGCTGTTTTAATTATTGACTGTAATAAAAGAAAAAAAAAGTTTGTGAAATAGTTGTTGGTAAAAAGAAACATAAATTTGAAAATTATTTAGGACATGTTTGGATGGGATTTCGAAAATTGTTTTTCAGTTTTCAAAAACTAAAATCAGTTTCTAAAACTCCTTTTTATGTTTGGCAAACAAATTTCAAAAGTAATTTTCTAGAACAGTTTTCAAAAACTGTTTTCTGAAAACCCCAAATTAGTGTTTTTTGATATAATTTTCAAAAAAATCCCTAAAATCAGTGTTCACTTCTCTGTTTCATTCTTCCTCCATAATATATAAAAAAGATTAAAGATAAAATAAAAACAATATTAATTATTTTTAAATATTTAGTAAATATAAGAAATAAAATTAATATAGATTTTAAATTTAAACTCAAAACTAAAAATAATTACAAAGTGTATCTAAACAGTTTTCAAAATAAGATTATCCAAACAACATTCATTGTTTTTTGTTTTGGAAACAGTTTTCGAGTTATAGTTATCCAAACATATTTTCTTCAGAAAGTATCAAAATATTGTTTTAAAAAAGAAAACTGTTACTCAAACATGTAAAATTTAGTATTTTTTAACTTTTTATTCTTTCTAATTATTATTTTTTTGTGAGAATTATTATAAATTTGATATGCATGTGAAAATAGTGCATGATGCATATACAATAATATTGAATTGTTTGTGCCAAAAAAAAAAAAGATTAGTTGTTTGATTCCTTTCAAAAGAAAAAAGACTAATACTTCTAAGTTTGTGAAATATTGACTAGTTGACACTTGACATGGAAAAGACAAATGTGTACGTTAAAGCTATCTTTAAGTGGCTAACGAAAAGAAGAATAACAAGTTTGACTTTTTCTTTGGAGTTGGGAAAACTTAACAAAGGCAGTCAAACGACGTCGCTATCTTTAAACGGCTAACTAGTGTTTGATCTAGTTCCTAAATCAGTTTTTGTTTTAAAAAAATATATTTTAAAATGCATTAGAAGTTGAAAACTGCTTTTAAGAAATTAAATTTAGCTTAAAAACTAGTTTGATAATTATTATATTATATATTAAACAATTTTTAATTTCATAATTATTTAATTAATTAAAAATTATTTAAAAAATGAAACTACATTTTTAGTTGTTTTGATACACTCATGATTGGGAAAATACCTGACAACCGTTATCCAACTGAAACCATCTTGAAACTGAACCCCAAAAACGCAATTAACTAAAGTGTTTGGTTTAGTTTTCATCAAGATTTTATTTTTATCTTTGAGGTTATTATCGTCAAATGTTTTTATATTGTGTATTGTGTTTTAATATCTCCCTTGCACTTTAGTTATGTGTCTAATAAACATTTTTAATAATAATATAATCCAGTGAAATTGATATCAACGAACACAAAAATCTTGAGAAAAAAATTATCTATTTAATAGTAAAAAATTTTGTGTACAGCGATATCAATTCCGTCATAATTATCGTTAGAATGGTTTATTAGACATATGTCTAAAAGGATAAATTGATCGTTTTTAAAATGTAATGAGACATCAAAACACAAAGGTAAATGTAAGAGTATTTGATGATAACATATATTTTTTGGTTATGGTTATGATTATGATTTAGGGTTATTGACTTTTAAGTTATACTCGCTTTGATTAATATAACGTGAAATTTTCGATTTTTTGGTTAATTAGCTGTTAATCATAAAATTTTGATATCTAATACAAACTAAATTTTTAGTTATCGGAAGAAATTGTTTGGTTTATAATTATGATACATTGTGAAAAGCCAAAAATTTAATTATGGTTATAGTTTTACTTGATTTTATAGTTATCGATACATGTCCACCCTTCACCCTAGATACACTAGAATAAGACAAGAGATTAATGTTAATTAGTTCATCAGGTTATTATTACGAAACACCTTTTCATTTTACTATATGTTTCAATGTTTTATTTATATTTTAAATTCGATCAATTTACACTTTACATTATAGAGCTATTCAATAATCTCTTTTGACTGAACTTTCGACCAAATTAAAATCGGTGCACACTTGCAAAACCCACATAGGTATCTTATTTGAATATGAAAAAATAATTAAAATAATATCAAAACATGAGCCAAAATATAAAAGTGTTTCTTGATAATAACCCTGCTTCATCCTTTGAACCTAAGCTCAAATAACATAAACTAGTTAGGAGACAATGGTGCCACCTGGTAAAAAGTTAATAGGAGCCTTTAGATATATAACTGGCAAAATGCAAAAATAATTGGTTAGGTCGAGTTTAAAACTTCGAAATTTCGTTGGTAATTTTAAAAAACTTTATTGGTAATATCAACATAAACGTGGATCCAAAAAATAATATTACCAAAAAATTACTTAAAATTATCAGTAAAATTTTGGACAGGTCTAAAACGTTAATTTTAACGTTTTAGACCCGATCTAATCAAATATTTCTCGGTAAAATAGGATAACCTAGTTTGTTCAAGGGCTTAAAACCAACTTTAAAATGTAGTTTATTTTTAAAAAAATTATGAAAACTTAATTAAATTAAATCAAATATTATTAAACTTCACTAAATAACAATTAAAACATCAATTATTGTGGGTACTACTATACATACAGTTACACCCCATTTTTTTAGTGTTTGGAATATTCGGGTAGCTTTAGTGGTAATCATTAAGAAGCTTGCATTGATAATTTGTGTAATTTACCATTTTACCATTAATAAAAATCATTATAACGAATGATAACAAATAATCATCAAAAGGCTCCATTAATAATTATGTATGTTTGTTGTGTTGTGTCTCCGTTTAAAGTAAAAATAGCTTTACAGGCCCACTTACGTGTTATTAATACCTAAGAATCTTTCAAATTTGGGGTCTGCATGTTCTTGATCGTTGCTCGTTACTATTTCGTTCTTATTTGGAGGTCAGCAAAAGACAGGGAATAAAACGATAAGAATGACGAATCATGGAAAGCATGCGGAAAGTGAAGGCCACACACATTGTCAATAGAGTGGGGCGTCGCTATGCTATATATGTCGCCGTCCTCAGAACAATGACAAAAGCAGAAAGTATCTTAATTGGTGGTAGGGATATAAGATTTACTTAAATCCAAAATTTCTCTTATTGCCTTTTATATTTATATACTTGTAAATTAAAGATAAAAGTATCCCATGCAAATTTGTCTATGAGGTCAAGGTGGGTCCATTATTAAATAAAAGATATTCAATAAGAAAAAAGAAAAAAAATAGTGATTCTACTGACCTTAAATAATAATTATTTTTAAAAAAATTAAAAAATCAAAATTACTATTTAATTTTTTAATAATTACTAGTAAATTTTTCAATTTCTTGATAATTCTCTCGAAACTAAGTCCGTGATAACTCCTACGAAACCGGATCCAGAATCCATGATAACGGATTGTAGTTGTTTTTTCACGTGATAATGATATACAACTAGAATTTCATCAGAAGGAAGAAGGTAAATTAATTGGGCATGTTCGTTACCGAGGGTTAAGTGTGGTAAATGATCAAAGGTGAGGTTTGGAATCAAATTTTGATCCCATGAAATTAATGAATTTTAATGATAATTATAAGAAATTACAGTAATAATTGAATAAAAAATAAAATATTTAAATATTCAATTACTATTGTAATCTCATGATTATCAGTAAAATTTTTCATTTTTACGAGAGCTTTAATTCTAAATAACTCTTATGAAATCGAATTGGAGAACTCTCCGTTTTAAAACCTCAGAAATTGCAGTACTCTGCTTTGATATTCAATCCGAGCTTCCATGTCACCTGTACGTCCCACTCCCATATTTACAATGAAATAAAAAGATTGTTGGTTTGCGATGTCCTCGTAAGACATCGGGTTTGATTTTTGGCTCTGCATTATACATTCTGTAATTTATATTTTTCACAGAATCTTAAAACAAAAATTATGAAGCATCCATAATGGTTTGTTATTAAAATAAAAAAAAAAGATTGTTGGCCTTCAAACCAAACATTCTAGGCAAAAAAGTAAATAAGGCTGACGGCCCTCAGACCGTTCAATAATTACAATGAAATAAAAAGATTGTCAACCCTTGGATCTAACGGTCTGGGCAAGAAAGTAATTAAGGCTAACAACCCTCAGTCAGTGCAACGTGAACAATAAAATAAAAAGATTGTCGACCCTGGAACAAAACAATCCGTGCGGGAGCAATTAAGGCGGGTATATTAAGATTCTAGCGAGTTGGAGTGTGATGTGCTCTTTGTATGACACGCTGTGATTATATTATTTATAAATGATTATCATGTTTATTAATATAATGTACTTTAAAGTCGTGATTTGGTATGTTAAAACGAATATTATTGTGCTGAACGACACGTTGTGTTAAAAAACAAAAAATAAAAAATAAGAATGTGACGTTTGAAGATAAGAATCTTGTTTTGATATCTCATATCGATTAAAGAAGATGTGATCGTGCATTTAATAATAGGTTTAGAATTGAGCTGAATTTTTATCAAGTTATTTGAGTTTAAATTTGATCAAAATTCGGTTCGATCGAGATCAAGCTTAAAAATTAAACTCGAATACCTTAAAATTCGGTTTGAAAAGCTTTTAAACAATTCAATAAAGAATTATCAAGTTCGAACTCGAAACAATATTTATTTAATATTTTTATTAATTAAAATCATAGTTTAATCTTGAGCTCGAATATGCTTGTTTGTTATCGAGCTCGAACCATCGTAAAATTTATCGAATTCAAACTCGAATTCAATTTTTGAACTCGATTCGAACTTGAATTTGAGGTCGAGCATATTCATGTAAAGTTGAATTAAACTCGAATACTTTATTATTCAGACTCAATTTGACTTGAGTAAATGTCTATAAGATAATTACAATTTCCTGAGAAAAAAAAAATAACATACGTATCGCCAAAAGTAAGAAAGAATAATGCATGAATGGCCATGATAATGCATTTATCACGCATGCAAATTTAATAATGCTTTTAATGCCTTACCAATTAAAAAGAGGTGATCAAAGTTGGGTTGGGTCCGAGTTCGGATCGAACTTCAACTAAATTTTTGGTTTAGTATATACGGGCCTGGTTTTGATCCACAATTTTGGATCATAACTTTTGTCCAAGCTAAGTTTTAATAAGTTAGATCAAGTTCAAACCTATTTATCAAACCCGAGTTTTTAATCTTTTCTATATTCTAAAATAATAATTCTTACTCTATTTATTGGTCAAAATTTTTTTGTCCAAACTTGAAAAAAATTATTGGGTGAACTAGGCGGCTAATGATAAGCTTTACCACTAAAGTAGTTTGCTTGTCACTTTCATATCTTTTGTTGTTACCTGTGAAATTGTATTTAAGTGGGTATGACACAATACATAGCACCCAAGTTTATGTTAGAAAAGTGAAGCTAAAGAGGAACATCAAGAAAACAAAACACAAATCCATTATTGTCTATATCTCTACCTTCACCATCTTATTCTTACATAATATTCCACAATTTTCATATTTACATCTACCATAAGAGCTAATTACCTAATAAGCAAAAAAATTTCACATTTAATTAAGAATATAGAAGCACAACTACTCTTATGAAATTTGAAATTCCAAGATTATCTCTTTTTCCTTGAGATGCATGCTAGTTAAATTAATTAATTGGGAACCCTCTTTGCTCCTTGCCTTGTTTTACTAGTAATTAAACACATGGTTAATATATGGAGAAAATTAAGATAGTGTTGCATTATGTTGACAATTTTCTTTGGTAGATTTAGAATCTCAAAATCTGACTCGATCTGAAAACACGATCTAACCAAATTCAACTTGAGCAAAAAAAGAAAAAATAATAAAATAATTAATGTGACCCGATATGAAATCCAAAGTGACCTGAATTTAAAATAATCCAAGCTCGTCCCGATCTGAGCACAAGTGACTCAAAATTCGAAATGACCATAAGCCACTCGAAACCCAAACCCGAAATGATAAGATTTTTTTAAGAAATTTAAAAAACGATTTATTTATTAAGCTGAGATAATAGTTGACTATATCAAATAAGATAAATTATATTATAATTAATTATTATGGAGGATATATTGTTTTGAATTGTCTTTAGCTTTTTTAAAATTACAATTGAAGAAAATTGTGCATTTGAAAAACTTATCATTAATATTCTTAAAAATGTGTTATCTTAGTATTATTTTCACAGATCTCTTTTTTTTATTATTTTAAATACTAACCATTAATATTAATAATAAAAAATATAATGATTATTATTTAATATTAACAATAAATGCATGCAATAAATTAAAAAAAAGAAGTAACAATTACTAAAAAAACCAATAAAAGGCATATTTAGTGAGTAACAATGATTATTATTCAATATTGACAACAAAATGCATGCAACAAAAAAAGAGTAAAGACTTATTAGAAAAATAATAAAATATATCAGGTGGTAACTGGTAACGGTGAATACAAAATCGCAACTCGCAACTCGCAACTCGCACCTTGTCTCTTCAAGTGTTTAATATTTAGCTAGATGACTTACATGTTGACTAATCTTTCAAATATATAAATATAAATATTTATAACTTATCTTTGCATATCAAGAGAATGATTGTATTATCACTTTAAAATTTACAAGATTTTTACTGGTATGATTGGTCAAAGGAAGCCTTTTACAGAGAAGCCTTGCTATATTCATACGGTGTACTTTTGATGTGAGATTCATGTATTCCATTGTAGCACCATGTCACCAACCTATTACCATTAACAAGTGGAAGCATTTTACTTGTTGTGAATTTATATTTTTTATCTTAAATTTATATTTTTTAATTAAATAAATTTATGTGTTTCCATGTATTTATTATTCTATCTCAAGCAATAAAAATATAAAAGCCATAAATCCCCTTTCATCCTCCCAACACCAGTTAGCACATCCACATTCTTTCTTTTCTTTTTCAGTTTTGAATCTCATTTCTTATAAAGGATCGTCGATGTCTTAACCGATTTTCAGTAGAGTAATTCTACCAAAAGTCAATTGGAGAGAGAGAGATCCCACACAACGCTAGCTTGTTCTTTGCGACTACCTTTTTAATATGGATTATGATTATCTCCTTTTGAGAATTGAAATGAAGTTAAGTTTATAGTGAGATAGAGGGAGAGTATGATCCCCACAATGCTAACTTTTTCTTTGTAACTACCCTTTTAACATGGATTATGATCCTCTCCTACCCTTTTGATATGGATTATGATCGACTCCATTTGAGAATTGAAATAGAATCAAGTTTATGTTAAAATAAAGAGAGAGAGAGAAAGTGAGTATGATCCCCCACAATGCTAGTTTGTTCTTTGCGACTACCCTTTTAACATGGATTATGATCTTCTCTATTTGAGAATTGAAATGTAGTAAAGTTTATGGTAAAATTGAATGCTCCATCATCAAACGGAGAATATTTAAATTCAAAATTGTCATGATAATACTCAATCTCACCATAAACTTGACGTAATTTTCAATTTTAAAATGGAGAGGATCATGGTCCTTTTTAAACATCTAGATATGTTAGTAGATTTACCAATTAGTATTTTGAGCTTATATTGTGATCAAATTAATATATCATCGCTTCAATACGAAAAGTAAAATATGTTTTTTATTTAAATTTTAAAACAGGAACAGAAAAGATTTTTTTTTGTTTGTCATGAAAAACACATTTGAATAACTGTTAATTAGACTTTTTTTCTTCTTTTTATCTCTCTCATGATCTACATTTTAATAAAAGAAAACTTATTAACCACATTTAAGTGTGTTTTCTCATTTTTTATGGAATTATTCTGAAAACAATAAAAAAAACATCAAAAGTTGTTTAATTCTCATAAACAATATTGTTTTCAAAAACAATTTAAAAAATTTTGTTTATGAAAGCACCAGCCAAATATGTTGATTCTTTAAAATTATTAATAAACTCAAAAGATATATACAATAAGTAGTTATTGTTGGTATTTATCTAAGGATTAAACGGGTTGAAGAGTTCAGCATCAGGTCAAGGTGTACGCCGCGGCCACCAGCAAAAGAGGAAGTCCGGGGGGGTGTGCGCCGCGGCACAGCCTCCCCTATGTCGCGGCGTCCAGCAAGGATGAATACCTGGAGGTGGTGTGCCTTGTTGTGAGCCGCGGCCTGCCCTATTCTGGGCCGCAGCTCCAGGCACACCTGATGCCAATTTTTAGCACTCTTCTCCTGGTGCGTGAGGCTTGATTAAAACGCACAGGATACTTAAACTTGTTAAAGGGCTATGATTGATTGGTCCTTAAGATCCAAGGGTTGAGATTGTCTTTAAGAAGTGGTTGCACTATGTAAAGGATCATCTAGGAGCAACAACATAGATAGTGTGTGAATGTGTATGAAATAGAACACATGGTGTGTGAGAGTGCAAAGACACTAAACACAAGAGAGACTCATTCAAGAGAGGCTGGTTGTTTAGAGAGAGAGTAGTCTAGATTGGGGATTCAAGGACTTTATAATTAGAATTTTCTTGAGGAAAATAAGAAAATTTCATGGAAACACTTAGTTCTTATCACTTTCTTTTCCTCTTCTTTCGTTCTTCATGAACAAGAGGGTTCTTGAAGAGGTGTTGCTGTAATTGTAAGAACTCCATTGATTTAGTACAGAGAGCTCGGAGGAGCTAACGGAGACGTAGGCACATTGCCGAATCTCGATAACAATTACTTGTGTTTTTTCTTTGATTCTCTGATTGTTGTTTATTATAAGTCATTCTAGATTTGGGTGTTTGGAAAGATCACAACTTGGGATTCCGCAAAAAAAATGATTTTTCAACAGTTATAAATATATTTCAAATTAAATTGTAAATTAGTTTTTAAAAGCTACCAACAGATTTATGAAAAAAAAGTATGAATATATCTGCTAAAGTTTTTAAAATTTTAGCAATTAAAACAAGAGTAGACACATGTTATTCATGTAAGAGACTAAACAGGCAGTGGGATTACTGATAGGGTTAACCGGTTCTCTCAGAACATTTGTTGAGACACATTATATAAGGTAGTTATGCTATAACTAATACAAGATTTGATTTGAATTTACGAATACACCCATATATAATTCATAGAAACACTCATAAATAAATGCAGAATTTGAATGTCACGAAGCCTAATTCCCTGCAATAAAATGGCAATGTCCTTGTATAACTGAATTTGATGCCATGGAAAAGTACACTTCGTCGCAAGCAACTTTTATTAGTTAGCAAACTGGTCTTCAGCACAATGCCATGCACATTCAGTTCAGCTGTGAGCCATAGAGCCACTCTAACAGCTGCTAGCAATGATTGCCATTTTGAGGTTCCTTCTTCAGACGTTAAAAGATGCTAGCCACACCATGTTCATGAATTGATACACAAATACCCATCCGATGTTGGCCTATTTGTCGGAGTAAATAATAATGCAGCTGCACATTTGAAGGGGGAAGAAGCATCTCCAGTTGGATTGAACACAAGTGGCAGTTGGATTTGAATGCTTAATCCTGTGCTGTGGGCGAAGAGTATGAATTTGTCCAAGAACTGAAACAGTATGTAAAGGTAAAAACCAAATACCAACTTCTTAAAAGAATTCCAAAATATAACATGTAAGAAATTACAAATGAATTTCTGTCAAAAAAGAATTACACTTATACACGTACGGAGAAATGGAAAGAATATGGCGTGGCCACGAATATAAGACTTAGAAATTAAAATACACACCAACTTCAAAAAGGTATTTAAAAAGGATTCCATTTGAATAACACAATGCATGACGAAATATTCAAACTAAAGCCTTATTATCATGAAGACTGTTTCATTATGTTACTCCGTAAAAACTATTGAAGGCAATGAAACGATGTTTGCCTTCTTTGGTAGGGACAATTATCAAGTGATTTATCCTCCTATACAATTCCTTCTGTCATAGTGAAAAAGAATGATGTGAAGCTTTTGCATATCACGAATATATAATAGTTCATAGAACACAAAATTTTACAACGTTAGACCAGAAAATTCTACTTCAAGCCCCTTCAAACTGGTCCCGAAGCAACTCGTACTTCTTAAGCTCTGCCATGGAAAGGGAAGGTGATAGCTCGCCCAGGACCTGCAATGCAAAGAAATACCATTTAAATCCATCCAGTCCTAGATATTGGTTGTAAACGAGACATTTCCATTCTTATTTCTTCCCTTATGTTGTAGAAATCAACTGAAAAAAGAAACATGGCACAAGCCAAAAGATTTGCAGTCACATATTGACATATAGATTTCACCATTATCAAATTAGACCCGAAAACATAACTTTCAAATGCAAAGGCATGATTAGATCGCTCTGTAATAACAAACTAACAACCTACTATGACAAACAACATATGGAAGATTGGAATACCGGAAAGGCTTCTCATAGGAAGGGGCAACTTTCACAACTAAATAAATTGGCAAGGGTAAAAAGAAAAAAAGGGGGGAAAAGATTTTATTAGTATCAAATACTCCCGCGAAAAAGTTCTTCCAACCTTTTTTCATGCAGTGGATGTCATTTATAGATAGACAGAATCATGATTAGACAGACTGATGCAGGATAACTCCAGGTTATCTGAATGCAAGAATATGTCTTCAGGATTAACTCAAGTAGCTTTCTTCTTTAGTACATTCAGAAGCCCAAACTGTTACACACAGATTTCAATCAAACAGAATTTAGGCAGAGATTAACATGTTATACCTTCACAAAATCACCATACTCAACAACAACAGAGTCAGCTTGATCTTTGCTAGAAGAATCTGAACTCAGAACCTACATGATAACGACCAGTATAAGAATCTATGAAGCAATACACGAACTATGAATCATCAAGAAAAGTTAGGTAGGCAGACGTTTGCACCATCTGATTCAGTCATAAGCTCATAATCCAATTTTGATTGCATTTACGTCTAAGATAACAATCAACCAATCTTGTATTTGAGTCCAGCCAGGGAAAACAATGAAGCTCTGCAGAGTTTACTTAAGTGCAAAGTGCTGATTTAACTCACCTTGCGCTTTGCAGCATGAAACCAAGCATCTGCACATAAAGCATACATGTCTGCACCAGTGAAGTTTGAGGGGCATTTCTTTGCTATTGAATAAAGGGATACATCTTTATGCAATTTAAACTTTCTGGTAAGTGCTTTAAGGACCCTGGACAGGAAAGAGAATTGGATGCACAAGAACAAGTGGGACGCATCAATACTATGCATGGCATTTAGAGCATTAGATGAAAAAGCAATCCAAAAACAAAGTCCAACCTCTCCCTGTAAGATGCATCAGAGTTTACTCCAACATATAACAGTTTGTCAAATCGACCAGGTCGTAAAAGAGCTGGGTCAATTAGATCTGGTCTGTTGCTTGCCCCTATAATAAATAGATCCTATGAAAAAAAAAGAGACATGATATCCTCTTGGATAAGAAGTAAGAAACAGCGTACTGCTCTAATAAAAGAGGGGACAGTATAAGAAAAGTGCATACCTGTGTCGAGTCATTAAGGCCATCAATCTCTGCAAGCATCTAGCAACAATGGAAGTTTGCAGCATTAAGGCATTGATGAAATAAAAGAAACATGATCTGCCTATGTTATAGGGGAAGTATCCTCACCTGAGAAACGACTCTATCCATAACACCGCCAGAATCCCCAGAGGCACCCCGAGCTGGAGCAAGAGAATCAAGCTCATCAAAGAAGATGACGCAAGGGCGAGCTGACCTGGCCTGCAAAACATGTGCATTATAAAAAAACTGTGAGTTTCTGTAAAAGATGTTCTAAAACCATTTGTAGTCACCCAAGTTACAGAGAGAATGTTGTGATCCTAAAGAGATGCTAATCAGAAAAATAAAAAAATATTTACCTTCTCGAAAATGTCTCGAACATTTTTCTCTGACTCACCTATGTACATGTTAATTAATTCTGGACCTTTTACGCTAAGAAAATTAAGGGAACACTCTGTTGCCACAGCTTTTGCCAATAGAGTCTGAGATTCAAAATAAAAATAATAAATACAAATAATGAAGCAGATTCCTAGGGTGGAAAAAAACAGAGAGATAGAAAGCAGAGAAATTACAACAAATAATGCAATAAATAACATAACTTACTTTCCCCGTTCCAGGAGGGCCATATAGAAGAACCCCAGAACGCTTACGCAACCCAGATGAAAATAAATCCTTATGCAGGAGAGGTAACTGCAGAAGTGACAATAAGAATGATTAGAACAATTCAGAACAAATGGCTTACAAAATACCAGTAGGCTTCAATTCTATATGTTATATAACAAAATGGACAAGATATGGTCATCAACTGAATAGGAGATACTGGAATTAGAAACAACATAAATATCCTTCATGTAGCATTTGACAGAAAATTGGTGGCATACCTATTGATCATATAGGCAATTCTACTTACAGGCCCCGTCAATTTTGGAAATTCTCACCCCATTTCCTATCACATGACTAGCATATATATCCCAGAAGATATCATCTACCTATTTCATGCCAGTTAAGTATAGCATATACCCACAATATATTGAATCATAAAACTCCATTATGGATGAGTTACTAACAGTTGTGTGATTATCTCTAGATCCCCATGATTCTCAAAAATACAAAGTCTGCATATTTTGACAACTTTATGGATTTCATATGTTAGATCATACAAATTTTAAGCATAGCAAAAGAAAGAAGTAATATTTGTGCTAAGTTTCTAAGAACCAAAGGAGGTGGTGAATGTTGGAAAAACTCTTCCAGCTCGGGGGGATACTCTGGACTATAAACTTTGGAATGACAAGCAAAACCAAAAACCCCTAGCTTCTCCTGTCACAAAACAGCATCTTTGGGCAGAGCCTTCAGCTGACACAAGTACCGCAGGGCATTATAGGCAGAGTTGAATCATATTTATCTTGTGATAGTTTAATTTATCCATTAAGAAGTCAACACTCATCATTACAACATTATCTTTTTGCCCTAAATGGGAGGGGGTTTCAAATACCTAAAGAAATTTTATGCCTTAATAAAACAAAACTCTGGATTTAAGTAGAGATAGAGAAGAGCCCCACCTGAACCGTGTCCAAAATTGATTTCTTCACATCCTCAAGCCCACCTACATCTTCCCATTTCACATTAGGAACCTAGAAAAAAAAATACATACTCAAAAGTCCTTTCTACATCCAGAAATAAATAATCTAACGTGGTATTTCCTTGAAAGCTTATTAAAATATTAAAATAATTAATTACAAAATTAAAGAACAAACAGGTCAATATCTCACTGAAAATGTGGATTTTATGACATTCTTTTGGCACTCAATTTACCTTTGGAGCACCCAGCTTTGATGCATTCCTCTTCTTTGATCGTTCCAAAGCTTTGGCCAAGTCTTCTTTGCCCATAACCTGAGCTGCAGCATTGCTCGACTGGTTATCCTGCTCTGTTTTGAATTCAGGAGAATCATCTGACTTCCCGGACTCAATTTTTTCAATTTGAAAATTATTTACTGGTACTAAGTTGGCACCAGCATCAGCTATTAATGCACACAAATCCCGAGGCATGAAGCCAGATGTCTGTCCAATTATGTCCTTTATGAATTCCTCCTGCAAGATGCAACTAGCTGATGCGTCAAAGTCAATGGCTATCATTAAATGACCACAACAATAAATTACAGAAAATATGAGATACATCAATTTGGATGGAACTATGGAAAACAATATATTAGCAAAATTCTCGCGCACAGGAAATTTTATACAAGTTACATAATTTATATTTTCTTAGAATTTGACTACTTTTAACAGTCCTAAAACATTGCTTTTGAGATATCTAAAGATTTTATTATCAGTATACATGAAGAAATTATATCCAAGTAATTTCATCATACATTCTGCATTTTGGCCAAAGCTACGATATATCCGTGTTACGTATATTGAGGCAGTGATGACCTTTTTTTACCCTATTGCTGTATTCATTATGTTAATCCATGATTTACAACATTATATAGCGAAAAATGCACAAAAATGAGAGGAAATACATTCCCTTCACATACATTAGGGAGGAGTTCAGAAACACCTTGAAGCGACTGGGACAACATCTCGACCCTTTGTTCTTCAGTCAAAGGACCCATACTAATTTCATGGCTGAAGCAACGCCTGATAGTTGCTGGAAGACCCTCAGAACTGTCAGCAGCTGCAACTAACAGCACCTGGTGCCGACTTGCAATTCCAGCATCCTTTACATGCTGCAACAGCATTGTTGAAGAGTAAGCATCCTTGATAAGTCCTAAAGAACTATAAGTCGTGAACTTGAAAATAAATAGCAAGAAATATTTTCCAAATATGTTTTCCCTTTTTGATTTTGGATTTCTCACCTTCAAGACCGGTCAAACTAAATAGTAAACAAACACGGTTCTCTTAGGAACATGTAAGTTATTTGACATGGCATAATGTAACATTATTTTTGTTGTATTCTTAACATTTTGGAAAGGGAGATGCTCTTTTCTCTGGTTTAAGCAGGGAGTTAAACAAAGTATTTTAAAAAGTACTAGTGGCAGAAAGTGCTCCAACATCTTCGACTTTAGCACTGTTAAATTTGCTAGGGTACTTGGAAGTAATTTCATCTCTTCAAAGAGATTTGTCTCCCACTTAATGGTCTGTCAAGCTATTGCATCTCAGAAAATGTGAGTTTCAAAGCATATATTCTCCCTGCAGAAGAGTACCTTAATTCTTGAGGAACTCTTGTGGCAGGGATTCCTCCTTTCTCCACTTTCTTGTTTTTGATAAATTCCTTTCGTCCACTTTATTTTTGATGCTTTTGTTCTCCTATTTCAGTTTTATCATCCGTTTCTTTCCAAAGTATCCCTCCTTATTTGTATTTATCTCCTTCATTTCCCAATAGAATTTCAAGATCCTATTGAGGTGAGACAATATGGGGAAAAATAAAAGAAAGAATAAAAAAGTAGTGGAGAAAGACTCAACAATTTACCACTCTGTGTTTGGACATGAGGAAGCAAATATATTAACTAAATGAAATTACACGCACAAATCCCAGAGAAGAAAACTAACTGAAAGCCCCGGCAACAAATCTCATAAGAAGAAAAAGAAGAATGGCTTAACAAAAAAGTTGCATCTTACAAATTCACCATTTGATTTTTCTTCGGTATAACTGTCTTCATCTTCAGCAACTGGCTCAGTGAATTCTCTAATGACCGATGCAACTTCAGATAACGAGCCAACTTGATCACTTGGTGAACCCTCGTGAGAAACTAAATTTTTGTAAACGTCAAAATGGCGGAGAAGAAGTATCGTTGGCGAGTATCTATCACAAAATCAAATCATGTGGAACATGAAGCAGCAACAACATTATCAGACAGCCAAATAAGACCCAGTTATAATCCACAGCTCGATACTGAATAGCAATACAATCATCACACTTAGAACAAGCAAAATCTCCCCATCTACCTGATCACATTATTGTAGAGCAATGATATGGGTTATGGAGTGTCTCCTGAACTCACATGAATATACAATGTATTCAGAAGATTATAGACGCAAGATGACTTATTTTAGCTTATATCTATCAGAAGAACCAATAAAAGGTTTTTAGAAAGAAAAAAAGAAGAAAAAGCAAACGTATGTGCCTCATACTTTAATTACTAATGCTAGCATGGCTGCAACACCAGGGACTATAGCATATTATGGAAGTCATGAAAAAACCACGGATATCATAGCAAAAAGTAAACTGGAATATACAATGAATTCAGAAGATTATAGACGCAAGATGACTTATTTTAGCTTATATCTATCAGAAGAACCAATAAAAGGTTGTCAGAAAGAAAAGGCAAACGTATGTGCCTCATACTTTTTACTAATGCTAGCATGGCTGCATCGCAAGGGACTATAGCATATTACGGAAGTCATGAAAAAACCACGGATATCATAGCAAAAAGTAAACTGTTTCACCTTTGTGCTGTATTGAAAGCTTGAGCTAGTGCAACTGACGTTATTCTTTCAGCCAATAAGCTATGACAGCTATATTCCACAACATGCAAGCCCAATCGCCTAGCAATATATCTAACAACAGTCCTCTTCCCACACCCTGCAATAAATATTGTGTCAGCACATGAAAACATTACAAACACAAATATAAATACAAAAAAGATGACAAATCTGTTTCTTGGGAATCTAACTAAATTAATAGTCACAAGCAAAATAAGATTACATCATCAATTCAAGATTTCATATTCTTACTACAAACTTTAATGACAACGAGACAGATGTACTTTAGATGCTACCATTGTAACAGACAGCGACAGACACACCTGGCAAACCATTTAGTAAAACAGAAACTCTGAATTTTGATGAAAGCACTGATGGGCATAGAGGTGGTGTAAGTATGGAGGCCAAAATCTTCGCTGTGTGCCCTTGCAAAGGCCTCAAACCTTTTGATCCAGCAATCAATAAATCTGGGGGAACAGCAGATGGAACACTCCCTCCAAGCACGAGAGCGGTTTGAGTGTGATTGACTCGAAGAACTGCCTCATCCGATGGTTCCATAGCCACAACCTGAGGACATGAACTACCTTCTGATGAGAGCCTGACACATTATCCTATTTCTTGTGAACGTGGTGCAAGCAAGAATATATGCAGAGAAATTACCTTGAAGAATATGATGTTATCACTTCTATTTTGCAACCTTTGGCTGCAAGGAATACAAATACTTGAATTGCAATTCCAGTTTATGCAAATGCTGAAAATATCACCTCTTGCCAAATGTCTATCCACTTCAAAGTACTTGTGTAATGCCAAATCAATCATCTCTTGGCGATCTTCCGTTTCAATGGATGAATTTCCTTTCAAAGATTGCAGGGTACCACACTCTGGTATTTTAACAAAAGAAGCCCTCAAGTGTGATGCATATCTTGGCAACTGGGCCATAGGTTCCAAATCTAAACAGATGACTGAAGCATCACTCCCTTTCCCACATGTCTCATCATCCACTTTAGCATCGAAAAAAGAATCCAATGTCTCTTTGCCTTGGTGTACAATACAATTTAAGCATGATATGTGCAAGCTAAGGTTAAATGCTAAGAGTGGAGACAGATAGGCAACTTCATGATCTAATAATAGAGGGCCCTTTTGGGGAAAAGTGTAGGAAGGAAAAACAAGCATTGTACGGGGACAATTGGAATAAGGTACTTTAGCAGTCTGTTCATAGGTATTGGGAGGATCTAGAACAACAACTTGAGCAATTCTCTGCACGTTTGTCTCAATGTTCTTGACAAAAACCTTGCATTTTGAAACCCAGAATATTAACAAAAAATTATGGGTAACTTGAGTTCAAGTAACTATAGGTAATGCACACCGAAAAATAATGAATAGCCCCCCAAAAAGGAAAGAAATATGATGAAGAAATGCACATCAAAATGCATAAACCATTCTCTCAGCTTGCAATACTATCCATATTTGTTTGCCGTCGTTTTTTTGATAAGTTGTTTGCGTTGGATTGATCTTATTATACATGTTAAATCAACTATTTAGCTAAATGAGTCACTACCAACTGCAGATTGTTTATAATTCAATTACAGTTTTGTAATATAACCTTCGATGAAAACTCCAGTATTGAAGCAATCATTATCCCTATGTAGATTTTATGTTTCTTTTTAAACCAAGCAACTTCAACTTTTCTGTTTCTTCGTTTTATAAAACAAAAAGGAGAATCTCTATCTAATTATGCCTTTTGTGTTGCTTCAATCAAGCTCAATATTTTTCTTATTGTTTTCTCGTGTCCTGAAAAATCATCACTTTCCTAAACTTTCTCAGCAGCTAAACAAGGTCGGAGAAAACACTTACCAGCGAGCCAGAAGTTACCGACAGCCTCTTGAGCACAGAAGTGGAAAGCCCAACTAAAGCCGAATCATCGAGCGAATCTAACTTCGCGTCTAAAATGTCCTTTTCGTCTTTTGAGAACCGGAGAATTCCCGCCGGTAACCGCAAACTCTGGGACACATCATCACTTGAAAGCTCATCTCCCGATACTCGGTCGCTTTCACTGAGTCGCGAAGAACTCAGTACGGAATCGATGAGAATTTTGGTTGAAGCGAGTACCAGGGGCTTCCTTCTCCCCACCATTACCACTGTCCCGAACCAAAACCCCCCCAAAATTCCCTAATTTGCTATAAAAATATATGTATATATAGTTCGTGTACAAAAAGCGTGATTTTGGGTGTCGAGAGAGACAGAGCTTGCAGTAACCTGCGAGTTGGCTGAGACTGCGAATGAAGCACGCGAATCGATGAAGTTGGTCTAGAATCGTTAACACGATTATTAACCGTTTCAAACGTCAGCAATTTTGTTAGGTTTGAGCCTATGTTAGGGTTTGGGTTGTCTTGGTATTGGGTTTATTTTCTAGGGTAAACGTTTATAAGCCTACGACCAAAATCCATGGGCACGTGTAAGGATAAGGAAATCACAGGATGTACCGCGTATTGATAAGACTCGAACTCAATATCTCACGGAAAAATCGTCATCTTGAAAGCCGAATTTACTACTTGCACCATATGCCTTGAGGGCAAGGATCAAGTTATTCTTATTTTTATGGCGGCTAACCTCCTTGGTTGTTAAAATAAAAATAAAGAAAAAACTGTTTCAAAAAATTATTTTTATTTTTTATAAGGTCAAACATAGATCGGTAAAATTTGATTTGACTCAAAAACTCAATCAGACCCAAACTAAATCCGAGACAATAAAAAAATATTTTCTTATTAAACTGAGGTAATAGTTAATTGACTAGTTGTCAACAAATTATATCATAATCAATTAATTATTAATTTATATGTGTTGATGTGCATGGTTCAACATTCTATTAATATAAGTGATCTCCTAAGCTTCAAATAAAAAATCGAGAAGACTAGTAAGTTTGTATTGTTCTTCACGTCATAATAATTTTTTTTTTTAATTAGGCTGGAAACATAAATGGAATAAAGTGATTCTAAGGAATTTAATTACCAAAATCTAATATAAAAGGTTACCAGTGGGGATAATTAGGCTGGAAACATAAATGGAATAAAGTGATTCTAAGGAATTTAATTACCAAAATCTAGTATAAAAGGTTACCAGTGGGGATAATTTTGTGGACCAGTTATTTGAGATCAATTAAAACTGAGTTTTAAAACTAAAAACCATAACATTGCATATTGCATTCACGAATTAAATATATTATTTTAAAAAAATCGGTTTTGATTTATTATTAATTAATTTTCACGTAACTCGTTTAGTCGTTTAACATACAAATAATATATTTTTAATTAAGTAATATAAATATTTATTTTATTGACTAAACTTGACAAAACCCGACATGATCCGAAACTCGATATGACACAATATCAAAATGACCCGAATCTAAAATGACCGAATGCGTTGCCATAATAAATAAAATGAAATGAAACTTTTTCAAAACGCTTAATTGGAAACAAAATACAATTATTAATCTGATTCTAATAATAATAAGAATAATAATAATGAGGATAAATAGTTCATGGACTATATTCCACCAACAATAATAATAATAATAATAATAATAATGGTTAGTTATAAATACATTATTAAAGTTTGATTATAGAATGATGTTATTGACACTTCAAAAATGGCTATTGTCATTTTTACTATTTTGTTTTGATACTTAAATTTATAATAATATCTTTAATTAAATTGTTTTCTCAAATGCATATACCTTCAACTTAAAGTTATTATTACAAGTTAGACAAATAAAAAGAATGCTAATAACAATATTTGAAGTGTCAATAATGTCACTTTAAATATAATTACATTCCAAATTTTGAAAAACATATTATTTCTCTTAAAATTTTATAACAAAATTATAAATACACCTTATAATACATACAAATATTAAAATTTAAAAAAAATCAAGTTAAATAATAACATATGACATCATTTTTTATTTTATCTAATTCAAAAAATATTTTATACATGAGGTTTTGACTTGAAAGAAAAACCATTCTCATAATTTCAACAAAAGTTTTTGAAAGTTGGGTTGCAGTTATTGTTTTTCAAGGTATGATATTTAATTGTTTTTATGGTCAAATTTAAAAGTTATAATTATAATTTATTAAAAATATTAATTAATTATCAAAACCAAAAGCAAAAGAGAAAACCTTAGCTGTAATTAATATTAAGAATATTAATTAATTTACGAGGACTGAAACTACTAGTTTAAAAATTTTCAGCATCCAAAATGAGAAAGCCTAGGACTAGGGGTGGCTTATAGGACTCCGACTCGTGACTCACTTCCTGCTGCTCATCAGTAAAGACAGAGCAACAATTATAAAAGGTCGTACTTTAAAGTTAAATGACAAACTTGTCCCACTAAGCTCTAGCCTCTTTTGTATTTTTATCAAAAGTCACTTTTATAAGTCTTTAGTCTACGGTGAAATTGAGTCCAACGTTTGGCTCGGGACTTGATTAATTTATCTTTAAATTGTAATTTTAATTTTATTAATTTATCGAATTAAATTTATTTAATTAAATTCAATTAATTCATGTTTGAATTATAATTTTAATTCGAATAATTTATCAAGTTAAGTTTATTTAATTAAATTAATAAATTAAATAAATATTATATTTATTATATATTATATAAAAATATTTATTTATTCATTTTATTTCAAAAATAATTTTTTTTCTAAGTGAATAAAATATATAAAAAAACATATTAAGAAAGTGCAACCATGTACAATGTTATTTATAAGATAAAGACTTAACAAAAGCTATTACATCTATTTTATTTACAAAAGAATTTTTTGTGATCCAAAAAATGAAAGAATTAAATCACTTTCTTTAATTACAAATAAATGTTTCTCAATCCCATAAAAAATTTTACGATTCATCTCAATGCAAACTAATCAAAAGATAGATAGAAAAATCATAAAGTAAACTTTTTAAAGGCTTTTCGATGTCCGAAACTCACACCAAACCAAAATCTCACAATTCACAAATGATATATTTATTATTTTATTTTGAAAAATTCGACTCAAGTTCGAGTGAGTTTGTGAATAGAGCTCGAACTTGAATTTTACTTTACGAATCGAGCTTAAATTCAATTTTTTTTAACTCGAATTCAACTCAACACTTGACTAAAATAAATTTTTTTTCATGAACTAAACTCGAACTCCGTTTAACTCATATTTGGTTTTGCTCGAATCCACCCCGACACATTGAATATCAAAGCTACAAGGGTATTACCGTCATTTATGAATAACCAGCGTCGGTTACCTGTTTTAAGCCCAAAACCCAATTTTAAAACCATTCCGCGTAAATTACCATTTTCCAGGTGCTCAATTTGGCGGGTACAGAAACAAACAAGCCGAAAAGAGCCAAAGAAAGAAAAAAAATAATACTAAAATTTAACGAGAAAAATCAAAGCAAAGCTAAAAAGGCACATAACCAGACCCTATGGTATTTAGAGAGGGAAAAGAGACAGTCTAGAGAGAGAAAACAAAAGCTCCATTACTGTGAAGCTAGATTCTGGAGTATCTTGGGAAAAAAAATACAGTTTGCCTTTTTTTTGAAAGGCACCGAGTAACCACCTACTGTGAAAGCATCTCTATTCTCTCTTCTTCTCCTTGTCAAATACATCTCTCTATCGACCTCTCTGATATTTATAGAACATTCTAGAACTCCCTAGAAATCTCCTGTAGGACGTTCTGTTTTCTTTTGCATTTTAATTACTACTATTTTTTGTAAAGTTTGTAAGGTACTGTACAAATCCCAAACTCGTTTCGATGGAGTTGTATGGTCGCAACCCGGCAAGAAATGGGTCGCAATCGGATCACCTACCCGAATGGAGCTCCGCGGGCCCCGAGACTGGCCTCGAAGGTACGTTTTATCTAACTTTGTAACCTCAATTTAAGTCTATATGCATTTAATCTTTACATTAGAATGCTTTTTTTTTTTTCTCTAGGGTTCTGTAATGTAGAGTGAGAATTAGGGTTTTGTTGTAATTTGGGGTTTCTCTTAAATGTAGAATCGATGTGGCAATTGGGACTGAGCAGTAGCGAATCATACCCAGAGCGAGCCGGAGTGCCCGACTGTGTGTACTACATGCGAACCGGGTTCTGTGGATACGGTAGCAGGTGTCGTTACAATCACCCTCGCAATCGTGCCGCGGTAACTTTGTAGATCATTGTTAATTTATTGCATTCTAGTCAATTCAGGGAGTTCACCATGTGCTAATTTGATTTTGCGGGTAACATTGTATTCATTATTTTGATCATGGATGATTGTATAATGAGATGTACAACACATATTAATATAGTGTAAATTGAGTGTTTTTGGCGCAGTGAGCTGCGTTGAACAAGGGTATGTCCTTTTTTTATTATTTTTTACTGTTTTCTCTTATGGAACGAGGTCTCTGTGGATAGTGAGGAAGTGAAGCAAAACGAAGGAAATGATCTTTGAAGGTCTTTGTAAATTGCGAAGTAACCTAGACTAGGACAAGTAGATGCCTTTTCAACGCCATTGTCTTATTACATGCCAAACGGTTGGCATTTAATGATTTAAATTTTTTTTTCTTCTCTTTCCATTTCCTTGTTTTGTTACTTGGAGGATGGTCTGTAGATGGAAGAGAATGGTGCGTAAGTATTCACATTGCTCAACTCTTTTAGTTTGGCTTAAAACTTGGATGAGCTCTTTTTTTTAAATTGTAGCTTCTATCAACATCTCTAATGAGTATTTGTGACAATTTGACTGCTCATATCTATTCGGTTTTGATGTCACATAGGTTGAGGCTGCTGTAAGAGCGACAGGGGAGTACCCAGAACGAGTGGGGGAACCCCCATGTCAGGTAAAATATTCAAAGGAGGGAAATGATCCTGAAAAATGCATTAAGATTGTCAAGTAATATGAAATTTTGTTTACATTTATCGAAATATTGTTTCTCATTGTGCAGTTTTATTTAAAAACTGGAACCTGTAAATTCGGTGCATCCTGCAAATTCCATCATCCAAAAAATGTAGGTGGATCCATGAGCCACGTTCCACAGAATATATATGGATACCCACTACGGCCGGTCTGGTCTTGTCCCCCTCCTTTTCTCCCTTGAATATTTGTACCCATATTATGGACTCTTGACAAACTTAAAGTTACAACCAGATTGCATGTGCTAATTTTGACAGGGTGAGAAAGAATGCTCCTACTATTTGAAAACGGGGCAGTGCAAATTCGGTATAACCTGTAAATTCCATCATCCTCAACCTGCTGGCACATCGATGCCGGCATCTGCACCGCAGTTTTATACGCCGGTGCAGTCTCCTTCAGTTCCTATACCTGAACAATATGGGGGGGCATCCACCAGCTTGAGAGTGGCAAGGCCTCCACTGTTACCTGGTTCTTATGTTCAAGGGGCTTATGGTCCCATGCTGTTACCCCCAGGCATGGTTCCAATTCCGGGTTGGAGTCCTTACTCGGTATGCTATTGATCATGCTTGCTTAAAGATGTTGCAGAGAACTTATCTGATTCTAATGCTGTCATTGGCCTATTTGGTGCAGGCACCTGTAAGCCCTGTATTATCTCCTGGTGCACAGCCTGCTGTTGGATCAACTTCTCTGTATGGAGTTACGCAACTATCTTCTTCTACACCTTCGCTTGTTGGAGCTTTTCCCACCTTACCCTCTTCTGCTGGCCTATCAAGCAGTAGCCAGAGGGAGCAAACATTTCCAGAGAGGCCTGGTGAACCTGAATGCCAGTACTATTTGAGAACTGGGGATTGTAAATTTGGATCATCTTGTAGGTATCATCATCCACGGGATCTGGTTCCACCAAGAACAAATTGTCTCCTAAGTCCAATTGGTCTCCCTTTGCGTCCGGTAAGTAATCTCAATTTCCCTTGGGTTTAATTATCTTACTTTCTCACTATATGTGATACGTCAAGATATATAGTATCATGTGAAGTTGGCTCTATATGGAGTATTGGATCTTACTTTTAGTTTATTATTTTTGTTGACGTATTAATGCATCAGTAGTGGACATATTACTTCAAGTTATGAAGTTTATTATGTAAATTATCTATCATAGATGTTTCTGTCTATAAAATGACGATTCTTGTCATTACCAATAAAAAAATGATTCTTGTCATTGCTTGTTTGTTATTCTAGTTCAAGTACAATTGCCAATTGGTATATATGGAGTGGAAATGCATGCTTTAATTAAGTACATTTACTTGATATTATGCTATAAAATTAATAGATATCATAAAGAAACCATTCATTTTTTTTGCATGATTGTCTGTGAAGTAGGAATTATGATTGTGCTTAGGCACTTTGGATGTCTGATTTTGCATTACCCCTTCTTATGCTCTTAAGCGTAAGATCCTTTTTCGTTTTCATGTAGAAAAAAACGTTTTTTTCTGATATTAAAATCTTGTTCCGTACGTGCTATCATATGAGTAATTTTCTTCCATAATAGAGATTCAGTATGCTTCTTGTTGTAGGTCTTTCGTGGTAGGTTGCTTATTCAGGTGCAGCACTGTAGGTCATCGATTAAAGATTTCTTTATTTTGTCTATATATACACAATCAACTTATCTTAGATTCTCCCTAGACACAAAATGGAAGCATGTGTGCTTATATCAAATCATAGGTTCCAGATTACAGTTTGTGCAATAGTGCTGAGCTTGGAGTGGTACTGGTATTGTTCAGAGCCTTCGGAAACTGTCTGATAGCAGATGTCAGCTAAGAGCAGGTGGTTTATATGAGTGTTTTGGAGATAAGGGCACATATATCATAAATAAGGGAACAGAAGCACCCCAATACAACCATCTTCTTGAGCACAAAAAAATTTAAGAACTCAAGAAGTTCATATTCGTTTACAGAAAAATTATCATTAAACCAAAAATTCAAAGTGTTTATCCATGTTCACTTGATATCTCTTATTTTTTTTGATAAGCCACTTGATATCTCTTATTGAACCTTCCAATTTATCAAAGGTTCTTCTAGCCCTCTTGTTCCAAATCAATTCCAAAAATTGGTGAGGGTCATCGCGATCAATTTCTTCCTTTTTCTTTCAAGTACCTAGCCAAGCCCATAATTCATCCCCCAACCAAACTCGCATGAACCCATATAAAACCAATCACCTCAAGTGCAAAGTTCCAAATCCTTCTAGTCCAATGACAACCCAACAAAAGGTATTCAATTGTCTAGCATTCTCTATGCAAAGAAAACATCCATTAATAATGATTTCCCCCTGCTTTGTGTATTATTCAAAGTCAAGATCCTTCTCCAAGTAGCCTCCCACAAAAGAAAAAAAAGAAAAGCAACCTTAGTTGGGACATAAGTCTTCCAAATCATTTTCCACGGAAAATTAGCATTACTTTCCATCAAGGGGTAACTCGAAAGCCCTTTATGAACTATTTAGCATCAAAGATCCTTTTTTTTCTTCGATAGATCCCAATTAGGCTTATCCTCCCTACTAAGATACACAAGTTTCTTATAAAGCATATTGAAGAAATCATCAGGATGCTCTAATTTATAATCATGAAAATTCTATGGTGAACTTCAAGTTCCACACCACACATCCATTACTTGGAGTCATACATGAATCCGACAACACATCTTTATACCCCACAATTGAGAAAAAGGTCAGGGAAGCGGGACCTAAGACTGTAATTCCTAATAGGAGTAGGAAACATAATCTAAGAAAGATTAAAAAACCTAATACATATCTAATTAGGAAACTATATCTCTTATCTCTCAACACTTCACTTCAAGTTGGAACATATACATGCACCAATTTGTTACGAATAAATCCATACCAATAACAAAGTTGATCCAATCTGAAACAAATAAACCAAACCCATAAATTATAATAACCCATGAGAACAAGTTGGGGCTCCACACCCACGACAAATAGTTAGGTAACCATGTCGGCACCACCTAATGAGGCAAGATCCGAGAACACCGGATCAACAATACTTTGACCGTTTCGTCTTGTTTTTTATTAACTTTGACTTTGACTTGAATGGGCTGAAATCAACGAGTCAGGAGGATAACAACATCAATACAACACAGGTTGAATCGGGTTAACAACATTAACATCGGGTCAACAACATCAACACAAGGGTGAAGAGCTCTTCTTCAGGAATGGTCAAGAACTCTTCCGCTCCTGAAGAAGATAGACCACCAGAAACAGAAAAGACGTCGGAGAAGTAGTCGGAAAAACAAAACATAAACTAAAAAAATAGATTCTAAACTAGATTTTTTTAACGGTGTTCATCTCATATCACAACTAGGATCCCAAACCATGGGTTGTGATACCATGTTGAGATTTAAGTTAAGGGTTAGATAGAGAGGTTGAATAGAAATATTGTAGAACTCTTATTATTATTGTTGTTATGTGAATAAACCAACCACCCTATATATAGACTTACTATAAATCCTAATAGGAATAGGAAGTATAAATTAATAAAGATTAGGAAATCTAATACATGTCTAATTAGGAAACTATGTCTTGTATCTCTCAACACCCACACCAAGATTCATGCCAAAACCATGACGAACCACCATTACCCGCATCATAACTGATGAAAGGATGAAAGTCACTCCAACCTTTCCTTATCTACTTCCAAATATACATCCCATAGGAACCCCTACCTTTCCATGAGGACCATCTGTTGTTCTCTGGACCAAACTTCACCTAGATGACCTTTCTCCAAAAATGGTCTCTCTCGATAAATCTCCAAAGCCACTTACCAAGTAGGGCGAGAAGGGACTTTAGGCATAATCCTTCTATTTCAAAGGGTTGCTTCACCACCTTCAATTTGACCAAGTGGTATTTGAATTCTCACCTATACTTCCCTAAAGGAATCTTCTTTCGATATCTTCCAACTTTTTTGCAATCAGATGAGGGATTGGCATCAAGGACATGAAATAAATTCGAAGATTAGAACTAGGGTCAATCTGCCTCCCTTAGATAGATAGTGTTTCTTCAACCATTAAGCCTCTTTTCAAGCCTCTCCACAATAGGTTTTCAAACATTGTTATCCTTGAACTTTGCACCCGACGATAGCGCCAAGTAAGTCATGGTTAGAGAGCCAACCTCACACCCCAAAATGCTAGCTAAGATATTCCCGTTCACCCCTCTTCCCATGGCAATCCATTTGCTCTTTGCCTAAATTCACCTTAGGTGAACACTGCCTCAAAGCAAAGAAGAAATTTGGCGAGGTCAACTGGTAGATTTGTATATGACCCTAATGAACTTTTAAACCTATTCATTTGTGCATGCTTTGGAGGTTTGGCAAGGACGTTTTCCATGGACAGGGGTTCGAGGCGTTTGTGGGTTTAACAATAAAAAAAGAAGCAAATCCCATACTTCAAACAAATATGAATGAGGATTAGCTGCTACATTCACATATGACCCTAATGAAGTTGGAGACTTGTCAATTTGAAACTCTGGTGGTTGGCTGCTGTTATTGAATTTACTAACCTAGTCATAGGTGTCTTTACAATAAATAATGAAAGGTAAAATTTTTAGTCATTTGGTCCAAGTGCAGCTGTTCACAGATGTAATGAATGCATTACTTGACTTTTCCTTGGGTTTTAGATTTATTTTCTTGTCTGAGAAAGTGAGTTGCAGCTTCGCGATGGAAACTTGTGATGTCTTAGGCTGCAATAGGCGTATCCCCCCTTCGTACCCCCAAACAATGAGGTTCTTGCTGAATCTCAGTTTGCTGCTTCAACTATTACTGGACTAATGCCTAATTCCGTTTGGTATATCTCGTGTTTTTGTTGCGTATAATATAAATCCTCTAGCAGCTTGCTCAGCTTGGCCACAGTCAGGACCGATCTCATATGTTTATATATAAATGAATATATGTGTGATTCTGTTAATTTCATATATTGTCCTTCTGCTTTCTTTCTTCCCCCAATGCATCAGCTTGAGTTTAACTTAACCTACCGAATTCATTGGTGGTAATATGAGTTTGGTTTTGCATGACCTAATGAAAATCCAATTCATATATGAAATTTGTATGTCATTTAGCAATTAGTGATCTTTTTCACACATCAAATAATCATCTTATATTGTTAATTTACTGTTCTTTCCCCATCTAATCAGGCATATTGTAGCTGGTACAGAAATTTTGATATTTTTATACTGACTCCTCTTGAAATGTTAATCTGATGTAATGAAAGTAATTTTTTGGTGAACTGCTCCTTTTTTCTTTTTTAAAATTTTTAATATAGTTTTTCTCTAACCAAATTGAATCTTAACCAGGGGGATTATAGCTATTATATGCATGTTACATTTTAGTAACTGTATTACTTGATACATGGAGGATATGTTTCAAGTGTGGCCATCGTTGCTTCTTAAAATGCCTTCATGTCCTAGGGTGTTGTAGCCTTGTAAATTCTCTCATGGCATGTCTTTGAAGCTTTCTAAATTCTTAGTCTTGCCACAGTTTACGTGTGATTTGTAACAGGGAAATAGATATAGCTTAACAGGGTTGTTAAATACCAGTTTTTCCTTGACTTCTCAGACCTTGCTAACTCTCTGTAACTTGCTTTGATTCACTCGCTTACCACAGCTCTCTGAATGGCTGCAGAAATAGCTTTTCGTCTGTGATTACTAGAGATAGAAGAGGAATTCATCTTAGACCAATCTATCTATATCTTTGGTGCATCACCTGTGCCGCCTGATACTGTATTATAGTTATAGCTTGAGGACTATGATCATGTATCGTGTATGAATATCATATTATTTAAATATGTAGCCGTAATTCCATCTATTTACTCTTTTTCTGCATTTTTTCTCTTCATTCCAATAGTAGCATCTTGAGTTGCTTCTGTGTTTCTTTTTCATGAGGACAATTCGATGATTTTGTGATGCAATGTCTATGCAAATTTATATGTTTTTTTTTTTTGGGAGCAAGTGATTAATTTAATCTGTATTTTTGAGAAATAGGGGGTGCAACCTTGTACTTTCTACTTGCAAAATGGGTATTGTAAGTTTGGATCTACATGCAAATTTGATCATCCGATGGGAACAATGAGATACAGTCTATCAGCATCGTCTCTCGTTGATACGGCAGTTGCTCCCTATCCAGTTGGGTCTTTGCTGGCCACACTGGCCCCTTCATCCACATCTTCTGAACTGCGACCTGAACTAATTTCAGGGTCCATAAAGGATTCTTATTTGAGCAGAATTCCTTCTTCTGGAAGCACCTCCGGTACTTCAGTGGGTTTGATTTTCTCTCAGACTGGGTCTGTTCCACTTTCTGATTTGCAGCTTTCAGGTCAGACTCCTGTTCCTTTAAACAGTAGCAGAACCACAAGGCAAGGTGGTGAGATTCGTCGTTCCAGTTGATGTAGGACCAAAAGCCACATATTATCTTTGTGGATGCGGTTTCACTCACCATTTTATGTTTTCTGTTGAGAGATCTTAGTGAATTATAGTCAATTGTGCAAAGTGTAGTTTCTTGTCATCAAGGTTTGTCAACCTACCTCAAAATAGGACCGATTATCTTATATGCTCACATCATCTTTATATGGTCATCAATATTTATAAATAAGCTTTTATACCAGTCATAGTATGAGCTCTTCATCCCTTCCAAATAAGTACAACTGGAAGCCACCTTGTGAGGTCAGCCATTGAATTAGCCTTCACCTTTGGATCTTGTGTATATCTTCTCATTTGTTCACTTTTGCATTGGAAAGAATTACCCTCTTCCATTTATTATCGAGCAGAATGCTCATCCCTTTGTCTCACTCAATTCCACTTATTATTTTGCTGCCTTTTACATCTCTTTCTTCCCCTCTTTATCTCCCCATAAGTATGGGGCAAACTTCCAATTTTGTAATTTCTAGATTTATCTATAGGAAGGTTTGCATGTACTATTTGTGAGGTAGATGTGGAGAAAACAGCTCACTCATTGCAGCCTCATTTTGAAATACAGAAGGACTACGTCTTTGAAGAGCTTCCATGTTCAGTGGACAGATGGAGAAAACCTTTCCTGTCTATTTCTCTCCATTGATTTATATTTTGTGAAATGTTGTTGAACTTTAAAAAGCACTATTTATTTTTGGTTAACATTGATGTAGAATTTGAGATAATATATTGAATGTATTTTTTGTTGACCAAGATGCTTTAGTTGGCATTATTAATTAATTGTGGAATCTGCATTTTTATTAGTCCTTGACAAATCCTTTTGACCATAGGAGCTCCTACTCGCAGGGGAAGCAATGCCAGCAGGGGTTTAGGTTCCGTTACTGTTTGCTGTATGCTTTGTTGTATGTATTGATTGGATGAAGCAGGCTTCGTGCTTCCAACTTGTTCCAATGAATGAATCTATCCGCAATAAAATGTGTGGCATCCGTCGAACAGGATGCAGTGGAAAAAAAAGGTAAAAAAAACTCATTTTTGCTGCTTGATTTATAATTTTTCAAATGCGGCCTAAACAAGACTAGAACAAATGCAATATCTATTTGTTTTCTTGTATCTTAACATTTGAAATCAGATTCCAAGGGACACCCAATCTTATAACCTCCTTCAAAATATTGTTGGTACGTTTTTCTTATATGGTTTTTATGATATTTATCTAACGTTTAAACATTTATACTGGTTAATCGTGCCGGTCAATTCTAAACCAAAGGGCTGAGCAGTGAGCACCTTGTTTGATGATACTCAAAAACTCATGGTTAGGTTCTCTTCTGCACAGTTAAAAGACGATGAATCCATTTGATCTAGCTTGTCACATTGAATGAAGGGACCTGAAGCTGCTTCATCAACATTCTGCCTTAGCAAGCTCTTGCCAGAATCAGTTTCTAAAGAATCCCGAAATCTCATTGGATCAATCTTAAATATCAGATTGCTAGGAGAAAATGTTTTAATTTTTGTTTCAGTGCGTCGGGGGAAAGCTGGAAACAGCAAATTCAGCATGGGCGAAGTCAATTTTTTTATATTAAAGGGACCATTAAGATAATGAAAATTGTTAGTAATAGCTTAAGGTCAATGCTATAAAGGAAATAAGTCAATTATTGAGAAGGCTACCAAGTAAATAAAAAGAAAATATCCTATATACAGGGGAAAAAGTTTTGTTATTTTGAAATCTTTGGGGATTGAAAATCTTGGCTATCTTCATTCACTTTTTTTTTTTTAACAACAAACTGGAATGTCATAAAGTTCGAATTGATTAATCACAAAAAATTCACGAATTGCCATATCTATTTACGGTTCAAAGTATATTAGATTAAAATGTAAATTTTAGAGTTATTTTACTATTTATGAGAGAATAATACTTGATTGCACACCTATGTAGAAGAATCTTCTCATATCCACTGATATGATAATTTTACATTAAATAATGTATTAAAAATTTATATTCAAATCATATTATAAGAGACCATAAACCCACAAATTTTGCCCAAATTTTTTTTTTTGAGAAACTTTCTTATTCTTATGTTAAAAAAAAACACAAATTAGGATTATATGTATGCGCAAAGTTTATGTAAAAAAAAGACAAAGTAAGATTACTATCTAGTATATCCAAAGCCCTGGTTATAAGACACTAGACAAAAAGCAGCAGTAGACCTCCTTCTGCTTGCAAAGGAAATTAAAAGAAAATCAATGATTAGAATTCCTATCTTGATTCATGTGGTACAAAATTGCAAAATCGAGTCGATTTGGACTAACTTTCTCACACTACTTGCAGTTTCAAACTCTCAATGCCACAATTTCATCTTACATCCCAATTCAAATCAATTCACATGTATTATACAAAAGATTCACTATAAAATGAGGCCACGAGGGAAAAATCTCATCAACACAAAAGAAAGACTAAATCAGATCAATATGCATTTTGTATTCATTTACAGAATCTCATAAACAAAGAGACAAGTAATCACAATGGAAAGAAAAAAAAAAAGAAAGTTAAAGGAAATGATAAATTGAAGATTACTGAAATTTACCAGACGCTGGTGACGATGACAGGAATTAGGAATCAAATCCCAGAGCTTCAGGTTGCGCTATGATTAGCAATTGAAACTTGAGAGTTCCTTATCTGACTGTCAGTGATGGATATTCTTAAATTTTAATCAATCATTTGCAAAAAAAAATGGGGTGGGTAAAACTCTTTTTGGGGCATTCCGAGAATCGAACTCGGGACCTCTCGCACCCAAAGCGAGAATCATACCACTAGACCAAATGCCCACTTTTACATGCTTTTCTCACATAGTATAGTACATAAGCAAATTGCGTTGTGGCATCTTTGATTTTAATTCAGTCCCCCCGTCAAAATGAAGCACCACGAAATCAGGTATGCATAGAATTCTTAGAGATTGAATTGGAATAATTACATTCTTATCATTGGAGTATATCATATTCTATATTTATATCAGCGTGCTTTTAAAATATACATATACATTATTTGTCTTATTTATAGTTTGATTTTTAGTTATAAAAGCACTACCGTCGTTATCATTCAGTCAATCAACGTTATATTTTCGATAAAAAAAAAGTGATAAGTCATCAACTATATTTCTAAAACTCAAAAATATGCCTAGATATGTTTTTACCCTTTCTACCATGAATATGTATTCTCTCACCCATAGCTCAAACACCCAAGCACAAATCCTCACCTGCACACTACCTCACGACCACACACATCACAATTCCCACACCTCACAACCACACAGAAAAAAGGAAGAAAAATCGAGAAGCGAAAATAAAAATATGTCTTAGTTGATTCAGACAGAGAAGAAGAGAAGGAGATCTGGTTTCGGTTCTTCACTCTAAAAAATCTCAAATTTCTTTTTCTTTTCCATGGGATTCCCTAAAAAACTCAAAAAATTGTTAAAGCAAAAGGAAGCTGAGTTTATTCAAAAATAAAGAGAAAGTTAGCAAGAGCTGAGAGAATTTTCCCACATTTTCTCAGTATCCAAACACACCTTTCCGACGATGAAAGTTCATGGAAAACGATAAATTTATTTATTCCTGGTTTTCCCTTTAAAATCAATCAAAGAAAGAAAGAAATGAAAAAAAACACCATTCTCTGATTTTCTTTTCGATTTCAATTGATTCACTGTAAGTTCGTTAGTATCATCGCTCATTATTGTCACCCTCAGTCGTACACAACTCCCTCACCCCTAATTGAAAAACCCTCTCTTCTCCCTCTCTCGGATCGCACCACCGTATTGATCCATCAAACTCCACTATCACAACCATACGCCATCGAACTCCACCATAGTCACTGTTGTATTAAGTTTTTGAATTCTCGATGGAATTGGGTCAAATGACTCTTTGAATTCTCATTAGGCCAAACCTACATAAAGGATCTCAGAAGTTTGTTTAGCAATGAACGATTTATGGCTGAAATGTAGAAAATTAGGGTTAGTAAGTGTTTGCGTTTCAAATTGATGGAGAAGAGAGAGAGAGAGAGAGATGGGGAGAGAGAAATTACTCTAATCAACTTAGAGTAAATGAGACAAAATGAGTTTTACATATATGGACATATTCATGATCTTAGTTTTTTTGTCAGAAGTTAACGTTCAAAATATGGTCAAACAAGGGGCGATGATGTATGCGTATGTTTCAAAAACACGATGATGTAAGAGTAAAATACACTATACCCTAATGATGCGAATGTAATTTTTCCTTTATTTTTGGTGAATTCTCCACCACATTGTAGAGGTGTGTATATATATACAAGGGTGGAGACATAATTTTTCTTCTTCTTAAAGGGGCCAAAACTAATACTATTAAAATAATTTTATTTTACATGTTAGAACAATTTTATTTTAGTAGTATTAGTTTTGGCCCCATGTTAGAATAATCGCTTAAAGTTAACTTAAATTGGAGGTTGATTTTCATTTTAAGGAATACAGCTTATGGACATACACTTCTTAGGGCCTAGATGCAAATTGCAAAGGACCAGTGATTGGGCTTAGGGTCTACTCTACGTCAAATTTGAATTACTTAGACACTAACCGGCACATCTCTACTAATCCCTAAAATTTCCTTTCTTGTTGTGATATTACCACCAAACCCCCCATATTTTTGGTCACTGTTTAATATTTATCATATATTTCAAAATTAATCAAATGAGACCCTTGGTTTTAAGAGTGTTTTCAAAAACCTTTTCTGATCATATTTTTATTCAAATATAAAATGGTGCACACGTGTGACACTTTCTATCAATTCTTATGATTGTTAAAATTGTTAAAAGAGAAAACTCATTTCACTTTTTTCTTTTATTTTTCCCTCGGTAAAAAGAACATTGAAACACCGACTAAAATGCGGACATATTTGATGATGTTACCCCTTTGTTGTTTTCTCTTAGACTTTGTAATTTGTAATACCTTCATCAAACATATTATCAGTAATATTATTATATATTTAATTTATACACGATATTTTTAATTTAGTATATTTATATTTAATATATTATTAATATTAATATCAATTAATTTTTTAATTAATTTGTCAATTAATCGATCAACTGATATATATTATTCGATTAATTATTTTAATATTAATTTAACCAATTAATCAAATTATTTTAATTAAAATAATTCAAAAGGATGAGTTAATTGACTATAGCTTTTTAGCGAATACCTCACTTCATCCTGTTATGGTATTAAAAAAAGTCAACATTCTTGATTTTTTTTCCCTATTTTATGTATGCAGTGCAATGATTTGCTATAGTGTTCCAATCTCTTACAGCCTTTATGAGTAGGGTATTACCAGTCCATTTATGTTGTGTAGGCACGGTGTATGATCATATGATTATAATTAACCAGAAAACATCATCTTATTTGCAAAGGTAATGTAGCAAATGGGTTTGATGCCACTATTGGTTATAAAAGAGTGGGCTCACATGTTTAATGCACTCCATAACTGTAGTGTGTAGACAGAACTTTCACCAACCTGCACTAATGATTTTCAGTCCTTTCACCTTAAAAAGAATGAAGAAAAACTTTCACTTTTCCTCTTTTAGTTTTTACTCCCAGGTTCATGCCACAGACAGGAAAAGACCAAGCTTTTAAGATGATGTTTCAAAGATTTTCAGTCTCACTATCTGCCCATCTAATGTAAAAAAAAACAAAAAAAATTGGAACTGTTTGCAAGATTCGTAGTGATTAAAAGTCTGTATATATCACCAAAGTCTTAATCAGCAAGGTAGTTGAGGTTTGTTTTTCTCCTCAGAAATGTATGGTAGCGTGGGTTCGAAATCTCTCATCACAGTGCTTCATAATTGAGATTTTGTCTTTCGTTAAAATGATTGGATTCAAATCTTTTTGTTATAACGAAGTGAGATAAGTTTTATTCGGTGATAAAAAATGAATCGATATTTTGTGTAAGAATAATAATCTTACAGACTTGATGATTATTATTTAATTTTTTTATAATTATTAATAAATTTTTTTAATTTTATAATGATTATTACGAAACTGAATCTACGATATCACTGCTCTTCATGTTTAGTCACTTGTGTGATGTTTACATGGTCGTTTGAGAAAACATCATCCTCTCTCTCTCCAATCAGTTTCTTCTTTACCCAAAAAAAAAAAAATTGTAATCCAATAAACTCAAAATCCACAGTAGTATGACTGTGTATACACAATAACACAAAGCTAAAAACAGATTGAGCAAGTGACAAGATAATTGGGAGTGGGCACTCCAATTCTTTCCATATATTATGCCACCTTCTTTGAGGCAAGTCTCATAATTAATTCTTGAAGCAGGCGTCTCATTATTTTGTTTTTCAAAAAAGTAAAAAAATGAAAGAATAATATTATTTTAATATTCTGATATCCTTGTACAAACATAGTAAATCTTTCTTCAGTATTGAAAACTAAGAAGTAAGGTGGATTTTAGGGTGATTTTAAAAAAAACAAATTATCTTTGGTGATAAATATAATGGTAATTTTTTTATTTTATTTTTGATGGTAAAAATAAAAACATTGATAAAAAAACAAAAATAATTACCACTAAATGTACGTAGCAGAAATAGAAATTTACCATTACCATAAAAGATAAATTGACCCATCAATAATCTAAAATCTAAATTCATGCAGCTAATATTTTACATAGAAATAAAGTTGGAAGGCAAAAACATATGTTCAAATGATCTTAATCACTTGATCAGCAAACTTTCCTTGGTAATTAAATGTTTATTATGTACAATTTATCAGTTGATCCAACCACACAAAAAAAAAAAAAAAAGAAAAACATGAATTGATGGGATCATCATTACTATTTGATCGACGTAACCTTTGGCCATGATGAATCAACGGTTGCCACATAAAAAAAAAACTATAATTGTGATAAAAAAAATCAAAATTTATGTGTATAACTAATTAATTTATGGGATAATTGTATAGAAAATTCTTGAATTATTAGTGTAGCAATTAAATCTTCAATCCGTCAATTTTGAACTAAAGATCCTCATATTTTTAATTAGTTGTAGTGCAACTTTTTCAAACATTACTTATTAAAAAAATTGTCTTAAAATCTTAAAAATACAATGAATTTGACCATTTATTTTTATACACATACAAATATAAATTTGATATATTGTAATAAAAAATCTACGATTTTTTTTGTACTAAAATTATTTTTCCATTTTTACCATTATAATTTGGAAAACCACAAAAAATAGTATGTGTGGAAAAATCTAAAAAATTATGATTAATTTTTATTATTATTATAAATTGAAAAACACAAAAAATAACACATGCGTGAAAATTCTCAAAAATTGTTATCTGACATTTAAATGATTTATAGAGTTTATTAAAACTTTGTTTTGGTGTATTCAATCATCTCTAGTTGAAAATGTTGATGCTCAAAATATGATCACTAAGAGCGTGGTACTGATGGAGTTCACAAGGGATTTTAATCTAGGAATTGTAGGACATTTTAATTACGAAAATAATTATGTAATTGAAAAATATTATGTGTATTTAGGTTTATTTAAGTTTAGTTACTTTCTTTTTCAATGTAGGATTAGGTTTTAAGATATCTATGTATAATGATCTATCCCGGGTTGGCCACCCCCGAGACGTGTTGTCACGTTTTGAAATCCCAACACGACACATATATGCAACAATATAAAACATCAACTGAAATTATATATATCTATACATTAATTCTCAACCCTCAACAGAAGAGTTACATTATTAAAATCTCAACTGAAATATTATATACAACATATGATGCATGAATATTTACAATATTTTTTTTTTCATTAGTCCGAGGATGTGAACCATGAGACTTACAGATAATCACTCAGTCTGAATATCAGCTCACCAATCTATCTATCCTGCCTGCTACCTGAAATTATTTAACAATGAGGAGTGAGCTTCACAAACTCAGTGAATTAAATTTACTATAAATATTCAATTTTCAGATAGTCTTCCAATATTCATTCATCTATATCTCATATAATTCGATAATAGCGTTCTATTGTCACTACTCATATCATAATCCTCATCCTTTATCAATCTCTTCTTCTCATATATTTAATCATTTTGAGACTATCAATTCTATCTCATAATTACCTCGTTATGAGGTTCACAACATATAATCAATCACTCGGATAATTCTTATCATATAATACTTTCATATTTCTTTCTTATCAGATCTGTCTCTCGGTGAGACTCATTTGTCTATCAGTCATATCACAATCAAAACTGATGCTTTAGCATCTCAATCAATAATAATCAATATTTAAAACAAATGCAATGCATGCATTTAAATTATCAGATAATTTGGGAACGTCTTCCTACATGTCGACATATTTTAGCTTAGACCGGTTGCCTTCCCGGTTATTTTATTTCATGCATATGCATATGAATAATGATATGAAATATGCATATGAACAATAATATAAAAACAGTCATACATTCAAACATTCAATTTAGCTATCCAACTCATTCGCAAAATTATTATTTTATCATATTCATTAAATCATCTCTTCATATATTATATCAAATTATCAATCATAGATTGTCAAGAATTTCATTTATTCCTTCATTATATATTTAATCAACTCACTATTTCAATAATACTACTTCTCATATAATAAATATTTAACATATCAATTATTCCTATTATACCTATAAACCAACTTTCATCTATCATCCAATCATAGGTTAATAATTAATTCAAATATCATCACTTTATATTTCATATTTATCTCGATTACTAAAACTAAATCTAACTCACCACGTAGCACTTAGAGCTACCGTGGATCACCTCCTTGCTTTTCCTGTTCCTTTCAGCAATTTTCTCCTATTGCTGATCGTCAACACATGATCTAATATTTATATTAAAATTTTTAATTTATTCTTCAGTTTTTCTAGAATTCATACCCTTTAAAAATTCCCATATTGAGTTCCGAAAAATTTCGTGTATGCTAAATTTCAAAAATAAAATTCGCTTTATTACATTTTGTTTTTTTAGAGCTTTCCTCGACTATCTTTAAAATTCTTCTGTAAATTTCTTTAAAATTGTACTCTTTCAATATTTCTTTTAGTCCCCAAGTCTTTAAAGAAAGAGAGAAATTTGAATTGAAGAAAGAAAGAAACCAAATAGGATTTAGTAAGAATAATTAAAATAAAGTAAAAAGTGTGTGTGCGCGTCTATATATATATATTAACCACCCCCTCACCGTTTTTCCAAAAGTAAGTGTCAAAATGCATGTAATGCATGCAACACGTGGACCCAGGTGTTGCACACCCTTATTTTTTTTTTCTTTTCTCCCAAACATTTAGAATTTTTTTTCTTCAAAAGAATTATTTTATTCAATAATAAATCTTTCATATATATTATTTTAATTCTATGTCACATTTATCAAATTACTTCTTTACCTTTACTTTAAAAATACGGGCATTACACTATGTAAGAAATGTCCTTATGTTATTTTCACTTAGGTTTGAATTAATAAAAATTAGATTATTGAAATCAAAACAACTCTTTGATTACAATTATTGTTCGTGCCATGTGATTTGGTTCCGATGTTTTTCGAGTTCGTGTGATCTGAATTGCGGTTCTACATGAGATTCGTATGATTTGACAAGATTCATATGATTAGGATCAATGTATCTTTGGTTTATTGTTCTTGTTATTTCTTTCCTATTGTTCTGCATGAGGTACCCTTTTTCTTCTTTGGGAGACTAAATGTTGGAAGGATGCATGTCATGACTACGAAGGCTAAAGCCTTATTGGCATTGCCTAAGGCCTCAATGTGTTGCGACTATGAAGGCTAAGTCCTTTCTCCTAGCTCCTACTTCTCCTAGAAGCTAAGTCTTGAGGTGCCAAAGCTAAAAGACATTGAAATGAGGGTCCATAATTGATCTATAGATGGACCTCTGATGCTCAAGTCAATCATCATTAATAATGATTGATTTGAATTGTTGATTGAAGATTAACTGGAAGGTTGAGATCGTACCAGAGATTTGGTAGTTTTTATCCTTGAACCTCTTAGGGTGGGTTTTAATGTTTTGCTCCTACATGGTGAAATGACCATTTCACCTTTGGAGGCGCCATGTGTCGTCTCGTGATTGGAGGGTGGATTCTTACCCATAAAAAAAGAAAAGAAATAGACATTTAATCGATGAAAATGATAACATTGTAACTAACTAAAAGTTTAACAAACTCTAATGTCAAATTCGCATTATAAAGAATTGAGTGGTAATCTTCCATAATTTAAGGATGGTTAGTGCAATTTCCACTATATTTTTATACATTCATGTTTACAAGCATATCTCTGTAGACCAGAAACTTTGGCCAAAAATCAAACCTCGAATGAGTACTGTGCTTGTTGAAATTTATAGAGACAGAAAGAACAAATCATCCTTGGGATAATACTGTAGTAATATGATGTTTTAGCAATTATGGTACAGAACTGTCCAAATCAGAAATTGTAAAGCTCGAAACCAAAAATGGCTTTTACATGTACAAATTTGCCTGTAAAACTAACATGGGCTAAGACTAGATTATCTCTGCATTAATTAAAAATAGTTTTAAGTTGATGTACTGTGGTTATCATGATAACAATGTAATCCAACTCATCCTCTTAATTTTCTACTTTAGTGAGCTTTACACATAATAAATTTGTTTATTTAAGCTAATCTTTATGTGGGTGGCTTTCACTTGCCATGATTACATCGATTCCCCCCAAAGCAATGCAACCCTTCAGGATTCCTGCAATTTTCAAATAACAAAAACTAAGTAAAAAAGGCCACTCTCACTACCTTTCACCGAAAAGTGCAAGCACAAACAACACCTTCTTGACTTTAGATTGTGCACATTATAAACACTAATAAGTATATTTTCAAAGTCATCACTATCCCTTTAATCTTGCATGAGTTCATGTGACTTTTACCTCACTCCAGCTTTTCTTTTTCCACAGAGAGATATAGAAGAGAGAGAGAGAGAGAGAGAGAGAGAGGTACTTGAATAATAAACCCAGTATTGTTTATTAGCTGACAAGAGATATGGTTTGTTGAAACAGTTAGATTCTTGTAAGAGAGAGAGAGAGAGAGAGAGAGAGAGAGAGAGAGAGACTTGTTTAGTGGGGCTGGTGGTTGCAGAACTTTCACAGGGAATTGAAATCTGAAGTTTCCCAGATTTTTAAGGAGATGACTGTTGTCACTGTTGGTGAATTGAAGCCAAGTATATCAGGAAAGAGATCGTTTCGTCCAAGTTCCAGTATAAGGCATGCAACTGAATGGTAATCTTTCCTTTCTTGTTTTCTGTTTTGACTTTTTTTGCATTCTGGGTTTTAAGCTTATTATAATCTCTATATTACACCCAATTGGTTTTGCTTTATACACTGTAAAGCTAAACAGTTCTTGAATTTTGAATTATTATGCATACCATTTTGATTTCAAACTCAAGCAGCAGTGACAAATTTGATAAGAATGGTGAAAGTGTGATTCTTAATTAAGTAATAATAGTTACCAATTAAGAAGCAGGCTCAAGTCAGTAGAAAGTCAGAAGGAAAACATATTTTTGAGTTTCTGAGAAGTATGCTAACTTCAGTCTTCATTTAGAAAATTCTGCAACTACAAAGTTCTGAACAGCTTTATAATTTAGCGGTCTGCATTTATTGGATTTATCATTCTCTGCAATTTTCTTTTTCTTATTATGAATTATCTAAACCAGAGGCTGGTGGATAACCTAAAAGAAGCAAAGATCCCTTTTCTCTACAAATAATTTAGTAGGCTGCCCTTAAACTTCTTAACTTCAGGCCAATTTTGGTAGGTTCCCTGACAAATTTCATAGGCTCAGATTTCCTATTAGCCTCAGTAATGGCCCCTCTAAATTTAATATAAGAAAACAACAATACTTCGTGATTCACATTTAAAACAGTGAGCATAGAGTATGACAGATAAAAACCTGTTAGCTGTGATCTTGACTTTGTGGATGTTCCCACCCAAATGACAGCGGCACGAGGCTGAACTGATAGATTCTTATCCTGCATTACAAAACACCATAAACTGATTAATGTTTTTATCAATAATTTTGAGTGTTTTACTATTTAGAGGCCCTCAAATTTGTACGGAAGAATACATCAATTAATTGAGTGTGAAAACCTTCTGGCTTTACATAGAAATATGTAGTTACTTATTAAATCTGAGGGACCCATATGCTCCCATCAGATCTATGATGGGTCAGTAAGGTGATTGAATTATTTTCATTCCCAAAGAGCAATCCATTTAGCAATCTTCCCTTAATTTCTCTCCTTTTTCTCCTTTTTTTAACCTTCAGCAAATATAGCCTTCTTACCTGCCGTCCATCTTGGGAAATCTACACACAGTGTAATTATTGAGTAGTCAGTTTTCCCATCTGGGCCCTGCATATTAAACCATAGAATCAAGATGGATCTCAGTGTCTATAGATTAGAGGTTTTCAATGCATACAAAAAGAGACTTGCTAGAGTCTTGATAGAGAGAGTTGAGAAATCACGGGTTCAAGCATGGGAATGCAGGCCAGTGATAGAAGATCCTACGTGATTTCTAATAAATTTTTGGCACTGACAAACATGTATGAGTGCATTCATTTCCTTTTTCCTTCTTTGCGGTTCTCCTGTCTTCATTTGATACCACTTCAACCAGTTAACTGTTTTGCAGGCCAATTTCTGACGTTTCTAGTGATCTTACACTTGAAGTAGGAGCTTCAAGTTTTGCACTTCACAAGGTAAGTACTACATTCACAGGTCCCAATTAACATGACAGTTGTTCAGAGAATACTTTGTCCTTCAGTACTCAAAAAATTAAAAAGATCTTTGTCCTTGTACTGCCTGTCTTATACAATGTTTTCAAAATTCAAACATGGATTAATTATACTTGTGTAGTGGACTACGAGTAGATAAGATTTCATGACAGCTTTTGTTCAGTTCCATCATTATTGTTCTGAAACTGATTAAGAAAATAAATCAGAGAATTTTCATAAATTGATAGCAGCATTGTATACAGAACTTGCAACTTTTAGCTTTGATATGTTCTAATGTGAAAATCAACAAATGGAAAGACGAAACTAAAAGAATTTTAGTATAAGGAAGAAAGGAAAGATAACTTCACTCATCTGATAGCAACTCTTTTGCAGTTCCCTCTACTTTCTCGTAGTGGAAGAATTCGGAAACTGTTGCTGGAAGCAAAAGATTCAAAAACTTCACGCATAAATCTCCCAACTATTCCTGGTGGACCTGAGGCATTTGAGCTTGCTGCAAAGTTCTGCTATGGAGTAAATGTTGAGATTACCCAATCAAATGTTGCTATGCTAAGATGTGTAGCACATTTCCTGGAAATGACAGAGGAGATTGCAGACAAAAACCTGGAAACTCGAACTGAAGCCTACCTGAAGGAGATGGTATTCTCCAATATATCAAGTTCAATCGCTGTTCTTCACCGCTGTGAAAGCCTTTTGCCCATATCTGAAGAGATCAACCTGGTTAGCAGGCTTATCAATGCCATTGCAAGTAATGCATGTAAAGAGCAACTCACATCTGGCTTACTAAAACTTGACCACAACTTCCCAGCAAAACCTATTGCAAACATGGAACCAGAAACACCCTTGGATTGGTGGGGAAAGTCTCTCACAATACTTAATCTTGATTTCTTCCAGCGAGTTCTATCTGAAGTGAAATCGAAGGGTCTAAAACAGGACATGATCAGCAAAATTTTGATAAACTATGCGCATAATTCTCTTCAAGGTCTTGCTGTCAGGGATCCCCAATTAGTCAAAGGAAGTCTCTTGGACTTGGAATTGCAGAAGAAACAAAGGGTCATCGTTGAAACCATAGTTGGCTTACTACCAACCCAATCAAGGAAAAGTCCAGTCCCAATGGCTTTTCTTTCAAGTTTGTTGAAGACTGCAATTGTTGCATCAGCGTCTACTTCTTGCAGATCCGATTTGGAGAGGCGAATTGGTCTTCAACTTGATCAGGCGATTCTCGAAGACATCCTAATTCCTGCGAATTCACATGGAAATCACAGCGCGTTGTATGATACAGATTCAATCTTGAGGATCTTCTCCATATTTTTGAACTTGGATGAGGATGATGATGAGGATAATCACTTGAGGGACCAAAGTGAAATGGTGTATGATTTTGACAGCCCTGGATCTCCCAAACAAAGTTCAATTCTCAAGGTATCAAAGTTATTGGACAATTTTCTTGCAGAAGTTGCACTAGACTCAAACCTGATGCCATCAAAATTCATAGCTCTAGCAGAACTCCTTCCGGACCATGCTCGTATAGTTAGTGATGGACTGTACAGAGCTGCAGATATTTTCCTCAAAGTAATCTAATCTCCCTCTCTTCTAATTCATGAAAGCACTAAGCAGTTCAACCGTATACTATGTCTACTTTTAGGTCTCATATTACAAGGCTTTGTCCTGCTTCTATTTACAGGTTCACCCAAATATCAAGGATTCTGAGCGCTACCGGCTCTGCAAAACCATTGATTGTCAGAAACTATCTCAAGAAGCCTGCAGTCACGCTGCACAGAATGAAAGATTACCTGTGCAGATGGCAGTCCAGGTGTTATACTTTGAGCAAATCAGGCTTCGGAATGCAATGAGTGGAGGCCACAATCAGTTCTTCTTTGGTGCCATAAATGGTCAATTTCCTCAACGTTCAAGCAGTGGTGCAGGAAGTGGAGCCATCTCCCCAAGAGATAATTATGCATCAGTGAGAAGAGAGAACCGGGAGCTGAAGCTAGAAGTTGCGAGAATGAGAATGAGGCTAACAGACCTAGAAAAGGACCATGTCTCTATGAAACAAGAGCTTGTAAGGTCCCATCCTGCCAATAAGTTATTCAAATCATTTACCAAAAAACTTAGCAAGCTCAATGCACTATTTCGGATCAATAGTACTAAGACCATAAGGGGTAAGGCTAATTCAGAAAGTCGATTCTTGTTTCAAAAGAGAAGGCGTCATTCGGTCTCGTGATCATGTACAAGTGTGAATAAGTAAAGAGTGTATAGTAATATATCTAGTGTGACTGTGTCTAATGTCAGGTTGATAGGTCTTGAGTGTTGATTCTGGGTTGTTGTGTTAAGTGAGATCCGTGTCTTGACATTTTGAAGGAGTCTTAGAGTAGACACTCAAGCAAAAACATGTATTTTAATTGCATCTCAGAATGTGTGAGAGTTTTTAGAGTATTGAAATAGTATTAAACCATCTTATTTTTCACTTGTCTGCTTCTTGATATCATCTATATTTCCTAGGTGATCTTAATGTATAACAATGCAAAGAACCTCACTGTGAACATCCCAGAAAAATATTCTCTGGAAGCATGTCCTCTTTACAGTTTTGTTTTGGCAAAGATATTATAATCCAAAGCACCCCCTGGATGTGTGATAGCCTAGTGAAGAACCTTGCTGGTGGGTTTTTCATTTTATTCTGAAATGAAATCCAAAGCAATTCATAAGAGAATTTTTTTCACATGAATTCTTCTTGGTGAATCAGAGAAAGCAGTTAATCTGAAATGAAATCCAAAGCAAGTCCAATGCAATCTTAAGTTGTTATTCAACAAATAATTGAAGTTCATAAAGTATATGACTACAAATTTCTATTGCATCCTCAGACATGCAATCTGCTTAGTAGATAAGAGAAAGCACTTGACTCTAATTTTCAGTAAAAAATAAAATCTACCCATTTGATCAGAACCAGTTTATAACAGATGCACCACAGGTACACCAGAGTAGAGAGCTGATTATAGGTTTATCAATAGCAAATCTAAGTCATCTAAACAATCAAATGAGAATACTCAACCAGGGATTATCATCTGATAGAAGCCATTCTTACACAAGACTAAACTTCTCTTCATTAGCTAAGCTACCTTCTCTCAGACATTTTTACATATAGTTAAATACATCAATCATGGATCTGGTTGGAAACCATCATAAATACCAGTGGCAACTGGGTAACAATTAATCCTATTAAACTTACATAAATAATATAATATACTATCAAAAACCTTCTAGTGTAGGATGTAGTGCCTCCTGGTTCACATATTTCCTACTAACATTATCCTAAGAATCTGTGGACAAGCCAAAATCTGCGTAGCACATCTTGACAAAGACCAAAAATTTATTGTCGTTTCAGCGTAGTACAGACAAATTTTTGTCAAATCAAATATTTAAACACACCAAAATTTTATTAGGAGTTCATAATTCTTTTTTGAGTGAGAGATAACTAAATATTAGCTATAATATAAAAAAACTCCAGTAAAAGCCAAGGGACTCCGTGGCCCAATGGATAAGGCGCTGGTCTACGGAACCAGAGATTCTGGGTTCGATCCCCAGCGGAGTCGTTTTGTTTTTTGTCCTACTAATTTTATTAATTTTTTTGGCACTATCGATGGTACAAGAAACGGTGCGTTTAGCCTTTTTGTAATTTCTTTGAAGTTTGCCTTCAAAATAACCGTCTCCCTCTTTAAGGGAAAATGAATTTCCACCTCTCTCTCCTCTGTGTTGTGTAGAACCTGACGGTGCGTATCGGCAAAGATGCCGGTATCTTTTTCTCGGATCCGGAACGCCTTGCCCTTTTCAAGGATTTTCAGGTAACAATTATGTGAACACTTTGCTCTCTTAATTTTTTTTTTTTGCATATTTTTCTTTACTCTTTAGTTAATTTTCCATTTCATTGTTTTATCTTTGATTTATTATAAAATACAGTCCGGTGTTGATCTGGTTTCTTTTTATTTATAGAGATTTACGTATTTAGATTTTTGGGCATGACAGTAACTCATCAAAGTCACCGATTTTTGAGGATTTTGCGCTTACAATGGTCTCTGCTGCTAGGTCATGCGTCAAATCTTATTTATTTATCAATTGAAAAAGATTAGTGAGTTTTCTCCTAAAATAAGGTTGCAAATGTATATTTGTAAGTGGTAATGATCGAGCAGCAATCAACTTTTAGGATTGTATTAGTTTCCTTAACTAGGGCAAATTAATTTATCAATAGAAAAAACTTATAAAGGGTATGTTTGTTGTTCCATGGAATGTTGCATTGTATCTTTGCAGTATTTGACTGAAAGTTCAAATTTTAGCTTAAGCATTTATGTGGATTGGGTATTTTCCTAAGAAAATTGAAGTCATCATCACATCTAATTGTTACATGAGATCATTATTAGGTTTGATGCCTTTTTTTAATTGACTAGAAAATTATGTATTTCATGACTGGCATTTTTATCTTGGGATCTTCAACTGGGGACCTATGTTATCGGGTATGGGTGTCGAACACATGTCAGGTACGTGTCCGAAGGTCGGACTCGTCTATTTTTTACAAATGTTTGCAAATTTTTTTTTTTTAATTTGGAGTGTTCAAATGCCATACCCTTATCCAAGCGTGGAGAGTATGCAGTGTTAAAGTGAAGAGTCTATGTAACATAGTTGAGGGGACATGATAGATCTTGATTTCAGGAGTGTTCTGCTGTTGTTAGGTTATCAGTTTTTTTTTCTTCATTTTATGTCGCTATTCAAACTACTTTGTGTTTCTGATCTCACAGGCAGCTGGAGCAAGAGATGGAAACTGTGGTTAAGGTGTTGCAACCTGGACCATTGGGAATCGTAGAACACAAGTTCTCTGCTGAGGAGATTCGTGAGGCAAATGCTACTGTTCGTAGAGCGGTAGAGAATTGGAGAAGGAATGCAATACTTGAGCAGAGAAATGGTATCTTAAAAGATTACATTCATAAGTGAAGGAGTATGTTATTGATGGATGATTGGATGATCAAGGTTTTGTACACTCTCCTCGGTGCTTCTTTGATCTAAGATGTTTCTGTTAAATGTGTAAGAAAAGCGCCTTTGATGGTCTTGCGCCACACCCTTCTTCTCAGGTGACACATTTAGTCTGTATTTTGGTGGTGTTCTTTCTTCTGTTACACTGATATACTCTTTTGAAAGTTGATTAATATGCATAGATTGTTTAACATTGAAATGTTGGAATGTAGGATTTTGTTCTTGTTTTTTATTATAATGATGGAATTTAATTAAAGTTCTTCAGCCTTTTAAATAATGCTTTTCCTTTCCTAAATGCGAAACAGAGCAAAAAATCCAGAGCATAGCCACTTTGATTTTCAAGAATAAATATGCACAATTAAGTTATTCTTTACCTAAAACTATTTTCACAAAATCCTACATTTATTTTATTCTTGAAATCTCTAGGAAGAACTGATCAAGATCTGCAAGAGAACGTTTAATTTCAGTGTCACAGGATTCTTCGAGTTGATGCAAAACATATTTGTGCAATAGTGCATTAGCTGTTGTTATCTTCTCTTGGACCACAAATCTTCTCTATTTCATTTTCCTTTTCTTTTTGTATTTATGCATGAGCACAGCATCCATTGGGTTTGACATTCAAAACGTGTCTCACAGTTTATGGACTTCCTTCAACTAATTGGAAAAATTATTGTCTAGACGGGGAAATATTTTTGCTTCATGAGAGATACATAATATAAGAGTCCATCTCACTTTTGAATAAAAATAAAAAATATATATTTTTTTCTCTTTCTTCTCATACTATTTAATGGTGAGATGAACTCTTGTGTCATGTATCTCTCGTAAACTTGTGTTAAGCAATTTTTTTTCTTAGACCGGTGTCATGAGAGATATATGAACGAAAAACATCTCTTACAATTCGATGGCATGAGAAAAAAGAAAAAAAAATTGTTATCGAATAGAGAGATGCCTTTGATCTATGCACCAACACTGGTATAGACTAATTTTTGCCCAACTAGTGAGGTTATGCACCATTTTTAAAGTTATTTTTCGATTTTCTTTTTTGAAAGGATAACATCCTCATCATAGCCTTGCGACATCTTCCCACTTGAACTAGAAACAAGCGTTAATTATACCGAATCACCGATAAAACTTGTCTTAACCCACCACAATAAGAAAACTCAAACCCAAACATTTATTGTGAAGAAAGCGAACCTCAATCATCACACTAAACTTTTGGTTATGATTACACAGTAATTATTTAATATGGATTTAAGATCTGTTTTTTTTTTACCTCTGTGAACAGAATTTGACTCGCGGTTACTGCTCCACTTCAGTAGTAGAAAACTGTTTGTAAATTCACTCGGGGTTACTGCTCCAATTCAAGAGGCTCTGCTTCCACTTTCACAGAAGGCAAGGCATGGTTTCCTCTCTTCGGAAGCTATATTATTATTTGCTTACAAACTCTGCCGGCACCTTTCTAGCACACTACCGTTCTTTCTAAAAGTAAAATGCAGAGAGAAAATTAATCTAGAGATAAAAGACTCCTATTTTGAAAACCTATACTATACTTACCTCCTTTAACCGAATTGACAAAATCAGTTAAATGATAAGGAAAGAAAAAAAAAACTAAACTATCCCTATTAAAAGGGCTTTCAAATTTCTAATACGGCCACCCTTTATATTCTTTATAACATCTAATGGCAAGTTAATGTAAAAAAGACAAGCATAACCAAAATTGAAACTACCAATAAAACAGAAGGTAAATATAGGGTTTCAAAACATGGATTCTTATATGTAGTTTTCGCTATCCTTGAAATTTTCCCTACTTGGATATTTCAGCCAACTTACCAAATAAACTATCGCAGAGTAAAGGATGAAAAAAAAAATAAAACTATACTTGCAAAGTATAAAATACAAACAAACTCACTCCCCACCCCCCAAAAAATAAAAATAAATAAAAAGGTGTCGAGCCCCAGCTAACCTAATGGCTTTAGACAACTTGGAAGTCCTCCATAGCTTTCTCTATGAGCTACTGTAAGTAAAATTCATATACTCAAATCAATGACTCAAAATCAACATTCTTTAAAAGTATCATTGAGCAGTGCAGCTTTACAATGAAAAGAAAGTGAGAAGACATTGAACAAACAATAATCTAGTAATGAGTGAAAACACAGGAGTAGTTTCTAATATTTAACTTAAAACTCAAAACGTGATTGTTCTCTCAAGACAACACAAAAAAGATAAACTTGCTTGCGAAAGGTAACTACTCTCCACAGATGATGTAACAATACCTATTTGATCAAAATTGGGACCAGGGAGTTGTAGTGCTCACCAAGCCCAAACGCATGCATATGGTATGATAACATAATACTTGAGTTAGACCCATCATCAGATTTGTACTCCTTCCCCATCTCAACATCCGGGAAGGATCCTGAAAATATCATGATATGTTTTCTTAGGCAGTGAGTCAGAGCCCCAAGTTCTAACTGTCCACCCCAAGCTGCTGTTGATTCAACTGCCTTACAGTATTTCTCAAATCTATCCGCTAGTGAATTATCAGATTCACCTTCATTAATATTCTCTGACACGAAAAAGGGGAGGAAATCAGATGCATGCTTCCTCATATAAGCAGCCACCATTTCCCTGAGCTCTTGGTAAGTATAAGGAGAACCACCAGAAAGATGGGCCAACTGATCTTCAACAGCTCGGTACATGCAGTGCCCATCTGGCTTTATTTCATTAACAGTCAAACCAAGAGGCTCCAGCTTTCTCTCCAACTTCTCATTTTCGATCATTCGATCACTCAAAATGTTGCTCTGCTCTTCTTGAATTCTTTGCTCTCTTTCTGCTTCTTGCTGAGCCTTTTTCCCTCGTCTCTTTGCATTTTTGCTGGGCTTTGAATGGTCAGGTTGACTGGTAACAGAAACTCCAGCTATAGCCTTCACCAAACTGTCAAGATTGCCTTTCTCATTTCCATTACTGTTGCTGTAGCCTAATGAAGCAAGTTCCTCAACATGTTTTTCTTTAAGCTTTGCAGAAAGCTGAGAGATCTCTTCCTCTACCTGCTTCTTCTTAGCTTTCTGTTCAGCCTTGCTACCCTTGGCTGCGGCCTTTTTTAGTTCAGTTTCCTTGTTTTGCAGCTGTGATATCTCTTTCCTGCGCATACATCAAAGTCCTTGTTCGATAGCATGAATGTCTAAGGAAAAGTTGAACATACCCAAGAAGTTAAAAAACACAAACTTCCATAAAGAATTTATCATTATTAACAAAAAATTAAAGAACATATTCTCATATGCAAATGAGTACAAAGCAGTTAACAAGTCATAGATATAGAACACAAGAAAATTAATGCAAGCTGTGCACGAATAGAGCACTCAAACATCCCACCAAATTAAATCAAAACATGGTAAAATATAGAATTGACTTGCATTTATTTTCTAAAATATAAAGCTCTTAGGATTTTGGCGGTTGGCATAACCTTTCTTTTGACCTAAACAATTATGCAAACACCAAAGTATTAAATTTCCAACTCTGTGTTAGATTTCTATCTAAGATTAATGAACCAATTTAATTGCAGTGGAACAGGCAGGAAGCCTATCTTTGTTTCAAACAACACAACAATTCAAAGCCATCAAGATAGAAGAACCAATAAGAAAATTAAAGACAAACACATTACCTGTGCCTGGAAAGCATTTCATCACGAGTTTCCTGCTTCTTCTCAGATGCATTGGCCATAATTGCTTTAGATGGATTTTCCTCTACTTCCCGAGTGTCCGCCATTTGAGCAACACTAAATTCAAGGTAGATAACAATGCAGAGCACGTGGTCAAGACCTTCAAAAAATAAACTTGGAGATATCATGCCCACTAAGAAGGAAAAAAGAATAAGGGTTGGGGAAGGGGAACATGGGGGTGGGAAGACAAGAAAAAGAAAGTTGCAAAGGTCAGAAATAGGACATCAAAAAGCTAAATGAGGAAGTCAAAGTAATAGTGAGCTATGTATACGCAAGTAATATAAACTATGCGTATGTAAGTTGCAGAAACACTTCTAAACGAGTGAAATATACCACATCTTCAGTTTCAACTATCCAGTATGCAGACAATTAAAAACTATTCCTGCAAAGGGTGCAGATTGGAATGGAATTAGGGAATGTTTCATCCACATGCCACCTAATAAGAATTCCATATCAGACATAATTTAAATTTTAAGACACTTTGCATGTGATAAACTCATTTGATAAATATGGTTACTAAATGGGGTTGAAGATAAAATGTCACCCTCAATACTTGTCAAGACCATAAACCTATCAAGTTATTAAACATCAGGCGCAAAAATTCATTCTAAAAATAATATGAACCAGAAACAATGACACATACAACATAACGTTTATTTTTTTTGGATAAGTCACATGCAACATAAAGTTAGAAACTTACATATTCTATCTCAAAAACACGACAAGTAAAGGAAACCATAAAAATGAACATTTTTTTAATAAATCTAACTTAAACTTGATTTACACTAGAATTGGCAAACTTGTGAGCTTAAGCCAGCTCAAAATCAAACAAGAAAAGTGGTTAACACTTCCCTTCAAGGTTGCTCCTATCCTATGTTATCATAAGCTGCACCAAACTATATAGAACCGAAGAAACGAAAATGCGGAACTAATTGTAACATTACTCTTAACAGATTCTAATAACGAAAAAGATTAACAAAACTTCCCACACTCTCTCATCCAAACAAATAATCAATATATGGATATATAACCATATCAATTGCCTGAAAATGACATTCCACTTGCCACACTCTGTCTTACCCAATTAATTAATTTCCATAATTTTTTTTTAAAATATATATATTCAAACTGCACAGTACATTTACATTACACCAAATAAATATAAAAATAACAAAAATGACATTCCTCTTGATTTAATGAAAGTAAGAAAATTATGTTTGCATGTTGGCATAACAATTATAGTATTTACAATGAATGCCTCATGAATCGTAATATAGGCTTTCCTTATACTAGAGTACATATAAACCTCATAATCAACATCACCAACCACTAAGAGAGATAAAAGAGAGAGCACATCACCAAAAAAATTGAAAAAAAAGTCATACTGAAATTGAACACTAAACTATACTGATACAAATACAAAAATAGACATGATATGCAATGGGCAAAGCCAAGAATTTTCTTGAGGTATCCAACGGTCATTTGATCAAGAATTTTTTTCTTTAGTTTCTCAATAATTACTATAAGTCCACAAAGTACATAAATTTTTTCCAAATGGGGTATTGGCTCAATTCTAGGAATCTTAGAAGGACGAGCCTCACAAGTTGAAGCCGGAATAGATGATGGGGATGGTACTGGAATACACAATGGCATGCAATTTAAATCACCAAAACTTAAAGTTTTTAAAGTTAAAGCAACTCCCAAACAAGGCCAATGTAGATGGTGGCAAAATGGATGATGGAGTCTCTATATTACTCTTCAAATTCTCCACAATTTTCTTCTTGAAAAATGAATCAATAATTTTTGACTTCATGATTTAACCTATATATTACAAATAAAAAAAACATTTAATTAGCTCATGATAATGGAACTTATAATTATTTTTTGCATAATTTATAGTATAAATTTCCAAGATTGGCCAGGAGTTTTCATATCAAAAGGATCTATACACCTTACACAACCCAAACTAATGTAACAAAGGGTTATATGAACCACTCACAAAAGAAAAAGGGGGGAGGGAGAGACCTAGATTTAGTATAAATAATCCATCATAAACTACAAAGTAAATATCATAAGGGGAGGTAAAAAGTTTAAAATTTACAACAGTCTTGCTACGCACCAAGCACCACAAGACTGAGCAAGTGCTTGGCAAATAGCAAGAAATTAATTTTTAATTATTTAACTAGTTTTTTCTTTTTTATTACAAAGGACCTAACATTACCTATATGCCAGAATCATACCAAAAGAAAATAACTACAATAGTACAATGTACAAACTACAAAGGAACCAACAAATCATTTTGCACTCATATCAGGAATAGCACTGATTTTAAACAATTACTTCTCAATCAATGCCATCTTACCAAGTACTAATCAAGTGTCCACACTCCCTTAATTAAAATGAAAAATTAGTAGATTACCTCAATGGAGTGTTCAATGCCCTATGCAAACTTTGGCAACCACTGAACCACAAGTGACAAGTCTGCTAAGTGCTAACCTCTGACCTCTCCAACAAGTTTATCTCCTAGTCCGAACACAATTACAATTTACAAACCCCATAAACAAAGGACATGCTGGTTAAAAAGAAAAATGTATATAACTCATGAGCAGCCACTGAATTCTTATATATTTGTTAGATTTGCTATTGTGGATTTTATAGCTTTCATCACTATTGTATTCTTCTTCTTCAACAATAAATGCTTGAGTTGAGTCTTTTTCCTTTTTGCTTATAATTTTGGGTAATTAAACAGTTGCAGGGATAAATGATTCTCCCTCTGTCCCACATTGTTTGTCCATTTTTTTTAAAAATTTATTTTTGATGTAATTTTGAACTTTATTTTTCTTAAACATTTTCTTGAATTAAAATTGTGAAAAAAATACTTTTTACAAACTAATATACTCTACAAAAGTAAATTTGAAAAAATTTAGATAAATTATTACTTTAAAACTAACTATGAATAGTGCAACATGAAAAAGGGACAGAGGGAGTAGTAATTATGGTTGCTCCTTCTTTTTGGTATTTAAAAAATTTAGCAATTATAAGATCCCTTTGTTATAGCAGTGAGAGAAAGAAAAAGAGAAAGAAAGAAACCTGAGGAAAGGTCGACAAAATTAAAGGGAATCCGAATTTCCGAAGAAGAGCTTAAAATCTAACAAAATGAAGAACAAATTCTCTGCTTCTCTGAGCTTCCTTATAATTTTCTCTAACAAACCCAAAAAATAAAAGCTTTAAGGCCTCTCAAAAATAGCAAAGGGAGCAATTGAGAAAGGAAGAGAGAAGACATCGCTGATATAAGTCAAAAGAGCAAGCCGATGAATGCTCGTGGAATAGAAATAGTTCGTTGCATCGATGAAGAATAGGTGGTTTCATCACGTGAGATGTTTATGTGTAGACTGAGATTGGGACTGGAAGTAATTGGTTTTTTTTTTATAAAAAAATAAAAAAATAAATCCGGACTTCAGTTCAGATTATAGCTCCGCCCCTAAATTATGCATATACATATCTTGATTACTCAAATTTTCTCACCAACCAAGAAGGGGATTGAAAGGACTCACAAATGTATCTGAAATCGTTGAGAGAGAGAAAGAGCAAACCTCAAGAGTAGAGAATCCAGTTTGAGGATAGGGTTTACGCGTAGAATCGAGGAATCTCGAACGATATGCTCTACGATTATGCTGTCACTTTTCTTTTTTTGGTTATCATCAAACTATTACCAGATATCGGAAAAAAACAGTAAAGAGAAAATTGGATACGTATCTTGGACCGAAGTGGCCCATAACTTTTAATGTATATTAACCTAACACGTAGCTTCTTATTCTGTGAATCACTTTTTATAAAATTATGATCACTTTATTGATTTTAGTGATAAGAGAATTTACAATTTGGATTAAATTTTTTTCTTTAATATAATTTTAATTATATTTATAAGGATACAAACATTATTTTTATTATTATTACTTCATAATATTTAAAATAAATATTTTTATTATACAAGTACTAAGATTAATTTGATGAAAAAAAATCATCTACACATTTAACATAATCAATTTATATTGATATACTATTTTTTATTATTTTATAATTTTAATATTTAAAAACACTTTTAAAATTTATTAACTAACCACATTAGTTTTTACATCTTTAGTTTGACAGCACTTTTACGCAACATTTACCGATTGTTAAACAACTTTCAACGCTATAAGACATCTACAAATGTTTTCAAAACATTTTTTAGTCCCTAAACAAAAAGCTAGGCCACATGGCCATTCCTCTTCAAAATCAACTCACATTTACATGTAATATTATTACTTTAACATCTAGTTGCATATAAGATAAGTTTTAGAATTAAGGATGATCAAGAGTCTAGTCAGACAATGCTCCACTCATCCTATTAGTGGCTTGAAACTTGAGTCATCTGATAGTAATATGCCTTACATGTTAATAGTTTTTGATATCTATACATATTATTTGAAATTAATCTTATTTATTTATGGGTAATTTATTTATAACATCCATAACATTTATTGTGTTATTTACAAATCATATTGTCCGTGTTTACATGATAAAACCCACATAATAAAAGCAATGAAAAATAAAAACCATGATGATATCATACTAATGATATGTATTTTTTTAAACTTTATTATTAAATGTTCATAATCATAAGATCACTAAGAAAGACATTAATGAATTAAGATAGATTTGTACATACTATGTTTCTTTAAGGAGTTGAATGTGATTATCTCATAATCACTAGTGTATGAGACACTAAAACAACTTATGTAGATACTTGATAGAGAACGGATACACCGAACTAACTCGACTTAAGCAATTTCTAATAGACATTTTATTGGTTGTCAATAAGAGTTTTTATGTTGCAGTTGTGCAAATGATCCTTAGATTTGAGGCACCATGAATGTCTTGTGTATAGGTTATCATGCTTTAATGTTACTTAAATGTGGTTCTAATCATGGCCCAAGTAAATGCAGTAATTAAGTATGACCACTTATGTATGGAAGTATATGCGTGTACAACAAAAGATTCATCACTCTCCGTAAAATAGAGAAGATGCTCTATGTGATCTAATTAAGTCATATCTTGAAAATTTCTTGATCAAGGGGGTGTGAAAATTAGAAATGAGTTTCTAATTTCACCATTTAAGTTATGGACTTGAGATCGAGATATATGTGAATAATTACTTTAAGTTTGACGATAATTACATACCTTAGGTTTAATAAGGGGCACTGCGTGATGAAATGATTGAATTGTACGATATTAGACAACGAAAAAGTTCACATTAAATTCATATTGCCGAGGTAGTCATGACATATTGCTAGGTGTCAATAATGACTTCTAGAAGCCCTTGAAAATTAATTATAATTAATTCTTAATTAAAAGGAGAATTAAAATGAGTTTTAATTAAAATTAAAATTAAAAAAAGTTTTAATTAATTGGATGTTGTCCAATTTTTACCAATGCGATATTGAATCTAAGATGTCACATACAATAGCGCAATTACAAGAATAAGAAAAACTAAAGAACCAATAAAGAGACTTCTAGGAATTAAATTAAATCATGGGTTTAATTGCAATTCTAAATATCCTATAGCTTTTGGGAGAAAAGCTCTATACAAAGGGCTTCTATTTGATAGAAAACCTATTTTTGAATTTTTGAATTTTAAGATCGGATCTTAATCTCTCTTTCAAAAGGTAAAAAGCTGGAAAAAAAAAAACAAAAAAGCTAGTACTTCATATTCTCGGTAAGCCCTAATTCCTCTTTTTGTAGTGTTTGACATCAAGAAGAAGGAGATACTTGTTTTAGATTGTTCGTGTGGATATAATTAGAGGCCGAACACTTGAAAGACTCATGAACTCGTCTCCAAAGGTTCAACTGAAATTTCTATCGATCAAAAGTATAAATATCTAACCTTGTATGGAGATTAATCTTCTCGTACGAATAGATTCATAAATAATTTTCTTGAGATTGAGTTTTTGAGTATGAAAATTTTAAATTTTCATTGCGTTTTTTATATCAATAGACTAACATCTACAACTGCTCAAGTCAACTCGTATTTCACAATATACGAGTTCAAGCTCAACTCCAAGTTTGTTTGGATTATCAAGATAACCACGAGTAGTAGTCATTTTGGCTTGTAAGGTTTATCGGTTAGCTTAATTATTTATTTTTATATTTTTATTTTATATATGAAATTATTAAATTATGTATGGGAGTAATTTGTATATGTATAAATGTATCATTTTGTGAAACAATTTTTTTTATCAAAATTTAATTTTCTTAGTTTCTGCAAAGCTTGATTCATCTACTAATTAAGAAAACATGTATTAGGTGATCATTACTTCAATTTTAGGGGTTTTATCTGATTACGCCATTACATTAAATTGATGATACTGAAAACATGAGGATTGGGAAAGGAGATAACTACTTATAACTAGCCCGAAAATGTAAATGCAATAAAACTAAAAACCAATTTTAGTTGACCATAATGGCATATCACAGGATCATTACACAGTTGATGGGTTTTTGACTTCATTGCAATACCTCTTTCTCCCTCTCCATCAAGTTGACATTCTTTCTCATCTAATCTTAAGGCTTCTTTTGTTCCAGCTCTAGATTCTCTGCTGAGAGGATATCAACGAATGCAGAATAAGAATATTGTTTACATAAATATAGCGTAAACTTTAATTATGTGCACAACTTAATGTGCTAAAAGAAAACATATAGGATCATGTATGATCAAACAATCAGATTTTACCAAAAAAATGTAAAAGAAAATATCAACTTAGTGATAGAAATGGAAGGGCCAAGTAGGCATTTTTTGTTTTTTGATTTTTTTTTTCTTCTTTGTTGTCTGTTCTTCAGTTGGCCCTTGCCATCTCTTCAAGGGCAATATATAATCTAACAATTTTTCTGGGACTAAGTTGCAGAATATTCTACGAGGAGAGATCATAATATCGTGGTGCTTGAATTTTATATAAACCATGAATTTGCTGAGGGGACCAATATCAGGTAATCGATGACTTGCCAAACTTTAACGAGGAACTACATCACCTGCAGCCGGGAACCGAAAGTGTGTTTATATTCTGCTAATTGATAATTAATACAAGGCTTTTATGCCAACACTGCTCATCTCAACTGTACGGACAATCTGGGTGATTTGAATTAACAAAATGTGAGATACTAGCTAGACCACTGCAACTTGTTTAAAGCACAAAAGAGTCAGAGTCGCACAAATCATAGAGGGCATTTTTCTTATCCAAACAAATATCTGAAGAGAACTTCCTCCTTTATATCCGTTTTCATTGTTTTTTTTGTATTAAACAATGCAATCCACCACCATCACCACCCCTTATAAATAAGAGGTAATATAATATCAAAGTCCACCATAGCTAAAGCCTCACTACAACTTAATAGCTTCCTAAAACTCACCTTGCTCATCACTTGCGTAACAAATTTTTTTTTTCTTCCGTAACCACTTAGCTGCATTACAAGTGATATCCTTTGGTTCTACTTATTGCATTTGTGCAATTTCTTTGCTATATTGTCAGACAAAAGGCTTTGCTGAAATTATGGACAGATTAAGAGATTTGGCATCAAAGAAGGCTGCTGTGATTTTCACAAAGAGCTCATGCTGCATGTGCCATAGTATCAAGACACTTTTTTATGAGCTTGGTGCAAGCCCTGCAATTCACGAGCTCGACCACGATGCCAATGGAAGGGAAATGGAGTGGGCTTTGAGGGGGCTTGGATGCAACCCCACAGTCCCAGCTGTGTTCATAGGTGGGAAATTTGTAGGCTCAGCGAAAGATGTCATATCTCTACATGTCGATGGATCTCTCAAACAAATGCTTATGGATGCAAAGGCCATCTGGTTTTAGCAGACTTAACCAATTTTACTACATATCAATCAACCTTCAATATACTATATGCTAGTAAATGTAGTAGTAATATAAAATAGCTCTAATACCCTTGTTGAAAACAGTGTTGTATTAAGGGCTTTGCTTTTTTGTTTGAGTTCATTGACTACATTGTAATGGAAAAATGTTATACTCTATGAAAATAGCCTAAATGGTCTTCGAAAAGTGTTTCCAAGAAAGTTTATTTACGTTGCCTTTGAAAGCATGAAATTGAAGCATTGAAAATGGAATTGGGGTGTTTCTTAACAATAAATTTGTAGGAAGAAGCCTCCATTTCCAAGGACTGAATTTCATGGAAACAAACGCTAAATTATTGCTTTCATTGCTATGGATATTGAAAATATTTCACATTATACAAAAATATTGATGCAGAGAAGCTTTTTAAAAAAAAAACTTTGTGGGATTCTTTCTATCTGAATAAAAAGAAGATCACCTGCATTAACCTAAAAGCAATTTAAATCAAATTTTCAGGATGAGACAGCACTTTTAAAGAATTACCCATGAGGAATATTTAGCAGAATTGCTGATGCAAGCAAAACTATGGTAGAATAAAGTTTCAACTTTTTTTTATTAGTGACCAGAAATCTTCCAATCCAGAACTTATCCACTAGAGTAGTACCCTGTATCATGAAGTGACTATTGCATTATCCGTAGAAGCTGTCTCTTGACCATACCATAATGCTGATACAAAAAAAAAAAATATGCCCACGAACATCAAAAGGTGTTAATTTTAAATTACCAGAGACAAATATTGAATGTTGGTTATTTACTTTTTGGATCTTGTGTCATTCAATAGTTCTCAGGAATCACTTGGAAAGCTAACTTGTCGACTGCTAAGTAAATTTTATAGTAATCCATCTGCTGCATAGTACCTTAGATTTGGGAGGGTTGGGCGGGGGACAAAAAGGTAATTCAGAGAATTTTCATGCCTCCTATGTATTCCTCCATATCCAAAAATCCAAAAAAAAAAAAAAAATTCCCCCTAAATTTTCCATGCATATAGATATGCAGGATTTTCCTAGATGCATATCATATGCAAACATACATCATAAACTGATAGACATCCATATGCAAAAAAGTATTCATATAAATTTAAATATGCCTATATAGATGTGTGTATGATATGTCAACATATTAATGAATCATGACAAGCAAGAATATCTGCAGCTACCTAGCTAACTGCCCTCCGTTTGATAACTAGTACTGCTCATGATTTATAAATTTTGTACTAGTTAACTAGGTTAAGGAAAGAGAATGCTGTCATATTTTGATCAAGAGTTTGTGTTGTAGATTGTTATCGCATGTGTTGGAATCAGCCTGCTCATTCACACACCAACGTGCATGATAGCGCTGTTTGAAGTGCAGGAAGACTATATATGTACGTGCGAGGAGGGAATCCTGCTGCAAGTTGGTGGGTGAATGACGTAGGACAGGTGGACGGAGCAGAACAGATGGCTCTGGACTACATAGAACGGTTGGATCGCTCCAAATCTAAGGGTGCGGTTTACATTGTTTTGCGTGCCACGGGCTTGGATCGGGCCCCGGAGACCCTAGTCTGATCCGAAACGGGCTCCTGATCAATACACAGGGCTTTGCCTTGACGTAAGGTTTTTTTGGGCCAAAAAACGACGTTTAGACCTTCAATTTTGCAGTTTTCAGTTTTTAGGAAACTTTCCATTTGCAATTTCTTTTGTATTCAAGTCGGAATTGACTACCGTTAATTCTGCCTTAATCTTAACACTTAATTTTAGTATTTTCCATAGTTTCCCCCAATTTTATGTTTTCGGAGATTTTTGCCTTTTTAGCTTTGACTTTATAAATAAAGAAGTGACATACATAAAAGATGGATTATTATTATTGAATGAAATTGGTGTTTCCTTTCTCTTCGTGAGAGTTTATCGTATTGAGAGTTGAAGACACAGTTCTTCTTCCTAGTTCTTTCTTCCGCTAGCGTTTTACGTCAGTGAAACATAAAAAATTGCAGCCACCGAAAGCCATTTCATTCGCCATCTTTCTGCATAAGGATTTAAAGAAAGTGATTGCGAGAATCCGGTATATATTGACTATAGCCCTTATAGAGCATTCTTCTTTTGTTGTGTCCTTTCTAGCTAGCTAGATGGTATTCTTATGTCCACAAAATCTGCAAAAAACTGAGAAATGGTCAATAGGTACACGTTTTTCGTAAAGCTGTGTGTACCAATTAATTAAACCACTTGACCGTTTTCTGTGATCATCTATGTTGAATAGAATAAGAAATTAGTCCACACATCAGATGGCTATAGGGTTATAATCACTTGATCAATCTGATAAATGCAGTAATATTATTATAGGACCAGAAAATATTTATTATCTTCGAACTTGTTCAGTCCATGAGAACACAGAAGTCTCTGTCCTGAAAAGCTACTTTATTAATTTGGGCATCTAAGTAAAGCACTTCCTCTTTTGACTGTTCTTGTTTAAACAGAGGAGTCTACCCTTTGCTGTCCCTATAAATAGTCTAGCATGAAAGCTTTAAGTTCAAACAACCTTGAGCTTTAAAACTTTTTTTCTCTCCTACCCATTTCTCCTTCTCGTATTTCCTACCTTTTAAGACTAAAAAATCCACCATTGGATCGAATTCAAGCTGAATTCGATCTGATGGTTTTTAGCTCTTAAGTTTAACACTTGAACTACAAAGGTACGTAAATCAAGGTTTCCCTAAATTAAACATATCCTTTGTCCCGTGTTACTCGTTTTACAAGAAAACTGTGCAAGAAGGAAATTTTTAATCAAGATGGATAAGGTGATGAGATTGGCCTCAGAGAAAGGAGTAGTGATTTTCAGCAAGAGCTCATGTTGTCTGTGTTATGCAGTCCACATTCTGTTTCAAGAACTTGGGGTGAAACCAATGGTTCATGAGATTGACCAAGACCCTGAAGGAAGGGAAATGGAGAAAGCTCTGATGAGGTTAGGGTGCAATGCGCCTGTACCAGCTGTGTTCATAGGTGGAAAGCTCGTCGGATCCACCAATGAAGTCATGTCCCTCCATCTTAGTGGCTCACTGATTCCACTGCTGAAACCCTTCCAGGCTTTGTCTTAATTTAGTTAAATTAAAATTGGGAAGAATAAAATTTGGCTCAAAATTAGTAGTCTAGTGAGCTGTTGTACTGTGTAGTAGTCTATGTAGCTTTTTATATCTCAAAAGTACTTCTTAATTAGCTAAGGAATTAGCTATAGTTTCAGTTTGTATTCTGTTTTATCTTTCTTAATGAAGTTAGCTTTTATAATATACTTTTTGCTTCTTTTGATTTTAATCCAAAGTTTAATAATTGGTTAATCTGATATGGAACCTCAAGTGTAAATTTTCTATTCCCCATATGAAACAGATCAATGCTGATGTTGATCACAAAATATTTGATGTACTTATATGGTCCATCCATTTATAGCCTTGCAAGATTTTACAATCTTAGATTCTTATGAAGTGATTGCCTTTTTTCAGTTGAAGCATCTTGATAAAATTCCATTCCCCGTGATCCATCTTTTGATATCAGCATCCTAAGTGTTAGGGAGATCCTAGAGCTAGTAGAGGAGATGAAAGAAATCACAATACTGATGGAGTTGCTCCTTAGTTGCTGTATTTGATGTTGTATATAGCAGATGCGATCAATTGTTTCCTGGCTGAGGTCAGATTTGCTTGTATAGATTGGTGTTATCGTTGAATTTTCAGGATTTGTTATTTCCAGTTAATGCTGGGATTGAGGCCTGGGTTTTCTTGGAATTGATTGTACAAGACAGCTCTTTGCTGTCTTTTGTGTTTTGGTTATTCAATTTAATTGATCCAAAAAAATATGAGTGGGGATGAGCTTGTTTTACAAGAGAATTGAGCGTGATTAGCACAATAGAATCAGATAAGCAATCGAAACTGAAATTAAAAAAAATAGAGTTAAGAGAATAGAGAAAAAGAACATCAGTTTATAGTTGTTCGATAATAATCGTGCCTAAGTCCACTTTTTCAATAGGCTTCCATGGTTTACTGAGTTCCACTAATCCACAACATTTACACCTGCTTGGATTTCTGGATACCAAGCGAACCTTACACTTTACTTGACTTTTCAGGTAGGAACCAACCTTACAAAGAGATATCATTCACAATCTCACAGGTCTAACAAATTATAGATTAAACACTATAGAAGTAGTAAACAAAACTAAATTTTAGTTCGTATGTAAAACTTGAGATTTGATTCTTCTCTCTTGCTAAACTCCCTTCAGCAATATCTTATTTATAGCCTTCAACTCAGCCTTCATAGAAGGGAACTCCGAAATTTGCCCCTTCTGAACTTACTACGGAGATTCTCCATAAATGCAGATCTTTTGGTTTCCAACGGACACTTCAGTGTACTACTTACTCGACTGATCTTATTTCAGTAGACTGGGTCTTTAAACTGATCCAAAAACTTATCTTCACTGCACCAGTAGACTAACCAGTCAACTGGCTCCTCATCAATCGACTAACCAGATGACTGGTTCCTCCTTAGTCGACTAGGCAGGCTCCTAGCCTCTCTTGTAGCTCTTCTGGATTTTATCTAAACATGACTTTATAAGTGAAACTTTTTTACCAGACGAATGGGTAGGCGACTGCTTCCTTCTTAGGTGACTAGGTAGTCGACTCGACAATTAACTGCCTCCCTTAGTAGTCGATTGGGCAGCCGGTTACCTTCCTTGATAGTCGATTGGGCATATGACTGCCTTCCTTGGTAGTCGGCTAGCTTTTCAATTCTTCTCTAAGCAACTTTGCACTTTGCACCTTTGATCTCTGATTCTGAATCTTTATCTGATCATGCAATCTTCTCGGATTCTGCTTTCTCCCTCTGATTCTGAATCTTCATCCGAATCCCGATAGTAAATGTTTTGATACTTCAATATTGTTAAAGTTGGTGCATACTTCACGGGACCAGATCTGTAGAACCCTGGTCGAACACGGGGTCCCGCTTCCCGGTGAGGAACAAACTTTCATGCCCTGTACATGAGTTGGGTCTGGTTTTTTGCTTGATGGTTTGGGCTTGGGCCCATGAATAGCTATAGTTCTATAGCAGGGCGAAAATCTTAATTAGAACGTCTTAAGTTGCTTATAAATACTATTTATGTAGTGAGCGTACATTGTAACGAGAGATTTGTGAGGTTGATAATAAGAAACTTCTGGTAGGACGTAACACTATTCTAGAGTGAGCATGGGTAAATTTTGTTTTCTTTTCTTTCTATTTATAATTTGTGTGATTGACAGGTCTCGAATCGTTTAATTGGTATCAGAGCCTTGTATTCGAGGATTAACGATCAGAGATGTCGATTAGATCACAGATTGATATCGAGAAGTTCGGAGTGAAGAGCTTCGAGTTATGGAAATTAAAGATGGAGGATCTATTTGTGGATAAGGATCTGTGGACAGTGATAGTTGATGAGATACCGAAGAGTATGACGTCCACGGTAGAGGCGTCACCAGTGGTGGTTTCGACATCATCTTCAGCGACCATCACAGAGTGGGAGAAGCTCGATCGGAAGGCATGAAGTCTGATTCGACTATGCTTGGTCGATTTTGTCATGATAAATGTTTATGGAGAAAAGACTGCGAAAGATCTCTAGAAGAAGCTGGAAAACCTTTATTAGAGTAAATCTCTAGTAAACAAACTGTTTATGTGGAAAAAGTTGTACAACTTTCGGATGGTTGAGGGCGATTATTTCTCTGTTCATCTACATGAGTTCAACACTTTGATAGGTTGGTTATTATCTATTAGTGTTGATGTGACGAATGATGATAAGGCTATTACGCTGCTCTGTTCACTACTTGAATAGTGGGATAACTTGATAGTTGCGATTGGTAGTTGTACGACTGATCTGTCTTTTGAGAATGTCGTGGCAGTCCTATTGTCCGAAGAGATGAGGCAGCAGGGTACAGAAAACTCATCAAATGAGGCCTTATCTGTGAGAGAGCGAACCCATGATAAAGACTACAAGTGGTCTGGTGATAAACCCAAGTTCAGGGGAAGATCGAAAAGTAGGGATAAATTTGGGTTAAAGTGTTGGAAGTGTAGGAAGCCTTGGCATCTAAAGAAGGATTGCAGAAGTAAGAGTATGAACCTTGAAAAGCAGACAAGCAAGAGATCAACTTCAAGAAATAAGGACCAGAATGATTATAATGCTGGGTGACTTACATATGGCATCATGTTTGGCTCAATTGGATCAGAGTGTTTAAATAATTGACATAGGAGCATCCTTTCACATGACACCTCACAGGGACTGGTTTCGTGAGTATGAAACCTTTGATGGGGGAAACGTTTTATTGGGGGATAAATCTCCGGTGAAAATTATTGGTCGTGGGAAAGTAAAATTAAGGATGAATGATGGGATGGTCAGAATACTTCAGAGTGTGATGCATATTCTGGGTCTCAGCAGGAACCTGATGTAGTCAACAAGATGGTAGATGGGGGAGTGAATTTCAGCTATGACGAAAATTCGTGCAAGATGACTCATGGATCGTTAGTAATTGCACAAGGTGTTCGGTATAGTACGTTGTACAAGCTGTTGGCAGTAAAAAGTTAATGCAGTGGAGGTTTTATCTCTGAGAATGCGACTGATGATGATGCGACGTCCTCTATGTTATGGCATCAGAGGCTTGGGCATATTGGTGAAAAGAATTATCTAATTTATCGTCAAAGCAAATGGTGAAGGGAGTTCCAGATTGCTCCATAGGATTCGGTTTCTGCGAGCATTGTCTACATGGTAAGCAGAATCGTGTGAGTTTTAAGTCCACTGGCATGATAGCAACAGATATTATGGATTTAATACATAGTGATGTATTTGGGTTTGTTCCGGTCCAATTTCTTGGAAAATCAAGGTATTATATCTTTTTTATTGATGATTTTTCAAAGTATGCATGGATATACTTCATGGAGAGTAAAGCTGAAGTATTTGATAAGTTCTGTGAGTTTAAAGCATTGTTAGAAAATCAGATGGAAAGAAAGATAAAAGTATTGAGAACAGATAATAGAGAGGAATTTTGCTCAGATAGGTTTGAGCAATTCTGTGTGGCAAGCGGCATTGCAAGACAGAAAATAACTCTATATACACCTCAGCAGAATGGGGTGGTCGAGAGACTCAATCGGTCACTCATGGAGAAAACAAGGAGTATGTTGAGTTGTGCAGGCTTAGAGCCAGAGTTCTTGGCCGAGGCAACTGCTATAGCATGTTATCTAAGAACAGGTCACCTACATCAGCTTTGCAGGATCAGACACCGTTTGAGGCACTATTTGAGAAGAAACTAAGTTTGGCTCATGTCAAGGTGTTTGGGTGTGATGCTTATATGCAGGTGCCAAAAGAAAAGAGGAACGAACTTGACAACAAATCAATGAAGTGCATTTTCATTGGTTATAAGGATGAGGTCAAGGGGTACAAGTTATGTAATCTAGAAAACAAAAGTATAGTTTACAGCAGAGACGTTGTGTTTAGGGAAACACAAAAGGATGTGGAGGCTGTCCAAGATGTACAGGAACAGCCAAAGCAGGTTTGGATTGATCTTAGCCCGGGAGATAAAGAGTGGGAGACTACCCCACAGATTGCATCAGATACTTTAGATTCTGAGTCAGTTGGGATTGAGTATGATATTCATGTTTATGATGTAGAGGATGAGGATTCAAATGCTGGCTTGGGGGCAGAGATCACGCCTGTCATAAGGTAATCCACACGGGTTAGGAGACCACCCATCAGGTATTCCCCTAGTGCTTGCAGTGCATTATATACTTTAAATATTACTAGTGATGATCCTAGCACAGTGAAAGAGGCAAGGACCTCAAGGGATGCAAATATGTGGAAGGATGCTATGAAAGAGGAGATGCAGGCATTGGATAAGAATGAAACATGGAGCCTTGTGAAACTGCCTAGAGATAGGAAAGAAATTGGGTGCAAATAGATTTTCAAGAAGAAAACAAATGCAGATGGAATGGTAGAAAAGTACAAGACACGTTTAGTTGCAAAAGAGTACTCGCAAATAGAGAGAATGGACTATGGTAAGATATTTTCTCTTGTAGCAAAGTTGATATCTATCAGATGTGTCTTATCTATGACAACTACTTATGATCTAGAGGTTGAGCAACTGAATGTGAAGACAACTTTCCTTCATGGGGACTTAGAAGAGAAAATTTACATGAAACGACCTGAAGGCTTTGTGAGCAAAGGCAAGGAAGAACTGATTTGTAAATTGAAGAAGTCTTGTATGGACTAAAGTAGTCACCACGGATGTGGTACCAGAAGTTTGATACATATGCCATTCAACTTGGGTTCACTCACACCTATGTTGATCACTGCATCTTCGTAAAAAGATTAGGGGTTGATTTTGTCATTTTAACCTTGTATGTTGATGATATGCTGTTGATTGGAAATAACAGGAAGATGATTAGCACTGTGAAAGCATTGTTGGCAAAGTAGTTTGACATGAAAGACCTAGTGCCAATAAACTTTATCTTGGGCATGCAGATAAAGAAGGATTGTGAAAATCAAAAACTGTGGCTAAGTCAGAAGAATTATATTGAAGAAGTGTTGAAAAAATTCAACATGTCTGACAGCAAGCCAGTAGGGACTCTCATGCCTTTAAGAACCTAGTTATCTGCGGAACAATGTCCGAAGACGGAGGAAGAAGCTGAAGAGATGGCGCACGTACCTTATGCTAGTGCGGTTGGAAGCTTGATGTATGCCATGGTGTGTACGAGACTAGATATTGCCCAAGCAATGGGGGTATTGAGTAGATATGTGTTTAATACTGGGAAAGAGCATTGGACTGCAATCAAGAGAGTTCTTAGATATCTTTGTGGCACGTCAGAGTTTGCATTGTGTTATGGAGGTATGAGAGGTAAGAAGAATATTGATATTGTAGAATCAGTTGATGTTGAATGGGGAGAAGACATTAATAGCAAGAGGTCTACAAGCGAATATGTGTTCAATCCGTTTGGTGGGGCGGTGAGTTGGATGAGCAAGAGGCAAAGTGTTGTTGCTCTTTCATCCACAGAAGCAGAGTATATGGCGATAACTCATTCTGGAAAGGAAGCGGTTTGGCTTCAAAGGTTGTACATGAGTTGGGTCTGGTTTTTTGCTTGGCGGTTTGGGTTTGGGCCCATGAATAGTTATAGTTCTGCAGCAGGACGGAAATTCTAATTAGACCCTAATTAGGACGTCTTAAGTTGCTTATAAATACTCTTTATGTACTGAACATACATTATAACGAGAGATTTGTGAGGTTGATAATAAGAAACTTCTAGCAGGATGTAACCCTGGAGTGAACCTCAATAAATCTTGTCTTTTTTTTCTGTTTATAATTCGTGTGATTGACAGGTCTAGAATCGTTCAAATATAACACTAAATATCTTGTACACTCAATAAACTTGATCAGTAATAACTGCAGAGTTTGTCTACATCAAAATATACGTGGATTAAACTAAATATCCTACCGCGAAGAACAATTTTCAATTGAGGTTCTGTTTGCCAAAGAAATAAATAATAGTAAACATTTAAAACATGAAAAGTTGATAAACGTGTAGGGGACAAGAATGAAAGTTATGGTAGAGGGAGAGATCTTTGCAGTCCTCAATTTTTTGAAATCTCCCGTCCTTTCCTCCATACAGAAAAAGTTTGAAAGAAAGTTCTCCTTTTTTTTTTTAGTACCCACTCACCTGTTGATTCTTTTACTTTATTCTCGATAAAGAAACGTATCAAATTCCCTGCCTTTTTGAAGTTAATTTACTTTTCCCTTCTTCTTCTGCAATATTGTTAATCTAGTGGGTAGTAATCTCATAATACATGCGTTGTTATGTTCATGAATGATTTATTGATCCCCCCACTTTACATGATATATGGAAGAGATTTATTATCTTCCAATTCCAGACTGAATTTGAGTTGAATGGCCTTAAAAATTCGATAAATTACATTCTTTTGTCGGTTAACGTCAACATACACAAATTAATCTGATGAGAAGATTCTTCAATGGTATATGGTGACAAGCATATGAATTTCTGTTGATATAGGAAAAAGCAGAAACCAATCTAGGTAGAGTGCTGAGTCATGGAATAACGCGATATTGAAACTTTGTCTGATTTTTGTCTAATCAAGATTTGGTAAATAATAATAATCATCAATCAAGCTGTGTGAATTCTATGATATTCCCATTTTTTTTAGTTAAAGAGGGAAGAGGAGTTCATCACAAATTACCAGTTTTTACCATCTTAAAAGCCTCTGCCTTGATGCTTATCCACTTCAGTGGCTATGGTTGGGATGCTGTAGCTGTGCTTGAATGCACTGTATCATGTGCTTTATATCAAACGGTGAAATAAAAGTTGAAAATTATTCTCAAACTAGCAAAGCTCAACATGTGAGAAGTTCACTTTTGTCGGGATATGATTTATATCCTTGATGATGGACCCTTGAGGGAAAATCAAGATTTTGACTTGGAGACGGCAAAGTAAGATATTAGAATGGAAAGTCTTTTTTGATTTGAAGGCTAAATATTTTGAGGAGTTGTTTTGGATGGGTGAACATTGGGAATATAAGAGCAATACATAAGACAGAAGGATCGCGAGAGTATTTTTTTTTGGGTTCAAATAGGGTGTACAAGGGTTCTTGGGAATAAAAACACAATCGATATTTTTTTTGTATTTCTCTTATAGTAAAGAATGAGTTTATTTTCTTTGTGGATGTAAGCATTGTGTGTTCACATGCTTTACTTCATCTTTTTTTATTTTTTTTATTAAATTCGTGTATATGCGTGATTCAATTAAATCTCAATATCAAGTCATTTCTGCGTATTCGTGTTTTTCTCAACTATATAATTCATTTCCCACGTAAAAAAAGAAAAAAAGAATCAATTGCTTTTTTTTTTGATAAAGGAAACAAATTAGAAGCTTTCCCTTTTCAAAATCCAATGTGCAAAATAATTTTGAATAAAATTGATCAGGTAAGAACGCATATTGTAATATATTCCTGCATACTCATTCTTGTTTCATGAATATAATTGAAAGTTGAAACTAAGTATTTGTTATGGACACTATTTTTGGCCTTTTATGTGATTCAGTCAGTAAAAATATTGTTGACTATTGCTTCGAAACATAGAGAAAATACTTGAGGGTCGAAAAAGAGAAAAAAAAAAGAAAAAGATATTTTTGAGATCAGCTTGTCTGTTTTCAAATCGGTGTCCTTCATACACATTCTTGTTTCATGAATATTGTCGAAACCAAGTATTTGTAAGAATATGGACACTATTTTTGGCCTTTTATGTGATACAGTCAGTAAAAATATTGTTGGCTATTGCTTTGAATCATAGAGAAAATACTTGAGGGTCAAAAAAGAAAAAAAAAAGAAAAAAAAAAGATATTTTTGAGATTGGCTTGTTTGTTTTCAAATCGGTGAAGATCTTTAGAAATTCTAGAGGAGAATCTCAATATTCCACAAATTTGGAGAGCTACCTAAATGGTTGGATAGACTCTCTTATTTATAAGAATAAGATGTAAACCCGAAAAAAGGTGAATCATCCTAACAAAAAAGGGCTTTAAATCTAGGTTTTTTATTCAAAGAGGGAGAGAATATGACTTGGGTGTATTGGGGCGATTGATTAGAGTGAGTTCATTAGGTAAGAGTTTTTCTCAAATTTTTATTAATCCAAAAACTTATAACATGTGAGTTTTATTAGAGCAATAAAACAATCGTGTTATTGGGATCGTAGAGGTAGGCAAGAGGTGCCTAACCCTATAAAACTTTGCTCTTGTTCTTTATTTTCTGCTATTTTATTTTTGCATCGTTATTGTCTTGTACTCTTGCTGAGTTATTTATTTGCGTGAATCTTGAACGGATTTTTGGTGAAAAATCCCAACAAATATATCAAAATGTTTTCTGGATTAAGTGATGTAGAACAGGTAGACAAAGCAGAACAGATGGCCCTAGACTACCTAGAACGGTTGGACCGCTCCAAATCTAAGGGTACGGTTTACATTGTTTTACGTGCCGACTCGGATCGGGCCCCGGAGACCCTAGTCTGATTGGAAGCGGGCCACTGAGCAAAACATGATTACTATGTAATCAGTGTGGCAAGATTTTAGCCAAAAAACGACGTTTAAGCCTCCAATTTAACAGTTTTCAGTTTTTAGGAAATTTCCTATTTCGTACTTGCCTAATTTCAATTTTCCTTTTCTTTTTACTTTAACCTTATAAATAAGGAGACCATGTAATAGTAGGGATTATTATTATTATTACTGAATAAAATTAAGGTTTCTTTTCTGTTTGTGAGAGTTTTTTGAGGATTGACACACAGTTCTTTTTCTTAGTTCTTTTTTCCGCTAGTGTTTTACATCATTAAGTTTGTCAATCAAGTTGAACAGCAAGATTCTGTATTTAGTTTTTGCCGTCCCATATGAATATTTCTTTTATTTTTTGTTGGCTCAATCATTTTCTTCAAATGGATTCTGATTGATATTTAGGTGCTTATCATACAACTGCACCTTGTTAAATCTAATAAAAAAACTATGTTGCATATGGTGCTAATAAGTTGAGAATCTTGATATTTAATATTATCTTTAGTAAAAAAAAATGAAGGGTCTTCTTAACTATGAAGCAAAGGATAGTGTGTAGCTGAGAATCCACAGTGTAAGGAACAGTACCTTATTTAATTAAAATTCTTGTTTAGTTGTTTAAACAATATTATCAACTGTCCTACTGAGCTGTATAAATAACAAGTTACACAGTGAAGATGCGTTGCAAAATTTATACCATCATGTCACAATTTTTCTTGGTTTCATTGTACTTTTTTTTTGTCATTTGGTCAGGGTTTGCATTTCTTGATTGATTTCTTCCTTTGAGAGTTATGCTATGATTTTCCCCACCTGAGAGAAGTAACAGTCGATGTTTTCTGTTCCGTTCCCAGAAGTATAATCGGTAATAACCATGGATGGATTAAAGATCTGAGTTTAAAAGCTCAACAAGCCTGGTAGCTAGTTAGGAAGATGAACACAGTGTGAGACACAGTTTTACTCTATGGTGATTATAGTATTTATTTATGTTAAGTATGGGTTAATTAAATTCTTTAGGCCTAAACTAAGTATCAATAGGATCTTTGTAGTGTGACGGAGCGTCAGTAAAAGTTTATCATAGGCTCATTGTTCAAGGACTCACGGTTTTTTTTTTCTTCTATTTGATTTGTTAACTTGTAGCCAAAATTTGAGTGTGTTAGAGATTAGGATTTTGAGATTTTCATCACTCTACGATTTTTGTGCTCTATTTGTTACAGTGAAATCTCTTTCGCTATTGCCCATTAACGTAAGAGTTTTATTTTTGAACCACATAAATCTATGCATGTTATATGGCTTCAACCCCTAACCAGGTAAATTCATTGTGGTTTAGTGGCATAAAATCTAGATCAAATATTTTTCATTTTAGTCAACTTAGACGGTAAGTGATAGGACGAGTTAAGATAAAGGTCTTGCTAGCATAAATTTTTGGTTCGATTCCTACAGAGTGCATTGTGGAATTAATTCGAAGCTTTAACCTGTATATGTGGATAGGACGGTTTGCATAACTAAGAGATTAGTTAGGACAAAGTCCAGATACCTTGTTGCTTAAAGAACATCGAATGTACTAATTATATAACATATTTGCGAGGATTATGATTTTTGAAAAAGCATTGAAGTAAAGCAGAAATCTGCATTTTGGACTCAAAGCTTTACTCAAACACTTCCTTTCCCCCCTCCCCCACCCATCTTCTCCTGGTTTGGTGGGATTGCAGCTACCTTTAGCATCATGGTTGTCACTGTCTTTTATATTCTCCCTTCGCTTTACAGGAATTAATGGTCAGCCCATGCAACTGGACCGTAAAATGAAAGCTAATCTGATAAAGGGTGATAATTGACAGGAACGGCTATTAATTTGAAGAAAACATTCATGATGCCTAGGTTTCCTTAATTAATCCTCATTATATTTATTAAGCATTGATTCTGACTCCACTGATGAAATTAGATGCAGGACAGCGTCGCTCTCTCATTGTGCCTCGTAGGAGGATATCTTGGTCGATGAGCTGAGGTATATACGGTTCACTCATTATGCCTCGGAGAAATGAGGTCTAGAACATATTTTGTTTTATGAGTGTCGATTTCACGGACCCAAATTTATGGTAGTCTAAGGAGGTTTACTAGTAAGTGCGTGGAGATAGAGTAGCAATTTTAGTATTAAATTTTTTCTTTTAATTCTTTTTGTTGTAATTACTACTCTATCTCCACACAGTTACTAGTAGACACCACGAACCCGGATTCATGGGATAAACACTTTTGTTTTATTGAAGCCATAACAACATACCTGAATCGAGATCAAAACATTTCTCTCGTAAGGAGAAATACAACGGTTGAGTTAAGCTCACCACCATTACTATTACATCTCTTTTCCGCCGATCAATTACCTATCTCTTTAACCCAAATGTCAGCACAATCGATCAATAATCATATCTGACCTAGACAAACCAGAAACTACCTCAAGACTTCCAATAACACTAGCACCAGCAGTCCATGTGTGACATAAATCCTCAACGCATTTAACCTATGTTAGATTTATTATCACCATCCATAAGACGTATTTGAACAAATATAATCTGTGCCGTCAATCGCATCTGTTGTTGATAACAATAGTAGTTCTTAACACATAATCATAAAGAGTTCAAACTAGAGATTGAATAACACTATGCCCTCAATTTTATTTTATATGGTTTTAATTTTTTTTATATAATAATGTGTTTGTAAGGGGAGCGAAAAGAAAAAAATACTGGATAAATATGTTTGGGAGTTAAATTTTTAAAGAGGGAGAACCCTCTCATCTCCTCCAAAAAAATCGAGAAATTATTGCAACCTCCTTAGCACACCACGGCATAGGTGGTTCGCCCAAGCCTTCTCATTGGCATAGCTCATCAATTACGGCCCCACTACTTTACTAAATGAAAATTTATTTAATGCATTTAGTTCCGAATTTTCTCTTGCTCACCCAAGTTCACGTCTGCCTGCAAAATCAAAGTTGAATTTGAGCATCAACCTGCTAGAATTTATTTAAATCTATATCCAGTTCTCTCTCTCCCTCCCCAACTACTTTTCTGTCTCTTTGTCTCTAATTTTTAACTACGCTCTCTCTAACCTTGAACTGCTCCAAGTGTTTAATATGAACAATTACCCGGTGGAGGAGATCAAACGAGAGCTGCTTGTTTTAAACTGTTGGAGCTGTTGATCTTTAGATTGTGTATATGGCGATGATTTTTAAGGCTGAAAAATGTGTTCACACCTTTAAAACGTCTGCATACTAGGTGTTTGATAAAAAGACAAATTGAGAATTGTCATCTTCTAGGGCGAGCGAGAATTGTTAGGATGGTCTCAAATACATGAAAAATATATTCCATTGAGGTATCTCTAGCTACCTTGAAGAGGAAACTGTAGATTACATGGGAAGATACTACGGCCTATCGGGTTTGGAATTGAAAAAATGTTATTGGTGAAAATTATGTCTAATGCTTTTTTGTATATGATAATTCTTGATTTGGTGTTCAAATTGAAAAATTCAGATTATAGTTATGGTTTTAATTACATATATTTGTTTAGGTGAGTTCTAGTGTAGTTTTTTATTTCAATTCTTTAGCATGCAAAAAAGCAAAATTTATTGCTAAAAAACTTGCCTAGATGTACATGATAAATCAATAGCATGATACAGTTACATAGAGTTTTTCACTAAAAAAAATTAATAATTACAAATTATTTATTAATTGATGTTTGGTTGTTGGTAATCTTCTAGGAAAATCTTGTAGGAAGATTGTTTCATCAATCTCAAGGCACTCAGCACGAGTGACATGAGTAAAAATCTTTATGCTGCAGAAAGTATGCTTCTTGGCATGGTAATGAGATGCCGAAGAACACATTTTTCAATTGGTCTCAATGTGCACTTATATGAGATAAGAGATGCGGATGCAATTGAGATATGTGTGTCATTAACAAATGAAGTATGCAATAAAAATTGACAATACTTCTTTTCATTCATACAAACGAATACATTTTCTCCGTGGCAATGACAACATAGAAAACATCATTTCAAATTTTATCTCCACATAAAAGAAAACATAAAATAATAGTCGAAGGAAAGACATAAAGCGTCGACATCAAAAGAAACAATTGAGTTGCTTTCTACTATATGCCCATATTTTCAGACAAATCTTGAAGTTGCCTACTCATACATGCTCCCAACGTCGAACATTAGTTTGTCGAATGTAGCATCCCATTATACTAACAAAGAAATCATTCTCTTGCAAAAAAAATGGTCTCTTATAAATTCTTGACATTCATGACCAAATAGTAAGACACCATCTTTTGTGGCCAATCTTGCATTGTTCCATGTAACACCACTAGACCTTTGAGGGTCACGATTTATGGTTTTATTTATGAAATTTGCAATAAATTTTTCAATGCAATTCCACGCATAAATTTGATTAAATTTCGACCTTACAAAAAAGATGCAGATGGCAATGAGTTTACATAATCAATATATGAGTAATAATGATGAGGAAGATATGATATTAATAAATTGAAACTACTCAACAAAAACATAAGTAATGGTACAAATCTACCAACAAGCAAAACAAATAATAGCAATATTAGCAAAATGGAGTGTTCTAATATATTGGAATAGGACACCAGATCAAGAGCATACAAATCATGGCTACAAATCAAAACATCACCAATGAGAAGGCTTCACGAACTACCCTATGCTGTCAAGGCGAACCAAATCTCAATTTTATACTCTCTAATGTGAGGAAAAAATTTGGTTTGCTCAGGTCTAAAATCAATTGAAAGTTTTATTGGTAATTTTGAGAAGTTTTATTGGTAATGTCAATATAAGTGTAGAGCTCAAAAAATAATATTACTAATAAAATTCTTTAAAATTATCACTTAAATTTTCAACAAATCTAAAACATAAGTTATAGACCTGAATCAACCAAGTATTTATCCTAATTTGGTGGGTAAAGGAGAAAGTGCTTTAATCTCCTTTACTTTCCCATTCTTTTTACTAAAATCCAAACAAGGAAGAATAATCATATTTTTTCATCTCATCCTTTTAAATACTCATCCCTCATTTCCCCTCCAAACTAATGCACCCACCACACTATCTAATACTCGCTTCAAATTTAGACCGCTTGATCCTTAACTATTTGGAATGTAAGAGATTATAATTCTCTCAATTTGAAAATTAAAATGAAATCAAATTTACGGTAAAATTGAATATCACGTAATCAAATGAATAATACTCAAATTCAAATTTGTCAAAATGATATTTAATCTCACATAAATTTAACCTCAATTTCAATTATTTATTACAGAGGATAGTGGTCTGAATAAAAATATGCCATATTAATTGTACAGATGGCCAACCTAGTATTAGTTAATGTGGCAAATTATGAGTGGATGCTATCTTTTCACATTTCTTTGTCATGGAGTATTTTCTACGTTAGTACTTTGTCATGAAAAAAAATGGAATTTCACATAACAAGGTAAGAGAGAAAAAAAGGACAATGAAAGAAAATTAACTAACAAACTAACGGAGGAATAAGTACACAACGAACCAGCAAACTTCTCTCTCTCCTTGCTCTTGATAACCGATACTGTAGCTGAAAACCCTAACTTTCGTTTTATCGTCAATCAATGGCTTCTTGATCAGGTATTTTTCCTATTTCTCTTCTCGCTCTCTCTCTTGATTCGTCCTTGAAAAACCCTTGATCTCGTTGTCATATATTGCATCTTGGTTTTGGAATTCGGGTTTTCTCCGTATCTTCTTTTAATTTGCCGTTTTGGAGAAGCTGCTACTCTCTCTTTCTCTCTCGTTTTTAAATGATTTTGGTTTTATAAATTGAAAATATCACCTTAATTAATTCAGACGGTTGCGTTTAGCTTAAATATTGAACCACTTGAGTTTAGAATTTGTCTTTGCATTTTCTTTTTGCTTTTTGTTTCAAATTTGGTGAATGAGATTTTTACGGATAATCTTGATCAGTTCATTGAATAGAAATCTCGTGATTTTTCGTTTTTTGTATGCTATAATCAAATAGAATACTAGAGATCTTTTCGATTTTGTGTTAGTTATGTGTTCTTTTTCTCTATATATCTCTGGTTCTTGTGGTTAATGTTCTGCATTTTGTAGGAATATCGATTGAGAGATATCAACAGGAGACGTGATCGGATCATATGAAGTGCTTACTTGGTTGGATTGGTTCTCTAGCCATTCATTTAGATGTACTGTTTTTGCATGTTTTTGCGCCGAATAAACTCATTGGCAGATTTACAGAGGTTAGTGTGACTACATTTCCTTTTTTCTGCTTCTTCATATAAGATTGATTAAAGTGCAAACTTATGTTCTTGATTTTGATTTTGCCTGGTGGTTATTTCAAGTTTCTGTTTGGTTACAGCAAGATTTTCGACGAAGAACCTTGAAGTTAAACATTTTCTGCTATGTAGCACTAGAATCTAATACACTGAAGTTGATTTGGTAATTTGAGTTGATTTTCTCACTTTTTGTGTAAAGCACAAGCATTCAAACTTTCTTTTCTTCCATGTTCGTAAATTTTCTGGGTTTTCTACTTTCTAGGAAGATAAATTGTGAAAAGCTTGGCTTTAAGTTGAAGGTACTGGATTCCTCTGCAGGTAAGACTGAATTCTGCAGGTATTGGAACTGTTGATTTGTTATTGCATTGGATTTACAAGCTGAGAAAAGGAGAATATAGGTTACTATGGCTGAAGGAGAGGAGAGTTTCGAGCTTAAATTCCGTATTTACGATGGAACAGATATAGGTCATAGTACTTATTCGTTATCTACGACCGTGGCAACTGTTAAACAAAGGATTCTTGCTGAGTGGCCTCAAGGTCATCTGTCTTTTAAATGAATCTCTTTCCCCTCCCCTTTCATTTTTCTGACGCTGTGATTGTCAAAATTAAATGTCAATGCTCAAACTCATTGCAACTATTTTTCTTGTTATTACCTTTTATCTGTTATCTAATCACTTTTGGAGTTGACTGTGCTTTGGGGATCATTTGTTTGTAATCTTTGTATATGATTCTTTTTCTATTATTACCTTTTATCTGTTAACTCTGTCATTGTCAAGATATGTGTTATTGGAAGTATGAAATACATTTAGTATAATCTATGAAAAATTACCTCCAATACAAATGCTCTTGCCCATGGTTATCAGAATCTTTCGATTCACAATTCGATTCGATTCGATTCGATTCAATTCAGAACCTAAACGATTCGAATTGGTATGCTGAATCTAAGTTAATCTTGAATCTGTGTCGAATTTACGATTCGTTTTGATTTGAACGATTCGCCCGACTCACTAGAATCTATAATTTTTTTTTAAAGAAAAAAGTTAAAAATAAGGTTTAAAATAAGATGTTTAGAGTTAAAATAAACATTGTTCATTAGTTTTTCTCATTCATAAGTTATTCTAGAAAATGAAGATTCTAAGACTTTTTGTGATGAAACAAACAAGCCCATATAGTTTTCATATATTTGATTTTAATCTATAATAGTATTAAGTATAGTAATACTCTTATTTTATTTCATTACATTATTTATTGTTTATTAATTTATTATATTGTGCTATCTTAGTTATTGTTTGTTAGCTATTAGCAAATTACTATAATATGTTAATTATAGTAGATTATGGTGAGATTCGGACTAACATCACTTGCTTAGAGATAAGGCATTTCTAATTGGTCACATGATCATTCCCTATATGTTAAAATATTTCACTTTTAATGTATATATGTCAATTTAAATTGATTTTAAGAATTTGTATTGAATCTTACGATTCGATTCTCGATTCAAAAAATCGAGATTTCAATTCACGATTTGAATATCGATTTAACAACTATGCTCTTGCCTACAAAGTTTTGACCGAATTCTTGTAGTAAAGTAACTATTACATATGGTTTCTCGGTGCTTGAAATTGAATAGATTGAAGTTATATAATTCTGGCATTAATTATTATATCTCATATAGTATATGTTGTACTGCATAATAAATATTATTTGGACTTTGCTTGTGTTTGATCTCTCTACTATTTTTTTGGTTTGACTAGAAGATCTAGATTACGTAATATTTTTTTTAATCGAAAAATGACTTTTTTTTCTTAGTACAAATCACGACTGCCATGAGCTCACATGAATAATTTATTTAAGCTGTTTATGGCTAATGTGTGTAACAATTACAGGATTTCAGCTAATATGTATTTTCTGGTGCTGCGCCTCCACCTGAGTTTTTAATGGAGTCTTTTTCTGTACAGACAAAACATTCACACCAAATTCAATAAATGATGTGAAACTCATACACGCTGGTAAAGTTTTGGAAAATAGCAAGACTCTTGCTGATTCCAGGATAAACTTTGGTGACCTTCGTGGCGGTGTTATTACCATGCATGTGGTTGTACAACCTCCTGTAGCTAAAAAGAAGACAGGTTAGTTCACAGTTCTCTTCCTCACAACTTGTTTTGTCTTGGGCTATGTAAGTTCCTCCCGTGGTGTTCAGCTCCAATTTCCTTCTTCAGATTTACTGTTGGACGGTAAATATCATCCTTGTTAAATCTGCAAAATATTTGTTTGTTTCTGTACAACCACCCTTCCACCTTTTTTTCAATAAGGGAAAGAAGAAAAGAAAAGCTGAGCCGAAGAAGAAGAAGAATTAGAAGAAGTCCAGGGGTGCCCACATAATAGGTTTAGTTATTGAGTATTTATTGTCATCTGCAGCTGCATGATGGCAGTTCTTTTAGTGTCTGCGCTAGAACCTAATTGGTACCTGCTAGGGCATGTATATGTGTGAAGTTGAAGTGGAGCCACCGAGGTTTCTTTTTGTTGTCTACTTCTATAGAGACCAGAGAGTTCCCACACTTTATGTGCCTTAATAACACACACACCATAATGATAACTAATTACCAACTTAATTCATTCATCCTAAATTCTAGAATTTTTGTTATGCCATAAGAGGAAAAGAAACGCTATGTTAGGATAGCTTCTTTCCCCACCAAAATGGATTCCAAATAAATGAAAACTTCTTTAAGGGTAAACAAATTTAGTAACTATGAGGCATAATTTTTTTCACTACATGTTTGTTTAAGTTTGGGTGTTGATATATGATTGATTTTCACGGCAAAATTAGCAACAAATACTAAATTCTGCAATTTTTGCTTTTTTTAGCTAGAGCAACACCTAATGTACCAGTAGAGAAACCTTATAGTAAGTTGTTAATTTTTTGCTTCTTTCTTTATCTCTTTCTTCTTTTATAATCACGGATTAGTTATGCCTTATTTGAGGGGTATTTTGATGTTCTATTAAATTCAGATTCCTCCATGTGCTTTCCATTGAAAAATATATATTGAACTAGTGGTATTAAGAGTTATATATGATTGTTGCTAGGTTTGTGATAATTTCAGCACACGCTTCTGTCAAGGAGAAAATTCAGCAAAAGATGCTGACAATTTTGTTATCAATACTAAAAGAACTTCAATGGATCATTTTAGTTTCTGTTAATTGTCTTTGTCTGTGAATGCTGATTTGACTACATCTGAATCTTCTGATGAGCACCCCATTCTGAGAATGTAGTCACTTACGGTGTGATCTCTTTGTTTTTGGCTTGCTTTATGGAAGAATGTGGATTACTTGTTAGATTTAGCGTGGGTCTTAAGAGCTTCTCGTCAAAACTTTAAAGAGATTGCATAAAGGATATTATTGGACCCCGGATAACCAATTTAGTCTTGGATAACCTCTCTTTTGGTGTGTGGGAGGGTATTATTTGGTCAGAATCATGATGTTCATGCTTCATGTTATTAAAGTTTGTTTCTATAGGTATTCTAGGATGGTCTAACATTCCTTCTTTATCTTTACTATCTTTTCTGTTCAATTGGGCGTATTGCAGAGAAGAATCAAGCGGAGATGCAGAAGCTGAATTCTTGTGGGTGTATTATCCTTTAATATGGGAAGCGTGCTCTGTTTCTGATATTGCACGTGGCAAATTTTTCGTGGTTTCACTTTACTTTACGTAGTCCACTTTCACATTTAATTGGTATATACATGTATGCAGTCTCCCTTTATGTTGCAATCATTCTGTTATAAGGAAAATCAGAATACTAAGAGGGCAGTTTTCTTTTCTTTATGCCATAGCAAAGTTTACATGCATGTACGTATCTCTCTTTAAGGGAAAACAGTGTGTTTTCTTTGTGATGCAAAACATGTTGGACTTTCTGATTCATGGAATAAACGCAACTGATCTTGTTACTGAGGAGGAATTTTATCACATTTAATTAAAAGAGAAGAATTTTATTTTCTAATTTCTTAAAAAAATCGAATTACTTCACCTTTTCATAATTTCTACTACAGTAAATTCAAGATTTCTGCCCAGACAGTTTATTGGAGTATGAATCATCCAAGCATGTGTGTTATTTTTCAACTTTTTGAAAAAGTGGTGGGTGTCGAGGTCTTGTTTGAATGGTCAAAATTGAGTTTATAAGATTAGAAGAATTTAAATTTGATTTTCTGATGTGTGGATTATGTATTTAATATATATGTTAGAGGAAGTACATGAAAATGGTTCCCATAGCTTTTAGGGGTCCGATTCTCCTCCATCATCAAATCAAATGTTTGATTTTAATTTTGATAGGTGTACGTGTCAAGCATAGAAGAATCCAAATAATGAAAAGAAGACTACAAGTAATGGAAAGGAGCCAAATACCTTAAAAGTTCATTCATCACAATCATTTGATTTGATGATGGTGTAATTTCCTTTTTCATTAAATCAAAAAGTGCTCAATTTATGATAAAATTAATGTTATTGATCTAATTTCCTTTATTATTGAAATCAAAGAAGATGGTCATTAAATCCATTACCCTAACGTATAGATGCTAAAATTATTGTTACAAAGAAGATGGTGCAATTTTTAACTAAAAATACATTTCCTAAACTTTATTTATGAGAACCAATTGATTTCCATTTTAGACGGTGCATTTTTCTAATAATTGTTATTGAACTAATTTCTTTCTTTATTCAAATCAAAGAAGATGTGCAATTTCCTAATTATTGTTATTGATTCAAGGTAACTGTATAAAATATGAACTTTTGGGAAATTAAATAACTATGCAAAATATGGGATTACCATGTGGGATTATCTTTTTTTAATACATTATAGTATATAGCCATATCAATATTTAAAATGTTGGTATATTTGAAAACCGTTGGTATAACTCATAAAATATTTATCAGTTTTAGTTGTGATCAATAACAATAACATATATAATTTTAAAATTTTATATAAAATTTTGTCAATAACTTTTTTTTTTGGATAATTATAAACGAATTCACTTATTTGTTATTAGTTAGTGCTTCAAATAAAAAAAAATACCTAAATACTTTGAGTTTGGGAGTTTAAACTTTAGGTTAATAACTTTTAGTTGTTGTCATTTGTTGAGAAAATATAATTAGTTAGAATCGTAGCTATCAAAGCTGGACCGAACTTAATTTCATTCATAAAAATTGATTGAATTTTAAATTAATCGAAATACAAGATCATTAGTTTAGTGATTTAATCAATACATCAATGATCGAACAACGAGCTTATAAAAGATAATTAAATTATTGTATAGTATAGAGTATCAATTATTTGTACAAATGTGTTAAAAATAATCAAAACTATAGAGTTCATATATTAATTATTAGAGTATAAATAAGACATTAAAATATAAATAATTATTTATTGAATTAAATGTAATGGTAATTAAGACAATTAAAAAATTTGTTATAATTTTGTTGATGAAGTTTTGATATAATGATTAAAACTGATATATTGAGACTTCACGATATTAAGTTCAATTCTTATAATGTTTAGGTTATTTATCCGATTTTATATTGATTTTTTAAATTTATTTTAGATGAGTAATAGTATTATTGTGGGGTTGACAATAAAACAATAAAAAAATATAATATTTATTCTAATCTTAATAATTTGTGTTTTGACACTATTTCAATTAAGATTAAATAAATAAATAAATCAAAATGTTGGAGACAAATTGATTTTAAATAATACGGAACAATAAATAAATTTTGGTGAAATTTTTTATAAACAATACTAAAAAGAATCTTAATGGAGTCTAGGTAGGGGATTAGAGTAGGTTAGGTTAGAAAAGTAGGAATAATAATTAAACTCCCATACCAATTAGGCATTGCGGAGATTGTCGTCTCTCGAGCCTAAAGCCACCGATGGAAGACGCTGTATCTCAGAGAAGAGAAGATTTTGGAAAACTCGAATACGGGTAGATCTTTTCAGTCCCTATCATTATCTTCTTTCTTCTTTTTTTTTCCTTTTTTCTTTAAAAAAATTATGCCTTGTTGCAGGTAGATGTTTTGGTTGTAATTTTACTTAGATGGGTGTTTTCGTTTTTGTTGCTGCTGCTTTCGTTGTTTTTGTTTTTCGTTTGTTAGGTGCGAGCACTACAAGAGACGATGCAAAATTCGTGCCCCTTGCTGCAACCAAGTCTTTCCTTGCCGTCACTGCCACAACGAGGCAATGGTATCTCTCTCCCTCTGTCAATATATATACACACATACATATCTATGCATGTGTTTAATGTAAATTTTTATGTGTGTTTTAATATGTATATTGAGTTTATGTTACATGAGATTGATTTGTTGTGAGCTTGACTTGAGTTTGGAAAATTTGATTATTGGGTTTTATCTTTTATGTTTTTTTTTTTTAAAAAAAAGAAATTTCCTTTTTCTATTCTCATGAATCTTAGCCACTTTTTTATTCAGAGCGCTCTAAGTAACCCAAAAGATCGTCACGAATTGGTCAGGCAGGATGTTAAACAAGTATGTTCAAAGTTTAAACGACTCATTCATCTTTGAACAACATACAGAAGATAATTCGCTTACTTTTACTGTTATTTGTTATTTAATGGGATTGAAATGGATACTTCAGGTTATTTGTTCAGTCTGTGATACTGAGCAGGAGGTATGATGACTTGGTGGATTCAAATTATTATGTGTGTACCGTTTCTATTTGTTTTTTTTATTGAATTTTGTGGATGTAATATCAAATCTCTTAGGTTGCTCAAGTTTGTTCAAACTGCGGTGTCAGCATGGGAGATTATTTTTGCAACATTTGTAAATTCTTTGACAACGATGTAAGATAATTAGTTCCAGTCACTAGTCAATTAGATAATCTGGAGTTAAAATTTTGAATATCAGGATGTTATGGTTTCTTTTCTTTTTTTCAATTTTTGAAACCATGTGATGACTAATGGCCTATGATAATTGCAGATCTCAAAGGAGCAGTTCCATTGTGATGATTGCGGTATTTGTCGGTCAGTGAGCAAATATTGATTAATTTTATATCTAAAACTTGTTTTCATCTATTCGAATATGTATCGTATGTCAAGTGACTCATTGCATTGTTCTGATCAAAATTGTGCTTCTCAGAGTTGGTGGTCGTGACAAGTTCTTTCACTGTCAGAAGTGTGGTATGCAATTTTATTACTCTGCATACTTTTTTCTTAGAGATTTGTTAGCCCAATGTAAAAGGATAGGTTTTCTATCTCAACTATATGAAGTTCTTTAAGTTCCAATGCTTTGGTGGCATGTCAAAATCGTATTGTTTAAACATACTATTTCTTGTTATAAGACTTCTAAGCTAAATAAGTTTCAGATCTAAAGTAATTGATTGGGATGCTTAGTCTAGTGATCAGTTTAGTTATGCACAAAGAGCAGAAGATTCTGATCATATAACTTAGCACATAGAACTCTAAAAATAAACTTGAAAGAACTTTCACTAAGTGGTTATTTTTCAAATGATGGGTTAGTGAATGATGGTCCAATCACCTATATACAAATCATGTATTTATATTTTATACTCTTCTTGTTATGAGCTTATATGATGTAAATTATATATGTATAACTGGACAATCACTATTAATTAGGAATGACGGGAATTGAATAATCAGACAGTCAAGATTAGGTAGGGAATAATTGGTACTTTTCATATGTAAAGCTTAGTTATTTTAGTAGCCTCATTTTAGAATTGTCTTATCAAGATTTACAAGTGTTTTTTGAAATTTTTTTTTTCTCTCTGTCATCTGATTTGCTATTGAGCTTTTTAATGTTTTCATCAATTTTAAAACGTGTAATTTTGGCTAATAGTTAGCACTTCATTATGGTCTTGCCGGTATGCATGTAGTTTTGATCAGGCACTGGTCCAATCTTTGCTAGAGCTTCCTCCGCCCCCCACTCCTCCCTACTTCTAATCATTTTTTGGAGTTATTTTTTTATAAAAAATTTCTGTGCCCTAATGTTTTGTAAGATCACAGGATCTTGCTATGCAATGAGTCTGTGGAATAACCACTCATGCTTGGAGAACTCCATGAAGAATTACTGCCCTGTCTGTTATGAGGTTTGGCAATTAGCTATTGTAACCTTTTGAAAATTCATAGAATTATATGTTCTAACCACTCTGTATTATGCTGACAGTATCTTTTTGACTCCATTAAAGTTGTACGAGTTATGAATTGTGGGCACACAATGCATATGGATTGCTTTTCTGACATGCTTAAGAAAAACCAGTAAAGTCCAGATTAACTCTGTGTTATATGGTTATTGTAATTTAGTCTTTTAAATGCTTCAAAAAGTTGTATAACGCATAATGTGTACCGTGCTCATTACCCAGGTATCGCTGTCCAAGCTGTTACAAGACAGTGCTGGATATGACTGGACGCTGGCGAATGTTGGATACAGAGGTACAAACTTTTTGCCTGTTACATGCTGGTGTTTGAGTTCAATTTCTATCAGCTGCAAAATTGATTATTAAGTTGAAGTTTTCTTTGCATTTACATGATTTATTATTTATGACGCAACTGGAGGGAAACAAGATATCATGTAGAGGTTAGATTTTAAGTACTACTTGTTTGTAATGTTCATTGTAATTAAATGAGAAATCTGTCGGGCCAGTCAATCTACGAGGTCATCTAAAAAGGAAAAAGATGTTCACTCTTAAGCAACATACTGGGCACCAGTCATTATGAAAGCCTTTATCAGCTCCTGGTTGGTTATGCCTGTGGTTAAGATTAAGAAAGGTAGGACTGTCATTTTGGTATAATTTTACTGTGTGAGCTTGAATGATTAGAAATAGTTGGTGATTGACTACCGCAGAGGGAGTCTACCTCTCTCTCTATGTATACACACACACACACAGAAATATTGTTATAAGACATCATAATAGATCTTTTATTAAATACGTTCATTAAAGTGAGCTTGAGCTCCTACAGGGGAAGCTTGAACCGCTTAATCGACACAGCTGTAGATAGCATATGCTGTAAAATTTTCTGAATTGAGCTTACATTGCCCACTTTATGGCTTGGATGCTTGCACTTTTGGTGGCAGTAAGTGTTCCCTTGGATGTTTCAGAATGTCGGAAAGTTTGAGTTTTCTTTAGTCTTCAATTTTTTCAAGTATCAAATAGTTGCTTTGATTGGGTTCTCTTTTCAATGTTTGCTTTTACTTGTGATAATTAACTTATCTAAATGCTCCATATTATCGTATATAGTGTTGTTAGGTGGCATTATTAATGTTACAATTTCTTCTGGACAGATTGAAGCGATGGAGATGCCTGAGGATTACAAGTATGAGGTATCTGTGTTTTATTTGTATGGTTGGTTCACTATGAACATGAAATACCCAACTCTGCATTAATTTTTTATGCACAAAATCTCATGAATAAGCTTGGTATGGAAGTAACATTTGGTACTAATGATTTGAAACCGCCGTCTAAATTTTCATTTGACTGCCTTTTTTTTTAGTCAACCTATCCTTATAAATAAAATATGCATAGATTCTAGTGTGCCGTATTCCTAGGACTGGACTTGAGCCAAGCTCGATTAAGGTGTTCGAACTCGTCTCGATTCAAAATAGAAGGGGCTTGAACTCAAGCTCGACTTCGAGTCGAGCTCCAAAATTCGCCTTGAGCTCAATCAATTTTTTGATGGCTTGAGCTCAATCAATTTTTTGCTGACTCAAGCTCGGCTTAGCTCGATAATAAACGAGCTCATTCGAGCCCGAGCTTAAGCTTACAAGTCCTTATCGAGTCTAATGAGTGTGCAACAAAAATCAAGTCAAACCCAAAACTTGGGACTTCTTCAATACAATCTCATAAAACACTTTGATTTTTTATTGGAAAAAGGTAATAAAATTTAGGACTTAGTGAGCCTTTAGATAGAAGCCTATGAAACACATTAGACCATAACTTATAAGAGATTGTTTCCTTTCCCCCCATTTGTACAAGCAATGTGGGATTGATTTGGTTCTCTTGTTTTCATTAGCATGTCTTCTCCATTTTTCTTAAACTAAATGACTCACAAAGTTCATAGCAATTAGTTGTCGTGCATCATTTCTTGAACCAATCATGCTAACTATATCACATGTAATTTTATACAATTGATCAACTAAACAAGACTAACAATAGGGTATGATGATTGGACTTGGAGAGTGAGAGTAACAATACTTGGGTAGTTGGGTATCTCACGTTGGTCCTATATGGCTTTTTTTTATGGGTGCTCTATATAAAAGGACTTATCCTACATTGGTTAGCTTGTAAGGAAGTAGGTGTAGTGTTCTCTATATAATTCCATTGAGGGGAAGTACTAGCAAAATAAATGTGGGGTTTCAATTAAAAATTTGAGTCCCCCAATTATATTCAATTGTAATTTTTATATATATGTATATAATACAAATAATATATATATATATATATATATATATATTATATTTTAATATTAATTATAAATATATATAAATTTATTATCAAATTGTTTGCGAGTCACTCGAGCCGAACCTTAAAGTATTCGAGTTCGGTTCGATAAGTTAATAGAGTTTAAATTTTAGGCTCGAGCTCGTCTCGAAGCTCGAGGAGCCTAGTTTTGACCGAGCTCGAGGCTTGGCTCGAGTCCACCCATGCCTGTTCCGGTAAAGTTGCTTTAGAGCTCATTTCGAATCCAATGAATGGTGGGCTTTTTAAACCACCCTCTGCCTTCTTTTCCCTTTTGGCACAAAGGGGATATATTTTCCCTGGTTCAGAAAGTGATCCGAACAATCAATTTACTTGCTCATTTTCAGCTCATGCTGTATTTATATATTATTTTATTTATAGTTTACTGCTCAAGTGAATTACGGTTCTTATCAGTACACTGAGTTGCAAGGGTATTTTACAGGTTTCAATCCTCTGCAACGACTGCAAGCAAAAGAGCGACGTTATGTTTCACGTTTTAGGTCTCAAGTGCAAAAAGTGCAAATCATATAACACCCGCAGGATTTGAACACCAGGCTATCAATCTGTTGACTGAAGTGAGAAGTAAAAGCTTAGCAATATAGATTAATACAGTGAAGAAGTTTCATATGCTCTTTGCAAGTATCAGACTGAACAATTTGTTTGTGCTTGTAACAGATTCTTACTGGTTCTTTTAATTGGTTTCATGCAAATCGAGCAAGGTCAGCATGAGGAGAGCCAAAACAGGGAAAACAATAATGGTGGATCACTTGGCTAGGCTAGTTACTAAGCAGAATAGTAGTACTAAGAAATCACTTAAGAGGTAAGAGCTCGTTTGGTAAGCTGATAAAAAATGAAATAGGGCGTAAATGAGCTTTAAGAAATTGATGAATTTTCTTCAATGAAGTATTGGGAAGTTAGGGACTGTTCAGTCAAAAAATATTTTTGAGCTTTTTCAAAACAATAATGTTTGGAAAATATTTTAAAAAAAATTGAAAAGTTTTCTACAATTGAGGATGCATTAAAGCCTTCTTGGGTCTCATATGATGCTTGCTTGAGCAATTTTTAGTTAAATCGGGTATAAAATATTTTTTAGACATGTATGAAATTTTATTGATAATTTTGAAGAATTTTACTGGTAATATTATTTTTAAGTTTCATATTTATATTGATATCATCAGTGAAGTTTTTTAAAATTATCAATGGAGTTTTGAATGAGTTTAAAATATTGATTTCAGATTTGGTTTAATCCAAAAAAATTGTGCTTGGTGCACATGGTTATGGTCCCCTTAGTAAATGTCAAAATTAGACCAACTTTGAGGCTGAATCACATGAAATGAATAATGATGTATGGTTTTGGGGAGGACACCATGTACAAAACCTGTGAAGTTAACCAAACATGGTGGGCTTTAATTATTAGATGATTAAATTGTGAGACACAAATATTTCTTATGATTTACTTTTGTCCTCTCTGTTTTTTGTTCTTCTGTGTGTTGGAAAAGCACTTTCAAGCAACTTCCTTAACAAAGGCGGTGTGCCACACTGAACATAAATATCAACTTGGGCGACTGAAAATGAGGATGTTCATGATCTATCTTTTATGTCTTTTTCATGCTACACCCCCTTTGGTTAGCTCTTTCCTTAGGTTTCTTTCTCCTCTCGTTCTTTTTCCTTTTTTGATGGTAGTTAATATGAACTATATACACCATAAAAAATACATTACATATATATTATCTTGGTTGAATTTTTTTTTTCTCATAACCGTTAATTACGTTTTATTTTTGTCATAAATTTGTTAATTATTTTAATTAAATTTTCCAATTATTTTTAATTACCTAATTAACCATTCTACCGATTTTTAATCCAAAACTTACCGAAAATCCATCCAACTCAACGTTATAGTGGCTTGATAAAGAGAGAGAAGATAGACAAATTAACCTCTTCACTATAAATTACAGTTCTGTCGGCTATTGTTGAGAGACAATTATCATCAACAAAATGTAAGATGTGTATTTTAATGTTTAATTTGCGAGGCAGCAGTTGTCAAATTTTTCTCCCTAGCTACTTTAGTGCTGAGCTTTTCAAGCTAGAAGTAGATGGAAGGATTTAAAAGGATAACAAAAAATAGTTTGCAGACCAGATCAATAGATTTATGATCAAAATAAATTGTGGTCAGTACTCATTGCACAAAAATAGGTACTGTATTTAGCAACCTATTCACCTTATGTTTGTGTTTGTGTAGATGTTTCGGCTGGTCAATCTATCAACTGAAATTTCGATTGCCATTGAGAAGTTGACAAAAAATTTGAACTATTGTTCTAAATTATTGAGATAAAGTTCAAAGGAAAATATATTATCTTAATGAATTGTCTGCGGCCAGCATGCACCTTGTGATGCCATTCCAAATTTCTAGCTTTGATTTCATCCACTTTGACAGAACACTCTTTTCGTTGGTTTTAAATGAACTGATGGATAAATGAATCCAAAAGGCAAAACGTCTCCTTCTCAGTGAAAAAGTGCACAATCAACAGATGAAAAAGATCATTTTCTCCTTTTTGAGGGAAACAAGAAAAATCAACAAACCCATTTAAGATATTTCTTGTTCAACAAGAAACGATAAGGTCTCTACCTCTCTCTCTCTTTTCCTTGTGTAAAAAACTTGACCCTACCTCAAAAAACACCGAAAACAAATGGCTCCTATAAACTAAACCATGAAACCCAAACCACCATAACGACAACAACACGAAGAGCTAAAGATCAGACCATGAGAACCCGACAACAAGAACGACAAAAACGACTGTGCGATTACTGTAATCAATCAATAGCTCTATTATATTGCAGAGCTGACTCAGCGAAGCTATGCTTCTCATGCGACAGAGAAGTGCACGCAACGAACCAGCTCTTCACAAAGCACTCTCGGTCACAGCTCTGTGATGCCTGTGATGAATCCCCTGCCTCAATCTTCTGCGAAACAGATCACTCTGTTCTCTGCCAAAACTGTGACTGGAAAAATCACAGCTTGTCTCTATCTTCTGTGCACAATAGGAGACCTGTTGAGGGGTTCACCGGGTGCCCTGAAGTGACTGAGTTGGTGACCATTTTTGGGTTTGATGATTTGGGCAATAAAGCTCTGTTTTCAAGTGAAGAGAGAGATAATGATTATGGGTTCATGGAGTCTGGGCTTGAAGGGTTATCGGATTTGCTTGTTTGGGAAACTCCTGAAATTGTTAGCCTTGATGATTTGGTTGTTTCGGGGAATTGGGGTCATAATTTTCGAGCTATGGATGTTCCTCCTCTGCCAAAGGCAAGTACCCAGCTGAGTCTTGATTTGCTTTGTTATTTTTTGGTGTTTTACTTTTATTTTTCTGTTTGGTTGCTCGAAAATTAGAGTTAAGTAGTTGTGTTAGGTGCAGCTGATTTGTTTTATGAAACTTTTCAGTTGCTTATGTCAAGTATTCAGTCAATCTTTGTGTGTTTTCAGTGACAAATTTATTCCTACAAAATTTTTGGTGTATGCTACTATTTTTTTTTTCTCCCATTTTTTTAATGGAGCTGTTTGTTTTGCTGCTCCTGATTTATTCACAATATTGTTAATAGAAACTCATTAGGATATGTAAAATTTTGAGTTTTTATCACTTTATTTTGACTGAAACCAAACAAAAGCTATTTTTTTCGTTATTGTAGGTCTAAATTTATTCAATTTTTTTTTTCTGTTACAGCGCTGCACTTGATTTTTTTTTAGGATTACTTGCTTTCTGTTTGAATTCCAGGTAAATGCATAATATTTTTTAAGAGAAAAAAAGATTCAGCTTGTTTGTCAGTTCATTTGTCAATTCTTAATTCATTGGATTTATTTATTTTTGTTTTCAATGGATTGTTTTCCATTCATTACATTAAGAATTTAAGATACCTTAGCTTTTGATTGTTTTGTTTTAGGAATTAAAATTCCTTACTTGTTACGTGCTTATTTAAGTTGTCTATAGAACTATTGTGAACTTGACCTAGTTCAGGATATTGTTGTTGAATCAGAATCGTAATGCTGTTTGTGGGCAACACGAGGAAGAAATACTTCGTCAGCTTCATGAACTGGCAAAGTTGGAACCCAATGTCTGTATTGAAAATGCAGATGTCAAACATGTTAGTCGGTTCCATTTGCTGGCGCCAGAACAAAATCTACAGCAAGGAAATATGTATGCAGGTTGTGAACATGAAGTAGAGAAGAATTCATTTCCTGCTTGTGAGGTAAAACTTCCTTCCTGCATGTTATCTCTGAACTAATTTCTGATGCTTTCTAATTTATTTTTTTTCGCGCTTAATATCTTTTTGTGTTTGCGTGCGTGCATCACATGTCTCTAATTTGATCTATTTGGTATGCTCGTCCTATATTTTTTTGGGGGTTAAATGGACCTTCATTGAAATAAACCAGTCATTACAGAACACCATTCTTGGGGTATCAATGCCCCTTATATCAGCATCAAGCAAGGTCCCAAAAAAGAAGGTGGATTACAAAAGATGGAATTCATCTGCTGGCTGTCAGATCCTTTGCGAGCCAGACAGTCAGCCACAGAATTTGCTTCATGAAAGCAATGCTTCTGCTTGTACTACTCGCTGCTCATCAGTAATCTGCATTGATCAAGAAGTGTGCAATGAGGATGTAGAGGATTGGTATGATTCTTTAAATGGACAACAACAATCCTTGCATCAAGCTCAATTTCCAGTTTTCAGATTACCAGGTCATGGCCAATTGCAACCCTTCCTTAATACCCCAAAGTTCAGTCTGAACACTAGTGCCATATCCTTTCCATTTACTGAATCCCCCAGCCAGATTCCTTCCTCAGACCTAAGCACACCTCCAATGCCAACCGTTCCTGGATTTCCCGGTGAGGAGCCATCCGAGTTCAAATTTAACTCAACCTGTCAAAGACTTTTCCCGGTGGACCTGTACACGGTTGGATTTTCTAGGAAGAGACTGGCAAGTTCCCAAAAAGAAAATTTAAAAGCTTTGTTCTTAATACAATTAGATATTTTTGTTGATCAATACAGTTATATAGCCAGTGATTTAGGGGTTTACACTGCTGATTGGATTGAGAGAGGAATTGCTTTCGATGTGGCAGAAGCATCAAGGAAGTTTGAGGCCTGAGTGTATGGTCTTAGAGGAAGGATATCAGTTTAAGCATTGGTTGTCTAAATCTATAGGGACATTAGAATTTCCCTTCCAAGTGGAAGAGAAAAGTCTGTGTTTAAGAATAACTCTTTTGAATTGCATGAAGTCATTATCTTTTGAAATTCCTAACCAGATGGGGATATTTGCATATGTGCAAGGAAAGAGAAGAGTTGCATTAACTCCGCTTTCTAATTGATTCTTTCATTGCTCTTCTCAGAATTGAATGAAACTATTTGTTTCATGAGGTGATACATATATGTATGTTCATACTCACATCATGTTGCACCCTCTCCTATCTCCTACCTCTTATCCCACCCAACTTCTTTAAACTCCACAAGTTGACTTGAACTCTAGAACACACCTTCAGGCAAACTTGGAAACCCCCATGGATCTGATTACCCATCAGTTCATTGCCAGATGCAGATTACTGATTTCTTGATTCTCTTGACCACAAGGGATGCCATGTCCCATGAATTATGATGCTATTGCTTCATATATTTGAAATTAGAAAACTAGCAGTACCGCACTTTAGATGTGTAGTTCTGAACCATGGAAGTGTGGGACTGGCTCTTGGATCAAGCTACATTTTTCAATGCAGTAACAAGTCTATTATTGTAATCAAACCCATCTTAAATCATCTGAGGGTGGCACAGATGCCACATTATAGTAACCAGAGCACTCTGCTCGGACAAAAGGAACAAAAGGAAAAACTGCTAGGAAACTTTGATCTAATTATATTATTTCAGTCATCCAGCCATTTTATCTCTGAAATGTGGTCATAAAAGAGTGCTTCTAAATGTCCTCAGAAAAAAAAAGGAGGGGACAATTCATATGTGGTGATCTCCTTAACTGGCCCTAGTGATTGACGAGGGAGGCCAATTAGATCACCAAATGGACATTCATTGATTTGTCTTTCCTAAACAAAAAGGAGGGAGAGGAAAGAAGGTAAAAAGGAAAAATTTTGGTGAACTTTAAGTGGTAATTCAAAACATATTCTGTCATATTGAGATCATGTTCTTGGCTTATCGTTATGTCAATTATAGCAATTATGGAATTGAACCTGCTTTAAGTGGCATAACTGTCCAAGGTTCGCCTTTTTCACTTGATTTGTCCTTCTTGTGAGTGCTTTATTGCTTTTGTCTTCCTTAACCTGAAAAAAAGGGAAAAGAAGGGGGAAAGAAAAAGAGAAAAGAGTAGTTCCATTGCAGTGGTTAGAGAGATTTTTATATACCTCAGTTTTCCAGTCTTGATTATTATTGCATATTCTTTTGCCCAAATATCAAACAACACAATTATTTTCCCTTCATGCAGGCAGTTGGACTTCAATGGTTTGGTGATAGTGGTGAGGCTGCAGATCAAGATTTTCTTCCATCTTCAGTATTAAGAAGCTACATCAAGGAAAGTTCTACAGTTTCTGATAAATGGTTAAATATTAGTGGCAGTGTAAATCATGCCAATGATGGTCATGAAAGAAATTTACAACAACCCATTACTACCAAGACCACATCAGTTTTTCCAAAGGTTGCTCAACATGAGTTAAACAGCCAGGAGAGAGAGACTGCACTCTCACGGTACAAGGAGAAGAAGAAAACGAGAAGGTATTGTTACACACTTACACCAATCTTTACCCTATAACTGTCATCTCTCAAATCTCTTTTTTTTTTTTTACCAGAAAGGCACTTAAAAGTGGTTATTCTAAGATTTAGGATTCCAACATTTGCTAAAATTCTTTGATTTTCTTATTTTTACTTGTCAAAAAAATTCTTTGATTTCCCAATTTTATAAGTACTTATGATCTTCTGAATTTATTTGGCATCAAAATGGTTTGGTCAGATTATGTTCACATTTAGATGGATATTTCGCTTGTCTATTAGTATTCTCAGTGGTTTAACAATTTTGTGATTACTTTGAAGTTGGTCTGATAATGAATTTTGAAAACTTGAGGAGATGTTGAATTTTATATGACTATGTTAGTCCTTTTCAACTAATCAAGTGGTTGAGAATTTAGGGGAGAAGTTCAAATTTTCATCTCAATGATCACTATTCAGGTAGGGTTTACTGTTTTAAGCCTCAAACATGACATTACTATGGCATGTATATCAAATTACTCTGCATCTAGTGAAGATCTTAATCAGCATGAGTCGTGAACATTCTTTTGATGCTTCACATTTATCCTGTCGTCACCTTTGAACTACTTAAGCTGACACTTTTTATGGAAAATAACAGGTATGATAAACACATCAGGTATGAATCACGTAAGGTTCGGGCAGAAAGCAGGACAAGAATCAAGGGCCGTTTCGCTAAGATGGATCACTGAAATACTGGTATGCATTTCTTGGACTTTAACTTTATATCATACTTCTCCATCAAAAAATTGTTTTCATTCTTAGTTTTCACTGAAGCTGCCACCCTTAGGAGTTCTTGTCCCAGAAGAATCAAAGAAAAAAATAGAAGAAAAAATGAATATTTGGAGACTGGTGTCTATTATTAATTGATGGAGTGGACCTCTCCCATTCATTTCCTGGACTTATGTAGTCTATCACTAATAATTGTTGATATCTGTATAGCTGTCAGACAGTCTAATAAGCCACTTGAATATAAATATATTCTCAAATTAAATAGTAATAAGCTGGGTTGATTATCTCGATTACTTGGGTTTGGTTACTCACAAAACAGGTGTAGATTTAAGAAAAAAAACAGTTGTTTTGACCGTATATCAGTATGGAGGGAAAGGTCAAATGAACTCCATCAAATGGCACAAAACATCTTACCTCTTTGGTAGCCTTATGTTGGAAATATGCATTTAAGTCCCTTTAAATCAGATATTTGTTCATGTTATAAATAAAAACTTGGTCATTACCTATCCAGGAAAAGGAAGGAGAAGAGAAACCGAATCTCATTAGTCCGGCATGGTTGAATGAGGACTTGAAACTTGCAGCGAAGTTTCAGATTTTTATCACAATTTATTCTTTAACTATAGCCTGACACAAAAATAAATAGCAGATGTTGATGATTGCTCCTACTTTATTTACATATTATTTCCATCATGTCTGATACTTAAGTGAGTTATCATGAGTTAATGATTCATTTTTTGTGTTATTCTGATGCTTCACATATTTTAGTTTCTTAAACTAATGTCCTCCACGTGGAAAAACAGATATCAGAAGCTCATTAGCCATAGAATTTGGAAGGTCTGGGTGGAAAGCAGGGCAAGGTTCTATTGACGTTTCACTGGGATGGATTAATGAAATACTTGCAGCCACCACATTGGAAATACTGCATATTTATTGTAGAAAAACATCTGTGATTTTTTATTTTATATTGTTATTATGATATCTACAAGGTTTTGTCTTCACTTGTAGTGGAGTATTTCATATTAAGTTTTCAGTCTGTTATGCAGTTTCATGCTGTTTGGTTTGGAGCCCTTGTTCTGGGTTTTGGGAAATGACAGGTTGCCACAAGGAACTAAATAAAAGCATTTACACATTTTATTCTGCTTTCATGTTCAAGATCAGAAGCATTAGAAATACAAACATGATATAGACTATATTTGAGGTTGCCAAATTAGGTCCTAGTGTCAGTTATATTTGAGAGGAGCCTTTTTGGCCCTTGATCTTAATTTGGTTGCTTGGGGAGCTTAAAGGTGAAAAACCCAGCTGAGAATATGTGAATTGCTTTCTTGACTTAAGATGGATTGAATATATGAGAGACATGAACTGATGTATCTTATGGTGAGAGTGCAATTGCAACCCCTAAACTCTTCGAAAACAATTTGGAGTATAAACTATTGTAAGGGTTTAAAAAATCTATGTTATAATCTTCCCTTTAATATAAAAATATGGGGTTCAAAGAGAAAACCAGTCAACTTATTTTTTAAAACTTCATGTAACTACTATTTATTACTCTCAACATTCAAGGCAAAATAAATGAAATATCATTTATCAATTGTATAAAACTATAGTAAAAAATGGGTAAGTTGTGTATTGAAAACAAGGTTTAACCTTCAAATATATTTATATTTTTAATTCTTCTCACATTCTTATTGGGTTACTTTCAATGTTAATTCTATGAGTGGTATTATTGGTACTCCAAATATTATTATTGGCACAACTTTTGTTTGTTTAACTTACAATAATATCCTTAATTGAAGTCCTATTTTTTTGAGAATACAATTTAATTAGAGGTATTATTGTAAGTTTCATTACACAAACAAAACAATAGGAGTGTCAATAACAATTTTTGGAGTGCTAATAACATCACTCTAATTTTATACCACCAAAGCTTTAATCTTGTGGTAAAATTAATGCAATTTAAGTTAAAGTTCAATCCATTTATACTATTTACATTTGATTTTCTTATGTTCCGATTTAAAAAAAAATGTTCAATATTCTATCCGTATTGTTCATAACATGATTTAGAATATTTTGTTTCATCAAACTTGGTAAGTCTTGGAAGTTTATAAATAAAATAGTCAAAAACCAAAATAAAAAAGAAGAAGATAATAAGTCATTCTAGGGAACCCAAATAAGCTCAAATAGTTGAGTTTATAAGAGATTCAATGAATTGTTAGATTGTAGATTGCAATGGATTTTTGAGACAAAACATTAGTTTTTCAAGCTAAATTTTGGAACTAGAAAGGTGGCCTAACAATAACAAAAGATTAAGGAGTCGAATTAAGATGGATGCAAAGTGTCGAGGGATTTGTTTAATAATATAAACACCAATCTCTATCCACTTCAACATCAATCAATGGTTACAAATCATTGATCCCACTAATGGAGAGTGCAAAAATGAGAATCAAATTGTGGATATACTTAAAAAAAACTTAACATAAGATAAAAATATGTTTTGATCAAGTGACGAGAAAGAATTAAGAGGACAACAAAATCATTCTAAATTATGTCATTTTTATTCATTTGCGTTCTTTACTTTCCCTCCATACTCACAAGATTGAAAGGAGACAATGGTTGTTGGCAGCAATTGTCCCGTGGCGGAGGCCTAGGTTAGGGCTAAGTCACAACCGAAACGTAGTGCTTGTGCTGCTGTACGGTTTAAGTGATTTGAGTTGCACTCTGGCTACAAGCTATAGCTTTTGGCGTAGTGGTAAGCGCTAAGGTCACGGGTTCGATTCCTAGCGGTGCAATTGCTGAGTGGGAGATTATTGGGCTAGGTGTTGGCAGCAATTGTCCAGTGGCGGAGGCCCAAGTTGAGGCCAAGTCACAATCGAAACGTGGCGCTTGTGCTGTGCGGTTCAAGCTATAGCTTTTGGCATAGTGGTATGCGATCGATCTTGACAATGGTCCATTTAAATCCCTTTGTTTATATTAAAAAATAACCTCGGACGAACATTGGGTCCCGCTCATTGATGAACGGGCAGGGGTTAGAGGGCAGCGCCCCAGAAACTTTCAGGCCATGTACATGAATTGTGCCTGGTTTTTTGCTTGACGGGTTAGGCTTGGGCCCATGAATAGCTGTAGTTCTGCAGCAGAACGGAAATCCTAATTAGGACGTCTTAAGTTGCTTATAAATACTCTTTATGTACTGAGCATACATTGTAACGAGATATTTGTGAGGTTGATAATAAGAATCTTCTGGCAGAACGTAGCTTTATTCTGGGTGAACCTGGGTAAATCTCGTCTTATTTTCTTTCTGTTTATAATTTGTATGATTGACAGGTCTCGAATCGTTCAAGTTCAATGTACGAACATGTCAGTATCAACACATATGTTTGCTGGACACCGACAAAATAATGACATGACAAGTCTTTTATACTATGTTGTACATAGAATTTTTTAAAGTCTTGTAGAGTATTCTTGTATGTTGTGAAATCTTGTATCTTGTATATATGTTAGGAAGAGTTTAGAGATTTCTTTGTAACCACAAGATTGTTAATCAATCTTCATCACATATTGATGATGTTGAGTAGTATAAATAAGAGTGAAAAGAATTAATCTAAGTAATAACACTAGAATATCTCAGTATAGTGATACCTAAGCCTTTCTAAACACAAGATTGTTAATCAATCTTCATCATACGTCAACGCACATGTCATTACTTATGTGGCACGTTGAAACTATTATATATATATATATATATATATATATAAATTAACTCTTAAAATATCTTCGTAATTAATTGTGTATTGTCAATCATCCAGAGTTAAAATCCTTCCCTCCATATTATTTAAAATATATACATAAACGAAAACTTTAATTAACCAATGACCTTCAATAATTGCTTAGTAATTCTAGACAAAGTAATCATTTTATAGTTTTTCTTTGAGAGGGTGTGTTAATATTCACTATTATTAATACATAATAAAACTTTAATAACTAAAATGGAAAGTAAGAATAAATATTGATAGTGAAAAAGAGATAAAAGATAGAGATATATATCCAAGTCACATAAAAGATGTACAATGGGATGCATACGTAAAGGACAAAATAGTAAAAGACATACACAAATTCAACAAACTAAAGAATTATAGATTGGTTAGAAATCAATCTCTTCAATAAAAACTTATATATAATTGAAATTAAGTAGAACTAGAAGTCATTTTTTTTTTCATTTAGGTTTAATTATTAGGAGAGCTGAATCAATTTTAGCTATGGCCAAAATACTCTTCTTTCTTGTTTTCACTCATTATGTTCTTCTGGCACAATCTTCTCACTCAACGACCCACCATAGAAGCCATCATAAACCCCATCACAGAAATGATGGCATGACAGTTTTCAATGTTCTTGATTATGGAGCTATCGGAGATGGACTTATCAATGATACTAAGGTTGAAAAAAATTAATGCTTATTTTTTTTATTTTATAGGAATTTTTTTTACGATGAGATTGAAAAATTAATGTTTATTAGATATATAAATATATTTGAATAAGGATATTACCGAGTGCCAACGTGACATATGGTTACAATTAATGTGATTGATGATTAGGATTGGTGCTTGCACTATACTCCATATGATCAGAAGCATTAGTAACATAAACATGGAAATTTTAAAATGAGCTTCACAAACTTCATATAAGTTTGTTGTTTTTGTTTCTATCTTTTATCATCTCTCTTTGATTTTCTTTTTTTGACAAACCTCAAACATCATGTGAGAAACTTCATATAAGTTTTACCCTTTTTGTTTCTATCTCTTATCATCTCTCTTTAATTCTTCCGTGACAAATCTCTCAGGAGTTGCAACTATCAAGCCCGAACATGATCCACTAGACCAAAAAGTCCGAATCAGCTGCAGAAACGTTTTCCTTATTCTTTCTACCCCCTGTTTAATTCCTATGCCCTTGTTGATGGTTCCTTAAAGTCAAAAACCAAGAACCGAGATATCCATATGTTAAGATTTTGGTTCAAATCCTACAAAGAACTTTTAATTGATTTGGAAAAAGAGGTTTTCTACTCTGTAGTTGCTTGTTCTAATATGAGTAATAGTAATTTCCTATTAGATTGTTGTTTGTACAAGTAGTAGTAGTTGATGTTTTTTTCCTAATAGTATTAGAAAAATATCTTCTATAAAAGGGGTTATAGAAAAGGTTAGAGGCACGCTCATAATATCAATATACATTGTAAACTATAGGGGTTTACTATTAGAGTTAGGATGAGAGCTTATGGTGTATTAGATGAGAACTTTTGGTATATTGGGATTTTGGGTTGTCAAGTAAAAATAACACTTACAACTAGAGTCAGATTGAAAGCTTTGGTTGTATTAAAGCTCTGGAGTTGTGAGGTAATGAGAGTTTAGCAACTTTGTTTTTTCTAAAATTGTAATTGAAGTTTAATAAAGTTGAAGATTTGTTGGTGGACATAAGCATGAGGTTACTGAACCACGTTAAATTGTTGTGTTCTTATTATTTGTTTATTTTGCCTACTTAATTGTAATGATTGTATTTTTTGTTTAAAATTTGAGCTGACGAATTTTTTTGTGGTAAAATCGCAACACCATAAAAAAAATGGATTAACCAATTTTTGGATTCACTTAGATTCAAGTTCCCATTTCAATTCGATTCAATTTCATTATTCTTTTTTATTTAATTATTTTTGGCACAACATATTGACCTTCCCGTAGATACCAAGATCCCTATACCTCTTAAAACCGCAATCCGGATTCCATCTGTGCTACATTCCCACACTAAATACCTAAAATTGATGATCCAAACTTTTTTTTAAAGACTTTTAGCAAAAATAAAAAATTAAACACAATAAAAAATTTAAGAGAATACTCGTACTTTATTTATATTTTCCAATATTATTCTTATTGACTTTACTATTTTGTCGAAACTCTAATATCTTTTGATCTATAATTACGCACATAGTTTTATTTAAATTATATTCATATAAATATATCTAATATCCTAATTTCATACATGATCTAAATAATTTAAGTTTATCCCAAACTTACAGCATACAAGTTGGGTAGGCATAGAGTTTATAGTAACTATGTGCCTGCCTCACATTGCATCCTGGAAGAAGGCCAAGTAGTCACTATCAAGTATTCTTCCATTTGAGGATAATTATCAGTCTCCTTTCAAAAGTTGATAAATCATTTGAAACATTATTTCTAAGTTACAACATGTAAAACAGATACAAAGCAGCTATATAATAATGGGTTTACAATGTTCTCTGGTCCTCTCTTTACTGCTATTACATATATGTTGAGCACAGAAATACAGCATATACTCCATTAAAGATAAAATGAAATGCAGCACCCTAGAGAAACAGAGATGAGGATCTAGTAAGTTTATAGGGAGGAGGAAGAGCCTACAATTATTAAATAACAAAATGAGCACAAAGACCTCCCTAAAGTACAACCAGCAGATCAAAAAGGTGGTGGCCCACCAGGAGGACCATAGCCACGGCCACCGAAACAATCTTGTAACAACCAACAACAGCATAGGCAATAGAAGCTGCATTTGAAGAAGAATTACAATCTGGAGTTACTTTATGTCTGCAGAGGAATATAAACTATAAAGGCAATTTACACTTAGGAGGAACTCTTTCAATTCATAATCCATCTGGTATACCAAAAAGTAGAAATCAAGTGACTGAAAGAATCGATATTGAATTAAATTTAAAATAATGACAAGGGAAGTATAATCAATTACCAAGAGGAAATCATGTTGCATAGACCATTAGCAAACCCACCAAAAAAGCCACCAGGTCCAGGCCAAAAACCAGGACCTCCAAAACCAGGACCCCAAGGTCCACCAGGGCCAGGACCCCATCCAGGCCCTCCAGGCCCTCCGAGACCACCCGGTCCTCCAGGACCCCATCCAGGCCCTCCAGGCCCTCCGAAACCACCCGGTCCTCCAGGTCCACCAGGTCCTCCAGGTCCACCAGGTCCCATCGTCAATTTCTAGACCACCAGAGCAGCTGAAACCACCACAACAACCGCCGCCACTGGAAGAGACGCCACAGATTTTGAGTCCTCAGGTGTCACTCTTGAAATCTCGAGACAGACTGCCCCTTCGGATATTTTTCATAAGCTTATGAAACTAATTTAGATGCATAATATATAGGGAGTGAATACACTTTGATTAGGCCTTAAGTTTTCAGGATCATCTTCTCCATTCGACAAGTGTGTGACATCTGTCTTAACAACTTCTCAAATGAAACCTACCATTCAAACATGCAACTACTCTTCCACTTTGACCTACTATTCAAAGCAATACCTTATATCTACACTCAAACAAACTTTGGTAAGGCAAACAATACCACTAATCATAATATTCTAAATAATTAAGACCATCCAATCAGATCCTCAGCAACTTATTAGTCAGTAACAAAAAATCAATGCTCTTGAATCACTAGAAATTGCTGGCTTATGAAAGTTGGATTATCAACTTACTCTTAAACATTTTGACAAGGTACATATTAACCAAGCAGAGCTATTAGGTAATGATCCATGTAACAGATCCTCAGCAACTTATTAGTCAGTAACAAAAAATCAATGCTCTTGAATCACTAGAAATTGCTGGCTTATGAAAGTTGGATTATCAACTTACTCTTAAACATTTTGACAAGGTACATATTAACCAAGCAGAGCTATTAGGTAATGATCCATGTAACAGATCACATGACAAAGTATCTTCCCCGCTATAACAAGACAGTAGCCACAGCCAACATAAATAAAGAAATACGTCATGAGCCTCTTAAGTAATAGATTCACCTGCTCAAGAAGAAAACAGATCAAGAAAAATATCGAAGCCATTACAGCATTCGAAAGGTACCTTTAGTGAAAGAGTTTTTACAGGAAAATTTAAATGCTATTAAAATAACAATTGGCAAATCAAACCATAGTATAAAATATAAATAAATGCAACAACAAGCATCTTGTACCACGTAAAAAATTCACTTCTAAGGAAAATTTCAACACTCACCAGAGATGCCCTCAGTCTATATATATATATATATATATATATATATATATATGAACAGTGTTGGAAATCAACATACAACTGATACTGAAACAGCAACCAGATCTAGCTGCACACCAAAATTGGTTGCAAACCAGTAAAAACCCCACTCAACAAGATTCAAAACTGCCACAACACTCAACTCACCTCACAGAGAAACATTAAAGTTCCCTAATACTCCCTGAAAACAGAAACCTCCTCTCAACTGTCATCTTGGCCATTTAGCAGAAACGGTTGCTTGCCTCAGGTGAGTGAATATTACCCTCCTCTCAACTGGGGTGAGCAAGAAAACTGACGGACCCACAGACTCGAACCAAACTGGTGTAATGGGTTGGGTTGGGTTTGGGTTTGGGTTGATAAATTTTTAAAACCGGTGGGTTGGATCACGGGTTAAAAATTTCAACACCCGATCATTATATAATTATATTTTATATATATTTAAAATATACTTGCCTTAATAATTGATTGACTACATTCATATTTTGACGAGTTAGTTTGGATTGCAATATATATTTTGTGTGTGTATATTTATTTGATGGACTACATTCATATTTTGACAAGTTTCGTGTGTTTATATATATATATATATATATATATATATATATTCTTTTTTCTTCTTAGAAACCCTCAAACAAAAAATGATGGTTTCCATAAAAAATGCACACACCACTTGAATCTAAGACCTTGGACCCAAGGCTTCAGCCTTAAACATTGAGCCAATGCCTCATTGGTAAAAAAACCAATTAGAATTTAAATATGTAAGGAGCATATTTCTTTTTAATACTTTTCAGTTGAAGAAGACCATTTGTTCTCATGAAACTATTTCTTTTAGAGTTTCAATATGTTTTCCAAATAGTTGTTAAATTGATTTGTTTATCCTATGTTCGTTCACTTTATGTTTTTGGTATAATGAAAATTGGTTATGGAGATTCTAAGACCAAGTCTATACTGGTGTTGAAGTTTTGAAGAATTTGATTGATCAAACACTTTTAAAATCTATTTTTTTTTATTTACTTTTGTATGGTTTATATTAAATTAAAGTTATATAAACTTTGTGTGAAGTGATTTAAAGTACTTAATTTGTACATGATGGCTTGTAAGATTTAATTAATTCTTGTATGGATTTGATTTTGGATTTAATGAATGATAAATAATTGTGGTAAAATATTTAATGGGTTGGGGTTGGATGGGTTCATAGGTTGGGTTGGTTTGAGATTTTCTCAACCCGTTATAATTGTGTTAGGTTGATTTTTTAGTCCAACCCGACCCTAACCGACCCATGCTCACCACTAATCCCAACATATACCACCAAAAAGCCTCAAAATCAAGCTCCTTGCTAACCAAATTCATCTACCATCTTCAGTTTCTCCATCATCTTCAACTTTTGCTTCACCTTTGTTACTCTAGACCCAATATGAGAATCATGCAAAAATAAACAACCCTCCCACATCTATCGCACGTAAAACCATAAGTAAAAGCACAACATACCATATCTACACAAATACATAGGAGACCCTACATCAACACTGTTAAGATTATATATTTAAGGTTTGGACAATGAATTAGAGAAGGAGAAAAGAGAGAACAAAGAGAGATGATGGTTGAGAACACACAGTGACATACTAACCCTAAGGTTAGTAGTCGTGTGTGTGTGTGTATATATATACATGGAGAAATCACAATAACACCCTTACTCTCCTAACACTCCCCTCAAGTTGGAGCATATATATCATATGCACCTAACTTGTCACAAATAGATTTGACCCGTGAACCATCCAATGGCCTAGTAAACAAGTCTGTTAATTGATCTGTTGATTTCACATGTCTTATACTAATCACATTCTGCAAAAAAATTTCTTGAACAACATGACAATCAACTTCAATATGTTTTGTAATTAGGGATGGTAATAAGCGAGTTTTGGCGGTTAACCGACCCGTTCCAAACCCATTTAATCGGTTTTGATTAGTTTTAAACGGGGTTTAAATGGTTCCGGTTAGTTTTTCACAAATTTTGGCGGTTTAGGGTAATACCTTGCAATCACCTGTTAAACTCGATTATATATAATATTTTAAAATATATATTTAGAAAGAACAAATTACAAAGAAATATTCAAGGTCTTGAGCAAAATTTGAAAAAGGCTAAGGGAAGCCTTTTATAGAGAAGCTTCCCTAGCTTACTATTTTCCACTTTCAATGTGGGATACTCATGTATCCCATTTTAACACACTAACACTATATAACCATTGCAACACCATGTTTTTACCTATCATAAACTCATATTTACCATTTAAAATTTGTGTTTTTTTAGTAAATGAATTTATGCGTTTTCATGTGCTCATTATTCTATCTCCATCAATAAAATATAAAGACCATAAAATTTCTCTCCTCTCTCAAACAACAACAAAAACTACAATCTTTCTTCTCTTTTTAGCTTTCAATCCCACATCATTTAAAAATGGGAAAGGATGACACATATCATAAATAACACTTGCACACCAGAACCTTCTTTTGCACTTGATAGCCACAAGTCCATCTTGGGCTTAGTTAAAGTTAAAGGTTTTTTAATGGGCTTGATTATCATTTGGGCCTAAAGTCATAAGTGCTCTTTTATGGGTTAATGTTGGGCTTAAAGTCAAAAGTTCTCTTTTATGGGCTTTGATGTTGGCTTGTTAGTCTAAATGTTCTAAATAGTTAAAGTTTGGTGTAGAAAATTTTAATGGCTCGGCTTTTGTGTCAGTTTGAGCTCGAGTTGACTCGAAACTCAGTTTGAACTCGTTAACAACTCAACAAACCGAGCTCGAGTTAGTGGGTAACCGCATATTTAACGGGTAGTTAAACAATTAGAGGTTACGGGTTTGGGTTTTAAAAGTAAAATCTAAATGGGTTCGATTTCGGTTAGTGGGTTAGCTAAACGGTTTCGGTTACAGTTATGTCAAATTTTGTACGGTAACCTATCCATTGCCATCCCTATTTGTCCTCCCATGAAACATTGAATTAGTTACAATATAAATATCTACTTGATTATCACATACCAAGCTCAAATGATGAGAATGCTCAAATCCAAGTTCTACTAATAACTGTTTCAACCAAACTAACTCACAAGTAGTGTGTGTCGTCTCTCTGTACTCAAACTCTGCACTTGATCTAGCAACCACAATTTGTTTTTTACAAGATAACTCCTAACAAACATAATATCCAATAGTGGATCTCCTATTCAATGGAGCCTGCCAAATCAGCATCAATATAACTCTCAATCCTAGTATGACCATGGTTTTGATAAAGTAAACTACGACCAGAGGAACTCTTAAGATATGTCATAATACAAATAACAACTTCCCAATGTCTAATATGTGGGGCATCTAGAAACTGACTAACCACACTTGTTGCAAAGGCAATATCTGACCGTGATAGTTAAATAATTCAATCTCCCAACCAACCATCTATACTACCCTGGATCAGTTAACAACTTAATTAATAAAAAGTTTAATGTTGGGATCAATAGGATTGTTTACAGGCTAGCACCCCAACATTCATGTATCGCTCAATAAATCAAAGACATTCTCGTTGAGACCAAGAAATACCATGACAAAAGAGAGCAACTTCAATACCTAAGAAGTATCTCAGTTGTCTAAGATCCTTAGTCTAAAACTTGCTACCAAGAAACTATTTCAAAACTTGAATTCCTTCTTTGTCATCTCTCGTGATCACAATATCATCCACATATACAATCAAAAGGATCCGACTTACCTCACTATGTCTGTAAAATACAGAATGATCTACACAACAACTACTAAGACCGAAGCCAATTACCACCTCATTGAACCTACCAAACCATGTTTTAGAGGACTGTTTCAAGCCATATAGAGATTTCTTCTCATACAATTCTTTTAAACAAATGGATGCTCCACATCAAACCACACTTTACAACAGTTCCTAATATGAATTAGAACATCAAACACACATGACTAGCATGGGAAAAGGAGAAAAAGCATTATGTTTTCTTCTTTTTCTTTTTTTAACTTACTAAATAGATCTAGGTCTACCGAGTCGAGCACTTGGACAAAAGATCTAATTCAACATAAAACTAGAGAACTGCTTTGAATGCTTCATTGTACCAAATACCAAAAGGACCAGAGAAAAAACCAAAATATTGTTCACAGACACAATAGCAACACTATTCATACAGTTGTTTATGGGCATTGTTCACTGGTACTATTCACCGACATTGTTCACAGGTGCTATAGTGGCACTGTTCACTCTTTTTTTTTTTTGGGGGGGGATTTATTCAGTATCCCAAGGAACCTACTCAGATACCATGTTAAGACTACGTATTTAGGGTTTAGACAGTGAATTAGAGAGGGAGAAAAAAGAGAGAGTAGAAATAGAGGGTGGCTGAGAACACACACTGACTTACTAACCCTAAGGTGTGTAATCGTGTGTAAATTATATAACATAACATAGAGAAATCACAATAATACCTTTACTCTGCTAACAAACACCATGAGATGCAACTCTCACCAATAATCGAACAAGTACTCGCAGTGGAAAATATTGCTCCCTTTCATGTGAGTATCACCACACGTTTAGAGCATAAAAATGCACCTGCAAGATTAAGACTCTAAAAGGGTGGGGAGAGCACTCAAGTACTCATTCTTCAATTCTCTAGTACCTAACCTCTTAATCAACAAGTCAATTCACACCTGACTTTGAACAACTTAATTTAATTTAGAAACACTAATACTATAGTAACATCTTTTAAATTCAGGATAAATTGTTAGTATACCACTTTAATAAACTAAAAAGCTCACAAAATAGAAGAGTGGAAAAGCAGTTAGTGATGATAAGGAAATAAAAAGGTTATTAAACCAAACAAAGAGGAAATAGTTCATTCAAAATTATCATCAATACAGTACACATAGAACACCATTAACCAAAAAGTATATTTCAAATTAGCATACTGGCACAATTTTTCCAGCAATCCATAAGCCAACAGTATAACTTGGAGAGCAGTCCTAGACTTGGATTAAAGTATATAGACAACCACAGGAAACGAAAACAGACAAGTGTGCACATGCAAACACACTAATTGAATAAGATATGCTGATAAGATAGCAAGATACATCTTAAGAAAAACAATTTATTTCTTAATACCATTCATAGATGACCACATATTAGTTTCTAGTACCTTTATCAACCACAAACTTGCCAAGTGACAATACAAAGAGAACCCATAGAAAAACTGAAAATTAAGAGGAGAAAGGATACCACTTTTGCTGCTCAAATTCATATACATAAATGATCAAAGAACAATGCCTCAGATTAGCATTTTGGCACATTCTTCCTCGCATCAACAACCCATGTAAAAGTTCTTACATGGTACGCAAAATATTGTTGTGGCTCAAGTCCAAAAGTTGACATCATTGGCAATAACGACTTTTTTTTATTTTATAAATAGTTGGTAATAATAACTTAGAAGCTCAACTAATTATAGCATCAAGTCGGTCCTTGGAAAGGATAAAGGAAAGGAAACACAAGAATACTTAAAAACAAATTAAGAAGAAGAAGCCATTCTTCACCATCTTCCTTTCCCTTATCCTAAAATAGTAATCAAACCAATACTAAAGATCAATGTGCAATCAAAATCAACCCCACATCACTGCATCAAGCTCAGTTGAAGAAAAATAATCTTTGGTATGGGTCCTAATCACTAATTACACCTCTCCTCTGTTAAAGAGGTCCAACGTTCAAATCCCCCCAACCCCAATTCTTAGGATAAATATAGTTTCTTCACATTAATTAAACTTAATCTGTTATGCGCTAATGCACAAATAAACGCAGATTAATTAGCATTTCAATAACCAAAAATCTTAGCCATCATATCATAGAACGAAGATAAAGCCTCAGATTAGCATTTTGGCACATTTCTCATCGCAACAACAACTCATGTAGGATTATTCTACACGGAGCGCAAACTTGTTGTTGCAGCTCATGTCCAAACGTTGTCCTCATCAGCAAATAACAATAATTTAGCAACCACAAAACAAGGAATTTTACTCTATTCCCTTTGGTCTCTATCAAGAGTCAAAACAATTGAAAAGAAAGCCAAAAGAAAAAAATCAATTTTAATAGCAGTAGTGTACTTTTATTTGCCCTCAAATTTTGAAGAGCTCAACTAAGCTAAGCAAATCATAGTACAAAGCTCGAATACAATTTCCACAGCGATTAAACATAGAATTACGTTTATAATCTTCACAAAGTTAAGGACTGATAAATGAAAACGAAAACGAAAACGAAAGACTTAACTCTTATTGGTGAAATTCGGAAAGAATAGCGTGGAAGCTGTAGTCAGATCCGATTAGGGTTTAGGTTCGCAGTCCAAATTCCAAGCAGTAGTTTTATAGCTTTTGCAATTTTCATTTGTACCCTTAAAAGTGTGTTTTCTTACATTTAACATCCTCTTGATGACTACTTTTGGACCATAATTATAAAGGTATCTTCCATCCATGCCCCTGATTCTGTCAGTATTAGTTGGGCTTTGGCCTCTCAAGTTGGTCAACAAATTGGCCCAATCTACTATAGGGCTTTTAAGTTTAAATGGGCTGAGAGAACCCAATGAGCCCACTTTTAAATTTTATTATTATTACGTTAAATGTCAATAGATAACCAGACGCATATGTGTAATGATGTATATTCATATCACATGAAACTTAAAACATTTTAAGTATATAAATCTGCATTTATTCTCGGTTTTTTTAGACATAATTATTTCGCGGACTCCTCTGTGTCATATCATCATTAACAGTATCGATCAGTCATGTAATACTGGTACGTTAACAGTAAACAACAGATTTTGACCTTTTTTTTCTCGAAAACTCCATGGATAACTGCCTTAAAATTCATTGATAACGCATGAAAACTCCATGATGTAAAAAGACTAAAAATATCATTTTATGTTTGTGTGACACGATTTTATTAGTTGGGGGACTAAATGTACAAGTTGTAGTCATTTCTCGGTGTGCGTTCAACATTGCTCAAACTGGAGGATTGAAGGGTAATTGGGGAAGCTTGAAATTAATGAGGCAGTAAAAGCCCAAAAAGAGGCTGCTACTATCTCCGTTAGGCAAGTTGGCCTGGATCGCAGGTACGGTCATGTTTTTGTTCCCTTGCAGTTTGCACTTTAGAGACCACTGTTTTTTTTTTTAATTAATTGAGATATGAAATTATTGAAGTGAAATTTTAGTTTTTCAACAATAAAATTATTTTTTTAAAAAAAACCTCAATTTCAATTCTCATCCTCAACTCCATTTCCATATGATAAAGTAACGTGGAAAATTATGTTTGCACCGCACAATACTGTCATGTTTAGACATTGCCGTGTGTGTCATGTCTGACCAACATTAAGCAACCAATGAAGACATACTTCACAATAAAACTTTATTCGACTTCAAGGAAAAAAAAATGTAAACCCAAACGAATGAATCTTGCATTTTTATTCCTTCATATTTATTTTTATTCCTTCATCACACAGTTCTGTTGGGGCAGAGAAGAACAGAATCTACCGCGATGATGAGGAAAGTTATTTGCTCAGAGATGAACGAAAGCATAGGTATCCGTTTCACAGGGCTTCTCATGGCACTTGTCATCATTCTCACGCTGATGATCATCTGTGTTCCACCGCCACGGCAGGCTTTAGTTGTGGCACATCCACGGCGGGCTTTAGTTGTGGCACATCGTATCAGTTGAGGAGATTCTTGATCAGCAGCACTTCTACAGTAGTTTATCTGAACCTTGTTTCCCAGTGTAGGGCTTGTGTCTTCTCTGCTATTTGGTTTAGTCTGCTGTATTTTTGATACTCCGTATTACCTTACTGTGTGTATGCTGAAATCGCCACTTGTTAAACGGTGATATGATCGCTATAAGTAATAACATGTTTTTGATAATTGCTCTGTCCTCTTACTAAAACAGTCAAGGTTGGTTACTTGGAACTTCTTGTGGGGATGATTTTGAATGTTAATTCCTCACAAGTAGCACAACAGTTTGACATATAATTTAAAAACACAATCTAGAAGCCCTTGTCCCAGTAAGGATGAGATACTTATTTCCAGGCTGAGAAACAAGCAAGCAATTATACGGATAAGCAAAAGTATGAAATGATTCAAACGTTAACGTTACAGGTATCAGTGATGGTTAAAAACTAATACAATCAAATAGAGAGAAAAGTATGCTCTTTTAATTTTAATCCATCAATGATATTAGTATCATTACAGATATCTGCTTTCTGTTTACAGGCAGAGATCCTTCTCATTTATTGTAAAAACTCCTAACTGTCTAGAATGCAACGATATTACAGTACTAAGAAAATCTAACATTTCATGATACTACTAAAGCAGCTAACACTGCGCTCATGAGGTACAACAGCAAAAGATGCAGATTTCTGAGTTATGCATTTTTCTTAACTGAGTTTTCTGTTGAATTTTGAATTGACTGCAAAAGATGCTCAATCCTGTACTTCATAACGGGCTGACCATACCGAGTCTTTTTGAACATCTTCTCCCTTGTTGCCTTCCTTCGAGCTTCGGCTTCTTCTCTCTCTTCCTTCTTTGCTTGAATAATTGCCTCCCTCTCAATCCTTGCCTTCTCTTCCTCTTCACGCTTCTTCTCATACAATTCTTTCAAACTGTTTTTCATATTTTTCTTTTCGTAATTTTTATGCACATTACTACCATTTCCAGTTTCTTTCTCATCCTGTAACAGCCATTCAGATTGGTATAAATCAGAATATCAAGGTCTGCATGCATTTTCATATCGATTACTGCATCTGGGTACTTGCTCCTAATTTGGGATTTGGGTTTCTAAAACCAAGGTGTTACTGGTTTTTGAACATAATAATCTAGTGCATTGCAATTTGCAAGAATAAGCAAGCATTGTACATAACTAATCCAAGCAGATAATTTGAATTATGTCCACCCTTCTACAACCATAAATGTGAATACCATACAAGAACACAATCAAATCAACACTATCACTTTGACTATGATTTGAGCATTCAATTGAAGGTAATAGAATAATTTCCAGCCTAATGCGGTATTTGACTAATGTTATTGGGTCTGACTTAAAGGAAACAAGACTATTGTTGCAATGAATATCAACAAGAAACCAATCGAGGAAGGTAATCATTAAATAAAGTTAATATGAATCAAACCTCTAGGGGTCTTAAAGCTGAGGAAAGATCATTTTGCTGACTTTGCTGCTTCAGTGATTTCTTATACTTGCTCACATATTTAGCATTCTTGTAGAACTCCCTGTGCTTCTCTGGTGAAAAACAAAGAGAAAAATGTCAATAAACAAGGCAAACATTTGCGACATGGTAAAAATGTAAGACAACCTTGATTCCCTTGATATTTTCCCCACTTTTCATAACTAAATAGTTCGGTTTTTGGAACACGTAAAAAGAAAATGCTTAAAAGTCGTTTGAAAATACTTCTAGCTTCATTTGGTATATAAATCGAACAGATAATTGCAGATGATGGACTGATAGACAGCAGACTATACCTCACACTAAGTACCTGTTAACTCATGCTACAAATTAATTCCTAAGGCATAAACCGACTGCTTATAAAGCTATAGTTATATGATGTCAATTAAACTCTGCCATTTTGATCTCCTTTCTTCAATCTACAAAATGAAGGCTTAAACCTATTCACGAAAGAGTTTTGAAAATGCTCATCTCAACATGACTTTACACAAAATAAGTGGTGACCAAAAGATGCTGTGAAAAAATGAGAATATGTAACACAGTTTCGATCCACAGTCACCCAGTAAACAACCTGTAAAGAGCATAGACCATAGACTTACATGATTTTATACCCAAAAAGACAGAGAAGGGGAAAACATCAACAACTGGAAGCCTATTTGTAGAGTAAAGCAAGATTTGTCAGGAAACAACCAAACTGCTTAACCACATTTTCCATAGCATTGAATTAAGTTTCTCTTTCAAGGAGGCATTCAAGCTAAAGACCAACAAAACCCACAACCAAGCATACATTTTCAGCCAAGAAACCCTCTAATTAAACTTGAACAACAGAAATTCCTATTTCCCAATCAGTACTATCCAACAACTATTCAATTATTCTATTTAAATTAAGATCCAATAACATTTTAATCATCCATGAAATTCAAGTTATCCTATTTGCCTCCATTTGCAAAGTACCAACGACAAAAGCATTCAGCTTGTATCAAATTGAACAAAAAACGAAAAACACAAAAAAAAATCTAACATTAACAAAAGCCCAAGAAAAGCACACGGTACGAATATGAGAGAGCAATTAAAACGTAAAAAGAGGAAGAATTGGTACTTATTAAGGCAGGGTTATAGTGACTGTTGGTTGATTTTGCATTAACAAATGCTTCGAGAGAGAGACCACCCCCTCCCAATCTCTTCACATTCTTCTTCTTCATTTTGATCGATTTTGAGCCGTTGGTTCTGTCGATTTTCTCTTCATCTGTCGTACCGCGATTCTTCATTATTGCGATAAATTATGCAAAAAAAAGAAACACTGGGATTTTAGTTGTTGGCTGATCGATTAGGGCAAAGTGAAGATGAAGACAAGAGGAAAGGGGACCAAATTGGAAACCCTAATTCTGCCGAGTACAGTAAGCAAACATATTTCGGTTTCAGTTGGGAGGCGTGATTGCGATCTTGTACGGTAAGGTATGTTTCGAAGTGGGCTGTACGGTAATAAAAATTTCACACATGGTGGTGGAAACGGGCCCGACAAAATTACAAGACCGATCCCATTGGGCAAGATTGTGAAGCTCATTTCCATCGCTCACCTTGAGGAATAACCAATAAATATTGAAAAAATCTTGATTGTATTGGTTATAAAATCTATATCGGTTAGAAATTTTACTAATAATATTAATTGAGTATATACCGATATTACTAATAAAATTTTTAAAAATTACTAATCAAATTTCAAGTCAATACAATCAAGAATTTGCATCGATGCAACCAAGAAGTCCTCACAAATAAGAGCTTTCACCATTAGGTTTTTCTTTGTTAATATTTTAAATTTTAATATCACAATATTTTCCTTTATCTAAATGTTTCTTAAATCCATGTTTAATTACTTATATTCTCAAATATTTTTCTTTACATTTTTTTACCCACATGTTATTCTGATGAGTAGATAAAAAATGTTTATAATTAATTATTTTTTACTTTGAAAAATGAATTTAAAATCAATATCTTAATTTTTTAGTTATTTAATATTTTTTAAAGTAAAATTCTATACTTATATATTTGTATTTGTATGCACATGTTATATTAGTAAATAAAGTGTTATCAAACTATTTACTTGTTTAAAAAAATTAAGTGAATCAAATAATAAAATCTTGATAATGTTTAATAAATCTATTTTATGGATAATTTAAGGTTTATTGTTTGATAAATTTATGAATCATGTGCATTCATAATTATGTGCACGGACTTGACAATTAATTATTGTTGTTTTGATTGAAGTCTTTATAGATTAATAATTATGTAGAAGCACACTTTAATTTAAGAAGAAAAGTAGCTACCATGTTAGTTCATATAAGCTTCATTTACAATATATTTTGTTCACACTATATATATATATATATATATATATATATATATATATATATATATATATGGGTGCATATTGGTAAATTAATAAAAAAATTAGTTGTTTTTTTTATCGCATATTTTTGCATGCATTACATGATATTTCTTTTCTTGAGCTCCAAAAGAAAACAAGAAGGAAAACAATACAAATTAAATTTGAGTAAGAGAAAGATCGATACTTTTGACATCAATGTGGGATATTTTTTATAGTGTTATCATAAAAATAAAAATTAAAAAAAATACTTATCTCCACACTGATGTGGAGAAACCTCCTCCAAACTACTGATGTGACGATTTCACATTGAGACATGTAATAAAAAATTATGTGCAAATCACACGATAAAATATTTGATTTATTTATTAAATATTTCGATAAGAAATCATGTGATTTGCACATGATTATCACATATTTTTTTAAGAATAATACTTGGTTCCTCACTGGTGTGGACAAACTTCCTCCAACCCTTAATGTGATAACTTCACATTGAGTCATGTATTAAAAAATTATTTGCAAATCGCATGACACAGATTTTGATTTATTTATTAAATATTTCAATATGAAGATCATGTGATCATTTGTACATGCTTTTTTAATACATGACTCAATGTGAAGTTGTCACGTCAATGATAAAGAGGAACTTTCGCGATGCTGATTGTAGAACCAAGTATTATTTATTTATTAATACATAGCTCAATATTAATAGAGGAAGATTACATGATAGAATTGGGTACTTCGAATGTGACAGTATACAATACCCTATTTTCAGGCTAATCAGCAATTGTACTTTACAGCTAAATTACTTGTGGACATGGAGAAATTAGAGTAGAGAGTGTACCTTTAAGCTGAAAAAAAAATAAAAAAAAAACTTTTTGTTTTTCTCCCTTTTATTATTTTGTCTAAAATTACATAAATATCTATATAAACTTTTCCAAATGGTGCAATTTGCTAGTAGCTATATATTCTTGATATGTAAGTACTTTACTTTCCATCTATGATACAGAGAGAAGTTGGAGAAATTTTCTTTATCACGTCTAAACAAAAATATCTCATGTTATACACATAATCGAAAAATATATTTACTTATTTTGATTTTGTGAATAATTTTAGAGTGACCCATAATAATTCAAAAGTTAATAATTAAAAAATATTTCATATTAATAGTAGTTATGGTCATAAACATATGGGTGCATGCCCATATTTTCAATAATAATACCATAGTTAAACTCTAATTTGGCATATACACAAACAAAATGCAAAGATAATATTGTGAGAAAAGTCGAAATAAAAATATTCATTGCATGCTTATATCATGAATAAGCCATAATTAAAGAAAATACAACGGCGCCAATAAGAATAATAGACCTGTTCTTTGCGCAGTATAACTGTTCGTATGGGAAGAAAGCCCACATGGATGATTACACAAAAACAGACCTAATTCTAAAATCAACCTTTGAAAAACAACAAAAATGTAAACATTACTTCCTCTTCGTTCTGATTTCGATCTGTGTGTCAACATGCCCATCGATATATGCTGTTGTGTGCTAAATCACACGTTGAGTTCACTTGGCACAGTGGCAGCTGCATTGCCAATTATTCCTCCGTTAAATTCATTTTCATGCGGCAAGTAGAGGTTTCCGTCAGGAATATTGGTGATCTCTTGATCAACCGACCGATCAGTGGTTAAGCTCATTTGGACATCATTTGCCTGCTGTGGCTTGGTTTCTGGCAAGATTCCATTATTCCTTCTGTTCTTATACACAATGTATAATACCATTTGAATCACTCCAAATATGAATCCCAGGATGTTTGGTGTCTAAGAAAGTTAAAAACAAATTAATAAGCAAAAAAAATAATAATTATGGCATTTTCTAATTGGTTTAATTTGCTTTAATCAATAGAATTAGTTAAGTTGAAAATACTTACAGCTATGAAGTAATCCCCAAGATAAAGTCCATAGAAAAACCACGTTATAGCACATAGTGTGAGGAAGAAGGACAATGAGAACGGCATGTATTCTACGCTCTTTGTTTTTATAACTAGCCTCTGAAAGTTTCAGAAAACGAAAACAAAGTTTCAGAAAACGAAAACAAAATTTAATAACTATGAGAAATTTTTCTTCTCTTTTTTATAAGGGAGAAATTAAGAGCGCGTTTAGTTGAATAATTTTTTTTTCGAAAAAGCTTTATATACACACACCTTTTTAAAAAAATAAGAGAATTTTTTACAATTGATCGCACTCTAAACTTTTAGAGAAAGAACAATTTTACATTAGTATTAGAAAGAGACATACCATAATACTAAGAGGAGCAGCAAAGACGCATAATGAGAAGATAGCGCAGATCCATCCTACAATGGTGATACGCAGAGAACCCGTGGAGAATAGGAAGGTAGAAATTACAATCAATGCATATGCCCCAAAGTTAAATAAAATTATCAGCTTTGCTGTATAAATCTGCAAAAGTGTGAATGTAGCGTTTCAAGTATCAACTCAAAATTGATAGTAATTGATGAGAGAGAGAGAGAGGAAAATCAACCTTGGCAGTTTTGGGTGCAAATATGATGTACATGAAGAGGTAGATGGATTCTATGGCACACCCAACAGAGTTGATGGTGATGAGCATAAATGCATTTTGTTTGACGAAGGCATAGTAAAGCAATAACATGGCACTAAATAATGCCACTGAATATGGTAGAGACTGAAACCCTTCTGTTGATTTCTTCTTGAAAATCCTAATGAAGGTTGGCCTTCCCAAAAGAGGAAAAAAAATTAATGACAAGACGTAATATAAATTTAAAAAACTCAAATTAATAGCTTTGAGGGAGATAATATCATAGAGAGCTGCTTACAATGGAGCTAGATAGACTAGGAATGACAAGATATTACCTGCATGAAATGACAAACAGAAAAAAAAAATTAAATCAGAGAATTAACTCTTAATTGGGTAGGGAAATTAATTGAGTAATTACTTAAATGCTTAATAATTAAATCTTGGTGATTATGTAGAGAGAGAGAAGGGTAGGTACCAGAAAGGCCAAAGAATAAAACCAAATGGGGATTAGACATGGTTTTGGCTTCCTTGTTGTGTGAAGCTGTCTTTAGGTTTGATGAGGCAAGTGAAGGGCAGCAAAAAGGACATATGAGAATTCTTTGAATTTGGCACATATTTATATGATCCATAAAGTGTGAGATGATGCCATACATTACTTGCTTTCAATATTTTGGCTTTGTGCTGTACTTCAACAAACTCCTCTTGATATTTTGTGCTCTATAAAATGCTTGTTATGGGCGTTTAATTCAGCTTTACTTTGTATCCTTCTATTATTTCTTAATTTTGTAAAAATAAAGCTTTTCTATGAGTGTTGATCTCACTAACCCAGTTTCGTGAAAGTTACTATCAAACCGGACGAGAAAGTCCACTAGTAATAATTAAAAAAATTGAGTAGTAATTGTTTTAAAAAAATAAATACCAAAGTTACTACTCAATTTTTTCCGTAATTACTAGTGAATTTTTCGATTCTATGATAACTTCCAAGAAATCGGATCCGTGGTATCACCACTCTTTTTATATTTTCACTGACTTAAGATCAATGTCGTTATTTTTCCAAACAAAAAGAGTGTTTTTATTTCTTTTATAACAAATAGTGTCATTATTCAATAATGATTTTTTTTTATAAAAAGAAAAGCAAACAAACAAATAAGGTTTTAGGGATGTATGTTTATTTTGTCTCACCATCAGTTTTTAATTTGTGTTTATTTGATCTTATAAAATTTGATTTCGTTCAATTGAGTCTTTCTGTTCACGTGATCTTTATCGAACCATTCACTTTTTTATTTAGAACTTGATTTCATTCAAATTACGGAAAGATTCAATTAGACGAAATCGGATTTCGTAAAATCAAATAGTGACAAATTAAAAATTAAAAAATAAATGTGTAAACTATCTTTTTTATCACAAATATATTGGTTTAACAAAAAAAGCTTACAATCTGGTACTTAACCAAATGATGTGGCTGGTAATGTAAACGGCATGTGAGGAGTTGGTGACGTGAAGCAAAATGATTGGGAGAATAAAAGCAAAATGATTGGACAAGAAGAATTTGTTTACGTTTTGCTGAAATGAGGAAAGCTAGGGGTTGGAGTTTGCTCGTGAGAGGAGACCCCACTAGCCGTTACGTTTAAACGGACTCCACTAGCTAGTAATGCCTTCCTTTAGCTTCTGTTCCTTTCGAGGTTTTCCTCCTACATGAACAAAAGGGGTATTTTGATCATCTTAAAAATAAGGTTATGTGGTGCCAACCATAAGAAAATGATCACTTAGAAGCTAGTGATCATGTTTGATGTCCTAGGTTCGTGTAATTGTAAATGGATTCATATAGACATATCGATTAATTAATTTTTGCTCCTCTAAATTACTTAAAACTCTTTGTAACAATGAATTAACCATTATAAACATTTCAATCATCACAATATACCGCATTAAGGTTATGAATAATAGGAAAAAATGTGAGGTAAAAAAATGAAAGAAAAAACAAAAATAAGAGAAATATAACAGAAAATAAAATAAAAATCTTTTCACGCAATGTATGTATAAGCAAAATATTTCGAAAATATTTGCTAATTAATAAAATTTACCTCTTGGAAGAGGGAAATGATCATGTCGTCCAAGATTCTTGAGTCCTTCATTTGCTTAGCCTCTATTTGTTTGCATTTATTACATCTCTTAATGGCATTACATTTGAATCAGTCAGATGTGGTGCTATTAAATTCGTTTGTTTTTCACATCTGAATAGTACTTAATGGGTCTGACCGAATCAAACCTAAAATTGTGTCTTAATACAATTCATATGGTTTTTGGACAAAAATACCCTTATTATTTTCTCATAATGACACAAAATGAAAAGTTGTTTTCTCAATACCCAAACAAGTTTGGCTTCTGGAGACCGGTCGGATTTGAGACTCCAGTGGTGGCACTAGTTGGGACGATCGACGACTAGAGAACGAGAGCTTCCAGCAACCAGGAATGAGAGCTTCCACAACCGGTAACCTACTCCGTTTCTCTCTCCTCGTCTCTGGCTTCTTCGACTGGCAATTGACAATCACCGCCTCCGCCAAGACCCTTCCTCGAGCCCCTCCCCCGCCCCAGGACCCCAGTTCCTCGTGCTTCTCGGGCTCCACCCTTGCCCTTGTGGGTCTCCGCCTCAACCTTCATAACCAGTAAAACCCTAACTACCCAGCCCAACTTCTAATCCATTATTTTTGTTCTGCAATCTCGATTCTCACCAAAGCTCACATTGTTCTCTCTTTCTTCCAGTAGTGCTGGCGGCTCCGACTCTCTCTACGGTTGGGTTTTTTCGGCGAAGCTATGTCACCAGGCACCAGTAGCTGCAATGCTCCCTGTCAGGTTATCGGAACTCTCTTTTGAGTTTTGAGGTCTTTTGTTTTTCCCTTTGCAAACATTGTTGGTCTCGAAAACTCATCTCATTTTTAACTTGATCCAAGATTTACGACTATATTGGACACATTCCCAAAGAAAAGAAAAAGAAAAGAATGAAAAAAATACTCATTCAACCAATCAAACGGCTGCGATCTTCCCTAGTTAATATACTAGCTAGTAGTACATACTTAGGCAACAAGCCTCCCTTCCGATTTGGGAAAAGCCAGAAATATAAGCTAGAGGTTACTTGTTTTATATGTATTTTCTTGCAACAACAATTCTTGTTTTGTCAATTTGCATGTCACTATATTTTTTAAATTTTATTGATTATTTAATAATTAAATTAGTAATATATATTGATTGTTAACCCAATCTATTTTTATATTTAAATTGGTTATTTAAAGAAATTGGGGATTATGGCTCAGTCCATTCAAAAAATTAAAAAAAACAATTGAGAATATTTTTGTGATGAAAGATACAAACTTTGTTCAGATCAACAACTGACTCTTATTTGCAACAAACAGTCATGTTCTTAATAGTTAAGAGAATTAAAAAGGGAAAATTCACATATTCAGATGTTTCAATCAGTTCACTTATCAAACAGTCTAAACACTTAACCATTCAACATTCAAACATTGCTTCTTATTAGTTCAACAATATTCAGATGTTCATTCAGTATTCAACACTTAACACTTAAAAAAATGTCACATTAGCATTATTCATAATTAACCAATAACTCACAGTAATCTCATCCACAAGGAAGGAGATTAAATTTCACAGTGCAAATGTCCTACTTGAGTTCTTAGACGGCATTAGAAGGCAACAGTTTTTCTTGAGCTAGTTGTAACTCTGCCTTGGCAAAATGGAAGAGAGAATAATGATAAACTCTTTTTTGATATGCTGTGGTGGTGTAGTTTATCTCTACAATCACATTCTTTTTATACAACCATCTCTATGAGTCATATTAGGAGTCTTTAGCTGTATCTCCATCTACATTCAAAGAACATATGAGATAAAGTTTGTTTTCTCCTCCAAGACCTTCACTCTTATCGGTTTGTAGAATCGGGTCATGCCCATCAATGCCAACAAAAAATGCCAACATATCCCACTCGTACGTTGTGGGTATGACTATAACATACATTTCTCTAGTATCCTAATCGCTAACTCGGGCTCATGGAGACAAATGAATCATGCAGCCGTTGAGTTCACCGATGCATTATACCAAATCTAATAGACCAACATAAAGACATCCTTAAGAAAAACATAGATTATAAGGTGAAGTATTATGCCCTAGACCCATTTGATCTCATTTGGTTAAATATCTCTAATCCCTCACAAAGAGTTATATTTAATCCTTCATTAGTAACATAATCACGATTGTTTTACAATTCAATAAAAGCAATACATCCAGTCGACAAGATGAATATTACCTCAATGCGTTATCAAAAATGGTTTTCCCTTTGCCCTCATGTCACTTAGTTCTAATTTGATTGCTTTTCCAATTTTATCATTTTAGATTGAATATGACATGGTCATAAGCAATAAATCAGAGTAGCTATCATCAAATCATCTTCTTATGACATAGTCAAAAGTTACCAAAAAAATGGCATAACTTAAGGTTAAGTTAATTAAATAAACCAAAAGAATCTCACAGTGAGGAAACAGAGATCCATTCACTCACCTCTAAAGTTTGGTCGTCAACCATATGTGTATGAATACATATTACGACGTAAATATCTTCCTGGAAGAATGTATGTCTTAACTAATGCCATACAGATCTAATTAGTCTAATCGTTTTACTAGTGCTTAACTTGAGTTCTCTCTATCCTTGCTTGACATCAAAAGCGCCAAAGAAAACAAAACTCAAATCTGGCTTATCATAGGCTATTTGAACAATGGGAAAGAATTAACTCAAATATCAGTTATTTTGCTCCTTACCAAGGCGACACTACTCTAATCATCTCTTAATCAATTTTAGCGCCATCAATATGTTAGTGTCTCATCTTTGCTCGATTTACCAACACCAAAGGCGACCGCCTATGTGAGTAAGCCGATCATAACTTATTGACATACTTCCAAAAAAAAGTTATAATCATGTGTGTTAAATCCAAATCGTACCACAAGATAAAAAAAAAAAAAAAACAAATACAATATGCATAAATGGATAAATAATAATATTTCAAAAAAATATATTTTATATTTTTAAAATTATATATATAAATAATTAAAGTTAAACTTAAATAAAAAAATGATAAGTTACTAAAATTATAAGACAGAGAAAATAGTAATTATAGGGAAACTGAGTAGTATTTAAATTTTTATAAATTTTTTAAAACAATTACTATTTAATTTTTTCGTAATTATTTATAATTTTTTTATTTTATAATAACTCTTACAAAATCAAATCCATACCAATTAAAAAAAATAAAATGACTGTATTAATGATTACTCCCTTGTATCTTTTGTTATCTTCAAGTGAACTTATTGTGACCACAAACTTGCGACTATCAAATCAACATGTTAAACTCGACATGGTGGTTGTGAGCTCGTGCTCACAGTTAACACGAGCTCGTTGAAGATTATTGTCCGTTTTTATAAAATGTACGTGGAGCCATAATGAATTAGTGAAATTAATAGTTTTGAGACTGTTAGAACTGAAATCATGGACTTGTTATTTTGGATTTAAATTAACAACAGAGAGAAAATAAAGAATATGAAGGTAAAAAAAATTAAAAAGATAAAATAAAAAAGTATATATATTCTTGGTTTGGATGTTCCAAAATAAAAGATATAATGTACATTATTATTTTACCTTTTATTAATAAAAAGATCATAAAAATTAAAGATCTAATGAAAAATAAAGTAAAAATTTATAAAGGACTCTTTTAGTTTTTTATTTTATTTTATTTAAAAAAATATATAAGATAAAAGGTAAACCCACGTACATGCAACTACTCCTCCAAAGCATAGTAAATTCAGCATTTAACCAGGAACCATTTTAGAAGTTGCGTGGGCCTTTCATCTTTGATTATTTAGCAGGATGACTGCTACCGCAGGCACAATTTAACTTGCCCAATAGCTGAATTGTATATATCCCCCCACTATATTTTGTACAGAGATCTAAGTGCACCAAATGCAATTGGCTGTCTTTCTTTAATGTGTAGACCAAATACCTACTTGCCTTTAATGCACCCTCCTACTTCCCTCTTTACAGTCCATTAATTTACTCTCTTGCTTCCCATAGTCTTCATTTAGTCTTAAATTTTCACTCTCTACTTCAAGCTCTTTGCTTATAAATTTGCTCTATAGCGAGTACTTTTCTTGTTATCTCTCTCTCTCTCCCACCAAAAAAAAAGATAGAAAGATAAAATGGAGAACCAGTACAAGGCAAGCAGCATGAATGTGAAGGTGGTGGTGAAGAGTACTTCAATAAGAGGAAGATGTTGTGATGTGATGCTGCGTATTCTGGTGGTGATCCTTACATTTGTTGTCGTGATTGTGGTTGCTGTTGACAAGGAGACTGAGACTATTTCTGTTACTATTATCAGTACCTTACCCTCTTTACGAGTTCCTGTTACAGCCAAATGGCAATATATGTCTGCCTTTGTGTAAGCTTCCTTGCTTTTTGTTTTTTTTAAAGCTTTAGTTTTGGATTTCACACAAATGGTAACTAGTCAGAATGTTATAATTGTTAGCATATAAGCTGGTTTTCCTTTAGGAAAATGTTTAAATAATTTCGTGTCCACAATGAGAATGATCTCATAGAATCTTAATTATGTTTTGTTGTATAGGTACTTGGTAGCATCAAATGCCATAGCATGTTCATATGCTGCAGCATCTGTAGCAATCTCAGTTGCAGCCAAGAGCATCAAAAACAATGTGGCCTTAGCACTAACCATTTCGGATCTAATCATGGCGGTTCTGCTCTTCTCTGCCAACGGGGCTGCGGCCGCCATAGCAGTCATCGGCCTGAAGGGGAACTCGCACGTGCAATGGCACAAAGTTTGCGACATGTTCAAAGGCTTCTGCCACGACCTGGCCGCTGGCATCTTGCTCTCTCTTCTTGCATCCTTTGTATTTCTTTGGCTTGTTGTGCTTGCTGTTTTTAACCTTCACAAGAAATCAAGCTAGTAATTAGTAGTTAATTAGTTGTAATTACTATTAAGTACTTGGGTTTTATTACTATTTCTTTGTTGGTAAACCAGGAAGACTTGGTACCATAGTAATTGACTAGCTATAAATGTATTTCGTGCATTGTTGTAATGTTGTTGTAGTAATAAATTTGATGCTCAGACGGGTTGGTGTATGTTCAGCCATTCGTGATTCCATTACTATATAACTTTATGCAGTTCAAATCTTTACCTCCATACCTTCTTGTTTCTTTTCTTTAATTTTAAGCGTCAGAAAGGGATTTATTGTATTGATAACAAGTACCCTCCAAAGAATGATAGCCAAAACAGAGTCCAACCATATAAACCCAGCCGAGTAAAAAGATGCAGAAAACCAAATTCACCACTTGAGTGAGTGTACACCCAAAAATTGATGAGTAAATGGGTGACATTTGTTTTAGAGCTTGACTAATGAATTATTGTTTTATCTTAAAAATACTGTAAAGTGGATGACATCACAAGTGTCCTCTTGGCAGAGCTCAACCCAGCCTGTGTGGACTTTTGACAAACATTTCTGCTACATGTTTAGCAACATTCACAAATTATGCTCTCGAATCAGACTATCCATCCAAGAAAAGTTTACAATCAATAAAATTTATGTAAAATGTATATCATCGTAATATATCGATTATGAAAACAAAAATAGCAAACATTCATAAAATCTATCACAACATTGTATGTAAAATGTTCAACTCAAAGTAATATATATATATATATATATATATATATATATATATATATATATATATATATATGAAAACTCTCCGATGCTTAATTTTTAAAATTTATAAAAAAAATTTAGTCAAATCAAACAATAATTAAAGTTTAAATTAATAAATGATTTGATTTGATTTAATCAATTACTTTTGTAAATTTTAAAAATTAAGTATCGACTTAAGCTTTAAGCTCAACCAAACAATTTCATTACATGTTTTAAGACTACTATCATTCTGCTTGCAAATTCATCAGTCCTATTTATTCTAATAAGAGCATGCTTTACAGAAAGAGTAAAAGCAGGACCTGCTTCTGTCTAGTATCCGAGATGTCTGCTAGTGAATCGGTGATTCTGTAATCAAAGGTAATGTGAGTATTAATTTCTGACATTGGATATTGTGCAATTAACTATGCGGGAGGGTAAGCACGAATGGCGCATATAGATTGTGATGGCCGAGAATCATAAGGGATGGATCATGGTACTTTCCATTTGAAAATTAAAATGAAATCAAGTTTTTGATGAGATTGAATACCACATAATCAAAAAGAGAATATTCAAATTCAAATTTATCGCAGTGACATTCAATCTTATTGTGAATTTGACTTACATTTCAATTCTTAAACAGAGAAAAACATGATCCATAAGAGATTGCCCGAGTCCGAGAATGCTTCACGAAATCATTTGGGACCATGAAGAGCGCAATTAGTGATGATGGTGGCTCTTAAGAATGATGAAGATCTACTTCATGTTCAGAACCTGCACACATTTATTTGCAGTAAATTTTGTTCTGATGCCAGGAACTTTGCATTTTCAATACTCAAGTTGGGTTTCAACTTTGCCTGTTCATGAAGCTGACAGAGTATTTTTTGTTGGTATTTGATTCACACACCACAGATAATAAAATTACACAATTACAATAAGAAAATTAAATAAAGATAAACATCAAAATTTATATAGTTCAATCTCAACAGATTTATGTCAACGACACTAATAAATTAACGACAGTGTAACTTTTTAAACTCTGTAACAGCACATGTAACAGTATATCAGAAATCAGTTTTTTAACAATGGTATCAGCATGAGCCTCTGTAACAGTCTTTGTTCTGGTTTTCTGGTTTACTGAAATCTGCCGTTGCTGCCTATATCTTACATAAACATAAACTTGTCCATTGCACAATTAACAGTCTCTCACATATTCACTCCATCTAAAGTCAAGAAAGCAAGGAACTCATATTCCCAGATGTGATTTTCACCTTCAAGTCTTTCAACCAACCAAATAAAGATAGGGGCCAAAAAGGTTCCTCTCAAATATATTCTTCCAGCCATTGCATCAGTCATATCCTTGTTGGTCTCACTTATATGGAAAGATAAATAGGGAAAGTAAGGTGTGGATTCCAAGTTCTGCAGCTAATCAGCTACCTGAAGTTGAACATACAATGATTATGTAACATACACCCTCAGAAAATTATGTTTCCCTAAGTTGCAGCCCAAAATTATATCTGCATCATAAGCATCCACCATCAACATCAAACTGAAGCTAAGCCTGTAATCAACATTATCATCTTAGCATCTTTGCTTTCTTAATTACAAGGAGGCACTTCTGCGTCAAAACCAATAAAATAAAAATTTAAAGTTCCTAGCATGTAAACAAGCTAGACAAGGGCTTCAAAAAGGGAGGACATAATCAAATGATCACCACTTGCAGCAGCAAGTAATCGTTTGCTCTGTGCACCATCTTCTGCAGATTTTTGAACCATCATGCATGCAAGTCACAATTATAAAACTTAAAAATTGCTATAAATATAGTCAACAGAATAGAATATTTCAGCAGAAACTAAGCTTCATAAACTCATTTCCATATAATGACATCATAATGCATTGCCCCGAAGCACACGATACTTCCGCAAACAGCAACAAGTAATCTTTCGCTCTCTGCATCTCTGCATCTTTCTTTAAATTTTTTGGGGTAATGCACTCTGAATCCGAGTTGGATTCTTCATCAAATGTTAAAATTGTATCGTGTGATTTCCCATGGGTGAGCACATCTTAAAGACCCCATCTTCATTTCAAATTCCAGTCACCACAAAACACAGTTAACCTGGGCTAAATGACTGGAAAATTTTGAATAACATTAGTCAAATGTTACCACCTTGAGCAAATGATTTGTATCAAGATATTACAGAAAAAAAGGAAATGGGAAAGGTAAAATCTGTCCTCAAAGAACTTCTCAAACAAACAGGAAACTAGTCTTCAAATTACACAACAGGAAAAGCAAAATTACAGTGAGACTGAATAATTGACTTCAGTGAGATATGAGATCACTCGGTTAAGATGTCTAGTTTCTCAAACTCAAGGTATGAAGCACGTTAGCGAGAGCACAACCAACACGGCAACACAGAAGGTGAATGTTCCACTCAAAATACAAACAGTTATTATGTACATAGAAAAATTCACATCAATGCCCTTAAGTGCTCGGACTGAAATCAAATGAAAAGAAACTGGGCCACTTAGAAGCTCTGTCGCAGAAGGCCCCCGACTCTATGGCACCAGAATTCAATTCCCAACCTACTTTCATTACTTCTGGCAGCGCCTGTCAGTCAAAAGTCAAGAGCTTTAACAATTTCTTACCTGGAGAAAAATGCAGGATTACTGAAAATGCACTGATTAAAAGTGCTAAGTGTTCGAAATTATGTCAATACTTCACAAGTTCACAAATCAACCAAAAATTAAACCATATCCAGTGACATTGGTGTAATTATTATGAACGACCAAAGTAATTAGTTATGAATAAAGAGAAGGATTTTGTTAGCAAGTATATATTTCGATTTTCTTTTTTGGTACATAACAATAATTATCTTGAGTGGCCAAGTTATGTGGGACTTTGCTAAAGAAAAATCCGACATCATTTGACATCACTCGAGAGACATAAGTCAAATGATTTGACTTAGCATCTTAGCATATGACAGAATGAACAGTGGTTATATGAAACAAATGGATAACACAAAACTCTCTCAACTATTTGTCTAAGTGAAGATAAAGTAAAACTCATTTAGCTATGGGAGCACAAGTATTATGGTTAATACCTGCTTTTTAGTCATTCACAAGCAATCTTAGTGTCAAAGCTGCTGAGGCATATGGCAAACGCCTGGAAAGCTGAGATAGGATACTGATAATCCATGGTGAACACATCCTTCCCAACTTTCCCAAACTGGAGAATGACATTCTCATGCTCCTGTCCAGCAGGTCCATTCTCTGGAGAAGCAACCAGCTGAAAATTCTTAACTGATGCCACTGTTACTCGTCCATTGAAGTTCAGGCACCAGCACTGAAGTTGTTCATGCCACCTGGGGGCCTTATTCCTTAACACCAGCATTCCACCTTTTTGGCAAGACAAAGGTCCAGATGAGAAACTCTCCATGCGGGTTGATCTCGATCGGAAAAAAGGGAGGGACGGATATGTATCTACATTGCTGTGCAAAAATTTAGTCTGCATTGGAGCCACACCTCCTGGTTCAACAGCAGAGGCAGGGATGGCATTCATACCACATTGCATTCTCCTTGGACCTCTAGTTTAATTTGTCAATTTCAGTTAGTATATTGAGAACTAACAGAGAATCAAAGTATAATCACCCCCAATTGGTTGTACGCAGTACACACACATGGACACAGAGAGATTGTAAAGTGCAATTAATATCATCTTTGCCATTCTACGTAACATCTTCTTTTTGAGGGAAAATTCATAGACACATCTTGCTTACCTAGAGCCCAAGACATTCAACTCATATGAGATGTGGGCTACAGGATAGTTGCCAGTTGGGACTCTGGGGGAGACCTGTTTCATGTTAACAAACCTTGTGGAGCGACTTTTAGTAACTCTGACTCCAGCCTTTGGGGGCTGCGCATCATAGATTGTGAACTTGGTCCCAAGAAAGTTAGATCTATCATAACACAAATTAAGATGTTAAACTTGAGACCTGCAAACTGAGTAAAAGAAACAAGTCACATCACATTACAGCTGAACGTACCTTAACTTTCCTATGTAGGTGCTGCTTCCTTTCGACATATCATCACAATTTAATGAGATAATGTAGTCTGTGCAAGTGGGGCGTCGACACTTCCGTGCAGCGAGAAGTAACTTCCCATCATCATTTGAAGCTGCCAAAAGATCAGAGAAAGAGCAAAACAGTTCAAATTAACAGCTGCACTAAATTTTTTTTTTTTTTTCCGATAAAAGTAAAAATTGTATAAAAACCAAAGGGGTGCACAACCCATTTACAAAAAACTATCTACTTGATAGCAGATCCAAAAATATTAAGAAAGAGATAGGTAGCTTAAGGCTTCCCCTAAGAGAAACAAAAGACTTTTTAAGTACAGAAGCCAAAGAAACCTCTTTACTAAACTTCGGCTGGTATACAAGTCGGAGCAGGCTCAATTTTTTTTTTTCTTGAAACAAAGGAACTTTTGAAAAACTAACATGTTACCTATCAAACTATGCAAATATGTGCATCTATATACGTAGCTCAATAGACTACTGTAAGCAAATTTACAAACAACAGAAGAAAAATTCACAAATAAATACGATATACATGAAAGTACAGCTAACAAAACAAGCATTCAGTTATTCACCTTGATTTAAGCCAAGGTAAAGATAATACGTTTGGCTGCTACGGTTTCGTTTTATGTAGCACTGGAGGAGTGAGTCCCTTGGACCAGGCTGCAAAAAGAATAAACAACGAAATTGATCATCAATGGAAACAAAAAGGCAAAATGCCTTGAATACTAGTATCCTCATCACAATCAACCATTTCTATCACCCAATGGGAGGAAGATATCACAATAGTTTGTATTGCTATGCATACTATGTAACACCCAAAAGAAAGCCATATTCCAAAGCCACAACCATAAATAGCTAGCATTTGGAAGAGTACCTATCATTTAAAAAAGAACAAAATCAAGTCAATCCAAAATGTTGCATGCTACAAGCAATGTGTGTGCCCAGCACTATCCTCCTTATTATACTACTAGTTAAGTAGGACAAGCTAAGCACATGCTTTATGGTTGAGCATTGGTTACCACCTGCTAGAGTGTTGAACTACTTGAAACCAAACTCTTTTAACTACTTGAAACAGAGCTCTTTCCCGTTGACTGAAAAGGTAGAAAGATCAACAAAAACAACTCTCTCTTGGTAAGTAGATTCAAATTATCAAGATGACCAAAATAACATGAAACATAGATTGAACAACTTTCTTATCTTAAAATTCCTAGAATTAAGTGGTTTCTTATATAATCATTGCATCAGGTGCTCAGTACAACCATCAGGAACAGCCCGCTTCAATGTGAAATCAGACATCAAACAGATAAAAATGGACTTTCATTGGTCCCCAAGATCTACATGATACATGGCTATTCTATCCATAAATCTCTTCAACTACTGTATGTCCTCAACCCGAAAAGCACTTGTAGCATCATGCTATTAGTTTTGTGGGATCCAGGCGACGGTGACCACCACAACTCCTCTCTTCTCAATTATCCATACACTCCTTATCAATGCATGCGAACATGAAGGAAAAACCGTTAAGACAACCCTTATCAATGTGTTAAATCAACATTATGCTTTAAAACAATAGAGGCATAAAACTTGGCACAACGTAACCATGCAATATATCAATTATCTCAAAAAAGGAAAAAATTGTAGATTTTCTAGTTTTTTTTTATAAGTGATTTTCTAGTTGTTAATTATCATGAATCTAAAAAATATCACAAGCGTGTCTATCTTGGTTCAAGTTGGAATTCAATAGAAACAAACAGGATTGCCAAAACATTTAATTAGTGCTATTACATTTATATAATAGTAATATTCAGATTTAGAGAATACATTAAAAATAAGATATAATATTAAAACGATTCCATTTCCTCATTACTCCCATATGCTTTATTAAGGATGCCAAAACCGACCGTGTTGTCTTGAAAATTATTTTTTCTTCTCTCTTTCTTGTGGAAAGGGAGCATGAAATGTATTGGACCTATTGGCAGGAGAGAAATAAGCTATTCATATGTTCATTAAACCAAATTTAACAAAAGCTACATCATAATTTTATGCTCAACCTTCTTCCAACTGCCTGCCCATTTTAACTTTCAATGCTGGTGCACCTAACAAAAATAATTATTTCTTCATGCATGTTATGTGAAGACCCATAATTGAATAATTAGAATGATAAGAATCAGTCTAATTTCTTGTATCTCATGCACCTTGGTAAGGTAAGTAACACAAGCAATGTCATACCAAAAAAAAGGCAGATCCTGAACAATAATATTCTTCAAGAACAATACTACTAACCACATCAAGTTGACAATCAAGAATTTATCCTAAATGCAGAAAGCATTACTGCCTTCTAGAACACCAACCATGTCAAATAAATGGTTATGAAGATTTTTTATTTGCATAATTTAAAAATTCTTAGTTGTTGTCAGTTGTTTTTCTAACTTATTAAGGCTATTCTGCATAAATTCTACTCAGGACGAACAGGAGGAAGTTGGCAGCCAAAAGCTAAGATGGAGATTACAGAATGATTTAAGTCAGCAACACGGGTTCCTTATTCTCTCCTAACACTCCTATTCAAGAACCAATTAAAAGGGTATACGTGCCTACAAGAAGGGGAAAAACATACTGACCAAATTTATAAACAAAGGACATTGGATTGAAATTATATAAACACACAAAAGAAAAAGTAAGATGTAAAGCTCTTGTTTATGTATAGTATCCATCATATCCAATGAAATGCCATCAAAATTTGAAATGATAAGGATGAGATACCAGTTTCAGCTAATTCCTATAGCATGGCACCAGATTCATGAGCAATAACATGGTCATCCTAGACTATTCATCTATAAAATCACTGTGATGATACCTAAAATTAATGAGACCATTAACACAAAGAAACAAAAGTTTTGTACTTTTCTTAATGAGAATATAACGAAATAGAGAGAAGATGATATATTAAATTTGAAACCCACCGAACTTTAGCACCAAGGAAAATGAAAGAAAAGAAAAGAAAAGAATACCCAACTTGTCCATTTTTCACAGGATGAATCCTAAAACCTAAGTTTATAGTGCAACCATGATTTGGAAGAAGACAACAAGACACTGCCATGCTCCTATGATAGGAAAGGTTTCTCTTGTGAGCTCTGTAGGATCATAATCCACTTCCATGCGATAACGCAAAAAAAGTCTTTAGTTTTTCACATTGAAAGACTCTTATGGCTGACTAATTTAACTCCAGGCACGATTAGAAAAATAATATACCCAATTTACAATAGGCACATGAGAGAAAATGGGAGAAAGAAGATAGAGAAGCAGGGAGATAGAGTTTTTTTTTTTTTTTGGGGGGGGGGGGGGGTAGCTGGATACCCAGAAGATCAAAATCATCCCTCTGCAAACAATTTCAATGAAAAAGAATATATCCAATACCCAATTTAAAATATTCATATGAGAGAGAATGAGAGAAAGGGGGGAGATCGGGTCGAGGGAGTTATAGCCAACCCTAATCAGAACAACTCAAAAATCTAATTTGAATATTTAACTCTTTAAATAATCTCATACTATTTCTCATAAATCTTGGCATGACTAAGTTTAACAGTATCAAAATGAAGAAAGAAAATGATCCCTTTATGTTCAATTCTGGAAGGCTAAAATCCTCAATGGCACTATTAAAGATGAGAGAAGTGGTTCTACCAACAAAGAGTTTGTAAGATATGAAGTATTAGCAACACGACCATATTGTAAACTACAACACAAGATATAACATAACAATAGCATTATTCAAAGTCTTATTAGCAAACTTTCGTCTAATCATCAAGCCTAGAGAAATGACGGTAGAGATATGGGTATATCACAAGGAGAAACACGCAACAACAAATGCACAAACCGAAACCAATCGAATAACAGCAACCAACATTGATTGGCAAAAAAAGGATGGCACCTCATACCTGCTTCAAGGAGATTGGGAATGTCAACTTGCCCGAAAGTTCAGGGGCTTTCACAATCTCCTTCGTAATTTCTCTCCAATTCTTGCAAACGCCAGCACAAGAAACCACATTCTTCCGAGGAGGCCAACTGATCTCAGATGCCTCTATCCTCATCAGCACATCCCTCAAAAGCTCAGGCGGCATGTTAGCCCAGCAACTCTGCTTGAAAACATCAACTGGCACGGAACTATCCTGAACCACTCGGTGAGACCTCGATCTCATCCCATATCCAAACTTCACATCAAACCCTTTTCTAGATAAGCTCCCAAGCTCACCTTTCATGTCTTGAATAATACTCTTGAAAGACATTGATGCCTCCCTTAATTCTTAATTACACCTCAAATAACTCAACATATGTATACAAAAAGCTCCAATTCGTCCAAATTTCTAATCAACGCACATTTCAATCCCCCAAAAATCTCAATTTACGCATGACATGCAAGCTGGTAAGAACCATTTAGCAAACCCCATAAGTCTACTAAGCCAAAGATCCATAATTTCCACTGGATGACTACCTATCGCCGCAAATTCTCCCAAAAATAAAAGGTAAATCGACCAAAGTTGGCCGTTTATAGATCAACTGAACCACTACCGATAAATTCAACAGCAGAAAAGAAAATAGACACCAAAAATCAACAAACTACGTCAACATATGCAAACATATTTAGCCATCAAACAAATCCCATAGATCTCTCTTCTAGCCACGACAAAAACACCCTCTAAAAAGTGCATATCCATTATTCCCAATAAATAATGAAACACTAGAGATATTGATAATCAAACCTCCAAATAGGTGAGACTGCAACTAACATCAGGGTTTGATGAGAATCGGGTTTCGGGGTCAGCACATTGAAACCATTTCGATGAAAGCTAAGATTATGATTAATGAGAAATTAAGAAAGGAAGGGATACGGCACAGAAACTAGGGCTTGGTCGGTGTTTGGTACGTGATGTTGTTAGTGGGGTGTGTGTGTGTCTGTCTGTGTGCGCTCGAGTCGACCGATCATAAGGTACTGTGATGGATGCCATGTGGCCTTATCCAATAGTGGGCTCAGATCTGAGTTCTGTCCGGGTTTGGACTTTGGATCAGATGTGTGTCCGGTTTCTACTGCATCAAAAATATTTAAAATAAAATAAAATAAGAAACGAATAAAAGAAGTTTTTTTTTCTTTCAAAAGAAGTCCTAGCCTAAGGAGTACGAGTATCATCTAGGTTGTGTATTTGGTTGATTTGATTAAAATAATTTTAAATTTTTAGATAATTGAAACATTTTAATTATTAAAATCATTAATCATAATTGATTGGATTTATTAAATTAGTTAATAGATCGAAAAAATTTCCTTAATTTGATTAGATTTCGGTTAACCAAAATTATACTAAACGAAAAAAAAAAAAAAAAAAAAACCAAGTGCATCCAACAATATCTGTTAAACCACACCAACAGTTGAATAAATCCAATAATCCAACATGACGTTAAGGACTTCTTAAAAATACACGAACTAAAGAACTTAGGTGGTGTTTATTTTTTTTCCAAATAATATTGAACAAATAAAAAATACTATTTGAATATTGAATGATTAACTGTAAACTATTTGATAAATGAATTGATTAAAACATTTAAACTAAGTGTATATTTTTCTTTTTTAATCCTTGTAACTTTTAAGAACATTATTTAATCAAAATTTTTCTATAGAGAAATTTGTCATTATTTTTTTATTAAAGAATGCTTGTTCTTTTCCTTGTTTTTATTTACACAATTTTCATTTTCTTTTATGCCTTATAGTCGATCTTAAATATTTTTTACAATTATTGATTTATTTGTTACTTCGTATTTCATTATTACATGTATATATACGTAATAAGATAATATGGTTCAAATAAAGTTGACGTGAGTTTTGCTTCACTAAATTATAATGATCATGCAAAACCAATAAAATAGCATTTTATCATGTTTATGTTTTATTTCTCGTATAAATAATTTTATAAAAAGTTATTGAGTTCAAGCTTCAACTAATATTTATTAATATTTTTGTTTATTAAAATTATAGTTTGGACTCGAATTCGAACTTGAATGGACAATCAAAGACTCAGACTCAAGTTCGAATAGGTTAGAATGTTATTAAGTTTGAACCTTCATAAAATTTATCAAACTCGAATTCAAACATAAATTTTAAATTTAATTTAAATTTAAATTTATTTATTTAAATTCGAATCGAACTCAAATACCTTCAAATTCAAACTTCGTTTAGTTTGAATCCTCCAGTAACTTCAGGGGATGAAAACAACTTCAAATATAGATTTTTTAATGCCTGAAACATAAAGTACGATAATTTTTTCCTTGATTTGTCGGTATTACTAATGTCTCGTTATTCATGTTGTTTGTGACACAATAGACAACTAAAAATAATTCATAAACATTATTTTCATACAGTAACCATTCAATGTTAGAATTCTCAAACAATCAATGGCATCACTGATTAATTGTCCAGTAGAATTTATATGAAATTTTTTATACGAAGTCGTGAAATTTCTTTTAAAATTTTCATGTTCATAATAATAAAATTAAAAATTAAAAATTATTATTTAAAATTTATTCATGATAATTTTATATTTATAAAAAAAATTAATATGTTTTGATAAATTTTAATATATGATTTAAACTTTAGTTTTATTTTTATAAAGTTTGATAAATTTTTAAACCATTGGTAAAATATGAGTTAAATCATACACTAAAGTAATATTTTTTTTTAATAGATTACATTAACCTCTATGAGATTAATCTATGGTTACACCTACCTCACTTAGTTTCTAAAATATACACTTATCTATATGTCATTAACCTTCCGTTAATTACTCAAAATTTCTCAATAATGGAAAAGCTATTGTATCAAGATTTATCGATTTCCTTCCGTTCCTCGAAGCTTAGTCTTGTAAAATAGTTAATTTAATTAGATTTTGATATTGGGTGGCCATATTGCACTCCATTCTTTTTTTTGTTTTTTCAAAAATTTACAATAATACCCTCAAAACTTTTGAACTACAATTACTATCGTATATATTTTTTTTTACAGGTTTTAATAATACAAAATCTTTTATTAATCACTCCTGTTTCATCTCTGACTCTTTACCTCTTCATTTTTTTTAAGAATTGTAGCTAAAACTTTTCCTTTTGAATTTATTTATTTCTTCATCTTTTTATAACAATGAATAATCAATTGACAGAATAAGTGTTTCACCTTGAACATTAATAATTCTCAATACTACAACGTTAATAACTATTTTTAATCAATTTATTTAGAATTATTAGCTGAAAATAGTAAATTTTAAGAAGAAATTTAAAAGTTAGGTCATTTGCATGTAGTAGAATCAATCTTTATCACGTAAAAGTTGAATTCATGTCTTTAACAAAAATTGAAGGAAAAATAGAGAAAAAAAAAAAGAAAGGATGAAAGACAGTGAAAGAAAAAAAGTTTTGCTATAAAAATGAGGAGGGTAAAGAGTTAGAGAGATGAAAAAATAGTGTAATTAATAGAAGATTTTGTATCGTGAAAACTTGAAAAGAAAATTTATGTAGTAATTGTATTTTAAAAGTCAAATTGAGTATATAACTTTAATTAAAGATATTATTGTAAGTTTTAAAATAAAAAAAAAATGGAGTGTCAATAACCTTTTGCAAATGGTCAATCTCACTGTCATTTGATACATAATTATAAATGAATATAATAATTTTCAAAATCAATATAAAAGATCAAAAAAATTATCCATGTGACGTTTAGATGTCGTTTTTCAAACAAAATTTCTTGGCTAGCTCGGTAACCCAATGGTTTAGATTAATTGGAAATTTCACTGATAAATCTTTTAGAGTTTTATCGACAACGTTAATATAGGTATGAAATCCAAAAATTTATATTACTAATAAAAAATTTAAGATTTTCAGTTAAGTTTTCGACTTACCTAAACCACCCGAATCAATAAAAAAATATTTTTTCAAAATAGATATTGAATTCACCTTTTATTTTATTTAGATTATATTAGATTTCAATTCAACGTCTCGAAAGCTATTTCTTAATCAAGGCATTCTTGGGCCCCACTAAGCCATATTCTACCCACTTCACATAAACTAGATCAATTAATCTACCGTTTACAAAATACGGTATAAGATTTCCTCCCGTGTCCTAACCACACCATATAAAACACCACCAGTGCACGAGTCTTTGGAAATTCTCACTTATAGTTCTGTTATGATTCCCGTTTCCTTCCTTTCCATATAAGTGGTCTCCTTCTCAAATTCTCTCTCTTTAATATAAATACCAAAAACAAAAGTATCAAATTCGAAATAAAGGAGACCGAAGCCACTTTGGTTTCTCGTGTTTCTGCAGATACTGTGGAAATTTGGAGGTAAAAGCTTTCTCTCTCTATCTCTTTCTTTTGTTCTTTGTTTGTTTACTGGGGAAAGAACAGGAATTCTTCGGTCTTAAGTTTTGTTTGCTGTATTTTTTTTTTTAAAAAAAAAATACTTGAAGAACTGAACTGCGCTGTAAAAGAGAAGAAAGTTACAGTAAGTGGACTTGGATTGGCCAAAAAAATTTGTTATGATCTCACTACCTGTCTTTCTTGTTTGGTTGCTTAGAAACTGGAGGAAAAAAATTAGAAAACAAAACAAAATTATTTGGATTATTATGTTTTAAATCCGGTGCTTGAAATTGAAAATAAGTTACTTCAAGTGTATAACGATCAGTTGGACGCGATTTTGTGTATGTGCGTTTTTTTTTTAAAAATTATTCTTTGTATGCTTTTTCCTTTTAGGTGATGAATATTATTACTCTTCTTAATCTGCATATTTCACGGTAATAGAATGGAGCATGACATTTTTTTGTTGTTATTTATTTATTTATTTCATAGTAGAGGCATGATCAGCACATTTTCTTGTATTCCTAAGTAAGCGATTGCTAATTTTATGATTTTTTATTTGACACCGGGAAGAGATTAGTAACTAGTTAAGCATCACTTGCACGCTATTTACCTTAATTTAACAAAGAGTTAGTATGTTATACTACATCGTTTTTTTAATTCTATGTTAGATTTTGCTTTCTATTCACGAGTTTATTCAATAATTCGTGATTGAAACAGTGAGTTTATTGGTCCTATTGGGGACTGAGGTAGCGATATGGGGGTCAGTTTGGGCCCTGTTTTGATGAGACTGGGAGCTGAGGATTCTATAACTTTGTTTGTGGCACTTCTTTGCGGTTGCATTGTGATAGGTCATCTTCTTGAAAAGAATCGATGGATGAACGAGTCAACTACTGCACTTGCTATAGTGAGTTTCTCCTTTTTCATCCCAAACAACTACATGATATTCGTATGGATTATTTTTTCCAATTAGTCTATTCAATTGGGTTGATTAATTCGCGGTGATGAAAAGTGGAGATGATTATTTGGGGTGATTGCAGGGTCTTGGAACTGGCATCATTCTCCTACTAACCACTGAAGGAAAGAGCTCACGCATTTTAGTATTTAATGAAGAATTTTTCTTTATATATATTCTTCCACCTATCATATTTAATGCAGGGTAAGCTTTCCTTTTATCTTACTTATCTTTAGCAATTGATTGACCCTTTTTTCATCTTCCAGCAAGTTTCAATATTGCAAGTCATCTGGGTATGGTGCACCATAGTTGAATTGTCAGAGGTTAAGAGATCTTGTAGGGAATCTTCTATTTATTTTGTGTCTTGTTCTGTTCCCTAGCAGATTTCTTTTGTCTTTTTTGAGACTTATGAAGAGGTTCTATCTGATTGTTGATTATCTTTAGCTCTATGAGGATATGATGCTGATGTGAAAAATCAGTTAGACTTGGACCTTTTGGGTCCTCTTTGTTAGCATCTTGAACTTTCCCATATAGAAGGTAAATATCAGAAATAATTTTGCCTTTGTACAGATTGGAGAAAGAGGATACATGTGGCCAACTCCATGTAATTTGGGGTTGAGCTAAGTTGATTTGCCTTTGTACAGATTGGAGGTGCTTATAGGTAGTATTAATATAATTATTAAATTATGACCTACTAACTTTCAGCATATATCCAATTTGTTTGTTAGCTCTTGATAGTATACAACTTGGCTTTTCACATATGAACATTTTTCTATACATCTCATTCTTTGCAACTTTTGTCATTATTTTTACGGATAACAGTTGGAGTGGTTGTTGCTCTATCATCGATATTTATAGTTGATGGCCCAACCAATTAAACAACTTGGCTTCTAATTTAACTATTCAGTGATTACAATTCTTAATGTGGGTGTCACTAGTGCTTTTCTTTGTACAGGGTGTGCTCTGTTCTTTTTTATATATTTTTTTCACGAGGAAGATGAATTCATGATCTCTGAGAAGTGAGGACCAGTCTAAAAAACAAAACTGTTGTTCAATTTCACGTAGTTTTGTCTACTGTTGCAGAGAGTGAAATTTAAGAATCACATGGGGGAGCAAAATTGCATAAGTTTGTGACGGACAAGACATTCTTTTTATATTTTTATATTTGAAAATAACTATAGGATGACTTTAGAATGAAAAGCCTAGTTGAGTATTTACTTATAAAATACGTTCAATACCTCATGGCTCAAATGGGTTCTTAGAAGGACAATGTTATTCACAATGCTTAAATGGGGGAGTAAAATTGTGTAAGTTGAACAGAAAAATTGCTTGCTTAAATTATCATCCTAGGATAACTATAGGATGACAATGTGGGTGTATTTGAATGTTGGGTTCATACCTACTGTGTTGTTTATGCATAACTAGTTTGTGGTAGCTGGAAGAGATATCGGCATGGCTCAAATTGCATGCTTAAATGGGTTAGAATTTTTTGTAGTGGTTATTAGTAATATATTTAGCATTGCAAAAGAACATGCTTTGTAGAGAGGCTTATATTATGGTGTTTCCGTAGGCTTGTCAGAAAATATATTTCTTGCCAGGTCTCTGAGTTTTCTGGCCTTTTTCAATCTTCAATAGATTGGCTGCTAAACATCTAAACTCAAATAGGCAAAGATGCATTGTTTCAACAAAAATTTATACCCTTTGCCTTCATCTAGAACAATCTTCTGTTGGATCATGGGCCATCAGGCTTTAATGTTCCATCGGTTCATATAAAGAACATTGCTCAATCTATCTTTCTGTTTCTCTATAAACCATATTCCCGCGGTAAAATGATAATTTTCTTTTCATTCTCCACCATCTCCTTTTATCTCATTGACTAAATTATGTCATCAAAACAATTAAAACGTGGGACATTATATCTTCCTGAATTAAGTATGACAAATAACTGGAATATTCCCCTTTAGTGGACTGAATGATCTTTTTTTTTATAAAGAAATGGGTACATCCTCAACATGTTTTATTCGTATCACTTTCTGAAGTTTTTTTGACTGATATTGCATATTGTCTTTTTATCACCTGTGTCAAAATTGGAGAAGAATTGGTTGTATTAAAAGGTCAGAATGCTTATGCTCTCCATTTTAGAAAGTAAATGAGAAGCAAAATCTTGTGATAAAGTAATCCACTTCTATGATTTATCAATTAACTTTACTAAGGTATGTGTACCCTGTGCTGGCCACTAGGGTCGTGGTACAGTGCTTAAGAACTAAAGGCATACCTGTTGATATCGAATCTTGTGGTTGGCAGTCCTCTCAAGAAAAAAGAATAAATCACTCATACTTGATATGCAAGACCTATCATTAGTATTGATTATCATTTACTCAATCACATCTATGATTTTATGGCAATTATAACTATTGATGGAGTTGTTGCTTACCAAATTCTCTTGATATACAATACACATTATTATGGAACTCTAATTTGTTTTATTTAGAAATTTTCTTAGTTAATGGTAAGTTTGACGATTTGATCTTCCTTTTTTTTTGTGTATCAGGTTCCAGGTAAAAAAGAAACAGTTCTTTCGAAACTTTATAACAATCGTTTTGTTTGGTGCTGTGGGTACTTTTATATCCTTTACCATCATATCAGTAGGTACTACCCGAAATTTCCAGTGTGCAAGTACTAGATGTACATTTTCAAGAAAAACTCTTCAATCCTGTTAACTTTCACATGCATTTCTGGATCCATAATTTTCCTGGATTCAGTGTCATCTGGCTGAGTGTAACTGTGCTTATCTTGTTGCGACACTCAAGCATGCACGTATTTTCATATTATTTATGCACAAGGGTTCTCATGCTAAGTGTGATATTGATGTGTTCATTGAACTCTCCAGAGCACCACATTATTTTAGTTTCTGAAACTCTGTTTAAAATTAGTTCTCCTTGTAATCTTAAAAACAAGAGCTGCATGGTGAGAACAAGTGTATAACTGTGAAACGCCTGTATTTGAACAGGAGCGTTAGGAAAACTTATCTGCACAGTTGAATAGGAATTTTTTATTTCGTTTACTCTTTTAGCAGAGGAAGCCCTATTTCTTGATATGTCAGGGGATATTATTCCCTCATTCTTTGACTTGATAAGTTGTCTTTATTTTTTTCTTTTCAATCCCTTCTTCTTTCTCTCGGGGGAGGAGGGAGGAGGGAGGAGGGAGGAGTTCAAACCAATTTGAGTCTGCATTATATTGAGGATTAAACATATGAACGGATCTGACAGTTAGATTCATATTCTTAGATACTGTCAGGCCAGCATATTTATATTTTCATAATTTTTAGAGGAGATTTATCATATTTACACTTTAATGCTTTGATGGTGTTTAAAAGATTATGTTCAATTAAATTTACAACGCAATATGCTATTTTCCTCCCACTTTTCTGTAGGTAGTAAAGAGAAAATGCAACTTGATAACACACGACATTTTAAATCCAATTGCATGCTGAAATTTATAATCTGAACGTCAGCATACCATGCCATTTGTTGGAAATGAATGGAATAAGCTATACTGAAAGGAGGCCAATCACTGGTTGTTGTTAGTCAGGATATGTTCTTTGACTTATTATGGTTCTAACTTTTGGTCAATTGATTCAGGTTCAGCACAGTTATTCAAAAAATTGGATGTTGGTTTTCTGGACATAAGGGATTATCTTGGTACTCTCTACATTTTTATTATTAATTTCACTGTTGTACCTTGTCTTGTTACTCTATATTCTGTTTATATTCTTTTATTTCATTTGACATGCCTAATATTATTTGCTTCCTTGCTTATAGCCCTTGGAGCAATCTTTTCAGCCACGGATTCTGTTTGTATCTTGCAGGTTCAAAAATATTCTTACATTATATAAATGTGTGTTTACTATGGTGAAAAGTAAACAAAACATTAAATGAACGTTCTTCACTGAGTTTTGTATCTGTTATGACAGGTTCTTAATCAGGATGAGACGCCTTTCCTTTACAGTCTAGTGTTTGGGGAAGGTGTGGTAAATGATGCTACATCCGTGGTACTTTTCAATGCAATTCAAAGATTTGACCTCTCTCACATCACCTCAAGCATTTTAATGGAGTTGATTGGCAATTTCTTATATTTATTTTCTACAAGTACCTTGTTGGGGGTAGTGGTGAGTCTCTCTCTCTCTCTTCCCTGTATTCTCCTTGTGCCTGTGTGCATGCTTGTTGTGTTTATAATTATGCACAATAGCTTAGTCTCACTTTAGGTAATGTAAAAATGTTTTTCTACTCTGTGGTAAAAGTTATTTCTTCAGCTATCACTATCATTTAGTTGTGCAATTTCAAGCCTTGCTTTCTTTGCGGAGCCGTGGTGAGCAAAAAGTGAACTATTCTTTCACCTTTTACTGAAATTTTGTTTTTCTTCATCTGGTTATCTTACCTTTCCTGGTTCAGGGAAACTCTGACTCACCTTAACAGTCCATAAACGATCTTAGCCTCAAAGGATAAGATTTGATTCTGTGCATGAGTTAAAATTGGAACTTTAGCTATATCTCTAGTGGATATTGCTTATGCTTTAGAAGCAGACTAGCCTTTGGTTTTATAAATGTTCTTGATACATGAAAAGGGTTTCTTTTGACGTGTATGATATTGTTTTGTCTCTTCTACTTGCAGGTTGGGTTGGTAAGTGCATACATTATAAAGAAGTTAAACTTTGACAGGTATTTACGGGCCCGTAATTATCTTTTGCTTGTTTTTTGATTCTCCATTTTTATAAAAAAAAAACAGGTCCTTCCCCCTCCCAATCTCTTTGATTCATGTACTTTTTGGTGGAAAGGTAAAGCAATCTAGATTTAGGGAATTTTTGGTGCAGCATGGTAGAGTTGTAAAATATAGTTGATATCTGGGATCATGGACCCCGTATCTTCTTGCTCATCAGCAATCGCTAATTTATTGCTTTCAAGAATTACACGGAACACATGACTCAATACGGTCTATCTGGATTTTTGTATCAACAGTGTTTAGTGTGAGTGATTAAATTATGTTGGATAGATACAGATTATATATGTTTGACAAAAATGTTTAGTATGGGCATATGGCTCACAAGTGGTTCAGATACTCCGAAATTTCTATGATAGACCTCTTTTGGATCACGTCTCCAACCCTCTCTCCACCCAAAAAGAAGGTAGAGGGAGAGAGAGGAGCCATGCTGGATTCTTTAGAATAAATTGTTTTGTCCAACTCTTTCCACTGGAAAACAAAACAGTAGGACTATATTATATACAGAAAAATAAAAATCCTTTTTTGTTTTTAGTAAACTATACCATATGTCTCGTTTCAGGGACTCCACTGATCGCGAAGTTGCTATTATGATTCTCATGGCTTACCTTTCATATATGATTGCTGAAGTAAGTTTTCTTCTTAATTATGCTACCTAGCTTTATGAAATATTCATCAATTTCTGATTCAGATACCGTGTTTAGATTAGTCTACAACTTTCTTTATTTATGATAATGTCGGCAATGGTTATTTGTGATCCAGCTGTTCAACTTGAGTGGAATTCTTACCGTGTTCTTTTGTGGGATTGTCATGTCACACTATACATGGCATATGGTGACTGAAAGTTCAAGAGTCACAACCACGTATGTTAAACATCATATTTTCTTGAGACATACATGTGCTTTTTTCCACATGATTTCTTTTTTTAAGGATCAAAATACTTGTATTACAATTTTTTTTCTCTCTTTACTTATCTTGGTAGGCACGCTTTTGCAACACTGTCTTTTATATCGGAGATTTTCATCTACCTCTATGTTGGAATGGATGCCTTGGACATCGAGAAGTGGAGATTTGTAAGCAAGAGGTATGTTTCCATACAGATAGTCTTGAGTATAATATCTCTAGTCTTCAATACATGTAACTGTCAATATTTTGTTTTTTTCTTTTCTTTTTTCTCCCTTTTCTAAGTGCATGATACTTCTAATAAATTGAGAATGTCAGATTCATTGTCTAAAAATAAATCATAGATACTGCACAATCCAATTTGCATTTTGCAAATATCAAGGATTATTTTTGTAATTTGAACATTTTCATTTTGTAGTCCTGGGATATCAGTTGGTGTGAGTTCAATATTGCTTGGCCTGGTTATGGTTGGAAGGGCAGCTTTTGTTTTCCCACTGTCCTTTATCTCCAACTTAGCAAAGAAGTCTCAGGGTGACAAAATCAAGTTCAAGCAGCAGGTAGGTATTTATCGTATTGTATTATTGGCAAGAACATCATCCTCCTAAATTACTTAGTGACGTATTAATGTATTGAACTCAAAGCAGATTACGATATGGTGGGCTGGGCTCATGCGAGGTGCTGTGTCTATTGCACTTGCTTATAATCAGGTAAGTTTTGTACAAGTTTAATGGGGTTCGGATGTTTACAGTTTCAGGAATAGCTCACTAATTGACGGGACATACTGCCAAAAAATCACATCATTCCTTGTATAGCTTGAGGGGAATACTGAGCTGTGCTTTTCTTTGACATACAAAGAAAATTTCACATTAGATTAGCATTTGGAGGTGATGGCGAGTTCTTGTGCCCTTTGGTTGAATTTTGACTTGGCTGTATCAATTTTATGTTGTAAAAAGGAAAATGACTGATAAGAAAGTGTAAAATGTACCAGAAAGTGAAGAGCCCGCTTCATGCTGCGTAGCGAGAGATGAATGTGGTGTCACACATCTATTTTATTATGTAATTAATATTCAAAAAGCCAAAAGTGCTAGCTCATGATTCATTGGGGTATCAAAGTGATGCTTTTTTGGTACATTTTCCACGCACTGGGTATTTTGCACTGGTGTATTGCAGTGATATCTTATCTCTATGTAGGATGTTACCGTCCTCTACCATGGGATTCATGAAGGTCAAGTATGCATTGATGTACTATTTCATTTCTATGGTTGTGTTTATTTCTAATGAAGATGTTTTTATGATGTTTATGCAGTTTACTAGGTCAGGACATACTCAGTTGCCAGGAAATGCCATTGTGATCACTAGCACCATTACCGTTGTTCTTTTTAGTACTGTGGTAAGGAACCCTTGAGGTTAAAATTACTTGTCCTTTTCTTGGGACCATTGTCATCTACAAAACATTTTTTAACTCAAAATTTTATTCAAACAGTTTCTATGCAGAACAATCAAATGAATGTGGTCTTCTTCCATCCTTTTGCTCTCTCATAAAATACTAGTTTAATGTGGAAATTTTATTTGAAAGATACATATGATTAATGGCCTAGTGGTTTCATTCCAATAATGTTTGCTTGCTGTTAGGGGACATGCAGTCATTTTTTCCTGGTATTAACCCTCCAATTCGAGAGGCTCCTCTTTAACCATCCTACATAAATTGGATTTTCTTACAACCATAGTGTTAGACTTTTCTCATACCATGCTGAAGTGATTAAATCGTTGTGGGGTACCATTAAGTTCGGTTTTGTGTTAACAACCATGGAAGGTTTAGACCTTTCAGTTTTGTTGTCTGTCTTGTGGGTTTGATCTTTAGAAAAGTCCAGCCCCCAGCGTAAAAGATCAGCTTGTAGTTTGTCAATCACCCAAGATGCAATCACGACAGTGGTAATCACTCGATGAAAATATTGAGTCCTCTTAAATGAGAACACCACAAAATGAGATCTAGCACATTTTTTTCCCTTCATATTGTTCTTTTTTTGAGTTTTATAGTAATTTGTTTTTGGTTCTTTCAGGTGTTTGGGTCACTGACTAAGCCTCTTGTAAGGTTACTGTCACTGCATCAGAAACCCTTAACCAGCATGCCGTCTGAATTGTCCAATCCAAAGTCCCTTACTCTCCCACTTCTTTCCAACGGTGAAGATTTAGAATCTGACGTGCGCCCGAATAATATTTCACGTCCAACTAGCCTGCGCATGCTCCTGACCACCCCAACTAACACCATTCACTATTATTGGAGGAAATTTGATGATGCTATAATGCGACCAGTATTTGGCGGTAGGGGATTCACACGGGATGTTCCTAGCTCAACAACAGAGGATTATTCATTAATGACAGAGAGAAAGCAATAGAGGAATGTTAAATTGGAAAGTTTGGAGGTAGTGAGAGCATAGGGTGGGTGGAATTTCAGGTGTTATACAGGGTAAATATTGGAGGGAGAATGTATACTCTCTTACTAACATGGTGTAATTAGCTAGGTTAATTATTATGTGGTTTCTAATTCCCCCTTGTATCGATGGGGTGAGAGCCTGTTTTATAGCTAAAACTCATAAAGAACTTGGCTTGTGTAGTTATTTTTTTTCTTAAAAAATGATTCATATGGTGGTATCATATTCTCGTCCCAAATAAACAGGGGATCCGTTATGGCGTGAATGTGGAGTATATTGATCAATCGTGGGGTTTGTCATATTCGAATCTCAAAGTGATAAATTGAATGGCTTTTTACCATTGGGTCACCACCTCATTAGCTTTTTGGTTTGAGCAGTTATTCAGTTGAAGCCCGAATAATGAAACAGTCGATAGCATTTAACCAAATTTCTAAATAGTTTTAGCACCGTTTGATAGCAAAAAGAATTGCAAATCTTTTCAAAAGCAAGGATCGATGTGATGTGTGATGTTGAACATAAATAACAATGCAAATAAAAAATCATTTTCTAAAATAAAAGGAAAAATAATCAATGTTCTCGAAGTTTTGGAGTTGCACAAAGGAAATACATGACATTTTTTTTTCCTTTTGGGTAAAATTATTTAATACATTTACGTAAAATATACTAATTTTTGTAGGGTACTTTGATAAAAAAAAAATCATAAAGATTAATGATTCTTTGGAACCTCTCGATGGATCGCGGCTGAGCGGTTGTCATGCACATGGACTTAACATTTGGCTTAACAGTAATATTGCCAGAGCAAATATTGTTAACGTGGGAGCAAAATACACATCCAAATTTCAAATGGACAAAGTTGCCATATTCATTAATACTTGCATTTCACAACTTCATTTCCTCTCTCCGTCTTTGCTTCTCTTATTTTCTTCTAATTTTTTTCTTCAAATATGACAGATGGAAAATGGGTATGATAAATAGTTTTTCTTCAACAAAAATTTGCAATCTAAATTCCTTTAAAAAACAGGTCCCTTAAAAAAATGACCATTTTTACTTTATTATATTTATGTCAAATAATTGAACACTCTAAATTAACAAATTTGACACTCGTAAGTAACATAGATTTTGACCAAAAAGAGTCGTGAATACCCTTAAAAAGAAGGAAATCTTTATCAAACCCAAAAGTTAAAAAAAAAAATCAGAATAATCTGATCTTACTTATACGAATCACAAAGTGACTAAAGTTGCCAATAATTAACCTACCAAAGTAATGTAATTATGTAAATAGAAATCGCTTCGTACAAAATTTCTTTATTTGCTAGTTTGTGATTCTGTGAACGGGTCGAGACTGTGTTTTGGATCTAAAAGGCGGAAAAATTGTTGAACATCAAAAGGGATTAAAATCTGGGTTTGCAGAAGACACTTGGAGGAGAGAGGAGATAGAAAAAAAGGGGGTTATGCATATATACGACATTTAAATATACGGGACTAGGAGGAGACAAATACAGAGAAAGGCTATTCAAATTTCTGTGTTTGTGGTTGTGAAGAAGAAGACAAAGAGAACCCAGGTACCCTTTTTCTCTCTTTACATTAGAAGCATTTGTGTTTTCTTTATTTCTCTTTCCAGTAGCAGAGATTCTAGTTGTATTTTCCTTGTTGCATCGTTTTCCGGTGGTCTGAGTTTTACATGTTCTTTCTTTTTTTTCTGGGTATCTATCTTGTTGGGTAGAGCGAGATTGAGTGGAAGGAGGCTAATTTGGTGTTTTGATTATATTTCTAAATGGACTTGTGGAAGAAAAAAAAAGGAATGCGTTTTTTTTTTTTTGTGTTTGTTTGGCAGGTGATTTTTGGCGTTTTGAAATATTGAGAGTTCCGCCCATATAGCTTTGGGGTTGAAACGACTATATTAATACCTTGGAATTTTGTTATTTTGATGTTTTGCACTCTTTTAAAATGACCAAAATCTCTCTTTATTTGGCCCATTTTACAGATTATTGTTGAGGTCAATCCTGTTAACAGAGATACTGAAGTGGTTTTCTTTTTCTGCTTTTGGAATTTGAAAATTTCTGCTTACTAGTGTTTTCATTTGTTTTACTACCCTAATATAAAATTTTGGGACAACCCATGGTGTGTTGAGAAATTTTGAATTGTGGGTTTGTAATGTGGAGAAGGTAAGAAGAGAGGGAAGATGGCGAAGAAGGAGACATCACACTGGTGGTTGTTTGACAATCACAACAGTTCAAGGCGCTCTCCATGGCTTCAATCCACTCTTGCTGGTAAAAATCCCAACCCTTTTTTTGGTTTATTTTCTTCTTGCAATGGTGTGGTTTTCTTTTTTTAAATCACAATAGTTCAAGCGTCTTGATTCTTTTTTCTTGATTTCTTGACCGTGGGGAAATGTGCATTTTGATATTTTTTTGAAATTTTATCCTTTCAGTGTTACTTATAATTTTGTATGACAAAAAAAAAAAAAAAAAAAAAAAAAAGAGAACAAGAATTTAACTTGCAACTTGCAAGTTAACAACACTGGAAATTGAAGACTAGTTGGTACCTTGATGGCAGTAGAATAGTAGATGACTTTTATGAATACAGACAACAATTTCTAATCATGGAATAGTTTATGACAAGAAAAAAAGGGACTGTAGTATAGTTGTAGTAGTATGATTTTGGAGGGGCGACTTATAATGAAATATTATGGATTAATTATTATGATATGCAAAGTTTGTCAGACAAATAAAGTTCAAGGCGAAGGTTCCACCGATAGATGGTGGAATGCATTATTTTCTGTACTAAGATAAGGGGCTATACAATGCCAGAAACCTCGATTTGCCTATAAAATTTTCCAATTTAATGAAGTTATGAATAATGAATCATTACTGGGTTTATGAGACAAACTCTTTAGAGACTTGAATTGCTAGCTTACTTGAATAACACCTACAAATATTAAAGCTATTGCACATGACCTTGGTGGAGGGTCCACAAACATAATGGAGTGGTGGACTAGGATAGTTGAGAGAATGGGGGTTGTGGAGGAGAGATTACATCTTATCTTCGATGACCTTGTTTCTGATGGGTAAATCTCTAAGTCAGAGATGTGATGATGATGCTTGATGTAATGAAATAGTGGTCCTCGGTGTGGAGGACCCTGAAATCCAACAAGCATTTGATATGTTTTCTACAGTTAACTATTAGGGTAGTCCTTTGAAAGTCCAGTCATCACTTTTATAAACCTGTAAAAGAACTCTTTTTTTTGAAGGACTGTAAAAGCACTCTTTATGAGCTAATAATGTACTGGATCCATTGGGATCTGGTTAAACATAAAACAGCTTTTTTTAAGCAAAGAATGTAACTTCTTTGAGAACTACAAAAGTTGTTAGGGCCACATTTTTTTTTTCTTTTTTGATTCTATTACCTACATCAGGCCCTGTAAATGCGTCTGTCTTTTTTTTTTCCTCTGGTGGGTAACCGGGGGACTGGAAGATGCTACATGAAAGTTTGATTACTATTAAACTTCTATTTACTATTTGGAATAGCTGCCAATAGTGAATGTGAATCTCATCAAGTGTTTTAGGTGGTATCATTGTCTGGTCGAGCAAGTTTGATTCATTGGTGAACTGTTGATAAATCTTATAGATGTTTTTTCTTTCTTTCTTTGAGCCAAATAATTTCATATACCATTATGTATCTTTATTTACATTTTCTGAATTGGATATTCTAGTACCCAAAATTCTGTGGAGGTTGAGCAAGAGAATAATTTCACATAAACATCTAGCAGTAGTAAGCACTTTTTTTTAACAAGTACTTGCAGTAGTAAGCGCTTAATTTTAATTTTTTATAAAGCCTTTCCCAGGAACTGAGTCTCTTACAATACAAAATTCTCTTGGGTGTTATTAATCTGCCAGCAGTTTAACTTCTATTATCATTATTTCATTGCCCTTTTGACGTAATTGCATAATGGATTTGTTGATGTTGTTGCTGTCTTTTCTACTATAGCAGAGCTGGACGCAAAGATGAAGGCAATGCTGAAATTGATGGATGAAGATGCAGATTCCTTTGCCCTGCGTGCAGAAATGTATTACAAAAAACGGCCTGAGCTAATTAGCATGGTTGAAGATTTTTATCGTGCCCACCGCTCATTAGCTGAGCGATATGATCAAGCAAAGTCAGACCATGGAACTCGCGTTCTAAATACATTGGGATCCCCATTCTCTTCAACCAAATACTGTTCAGAGAAGCTGACAAGTGTGATGGATCAAAACTATGATAGTTACTCAGAGACTTCCGAAAGTGAAGAATGTGCTCAGTCTGAAGTTGAGGATCCTGAAGAGGAGGATGAAATTCATGTTGCTAAAGAGTCCAAAGAAGCTAAGGATTTTGAGCATGATAATGGAAGTCAATTTGAAGAAGAAATCAAAGAACACAAGGTTCCAAGTGTGGTCCGCGATGATGAAGTGATGAAGTTAAGGGAAAAAATAGAAAGACTGGAAGAAGAGAACAAGACCCAGAAGGAACAAGTGGTGCAGAAAGATGAAGAAAAGAGAAAGGTGATTACACAGGTCAGTCTAGCTGATGATGAAGTGATGAAGTTAAGGGAAGAAATAGAGAGACTGAAAGAAGAGATCAAGACTCAGAAGGAACAACTGATGCAGAAAGATGCAGAGAAGAGAGAGGTGATTACACAGCTCAGTCTAGCTGTAGAATTGCTCAAGGATGACAATTTGACGATGAGGAAGTGTATTGCTAAAGACTCCGCTAAGAAATGGAGCCCCTTTGAGTTCAGCAAACTGAAGGAAGGATTTTTTGGGAAATTGTTTAATGGCTGTCCAAAGCCTCGGACTAGTATTCTTGCTCCCTAGATTAGATATGACAATAGTAGGATAACATGTAGAACACAGTTCATATTAGAAAATAGTGTACATGGAGAAAACCCTTTTGAACTCAGCTTAGAGAGCTAGCTAGTATAGTCCCAGAATTCTTGATATATTGCTAGATGAGTCGCCTATGGTGTAATATGATCAAAATTAGTCTGATCTAGTTGTTCAATTTGTATCCTATTTCAGCTGTTTTATCTTTGGCTGTGTTCCCTGTTTGAATGCCTGAAAAATGTTGAGTCGGCTCAGTTTTTCTCTGGTTTACACATCACAAAGCATGTTTTTTCATAACAAAACAGATCTTTCCAGGTGAGCTACCATCTTTCATATAAAGCACAATTCTAAGGCAAAATAAACACATCAGACTAAGGAAAATTAAAATTTACAGTGAGAGGAAGATGCATTCTGTTCTTTTATCTTCAAGACTCTCCCCAAGGACAACAATACCCAAAAGTGGAGATATTCAACTTTATTTATTTATTAATTTCTTTCAAGAGATTATCCTATCACAACTCACAAGAATGCCAAACATTCACCCAACATTCAAACTAAAATCATATACCATATACTACAAAAAGAAATCTACAAGCACAAAAGAGAAAGTGGAACCACTAGTAACAATAATTGGAGGCTTGGAGCTGCACACCAACAGGCTACTACCTTACATACCAGAAAGCTGAATTAAGCAAAACACCACCAAGCCAAGAAGCAGAACCAAATGTAGAGGTCCTGATGAGGTTAAGGAAACAGAGGAGGAAGCAGGCAGAACGGACCCAGATGGTGAAAATGCCATTTGAGGTCCCGGAGCTAGCATATTATCTGGCTTAGGAGGACTTGGACTTGAAGGAATTGTTGGCAGTGAAGACTCAGCTGGAGATGGTGCCATGCCACCAGGAGAAGGGAACAATGGAGTAATGTCAGGGGACAAACTTGGAGTTGAGACTAAAGGAGCATCTGGCAAGAATGCAGGTGCAGCTGATATAGTTAAGAATTCTACATTTATTTGAGATGTTAAAGCTAGTGAAGGAAAATAAGGCATGAGGGCCATAAATATTGCCAAGAATGACCAAAAGGAAGCCATTAAATGATGATGAAATCAATTCTCCTATTATGAGCTTCAATAAATGTATTTTCTGTCCCAAGAGAAAGAAAGAAAGAAAGAAAGAAAGAGAGAGAAAACAAGTGTTAGCCTGCAAGAATTATGAGAATGTCATGAGCAGGTTCATGATTATAGGGTTAAAAGGTAGTATGTTGAGAAGTGGTGTTGGTGGTGGGGGGGTGATTGAGTGAGTAGTGGTAGGTGGCAAAAGATGAATGGGATCTGTTATTGATAGTACAACTATGCATTTTAGCTAATGGACAAGATTGATATATGTAGTTTTCTTAAAGAGCACATGAGGATGGGTTGTCTTTTTTAACTTTTTCTTTGCATTTGTTGTTGTAGTTGGTCCGTGAAGCTCTTTTGTTGAGGGCTAGAAGAAATTTTTACGACCTATTTGAATTGGAATCTTACAACTGTTTTGGTCGTATGGTACTTAAAATTGTGATTTTATAGTTATTGTAAGGATATGTACATATGAATTGTCTTAGATTTGAAAGAAATAAAAATTAAAAGTAATTTATATACATGATTTGAGTTTAAGATTCTTGAACTTAAACTTTTGAGTCATATTGATATTCATCTATACATATTAAACTCATGTTCGTGATTTCTCGCCGTACAAATGAGTTATAAGGATGGACTCGAACTAAAATACAAAAGCTCAGACTTAAAATGAACAGACTTAAGCTTAAACTATTTGAATTTATTTTTCAAACTCGAACTCGACTTAAATTTGATCAAACTGTGACGGAACTCAATAAAATCTCTATTCAAATTTAACCCAACCTACCTGAGTACCCAAACATAGCTTTGGTCCTGACCCAAGAACAGCAAAATATCTATATACTAATCCACTTACTCTATAATAAAATAGGCTAAGTGGGATCCCGTAAGGTCTCGGGTTCGAGTCCTACTACTGCGCTGCACATCCTGCGATTTACATCTTTCATAGGATCTTAGGACAAAGATTGTAAGGGCGGTCGTAATGATCCGTTATAAAAAAAAAAAAAAAAGCTAAGTGGAGTATTGGACCTCATGGTACTTTCCATTTCCAAATTTGCCCTCCTAACATTTTCAGAATTTCTTAAGTATGTGGTGGGTCTGGCGATACTTGTTTTTTTTTTTCAACAACTATTCTTTTTTCATCTCTCTCTCTCTCTCTCTCTCCTTTGCTTAATTACTTCTTCTTCCATTCCCTTTTTTTTCCATTTACAATTTCTTAATAAATATCCTTATGACTTTTATCTTTATTTCAACTACAGAAATGAATCTCACTTTGACTTTTTATTTGTAATTGATGACAAGTCCATACAAGAATATGAAACAAGCAAGAAACATAGAGATTGAACTTGATATATACGTTATATAAGTTAGGTTTGGATGGTAATTTAAATCGTTTTAAATTAGATTGTCTTAAAGTTGTGGTCTTGGCGAAGCAATTATAATAGCTTTGAAATTTAAAATAGCAGCAATTACAAAATTGACTCTGCCCATATAAACACTACTATTCGCTCAATTTTTTTTCCTTTGCACTCAATTGGAGTTAATTTGATAAATTGAACAATCTCATTAAAAAATAAATAATGCGTTGATCTAAACTGCTCAGTTTTAATTCACATACCTAACATGGAACTTAACATAAACGCAATATAGTGCAGCTAAACAATTAACTATATTATTGATACATAAGTTATATAGGTTAGGTTTGGATGATAATTTAAATCGTTTTAAATTGGATTGTTTTAAAGTTGGAGCTTTGGCGACGCAATTACAATAGCTTTGAAATTTAAAATAGGAGCAATTACAAAATTGACTCTGCCCACATAAACACTAGTATTCGCTTTAAGCTGATCAAGATTAATTTGATAAATTGATCTCTTTTATTAAAAGATAAATAACATGTGGGTTTAAGCTGATCAGCTTTAATTCGTTTACCGAACTTGATGCAGACACAGCTAAACAATTAACTATGCTATTGACATATTCGTTTATTTGGGGATTGACTTTAAAACAATTTTCCTTAAAAGAAAAAAGTTGAGGATTGGTTAGAGGAGAAAAACAAATTAACTCAATTCTGACATAATCCATGACAGAAGTATAGAACACATGATCCAGACTAGTACAATATAAAAATGCCAAAGAAATGGTACCAAAACCATGCGGAAGGAAAATTCTTCAAATTTTTCGTTCAATGATACAATGACACGTTATACCCTTAAAATGTAAAATGATAATTACATGAACAAAACCGAACATCTAATCAAATAAGTACATCTGACAAAGGGTATAATAGTAATTTTACACTGAAACCCTAATCTTACTACAACATTCCAGTTTATATAGATAAACTAAACATCTTGGTCTATGAATAATCTAGTCTTATCATAATATCCTTGCCCATGGATATCTTGATCCTATCGTAACACTCAATCACTCTCATAATTGGACTTTATTCCAAGATATTATATAGGGGATCCTCACCATCAAAGATCTTCATTCACGTCTCACTCTAAATCTTCCAGCTTTCCTATCATTCAAAGCCATACTAATTTAGGTATCGAAGAGTTTACTCGCAAGACCCATATTCAGATTGTTCGTTTACTTGACAGATTTTCGATATCAACAATTTTGTTTTTAATTACTCAATAACTCAAATTTTCATTGAATTTGTCATGAATTTGATGCTATGATAAAACTGCACATTTTTTTTCATGGAATAGATACATTGAAGCTTGTTTGATTTGCATACATAATTAATGTGTGATTAAAGTGAGATTAGATTATAATAAAATGATAATACTTGTGTCCTTGTGTGATTCAAATGATTAACAAATTTTATCTCATTCAGATCTCATATTTGATTGGCATAATTAACAATGGCATTAAAGTGGAATCAAGAGTGAAATGGTAAATTTATGCTCTACTATTAACTATTCAATTAAGTTTTCTACTACATCTCAATCGTTAATTTATTTAAATAAATGTGTTATTCGGATTTGACGAAATTTACGTACTGGAGTTGACTCAATGTGATTATGATCAGAATGTGGCAATCGAGATTGGATAAGACACAAGCAAATTGAGGTCCACCTTTTACTAGTAATTAATTAACTTTTCATTTGACTAATAATAATATAAATATAACAGTTATAGACAATGGAAAGGTAGAAAATATTGCTCATATAATAATTATAAATATTATTAAATAGATTTTTCAAACATCTAAGAAATCATAATAATTTTTAAACTTTCATTTTCACTACCTCACTTAAACTTAAATTTTCAACTTTATTGTCTCTTAATTATTTTATCACATAAAAGAGCAAATCAACTCACGTATAGCGTGTGTTGAGATGTTAGTTATCTATAATATTAATAAAACCAAAAACCTCATTTGGTGTCTACCCTTCAAAATGTCCAATAAACTCTTATTTAAATATATAAATCAAATTTTTAAATAAAGTTATATATGTAACTCAATTGATTTCATCGTCTTAAATCTTTCTCAAATCTTTCTCCCTCGTTATCTCACTCAGACTTAACTTCTTCATTCTTCTTATCTCTTATTTTTAACCCATGTTGATTTTTTCTATTGCTTTTTATCTTCTCCATATTTTCAATTGTTTTTATTTTTTGTGTGATTCTAACCAGATTCTTCTTCTTTTAGGGTTTCTTTGCAGATTCAATAATAGAGAATATGTGATAATTATGTTTAGTATGCTTATAGGGTAAAAATATAATTATTAATATATTATTTTATTAAATAAAAGAGTATATCAACATACAAGTAATGTGTATTGAAATGCTGACATATATAATAATGACATGAATCTTTTGAAGGACTTTACAAATTATAAGTTTCTTTCAGAACTCTAACCTAATACATGGACGTTTTTGTCTTATGGACTGATTACTATTTATTTATATTTTCTCCACAAAAATATTAAAAAAAAATCGATTTTTTTTAAATTTTTAATACATAAGACAATAAAATACAAACACTAAAAGATAAAACTTTCTCAATATATTGGAAAAACTTTCCCGTCCACTTAGCAAATTGCATCTTAACAAGACACCACATATATGTAAAGTTGTAAAAATATTTTATTAGATCGACTGTTTAAAATTTTATTAGTAATTTAAATTGTTTTAATGATAATATTAATATAAATGTGAGATTCAATAAATAATATTATCAATAAATTTTTTTAAAATTATCAACAAAATTTCGAACGAATTTAAAACTAATAATTTAGACTTAATCTAACCAAATATTCCTCGTAAAATTGAACCCCACAAACATGCAAAGTCAGACTTAAGAGTTCACAATTTTTTCATTTAATTACTTAAACGAACAAATATCACCACACATGCCACACTTAACCCCTGTGTTACAACACATAACACAACTGGTTCATAGTAGATACCCGGTCACGTAGCGTGTGTTAAATTTTTTTTAACCGTTAATCAATCGATTAACCGATATACATTATTGGATTAACTAATTTAATGTCAATTTAACTGAATAACTAAACCATTTTATTTAAATAGTTCGATTAATCGATTTTAACTAATTAATGAACAATGAACATCTCGTCTATCCTATAAAGGAAAACAACAACATTTGAAAATAGGTGATAGTATTCAAATATCCGCCTAAAAAAAGTCAAATTAAACAAACTGTAAACTTGAATGGCGTTATATACTCTATATGATATAACGGGCGGTTATGATAAACTTGCTGGTCCTGCGAAGGGAAACAACATTAACAGATGTGCGATGCAATTTAGACATTTGTCTAAAACATTTAAAACAAACATTTTAAAAATTTTGAATTATAATTATCATTTAAATTTTTAAATAATTACTAATCAAATTTTTAAATGTTTTTTTTAAAGTGTTACGTCATTTTTTAAAAACCGAATATAGCGACTTTGAAATGCCAATTCGCATGAATCATCCAAAAAGACTCCAAAACATCTCACATCCAAATACTTTATGCCTTGTCGTGTGGATACATATTAATATTATCGAAATTTCTTGCTTGCAAGTCGTTTTTTTAATTTCTAACTATGTGTACATTTTAAAAGTTAATTATGACTTTAATAAAAATTCAAAACATTCCATAAAGTGCCACATTAACATAATACTATGTTAGATCATTGTCAAATATAATATAGATAAATTTGTCAAATCTTCATTAATAATATGAAAGAACTCAAAGTAAAATTCACATTTTGCGTGTATTTGATAAATTGATGTTCTAGAAATTAATCCTTTCCTCTCATGAATCATGCCTATTTATACCATTGCTTCTCAACAAAGAGACCCAATTGAGAAAACCACCCAAAAAAAAATGACCCAAAAAGAATTGCAAGAGCAAGTAGTGATCATTGTAGGAGCAGGGCCATCTGGTCTAGCAACTGCAGCATGCTTAACCCTCAATTCAATCCCTCACATAATCCTTGAAAGGGAAGACTGTTTTGCTTCTCTATGGAAGAAATATACCTATGATCGTCTTCATCTTCACTTGGCTAAGCAATTCTGTCAGCTCCCTCACTTTCCTTTTCCCTTCCTCTCTTCCAACTTTCATCCCCAAAAACCAATTCCTTCAATACTTAGATGACTATGTTTCTCATTTCAAGATCGACCCATTATACCAAAGATCAGTTGAATTGGCGAGTTTCGATGAAAAAACCAAGAGATGAATTGTTAAGGCAAGGAATGTGATTTCTGATGAGATTGAGGATTATTTTGGCATGTTTTTAGTGGTGGCTAGTGGAGAAACAAGCAACCCTTATACACCAGAGATCAAAGGGTTAAGTGATTTCAATGGAGATATTCTTCACGCAACAAAGTTTAGAAATGGTATGCCATATGGTGACAAGAATGTTTTGGTTGTTGGGTCTGGTAATTCTGGCATGGAGATTGCTCTAGACCTTGCAAACCATCGCGCCAAAACCTCTATTGTTGTTCGCAGCCCGGTATTTAAAAAAATTAATTAACGTGTGTTCAGTTAAAAGAAATTCTCTACTTTTTTCACAAAAAAAATCCATGAAGAAATTTCTACAATTGAATGTACTATTAATTTATTTGATTTGATTTGGATTTAAATTTTTTGTTTTGGGTTATTGTTTTTTTTTTTATAACCTGTTTTGATTTGGTTTTAAATATTTTTTAATGCAGGTTCATATATTGCCAAGGGAGATTGTATACTTGGGGTTAAAGATGTTGAATTATTTTCCTTATGGGATGGTGGATTCATTGATGGTGATTATTAGCAAGCTCTTTTATGGTGACTTGAGCAAGTATGGCATAAGTAGGCCAAAAGAAGGTCCATTTTTCATGAAAGTTGCTTATGTGAAGTATCCTGTTTTTGAAGTTAGTACCTGTAAGAAGATCAAATCCGGAGAGATTCAGGTAATTATTAGAAACAGATAGCTAAATTACTTGTTTTTAATTTAAAGCTTAGCTTAGTCGCAGTTTCAGTTTTTTATTTATTGTTAATTTAGTTTTTGAAACAATTTTTGATAAAACAATTATGAGTATGTATGATGTTTGATAAATCAGTTGTTTTGACATAAATTTTTTATTTTTTTCGAAAATTATTTTCTTCAAAAAAACTTGTTTAGTTTGATATTTTGTTTTTCTGAAACAAAACGTGTTTTAAAAACTCTTAGAAAAAACAAATTTTTCTTTGAAAAACAAGTTTTCAAATATCTTTTAATGGTTTAATTGGGCAAAAAATTCAACTAACCTGAAAAATAAATTTTAAAAATAAATCGATACTATTTCAAAACTCAATCATAAAATCTTGAGGTTTGGATACTCACCCCATGTGTCACTCCAATGGATAGGATACTTTTTGTGAATTTGCCATTGTCATTTATGGTTTTGTTGGTGAACAATAGGTCTGACTTCATGTATGTGTGTTGTCATGGTCCACCTTATATGTGTCAGTTACATAAACAAATTGTTTACAATACGGCCCTAATCTTACTACAACACTCAAAAACTTATATAGATAAACAAAGTCAATTGGACACCTCGTACCAGTCAATTGGTACTTTGGACAGAAGGTCCCCAGTCGACTGGTAACTCCTACCCAGTCGACTGGTACCAGTCATAGCCTTAAAGGTAAGACTTTTCATCTTACCCAGTCGACTGGTATTAAGACCCAATCGACAGGTAGTTCAAAAAATATGATCGTTGAGACGAGAGATTTCAGTAAAAATTGCACCAAAACGTACCAAATCAGTACAAAACGGTCATATTACATCAAGACTATATAAACCCACTCTATTGAGCCTTTCTAGCAAAGAGATTACACAATTCAATCAAGTTTTTACTCATTAATACACAAAAACTTTGAAATATTTATTGTTGAGCCATTCTTCAAGCTTTACCTTGAAAGAGAGATATTATTCAGTTGTATAAGCTTTCATTGCTGTCTCTCTACCATTTACTTTACAGCATTTATTATAAAGGGATTAGCTTCTGAAAGGAAGAGATTAGCTTCCGAGAGGAAGGGACTTGCTTCCAAGAGGAAGGGATTGATTGTAAGGTTTGTGCAATACCCGTGAAGTTACACGACTAAGTTTTTTAGTGGATTGCTTCAAGAAGGTTCCTTAAAGAGAGTGGACTTAGGGTCGGAACGAATCCGATATTGCCGAACCACTATAAACTGAGTTTGCATCTTCTATTCCTTAAACTCTTTTGTTTACAACATTTTACTTGTTTACATGCTTGTGAGATTATCTGTTTTTATAAACTTGTGATTAATTAACAAAAGTTTTTAAAAACCCAATTCACCTCCCTCTTGGGTTGAAACCTCAGTCGATAATTGGTATCAGAGCCTCGTTCTCAATTTTAGGCTTAATATCATTGAGTTGATCCGATGGTAGCAAATAGCTATTATGAGGGACACTCCTACACTAGGTCTCCCTTGTTCAATGGTTCCAACTATAACTATTGAAAAAACATGATGAAAGTATTTGTTGAATGACAAGATTATAATCTATGAAGAGTCATTGAAAAGGGACCTAGAATTCCAACAAAGGAAATAACTATTGAAGAAATCAATCATACAATGCCTAAACTCAAAACTGAGTTCAATGATGAGGATTATAGAATGATGTCTCTCAATAGTAGAGCCACAAGAATTTTACATTGTGCTTTAGATATATCAGAATATAATAAAATCTCTGCATATGTTTCTGCTAAGGAGATATGGGATAAATTGCAAGTTACATATAAAGGAACTAGTGAGGTTAAAAAATAAAAAATCTATATGCTAGTATCTGAATATGAATCTTTTAGAATGTCTCATAGCAAAACAATTTCTCAAATGCACTCACGTTTCACAGCTATTGTTAATGGCTTGAAGCTTCTTGGTAGGAACATTGAGGAGTTTGAACTAACAAGAAAAATCCTAAGGTCTCTGCCGCCTACTTGGAAACCAAAAAAGACAGCCATTCAGGAGGTCAAAGTTCTCGACAAACTTGATGTTGAGACACTTCTTGAGTCATTGTTGACATATGAGATGGAAGAAATGAATCCCATTGTCAATGATGATGAGAAGAAGAAAAAGGTAATTGCTCTCAAAGCCTCTACATGCAACGGAGAAGAGGAATCGAAAAAAGAAGCAGAGAGCAGTGAAGAGGATGGAGAGATGGCCTTAATCACCAAACGGTTTCATAGGTTCTTGAAGAAAAACAAGAAACCTTACACGAAGGATCCCACCTCAAAAAGAGAACCACTTGTGTGCTATTAATGCAAGAAGTCTGGTCACATCAAGGCCGATTGTATGGTTACAAGCAAACCATACAGAAGCTTCAAGAAGAAAGCTATGATTGCAACCACTTGGAGTGATAATGAAGAAGAAGAATCCTCAGATAAAGAAGTCGGATGCGAGGAAATTGCCAACCTATATCTTATGGCAATTGATGATGAAAATGAGGTATTATTTTCTCCCTCTTCAAAAAATAACATGTTAGTATTAGTGAAGAATTGATAGAAGTCATAAATGAAATGCATGAAGAATTGAAAAAAATTCGATTCTAGGAACTTTATTCTTAAGAAAGAGGTGTCATCTCTTTATAAAGAAATTATAAGTCTAAAAGGAGAAAAAGATAAACTATCTTCATTGCTTTATGATTCTTCTCAAGACTTCCTAAAAGATGAAAATGAAAACTTAAAGAATAAGATATTAGAATTGAATGACACAACATCTAGACTTATGCTTGGAAAAGAAAAACTTGGTGAAGTGTTTTCTTGCTAAAGATTAAGTGGAGGAAAATCTGGTTTAGGATACTTTCCATTAGGCAAGCAAAAATCAAAAGAGAGCTTATTCATGAAAGCTTCTTATGTGAATGAAGCCTCTACTTCAAAGATCACTAGCAAGGTCAAAAACACACCCTCAATGAATGCTAGCATGTCTAGAAATGTTAATTCTAATGCATATACAAGAATGAAGAATCCTAGAAATACTCATGCTTATATGTATGCTTATTCAAGGAATGCTCATACACATCCTAGGAGTAACCATCATATGCATCTTAGAAATAAAATGTATACTAAAGACTTGCACACTGCTCATGCATATCCTAAGAGTTATCATCATGGTTATCCTAGAAATAATATGCATATTCATAGTAATGCAAGTATGTTTTCAAGAAATCATCATTATACATTTCTTAGAAATGACATGCATATTCCTCAAATTAGAAATATGTATCATAGAAACTCCTATCCTGAGAATTATAGACATGCACAACTAAATCATCCTAGAAATTTCAATAATTATTGTCTTGGGATTATGCATTATAAACATGTCTATGGAACACCATTTGTTGTTCAGAAAGTATGGGTCCCAAAAGGAATTATATTTTCAAGGACTAACCCCAAAGGACCTAAGAAATTTTGGGTACCTAAAAATGCAATTGTGTAGCCTTGTGTGATGTAGATATGTCTCCATGCCAAATAAAAAGGTAGTTATTGGTACCTTGATAGTGGTTGCTCAAAGCATATGACTGGTGATAAAAATGTGTTCAAAGAGCTAACTCTAAGAGATGGTGAACATGTCACCATTGGAGACAACAAAAAAATAAAAATCATCGGGCATGGAAAAGCTGGTAATGATTTCTCAACCATAGATAATGTATTGTTTGTACAAGGCCTTAAGCCAAATTTACTAAGCATTAGTTAACTATGTGACATAGGTAACAAAGTCATATTTGAAACCTCTCATTGTCTAGTTATAGACATCAGGAGTAACAATATCAAATTTGTTGGCCATAGACATGAATGTCTATATAGTTGATTTAAAATCCTTGCATTCCGAAAATGGAAAATATTTTCCCGCATTTAGTGAAAATCCATGGCTATGGCATAGAAGGTTTGGTCATGTGAACATGAGCTTGCTTAAAATCATTTCAAGAAAAGATTTAGCCATTGCACTTCTCAAAATCAATTTTGAAAAAGACAAAGTATGTGATGCTTGTCAAATGGGAAAACAAACTAGGATTTCTTTTAAATCAAAGAATATAGTCTCAACTACTAGACCATTGGAACTTTTGCTCTTGTTATTGTTGATGACTATTCAAGATATACCTTTGTTATCTTTATTGCTTATAAGGATGAAGCTTTCAAAGGATTTGAAAATTTTTGCAAAAAAGGTTTAAAATGAAAAAGGAATTTGCATTTCAAGCATTAAAAGTGATCATGGAAAAGAATTTGAAAACTAAAGTTTTTCAAAATTTTGTGATGAAAATAAAATTGATCACAACTTTTCAGCTCCTAGAACTCCTCAACAAAATTGAGTTGTTGAGAGGAAAAATAGAGTTCTAGAAGAATTTGCAAGAACAATGGTTTGTGAAAATAGTTTACCAAAATACTTTTGGGCAGAAGCAGTAAAAACTTCTTGCTATATCTTGAATAGAATTCTAGTTAGGCCTATGCTTGACCAAACTCTATATGAATTATAGAAAGGTAGAAAGCCAAATATCTCCTATTTTTGTACATTTGGTTGTAAATGCTTCATCTTAAATAACAATAAAACTAACTTGGGTAAATTTGACTTTAAGACCGATGAAGGGATATTTTTAGGATATTCAACCTCTAGTAAGGCTTATAGAGTCTTCAACAAGAGAACTCTAGTGGTAGAAGAATCCATATATGTAACTCTTGATGAGTCTAACCCCATTAGTAGTAGAGAAGTTTCTTTCAATGATCATACAGATGTCATTCCAAGAACGGAGGTACCTACTCCCATTGTTGACCCAAAGGAGAGCTCACCTCAAACAAATCAAGAGATGTAAACTCTCAAATTTGACCAACCATCTACAAGTCAACAAGAGTATGATCTTCCCAAAGATTGGAGTTATGTAAATTATCACCCAATCGATCAAATAATTGGTGATCTTTCACAAGGGGTAAGAACTCATTCTTCTATTAGAAATATTTACAATTATGTAGCTTATTTGTCTCATATAGAACCTAAGACATTTATAGAAGCTGAAAAGGATAATGATTAGATAATTTCCATGCAAAAAGAAATAAATCAATTTGAAAGAAAACATGATTGGAATCTAGTTCCTAGACCTAAAAATCATACAATAATAGGAACTAAAGGGTATTTAGAAATAAGATGGATGAAAACGGAATAGTGACTAGAAACAAGGCTAGACTAGTTGCTAAGGGATATAATCAAGAAGAAGGAATAGACTTTGATGAGACCTATGCTCCCATAGCTAGATTAGAAGCTATTCGAATGTTATTAGCCATTGCATGCTTAATAAATTTAATTTATTTCAAATGGATGTAAAGAGTGCCTTCTTAAATGGCTTCATAGAAGAAGAGGTATACGTTGAGCAACCTCTTGGATTTGAGAATCCTAGTATTCCAAATCATGTCTACAAGCTTTCTAAAGCTCTATATGGGTTGAAGCAAGCTCCAAGAGCATGGTATAAAAGATTAAGTAAATTTTTGATTGACAATAATTTTATAAGAGGTAAAGTAGACACAACCCTCTTCACAAAAACTCACATAAATAACACTCTACTAGTCCAAATATATGTTGATAATATTATATTTGGTGCTACTAATGAATCTATGTGTCCAGAGCTTGCCAAGTGCATGCAAAGTGAATTTGAAATGAGCATGATGGGAGAGCTTACCTACTTCCTTGAACTTCAAATCAAACAATTGAAAGGAGGCATCTTCATCAATCAATCAAAAAACACTAAGGACCTACTATAGAGGTTCAGGATAGAAAGCTCAAAGCCACTTGGTACACCCGTGAGCACCTCAATAAATCTTGATCTTGATGGAGGAGGTAAATGTGTAGATGCTAAATATTATAAAAGTATGATAGGAGCTTTACTTTATTTAACTGCAAGTAGACCTGACATTATATTCAGTGTATACATGTGTGCTAGATTTCAGGCTAATCCTAAGGAATCATATGTAGTTGCAGTGAAAAAGATCCTTAGGTATCTACAAGGAACTCAAACCCTAGGATTATGGTACTCTAGAGATTCAACTTTTGAGCTTGTAGGATATTCAGATGATGACTTTGCTGGATGTAGGTTAGATAGAAAAAGCACAAGTGGAATGCCAATTCTTAGGTGCAATGTTAACCTCTTGGTTCTCCAAGAAACAAAACTCTGTTGCACTATCAACTGCCGAAGAGGAATATGTAGCAGCTGGGAGTTGTTGTGCCTAAGTATTATGGATGAAACAACAACTAGAAGACTATGACATGAACTTTAAAAGTATCCCAATACATTGTGATAATACTAGTGCTATCAACCTAACCAAGAACTGTATTAAGCACTCTAGAACTAAATACGTAGCAATTAGACATCATTTCTTAAGAGACCATGCTAAAAAAAGGTGATATAAGACTAAAATTCATACATTCAGAAGATCAAATAGCCGAAATTCTTACAAAACCTCTAAGTGAAGTAAGTTTTTGCAAAATAAAACTGTCAATGGGATTGTTAGATTCTGATAAACTGTATGTCTGATTGATTCACCATTTTGCATATTTGACATCTAGTGAAAGAATATTAAACCTTATTTAATAACTCCCTCACTCAAGATGGCATAGATAAACAAATTTCGTGCTAAGACTCAAGACTGAAAATTTTCTTAAGGGTCCAGTCGACTGGTAAGTCTATCCCAGTCGACTGGTAAGTCTCTACCTAATCTTCCAGTCGACTGATAAGGTTATACCAGTCTTTTGGTAATAAAAAAACCTTGTTTGGAGCCATTTTTTGAAAATCTGTTAACCACCCCGTCGACTGGTATGAACTACCTAATCGACTAGTATCCCTACCCAGTCGACTGGTATGTGAAACTTTTCAAATCTGCAATGAACCTAGTCGATTGGTACCCTAACCCCAGTCGATTAGTATCGTGGTTCTATAAATAGTCTCTTCTTTTTTTTCCAGATTTTTACGCCATTTTTAAAACCCTAAGCTTTCTCTCTCTAAAAAATCTCGTCATTTTGATCAAAAAAACCCTTAAAACACTTTCTACACACCTCGATCTGCTCATCCAAACCATCCATTTCAACTTTCTATAGGTATCCATTCGTTATCCGCCATAAGAAGATCATGACGGGTAGATTCGTCGATTTCGAATCTATTCGTCATGGTAATTTTGATTTATTACCTGCCTTCAATGCCATTAACTTGACCCCACTAGTTAAGGTACATAAAAAATATTACCCGAGACTAATTCACCAGTTCTATGTGAACTTGGTGAAACTTAGTCCACTGGCTATGATGTTCAGAACCAGTGTTTGGGTGTGGAGTTTGAGGTCAAAACTGACCTCTTGATGAGTATCCTGAGGATCCCTATTGGAGGGATCCAATGGAGTCTGGACGGATGGACAGACAATTTCGATTATGAGGAGGCATGTCAGATAGTTAGGGGCTAATTATATGTTTCGACTCACTACATTTCACACATGTAGTGACATGCCCCTTGACTCGAAATTGTTTAACCTCAATGTGAGTTGGACCATCCACCCAAGACTCAGGAGTCGGGGCTATCTATCTAAGATAGATGTCGTATTGATTTGGTGCCTTAAAACTGGGCACCACTTCAATATCTACCCCCTACTGCTCGCCAACATGATAAACGGTGAAACGAGCGACTCCAGATGCCTTCCTTACAAGATGTTCATTACACTCATCCTCCAGCACTTTCGGGTGCTTCTTCCCACCTCCAAGGTTCAGGACATCGGCCTCAAGGACATCATCAATGTCTCATCACTGAAGAAGATGGGATGCAAAGTCCGAGACAGCTTCGTCTATTCTAAGGTCGGGAAGAACATTTGGATTGGAGAGGACAATAGCAGTGATGATGAGGACGAGGGTTGTGCGAAAATCTACCTAAATTATTAAGCAAATAATCAAACTTTTTTACTTGCAAGTGCACAAGGTCTACAGTAGCATAGTGTGCAAGTGCGAGACCATCTTCACAGGAATTGGTGAATTTCGTTCTAGAATTAGTTTCACAATGTAAAAATTGATGGAAATAAATATTGAATCTAGATTAATAATGATAAAACATAGGGCTTTGATATCCACCACTAATCATACTTTCCCAATAAGTAATGTGCTAATGCTCTAGCCCTATCACGAATACCTAATGGTTGTCAACCTAAGGGCTTGGTCCGCTCCTTAAGCTATTGATCTCCCTAAGCAACGAGTTAAGCATGGTGTATACACTAACTCTTTTCTCTCTTAAGGGATTCAGTATGGTGTATACTGAGTTGTTCCTTAAGAGAGTATAAGGGCTGTGGAAATTGACAACCACATGAGACCTAGGGTATGTTGTATACTCACGGTTTTCCATGTTGATTAACCCAAGAATTCGGTGTGGATTTCTTTTGTTACTATTGTCAGACCCAGGACTCAGTCATCCAAATTGATCTAACTAACTAATCCATAACACATACATACGTTGATCAGACACACACACATGAGGAATTCAATAAAACAGGCATTAATCAATTAAAACATCATGACATGGCTATTTGCAAAGGCAATCAATAATTATATATATGGAAAAGTATAATTAAGGATTCAATCGAGCCCTATTAAGGAGTTAGTTACACATGCTGATTAAACTAAATATCATAACTAAACTAAGTAGAAAGATAAAACCCGAAGAATACTGTGGAGAAGGGTCGTCATTTCCTCTCCAAAGCTTATAATGTAAAGCAAAAATCAAAAGTATGTTTTCTCTGTTTTACAAGCCTATATATAGGGTTCTAAGGGTGTCTCGAAACTCTAATTTCCAAAATAAGATCTGGAGACTTCTTTCCAAAACTGACTCTGTCGCCTTTCTGTGTGCGTGCACTCGATCGCGTGCTTCTACACTCGAGCGTATGGGTGCGCTCGAGCCTTCTAGGTGTGCACACGAGTGCTTGTGCACTCGATCATAAATAGCTTGCACTCGATCGCACTTGGCTGCTTCCAGGACTTCAGATTTCTTCCTTAGAGCTCCAAAATGCTATCTTTTCTTTAAGAACCTATAAAAAACACAGAAAACACAAAAATAAAGTAGAATGTACTAAAATACTTAAACAAAGAGCTTAACAACTGTAAATTAAGGGGCTTAAATATGAATATTTAAGCACTTATCACACCCCCAAACTTACATATTGCTAGTCCCTTAGTAATACAAAACGAAAAACTAACTGAAAAACAAAATCAAAGATAAATTCATCATTTATGATATCTAAAAATTTGGGTTGCACATAAAACCATGATATTTGTTAATGAGTAGGCTTAAAATATAAACACATCTTTGCAATGAATACGGGTTTTAAATTCTAATCACATACACAAGGTTGGTTTAAGGCATCACAAGTCTGACTTAGTGTGTGATGAATTAGCACATAAAAGATAAAGCTTCCAAATAACTCCAATGTATAGTGTTTTGGTGTCTTAACATTCATCAAATTTCCTATCAGAATGAACTATAATGGCATAGTTTTATTTCTTTTCTTTTTCTTTTATTATGAGATTTTTGCCACGTTGAGTTCTATTAAGTTTTCTAATTGACCCATGTAGCGAGTGTTTAGCCAATGACTCCCAAACCAGATGGTTTTAGGGCATTAGGTGTAAAGACACCCCTAAGGACTTATTAACTCGAGTAAAAAAGGCTACGAAACTAATTGGTTTTAATGCTGCAAAGCAAAATTCCCACCTTTTGACGTGAACACTCACTGCTTACTGAGGCAAGAAGTCCAGTTACTTAGTGGAAATTTTATCTAATGATCATTATATGCATAATTCCCACCTTTGGATGTGAACACTCGCTGCTTACTGAGGTAAGAGGTCTAGTTACTCAGTGAAAAGTTTATTTAATGATCATCAGGAGCATTTTATTTTCTCTTTTTTTGCAATAAACATTTTTTTCTATTTTTTCTATGCCAAAGTGTTCTTCTAACAAGTTATCCGATTACAGTTAGGCCATGGAAACATATACATAACAATTATATATCATACCCCACACAATTATGTGTTAATGTGCTCGTGTCAGATTTAGATCAAACTTGTGAATTCTTAAACGCCTTGAAGTAAGTAATTAATCTTTTAAAACTTTACTATTAGACCATGCGTTCTAGATTTTAAGCTTACAGATGAAATCCTATATTAATATTTGTTAAAATCAACCAAAATTTTCAAAACAATATGAACAACCATTTATCTTTTCAATAATACTAAAAAAAATTAGGACAAGGTGTGTGTGAATGTGTCTCCCATACCCCCAAACTTAAATTACACATTGTCCGCAATGTGTAAATATCATGGAAAGAGCTGACTTGGAAGATGGAGAACTAGCTGGGTAGGCATGGCTCATAGCACCCCCCAAACTTGAACTGATGCACACATTGTCCCTGAAAAAGAAAAACTAAAGTAATACAGGAAAACAAAAAAATATTAAAAAAATAAACAGTGAAAATAAATATGAAAAACAACAAAATTAAAGAATAAGCTGTGGGGTGCCTCCCAAGAGCGCTAAGTTTAACGTCTTCAGCAAGACGCTCTTATTCCCTCCCAGAAAAGCATAAGTTGAATGCACCCACAACTGCTTCAATGCCAAATTTGGTGTTTGGATGCTTTGGAGATGCCTCAATGATGTTATCAGTAATATCTGCAGATTCTGGCTCAACATCCGATCTTATTAACCCATGGGTGAGGATGGATTTCAATAGAGCAATGTGATGGACCTGAAAAACTTCCTCAACAACACCTTGCATCATATATACATTAGAACATTCTATATTATCTTGGGGTAATTTTAATGTATCAAATATGTTGAATTCAACCTTCTCACCATTTACCTTCATACTTACAATACCTTTTTTCACACAAATTTTTGTATCAGCAGTTCTCATAAAGGGTTTTCCTAAGATGATGGGCAAAAATACTGGCATAAGAGATTCTTCTATATCTAATACAATAAAATCAACAGGTAAAATAAATGGACCTATCTTTACCAATACATCATCAATAATACCTCTTGGTCTTTTTATGCTTTTGTCTACCAGTTGCAGGGTGATGGAAATTGGTTGAAGCTCCCCCAAACTTAGTGTTCGAATACCGTGTATGGCAGCAAATTGACACTCACCCCTAAATCCAATAATGCATGCTAAAAAATATGGTTACTTATCCTGCAAGGAATGGTAAAACTACCCGGATCTTTCAGTTTTGGTAGTAGTTTTCTTAATAGCACAACACTTACCTCTTCCGTTAAAGCTACTGTCTCATGTTCTTAAAACTTCCTCTTATAAGTGCAACAATTTTTCAAAAATTTAACATAAGCAAGAATTTGTTGAATTGTATCTAATAAGGAAATATTTATTTCTACTTTCCATAAAGTTTCAAAAATATCAAGTAGTTTATTTTTTTCTTAAGCTTTACTAACCTTTGAGGGAAGGGTGGTGCATTCCACTTCTCCATTTCACTTACCTTTGATATGGATGCTGTATCTGGAGATGCTTGTGTAGGCTCATTAGCTCCTATGATCTTACCATTTTTGAGAGTTGTCACAGTATTCAGTTGCTGATGTCCTATTGGATTAGGTATTGTTTGGGCTGGAAGTTCACTATGCTTCCTCTGACTCAGCTCTTTAGCAATTTTCCCCATTTGTACTTCTAGTATTTGAATGGCTTGCTCATGCTTTGCATTGATTTTTCTTTGCTCAGTCCGAAATTGTCTTTCCTCTACCATGAACTATTCTTGTGAAGTCATCGGTTGTTGTTGTTGAGTTGCTAATTGCATCACAAGACTTTCTAGGTCACTTGTCTTTGAGTCCGAAACTATTTGGGCTACTGGTTGGGAATTTCTTTGCTGCTCTTGAAGGTTTAAGGCATTTTAATTGTTGCTCCATGAGAGGTTAGGGTGGTTTCTCCATCCAGGATTGTAGGTATTTGCATATGGATTGTTTGATCCCACATAGTTCGCTTGCTTGGGATCTGCAGATGAATATAAATGGCAAGTCTCCGTAATGTGATCAAATTGAGAACATAAAGCACATACCTGGCGTTGTGTGGCTTGTGGACAAGGGTGAATATTCTGAGCAATCATGGCTTTTACAATCATATATAGTTTCCTCTCCATAGCAACTATCTGATTTGAAGACCCACCATTTAAGGTTACCTCATACATACCTTTGCTCTTAGCTCCTTGTCTACCTCTGGATGAGAATTACTGGGTGTGCTCACTTAAGGTCTCAAACAGCTCTATGGCTTCTTCACTACTATTTTCCATCAGCACTCCTCCACAACGTAATCCACAATACTTTGATTAATATCACTCAAGCCTTCATAGAAAGCTTGTACCAATTCATAATGAGGTAGATTATGGTGTGGGAATTTGAGTAACAGCTCATTGAAGTGTCCCCATGCTTCAAAGAAAATGTCTCCATCTCTTTGTTAGAAAGATTGAATCTTCTTCCTCATCTGCCTTGTATTTTGTGCTGGGAAAAATTTCCTTAGAAACCTACTGGAGAGCTCTACCCAAGTATGGATGGATACTGCAGGCAATGAATTATACCACAATTTAGCTTTATTTTTGAATGAAAAAGGGAAAAGAATTAACCTGATTCCCTCTTGATTTAGGCCCTGGATCTGCTGGAACTTGCAGAGATCAAAGAATTCCCGCAGATGTAAGTATGGATCCTCAGCAGGTGTACCCTTAAAGTGAGTCAAAGCATTGAGTATCTATGGGGATATGTAATAGTTGCCCTCCGCCTCAGGTTGATAAGCAATGCATGAGGGTTGATCGAGGTTCCGTGGAATGAATGATTACTTCATGGGTCTTCACTCTGGTGGTTGGTTGTCAAACTGTTCTGCCATTTGTGTATCTCCCTCGAATTCTTCTTCTACCTCCTCAAAGTTGTTTCTAGGTCCCTGTCGAATGGTCCGTTCAAGCTCTGTATCGAGTGGAAAGAAGGTTGGGTTCCTGGATCGGAGCCCTTGCATGAATCAGCTGAAAACTCTTCAGTGCAGCAGCTTCAGTACTGCTGTTTGGGATGTCTCTAGAGCTTTTACGCTTGAGTACACTAAGAACAGCACTCGATCACAGTGTGAAGTGCGCACTACGCTCGATCGTAAGGCCAGAAATTGCTCTGCTGCATACTTGAAACAAAAACAGAAAGATGAAAAAAATTAGGTTTTTGATAAAAGAAATAAAAAGAACAGAAAAACATAAAGGTGAAAAATTAGGTCTATGATAAAAGAATAAAAATAAACTGATAAAAATAAAAATAATAAACTGAACAGAATAATAAAAAAAAACTAAACGAAAATTAATTCTAAATAGAAATTTAGCGCAATCCCCGGCAACGGCGCCAAAAACTTGTTGTGTGAAAATCTACCAAAATTATTAAGCAAATAATCGAACTTGTTTTACTTGCAAGTGCACAAGGTCTACAGTAGCATAGTGTGTAAGTGCGAGATCATCTCCACAAGGATTGGTGAATTTCGTTCTAGAATCAGTTTCATAATGTAAAAATTGATGGAAATAAATATTGAGTCTAGATTGATAATGATAAAACACAGGGCTTTGATATCCACCACTAATCATACTTTTCCAATAAGTAATGTGCCAATGCTTTAGCCTTATCACGAATACCTAATGGTTGTCAACCTAACGGCTTGGTCCGCTCCTTAAGTTATTGATCTCCCTAAGCAACGAGTTAGGCATGGTGTATACACTAACTCTTTTCTCTTTTAAGGGATTCAACATGGTGTATACTGAGTTGTTCCTTAAGAGATCATAAGGGCTGTGGAAATCGACAACCACACGAGACCTAGGGCATGTTGTATACTCCCGGTTTCCCATGTTGATTAACCCAAGAATCTGGTGTGAATTTTTTTTGTTACTATTGTCAGATCCAGGACTCAGTCATCCAAATTGATCTAACTAACTAATCCATACCATATGCGTATGTTGATAAGACACACACACACATGAGGAATTCAATAAAATAGACATTAATCAATTAAAGCATCATGACATGGCTATTTGCAAAGGCAATCAATAATTATATGTATGGAAAAGTATAATTAGGGCTTCAATCGAGCCCTATTAAGGAGTTAGTTACACATGCTGATTAAACTAAACATCATAACTAAACTAAGTAGAAAGATAAAACCCGAACAATACTATGGAGAAGGGTCATCACTTCCTCTCTAAAGCTTACAATGCAAAGCAAAAATCAAAAGTATATTTTCTGTGTTTTATAAGCCTATATATAGGGTTCTAAGTAGGGGTGAGCATGGAACCCGGTTGATCCGTGGACCCGACCCAAACCGATACAATGGGTTGGGTTGGGTTGGGTTGGGTCTTTTTAGAAGTTGGGTTGGGTTGGGTTGAAATTTTTTTGAACCCGATGGGTTAGGTTGGGTCATGGGTTCAAAATTTTCAAACCGACCCAAACTAGTAACCCGATCAAATATATAATTATATTTTATATATATTATTTATTAAATATAAAATTATGTTTAAATAATTATAGTATAATGAATGAGTAAAATTATATGTAGCGCAATCCAAATCCAAACAGCCAAACATGGCATAGCTTGTTGTAATTAGATAATAGAATGATGGGTATTTTGGGAAAAAGAAATTACAATTCACTAAACCTAGCCTCTCTGATTGAAAATTTTAGTCTACCTATTATCTCTTTCTTCGTTTCTTTGTGGGGGCTGTGGGGCTATCGTTTTCTCTTGAAAGAAAATCAAGTGACGAATGTGAAGTTTGGTGAGAGAAAGCCAAAAAAGTATGCAGTACTATGCAGTCTTCCTTTTCCTTAGAAAGTACTGGCTTGGTTTTTGCATTTTTCTTTTTCCTTTTACACTTTTCCTTTTTGAAAACAAACAGTACCAAGTTTGGAACCAATATTTTAATTGCCCTCAGGCTTTTGTATTTTCAAATCTAATGTTAACTTTCATTTTCTAGAGTTTTATGTCTGTTCTCTTTAATATTGTTAAACATTCTTTAGCTTTGAGAAATGAGGAATTTTAATTATAGCAAGGATATATAGCTTACGCTAAATTAAGACACAATCAATTATGTATCTCCCTGTAAATAATTGGTAGTAATAAGTAAATATCAACTATAAGAAATCCTTGGAAAAAAAACTATAAGAAATCTTTAATCACTTGCCTTTTTGAATTAGAAAGCACATTTAGTTAATAAAATATTTTATTATGAAAAATATATATTTTATTACGAAGATTTTTTGAAAGGTTTCCCATTTTGAAGAGGATTCACACCGACTATGAATAAGTTAAACTTTACTCATAAATCATGTGATGAATCTTGATTGTCAATCTTTAAATTATTTTTTTAACATTACATGGACGTACGGTCCACATATCACAAAGATAGATATAAAACATAATAATTAATTAATTAATTTTCCATAAACAGACAAAATGCTCCTTAAAATATCATATTGATAAAATAAAAAATTAAATTACTTTTCCTTAAGCTTACAGAAATTCGTTTGATTTTCACCTTCAGTGTTGCCTTCTCTTCTGCACTAAAACAATGTACAGTCCATTTTATGGATTTAGCATTGAAAACTATTGACCCATTTGAGAAAGTAAATAACACAGAGTTTGTTGTGCTTCTAGTCATCATGTTTGGTTGGCGAATTTTGGTGTGTTGTATGCTGGAAAGGGTATTTGTTAATGCTTGTTTTCATAACAATATCCAAGATGTTAACAAAAGTATTGAATATTAGTTTATATAAAGCTGATGCACACAACTTTTACTTGAAATATGTATGGATTTGGTTTTGGATTTAGTATAATATTTTTTTGTTATATAATATGTATGATTTAATTTTTTAGTAGAAAAAATATATCAACCCGGTGACCCAAACCGACCCAAACCGATTAGAATGTGTTGGGTTGAGTTGAGGTTGGATAGGTTCATGGATTGGGTTGGGTTGAGATTTTTCCAACCCGGTATGAATGGATTGGGTTGAATTTTTATGCTAAACCGACCCAAACCGACCCATGCTCACCCCTAATTCTAAGGGTGTCTCGAAACTCTAATTTCCAAAATAAGATCCGGAGACTTCTTTCCAAAACTGGCTCTGTCGCATCTCTGTGTGCGTGCTTCTGCGCTCAAGTGCATGGGTGTGCTCAAACTTTCTAGGTGTGCGCACGAGTGCTTGTGCGCTCGATCGCACTTTGATGCTTCCAGGACTTCAGATTTCTTCCTTAGAGCTCCAAAATGCTATCTTTTCTTCAAGAACCTATAAAAAACACAAAAATGAAGTAGAATATACTAAAATACTTAAATAAAGAGCTTAACAATTGTAAATTAAAGGGCTTAAATATGAATATTTAAGCACTTATCAAGGGTCCAGATGCTGCTGCTACTTCTATGGATGCAGATACCCTCACCTATATTTTAATGATGACAAAACACAACTCTTACTATACTAACGGTGCTATCTAAGTATATTAAGCGATAAAAGCAGACAGCCAAAAATCAAGCTGTAAGAACTCAACCTGAATCAAACTCCAAGTCAAGACAGAAGATCTAGTATAGGTATACAGTATTAAATCAAATTGTAAATCTCACCGGTTCAGGTAACAAGCTTGTCCAATGGCTCCCTTTGAAAAAGAATTTTTAACAAAACTATTCATTCAAACGTTTTAAAGTAAAAAACATTTCAAAGAATGAAAATTTGGGATGAAGACAACCCAGTTGACTGGTACTTATACCAGAAGACTGGGATAAGCGATAGTGTGTCCCCAGTCGAGTGGTTGCCTCATACCAGTCGACTGATACTTTGGACAGAAGGTCCCCAGTCGATTGGTACCAGTCATAGCCTTAAAGGAAGCACTAATACCGGGGCAGTAGTCAGTTTCTCTTTCAACAACTGAAAACTCCTCTCACACTCCTCAGACCACCTAAACTTCACATCCTTTCTGGTCAACTTAGTCAAAGGTCCAGCAATCATAGAAAATTTTTGGATAAATCTCCTATAATAACCACCCAACCGCAAAAAGCTTCTAATTCAGTTACACTCGTGGGTCTTTCCCAATTCAACATTGCTTCTACGTTTTGTGGGTTAATTACTATCCCCTCTCCTGACACAACATGCCCCAAGAAAGATATTTCGCTCAACCAGAACTCACGTTTCGAGAACTTCGTATATAATTTCTCTCTCCTCAAAATCTCTAACACTATCCTCAAATGTTGCATGTGCTCATCTTCATTTCTGGAATATATCAAAATATCATCAATAAATACAATCACAAATCTATCCAGGAATGGTTTAAACACCAAATTCATAAGGTCCATAAATGCTACAGGAGTATTGGTCAACCTAAAAGGCATCACTAAGAACTCATGATGGCCATAACGTGTCCTAAAAGCTGTTTTAGGCACGTCCCCCTCATTTATCCTCAATTGATGATAACCTGCCCTCAGTTCTATCTTAGAAAACACTCTAGCTCCTTGTAACTACTCGAATAAGTTATTTATCCTAGGAAAAAGATATCTATTTTTTAAGGTGATCTTATTCAACTGTCTAAAATCAATACACAACCTAAATGTCTCATCCTTCTTCTTAACAAATAACACAAGAGCTCCCTAGGGTAACACACTAGGTCAGATAAATTGTTTATCTAACAACTCCTGAAGTTGAACTTTCAACTCTTTCAATTCAGTTGGTGCCATTCTATAGGGTGCTATGGATATGGGTGCTGATCCTATAATCACTTCGATAGAAAATTCAATCTCCTATTGGGAGGCAACCCAGTCAACTCTTCAAAGAAAATATCAGAAAAATATTTTACTACCAAGATATCTTCTAACTTCCTACTCTCCTTACTAGAATCCACTACATGTGCCAAATACCTCTTACAACCCTTCCTCAACCATTTACTAGCAGTTAAGGTAGAAATAAGACAATTTGTAAGTATCTTGCGTTCTCCCTGAAAATTAAACTCCTATTGTCCAAGTATCTTGAACACCACATTTTTCCTAAAACAATCTACCCAAGCATGATATGCAGATAACCAATTCATTCCGAGAATTAAATCAAAATTTGTCATATCTAAAGGTAATAAATCAATTTCAAATTCCCTATCAGTAATATTAATCACTCAACCTCGATAGATTGTCCTGATAATAACCCTATCTCTAGTAAGAATCTCAACAATAATTGCATGCATCAAAGGATTAGCACCAGCACCAATAGATTTCATATAACTACTAAATGTAAAAGAATAAGTTGCACCAGGATCAATCAATAATCTAGCAGGCCTACCAAGGATAGAGATCATACCCATAACAACATCAGGAGTGGCTTATGCATCCTATTGGGTCAATGCATATACTCTGCCATCTCTGGATTGAATCTGACTGCCACGTCCTCGCTCTGCTACTGATCTTCGAACTCTGCCCCGCACATCCCCTGATCCACCACCTCTCTCCATCGATCTCCTCCCAACACTCATCACACCTACGTCAGCAAATTTCCCCGCTGGACAATTTACAGCCACATGTCCTCCCCCACCACATATAAAGTATATCTGTATAGCGTAATTCTGAGCCAGATGCCCCATCTGATTACATTTAAAGCATACCCTTGCTTCTCAATCATGCATCATGTTACCACTTCCCCTTGGTGGCATACTTATTCCTCTACAATAACTCCCAACTCCCATAGTCTGGCTCCCAAATCTAGGGGTCCTACCAGTATTACTCTGAGCTACAGAAGCAACAGATCTTGCCTGCCTCTGACTCTGTACTACAGTTCCTTGTGACAAGGAACTCCCCCTCTGGAGTGGTCTCCCACCCTATACACCCATACTTCTACCACCTCTAGATCCCTCAAATCTAGACCTTTTCAACCAATCTCTCCTACCTCGCAACTCCATCAAATCCTTCTCAATCTGTAATGCATTATCCACCAACACAGCATAATTCCTTATGCCCATATAAGAGAGTTTAGTCTGAATATCATAGTGTAATCCATCTAAAAATATCTTGCATTTTCTCTCCTCCGTATTCACTAACTCAGATAAAAACCTTGACAGGGCTATGAATTTACTATCATATTCAACCACCGATAAATTTCCCTACCTTAGATGAATAAAATCTCTTTCTTGTTATGCTCGAAAGGTATCTGGGAAATACTTTGCAAAGAACTCATCCTTAAACTTACTCCAAGTCAAAGGTTAATCTACCTGTGTGCTTACCTTGGGCAAAATATCCTTCCACCATTAAGAAGCCTCACCCTTCAGCATGAATGAAGCAAAAGCTACCTTCTGTCTATCTGACACTGGTAAGACCTCAAAATATTTTTCCATATGTCTAATCCACTGCTCAGCTTCCACTGGATTTACAGATCCTCTAAAAGACTGAGGTTTAAACTTAAGAAACCTCACAAAACAATCACCGTGCATCTCATGTGCAAACACATCTCCCTCATGACCCTCTTGCCTCACCATATCAGGTTCTCTTCCACCCCTTTCCTCCAATCTTCTCTATAGATTATCAGCTCTTTCTTCAGCTGCATTCATCCTCTCTATGGCACAATTAAGAGCTTCTCTCAATTCATCATTCCTACCCTCAGATACTCTCCCAGTTCTACTAGTTCCAGCTGCACTATCAACATGTTCTCTCATGGGAATCACAGACTCTACTTCCTCCTCTGCTTCAGTCCTCCTAAAAATTGGGGGTCTACCACGTCCCATCTGATTCAGAACTCTCCCTCTAGCTCTAGCACGACCACATATCATCCTCAGACTCTGCATTTAAGAAATATAATTTATTTAAATCTTTCACTTTTTAAGTTCTCGTGCAGTCTATAGAATCTTAAAACCTAATGCCTTGATACCAAAATAGTAACGACCCATCCCGGGTTGGCCACCCCCGAGACGGTGTCATCACATTTTGAGAATCCCAGCACAACACATTTATGCAACAAATACTAACAAATTTTTTTTATTTTAATCCTCAACCCTTAATAGATGAGATACGTAAATCTAATATTAATTTGCACATAATATACAGCGTAAAATGCAAGAATATTTACAAATAAATTATTTATTTCATTTTCTCACTAGTCTGAGGATATTAACACATACATGGCTTACAAAAATTTCTTTCATCTGACTCTCAACTAACCAGACTATTTGTCCTATCTACTACCTGAAATCATTGTACAATGAAGGATTAGCTTCACAAGCTTAGTGAATTAAATTTACTAAAAGTATTCCAATTTCATAAATAGCCGGTTAATATTTAATAATTTATTTCTTCTATAACTGGATAATAGCATAATGTCTAACATTTAAATAATTTCCATATTATCATATTTCTATGTCTTTTTCTCATTGTAGTTGTCTCTCTCTAGGAAACTCATCCATCTATAATTAAATTCACAATAATATCCCACACATCAGCATTTCAATAATGCAAGCAATAATTAAAACAGATGCAATGCATGAATGATTATGATGGGAATGTTTTCCCACCTGTCGACAGGTTATTGTTATCTTAGACCAGCCCCTTCCCGGTTCTTTACAGCTTATCCTGGTTGTCACGAAATTTATTTCCAGCATATACCAGCTGTCACGGTGTCCCTTTTGTTTCCAGCATATATCGACTGTCACGATTATTTCATTAGACCGGCCCCTTCCTGGTTCTTTCGGTTTTCTTATTTAATGCATGTGCATATGAACAATGATATGAAATGTGCATATGAGTAGTGATATAAACACCTCATGAACTCAACATATTTAAATTAACTATCCGGTCTTTCCTCAACTTTCTATTTAATAAATTTCACAATTTTCTTCTCCTCATATATCACATCAATTTATTCACCAACTAGTCAAAATCTATTTATTACCATCATTATTAAATAAACTCGTTATTCTAAAAATATTTCTTTTCACATAATAATTTTCTACATGTTCAATACTCGTATCATACATAGCAATTTAATTTTTTATCTACCACCAAGCATAAGCTAATAATTTATTTTACTATTATTACTAGATATTTGATTTTTATTTAGATTACTTAAAGTAAATCCAACTCACCACGTAGCACTTAAAGCTACCCGTGGATCACTTCCTTGCCTTTCCCGTTCTTCTTAGAAATTTCTTCTGGTTGCTGGTCGTCACCACCTGACATAATATCTATGTTAAATTTCTAATTATTTCTTAAATTCTTCATAAACCACACCCATTGAAAATTCTCACTTTGAATTCCAAGAAATTTCATGAACGCTAAAAATTCAAAAATGAACATTATATTATTTCCTTCTATTTTTCTGATAGCTTCTCGTAAGAATTTCCACCGTAAACTCCTTCAAAATTTTGTTATTTCAACCTTTCTTTCGGTCCCCAAGTGTTTAAAGAATACGCGAAATGGAAGGAACTAAACAAGTTGGGCAAGTGTAACTTAACGTTTACATATAAGCGTAATATATATATATATATATATATATATATATATATATATATATATATATATATATATATATATATATATATATATATATATATATATATATATAGACAATTTGTTGCAATGGCAGCTCACAATTGCTAGCCAAAATGCATTTGGCAACTTCTAAAAACTCACCACATATATGCCTTGTTGTCAGACAACCAAGGCCTGTAATATCACTTGGCAATCTCACATCAAGTTGCCACCTGCTGCCACGTTTTATTGTTCACTTTTTTTTTAAAAAAACTTTTCATTCTACTTTTCAGTCTACCTTTGTCTTCTTCTTTCTGCCCCCTGGGCGTTCTGGTTCCATACATTTTTTATTTATTTTTAGAATTGCTTTATTCAAATACTACTAAACCCTTCACATAGATTTTTGTTTTTAATTCCATGTCATATTTATTAAATTTCTTCTATACTTTTACTTTACAAATACGGGTATTACAATTATCAATATTATTTTAGTTATTATATTTATTATTATAATAATAGTAATTATTTTTAATTATTATAATAATTATTTTTATTAATATTATTATTATAAGAGAATCCATTTTTAATAATATTATAATTATTATTACTATTGTTATAATAATCACTATTATTCAAGGGTAAAAAGGATAAAAAATAGTCTCACATGGGTGAGATAGATTATATCCCAATAGAGGAGGTGGAACAATAAATGTAGGATTAGAACTAGTTTTATCTCATCTTATTTCCACGTAAATGGTAAATTCCACCAATCGAATAAATGATAACTATTCACATAGGATTAAAATAGTCCAATATCACTTTAATCTCTCAAACAAAACAAGCTAAAGTTTTATTGGCCTAGCCCCTAAGCTCACCAACAAGGAAAGGAGGTATGAATTTTGATAAACTATTGGTTTTTTAATTTAACATAACTTTCTATTGACTAATGACTATTGGGTTAGTATAGGATAAGATTTTAAAAACAAACATTTTCAGTGAAATGAAGCTTATACTATTATTTCTGTTGGTGATGTTTGGTTTCCTTTTATTTTCCTCTGTTTTCATATCAATCAAAAAGTCATAGTTACGAAAGTTAAAATTTCTCTTTATTTGGAGTAAATGTGTACAATATATCAAGCCAATAAAAAATGAATACTACCCTTTCAAAAAAAAAAACTACAATTTCTATTTTCAAACAATATCTAAAATATTTTTAAAAGACTCGGTAATTCATTTCTTTAAAGTTTTTATAATTTTTACTAACTCAAAAAAGAAATCTATGAGTTTTGATTGTTGTTATTTTTTTTATTGATTTTACTAATTTCAATTAATCAATTAATATTTTTAAAATTAAAAATATAACTATAATTATGCTTGAGAATTATATTATTTAAATAAATATATTATTCAGATTTGACGATATTTACATAACAGAGTTGACTCAATATGATTATGGTCAAAATGTGTCGATAGAGATTGAATAAGACACAAGCAAATTGAGGTACACCTTTTATTAGTAATTAATTAACTTGTCATTTGACTGATAATAATATAGACATAACAGTTCTAGACAAGGGAAAGGTAGAAAATATTGCTCATATAATAATTATAAATATTATTAAATAGAACTTTCAAACATCTAAGAAATCATAATAAGAAGTTATAAATCAATTCCCATAAAAAAGGAAGTTATGAACATCAAAAAATTCAAAATAATATATAGATCTTATAATAACTCCATGTGTATAGCATATTTATTGTATTAATTAATTCCATAGTGTTCTTCTTAAGAAACTTTTTCAAGTTTCCTTTCACATGCAACAACAACGTGTGTGTATATACACACACATACACACATATTATTAATAAAGTCAAAATTTATATTTGGTGTTCATCTTTCAAAATGTCTCATAAACTCCTACTTAAATATATAAATCAAATATTTAAATAAAATTATATATGTAACTCAATTGACTCCAACTCATTACATCTTTCTTCCGTGTTTTTCTCTTCTACTATCATATTCAGACTTAATTTATCGACTTTCTTTATCTCTCTTCCACTATCCCACTCAAACTTAATTTTTCAACTCTTTTATCTCTCTTAATTATTTTATCACATAAAAGAGCAGATCAACACACATATAGTGTGTATTGAGATGCTAGTTATCTGTACTATTAATAAAACCAAAACCCTCATTTGGTGTCTACCCCTCAAAATATTCTATAAACCACTTCTTAAATATATAAATTAAATATTTTCATATGCTCATAAGTAAGAAGATAATTGTTACCATAGTGTTCTATCACATAAAAAGAGCAGTTCAACACATGTGTAGCGTGTGTTGAGATACTAGTTATTAATAAAGTTATATATGTAACTCAATTGATTCCAATTCCCTACATCTTTCTCACATTTTTCCATCGTCATCCCACTCAGACTTAACTTTTTCACTCTCCTTATCTCTTATCTTTATCTTATGTTGATTTTTTTATTGCTCTTTATTTTCTCCATATTTTTAATTGTTCTTTTTTCTTTTGTGATTCTAATTAGATTCTTCTTTTTTTTTTGGTTTCTTTACAGATTCAATAATGGAGAATATGTGACCATTATGCTTAGTATGTTTATAAATAAAAATATAATTGTTAACATATTATTTTATCACATAAAAGAGCATATCATTGCACAAGTAACGTGTGTTGAAATACTAGTATATATAACAATGACATGAATCTTACGAAGGACTTTACAAATTACAAGTTTCTTTCAAAACTCTAAACTAATGTAATTTTTTTACTGATTAAACAAAAGAAAATAAAGTAAGCTAAAATTTTGATATGAATTCTTCTAGGGAAATGCTGTATTCATGGACGTTTTTGTCTTATGAACTGATTGCTATTTATTTACATTTTTTCCATAAAAATATAAAAAAAAACGATTTTTAAAATTTTTAATACATAAGACAATAAAAAACAAACACTAAAAGATAAAACTTTCTCAATATATTGGAAAAAGTTCCCCATCAACTTAGCAAATTACATCTTAACAAGACGCCGCATATCTGTAAAGTTGTAAAAATATTTTATTAGACTAATCCAGAAAGCATTTTTAGATTTGCTTGTAATTTCATTGATAATTTTAAAAAGCTTTATTAGTAATATTAGTATAAATGTGAAACTTAAAAAATAATATTATCAATTGAATTTTTTAAAATTATTAATAAAATTTTAAATATATCTAAAACTAATATTTTAGATCGAATCTAACCAAGTATTCCACATAAAATTGAACCCCTCAAACATGCAAGATCACACTTAAGAGTTCACAATTTTTTAATTTAAATTACTTCAAAGAACAAATGTCTCCACACATGCCACACTTAACCCAAGCGGCATGGGTCACAACACGTAATGCAGTTGGTTCATAGTAGATACCTGTCACACCCCTAAAGTCGAGATGCCTGGAGGGAACGGCTTCTGAGCACAGTGTGTGCAAGGGAGTCACGTTGCGAAAAGGAAAGTAGCAATGCGGATGCTCGCAAGGAGTGCAAGAGGGATTAGGCCACCCTGCACAAACTGGTCGGGGGCTGGAGCCGCTTCCCTGATGAGCCCAAGGCAGGGCGAAACCAGTCAGTCTCGAGAAATAGTACTGGCAAGTTGGTGGCTGGCTTCGGAGGGATGAGGCGCCGCACAGGATGAGTGTCATGCTAAGGAATGACCCTGTGTCAATTGGTATCAGAGCCAGGTTCCATATGTTCAACTACATGTGCGCATTCGCCTGAAGCTTGCCGCCCACCAAGCAGGCAGGGTCTACGCACACTCGCCGAGCACTTGTTGGGAGAACAAGCAGGCAGGGAGTTTTTGCGGAGTTGGATATGTGGGTCCTTATGAGATGTTGCCGAGTACGTTTGCACGAGGGCGTGCAAGATTTTAACGGGGGGAAGTTTGTCACACCCCTAAAGTCGAGATGCCTGGAGGGAACGGCTTCTGAGCACAGTGTGTGCAAGGGAGTCACGTTGCGAAAAGGAAAGTAGTAATGCGGATGCTCGCAAGGAGTGCGAGAGGGATTAGGTCACCCTGCACAAACTGGTCGGGGGCTGGAGCCGCTTCCCTGATGAGCCCAAGGCAGGGCGAAACCAGTCAGTCTCGAGAAATAGTACTGACAAGTTGGTGGTTGACCTCGAAGGGACGAGGCGCCGCACAGGATGAGTGTCATGCTAAGGAATGACCCTGTGTCAATACCTGTAACACATCTCATGTCCCAATCCCAATAACCATTATTTTATCACCAACGGCTTGGTATTGAAATCAATTTTTCGTAACACAAGATGTCGACATGACCAGTGTTGAAATGGGTCACACATCGCAACGCAGTTTGCACTGAGAGACATTTTAAAATGTCGACATGACCAGTGTTGAAATTGTACCTTAAAAAATAGATTTTGTAGAAACAGCAAATTTTCTAAGGATGTATAAGCGGTCGAAAAAATTGGTTAAATTCAGTTAATTTTTTTTATCGAAATAACATAAATATTTTGGTATTGATTGATCAAATTGATTTTGATCGTTTACGATCAGTTAATCGATTAGTCGATATTATTTATATACTTAATTTTTTAGTTTATTATATATATTATATTATATATTTAGTTTATACTTATGATTTTTTAATTTATTATATATATTATTAATATTAATTAATTTTTTAATCAATTAAATGATCGAAACTGTAAACTTGAATGGTGTTACATACTCTATATAATATAACAGACTGTTAAAGAAAAGATTTTGTATAAACAACAATGAACATCTTGCCGATCTTATAAAGGAAAACAACAACATTTTTAGTAAATGTGTGATGCAATTCAGACATCTGTCTAAAACTTTTAAAACAAACATTTTAAAAAATTTAAATTATAATTATCATTTAAATTTTTAAATAATTACTGCTTAAATTTTTAAATGCTTTTCTAAAGTGTTATGTTATTTTTTTAATCAAATTTGGCGAATCACGTGGACTTTGAAATGCCAATTCGCATGAAACATCCAGAAAGACTTCCAAGTCATTTGTAATTGACTTGTCACTTGACACATCCAAATTCTTTATGCCTGGTCGTGTGGATACTTATTAATGTTATCGAAATTTCTTGTTTGCTTCGTCAAGTCATTTTTTTTAATTTCTAAATATATGTATATTTTAAAATTTAATTATGATTTTAATCAGCAAAAAAAAAATCAAAATAAACATTCCATATAGTGCCACATTAACATAATACCATATAAGATCATTGTCAAATATAATATAGATACATTTGTCAAAGATCTTATTTTATTGGTTCATGACCTCTTTGGTTATGTTAATTTTTTGGTTTAATTTTCCTTCGGTTTAAGGTTAAGTGGCACATTTTTTTTTCAGTTTTTAAGAAGAGCAATTTAACCTTCGACTTTAACAAACTGGGGCAATCTCTACCCCTCATTTAATTCTGTTTGATTTTCATTCAAATTTTCATCACGTGCAATTCGCGTTAGCTTTGTGATGTCAAAATTCTTATCATATTACGTAAGAAATTAAAAAAAAATACAAAAATTAAAAACAAAATGAGAATTAAATCCAATTGTCAAAGAACAAAAAATGCATTAGAACATCTTACCCTAAATCCCCAAATCTCTGTAATTTTTTATTTTATTAAGATGACATCGAAATTAGAAGATTTAGGACTACGGTTTTACTGCAATTTTGTTATTTAAAATTAGGTTTAATTGTTCTTTCTGTGTTTGATTATTTTAAATTTCTCATATGCAGAGTTGACCAGTACTTTGATGTGGCGAAAATTTTGACTTCAAAAAGCTCATGCAAGATACACATGATGAAGATTTTGTTGAAAATCAAATGAAATTAAACAGATGATAGATATTGCACCAATTTGTTAAAGCCATGAGTTAAATTGTTTCTTTTGAAAACTAAGGAAAAAATATACCATTTAATCCTAAACTAAAGGAAAATTTTACAATTAAGCCTAACTTCTTTTATCAAGTTTCTTTTTAAAAAATTTGTGGTTACTTAAACCTTTTTTATCATAATTTTTTCTTTACTTCAAAGTGAAAAAAATGAGGTTTATTTATTTTTAAAGAGAAAAGATTGTGGCTTATTTATTGCGAAGATAAGAAGATCGAAGCCTGCATTTACAAGCTTTTATTTCTTCTAAGAAAGTGATTATTTTTATCCAAAAAAATAGAGTGAATAATATTTTTTTCCTTTTCGAAAAGTGAGTAAATATAAAAAAAATAAATGAGTTGAATGAGTACAAACTACTATTGCTATATGAAAATCACAATGAAACGTACAGACTCTTTTCCTTCCCCCATATATTGCTTCGAGACAAAGAATAAGTAATGAGCGCTGACACATGTATATCTGTTGCAGACAGTAAAATATATAATTTTTTTTATTTTTAAAATTTATTAATAATTTCTTGAAACTTTATTAATAATTTTTTAAAACTCCATTAATAATATAAAAGAACTCAAAGTAAAATTCACATTTTGCGTCTGTTGCATACTTCACAGTCTAGATGCGTAGAAATTAATCATTTTCTCTCATGAATCATGCCTGTTTATACCATTGCTTCTCAACAAAGAGACCCAATTGAGAAAACCACCCAAAAGATAAAACTTTCTCAATATATTGGAAAAACTTCTATGTTTATGATTTGTTCCCATTATTATATCTCTCCGATTGTTTGCTTATCACTTAAGAATGTAAAAGTTCCATCTATCATACCCCATCCACTTAGCAAATTGCATCTTAACAAGACGTCGCATATCTGTAAAGTTGTAAAAATATTTGATTAGATCGGTTGTTTGAAATTTTATTGGTAATTTAAATTTTTTTATTGATAATATTAATATAAGTATGAGATTTAAAAATTAATATTATCAATAATTTTTTTTTAAAATTATCAACAAGGTTTCAAACGAATTTAAAACTAACATTCTAGACCTGATCTAACCAAATATTGCTCGTAAAATTGAACCCCACAAACATGCAAGGTCACACTTAAGAGTTCACAATTTTTTCATTTAATTACTTAAACGAACAAATGTCTCCACACATGCCACACTTAACCCCAGCAACATGGGTCACAACGCATAACATAGTTGGTTCATAGTAGATACCCGTTCATGTAGTGTGTGATAAAAAATTTTCTAATCATCAACCAACTGATTAACCGATGTACATTATTTGATTAATTAATTTAATGTTGATTTAACTGAATAACTGAACCATTTTATTTAAATAGTTCGATTAATCGATTTTAACTAATTAATGAACACGCTTAACAATGAACATCTCGTCGATTCTAAAAGGAAAACAACAACATTTGCAAATAGGTGATGGTATTCAAATATCCGCCTAAAAAAATCAAATTAAACAAACTGTAAACTTGAATGATGTTATGTACTCTATATGATATAACGGGCGGAACATCTTGCTAGTCCATTAATAATATAAATAAATTTGTCAAATACTATGTAAGATCATTGTCAAATACTATGCAAGATCATTGTCAAAGCTCCATTAATAATATGAAAGAACTCAAAGTAAAATTCACATTTTGCGTCTATTTGATATGATTTCATTGATTAGAAGATATGTTAATTGATGTTCTAGAAATTAATCCTTTACTCTCATGAATCATGCCTATTTATACCATTGCTTCTCAACAAAGAGACCCAATTGAGAAAACCACCCCAAAAAAAATGACCCAAAAAGAATTGCAAGAGCAAGTACTGATCATTGTAGGAGCAGGGCCATCTGGTCTGGCGACTGCAGCATGCTTAACCCTCAATTCAATCCCTCACATAATCCTTGAAAGAGAAGACTGTTTTGCTTCTCTATGGAAGAAATATACCTATGATCGTCTTCATCTTCACTTGGCTAAGCAATTCTGTCAGCTCCCTCACTTTCCTTTCCCTTCCTCTCATCCAACTTTCATCCCCAAAAACCAATTCCTTCAATACTTAGATGACTATGTTTCTCATTTCAAGATCGACCCATTATACCAAAGATCAGTTGAATTGGCGAGTTTCGATGAAAAAACCAAGAGATGGATTGTTAAGGCAAGGAATGTGATTTCTGATGAGATTGAGGATTATTTTGGCATGTTTTTGGTGGTGGCTAGTGGGGAAACAAGCAACCCTTATACACCAGAGATCAAAGGGTTAAGTGATTTCAATGGAGATATTCTTCACTCAACACAGTTTAGAAATGGTATGCCATATGGTGACAAGAATGTTTTGGTTGTTGGGTCTGGTAATTCTGGCATGGAGATTGCTCTAGACCTTGCAAACCATCACGCCAAAACCTCTATTGTCGTTCGCAGCCCGGTATTTAAAAAAATTAATTAACATGTGTTCAGTTGAAAATTTTTTCTACCGTTGAATATACTATTAATTTTTTTGACTTGATTTGGATTTAAATTTTTTGTTTTGGGTTATTGTTTTTTTTTTTTATAACCTGTTTTGATTTGGTTTTAAATGTTTTTTAATGCAGGTTCATATATTGCCAAGGGAGATTGTATACTTGGGGTTAAAGATGTTGAATTATTTTCCTTATGGGGTGGTGGATTCATTGATGGTGATTATTAGCAAGCTCTTTTATGGTGACTTGAGCAAGTATGGGATAAGTAGGCCAAAAGAAGGTCCACTTTTTATGAAAGTTGCTTATGGGAAGTATCCTGTTTTTGATGTTGGTACCTGTAAGAAGATCAAATCCGGAGAGATTCAGGTAATTATTAGAAACAGATAGCTAACTTACTTGTTTTTAATTTAAAGCTCAGCTTAGTCGCAGTTTCCCCTTTTTTTTTTTTATTGTTAATTTAGTTTTTAAAATAAATTTTGGTAAAACAATTATAAGTATGTATGACGTTTGATAAATCAGTTGTTTTCACATAAATTTTTTTTGAAAATAATTTTCTTCAAACAAATTGTTTAGTTTAATATTTTGTTTTTCTGAAACAGAACATTTTTAAAAACTTTTAGAAAAAATAAATTTATTTTTGAAAAACAAGTTTCCAAGTATCTCTTAATAGTTTAATTGAGCAAAAAATTCAATTAACCTGAAAAACAAATTTTAAAAATAAATCGATATTATTTCAAAACTCAATCATAAAATCTTGAGGTTTGGATACTCACCCAATATGTCACTCCAATGGATAGGATACTTTATGTGAATTTGCCATTGTCATTTATGGTTTTGTTGATGAACAATAGGTCGACTTCATGTGTGTGTTGTGTCATGGTGATATGTGTCAGTTACGTAAACAAATTGTTTACAATACGGCCCTTAATGTTGAGTTTTAATCGGCCTGTAAGCGCCACGTGGAATGTAACTATTATACAAACAACTTTTTTTCTTTGAAAAAAAAGAACAAAATAAGAAGGTGATGTGTTTACTTTTGTGTAAATTGTCTCTGAAGTTTTAGTATTTTACTTAAATTAATCCTTAAAGTTTAATTTTGACAATTGAGTCCCTAACCTAGTAATCTTTCAATTTGTGGTAATTTATTTCTTAGGTACAATATTTATAGCAAAAGGTACAAATACTTTAAAAGATTAAAAGACAAATTGAAATTTTAGAGACTCTTAGGGTATATTTGGATAGGATTTTCGAAAACTGTTTTCAGTTTTCAAAAACTAAAATCAGTTTTCAAAAACTGCTTTCCATGTTTGGTAAACAGTTTTCAAAAGTAATTTTTTAAAATAGTTTTCAAAAACCAGTTTTCAAAAACTGTTTTCTGAAAACCCTAAATTGGTGTTTTCTAACATAATTTTCGAAAAATAACCTAAAATCAGTGTTCACTTCTCTGTTTCATTCTTCCTTATAGTATATAAAAAATATTAAAATTTTGAAAATAAAATAATATTAATCATTTTTAAGTATTTAGTAAATATAAGAAATAAAATTAATATAGATTTTAAATTTAAACTCAAAAATAAAAATAATTACAAGGTGTATCAAAATAGTTTTCAAAAAAAGATTATCCAAACAATATTTCGTTGTTTTCTGTTTTGAAAACAGTTTTCGAGTTACAGTTATCTAAACATGTTTTTTTTTCTTCAGAAAACTGTTCTCAGTTTTCACTTTCGAAAACTGAAAACAAAAAACTGTTACTCAAACATGCTCTTATCTTTTTTTTTAAGTTTTATGAATTTAAGTATAATAATCTTAGGGTTACGGTGACACTTCATAGATAGTTATCGACACTTTCCATGTTAAATAGAAACCTTAGAATCCCGTTAGGAGCAAACCAGTTCACAAAACTATTTTAACAATGCATTAAAAATATTATAGTTATTTATTTATTTTTTTTTTTGCAATTCAATCAATTTACTTACAGGCCCATACCTCCTTAAAAATATTAGAATTTGTTGCTTCATAAAATCAGTAACCGGTTCAAGTCATTCCCTAGAATTATGTCATTCCCAAAATAATAATTAAGCTTATTTCTGATAATTCAACAGCTATAATTAGAACATTTTGAATAGAAAAATGAAATAGTGATAATTTAAGAAAACTATTCAAGATGCAGGTGCGACTGATGTAGTTGGAAAGTTTTCTCAAAGTTTAGATGTCAAAAATCTACGTAGAGTGTCAACATTTATTTGTGAAGTGCCAATAACGCTACTCATATTCTTATCTTTTTTTCTCGATTAAACGTTTAACACCCCCTTTTCTATGTATATACACAGGTCTTGCCGGCAATAGCAAGCATAAGAAGCAATGAGGTAACATTTGAGAATGGAAAATCATATCCTTTTGACGCAATTGTTTTCTGCACTGGCTTCAAGAGATCAACAAATGTGTGGCTTTTGGTAATTAACAGAGGAGGTTTTACAACAACAAAAAAAAAAAATACTGGGAGAAGAAAACAAAATTACTTTCGAAGTTTTACCGTTATGTTTATTTAATTTTCAGTTTATATTAAATGTCAATTTGTCATTGAATGTTCTGTTTCAATTTAATTAGGTCTTTCATCTAAATCTGTGTATTATTTACCGTTTATTCTCATTATTTTACACGAATTTGAATGAATAAATTTGGATAGAAAATCCAATTGAATCGAAACAAACCATTCGTAGATAAATTAACACTTATTGAAAATTGACAGTCAAGTAGACAAAACGGTAAAACCTCAATACTAAATTTGTTTTATCTTTTCTTCAAAAAACGTGATTTAACTCCAATTTTTCATCTTTCTTTGATTAGAGAAAAACAATCTATATATGCCTACATAATTAATCATATTATTAATTTTTTTTATTGTATAATCAGGGAGATGACTACCTTTTGAGCGAAGACGGGTTTCCAAAACCCAATTTTCCCGACCACTGGAAGGGAAAGAATGGCTTATACTGCGTCGGATTGTCAAGAAGGGGATTAGATGGAGTTGGGGTAGATGCCCAAAACATTGCCAATCATATCAAATCAATTATATAATAATAATAATAATAATAATAATAATAATGATGATGATAGTGATGATGATGGTTGCCGAAAACAATCTTTCAGCAGGATTGCCAAAAAACAATTTTAGTACTGTGTAAGAACGTTGTGTGGTTAATTCGGAGTACTGTTTAAAAATAATAATGATGAATCATACCCCTTTATTGTGTATATAGAAAGATATTTATATAAAAAATTTAATATCGAAATTATCATTTTATCCTCTCGTAGTTATTAGTGAGAACCTCTTCAGTCTATGGTAGTTATAATGAGCATGAGTTCGTGAGATCAACACTCATATATTATCTACAACAGTTGTCTATTTGTATAATTACCATCTTTATAATTTCCCATTAGACAACCAATTTGGTTCGATGAAATTGAATTGGAGTAGAATAAAATAAGAATTAGCTCAGAATATAATTTGGTAAATATTGAATGAAAATTCTGTTTCTTGCGTCTAATTGTGCATTAAGAATAATTGATTTTATTCATACTTCAATATTTGTTTGGGCAGATTAGAAATTTGTGTCTACTATACATATGTGATGGATAATAATTGAAGAACATATTTATTTTTTTACTTTTCTACTGAATTTCTTAAGAGTGAGATGAATTTGTTACTTTTGAAAAAAATTAAATTAAATTGTACTTATTGTTAAATGCGAGGGATGTACTTATATTTTATTCAATATTTTATATTTCATCGTAATTCATAATGAATATGTTTTTTTTTCTCCAATTTATTGCTAAAGTAACATCAATTTTCATTTCTCATTTTAGTCATTTTCCTCTTTTACGTGTTCTTCTAGAATTAATTTTTATAAAAAAATCATTTTTAACTTTAAAAAATAAATATTGACTACCGACCAGATGTTAACCAAAGAAAAATGAATAAACTCAAAATACAAAAACTAAAAAAAATTAAAAAAGTGATATTATTTGTTTTTCTCCTCGTACATGTGATTGTATCAAATCTCTTTTGATTTTAAAATGAATCAGTTAAGATCCTATGTTATAGTGGTGTACCAAATTACCCTCTCGATCCGGTCACATTTTCGTTTAAATCTCAATAGAAAGAATATGTGTATTTTTTCCAAACAACATGAACACATATAATTATATCACAACTATATATAAGTTAGATCAATAGTATACGCACTCAGGTTTTTTGGTATGAGGGACAATTTAATACACTGCTAAAACATAGGGTCTCAAATCTTAATCGATCCCTTTTAAATTCACAGGGATTTAATACAACAACCTAAATACAATGAAAAAAATAAAAGTACCGGAATATCTATGGGTCATTGAAAACGAATGAATACTCTGCTCTAGAGCTAATCATCGGCACACTTGTTTTACCTTGAAATTTTTGCGGGTTTGGACAATAAATAAAATTGATCAATGGTTCAGACATGAGCAAAAATTTAATCCGATTTAAAAAGAAAAAAAGGGTTGAGTTTGGGAAATAAAAAATAAATTGGACCAGACAAATACTTAATATATTAAATAACATATTTCATGTAATGGGTGATATTATGGTTAAAATTCTCTTATTGTAACATTTAATACTATGAAAAAGTAAAGGAAATGCAATAACTATGAATTTTTTAAAATTATTTTTTACGTGTAATTTTTTTTTTTTGAGTTAACATAAAGTAAAGAAAAAATGAAAAATTCGGACTCAATGAACGGACTTCGACTTTGACTAACTTATTAAGATTGAGATAGTATAAAAGATGAACGAAGTACTGTGAAGTTCTTCTAGGATAACAAGTCCTTCGTGTAAATAAAAGACAATTGGTTGTTTGCTTTCACAAAAGTATCTAGAAAACAGTTGACTTAACCTTCTTCTTCAAGTCGTCAACAAGCACCGTAAAATCAGAAACAACAGTTCGTCTCTGAAATCCTCTCTTGGTTTCCCATGCGGAACATGTTAGAATGTCGATGAGTAAGCAAAGCTTGGCATGACTCAATTCTTACACCTACCTCAGGAGCTCCTAATTCTATATCTTTCATCGAGTGTATGCGTGCTAAATTTGAATCAGCGTCCAAACATTTCTTGTTTAACGTGGCCTCTGGTACCGAAGTTCTTGTGGACATGGAAAGAATGTTAATGCATGTAGCTCCTGCAACGGCGGCGCAGTATGCATTAAGAGACAAAGAGATCTTTATTATTATTGTCCTGAGTACACAAACGTAGCTTTGGTCCTGACCCAAGAACAGCAAAATATCTATGTACTAGTCTACTTACTCTATAATAAAAGAGGCTAAGTAGAGTACTGGACCTCATGGTACTTTCCATTTCCAAATTTGCCCTCCTAACATTTTTCAGAATTTCTCTAGTATGTGGGTCTGGTGATATTTGCTTTTTTTTTTCAACAACTATTCTTTTTTCATCTACTCTCTCTCTCTCTCTCTTTCTGTTTTCAATTACTTCTTCTTCCATTCCTTTTTTTCCATTTACAATTTCTTAATAAATATACTTATGACTTTTATCTTTATTTCAACTACAGAAATGAATCTCACTTTGTCTTTTTTATTTGTAATTGATAACAAGTAAGAATTTGAAACAAGCAAGAAACGTAGAGATTGAACTTGATATGTATGCTAGCTTTGGATGGTGTAAATTTTAAGAGAGCAAAGAGAAGTGAGAATTGAAGAGAGTCAAGAGAATGTACAAATGCTTACTTGATTTTTATTGAGAAAACAATTAAGGGTATATATAGGTTGTTAAAGGAAAAAGTCATCCTTAAAACAAGGATGAAAACATGGCCTAAAGTGATCCTTAAAACAAGGATGAAAACATTGCCTAAAGTAATCCTTAAATCAAGAATGAAAACATTGCATAAAGTAAGCCTTAAATCAAGGATGAGAATATGCTAATATGTCTCTTTATCATGCCCCCGCAAGATGGAGCATCCATCTCGGATGCCAATCTTGAACCGATGATGCAAGAACTGTTTTCGAGGAAGTGCTTTGGTGAGTGAGTCCGCTAATTGATCATTAGTATGAACATGAGAAACACGTAACCGATGATTAACAACCTGGTCACGAACAAAGTGAAAGTCAATGGCAATGTGCTTCATTCGTGAGTGGAACACCGGATTTTTACACAAGTATGTGGCACCAATATTATCGCAGTAAATTGTAGGTATAGTTGTAGGTGGAGCATGTAATTCTTGGAGCAGATTAGTTATCCAGTTGAGTTCAGCAGCAGTCGAAGCTATGGCACGATACTCGGCTTCAGTAGATGAGCGAGCAACGGTGCGTTGCTTTTTGGAAGCCCAACTGATTGGTGAGGCACCTAGAAACACAACATATGCAGATGTGGATGTGCGATCATTAGTGTTTCCTGCCCAATCAGAGTCAGAGAAGGCATGGAGTTGCGGACGTGATTCTTTGCGAAGAAAGATTCCATGATCGAAAGTGCCCTTGAGGTACCGCAATAGACGTTTGACAGTGGCCCAATGATGTGAGGTAGGACAATGCATGAACTGTGACAGTCTATTGACTATAAAGGAGATATTAGGCCTTGTTAAGGACAAGTACTGTAGTGATCCCAAGAACTGTCGAAACTGAGTAGTGTCATGGTGAGGGGTGCCGTCGTTGAGTGTTATAGACTCGATTGTGGATAGGGGAGTGTTAACCTCTTTAGCATCAGCCATGTTCGCCTTGTGCAGGATGTCAAGTACATACTTTCGCTGTGACAAGAATAAACCAGTTGAAGTTGTGTGAGCCTCAACACCCAAAAAATATGATAAGGGGTCGAGATCCTTCAAGGAGAATTGGTTAGCCAACTGATCAATGAACTGCTAGACAGAGGCGGAATTGTTGCCTGTAATGATGATGTTGTCAACGTACACAAGAAAGTAGAGTGTGGTCTGTCCATGGTGAAAGATAAACAGGGAACTATCTGATTTAGAGTTCACAAATTTGTGAAGGAGTAGGAAGCCACGTAATTCATGATACCATGCACGGGGAGCTTGGCGAAGACCATAGATAGCCTTACGCAACTTGCAGACATGAGTAGGAAACTGTGGATGAATGAAGCCTTGAGCTTGCTGCATGAAAACATTGTCAGAAAGTGTTCCCTGCAAAAAAGCATTGTTAACATCCAGTTGTCGCAAGTCCCATCCAGAGGAGACCACTAAACTTAGAATAAGGTGAATTGTTGTAGGTTTTACAACAGGACTGAAAGTATCCGTGTAATCAATTCCGGGACGTTGATGGAATCCTTTGGCAACCAAACGAGCCTTATAGTGGGCAACAGTACCGTTGGGGTTCCGCTTAATCTTAAATATCCATTTGCACCCAATGATGTTTTGTGTGTGGTGATGGGATACGAGAGTCCATGTGGAGTTTTTAAGAAGGATGTCATACTCATCACTCATCGCCTTACGCCATTGAGGGAATTTTTCGGCTTGGCGATATGTTGTGGGTTCAGGAGGTTCATCGGTTTTGGAGGTGGTGGTGTGAAGGTCAAGTATTTTGCGTGGCTTGAAGATATTATGTTGGGACCGAGTAGTTATTTTTTGTGGTGTGGGCGATTTGGATGGAGCAGTCTGTGAGGGAGATGAATGAGGAGAGGAATCATGACTTACCCGATTTGTAGAGGAGTCCAGGGAGTGTGATTGGTGCAAGGCATAGGTAGGCAGCGTGATATGAGGATCCACTTGTTCATCAGCACCATGATTTGAGGAGTGTGTATTAGTGGGGGTAGCTAGTGGAGGAGAACTTGATTGTATATGATTTAATGTAGATAGGGAAGGATATGAAGGTGCCTGAATGTGAGTGACAGATTCATGAGATGTTGACTCGAGATTTGTGGAAGGATTGGAGAGATTTGAGGGACACCATTGATGTAGAGATTCTGTGTTAATACGTGGTTCATGTATGAAAAGTTTTGAAAGGGAATTTGAGACTCAATAAAAACGATATGGCGAGTAATAAAGGTTTTTGATGTTGATGGATCAAGACAGATATAGGAATTGTGAGAGAGTGAATAACCAATAAATATGCATGATTTTGATTGTGGAGCTAGCTTATGAGTGGAATAGGGACGGAGCTAAGGGTAGCACAGACAGCCAAATACTTTTAGTTTGTGATAATTTGGTTGTTTGTGAAATATTTTTTCGAATGGAGAGTGAGACTTAATGACTGGTGTGGGCATACTGTTAATAAGATAGGTGGCTGTTTGGAATGCTACAGACTAGAACCGTAAAGGTAGTGAGGCTTGGTGAAGTAAAGTGAGACCAGTTTTGACTAGATGACGATGTTTTCTTTCAGCGGAGCCCACTAATTGAGGAGTATATGGAGGAGATGTGAGGTGTTGAATACCAAAGTTAGATAGGTGATGAGCCAAGCTTTGATATTCACCACATCCATCGGAATAGACTGTTTTTATTTTCAATTGAAAAAAAGTTTTCGACTAATTTCTTGAATTTGTCAAATATGAGAGGAACATCGGATTTGTGTTTGATAGGATAGAACCAAGTGTATTTTGTAAAGTAATCCACAAAAATTATATAGTACCAAAAATTGTCATAAGAAATGATTGGTGATGGTCCCCAAACGTCGGTATATAAAATTTCTAACGGAGAAGTACATGACACACTTGTTAAGCCAAATGGAAGTCTGTGACTTTTATTGCAGAGACATGAATCACAATGACTAGAAAGAGACTGAGATACGGGTAGAGAAAATGTAGTTACTAATTTTTTTTGAATGGATTTGGAAGGATGGCCTAGACGGCGGTAGTTGTTGTTGTGGCTGTGTATACTGTTGGAATAGATGCAAAAGATGGTGATGATGACATAGATGGCCACTCATAGACATCGTCCTTATTCTGGCCTCGCACCAAGGATGCCCCCGTACTCAAATCCTTCACAATAAAAGAATCAGGAAAGAATTCAATAGATGTGGCATTTTGTTTGCAAAATTACGAAACTGAAAGTAAATTCTTTTTGATGTGGGGAGCACACAACACATTATTAAGATTAAATGAGATATTTGAAGATGTGAGTTTTGTAGAACCAATATGAGATATTGGAATACCGTTACCGTTGCCAACCATTATGTCTTCATTCCCATTGTAATCTGAGTAAACAGAGAGGTTTTGCAAGTCAGAGGTAATGTGGTGCGATGCACCAGAGTCAACTAGCCAATTGTTGCGGTTGGATTGTTGATTTGTGGTCAAGTGACTCGCCTGAGGCCAGTTGGGATTGTGGTTTGGCCTTGCTCGAGACCGACAGACCTTTGTTATGTGCCCAAATTTGTCACAAAGTTGGCATATTGGCTTAGGTTATCTATGGTTGTTGTTTGGTCGCCATGGTTGATGTTGTGAGATCCTTGCTGGAGCAAAATTTCCCACTGTGTTATAGGAAAAATTGCTGTTGAAGGGGGAGTTATGAAAACCTTGATTTCCGGAGTTGGTCTGTGGATTGCTAGAAAATGACCTGTTACCATAATTGTTGTTTCTCATTCTATTGTTTTGATGATTTCCAGAACCTGACCTGTTTTTATTGTTGTTGGAACGATGATGGTTGTATTGAGCAGTGATTGGTGTTGTCACTTTCTTCCCTTCTTCTCGTTTTAGAAAAGTCTCGTGATCTAGAAAATTATCGTGAAGCTCTTCGAATGTCATAGCTGTTTCTCTTGTACGTATGGCTGCATTCAGTTCTTTATAGTTATTACTGAGGCCATGGAGGGTGTGAACGACAATCTCAGCGTCACTCAGAAGGTGCCCAATCAAGGCAAGGTCATCAACAATCGTTTTGATGTGTTGCATGTATTCGGCTATGGTAGTGCCTTCTTGAGAGATCCTCATGAGTGTGGAAAGAAGGGAGAGCATCCTGGTATTCGAACGATTGGTAAAAGTTGTTTCCAGCTTATTCCACGCTTCAGTAGAGCACTTGCAGGTGGAGATAAGTGATGCAATGGTACTTGCAAGGGAGGCCTGAATAGCCTGCAGTACTAAACGATCTTGACGCAGCCACTTCTTGTGGTTTGGGTTCGGAACAGACTCAGTTCCTCCAGTTGTGTTGATGATGGACACAGGACAGGGATGTGTGCCATCGACATAACATAGCAAATCATAACCAAACAGTAAATTAGAGAATTGAGATCTCCAAGAGGCATAGTTACCACCTCCAGATAGCTTGAATGGGATTTGGGATGCAGTATTGATAGAGATTAGATTGTTGGTTTGTGCCGAAGGGTTGATACCAGTTAATACAACAACCAGTGTTTCAGAGATTGAGGAGTTTGATGAATCTGATGAGTTGATTGGAGATGATATTGTAGGGAAAGGGAAAAGGAAACAAAAAAATGAGGGAGATATAAAGGAGATATGAGGATCGGTTTTTTTTTTTTTTTTTAAGCTCGGTGGCTTGAGGGCTCTGATACCATGTAAATTTTAAGAGAGCAGAGAGAAGTGAGAATTGAAGAGAGTCAAGAGAATGTACAAATGCTTACTTGATTTTTATTGAGAATACAATTAAAGGTATATATAAGTTGTTAAAGAAAAAAGGTCATCCGTAAAACAAGGATGAAAACATGGCCTAAAGTGATCCTTAAAACAAGGATGAAAACATTGCCTAAAGTAATCCTTAAATCAAGAATGAAAACATTGCATAAAGTAAGCCTTAAATCAAGGATGAGAATATGCTAATATGTCTCTCTATCAGATGGTAATTTAAATCGTCTTAAATTTGATTGTCTTAAAGTTGGGGCATTGGCGACACAATTACAATAGCTTTAAAATTTAAAGTAGTAGTAATCACAAAATTGACTCTACCCATATAAACACTAGAATTCGCTCCATTTTTTTTTCTTTGCATTCAACCGGGGTTAATTTGATAAATTGATTTACCTCATTAAAAGATAAATAATGCGTTGATTTAAACTACTTAGCTTTAATTCGCTTACCTAACATGGAACTTGACGTAGATGCTATATAGTGCAGCTAAAGAATTAACTATATGATTGATATATACGTTATATATGTTAGGTTTGGATGATAATTTAAATCGTTTTAAATTGGATTGTTTTAAAGTTGAAGCCTTGGCAACGCAATTACAATATAGCTTTGAAATTTATAGCAGCAATTACAAAATTGACTCTGCCCATGTAAACACTAGTATTCGCTCCATTTTTTTCTTTTGTATTCAATCAGGGTTAATTTGATAAATTGATTTATTTTATTAAAAAATAAATAATATGCTAATTTAAACTAATCAGCTTTAATTTGTTTACCGAACTTGATCTAGACGCAAACTTGTAATAGACGCTAGATAGTGCAGCTAAACAATTAACTATTCTATTGACATATACGTTATATAGGGATTGACTTTAAAACAATTTTCCTTAAAAGAAAAAAGTAGAGGAAAAAAACAAATTAACTCAATTCTGACATAATCCATAACATAAGTATAGAACATGTGCTACGCATATGATCCAGACTAGTGCCATATAAAAAGCCAAAGAGATGGTACCAAAACCATGTGATGGTATTTTTTTTTTTACCCTTCATTTTTTGTTATGTATAGGAAAATTCTTCATCCAATGATACAATGACACGTGGTACATTTAAAAAACAAAATGATAATTACGTACAAGACATAACATCTAATCAAATAAGTACACGTGACAAAGGGTATAATAGTAATTTTACACTGAAACCCTAATCTTACTACAACACTCAAACTTATATAGATAAACTAAACATCCCAATCTACGAATAATATCCAGTCTTATCCTAATATCCTTGTCCATGGGTATCCTGATCCAATCGTAACACTCAATTACTCTCCTAATTGGATTTTGTTCCAAGATACTATATAAGGAGACCTTCACCATCAAAGATATTCATTCATAACTCACTCTAAATCCTCCAGCTTTCTTATCATTCAAAGCCCTATACTACCTTAGACATCGAAAGTCCACTCGCATGACCCATATTCAAACTGTTCGTCTACTTGACAGATTTTTGATACCAACAATTTTGTTTTTAAATTACTCAATAACTCAAATTTTCATTGAATTTGTCAGGAATTTGATGCTATGATAAAACTGCACACTTTTTTTTCATGGAGTAGATACACTGATGCTCGTTTGGTTTGCAGACATGATTAATGTGTGATTAAAGTGAGACTAAGATTATAATAAAATTAAAGGATAAAATAAAATAGTAATACTTGTGTCCTTGTGTGCTTCAAATGATTGACTAATTTTATCCCATTCAGATTTAATATTTGATTGGCATAATTAACAACGGCATTAAAGTGGAATCATGAGTGAAATGGCAAATTTGTGCTCTAATATTAACTATTCAGTTAAGTTTTTCTATTACATTTCAATCGTTAATTTATTACGTAATAATAATTTTAATAATTCTAATTATTCTTTTTCTTATTATTATTATAAAGTTTGGGATTTTTTTTATAGATAAAAGGGTAATATAGGAAATAATGAAAAATAGAGAGTATAAAATTATTCCAATCAAACTTATAATCTCATTCAATCCCTAAACAAATTAAATCGGGCAGAGAAAGCAAAGAAAAACCACATTTACTAGTCTCTCTCTCTCTCTCTCTCTCTCTCTCTCTCTCTCTCTCTCTATATATATATATATATATATATATATATATATATATATATATATATATATATGTCTGTTTTGTTCATGGATAGGATTAACATGAGACAAAAGAAAGAGAAATTAAATATATAATACTTTAATCTTGTGTTTGGTTCATGAGACTGCAGAATTGAGATTAAAGTGGGATAACAAGTCTAAATATATAATAATAAATATTATCTATTATTAAATTATTATTTTTATCATGATAATTATCAAAATTATTATTATAATTGATATGATTATAATTATTATCATTATAATATTATACTAATACTAATAATAGTAATTATTATTTTTATCATCCTAATTATAATTATTACTATTATCATAACTCTAATTATAATTAATAATAATTATTGTAACAAATTTTATTAATATTAATATTAATATTATTACCATTATCCTTTTAATATTATTTTTTATAAAAATAATATTAATATATGAATTATTATATTCATGATAATTATTTTATTTATTACTAAAATATCACTATAAATATTATTATGATTATAATAATTATCATTATTATAATTTTTATTATTAAGAATATAAGAAAAAGTATTATTATTATTATCAATATTATTGTAATATTATTATAATTATGATAATAATAATAATTATTGTAATGATCCATCCTGGTTTATCCACCATCGAGACAGTGTTATCACATTTTGAGAATTCTAGCATGACACATACATACAACAAATACTAACAGATTTTTTTTTTATTTTAATCATCAACCCTCAACAGGGAAGATACATAAATCTAATATTAATTTACATATAATATACAACGTAAGATACATGAATATTTACAAATAAAATATTTATTTCATTTTCTCACTAATCTGAGGATTTTGACACGTACGTGGCTTACAAAAATTTCTTTCGTCTGACTCTCAACCCACCAGACAATTTGTCATGTCTGCTACCTAAAATTATTGTACAATGAGGGATGAGCTTCACAAGCTCAGTGAATTAAATTTACTGAAAGTATTCCAATGTCATAAATAGCCGGTTAATATTTAATCATTTATTTCTCCTATAACTGGATAATAGCATAATGTCTAACATTTAAATAATTTTCATATTATCATATTTCAATGTTTTTTTCTCTTTTTCTCACTGTAGTTGTCTTTCTTGGGGAAACTCATCCATCTATAATTAAATTCACAATAATATCCCACACATCAACATTTCAATAATGCAAGCAATAATTAAAATAGATACAATGCATGAATGATCATGATGGGAACGTCTTCCCATTTGTCGACAGGTTATTATTATCTTAGACCGGCCCCTTCTCGGTTCTTTACAGCTTATCCCGACTGTCACGGAATTTATTTCTAGCATATACCAGCTGTTACGGTGTCCCTTTTATTTCCAGCATATATCAGTTGTCACGGTTGTTCCATTAGACCGGCCCCTTCCCAGTTCTTTCGGTTATCTTATTTAATGCATATGCATATGAACGATGATATGAAATATGCATATGAACAGTAATATAAACACCTCAGGAACTCAACATATTTAAATTAACTATCTGTTCTTTCCTCAACTTTCTGTTTAATAAATTTCATAATTTTCTTCTCCTCATATATCACATCAATTTATACACCAACTAGTCAAAATCTCTTTATCACTATCATTATTAAATCAACTCATTATTTTTAAAATATTTCTTTTCACATAATAATTTTCTACATGTCCAATACTCATATAATACATAGCAATTTAATTTTTTATCTACCACCAAGCATAAGCTAATAATTATTTTACTATTATTACTAGATATTTGATTTTTATTTAGATCACTTAAAGTAAATCCAACTCACCACGTCGCACTTAAAGCTACCCGTGGATCACTTTCTTGCCTTTCCTGTTCTTCTTAGAAATTTTCTCCTGTTGCTGGTTGTCACCACCTGACATAATATCCATGTTAAATTTCTAATTATTTCTTAAATTCTTCATAAACCACACCCTTTGAAAATTCCCACTATGAATTCCAGGAAATTTCATGAACGCTAAAAATTAAAAAATGAACATTACATTATTACCTTCTATTTTTTTGATAGCTTCTCGTAAGAATTTTCATCGTAAACCCCTTCAAAATTTTGCTATTTCAACCTTTCTTTCGGTCCACAAGTGTTTAAAGAAGACGTGTAATGGAAGGAACTAAACGAGTTGGGTAAGTGTAACTTAACGTTTACATATAAGTGTAATATATATATATATATATATATATATATATATATATATATATATATATATATATATATATATATATATATACACGATTTGCTACAACGGCAGCTCACAATTGCTTGCCAAAATGCATTTGGTAACTTCTAAAAACTCACCACATATATGCCTTGTTGTCACACAACCAAGGCTTGTAATATCACTTAGCAATCTCACATCAAGTTGGCAGTAGGTAGCTGCCATGTTTTACTATTCATTTTTTTATTGTTTACTTTTCAGTCTACCTTTGTCTTCTTCTTTCTGCCCTCTGGGCGTTTTGGTCCCTTATATATATATATATATATATATATATATATATATATGTTGACCCTCACCTATATTTTAATGATGAAAAAACACAACTCTTATTACACTAACAGTGCTATCTAAGTGTATTAAGCGATAAAAGCATACAGCCAGAAATCAAGGTGCAAGAACTCAACCTGAATCAAACTCCAAGTCAAGACAGAAGATCTAGTATAGGTATAAGGTATTAAATCAAGTTATAAATCTCACCTGTTCAAGTAACAAGCTTGTCCAATGGCTCCTTTTGAAAAAAAAAATTTAACAAAACTATTCATTCAAACATTTTAAAGTGAAAAACATTTCAAAGAATGAAAAATTGGGTTGAAGACAACCCAGTCGACTGGTACTTATACCAGAAGACTGGGATAAGGGACAGTGTGTCCCCAGTCAACTGGGTGCCTCATACCAGTCGACTGGTACTTTGGATAGAAGGTCCCCAATCGACTGGTACCAGTAATAGCCTTAAAGGCAAGACTTTTCACCTGACCCAGTCGACTGGTACTAAGACTGAATACCAGTCGACTGGTAGTTCAAAAAATATGACCGTTAAGACGAGAGATTTTAGCACAAATTGCACCAAAACATACCAAATCAGTACAAAACGGCCATATTACATCAAGGCTATATAAACCCACTCTATTGAGCATTTCTAGCAGAGAGATTATACAATTCAATCAAGTTTTTACTCATTAATACACAAAAGCTTTGAAATATTTATTGTTGAGTCATTCTTCAAACTTTACCTTGAAAGAGAGATATTATTCAGTTGTATAAGCTTTCATTGTTGTCTCTATACCGTTTACTTTACAGCATTTATTGTAAAGGGATTAGCTTCTGAAAGGAAGATATTAGCTTCCGAGAGGAAGGGACTTGCTTCTAAGAGGAAGTGATTGATTATAAGGTTTGTGCAACACCCGTGAGGTTACACGACTAAGTTTTTTTAGTGAATTGCTTCAAGGAGGTTCCTTAAAGAGAGTGGATGTAGGGTCGGAACGAATCCGATATTATCGAACCACTATAAACTGAGTTTGCATCTTCTATTCCTTAAACTCTTTTGTTTACAGCACTTTACTTATTTATGTGATTGTGAGTTTATCTGTTTTTATAAACTTGTGATTAATTAGTAAAAGTTTTTAAAAACCCAATTCACCCCCCTCTTGGGTTGAAACCTCAGTCTACAATTGGTATCAGAGCCTTATTCTCAATTTTAGGCTTAATATCCTTGAGTTGATCTGATGGTAGCAAATAACTATTATGAGGGACACTCCTACACTAGGCCTCCCTTGTTCAATGGTTCCAACTATAACTATTACAAAAACATGATGAAAATCTTTGTTGAAGGACAAGATTATAATCTATGGAAAGTCATTGAAAAGGGACCTAGAATTTCATAAAAGGAAATAACTATTGGAGAAATTAATTATACAACGTCTAAACTCAAAACTGAGTTCAATGATGAGGATTGTAGAATAATATCTCTCAATAGTAAAGCCACAAGAATTTTACATTGTTCTTTAGATATATCATAATATAATAAAATCTCTGCATGTGTTTCTGCTAAGAATATATGGGATAAATTGCAAGTTACATATTAAGGAACTAGTGAGATTAAAAAAAAAAAATCTATATGCTAGTATCTGAATATGACCTTTTAGAATGTCTCATAACGAAACAATTTCTCAAATGCACTCACGTTTCACAACTATTGTTAATGGCTTGAAGCTTCTTGGTAGGAACATTGAGGAGTTTGAACTAACAAGAAAAATCCTAAGGTCTCTGCCGCCTACTTGGAAACCAAAGAAAATGGCCATTCAGGAGGCCAAAGATCTCGACAAACTTGATGTTGAGACACTTCTTGGGTCATTGTTGACATATGAGATGAAAGAAATGAATCCCATTGTCAATGATGATGAGAAGAAGAAAAAGGTAATTGCTCTCAAAGCCTCTACATGCAACGGAGAAGAGGAATCAGAATAAAAAGCGGAGAGCAATGAAGAGGATGGAGAGATGGCCTTAATCACCAAACGGTTTCATAGGTTCTTGAAGAAAAGCAAGAAACCTTACACGAAGGATCCCACCTCAAAAAGGGAACCACTTGTGTGCTATTGATACAAGAAGCCCGGTCACATCAAGGCCGATTGTATGGTTACAAGCAAACCATATAAGAGCTTCAAGAAGAAAGCTATGATTACAACCACTTGGAGCGATGATGAAGAAGAAGAATCCTCGGATAAAGAAGTCGGATGTGAGGAAATTGCCAACCTATGTCTTATGGCAATTGATGATGAAAATAAGGTATTATCTTCTCTCTCTTCAAAAAATAACATTGTTAGTAGTAGTGAAGAATTGATAGAAGTCATAAATGAAATGCATGAAGAATTGAAGAAATTTTATTCTAGGAACTTTACTCGTAAGAAAGATGTGTCATCTCTTTCTAAAGAAATGATAAGTCTAAGAGAAGAAAAAGATAAACTATCTTCATTGTTTTATGATTCTTCTCAAGACTTCTTAAAAGATGAAAATGAAAACTTAAAGAAGAAGATATTAGAATTGGATGACACAATATCTAAACTCATGCTAGGAAAAGAAAAACTTGATGAAGTGCTTTCTTGCCAAAGATTAATTGGAGGAAAATCTGGTTTAGGATACTTTCCATTAGGCAAGAAAAAAGCAAAAGAGAGCTTATTCATGAAAGCTTCTTATGTGAATGAAACCTCTACTTCAAATATCACTATCAAGGTCAAAAACACACCCTCAATGAATGCTAGCATGTCTAGAAATGCTAATTCTAATGCATATACAAGAATGAAGAATCCTAGAAATACTTATGCTTATATGTGTGCTTATTCAAGGAATGCTCATACACATCCTAGGAGTAACCATTACATGCATCTTAGAAATAAAATGTATACCAAAGACTTGCACACTGCTCATGCATATCCTAGAAGTTATCATCAAGGTTATTCTAGAAATAATATGCATATTCATAGTAATACAAGTATGTTTTCAAGAAATCATCATCATACATTTCCTATAAATGACATGCATATTCCTCAACAAAACTTGATCTTGATGAATGAGGTAAATGTGTAGATACTAAATATTATATAAGCATGGTAGGAGCTTTACTTTATTTGACTGCAAGTAGACCTGACATTATGTTCAGTATATGCATGTGTGCTAGATTTCAGGCTAATCCTAAGGAATCATATGTAGTTGCAGTGAAAAAGATCCTTAGATATCTACAAGGAACTCAAACCCTAGAATTATTGTACTCTAGAGATTCACCTTTTGAGCTTGTAGGATATTCAGATGCTGACTTTGCTGGATGTAGGTCAGATAGAAAAAGCACAAGTGGAATGCCAATTCTTAGGTGCAATGTTAACCTCTTGGTTCTCCAAGAAACAAAACTCTGTTGCACTATCAACCGCCGAGGCGGAATATGTAGCAGCTGGGAGTTGTTGTGCCCAAGTATTATGGATGAAACAATAACTAGAAGACTACAGCATAAACTTTAAAAGTATCCCAAAACATTGTGATAATACTAGTGTTATCAACCTAACTAAGAACTCTATTAAGCACTCTAGAACTAAACACATAGAAATTAGACATCATTTCTTAAGAGACCATGCTAAAAAATGTGATGTAAGACTAGAATTCATACCTTCTGAAGATCAAATAGCCGACATTCTTACAAAACCTCTAAGTGAGACAAGTTTTTGCAAAATAAAACTGTCAATGGGATTGTTAGATTATGATAAACTGTATGTCTGATTGATTCATCATTTTGCATATTTGACATCTAGTGAAAGAATATTAAACCTTATTTAATAACTCCCTCATTCAAGATGGCATATATAAACAAATTCCGTGCTAAGACTCAACACTGAAAATTTTCTTAAGGGTCTAGTTGACTGGTAAGTCTATCCCAGTCGACTGGTAAGTCTCTGCCTAATCTTCCAGTTGACTGGTAAGGTTATACCAGTCTTCTGGTAATCAAAAAACCTTGTTTAGAGCCATTTTTTGAAAATCTTTTAACCACCCAGTCGACTGGTATGAACTTCCCAGTCCACTGGTATGTGAAACTTTTCAAATCTGCAATGAACCTAGTCCACTGGTACCTTAACCCTAGTCGACTGGTATCGCGATTCTATAAATAGTCTCTTCGTTTTTTTCCAGATTTTTACGCCATTTTCAAAACCCTAAGCTTTCTCTCTCTAAAAAATCTCGTTATTTTGATAAAAAAAAAACCCTCAAAACACTTCCTACACACCTCGATATGCTCATCCAAACCAATCATTTCAACTTTTTACAGTTGAAATCCCATTTTTTCACTAAAAACCTTTTTTCACCCAAAAAGCCTTTCTTCCAAAAAATGTCCGATTGAATCCGCATCAAAACCACCGTTGAGGGGCCACATGCACCTACTAGGCCAAGGTCCACCAAATCTACAGCTCTGGATTCCCGAGAGAAGGGCATAGCGGGCTCCTCAAGAAAGAAGCCCAGAACAGAGCTCAACGACTCTCTGTTCTCCATCCTGATGGTAAAAGACAGGTATCTATCGTTTATCCGCCATAAGAAGATCATGACAGGTAGATTCATCGACTTCGAATCTATTTGTCATGGTAATTTTGATATATTACCTGCCTTCAATGCCATTAACTTGACCCTACTAGTCAAGGTACATAAAAAATATTACCCGAGAATAATTCACTAGTTCTATGCGAACTTGGTGAAACCTAGTCCACTGGCTCTGAGGTTCAAAACCAGTGTTTGGGTATGGAGTTTGAGGTCAATATTGACCTGTTAATGAGTATTCTGAGGATCCCTATAGGAGGGATCCAATGGAGTCTGGACGGATGGCCAGACAATTTAGATTATAAGGAGGCATGTCAGATAGTTAGGGGCTAACTATGTGTTTCGACCCACTACATTTCACACATGCAGTGACATGCCCCTTGACTCAAAATTGTTCAACTTTAATGTGAGTTGGACCATCCACCTGAGACTCAGGAGTAGGGGCTATCTATCTAAGATAGATTTCGTATTGATTTGGTGCCTTAAAATTGGGCACCACTTCAATATCTACCCCCTACTGCTCGCCAACATGATAAACGTTGAAGCAAGTGACTCCAGATGCCTTCCTTACAGGATACTCATCACGCTCATCCTCCAATACTTTCAAGTTATTCTTCCCACCTCCAAGGCTCAGGACATCTGCCTTAAGGACATCATCAACGTCTCATCACTGAAGAAGATGGGATGCACAGTCTGAGACAGCTTCATCTATTCCAAGGCTGGGAAGAACATTCGGATTGGAGAGGACGATAGCAGTGATGATGAGGACGAGGGTTATTGTGCGAAAATCTACCTAAATTATTAAGAAAATAATCGAACTTGTTTTACTTGCAAGTGCACAAGGTCTACAGTAGCATAGTGTGCAAGTGCAAGATCATCTCCACAGGGATTGGTGAATTTCGTTCTAGAATCAGTTTCACAATGTAAAAATTGATGGAAATAAATATTGAGTCTAGATTGATAATAAGAAAACATAGGGCTTTGATATCCATCACTAATCATACTTTCCCAATAAGTAATGTGCCAATGCTTTAGCCCTATCACGAATACCTAATGGTTGTCAACCTAAGCGTTTGGTCCGTTCCTTAAGCTATTGATCTCTCTAAGCAACGAGTTAGGCATGGTGTATACACTAACTCTTTTCTCTCTTAAGGGATTCATCATGGTGTATATTGAGTTGTTCTTTAAGAGAGCATAAGGGGCTATGGAAATCGACAACCACACGAGACCTAGGGCATGTTGTATACTCCCGGTTTTCCATATTGATTAACCCAAGAATCTGGTGTGGATTTCTTTTGTTACCATTGTCAGACCTAGGACTCGATCATCCAAATTGATCTAACTAACTAATCTATACCATATGCATACGTTGATTAGACACACACACATGAAGAATTCAATAAAACAGGCATTAATCAATTAAAGCATCATGACATGGCTATTTGCAAAGGCAATCAATAATTATATGTATGGAAAAGTATAATTAGGGCTTCAATCGAGCCCTATTAAAGAGTTAGTTACACATGCTGATTAAACTAAACATCATAACTAAACTAAGTAGAAAGATAAAACCCGAAGAATACTGTGGAGAAAGATCGTCACTTCCTCTCCAAAGCTTACAATGCAAAGCAAAAATCAAAAGTATATTTTCTGTGTTTTACAAGCCTACATATAGGGTTCTAAGGGTGCCTCGAAAGTCTAATTTCCAAAATAAGATCCAGAGACTTCTTTCCAAAACTGGCTCTGCCACCTTTTTGTGTGTGTGCGCTCAATCGCGTGCTTCTACGCTCGAGTGTATGGGTGCGCTCGAGCCTTTTAGTTGTGCGCATGAGTGCTTGTGCACTCGATCACACTTGGCTACTTCCAAGACTTCAGATTTCTTCCTTAGAGCTCCAAAATTCTATCTTTACTTCAAGAACCTACTTCAAGAACCTATAAAAAAACACAAAAATGAAGTAGAATATACTAAAATACTTAAACAAAGAGCTTAACAACTGTAAATTAAGGGGCTTAAATATGAATATTTAAGCACTTATCACACCTCCAAACTTACATATTGCTAGTCCCTTAGCAATACAAAACGAAAAACTAACTGAAAAACAAAATCAAAGATAAATTCATCATTCATGATATCTAAAAATTTGGGTTGCACATAATACTATGATATTTGTTCATGAGTAGGCTTAAAATATAAACACATCTTTGCAATGAATAAGGATTTTAAATTCTAATCACTTACACAAGGCTGGTTTAAGGTATTGCAAGTCTGACTTAGTGTGTGATGAATTAGCACATAAAAAATGAAGCTTCCAAGTAACTCAAATGTATAGTGTTTCGGTGTCTTAACATTCATCGAATTTCCTATCAGAATGAAATATAATGGCATAGTTTTATTTCTTTTCTTTTTCTTTTATTATGAGATTTTTGCTACGTTGGGTTCCATTAAGCTTTCTCATTGACCCATGTAGCGAGTGTTTAGCCAGTGACTCCCAAACCAGATGACTTTAGGGCATTAGGTGTAAAGACACCCCTAAAGACTTACTAACTCGAGTCAAAAAGGCTAAGAAACTAACTGGTCTTAATGCTGCCAAGCAAAATTCTCACATTTTGACGTGAATACTCACTGCTTACTGAGGCAAGAAGTCCAGTTATTCAGTGGAAACTTTATTTAATGATCATTATATGCATAATTCCCACCTTTTGACGTGAACACTCGTTGCTTACTGAGGCAAGAGGTCCAGTTACTCAGTGGAAAGTTTATTTAATGATCATTAAGAGCATTTTATTTTCTCTTTTTGTGCAATAAACATTTTTTTCTATTTTTTCTATGCCAAAGTGCTTTTCTAACAAGTTATCCGATTATAGTTAGGCCATGGAAACATATACATAACAATTATATATCATACCCCACACAATTATGTGCTAATGTGCTCGTGTCAGATTTAGATCAAACTTGTGAATTCTTAAAAGCCTTGAAGTAAGTAATTAAACTTTTAAAACATTATTATTAGACCATGTGTTCTAGATTTTAAGCTTACTGATGAAATCTTATCATAATATTTGTTGAAACCAACCAAAATTTTCAAAACAATATGAACATGCATTTATCTTTTCAAAAATACTAAAAAAAACTGGGACAAGGTGTGTGTGAATGTGTCTCCCATACCCCCAAACTTAAATTATACATTGTCCCCAATGTGCGAATATCATGGAAAGAACTGACTTGGGAGATGGAGAACTAGCTGGGTAGGCATGACTCATAGCACCCCCCCCCCCAAAACTTGAACTGATGCACACGTTGTCCCTAAAAAAGAAAAACTAAATAAATACGGGAAAACAAAAAAGGTACTAAAAAAATAAACAGTGAAAATAAATACAAAAAACAAAAAAATTAAAGGATAAGCTGTGGGGTGCCTCCTATGAGCGCTAAGTTTAACGTCTTCAGCCAAATGTTCTTATTCCCTACCAGAAAAGCATAAGTTGAATGCACCCGTAACTGCTTCAATGCCAAATTTGGTGTTTGGATGCTTTGAAGAGGCCTCAATGATATTATTAGTAATATCTGCAGATTCTGGTTCAACATCCGATCTTGTTAACCCATAGGTGATGGTGGATTTCAATTGAGCAATGTGATGGACCTGAAAAACTTCCTCAACAACACCTTGCATCATATATACATTAGAACATTCCATATTATCTTGGGGTAATTTTAATGTATCAAATATGTTGAATTCAATCTTCTTACCATTTACTTTCATACTTACAATACCCTTTTTCAGACAAATTTTTGTACCAGCAGTTCTCATAAAGAGTCTTCCTAAGATAATGGGCAAAGATGATGGCATAGTTGATTCTTATATATCTAATACAATAAAAGCAGCAAGTAAAATAAATGGACCTACCTTTACCAAGACATACTCAATAATACCTCTTGGTCTTTTAATGCTTCTGTCTGCTAGTTGTAAGGTGATGGAAGTTGGTTGAAGCTCCCCCAAACTTAATGTCTCGAATACCGTTAATGGCAGAAAATTAACACTCACCCCTAAATCTAATAATGTATACTCAAAAATCTGGTTACTTATCCTGCAAGGAATGGTAAAACTACCCGGATTTTTCAGTTTTGGTGGTAGTTTTCTTAATAGCACAGCACTTACCTCTTCCATTAAAGCTACTGTCTCATGTTCCTAAAACTTCCTCTTATAAGTGCAACAATCTTTCAAAAATTTAGCATAATCAGGTATTTGTTGAATTGCATCTAATAAGGGAATATTTATTTCTACTTTCCGCAAAGTTTCAAAAATATCAAGCAGTTTACTTTCTTTCTTAGGCTTTACTAACCTTTGAGGGAAGGGTGGTGCATTCCACTTTTCCATTTCACTTACCTTTGATGTGGATGTTGTATCTGGAGATGCTTGTGTAGACTCATCAGCTCCTATGATCTTACGATTTTTTAGAGTTGTCACAACATTCAATTATTGATGTCCTCTTGGATTAGGTATTGTTTGGGCTGGAAGTTCACCATGCTTCCTTTCACTCAGCTCTTTAGTAATTTGCCCCATTTGTACTTCTAGTCTTTGAATGGCTTGCTCATGCTTTGCATTGATTTATCTTTGCTCAGTCTGGAATTGTCTTTCCTCTGCTATGAACTGTTCTTGTGAAGACATCAGTTGTTGTTGCTGAGTTTCCAATTGCATCACAAGACTCTCTAGGTCACTTGTCTTTGAGTCCGAAACTGTTTGGGCTGCTGGTTGAGAATTCCTTTGCTGCTCATACTTTGCATTGATTTATTTTTGCTTAGTCCGGAATTGTCTTTCCTCTGCCATGAGTTATTCTTATGAAGTCATCAGTTGTTGTTGATGAGTTGTCAATTGCATCACAAGACTCTCTAGGTCACTTGTCTTTGAGTCCGAAACTGTTTGGGCTGCTGATTGGGAATTCCTTTGCTGCTCTTGAAGGTTCAAGGCATTTTGATTGTTGCTCCATGAGAGGTTGGGGTGGTTTCTCCATCCAGGATTGTAAGTATTTGCATATGGATTGTTTGGTCCCACATAGTTCGCCTGCTCGGGATCTGCAGATGAATATAAATGGTAAGTCTCAGTAGTGTGATCAAATTGAGAACATAAAGCACATACCTGGCGTTGTGTGGCTTGTGAACAATGAGGGATATTCTGAGCAGTCATGGCTTTTACAATCATATCTAGCTTCCTCTCCATAGCAGCTATTTTATTTGAAGACCCACCATTTAAGGTAACCTTATACATACCTTTGCTCTTAGCTCCTTGTCTACCTCTGGATGAGAATTCCTAGATGTGCTCACTTAAGGTCTCAAACAGCTCTATGGCTTATTCACTGCTCTTTTTAATCAGCACTCCTCCACAACCTAATCCATAATACTTTGACTAATATTACTCAAACCTTCATAGAAAGCTTGTACTAGTTCATAATGAGGTAGATTGTGGTGTGGAAATTTGAGTAATAGCTCATTGAAGTGTCCCCATGCTTCAAAGAAAAGGTCTTCATCCCTTTGTTAGAAAAATTGAATCTCCTTCATCATCTGCCTTGTCTTTTTTGCTGGGAAAAATTTCCTTAGAAACCTACTGGAGAGCTCTTCCCAAGTATGGATGGACACTGCAGGCAATGAATTATACCACAATTTAGCTTTATCTTTTAATGAAAAAGGGAAAAGAATTAACCTGATTCCCTCTTGATTTAGGCCCTGGATGTGCTAGAACTTGCAGAGATCAAAGAATTCCCACAGATATAAGTGTGGATCCTCAGCAGGTGTACCCTTAAAGTGAGTCAAAGCATTGAGTATATGTGGGGATATGTAATAATTGCCCTCCACCTCAGGTTGATAAGCAATGCATGAGGGTTGATCAAGGTTCCATGGAACGAATGATTGCTTCATGGGTCTTCGCTCTGGTGGTTGGTTGTCAAACTATTTCGCCATTTGTGTATCTCCCTCGAATTCCTGGATCGGAGCTCTTGCATGAATAAGCTGAAAACTCTTCAGTGCAGCAGCTCTTCAGTGCAGTAGCTCTTCAGTGCAACAGTTTCAGTACTGCTGTTTGGGTAGTCTCTAGAGCTTTTACGCTCGAGCGCACCAAGAACAGCGCTCGATCGCAGTGTGAAGTGCTTGCTACGCTCGATCGTACCTCAACCTGCGCTCGATCGCAAGGCCAAAAATTGCTCTGATGCAGACCTGAAATAGAAATAGAAAAACATAAGGAAGAAAAAAATTAGGTTTTTGAAAAAAGAAATAAAAAGAACAGAAAAACATAAAAGTGAAAAATTAGGTTTATGATAAAAGAATAAAAATAAACTAATAAAAAATAATAAAAAAATAAACTGAATAGAATAATAAAAAAAACTAAACGAAAATTAATTATAAATAGAAATTTAGCGCAATCCCCCGCAATGGCGCCAAAAACTTGTTGTGCGAAAATCTACCAAAATTATTAAGCAAATAATCGAACTTGTCATACTTGCAAGTGCACAAGGTCTACAGTAGCGTAGTGTGTAAGTACGAGATCATCTCCCCAGGGATTGGTGAATTTCGTTCTAGAATTAGTTTCACAATATAAAAATTGATGGAAATAAATATTGAGTCTAGATTGATAATGATAAAACATAGGGCTTTGATATCTACCACTAATCATACTTTCCCAATAAGTAATGTGTCAATGCTCTAACCTTATCACAAATACCTAATGGTTGTCAACCTAAGGGCTTAGTCCACTCCTTAATCTATTGATCTCCCTAAGCAACGAGTTAGGCATGGTGTATACACTAACTCTTTTCTCTCTTAAGGGATTCAACATGGTGTATACTGAGTTGTTCCTTAAGAGAGCATAAGGGCTGTGGAAATCGATAACCATACGAGACCTAGGGCATGTTGTATACTCCCGGTTTCCCATGTTGATTAACCCAAGAATCCAGTGTGGATTTTTTTTGTTACTATTGTCAGACTCAGGACTCGGTCATCCAAATTGATCTAACTAACTAATCCATACTACATGCATATGCTGATCAGACACACACATATGAGGAATTCAATAAAACAGGCATTAATCAATTAAAGCATCATGACATGACTATTTGCAAAGGCAATCAATAATTATATGTATGGAAAAGCATAATTAGGGCTTCAATCGAGCCCTATTAAAGAGTTAGCTACACATGCTGATTAAACTAAACATCATAACTAAACTAAGTAGAAAGATAAAACTCAAAGAATACTGTGGAGAAGGGTCGTCACTTCCTCTCCAAAGCTTACAATGCAAAGCAAAAATCAAAAGTATGTTTTCTGTGTTTTACAAGCCTATATATAGGGTTCTAAGGGTGCCTCGAAACCCTAATTTCCAAAATAAGATCCGGAGACTTCTTTCCAAAACTGGCTCTACCATCTCTCTGTGTGCATGCTTCTGCACTCGAGCCTTCTAGGTGTGCGCACGAGTGCTTGTGCGCTCGATCGCACTTAGATGCTTTGAGGACTTCATATTTCTTCCTTAGAGCTCCAAAATGCTATCTTTTCTTCAAGAACCTATAAAAACACAAAAATGAAGTAGAATATACTAAAATACTTAAACAAAGAGCTTAATAACTGTAAATTAAGGGGTTTAAATATGAATATTTAAGAACTTATTAAGGGTCTAGATGCTGCTGCTACTTCTATGGATGCGGATACCCTCACCTATATTTTAATGATGACAAAACACAACTCTTATTATACTAAAAGTGCTATCTAAGTGTATTAAGCGATAAAAGCATACAATCAGAAATCAATGTGCAAGAACTCAACCTGAATAAAACTCCAAGTCAAGACAGAAGATCTAGTATAGGTATAAGGTATTAAATCAAGTTGTAAATATCACCGATTTAGGTAACAAGGTTGTCCAATGGCTCTTTTTGAAAAAGAGTTTTTAATAAAACTATTCATTCAAACGTTTTAAAGTAAAAAAACATTTCAAAGAATGAAAAACTGGGTTGAAGACAACCCAGTTGATTGGTACTTATACCAGAAGACTGGGATAAGGGACAGTGTATCCCCAATCGACTAATTACCTCATACCAGTCGACTGGTACTTTGGATAGAAGGTCCCCAGTCGACTGGTAAGTCCTACCTAGTCGACTGGTACCAGTCATAGCCTTAAAGGTAAGACTTTTCACCTAACCCAGTCGACTGCTACCAAGATCCAGTCGACTGGTAGTTCAAAAAATATGACTGTTCAGACGTGAGATTTCAGCACAAATTGCACCAAAATTACTAAATCAGTACAAAACGGCTATATTACATCAAAGCTATATAAACCCACTCTATTTAGCATTTCTAGCAGAGAGATTACATAATTCAATCAAGTTTTTACTCATTAATACACAAAAGCTTTGAAATATTTATTGTTGAGCCATTCTTCAAGCTTTACCTTGAAAGAGAGATATTATTCAGTTGTATAAGCTTTCATTGTTGTCTCTCTACCATTTACTTTACAGTAATTATTGTAAAAGGATTAGTTTCCAAAAGGAAGAGATTAGCTTCCGAGAGGAAGGGATTGATTCCAAGGTTTGTGCAACACCCGTGAGGTTGCACGACTAAGTTTTTTAGTGGATTACTTCAAGGAGGTTCCTTGATGAGAGTGGACGTAGGGTCGGAACGAATCCGATATTGCCGAACCATTATAAACTGAGTTTGCATCTTCTATTCCTTAAACTCTTTTGTTTACAACACTTTACTTGTTTACATGCTTGTGAGTTTATTTGTTTTTATAAACTTGTGATTAATTAGCAAAAGTTTTTAAAAACCCAATTCACCCCCCTCTTGGGTTGAAACCTCAGTCTACAAAATATATATATAATTTTTTTTTTCAGAATTGTTTTCTTCAAATACTACTAAACCCTTCACATGGATTTTTGTTTTTAATTCCATGTCATATTTATTAAATTTCTTCTTTACCCTTACTTTATAAATATAGGTATTACAATTCTACCCACCTTACAAAAATTTTGTTCCCGAAATTTCCTTACCTAAATCAAGAAAAAGGTTGGGGATAATCCTTCTTCATTCTCGTTTTATGCTCCCACGTAACTTCTTCAAATTTTTATTTCACCATAATACTTTAATCAAAGAAATGGCTTTATTACGCAAGAAATGTTCCTTTCTGTTTAGGATTCTGACTGGTACTAGTATAAAAATTAAATCTTCCTGAATTTCTATTGCCTGATTAGAAACACTATGAGATTCATCGTGTATGTACTTTCTTAGCAGTGAAACATGAAACACATTATGTAATTGCTTTAATTCTGGAGGAAAATTTAAACGATATACTACTGGTCCAATTTTCTCGATCACCTCATACGGCCCCACAAATCTCGAGCTCAGTTTTCCCTTATTCTTAAGTCTCAACACTCCCTTCCACGGAGATATCTTCAAAAATACCAAATCACCAACTTGGAACTCGAGAGGTCGTCTTCTTTTATCTACATATCCTTTCTGTTTGTTCTGACCTGCTTTGAGGTTCTCCCTAATCAGTTTGATCCTCTCAGTAGTCAAGTCTATCATTTCTAAGCCATATATCTTTCTCTCTCCAACTTCTTCCTAGCATACTGGAGTTCTACACTTTCTACCATACAAAGCCTCGAAAGGTATCATCCCAATACTAGTTGATACTGATTATTGTATGCAAACTCGATCAAAGGCAAATAAGCATCCCAGCTCACTGAGAAACTTAATACACTTTCTCTCAGCATATCTTCTAGTATTCTGATGATTCTCTCCGTCTGCCCATCAGTTTGTGGATGAAAAGCTGTACTAAACTGCAATTGCGTACCCATAGCTTCTTGGAAACCCCTCCAAAATCTAGAGGTAAATCTAGAATCTCTATCTGATACGATACTCAAGGGTATTCCATGTAGTTTTACTATCTCTGCTACATACAACTCAGCTAACTTTTCTGGACTCCAAGTAGTTTTAATAGGAAGAAAATGTGAAGACTTATAAAGTCTATCCATTATCACCTATACAGTGTCATGTCCTCTCTAAGTACGAGGAAAACCAGGGACAAAATCCATGCTCACATTTTCCCATGGCTACTCAGGTACTGGAAGAGGTTGTAATAAATCTGCTGGATGTCTATTCTCAGACTTTACCTGTTCACAAGTCAAACATCTAGCAATGTATTCTACTACATCCTTCTTCATCCCTGACTACCAATAATTCTGTTTCAACCCCATGCACATCTTATTATTACCTGGGTGCATGGAATATACAGAATCATGAGCCTCCCTTAGTATCTCTTTTCTCATCTCCACATCATTGGGAACATAAACTCTATGCCCCAATACTACCATACCATCTTCTCTAATTCTAAACTCGATCGGCTTCCCACTCAACACTTCATGCTTGATTTTCTCTATCCCCTCATATTTGCCTGCAACTGTAATAAACGATCGATAATAGGAGATTGTATCACCATATTTGCCATTAATACTCCTCTATCATTGACACTCAACTGCATTATGACTGGCAATAGTAGTTAATCTCCTTGTAGCCTTTCCTGGATGATAATGAATTGTACAATCATAATCACAAATCAATTCCATCCACCTCCTATGCCTCAAATTCAACTCCTTCTGGGTTGGTAAATGCATCAAGCTTTTATGATCAGTAAAAATTTCACACTTGGCTCCATATAGATAGTGTCTCCAAATCTTCAAAGCAAAAACTATGGCTACTAATTCTAAATCATGGGTCGGGTAATTCTTCTCATGGTTCTTCAGTTGCCTAGATGCGTAAGCTATAATTCTCTCATGTTACATCAATACACATCCCAACCCCTGATGTGACGCATCACTATAAACCACAAATCCCTCATCACTAGAAGGAAGCACTAATACCGGGGCAGTAGTCAGTTTCTCTTTCAACAATTGAAAACTCCTCTCACATTCCTCAGACCACCTAAACTTCACATCCTTCTTGGTTAACTTAGTCAAAGGTCCAGCAATCATAGAAAAATTCTGGATAAATCTCATATAATAACCAGCCAACCGCAAAAGCTTCTAATTCAGTTACACTCGTGGGTCTTTCCCAATTCAACACTGCTTCTACTTTTTGTAGGTTAACTACTATCCCCTCTCCTGACACAACATGCCCCAAGAAAGATATTTCATTCAACCAGAACTCACACTTCAAAAACTTCGCATATAATTTCTCTCTCCTCAAAATCTCTAACACTATCCTCAAATGTTGCATATGCTCCTCTTTATTCCTGGAATATATCAAAATATCATCAATAAATACAATAACAAATCTATCTAGGAATGGTTTAAACACCCGATTCATAAGATCCATAAATGCTACAGGAGCATTGATCAACCCAAAAGGCATCACTAAGAACTCATGATGGCCATAACGCATCCTAAAAGCTATTTTAGGCACGTCCCCCTCCTTTATCCTCAATTGATGATAACCTGACCTCATGTCTATCTCAGAAAACACTCTAGCTCCCTGTAACTGCTCGAATAAGTCATCTATCCTAGGAAAAGGGTATCTATTTTTGATGGTGATTTTATTCAACTGTATAAAATCAATACACAACCTCAATGTCCCATCATTTTTCTTGACAAATAACACAGGGGCTCCCTAGGGTGACACACTAGGTCGGATAAACTGTTTATCTAACAACTCCTGAAGTTGAACTTTTAACTCTTTCAATTCAGTTGGTGCCATTCTATAGGATGCTATGGATATGGGTGCTGATCCTAGAATCACTTCAATATAAAATTCAATCTCTCTATTGGGAGGTAAACCAGTCAACTCTTTAGGGAAAACATCAAAAAAAATCTTTTACTACCAGGATATCTTCTAACTTTCTACCCTCCTTGCTAGAATCTACTACATGTGCCAAATACCTCTCATAACCCTTCCTCAACCATTTACTAGTAGTTAAGGCAGAAATAAGACAATTTGCAAGTATCTTACGTTCTCCCTGAAAAATAAACTCCTCTTGTCCAGGTATCTTGAACACCACATTTTTCCTAAAATAATCTACCAAAGCATGATATGCAAATAACCAATTCATTCCCAGAATTAAATCAAAATCTGTCATATCTAAAGGTAATAAATCAACATCAAATTCTCTATAAGCAATGTTAATCACTCAACCTCGATAGATTGTCCTGATAATAACCCTATCTCTAGTAAGAATCTTAACAATAATTGCATACATCAAAGGACTAGCACTAGCACCAATAGATTTTATATAACTACTAGATGCAAAAGAATGAGTTGCACCAGGATAAATCAATAATATAGCAAGCCTACCAAGGATAGAGATCATACCCATAACAACATCAGGAGTGGCTTATGCATCCCGTTGGGTCAATGCATAGACTCTGCCATCTCTGGACTGAATCTGACTGCCATATCCTCGCTCTGCTATTAATCCTCGACCTCTGCCCCGCACACCCCCTGATCCACCACCTCTCTCCATCGATCTCCTCCCAACACTCCCTATACCTATGTTAGCCGATTTCCCCGCTGGACAATCTGCAGCCACATGTCCTCCCCCACCACATAGCAATTCCGAGCCAAATGCCCTGTTTGATTACATTTAAAGCATACCATTGTTTCTCGATCATACATCATATTACCACTTCCCCTTGGTGGTATACTTATTCCTCTACAATAACTCCCAACTCCCATAGCCTGGCTCCCAAATCTAGGGGTCCCACCAGTATTACTCTAAGCTACAAAAGCAACAGATCCTGCCTGCCTCTGACTCTGCACTACAATTCTTTGTGACAAGGAACGCCCCCTCTGGGGTGGTCTCTCACCCTATACTCCCATACTGCTACTACCTCTAGGTCTCTCAAATCTAGACCTCTTCAGCCAATCTCTCTTACCTCGTAACTCCATCAAATCCTTCTCATTCTGTAATGCATTATCCACCAACACAGCATAATTCTCTATGCCCATATAAGAGAGTTTAGTCTGAATATCGTAGTGTAATCCATCTAAAAATCCCTTACATTTTTCCTATTTCGTATTCACTAACTCAGGTAAAAACCTTGACAGGGTTATGAATTTACTATCATATTCAACCACCAATAAATTTTCCTGCCTTAGATGAATAAAATCTCTTTCTTGTTATGCCCGAAAGGTATCTGGGAAATATTTTGCAAAGAACTCATCCTTAAACTTAGTCCAAGTCAAAGGTTGATCTACCAGTGTGCTTACCTTGGGCAAAATATCCTCCTACCATTGAGAAGCCTCACCCTCCAGCATAAATGAAGCAAAAACTACCTTCTGTCTATCTGACACTGGTAAGACCTCAAAATATTTCTCCACATGTCTAATCCACTTCTCAGCTTCCATCGAATTTACAGATCCTCTAAAAGACTGAGGTTTAAACTTAAGAAACCTCACAAAACAATCACCCTGCATCTCATGTGCAAACACACCTCCCTCATGACCCTTTTGCCTCACCACATCAGGTTCTCTTCCACCCCTTTCCTCCACCCCTTTCCTCCAATCTTCTCTGTAGATTATCAGCTCTTTCTTCAGCCGCATTCATTCTCTCTATTGCACGATTAAGAGCTTCTCTCAATTCATCATTCTTACCCTCAGATACTCTCCAGGCTCTACTAGTACCAGCTACACTATCAACATGTTCCCTCGTGGGAATCACAAACTCTATTTCCTCCTCTGCTTCAGTCCTCCTAAAAATTGGGGGTCTACCATGTCCCCTCTAATTCAGATCTCTCCCTCTAGCTTTAGCACGACCACGTGTCATCTTTAGACTCTGCATTTAAGAAATATAATTTATTTAAATCTTCCACTTTTTAAGTTCTCATGCAGTCTACAGAATCTTAAAACCTAATACCTTGATACCAAAATTGTAACGACCCATCCCGGGTTGGCCAACCCCGATACGGTGTCATCACATTATGAGAATCCCAACACGACACATATATGCAATAAATACTAACAATTTTTTTTTATTTTAATCTTCAACCTTCAATAGGGGAGATACATAAATCTGATATCAATTTGCATATAATATACAGAGTAAGATGCTTGAATATTTACAAATAAAATATTTATTTCATTTTCTCACTAGTTTGAGGATATTGACATGTACGTGGCTTATAGAAATTTCTTTCACCTGACTCTCAACCCACCAGACTATTTGTCCTGTTTGCTACCTGAAATCATTGTACAATGAGGGATGAGCTTCACAAGCTCATTGAATTAAATTTACTAAAAGTATTCCAATTTCATAAATAGCTGGTTAATATTTAATCATTTCTATAACTGGATAATAGCATAATGTCTAACATTTAAATAATTTCCATATTATCATATTTCTATGTCTTTTTCTATTTTTCTCACTGTAGCTGTCTCTCTTTAGGAAACTCATCCATCTATAATTAAATTCACAATAATATCCCACACATCAGCATTTCAATAATGCAAGCAATAATTAAAACAAATGCAATGCATGAATGATTATGATGGGAACGTCTTCCCACCTGTCGACAGGTTATTATTATCTTAGACTGGCCTCTTCTCGGTTCTTTACAGATTATCCCGGTTGTCATGGAATTTATTTTCAGCATATACCGGCTGTCACGGTATCCCTTTTATTTCCAGCATATACCGGCTGTCACGGTTGTTCCATTAGACCGGCCCCTTCTCGGTTCTTTCGGTTATCTTATTTAATGCATATACATATGAACAATGATATGAAATATGCATATGAATAGTAATATAAACACCTCATGAACTCAACTTTCTGCTTAATAAATTTCACAATTTTCTTCTCCTCATATATCACATCAATTTATTCACCAACTAGTAAAAATCTCTTCATCACCATCATTATTAAATCAACTCATTATTCTAAAAATATTTCTTTTCACATAATAATTTTCTGCGTGTCCAATACTCATATCATACATAACAATTTAATTTTTTATCTACCACCAAGCATAAGCTAATAATTTATTTTACTATTATTACTAGATATTTGATTTTTATTTAGATTACTTAAAGCAAATCCAACTCACCACGTAGCACTTAAAGCTACCCGTGGATCACTTCCTTGTTTTTCTTAGAAATTTCCTCCGGTTGCTGGTCGTCACCACCTGACATAATATCTATGTTAAATTTCTAATTATTTCTTAAATTCTTCATAAACCACAGCCTTTGAAAATTCTCACTTTGAATTCCGGGAAATTTCATGAACGCTAAAAATTCAAAAATGAACATTACGTTATTACCTTCTATTTTTTCGATAGCTTCTCGTAAGAATTTCCACTGTAAACCCCTTCAAAATTTTGCTATTTCAACATTTATTTCGGTCCCCAAGTGTTTAAAGAAGACGCGAAATGGAAGGAACTAAACGAGTTGGGTAAGTGTAACTTAACGTTTACATATAAGCGTAATATATATATATATATATATATATATATATATATATATATATATATATATATATATATATATATATATATATATATAGACAATTTGCAGCAATGGCAGCTCACAATTGCTTGCCAAAATGTATTTGGCAACTTCTAAAAACTCACCACATATATGCCTTGTTGTCATACAACCAAGGCTTGTAATATCACTTGGCAATCTCACATCAAATTGCCACTTGCTGCCATGTTTTACTGTTCACTTTTTTTTTTAAAAAAAAAAATTTCATTCTACTTTTCAATCTATCTTTGTCTTCTTCTTTCTGCCCCTTGGGCGTTCTGGTCCCATATATATATATATATATATATATATATATATATATATATATATATATATATATATATATATATATATATATAATTGCTTTATTCAAATACTACTAAATCTTTCACATAGATTTTTGTTTTTAATTTCATGTCATGTTTATTAAATTTCTTCTTTACTCTTACTTTACAAATATAGGTATTACAATTATCAATATTATTTTAGTTATTATATTTATTATTATAATAATAGTCATTATTTTTTATTATTATAATAATTATTTTTGTTAATATTATTATTATAAGAGAATCCATTTTTAATAATATTATAATTATTAATACTATTGTTATAATAATCATTATTATTCAAGGGTAAAAAGGATAAAAAATAGTCTCACATTTGTGAGATAGATTATATGCCAATGGAGGAGGTGGGACAAAAAATGTAGGATTAGAACTAGTTTTATCCCATCTTATTCCCATGTGAATAGTAAATTTCACCAATCAAATAAATGATAACTATTCACATAGGATTAAAATAGTCCAATCTCACTTTAATCTCTCAAACCAAACAAGCTAAAGTTTTATTGGCCTAGCCTCCAACAAGGACAGGAGGTATGAATTTTGATAAACTACTGTTTTTTTAATTTAATTTTCTTCATAACTTTCTATTGACTAATGACTATTGGGTTAGTATAGGATAAGATTTTAGAAACAAACATTTTTAGTGAAATGAAGCTTGTACTATTATTTCAGTTGGTGATGTTTGGTTTCCTTTTATTTTCCCGTCTTCATGTCAACCAAACAGTCATAGTTATGAAAGTTAAAATTTCTCTTTATTTGGAGTAAATGTGTACACTATATCAAGCCAATAAAAAATGAATACTACCGTTTCAAAAAAAAAAAAAAAACTACAATTTCTATTTTCAAACAATATCTAAAATATTTTTAAAGGACTCGGTAATTCATTTCTTTAAAGTTTTTATAATTTTTACTGACTCAAAAATGAAATCTATGAATTTTGATTGTTGTTTTTTTTATTGATTTTACTAATTTCAATTAATCAATTAACAATTTTAAAATTAAGAATATAAACTATAATTATTCTTGAGAATTATATTATTTAAATAAATATATTATTCAGATTTGTCGATATTTACATAATAGAGTTGACTCAATATGATTATGATCAAAATGTGTCGATGGAGATTGGATAAGACACAAGCAAATTGAGGTACACCTTTTATTAGTAATTAATTAACTTTTCATTTGACTAATAAAATATAAACATAACAGTTCTAGACAAGGGAAAGGTAGAAAATATTGCTCATATAATAATTATAAATATTATTAAATAGAACTTTCAAACATCTAAGAAATCATAATAAGAAGTTATAAATCAATTCCCATAAAAAAGGAAGTTATGAACATCAAAAAATTCAAAATAATATATAGATCTTATAATAATTCCATGTGTATAGCATATTTATTATATTAATTTATTCCATAGCGTTGCAACAACAACGCTATATATATATATATATATATATATATATATATATATATATATAAAATCAAAATCTATATTTGATGTTCATCCTTCAAAATGTATCATAAACCTCTATTTAAATATATAAATCAAATATTTAAATAAAATTATATATGTAGCTCAATTGACTCCAACTTCTTATATCTTTCTCCCATGTTTTTCTCTTCTACTATCATATTCAGACTTAATTTTTCGACTTTCTTTATCTCTCTCTTCCACTATCTCACTCAAACTTAATTTTTCAACTCTTTTATCTCTCTTAATTATTTTATCACATAAAAGAGCAGATCAACACACGTATAGCGTGTGTTGAGATGCTAGTTATTTATACTATTAATAAAGCCAGAACCCTCAATTGGTGTCTACCCCTCAAAATATCCTATAAACCTCTTCTTAAATATATAAATCAAATATTTTCATATGCTCATAGGTAAGAAGATAATTGTTACCATAGTGTTCTATCACATAAAAAGAGCAGTTCAACACATGTGTAGCGTATGTTAAGATACTAGTTACTAATAAAGTTATATATGTAACTCAATTGATTCTAATTCCCTACATCTTTCTCACATTTCTTCCTCGTCATCCCACTCAAACTTAACTTTTCCACTCTCCTTATCTCTTATCTTTATCCTATGTTGATTTTTTTTATTGCTCTTTATTTTCTCCACATTTTTAATTGTTTTTTTTTCTTTTGTGATTCTAACCAGATTCTTCTTCTTTTGGAGTTTCTTTGCAGATTCAATAATGGAGAATATGTGACCATTATGCTTAATATACTTATAGGTAAAAATATAATTGTTAACATATTATTTTATTACATAAAGAGCATATCAATACACACATAACGTGTGCTGAAATGCTATTATATATAACAATGACATGAATCTTACGAAGGATTTTACAAATTACAAGTTTCTTTCAAAACTCTAAACTAATGTAATTTTTTTTACCGATTAAACAAAATAAAAATAAAGTAAGCTAAAATTTTGTTATGAATTCTTCTAGGGAAATGCTGTATACATGGATGTTTTTGTCTTATGGACTGATTGCTATTTATTTACATTTCTCCACAAAAATATAAAAAAAATGATTTTTTAAATTTTTAATACATAACACAATAAAAAATAAACACTAAAAGATAAAACTTTCTCAGTATATTGAAAAAACTTCCCCATCCACTTAGCAAATTGCATCTTAACAAGCCGCATATCTGTAAAGTTGTAAAAATATTTGATTAGACCAGTACTGAAAGCATTTTTAGACCCACTTGTAATTTTATTGATAATTTTAAAAAAATTTATTAGTAATATTAGTATAAACATGAAATTTAAAAATATTACCAATTGAATTTTTTAAAATTATCAATAAAATTTCAAATATATTTAGAACTAATATTTTAGATCTAATCTAATCAAGTATTCCTCGTAAAATTGAACCCCACAAACATGCAAGGTCACACTTAAGAGTTCACAATTTTTTAATTTAAATTACTTTAAAGAACAAATGTCTCCACACATGCCACACTTAACCCAAGCGGCATAGGTCACAACACATAACACAGTTGGTTCATAGTAGATACCCGTACACATCTCATGTCCCAATCCCAATAACCGTTATTTTATCACCGACGGCTTGGTATTGAAATCAATTTTTCGTAACACAAGATGTCGACATGACCAATGTTGAAATGGGTCACAAATCGCAACGCGGTTTACGTTGAGAGACATTTTAAAATGCCGACATGACCAGTGTTGAAATTGTACCTTAAAAAAAAGATTTTGTAGAAACAGCATGTTTTCTAAGGATATATAAGTGGTCGAAAAAATTGGTTAAATTTAGTTAATTTTTTTTTTATCAAAATAGCATAAATATTTTGATATTGATCGATCAAATTGATTTTGATCGATTACGATCAGTTAATCAATTAACTAATATTATTTATATACTTAGTTTTTTAGTTTATTATATATTATATTATATATTTAATTTATACTTACGATTTTTTAATTTATTATATATATCATTAACATTAATTTATTTTTTAATCAATTAAATGATCAAAACTGTAAACTTTAATGGTATTATATACTCTATATAATATTTCAGGCGGTCAAAGAAAAAGTACAAAAGAAAACAACAACATTTATAGTAGATGTGTGATGCAATTCAGACATTTGTCTAGAACTTTTAAAACAAACATTTTAAAAAAATTGAATTATAATTATCATTTAAATTTTTAAATAATTACTGTTTAAATTTTTAAATGTTTTTCTAAAGTGTTATGTTATTTTTTTAATCAAATTTGGCGAATCACGTGGACTTTGAAATGCCAACTCGCATGAAACATCCAGAAAGATTTCCAAGTCATTTGTAATTGACTTGTCACTTGACACATCCAAATTCTTTATGCCTGGTCGTGTGGATACTTATTAATGTTATCGAAATTTCTTGTTTGCTTCGTCAAGTCATTTTTTTAATTTCTAAATATATGTATATTTTAAATTTTAATTATGATTTTAATAAGCAAAAAAAATCAAAATAAACATTCCATAAAGTGCCACATTAACATAATACTATAAAAGATCATTGTCAAATATAATATAGATAAATTTGTCAATGATCTCATTTTATTTGTTTACGACCTCTTTGGTTATCCTAATTTTTTGGTTTAAAGTGGCACATTTTTTTTTTAGTTTTCAAAATAAACAATTTAACATCTGGCTTTAATAAACTGGTGCAACCTTTACCTCTCATCTAATTCTGTTTGATTTTCATCACGTGAGCTTTTTAATGTCAAAATTCTCATCACATCACGTAAGAAATTAAAAAAAATACAAAGAGCAATTAAATCCGACTGTCAAAAAACAAAAAATGCATTAAAACATCTGGCCCTAAATCCCCAAATCTCTACAATTTTTTTATTATTTTTATTAAGATGGTATCGAAATTAGAAGATTTAGGACTAAGGTTTTACTGCAATTTTGTTATTTAAAAGTTAGGTTTAATTGTTCCTTCTGCGTTTGATTATTTTAAATTTCTTATATGCAGAGTTGACCAATACTCTGATATGGCGAAAATTTTAACGTTAAAAAGCTCATGGGAGATACACATGATGGAGATTTTATTGAAAAATCAAATGAAATCAAATAAATGGTAGATATTGCATCAATTTGTTGAAGTCATGAGTTAAATTGTTTTTCTTGAAAACTGAGGGAAAAATGTACCATTTGATCTTAAACTAAAGGAAAATTTTACAATTAAGTCTAACTTCTTTCATCAAGTTTCTTTTTAAAAATTTTGTGGTTACTTAAACCTCTTTTATCATCATTTTTTCTTTACTTCAAAGTGAAAAAATGAGGTTTATCTATTTTTAAAGAGAAAAGATTGTGGCTTATTTATTGCAAAGATAAGAAGATCGAAGCCTGCATTTACAAGCTTTTATTTCTTCTAAGAAAGTGAATATTTTTTATCCAAAAAAATAGAGTGAATAATATTTTTTTCCTTTTCGAAAAGTGAGTAAATATAAAAAATAAATGAGTTGAATGAGTACAAACTACTATTGCTATATGAAAATCACATTGAAAAGTACAAACTCTTTTCCTTCCTCCATATATTGCTTTGAGACAAAGAATAAGTAATGAGCACTGACACATGTATATCTATTACAGACAGTAAAATATATAAAAAAAATTTGCTTTGAAAATTTATTCATAATTTCTTGAAACTTTATTAATAATTTTTTAAACCTCTATTAGTAATATAAAAGAACTCAAAGTGAAATTCACATTTTGGGTCCGTTGCATACTTCACAGTCTAGATACGTAGAAATTAATCATTTTCTCTCATGAATCATGCCTATTTATACCATTGCTTCTCAACAAAGAGACCCAATTGAGAAAACCACCCAAAAGAAGAAAAAAAAATGACTCAAAAAGAATTGCAAGAGCAAGTAGTGATCATTGTAGGAGCAGGGCCATCTGGTCTAGCAGCTGCAGCATGCTTAACCCTCAATTCAATCCCTCACATAATCCTTGAAAGAGAAGACTGTTTTGCTTCTCTATGGAAGAAATATACCTATGATCGTCTTCATCTTCACTTGGCTAAGCAATTCTGTCAGCTCCCTCACTTTCCTTTCCCTTCCTCTCATCCAACTTTCATCCCCAAAAACCAATTCCTTCAATACTTAGATGACTATGTTTCTCATTTCAAGATCGACCCATTATACCAAAGATCAGTTGACTTGGCGAGTTTCGATGAAAAAACCAAGAGATGGATTGTTAAGGCAAGGAATGTGATTTCTGATGAGACCGAGGATTATTTTGGCATGTTTTTGGTGGTGGCTAGTGGAGAAACAAGCAACCCTTATACACCAGAGATCAAAGGGTTAAGTGATTTCAATGGAGACATTCTTCACTCGACACAGTTTAGAGATGGGATGCCATATGGTGACAAGAATGTTTTGGTTGTTGGGTCCGGTAATTCTGGCATGGAGATTGCTCTAGACCTTGCAAACCATTGCGCCAAAACCTCTATTGTCGTTCGCAGCCCGGTATTTAAAAAAAATTAATTAACACGTGTTCAATTGAATTTTTTTTATTTTCTCACAAAAAAATCTATGAAGAAATTTCTACGATTGAATGTACTATTAATTTCTTTGATCTGATTTGATTTGGATTTAAATTTTGTTTTTTGGGTTTTTTTCTTCTTTTATAACCTGTTTTGATTTGGTTTTAAATGCTTTTTAATGTAGGTTCATATATTGCCAAGGGAGATTGTATACTTGGGGTTAAAGATGTTGAATTATTTTCCTTATGGGATGGTGGATTCATTGATGGTGATTATTAGCAAGCTCTTTTATGGTGACTTGAGCAAGTATGGCATAAGTAGGCCAAAAGAAGGTCCATTTTTCATGAAAGTTGCTTACGGGAAGTATCCTGTTTTTGATGTTGGTACCTTTAAGAAGATCAGATCCGGAGAGATTCAGGTAATTATTAGAAACAGATAGCTAAATTACTTGTTTTTAATTTAAAGCTCAGCTTAGTCACAGTTTCAGTTTTTTTTTAATAGTTAAATTAGTTTTTGAAATAATTTTTAGTAAAACAATTATGAGTATGTACAACGTTTGATAAATCAGTTATTTTGACATAAATTTTTTATTACTTTTAGAAATTATTTTTTTCAAAAAAATTATTTATTTTAATATTTTGTTTTTTTAAAACAGAATATGTTTTAAAAACTTTGAGAAAAAATAAATTTATCTTTAAAATTTTATGTTTGGATCAATTTAATATTAAGTTTTCAAATCTTTTAACGGTTCAATTAAACAAAAACTTAATCAATTTAAAAAATAAATTTTTAAAAATATTAATATTATTTTAAAATTTATTATTAAATTAACTCAATAATAAAATCTCATTGGTAAATTTGTCCCCAGGATTTGAATACGCACCCCCATCTATCACTAAAATGGGTAGGATACTTTTTGTGACTTTGCCATTGTCATTTATGGTTTTATTGGTGAACAATGAGTTGACTTCATGTATGTATGTTGTCATGGTCCACCTTATGTGTGTCAGTTACGTAAACAAATTGTTTACAATTAGGTCCTTAATGTTGAGTTTTAATTGGCCTGTAAGCGCCATGTGGAATGTAACAACTATACAAACAACTTTTTTTCTTTGAAAAAAAAGAACAAAATAAGAAGGTGATGTGTTTATTTTTGCGTAAATTGTCTCTGAAGTTTTAGTATTTTACTTAAATTAATCTTTAAAGTTTAATTTTGACAATTGAGTCCCTAACCTAGTAACCTTTCAATTTTGTGGTAATCTATTTCTTAGCTACAATATTTATAGCAAAAGATACAAATATTTTAAAAGATTAAAAGACAAATTGAAAATTCAGAGACTCTTTATCTTTTTTTATTTAAGTTTTACAAATTTAAGTACAATAATCTTAGGGTTGCGGTGACACTTCACATATAGTTATTGATACTCTACCTTTTTTTTTTCTTTTAAAACCCTAATTAAAATTAGATATTATTTTGACTTTGAAATATAAATACTATTATATATTCTTTTCACAATTTTTCATAATACATAATTTTCTATTAATTACACTCTTTTTTCATCCATAAATCTTTACCTTATTCGCTTTTGCAGTCAAAATTTTTCCTCTTTTTTACTCATTTCTTCGTTTTTTTTTCCATAGAAATTGATGGTAACTCTAAAGTAATTTTAGAACATGAAAAGTTTTGTTTTTTGGACACAAATTGCTTCGATGATTCCTTCTCTTGCTTGGACATGACTACTATTGATAATTTCTTCATTTATATAATTTTTTTATCACATTGATTTCTATTAAATTTTTATAAAGTTTTCTATGAAAAAATTATAATGTATTTTTATGCAATTAAATGTGTTCATTTGATTTTCGATTTCTATGTGATATACTGTATTTTGTGCTTGAAATAGTACTCGATTAAAAAGCGATGGCTGCAAAAGTGAGGAGGGTAAAAAGATAGATATATAAAATGAGTGTAATTAATACAAGATTTTGTATTATGGAAACTTGTAAAGATAATATATGGTATTGATTGTATTTCAAAGTAAAAAAAATATCTAACTTTAATTGGAGGCATTATTAAAAAGTTTTAGGAGAGATTCTTTTTCTGGTAATATTTAGTGATTGTACAGACGTTACCAATAAATTATCTAATAATTATCAATGAAGTTTCATAATAATTATCAACAAAGTTTTCATTCGGTATGAAAAATTGTGTTTTATACCGAATGCAGATAAAAATTTCTCAAAATTTAGATACCAAAAAGTCAATCATCTGTTTGTGAAGTGCCAACAGCGCAACTCATGTACTTAACCTTTTTTCTCGATTAAACATTTAGCACCCCCTTTCTATGTATACACACAGGTCTTGCCAGCAATAGCAAGCATAAGAGGCAATGAGGTAACATTTGAGAATGGCAAATCATATCCTTTTGACGCAATTGTTTTCTGCACTGGCTTCAAGAGATCAACAAATGTGTGGCTTAAGGTAATTAACAAAGAGGTTTTACACCAAAAAAACACTACGAGAAGAAAACAAAATTACTTCCGAAATTTTACCGTAATGTTTATTTAATTCTCAATATTCAATGAGTGTCAATTTGTCATTGAATGTTCTGTTTCAACCCAATTGGATCTTTTGTCTAAATCCGTGCATTATTTACTGTCTATTCTCATTATCTTACACGAATTTAAATTGACAAATTTGGACAGTAGGTCTAACTGGGTCGAAACATAACATTCATGAGTAAATTAACAATCGTTGAAAATTGATAGTCAAATAGACGCAACGGTAAAATCTCGAGACTAATTTGTTTTATTTTTTCTTCTAAAAAGGTGAAAATTTTCAACTTTCTTTAATTAGAGAAAAAAAATCTATATATGCCTACATAATTAATCATATTATTTTTTTTATATTGTATAATCAGGGAGATGACTACCTATTGAGCGAAGATGGGTTTCCAAAACCTAGTTTTCCAAACCACTGGAAGGGAAAGAATGGCTTATACTGCGTCGGATTGTCCAGAAGAGGATTATATGGAGCTGGGGCAGATGCCCAAAACATAGCCAATCATATCAAATCAATTATGTAATAATAATAATGTTTGCCGAAAACAATCTTTCTTTATAGGAGGATTGCCAAAAACAATTTTAGTACTGCATAAGAATATTGTGTGGTTAATTCGGAGTTCTCATATCTATTTTTGTTGCTCTTCTTGTTGGGATGAATAGTACTCGTTTATCGAGTATAAATAAAGAGGGTTGATTTCATGGATTCGAGTTCGTGATAGTTTTATTAGTAATTATTGGGAGACCCACTAATAATTACATAAAAAGATATTTATATACAAAATTCAAAACCAAAATTACCACTTTATCCTCTCGTAGTTATTAGTGATAACATCTTCAAGTCTGTGGTAATTACAATGAACCCAAATTCGTGAGATCAACACACATATATTATTTATAACAGTTAGTGCAATTACCATCTTTATAATTTCCCATTAGATGGCCGATTTGGCTTGATGAAATTGAATTGGAGTAGAATAAAATAAGAATTAGCTCAAAATATAATTGGATAAATATTGAATGATAATTCCGTTTCTTGTGTCTATTTGCGTATTAAGAATAATTGATTTTGTTCATACTTCAATATTTGATTGGGCAGATTAGCATGCTAGAATTAGATGTAGAAATTTGTGTCTATTATACATATGTGATGGATAATAATCGAAGAACATATGCATTTTTCTTACTTTTCTACTGAATTTTTTAAGAGTGAGATGAATTGTTATTTTTGAAAAAAATTAGATTAAATTGTACTTATTGTTAAATGTGAGGGATGTACTTATATTTTATTCAATATTTTATATTTCATCGTAATTCATAATGAATATGTTTTTTTTTCTCCAATTTATTGCTAAAGTAACATCAATTTTCATTTCTCGTTTTCTTCCTTTTCCTCTTTTACATGTTCTTCTAGAATTAATTTTTATAAAAAAGCATTTTTAACTTTAAATAAATATTGACTACCGATCAGATGTTAGCTAAAGAAAAATGAATAAACTCAAAATAGAAAAACTAAAAAGAAAAAAAAAGTGATATTATTTGTATTTCTCCTCGTACATGTGATTGTATCAAATCTCTTTTGATTTTAAAATGAATCAATTAAGATCCTATGCTATAGTGATGTACCAAATTCCCTCTTGATCAAGTCACATTTTCGTTTAAAAAAAAAAGAGAAAGAATATGTGTATTTTTTCCAAACAACATGAACACATATAATTATATCACAATTATATATAAGTTAGATCAATAATATATGCACTCATGTTTTTTCGTTAAGATTTTAGTCGAAAATGTGGCTTGGGGGACAATTTAATACACTGCTAAAACATAGGGTCTCAAATCTTAATTGATCCCTTTTAAATTCACATGGATTTAATACAACAACCTAAATACAATGAAGAAAATAAAAGTATCGGAATATCTATGAGTCATTGAAAACGAATAAATACTATGATCTAGAGCTAATCATCGGCCCGCTTGGTTTACCCTGTAATTTTTGTAAGTTTGGGCAATAAATAAAATTGATCAATGGTTCAGACATGAGCACAAATTTAGGTCCGATTTAAAAAAAAATGGGTTGGGTTTAGGAAATAAAAAATAAATTGGACCAGTCGCATACTTAATATATTTCATGTAGTGTGTGATATTAAAGTTAAAATTGTCTTATTGTAACATTTCATACTATGAAAAAGTAAAGGAAATGCAATAACTATGAATTTTTTTAAAATTATTTTTACGTGTAATATATATTTTTTAAGTTAACTTAAAGTAAAGAAAAAATGAAAATTTCAGACTCAATGAACGGACTTTTACTTTGACTAACTTATTAAGATCGAGATAGGATAAGCCCAAATTCTCAGCCCGAATCTATTGAGCCTAGAATTTAGTTAAAGCCAGGCCCGAGCCAAGGCCGAGCCCGGCACCCGCTTTGATCACCTCTACTCTGCTTGTCATCCTGATTACTGAAAAAAATGAATGAAGTACTGTGAAGTCCTTCCAGGATTACAAGTCCTTCGTGTAAATAAAAGACAATTGGTTGTTTGCTTCCACAGAAATATCTAGAAAACAGTTGACTTGACCTTCTTCTTCAGGTCGTCAACAAGCACCTTAAAGTCAGAAACAACAGTTTGTCTTTGAAATCCTCTCTTGGTTTCTCATACGGAACATGTTAGAGTGTCGACGAGTAAGCAAAGCTTGGCTTGACTCAACTCTTACACCCACCTCATGAGCTCTTAATTCTATATCTTTCATCGAGTGTACGCGTGCTACATTTGAATTAGCATCCAAACATTTCTTGTTTAACGTGGCCTCTGGTACCGAAGTTCTTGTGGACATGAAAAAAATGTTAATGCATGTAGCTCCTGCAACAGCGTAGTATGCATTAAGAGATAAAGAGATCTTCATTATTATTGTTATGGTAACTGAAAAAGAGATCCTTATTATTACGGTTGCAATCCCATCACCCATGAATCTGTAGCTCTTCCTCCTTGTGAGCAGAGAATGAATGAGTCCATTGCAATTGGCTTTGTTCCTTCCAGAAGGGAAAGTTGTCAGTTTTTTAAGAAAGAAATATTAAGAGCACTGTTGTGGAGATTTGATGTTAAGAATATCAAAATTGTGGAAGAAGTGTTAAGAAAAATGGATACGAAAAATAAATAAAAAAACATTTTCCAATATTATATACACCATTTTCTTTCTCTTTTCTTTCTTTTCATTTTTTATCTTACTAAAGACACCCCTAAAGTGAATACGTTGGTTTGTTTTCTTAGTCCTATATTCTGGTGGCTACATGTTGCAGAGTCCAAGTAAAAGATTGTTGATGATTTCTTGGAGAAAAATATTGAGGCTGGTGCAAACTTGCATCATATATTTCTTCTTTAAGTATGTTGTAAGCTTGATTTTTTGCTACCCGCCGTAATTCAAAACCAATGCTCAATTCATTTTCTCTCTCTTAACTGCCTTGTCTTAGGAGAAAGTTTCGAAGACTATGTTCTTAGTCCCAAGGCCTGAGGATGGTTGTCAAGCAGGAGGTCGCTACAAAACAAGGGGATAGCATCCATTTCTCCAACAAAATTTGAGCAAACATTTGGGCATGAAAGTATATGAGTTTTAAGGTTATATATCGATTTTATTCTCTTTAAGTTGTCTGACTTACTTCAAGCTTTCTAATAATTTTCATAACCTCTTCCTGATGATTCAAGTTTCACTTATATATTAGAAACTGAGGTCTGAATAAACTTTATGCCAATATGCAAAATTTTCCATTTTCTGTTTTCTGATTCTAAAGTTGGCAAGCATTGAAATAATGTAAGACAAGCAAGATGCTTACGCTTATTTTTAACATTTTAACCATGCAAAAAAGAAAGATTAAGAAGGGAATCAAAGGAGCAAATACTTGTAGAAGAAAGAATCATATTCATACCTAGTGAAATATGGTCCTTGAGATTAGAGAAGATTTTGATCATGCATGCCTTTGGCAAATTGGAAAAGATTTTGATTCATATTGTATGTAAATAAATAAAAAAAATTCATGGGAACAGATTCTATTATTAGATAATTATTGCTAAAGGATTAAATTAATGGGGAATTTATTTTAGTGATGTTAAATCATATTGTTGATTCGCAAAGTTTTTCTCGCACCCTTATCAACAAAGAATATGAGTGAGTAATTTTTAGAGTTGACATGTGCAATCACTTTTATATGTATTAAGATCAAGCGTAGAACATTGCTCTGCGTAATCCACCTTTCTTAACAAATTTGCTTACTAGCATTTAGGAGACTCAAAAATTGATATATGTGCACTTATATCACCCAAAGAAACCTAGGTTAGGTTATATCGCTCTCAAGAGGATTTTTTTTTTTATTTTGAAAAAGGTCAAGAATTAAGAGACATTTGGCACCCCTTTAATTTTTGTGGCATTTGAAAAAGGATTTGAAGCTTCCAAAAATGGTAAAAAAATCAAATTGATTAAGTGAAGCGAAATGCAATAATTTTTGCATTTCTGATATCAAATACACAGCAAGTTAAATTATTATTTTTAACAATAAATGTCACATTATTAATAAATTATGGTATTTATTATCATAGGTACGTTTTAAGGTTACACGTCTCTTATACGAAACCATGATACTCTCTATTTAATAATTGAAATAGATGTCAAATTCATCGTGATATTAAATGTCACATTGGCAAATTTGAATTTAAATATTCTTCGGTTAATGATGTGACATTCATTTTCACCTTAAACTTGATTTCATTTCAATTTTCAAATTGAGAGAATCATTATAGTCTTATACCAATGGCGTTATTTGATAACTGCTTTAAACAGTGATTAAAGCTAATTTTTGCCTTAAATTATCGTATTTATTATACGCCTTTGATAATACACAATTATTGATTAGATGTTTAGTGTCAGAGTATTTCAAATATATGAAAAATATCAAATATTAGTTCTTAATTAATGTATATATTAAATTATTAATGCTAACATATTTATATACATCAAATCATTCATTTTTATGGATATTTAGAAATATGAGTTTTTAATTTTTTTGCATGATAAATTTAATTTTAAATATTCGTCCAAATATTTATTTACAGGTAGATTAAAAAGAGAACAAATTTTTATATCAAAATAAAAATAATATTAAATTGCTTTACTTATTTTTAAAATTAGAAATTAAAAATTTATCACATTACTGGTGGATCTCAAGCCCATCACGGACGCGGGTCCATGGAATAGGCTGACTTGTTGATAGCGGAAGTGAGATAAGTGAGCAGCGCTCCGTTTTGGAACCGGAGATTAAAAGAAACGTTGCAAGGCGAAGGGTTTTAGTTGTGTGTGGTGTGGAGACTCCATGAACCCTAGAACGAGCTTTGACAACTGAAGCTCATCTATGGAGAATACTGGATTGAAGCCAAAATCAACAACGAGAAGGTGAAGAATTTTTCAGTCACTCTGTCAAGACCTCGGTGAGTTCATCTCTATTGGTTATTAAAAAAGAAAGAGACCCAGTTGGTGTATCTTTAATTTACATCATAATCTGCTGATGTTTGGTTTATTATACTGCAAAAGGCTGCAATTACTATCTCCAATCAGGAAAAATGTTGGAGATTCAACTACCCATTTGTGTTTTCTCTTACATAATATCCCTAATGTCATCATTAAATCGTTATCATCAGTTGAATCATCACGTAAATGTTTTCATAAACAAAAAGGGGAAGAGCAAAGATGCTCCTTTACAGTGTCATACCTCGTAAATTCATGTGGTTTGTCCCTAGCTTCAGCTAAATCCATCTCCAAGAACATTAATTTTGATTCCCCTAAGAGACCAGACTCTGTCCTTAATTTTCTCAAAAACCATGGATTCGCCAATACCCACATAACCAAAGTTGTTAAATCGTATCCTAAGGTCCTTAAATCAAATGTTGAGGGCATCCTTATGCCCAAACTTGAGTTTCTTGGTTGTATTGGGTTGTCGAGTGATGATCTTGTAAAGGTCATCTCTTCAAACCCAAGAATCTTGGGTTATAGCTTGAACAGCAGGCTAATTCCTTCCTATAATTTCCTGAAGAATACTCTACTTCGTGATGAAATGGTCCTTAAAGTTTTGAAGTCCCAATCAAGGATTTTATATCTAGATGTCCAGAAGTTTAAGGAGAATTTCAAGAAAGTTATTGGTATGGGATTCGATCCTTCGAAATCAGTCTTTGTCAAAGCACTAGCTGCAATTAGTCAGATGCGGAATTCAACTTGGGAGCACAAAATAGAGGTTTATAAAAGGTGGGGTTTGTCTGAAGATGCGATTTTATCGGCTTTTAAGAAGCATCCAATATGTATGAGTGTATCTGAGAAGAAGATAATGCTTACCATGGATTTTCTTGTGAAGAAGATGGGATGGGAGGCTTCAGCTATTTCCAGAGTTCCAAGTGTTTTCTGTTATAGTTTGGAGAAGAGGATTATTCCGCGGTGTTCAGTTATCAGAGTTTTGCAGTCCAAGGGCTTGATTAAGGATGAAATTCCTGTATCATCTGTTTTGACAAGCACTGAAAAATATTTCTTAAATACATTTGTGATGAAATACCAAGATCAATTGCCTCAATTGTTGGATATCTTTCCAGGGAAAATGAGTGTAGAACTTGGCCTCAAAGTTGAGGGGAAAATTTGGGGCAAAGCAATTGTTTTGTAGCAGGCAGCATGTCCATTTTTGAAACATGCTTTGCCTTTTAGAGCTTATTAATCACAAGTCATCCAGACTTTATGCTGCATGAACTTCTTCAATGTGGTTCTGATGTGGGTAAATTCGTTTCCTTTGTTTCACTTTTGTTCTTAGGTGCAGAGTCCAAGTAAAAGATTATTGATGAATTCTTGGAGAAAAATATTGAGGCTGGTGCAAACTTGCATCATATATTTCTTAAGTATATTGTAAGCTTGATATATTGCTTAAAACCAATGCTTAATTAATTTTCTCTTTCTTAACTGCCTTGTTTTAGGAGAAAGTTTCGAAGACTATGTTCTTAGTCCCAAGGCCTGAGGATGGTTGTCAAGCGGGAGGTCATTACAAAACATGGGATAGCATTAATTTCTCCAACAAAATTTGAGCAAACATTTGGGCATGAAAGTATATGAGTTTTTAAGGTTATATATCGATTTCATACTCTTTAAGTTGTTTGACTTACTTCAAGCTTTCTAATAATTTTCAGAACCTCTTCCTGATGGTTCAAGTTTCACTTTTATATTGGAAACCGAGGGTTGAATAAGCTTTATGCCAATATGCAAAATTTCCTATTTTATGTTTTCTGATTCTAAAGTTGGCAAGCAATGAAATAATGTAAGACAAGCGAGAGATACTAGTGCTTATTTTTAACATTTTAACCATGCAAAAAAGAAAGGTTAAGAAGGGAATTAAAGGAGCAAATTGTTGTAGAAGAGAGAATTATATTCATACCTAATGAAATATGGTTCTTGAGATTAGAGAAGATTTTGATCATGCATACCTTTGGCAAATTGGAAAAGACTTTGATTCATATTGTACGTAAATAAAATGAATGGAAACATTCAGAAACAACTAATTATGGGAACAAATTCATCCCCATTGTCTTTGGTGCTGTGATGAATGACATCAAAATCCATGTCATGGACCAAGTTCAAAACCTCCCAAATCCTGCTAAAAAAACATTATGGAAACAAATTCTATTAATAGATAATTGTTGCTAAGGGATTAAATTAATGGGGTATTTATTTAAATGATGTCAAATTGTACTGTTGATGCGTAAAGTTCTTCTCGTACTTCTATCAACAAAGAATGAGTGGGTAATTTTTTAGAGGTGGCATATGCAATCACTTTTATATGTATTAAGATAAGCTTAAGACATTGCTCGGCGCAACCCATTTTTCTTACCAAATTTGTTTACTAGCATTGAAGAGACTCAAAAATTGATCCTATATGCACTTGTATTACCCAAAGAAACCAAGGTTAGGTTATGTCACTCAAGAGGATTTTTTTTTTCTTTTCAGGAAAAAGGTCAAGAATTAAGAGACATTTGGCACCACCCTTTAATTTTTGTGGCAAAAAAATCAAAATGATTAAGTGAAGTGAAATGCAATAATTTTTGCATTTGTGATATCAAATACAAAGCAAGGTAAATTATTATTTTTAATAATAAAATATCACGTTATTAATAAATTATGGTATTTATTATCATAGTTACATTCTAAGGTTACACATCTTTTAAATTAGACCATGATCCTCTCTATTTAAGAATTGAAATATAGGTCAAGTTCATGGTGAGATTAAATGTCACATTCATAAATTTGAACTTGAATATTCTCTATTTAAGAATTGAAATGTAAGTTAAGTTTATGGTGAGATTAAATGTCACATTCACAAATTTGAACTTGAATATTCTCTATTTAATGATGTGGCATTCAATTTCACTATTAACTTGACTCAATTTCAATTTTCAAATGGAAAGAATCATGATCGTCTTATACCAATGACGCTATTTGATAACTGCTTTAAGTAGTGATTAAAACTAATTTTTGCCTTAAATTATCGTATTTATTATATAGTTTTGATAATACACAATTATTGATTAGATGTCTAGTGACAGAATATTTCAAATATATGAAAAATATCAAATATTAGTTCTTAATTAATGTATATATTAAATTATTAATGTTAACATATTTATATACATCAAATCAGTCGTTTTTATGGATATTTAGAAATATGAATATTTTTGCATGATAAATTTAATTTTAAATATTCTTCCAAATATTTATTTACAAGTAGATAAAAAAGATAACAAATTTTTATATCAAAATAAAAATCATATTAAATTGCTTTATTTATTTTTAAAATTAGAAATTAAAAATTAAAAATTTATCACATTACTAGTGGATCTCAAGTCCATCACGGACGCGGGTCCATGGAATAGGCTGACTTGTTGACAGATGAAGTGAGATAAGTAAGCAGCGCTCCGTTTTGGAACCGGAGATTAAAAGAAACGTTACAAGGCGAAGGGTTTAGTTGTGTGTGGTGTGAAGACTGCATGAACCCTTAGAACGAGCTTTGACAACTGAAGCTCATCTATTGAGAATACTGGATTGAAGCCAAAATCAACAACGAGAAGGTGAAGAATTTTTCAATCACTCTGTCAAGACCTCGGTGAGTTAATCTCTATTGGTTATTAAAAAAGAAAGACCCAGTTGGTGTATCTTTAATTTACATCATAATCTGCTGATGTTTGGTTTATTATACTGCAAAAGGCTGCAATTACTATCTCCAATCAGGAAAAACGTGGGAGATTCAACTACCCATTTGTGTTTTCTCTCACATAATATCCCTAATGTCATCATTAGATCGTTCTCATCAGTTGAATCATCACGTAAGTGTTTTCATAAACAAAAAGGGGAAGAGCAAAGATGCTCCTTTACAGTGTCATACCTCGTAAATTCATGTGGTTTGTCCCTAGCATCAGCTAAATCCATCTCCAAGAACTTTAATTTTGATTCCCCTAAGAGACCAGACTCTGTCCTTAATTTTCTCAAAAACCATGGATTCGCCAATACCCACATAACCAAAGTTGTTAAATCGTATCCTAAGGTCCTTAAATCAAATGTTGAGAGCATCCTTATGCCCAAACTTGAGTTTCTTGGTTGTATTGGGTTGTCGAGTGATGATCTTGTAAGGGTCATCTCTTCAAACCCAAGAATCTTGGGTTATAGCTTGAACAACAGGCTAATAATTCCTTCCTATAATTTCCTGAAGAATACTGTACTTCGTGATGAAATGGTCCTTAAAGTTTTGAAGTCCCAATCAAGGATTTTATATCAACATGTCCAGAAGTTTGAGGAGAATTTCAAGAAAGTTATTGGTATGGGATTCGATCCTTCGAAATCAGTCTTTGTCAAAGCACTAGCTGCAATTAGTCAGATGCGGAATTCGACTTGGGAGCACAAAATAGGGATTTATAAAAGGTGGGGTTTGTCTGAAGACGCGATTTTATCGGCTTTTACGAAGCATCCAATATGTATGAGTGTATCTGAGAAGAAGCTAATGCGTACAATGGATTTTCTTGTGAAGAAGATGGGATGGGAGGCTTCAGCTATTTCAAAAGTTCCAAGTGTTTTCTCTTATAGTTTGGAGAAGAGGATTATTCCGCGGTGTTCAGTTATCAGAGTTTTGCAGTCCAAGGGCTTGATTAAGGATGAAATTCCTGTATCATCTGTTTTGACAAGCACTGAAAAGTATTTCTTAGATACATTTGTGATGAAATACCAAGATCAATTGCCTCGGTTGTTGGATATCTTTCGAGGGAAAATGAGTGTAGAACTTGGCCTCAAAGTTGAGGGGAAAATTTGGGGCAAAGCAATTGTTTTGTAGCAGGCAGCATGTCCATTTTTGAAACATGCTTTGCCTTTTATAACTTATTAATCACAAGTCATCCAGACTTTATGCTGCATGAACTTCTTCATTGTGGTTCTGATGTGGGTAAATTCGTTTCCCTTGTTTCACTTTTGTTCTTAGTTGTGGTGACGAATTTCAAATGGCCCGAGTGTCAGAGTTGATACAGAAGTGAAAAAAAGAAGGAAAAAAAAACTTGTTAGTGTGTTGCTTTTACAAAGCTTTACAATATAGTTTCAGTGTTGGGCTTTAAAATTGGGTTTCTAAAAAGTTTTTGGGAAAACAGTTTGGAGTTTAAAATTGTTTAACGTTTAATAAATCAGTTGTGGAGCTTTTGTATCAACTCTTTCAAGTAATAGTACATTATATGTATATTCATAGGATAATGCTAATTTTTTTTTCTAATAAAAATTAGTATAAAATGTAAAATTTAATGATAAAAAACAAATATTCAATTGAAATAAAAAAGCTATACATAAACTATTTTATTTACAAATTTACATGTAATTTGGTTTTGATTCAAGATCAAATTGGTACATGAGATTGATTAATCGAGGGAGGATAGAGTTGTCAGTCCACGTGTCTTTCCAATTCTTTTGTTTGGTTATAAAAGAAATATGGAATTACAATTATATGACAAACTCAATTGCCATATAAATGATTTACCTAAATCTAAATACTTTTTATGTTTTCCACATTATAAAAATAGATTTATTTCATTTAAGGTTTATTTATTGAATTATTAAATTAGGCTGTCAAAGCTAATAAGAGTTACAATTAGGTTTGTATGCAAAAATAGTGAAGGGATTTTCAAGAGTAGATAGCATGCAATAGTTAATAGAGGTAATATATTAATCTTATTTTTGGATCATAAGATTGTTGAATTGAGATTAAAGTGGGAGAAGAAGTCTAAATACTAAAATACACTAACATTATTTATTATTTTTAAAATTCTCTATTTTTTTCACAAATCCTAAAATTTAATTATAATAATGATAATAATAATATTAAATATTATAATTAATAATCATAATAATAATTATTATCAATATTATAGTTATTATTATTGTTATCGTTATTATATTTATTATTGTAATAATAGTAATTATTATTATTATAAAAAAATATTTTTAATAATTTAAAAATTATTATTATTATTATAATAAATATTATTATTCAAAGGTAAAAAGGGCAAAAAAATAGTCTCACATGGGTTTGATAAATTCTACCTTATGAGGGGAGGTGAGACAAAAAATGTAGGACTAGGATTAGGAGTGGATTTGAGCCGAACTTGAACTATTCGAATCGAGCCCGAGTTGAGTAGAGCTCGAGCTCAACTCGTGAGTAAACAACTTATTATAATAATTATTATAATTACTATAATAATATTTTATAATTATAATTATAATTATAAGAATGATAATTATTATTATAATTAATAGTCATTCTTATTATTTTTTATTATAATAATTATTACTATTCAAAAGTAAAAAGGACAAAGAAAGCATCACATAGGTAAAACAAATACTATTTCATAAAGGGAGGTGAGGGATTAAGATTAATTTAATTTCATCGTAATTTTACATGAATAGTAAATTTCTTAATCAAACGAAAGATAATTATTTATGAGAGATTAAAATAATTCAATCAAGTCTTAATCTCTCACCAACCAAACAGACCCTTTCCTAGTTTAGCCGTGATTAACAAACCCACGTTTAACACAAAAAGAGTGAAAGGTGAGCCAGATGTGATTAACCCCTCTCTAATCACCTGTCTTACAAGTTGATTAAAAAGGACAAAAACACCCATGCAGCCAAGTCAGTGACGTTTGCTCTAGCTCCGGCAAACACAAAAAGGATCATAAGCAGTTAAACATGCCATAGTGGCATATGGTACTCCATAAGAGACAGGGACCATTCAACAATAATTAATTTTTGATTAATCCAAAGAGCAATACTAAGCTAACCTCCGATTTTAACATTCATTTTAAACTCTTTTATTTTTTTTTTAATAATTTTACATCACGTATAAAAAGTTTATTGATCATCTTATTTTTGAAAATTGATGTAACAAGTTAAAAAAAACACAATAACAAACCATTTTTAATTTCTGATTGATTTATTTTTAGATGTCAAAAATGAATGTAAAGACATAGATTTTAATATATCATTATCATAATTCAAAGGGCGATGTTAGAGGACACCGAGCACTCCAGCAATGCCATTCATTTTTGACACTTCACAGCCAGTCAATCAGAAATTATTTTTTTTTCTTTTTATGATGTTTTCTCACACGTTAAAGTGATTTTCGAAAGTAAATTAATAAGTTATTAGTGAAGTTTAATAACTTGACCTAATATATTATTTGTTGATAATTTCGGATGTAATGTCAAAATTAGATGGTTATTTGGGATTGTAATCCAAATTATAACCTCACGGATAACAGATTGGGATTTGGGTGCACCTGCCTGATTATAGGAATTACAAAAATTGCTTTAATCTCCCTTTAAAGTGAAATTCAAACCACACCTACAGAACAGTGACTTTATAGGATTTCCCTCCAAGTATTAGTATTAGTATTAGCAAGGACGGAGAATAATAGAGACAAGAGAGAATTAAAAATCTGGTGATATATATGCATGCGCATAGGAGATATCGGCAAATGAGTAGCAAACATCGCCGCTTAGCCAGCCAGCACAAATAGAAAGAGAGAGAAGAGAGAAAAGAAAAAGAGATTAGTACTCCAATAGGGATTGTGCAGATGAATCAGCAGAGTTGCTGCAGATGTACAATAGTACTTTTGCATATATATACATAATATGATTATGTATATATATATAATTCAGTACAATCCACGAAAGCCCCGCCACGATCTCTGCACACATACACCTAATAAACGTTACAATACATCACTTACAAGACACTAGACAAATCACGCTATACACATTACACAGAGTCACACAGATAGAGAGAGATGGTGGTGAATTGGGCGAGGGGAGGGGGGTTGGTGGGAGGGTAAAGGAGTTGCTACATTTGAGAGCAGAGTGTGGTGACACGGGGCGCCTGGTTCTTAAGGACTTTACTGTCTCTTTTGTCTTCTTCTTTAATTTCTTAAATACAACCTCATACTCTCATTTCTGATTCCTCTCCCTCTCTCTCTCCCCCTTTGTTTTTAATAGCGGGTTTTCAGTTTTGGTGGGTGTTCTATTCATTTTTGCTTTCTCTTTGTCTGTGTTTCTTGTGTCAGAGAGAGAGAGAGAGAGGGAGAGAGGTGTGATGGGCAGTGAAGGGCAGGGGCTTACAAACACAGTTGAGACCAGGAAGCGTATGGACCATGTCTTCCCTTCTGGCAAAAATCAAGGTGTCTTCCCTTCTGCCAAAAATCAAGGTGAGGAGTTCAATCTCCCCCTTCTTATTCATCTTCTTCACATATTAGATTACTTTTAACCTTTGGGGTTTTACAATCTTCACGAGTTGTATTTGTAGTCATTGTTTTTCCTTGTATAAAACCATCGATTGGATCCTCTGTGCATGGACGGAGTGTATTAATGGGTATCATGTATTCACAGAGTAGTGATATTTTATTGCAATAGTCAAAATTTCAGATTACTAATTCCCATCAAAATTTGTGATGTGTTATTTTATTTTATTTTTTATTTATTTCTCACATATATTCCCGTTTTAAAATTTTTATTTTTCAATCATGTTTATCTGCAACAGCTTTTTTATTGGTTACCCAAAAGATGAAGCTCTTTTCATATGGGCTTTTCAAGGCTCAATCTATTACAGTACTATATTTATATATGTTTAAAAAATATCCCAGAATACCTTTTTGATTCGTTCCTTGTAGATTTATGAGCTGTGAGCCTGTGACGATGTTTTATTTGCTTGGAGCTGTGGCCTGTGGGGTTAACATTCTCAATAAAAGTCAACAAACTCAGCCCGTCTTTTGGGTTTTCTTCTGTATTTCATATGAGCCTCATGCAGATGATTGATAAAATTAATTACCATTGCTTTAATGAATTAATTAATCATGTGAGTTTGGTGGTCCTAAATCACTTCACTGAAATGGGTTCCCAATGTTTTCGTCACTCATTACCAGAATCGGTATTTTTCTCTATTCTTTTTTATTTTCTCCCAAAATTATTTGATGGGTTTTCATTGATTATCTTGAATTGTTATGATGTCAGGTGATAGAGATGATATATACACTGAACTGTGGTATGCATGCGCCGGTTCCTTAGTCTACGTTCCTCGCAATGGAGAGAAGGTTTTCTATTTCCCTCAAGGTCACATTGAACAGGTTCCCAGCCACTCTCCCTTCCCCTTTATCTTCCTCTGTTTTTCTGTTCTTTTAAAAGAAACTACATAAACTTTATGAATTTTTAATCCACAAGTTTTTTTTTTTTTTTTGCTTGTAATATGCAATTGCAAATGAATAGGGATGCCATATATATTTGAGATGGCTCAACTGATGTGAAATAGCGTGAAATCATTTCTTACACAAACGAATTCTATAGTGTGTTTGGACTGTAGGGAACGAGGAATGAAATGAAAGGAAAAAGAAGCTACCTATACCCCTTCTTTGGAATTTTTTTAGTAAAATAAGAGGGAAAAGGAAATTTACGGTAACAAAGTGTCCCTCTATTCCCCTTCAAAACCGCAATTTTTTAATTTCTCAAATTGAGATGATTTGAAGGGAGAGTTAACTTTATCTTTTTATTGTAATCATCATTATACCTTAACTTTTATCGCATCCTTAAAAGTGTTATATTCAGTCATTTCGTTTCCTTTTTTCATTTTTAATCATTCCAACAAGACGTACATCCATGCATTTTCTCGCCTTTCTGATTTTCCTTTAATTTCCCTCCAAACTTCGAAACATAGGGCCACCGTCAAGTTTGTTATCTAAATCAAAATATGATAGTTTCATTTTAAATGCAAAAAACAAGTGTGTGCCTCAAACAGGACTTGCGTTTGTATGTAAAGAAATAGCAGGCGTAATTATTTTCCTTGTGATAATTAAGTTCATAACTTGGTTATTTTAAAATCTGGTGCAGGTTGAGGTATATACAAACCAAGATGGTAAAGTTGAAATGCCTATCTACAATTTACCTTCCAAGATCCTCTGCAAGGTTGTATATGTCCAGCTAAAGGTATTATATCATATTTCTCATGTGCATTTTTTTTATATGCTTTATTCAATTTCAACAATTTGTATTACACCTATGGATAATTTATATATTATGGTGTTCAGGCTCTCTTTAGTCCATTTCTTTTTTTTAAATATGTTTTTTAAGATGATACATTGTTGCTTTGTAGGCTGAAGCTACCACAGATGAGGCATTTGCGCAAATTACTTTGCTTCCAGAGACATTGGTAAGTGACTTGGATGCCAAATGGGTCTCAAGTAGATGTTATGAATAATTGAAAGATATTTTTGGGGTGTTCTTTTGATTATCTTATGGTTGTGGAAGTGTTGAGACTTGAGAATCACCCTTAATTCCATTTACATTATTATTTCATTTCCAAAATTTGGGTGGTGATCACAAGTCATATGATGAAAATGTGCATTCAAATTCATTTTTATTTTATTCCCAAATGCTCTTGTTATAACAATGGAGTATGAGCATATTTATGATCATGATCTGATTCCTTGCAGCAAGACGAGCTAAGTTTGGAGAGAGGAAATTCTCTACCTCTGCCTCGTAAATCTCATTTACGTTCTTTTAGCAAGAAACTCACTCCATCCGACAGAAGTACTCATGGTGGATTCTCTGTTCCAAAGCGACCTGCTGAGGAGTGCCTTCCACCTCTGGTTATTATATTTGTCCTTCTAATTTTCAGTAGCATTCTAGATATCTTATGATATGAGGTTTATATGTCAAAAACCTTCCATCTGTTTAATTTAAACATCTCTTGTTGTAATCTTTATAATTTCCTTGCATTTTGCAAGTGTTTTACTTATGGGATTCTATATTGTGGAGATTTAGGTTAGGGTTTAAACAGAGAGAGGGAAATGAGAGATGGAATAGAAATATTGTAGAACTCTTATTATTATTATTATTATTGTATCTAAATAACAAACTAACATAGCTATATATATATATATATATATATATATATATAGATAGACCTAAGAATATAACTTCTAATAGAAATAGGAAGCATAAATCAAGAAAGGTTAGAAAACCTAATACATGTGTAATTAGGAAATATCTAAACACTTCTTCTCAAGTTAGAGCATGCACATGCACATGCACCAACTTGTTACAAATAAAACCATCCAACTTGTTAAAGATAGATCCAATCCCAAATTCAACAAAACTCACAACGACATAGGGTCAACAAGACCCACGACACTTAGGTCAACAAGACCTAACCAACAAGATCCATAGACAAGAATCTGGGGACACCGGATTAACAAGACTTTGACTTTGCTAGAACGGGATGCTTCACATGGGCTGGATCTACGAAACGGATCAGATCGGGTCTTTGTGAACAACATAACACAAGAAACTTTCTCCTTCACTCAGCTGGCAACAACAACAACCAAAACAGCCTCTGCAACAACCAAAAACAGCCTCTGCAAAACCACCACACCAGCAGGACTCGCGTCCGAGGCAGTAGGGCCCGAGAAGACAGCTCAGAGACCAGAACCGAGAGTGCAGCACCTGAGAAATGACCAGAAAATGCTAGAGAGGACAGAACAGAGCTTTGGCGGAGAGGAGAACTTGACCAGAACTGGGTCGAGTTCAGCACCAAACCAGAACCCGACAGAATAGTCGAAGAAGAAGAAGTGAACTGGACCGAAAAAGGCGGAACCTGGCTCTGATACCATGTTGGAGAAGATGGATACTTTCTCGTTGACAGCTTGACCTCGCAATCTCTAAGGAAGACTGTTGTGAGCTTCACGCAGCAGAGAAGTGGTGGAGAAGACCACGATTGGAGTTGGAGAAGAAGACAAAATGGAGGTGCGCCAGAATCACGTTGGAGAAGACAGAGACACATCGGAATCATGCTGGACAAGACAGTGACACATAGAAAAAAGGAAACAGATGCTAAAAACTAGATTTTTTTTTTGTTTTTTAGAGGAGTTTACAAACATCACCAGGGTCCCGAGGATGGTGCTCTGATACCATATTGAGATTTAGGTTAAGGTTTAAATAGAGAGAGGGAGATGAGAGATTGAATAAAAATATTGTAAAATTCTTATTATTATTATTATATCTAATGAACTAACACAGCTCTATATATATATATATATAACTCCTAATAGAAATATGAAATATAAACTAAGAAAGACTAAAAAGCCTAATTCATATGTAATTAGGAAATATCTCAACATATACAAATTCTTTCACTTATGAATTCACTTATACTGCATAAAGCATGTGCCAACAATTTGGATAAGCCACATCATTCATATGTCATAGGATTTTGTTGCAGGATATGTCTCAGGAACCGCCTGTACAAGATTTGGTTGCAAAAGACTTGCTTGGGTGTGAATGGCGCTTTCGCCACATATATCGTGGTACCTTAAATTTTCTTGAAAAAATCTAGTCCTCATATAAGTTTATGCATTTGTTTGATTTCTTTATTGCATTGCAAAACAATTGGATGCTCCCTGATAATGTAACACCTGTTTGTAATTTGTAAGTACAAGGCTTGCCATAAGTATCATCATCGAATATAAAATTATAAATATAAGGTTGTTTCTTAAATGCTCTTATTCTAAAAAGAGGCTAAGAGAAAACAAAACCTCTATCAAGTGCTAACAAAATCATACACAATGACTCGAAGTTCCAACTTTTCGCTATTGTAGAAGCTGATTTCATTGTTACAATCTGTATCTTACCTATCATTCTTCTGCTTTTGTTTGTTATCCAAAATAAATGTAGGTCAGCCGAAGCGGCACTTGCTTACCAGTGGTTGGAGTACATTTGTGTCATCAAAGAAGCTTGTTGCTGGGGATGCATGTATCTTCCTCAGGTTTCTCTATCTCTCTCTCTCACATGTAATGTACTTAATGTTCTATTTGTAAGTTATCTGGGCATAAGTTGTGTTATATCAATGTTTATGCATGTATGTGCGTATGTGTGTGTTTAATTTTCTATGAAGTCATGTAGGTGTAACTCATCTTCTTTTGTCTAAAACATTGAGATTTACTAGAATTGTTGTGGTGTTCAGCTGTTTTCAGTTTTTATAGATATAATAACAGTTTCCTTTTTCAGGGGAGAAAATGGAGAAGTTCGTGTTGGAGTTCGCCGTGCAATGAACCTACAGAAGAATGCTTCAACATCTATTATATCTGCTCACAGCATGCAACATGGTATACTTGCCAGTGCATTCCATGCTATTTCTAGTGGAACATTGTTTACTGTCTACTACCGTCCGTGGTAAGTTTAACATTTTTATGGACAGTAATGTTGGATGAAAAAAATCAGGACTAGCAATTTGAATAGGGCACACAGATATAACTTTGTTTTACGCAAGGAATTATTTGATGTAACTTTGCAGGACAAGTCCTTCTGAATTCATCATTCCCTTTAATCAATACATGAAGGCAGCTGAAACTGACTACACTGTTGGAATGAGATTTAGAATGCAGTTTGAAAGTGAGGAATGTGTTGAACAGAGGTGCCTGAACCGAGCTTTTATAGTAATTTGGGCTCTTATCTGTGACAATTAAATTCATTTTCTATTTATCGCATCTTCCTATTACTGAATGCATATCACCAATTTGTTTAGAAGAATAACTTGAAAGTTCAAGATTATTGTGTGGCCTATTATGATTAAGTGCAACGATTGACGCCAAATTTTTTTGTTGTTGCAATAATATGTTATTTGGAATATATTCCTACTTTCTAGCTTCTTTGTACTGAATGCAGTCAGTATATAAACCAGAATTGCAGGTACCGTTGTCGGTACTGAAGATATTGATCATATTAGGTGGCCTGACTCAGAATGGAGATGCCTCAAAGTAAGAAACTCCTTTTGAGGCATTCAGGAAATCTTAGCAATGAGATAGAAACTTTTTTGTTTTGATCATCTTCTTCACCTCTAAACCTTGCAGGTGAAATGGGATGCCACATCAGATGCATTTGCCTATCCAGATAGAGTTTCTCCTTGGAACATTGAGCCTATAGAGTTGACTAACAAGAAGAATACTTCTGTTCTACACCGACAAAAGAGGTTTTGTGCTCGTGATCCACTGGTGCCTAGATTTTCCGGCTTGGTCCAGGATGGTTAGTAATTCTGATTAGATTTATCTCTATAGTATCCATCTGAAGTTTTTTATTGTGACTGATCAAACTCATTTTCTCTACCAGGCTTGTTCCGAAGCTCAGTTGAGCATGCTCCTCTAAGTCATTCAGGGGTCTTGCAAGGTCAAGAAAGTGGGGACAGAGGCATCAATGAATCCAGAGCATCAAAACCACCATTACTGCCACATTTTGTTCCCCTGATGAATCCTGATTGGGCCCCCATACAATTGGGATTAGAAAATCAGCTGCACTTCCCAATGCATGACACATTTTATCAATGTCCCAGCAGCTCAGTTTTATTCTCTGGTGGAAATATTGCAAGTTTGGTTCCAAATCACCGCCCCTCAGCATTTACGTCCTATTTTGTCCATGACAATGCTGAAGCTAGCAGAAACTTTTCAGTTCCAAATGTCAACTCCTGCAATTCAGGGTCTCAGGACTGGAGGGCTTTGGAACTGAGGGATAAATTTGAAGCTCCACTAAGTCAACCAAATAGTCTTGACAGATACATGCTTTTTGGGGTCAATTTGTTCAATAATTCACCGGAGCTCCCTTCACCACAAGTTGCCACTTCTAGTGAGTTTGAATCTCTTTTGTCTGTCCCTCCAATATCTCAATCAAGCGTATCTGAAACTATACATGTCCAAGAGCCATCAAAGAGTACATCTTGCTTCCTTTCAGAATTTCAATGCAAGAACTGTTGTTCTGTCACTAATCGAAGTTGCACCAAGGTACTATTTTTCTTAAATACTTATTGTGAGTTTGAAAATAAAGGAAGAACCAGGGCTAATTAAACTACATAAATTCTATCCTTGGTTCTTGAGAAGTATGAGGGGTAATTGAAGAAGTGAAAAAATGTTTGTTTTCTTAGGCACTTTCTTAAATTTATGTTTACCTTACTTTTTCTGTGTTACTGGGAACCAAATGGAGGGTATATAAAGTTCTTTCGATCTGATTACTGTTTAGTCTCTTCATAACTCATGCAATATTTGCCAGTGCTTAATATTGAGAATAAGTACCAACACAGAAAAATTAATTAGGGCCCAAAAGTTGTAATTTGAATGAAAATTCATTATGATTTATGAGCAAGCAATAACTTATTTATTTCCTTATTGGAACTCAGATCATGAATACCATTAACTTTATCACTTTCAGATGCTCCTGCTAGTTTAAGAGTCTTAATAATGTTTCTCTTCCAGGTGCTTAAGTATGGAACTGCTCTTGGAAGATCAGTTGATCTCACACGATTTGATGGGTATGAAGAACTCATTTGTGAGCTTGACCGGATGTTTGACTTCAAAGGAAGCTTAATTGATGGGAGCAGTGAGTGGCATGTAGCCTACTCAGATTATGAAGGCGACATGATGCTGATTGGAGATTATCCTTGGCAGTTAAGTGCCAAAACCCATATTTCGGTCTCTCAGAAAGAAGTGTTCTTGGTTATTCGTAGTGTTAAATTTCGCTATTGGACAAGCTGCGCTAACTCGGTGATATCTTGTTATACATGCAGGGATTTTCAGTACATGGTGCAAAGAATGTTCATCTGCCCTAAGGAAGACACTGACAATTAAGCTGAATCCAAGCTCACTAATAAATACAGGCTGAATCCAATCTCTTTTTTCAAGCTATGCACAAATGCAGTTTCATGTTTCAGATAATGTTTCAAATGTTGTTCTCAAGACCTTCCTCTTTTTTGTTGTTGGTGTTCTTTTGTTTTTTTTAAAGTGAATCTGTAAAATGCTATGCATATCGTATATGTAAGGCAGCCATGGACATACTATATATAAATGCAACTATATGTTGTCATTATAGAAAGGTAGTATCTTCAAATATTTGGGAGGTAGCAAAAGGAAAAAGAAAGATAATTTGGTCTTTATAATCAGTTTTGAGTTTGTTGAGAATTTCCTCTATGCCTTGGTAGGTTGATAAATTGACAATGCAAATTATGATCAAATATAAGAGTTACTCTTTCTGAGGGACTTGGTTGTACAAATGATTCACATTTTTTGGTCAATAGTCCTTAAGAACTTCAAGTTCAGTGGGTGTATTTAGTTAGGAAAGAAAAGTGAGGAAAAAATAAAGTTCGGTGGGTACATTTATTTAGGAAAGAAAATTTTTGAAAAAATACAAAGCATATTTAATACATAAAAGAGAAAAGTAAGAGGATTATAATTTTTTTTATATGTATAAATCATAATACTTGAGAGGATTATAATTGGGACACCAGTCCTTAATTTTCCAGTCTCCTCTCCATCAATTCCCCCACTAAAAGGACCCGAACATTCACGCTCACCCACTATTCTAAAATCTCAGTCTGCTTCAAACCCGCAAAACAATGAACAACAAGAAGGAGGAGACCCAGAATTCCTAGTTCAAGACCTTAGGGTCCCAGACCACCGGTTGCTTCCTTCCAAGGCCTTGGAGGTACCACTTTCATAAAATTTGATTTGTTCATAGTTATTTTTTTACAATTCTGTTTTGTGTTATTGCTTTGCCAGGTTACAGTCTTATAGCTTAATTTAGAAATTTTGTGACTATTTTTTAAATGTGATGCCAATTTGAAGTGTCTAGATCTGGCAGAGTTTACTATGATCCATGGGCGTGGAAATGTTATTGCATTGTTTATTATGCACGTTCTGTTGTAGTAAAATAATGTTTTTCTTTCTTTTGTATATGTGCGTGTTTCAATTAAATTTCGATATAAATTCACTCCCGCATATTCGTGTTTTTCTCAACAATCATGAATATCGTTATGAGGTGATTGTTGATGATGTTTCATTGCTCAGTATTACCTTAATAACTATTGAACTAGGTCCGCTGAACTGTCGAAACCTGATTTGGGTTTCATTTTTTTGGAAAATTCAATGTAACTCGCTAATGCGGACCTTTTTTGAGCTAGTTTTGATGTCTACTCTTTTGAAGTGTTTGGCATTTCTTTAGAATTTCTTTTCAAATGCTCAGATTATCATATTAGAAATCAGCCACAAACTGTTTATTTCGTAGAATGGAAAATTCTAAATAAGGATGTTTACTGAATTTACACAAATGACTTCGTTTAAGGCTTCCTGGAGGTTCTCCGTCATTCAAAACTTCAAGGAAGCTGCACTTCCTCATGAGTAACTTGCTTGGTTGTACGGTGTGCTATCTTCATTTTTCTTCTGTATGTTTGATATGTGTGTGTGTTGATGTATGCACATTTATCGATTAGTTGAACTGGCATTTGCTTTTCAGTTCCTTTATCAAACTAGCCTAATCTAAAACTAGAGCGTTTAGATAGAAATGGCAGCATGCATGAGTGAGCTAAACTTGGTTATTGTTAACATTTATCTTTAGGGTTTAGATAGAGATTAGGGTTTAGATAATGAAAAGAAATACAGAGACAGTGAGCGGTAAACTAGTTACTAACCCTAAGGTTAATAGTCATATATATAGATAATATAATATTACAAAATTACATCAATACTCTTAAACCTTAATATTCTTAATACTCTAACACTCCCCTTCAAGTTGGAGCATATATATTATATGCACCAAACTTGTCACAAATAGATCTAACTCGTGAACTATCCAATAATTTTGTAAACAAGTCCGCTAACTGATCCGCTGAGTTCACATGTTTTGTACTAATCACATTCTAACGACATTTTTGTCTTTTTATGAAACACCATACTAGTTGCAATATGAATGGTTGCTTGATTATCACACATTAAGCTCATAGGATGAGACGGTTCAAACCCTAGTTCTTTCAATAACTACTTCAACCAAACTAAATCTTTTGTTGTGTGTGCCAATGCTACTCAAACTGAAACCACTATTTGTTTCTTACTCTTCCATGACACCAGATTACTCCCAACAAACACACAATATCCAATAGTGGATCTCCTATTCGATAGAGAACTTGCCCAATCTGCATCAGTATAACCTTCAATCCTGGTATGACCATGATTTTAATAAAGTAAACCACGACGAGGGGCACTCTTAAGACATCTCATAATACGAATAACAATATCCCAATGAGTGGTGCGCGAGGCATCTAGGAATTGACTAATCATATTTGTTGCAAAAGCGATTTCTGACCTAGTGACAGTTAAATAATTTAATCTCCCAACCAACATCTATACTGTCCCGAATGAGTCAACAACTCACCTTGATCAACTAAAATTTTTGTGTTGGGATCCATAGGACTGTCTATAGGCTTGCATCCCAACATCCTCGTATCACTCAATAAATCAATGACATATTTTCACTGAAGCAGAGAAATACCATGACAAGAGCGAGCAACTTTAATACCTAGGAAGTATCTCACTTGTCCGAGATCCAAAGTCTGAAACTTGCTACCAAGAAACTATTTCAAAGCTTGAATTCCCTCTTTGTCATCTGTGATCACAAAATCATTCACATACACAATCAAAAGGATTTGACCTGCATCACTATGTCTATAAAATACAGAATGATCTACACCATATCTACTAGGACCGAAGTCAATTGCTACCTCATTTAACCTGCTAAACCATTCTCTAGGGGACTGATTCAAGCCATGTAGAGATTTCTTCAATCGATAAACTAACCCAAACTCCCCTTGAGCAACAAACCCTAGAGGTTGCTTTATGTAAACCTCTTCTTGTAGATCACAATGCAGGATAGCATTCTTTTCATCCAACTAATGTAAAGGCCAATTAAATGTGACAACCAGATAGATAAAGACACAGACTTATGTGATCTTAGCCACGAGAGAGAATGTCTCAGAATAGTCAATACTATAAACCTGTGTATACCCTTTTTCCACTAGACGAGCTTGATGAACTTTCACAGTATAGACCCAATGACACCCAACAACTGATTTATCAAGTGGAAGAGGGATCGATTCTCAAGTATCTTTGTGACTCAAGGTATGCATTTCATCTTCCATGGCTGCTTTCCAACCAAAATGAGATATGGCTTTTGTAACAGATTTAGAAAGAGACATAATAGATAAAATAGCAACAAACGAATAGTAGGAGGGAGACAAGTGGTAATGGGAAGATCATCCTTCGTGGAGGAAGATGGAGACAGGTTTGGCATAATCGAAAAGAGGGCAATTTGGTTTTGGACGACGATTTGCGTAGGAGAGACAGACTATGAAAGAGGCATTAGAGTGGGCGAAGTACGGAGAAAGGATTCATCTAAATCAGACGTCGAGAGAGGCTCAGAATAAAACGGATTGACTCAAAGTATGTGACATCAGCACTAACAAATAAATGATGTAAAGACGGACTATAACATCTATAACCCTTTTGAGTAATACCCTAAGAAAATGTACTTGATGGCACGAGGATCTAATTTGTGGACACCAGAAGATAACTAAAGAACAAAACACACGAACTCAAATATACAAGAAGCCAAAGGAAACAAAACCTCATGAGTAAACAAAATTGAATGTGGAGACTTGCCATTAAGCATAGAGAATGGCATACGATTTCAGCAATTTCATTTTGTTGGGAAGTGTGAAAGCAAGTTGATTGATGGATAATGCCAGATTTAGCCATAAATATGTTGAATGGGGCAGAGAAATACTCACGGGTATTATCTCTATGAAGAATTCGAATGGATATATTAAACTGGGTTTTAATCTCAGTATAAAATGCACAAAAGATGGAAAACAACTCAGAACAATCTTTCATCATATAAAGCCAGGTAAGTATAGAATAATCATCAAAGAATGTAACAAAGTACCAAAATTCTAGTTTAGAGGAGATACAACTTGGACCCAGGCATTAGAATGCACTAGAATAAAGGGACCAAAAACCTGTTTATTGACACGAGAAAGAAATGAAATGTGATGATGCTTTCCCAATTGACAAGCCTCACATTCTAGAGAAATGACATGGCTCAAACTAGGAACAAGTTTCTTTAAGTTTTCCAAGGACGGATGACCAAGACAACAGTGAATCACTAAGGAGAAACAGTAACAGGACAAACAATTGGTGATGGGACCATTAGATTTAGGAAGAAAGGTAACCGAACAATTAAGAATTTTAGTGAGTTGACTAACTGATATCAGATTAAATGGAGAGCGAGAAACATACGAAACAGATGACAAAGACAAAGAAGGACTAGGGTGTATAAAATCTATCCCATGAACAAGAGTTTTAGAGCCATCCGCTAGAGATATCTGGTAAAGATGAGGACTGAAGAAAGTGAGAAAACATATCACATGTACCTGGCACATGGTCAATGGCTGCAAAGTTGAGAACCCAAGGCATAGAAGCAGAAAGATTAGAGGACACACAAGTAATGAGCTGTTGGAAATCACCTTGACAAGATGCCCAGGTGGTGATCTTCCAAACACCCAAGTCTTGAATGACTTGTAGAAAGAATTTCAGCAATCGATCACAAGAACATAAAATCAAAGAAAGAAAGAAGACAAGTAATTTGTTGTCGAGGTTCGGCAATGTGCCTACGTCCCCGTGAGTTCCTCCGAACTCTCTGCACTATCTCAATGGTTCTTACAAAGTTACAGCAATCCCCTTCAAGAATCCAAGTTCTTGAAGAACCAAGAAGAGAACGAGAAAGTGATAGACCTATTACCATGCTTTCTATCAATTCTCTACTAACCTCTCTTCTTTACAACCAGCCTCACTACAAGAGTCTCTCTTGTGTTTATGTCTCTCACACAATTCTCTCTTGTGTTTACAATGATCTCACAATGTCACAACCTGTGTGGTTCTCTCACACACCTTTTCCACCACTTGAAATGAGGCTAGGAAACCCTTTTTATAGCCTCTTAATTCTTGGACAATCTTGTGAATCATTCTTGACCCTTTGATCATGTTCTTCCTTTAATCTCAGCCCTTCATCACTCTCCAAGTGATGCTGTGCGTTTTGGTGTGGTGCTGTGTGCTGCGGCGTGACCTGATGCTGCAGCCTCCTGATGCTGTGCGCACACCTCCTGCCTGTGGGCAGAAACTTCCACAGCAATGTGCCTGACCTTTCCATGCTCAAAATTGAAGCACACACATGTGTGAAACCTTATAACTTGCTGAAATTTGATATCGCACAATTGGTTTGGACTTTAACCAATTTTAGGCCATGTTTGAATATGTTTGAAACTTAGACAAATAACAACAATCTTTACCTTTGTCTAAGAGTTCAAAAACCTGAACCATTGTGCAGAAAGCTTCGGGATCCAAACTTGTCTGGAGTTATCAATTAACCAACTCCATTCCTAAGAAGTCCAAGGCAATGATTAGACCTTCTTAGAGGTAGAACCTTGGTGCCTAAATCTGCAGGACTTTTCTCCGTGGTCTTCTTGTCAACATGAATGCATCCTTTCGTACCATTTTCCAGAATGTAATGATACCAAACATCAATATGCTCTGTCCCCTCATGGAACACCGGATTCCTCCAAAAGTGCCCCACACTTTGGTTATCCAAAGTTACCACCACCTGTTCTTTTAGGACCTCCCACTCGTCCAACAACCCTTTGCACCCCATAGCCTCCTTTATGGCTTCCGTAGCCGCTATGCATTCTGCCCTGGTTGTTATGAGTGCTACCACTGGCTGCCACTGAGCCTCCATGTACCTTAGCAACCACTTCATCCTAAGACAACGCTCTTTTCCGGGATTACTCACACATTTGCTGAAAACATCCATTGCCCAAGAAACACTTGACCTGTTTCTCTTCCTTTCCCGGATGATTCTCCTCATCCCAAGGATCTTTTGTGCAAGGCTGAGATCCTTCCTCTCGAACTCCTCACTGAGTTGAGATGTAAACCTTTCCATCCTCTTCCTGCTGTTCTAAACTAACAGCCCATCAATGACATAGGTGAGGATACTCACCATCTTCTCCACCTTGTGTCCAGGTGAGAAAGTTTCTGTAAAACCTATGTCTTCTCTTCTTGTGAACCCATTCGCCACCAGCTTAGCCTTGTTCCGGACTTCATCTCTTGGAGGGCACCCTTCTTTAATCTTGTAAGTGCACTTACATTCCACAACTTTCTGATTTCCTGGAATTTTCACCAATTCCCAGAAGTTGTTCTTTCTCAAAGAATCCATTTCTTCCTCCATAGCTAGCTGCCACTTTGACGAATCCTTACACTCCATGGCATCCGTGTAAGTTTCTTGTTCACTCATCTCTCCTTCTGTCCAAGGAGCTGCTGCATCCGTAGCATCCGCAAACCCACATCTTGAAGGTGGTCTGACCAGCCTTCTTTCCCGGTCTCTTGTGAGCTGAAAGTCCTTCCGACTTGCTGCAGCATCCTTTTCTTGTTCAGCCTCTTCTTGAGTTTCTTGAGCTTGGCAATCATCCAAGGGCTCTACTTGGTCCGAACCCTCTTGCCTCCTTTGCTCTACCTGAACAGAATCTCCTTTGATGCTATGCTCAACAATTTCTGAATTGGTTTGCTCACTAGCCCCTACAAGGTTAGTTTTCTCCAAGTAGGGAAATAACAATTCATTAAAATTAACATCCCTACTTATTATGAGTTTTAATCCTTCTTTTTCTAAGGACCATAACCTATATCCCTTAGCCCCTTCCCCATATCCTAGAAACACACATTTTCTAGATCCTGGGCTAAGTCCATCATCCTTTTGTTGTGCATACGCAGCACACCCAAAAGTCCTAAGGTTGTCCAACTCAGGGGGTTTTCCACTCCACATCTCCATGGGAGTCTTTTGGAACACAATCCTAGAGGGTGATCTATTAATCAAATATGCAGCTGTAGCTACAACTTTTCTCCAAAAATATTTTGGTAACCCGGATCCATCTAACATGCACCTAACCTTTTCCATAAGGGTCTTATTCATCAACTCAGCAACTCCATTTTGCTAAGGAGTTTCCACAACCGTCCTATGTCTTAGAATGCCATTTAACCTACAGAATTGATCAAGTTCTTGGTTAAAAATTTCTAAGCCATTATCGGTTCTTATCCCCTTAACTACTCTACCCATTTGAGTCTCAACCAGCCCTTTCCACACCACTAATTTATTCAAGGCATCTAATTTATTCTTAACCAAATAAACCCATACTTTTCTTGAATAATCATCAATTAAAGACAGAAAGTAAATGTTACCTCCCTGTGTTGGTGTCCTTGCTGGTCCCCAAAGGTCCGTATGAATGTAGTCAAGAATGCCCTTAGACTTGTGCACTCCGGTGTTGAAGCTGACCCGATGTTGCTGCCCAAAAACACAGCTCTTACAGAAATCCAGTTCTTCTACTTTGTCACCACCAAGTAGACCTTCCTTGCTAAGCACTTGCAGGCCCTTTTCGCTCATGTGTCCCAAGCGAGTGTGCCAAAGGGCTGCCTTGTCCAGCTCAGCCATCAAGCTTGCTGCTTGATCATTGGTTTCTGTTTCTCCGATCATCTCATAGAGTCCATCGTTTCTTGCTACCTTGATCACTACCAAAGATCCCTTGGCCACCTTGATCTTTCCTCCCTCTATCTTGCATGTATAGCCCATGGAATCTAGCTGCCCCAATGAGATCAAGTTCCTCTTCAAATCTGGAACATACCTCACATTTTCCAGCAGCCTTGTGACTCCATCAAACATCCTCAATTGGATATCTCCAATCCCTCTCACTTGGCAAGAATTATCATTCCCCAAGAAGACCATTCCATCATTGATCTTCTTGAAATTCTTGGACCATTCTTTGTGAGGGCTCATATGATGAGTGCACCCGGTATCCAAGATCCATTTCCCGCTGCATTCTTGCCCCTTGCTCACACTTGAGCACACAACAAGAACATCATCATCTTGCTATTCTGTTTTGGCAACCGAAGCCTCTCCATTCTTGGTATGGCTTCCTCCTCTATCCCTTGTCATCTTCTTGCAATCTTTCTTGACATGACCCTTCTTATGGCAGTAGTAGCAGCTCTTCCCTCCAAATCTCAGTTTGGAATGCATTCTCCCATGGCTTTCTCCTCTACCTCTGTCCCGGTAGTAGCCATGCATGCTGCTATGCACTCTCCCATGGCTCTCTCCTCTACCTCTGTCCCGGTAGTAGCTATGCATGCTGCTGTGCACTCTCCCATGGCTCTCTCCTCTACCTCTGTCCCGGTAGTAGCCATGGTTGCTGCCATACCAAGTTGCTGGCCTTCTTTTAAAGAACAACCCTTTACCACTTGATGCACTCCTTTTCTTGGCATCAAGATTATCTTGCAACTCTTTCTTAGGATCAAATTTAAAAGCAAAGATTTGTTTCCGAAGATACCTCTTATGTGGGAGAGTCTTGGCAAGAAACAATTCATCTAGTTTCTTCCATAATGCAGCTGGATCTTCTAAGTCTCCGCACTCCCTTGTGATATTATCCGACATGTGCAAGAAAATGGTGCTGTAAGCCATCTTCTTCATCTCGGTCCGCTGGTCCTCCGTGACACTTGCTGGAAAAGCATCATCTTCTCCAATAGCCAAGTCCACTTTTTGTTGCACAAGAACCTCCTTGATCTTCCGCTTCCATAGGGAAAAATCTCCCTTTCCATCAAACTTCTCCACACAGAAATTTGAAGCCATCTTTTGCGGACAAGATCCCAGATTTGTGCACTAACCACAACTACTTTCTTCAACCTCAAGAACACAGATCGAAGATGGATCTTTAACACCGTTCTTGAATCAACCTTCAAGAACACGACTGGATCTTGATCTTTACACCGTTCTTGAATCACCCAAGAAGTTTGATCTTTGATTCTTGGAGTCTTGGCTCCGTACCTTCTACTTCTTGCTCCGATAACCAGCTACTTAGCTCTGATACCACTGTTGGAAATCACCTTGACAAGATGCCCAGGTGGTGATCTTCCAAACACCCAAGTCTTGAATGACTTGTAGAAAGAATTTCAGCAATCGAACACAAGAACAGAAAATCAAAGAAAGAAAGAAGACAAGTAATTTGTTGTCGAGGTTCGGCAATGTGCCTACGTCCCCGTGAGTTCCTCCGAACTCTCTGCACTATCTCAATGGTTCTTACAAAGTTACAGCAATCCCCTTCAAGAATCCAAGTTCTTGAAGAACCAAGAAGAGAACGAGAAAGTGATAGACCTATTACCATGCTTTCTATCAATTCTCTACTAACCTATCTTCTTTACAACCAGCCTCACTACAAGAGTCCCTCTTGTGTTTATGTCTCTCACACAATTCTATCTTATGTTTACAATGATCTCACAATGTCACAACCAGTGTGGTTCTCTCACACACCTTTTCCACCACTTGAAATGAGGCTAGGAAACCCTTTTTACAGCCTCTTAATTCTTGGACAATCTTGTGAATCATTCTTGACCCTTTGATCATGTTCTTCCTTTATTCTCAGCCCTTCATCACTCTCCAAGTGATGCTGTGTGTTTTGGTGTGGTGCTGTGTGCTGCGGCGTGACCTGATGCTGTAGCCTCCTGATGCTGTGCGCACACCTCCTGCCTGTGGGCAGAAACTTCCACAGCAGTGTGCCTGACCTTTCCATGCTCAAAATTGAAGCACACATATGTGTGCAACCTTATAACTTGCTGAACTTTGATATCCCACAATCGGTTTGGACTTTAACCAATTTTAGGCCATGTTTGAATATGTTTGAAACTTAGACAAATAACAACATGAGCATATCTTTCTGGTCTAAAAAAGTAGTCAAAGACAATTCATAGTGAGTCGCCTGATAATGAAAGAACAAGAAGTAGTTGTCCCCTGATACAACCACATAATTCTGTGACATAGAAGCAATGGAGATCGACTCAGATGGCCCTACATCAGTAGCACGATACGGTTTACCAACCAAATTCTAATAAGTCTCACAAGTATGACTAGCAATATTCATAATTTGTGGAAACAACCCATCGGACATAACTAATTTTGAAGTCATTGACATGGTGAAGATAGTACGACACCACCACACACTATCAAACAAACAAGTGGGTGCTCCACATATCAAACCACACTTTACAGCAGTTCTAAACGGATCTGGGTCTACTCGGTCGAGCACTTGGGTAGAAAATCTAATTCGGTGTACAACCAGAGAACTACTTCGAATACTTCATTGTCCACGTATACTGTTCACAACACTGTTCATGGGTACTGTTTATATATATGGAATATAATATTATAAAATTATATCAATACCCTTAAACCCTAATGCTCTTAATACTCTAACAGTTATGTTCATTTTCTTTATTAAAATACTTTAAATCAGAGCATATGCCCCCTAACTGCCGGAGTGATAGTCCGGCAACACTGATGACCTGTGGACTTGTAGAACATCTGCATAAAATTTACGCACATGAACTGCAAGAATTATGTTTTTGTTCCTCTTTCAACTTCAGATCTCGGCTCAGGTTACACGTGTCTCAGCCATGACATTAGCATTGACATTGGTTCATGGTTTACTTTGTCCAACCATGATTTAATTTTGAAGTAATGTGAACTGTGGTTAACTACTAGGAAGTTTAATAATGTTTGCAAGATGATTCTAATCATAGTTGATTTGATAGACTATGTGTTTTTCTTTTTCTTTTTCTAGTTTTGGGTGGGCTTAGGGAAGTACAGGAGGAGGTTTGCACGGTGCAAGTAGGCACTTGTATTTGGATTTTGGAAAGAAAATTCACTTATGTATTAATCAGAGTTGTGCTTTAGTACCTGCTTGTAGAGAGCTTGACACTTAAAAAGTTTCTATAGGAATCAGAATGGCACAGGGTTACTCTGCATAAATGGTTGGATGATGAGTATTGCCCTGAGGCAACCAATGTGGAAATCAGTAAGGTTGCCGCTCGCTCATACTATGAATCGTTGCCAGCGAAACAAATAGATCTGGGCGAGATTTTGTTGATGGCAAGAGAGTTGGAATCTATTTCCTATCAAGACAGCTTTCATGGGGCATTCTTATCAGCAAATGCAGCAGTGAACTTAATTGTTGAGCGAATAGTTATTTGATTGTCTTGAAGGTTTGGAAACAATTACGCTCTACTTTACTCACTAAATCTGTTGTTGCCTGGAGTTCTCATATAGTTACTTGCTCGTGTGTCTTTCCCCAAACTTTCTTGATCTTCTTCCTCTCATCTGGTTTCTCCAATCTAGCAATGATCACATCATCACAAGTAGTCATCAATCTTGTATGTTGTGTTAAGAGAACACAATGGAGTATGATCACTCTCATTGTTTTGTACCAATAGCTGTAGTTTAAAGTTTGTAGACAGAATTTTAGATGCGCAAATATCCCAATTATGTGATCTTTTATGAATTTGAAGTGAAATTGAATAGGATGTCTGTGAAATTATGGCATAATGGTGCTTGTGCTAATATTTATGGCATCCTGTGTAATTATAACTTTCATGAATATTCAAGAATTGTTGGTTCCATTGCTATGCCAATTGCCAAGGTGCTTTTATACATGGAAAAAACATAAGAGTTTTTATCATATGATTTTTCAAGAAAAACATTATATAAACTTATTTATGGTGAATCATGTAAATAGGGGTGGCAGTGGGCCGTGTTGTGCTGGCTCATGACTCACACAAGGCGGCCTACCATGCCACCGTGCTGTGTCGTGCCTCCTCTTTCATGTCGTGTTGTGCTTTTAAAAACCTTAGCCTAGCACGGCCCAAGGCCTGCATGGCTACTGGGTCATGCCGTGTCGTACCGGCCCATGGGCCTCATAGGTATATATTGATTTTTTTTGTTAGAAATAGTAAAAAACAAATTATAAATATTGAATTAAATGCTTATAATTGTATAGAAAAACAATCATTTTATTGATAAAGTTAAATATTACAAATAACTTAGAAATTGAACAAAAACAACAACATAAACAAATAACTTAAAAATTAGAACTTTCAAAAATCTTTCAAATAAATAACTTACAAAAACAATATATAAAATAAAAAAAAAAGAAGATGAAAAATGAGTGAAATATAAAAAACAACTTAGAAATTTTAAAAATTAGAAAGATATAAAATATTATTAATAATTTTTAAAAAAATAATTTTTATAACTATTGACCCTTATTTGATTTTAATTATGACAAAACAGCGCTTTAACTGTGCTAACAGTTTTATCCAAGTGTTTTTCGTTAAGCTTAAGCATCCAACTCAAAGGCAAGTATGTCAAGCACAAAGAAGAAGAGATTGCACTTGAAAGATATTCAAAAGAAGATCGAAGACTAAGTTTAGATTCTAAGGTAGTTTACATTGACATATAAATCTCTCCTTTAGTTTCTTAGTTTGATCTTGACTCAAAAACTCTTTTTGAAAATACTTTGGTCAATCGAAAATTCATTTCTGTCAAAAACTTACTTGAAAGTCTAAATTTTCTAAAACGGGCACTCAACTGTGGCTTTTCGACAGTCGACTGTCAAGTCTCTACAACTGACCATTTTAAGAATTAAAATGGACAGTCGACTGTGAAAGAGACAGACAGTTTCACAGTCGACTGCCCATTTAGACAGTTAATTGTCCAATTCTCTGTAAGCTAGCCATTTTGAAAACAAAATAGACAGTCGACTATAGATCAAGGACAATTGACTGTGAAAGAGACAGAGAGTTTCATAGTCGACTGTCCAAATCATTTTAAACCCAAAATTTCAAATTCAAGAGAGGATATTCGAATGTCCTGTCGAGAAAAACGGCTAGTTTTCAAAATTTGGACGCAGGATTTGAGCAATTAATGCTCCAAACCTACCAAATCTGTGTTTAACGGCCATATAAGGCCAAGGCTATAAAAACCCCTCATCAATGAGCATTTAAAAGAATAAGAAAGCACATTCAAATTGAAAATCAGCTCATTAATACTCTTGAAAGCTTTGAATAATTCTTTTGAGCCATTTATCAAGCTTTGTTATTAAAAGAGAGATCATCTTCATCTTGTAAAGCATTTATTGCCATCTTTTTTATTTTCCTTTACATTCAATATCAATCATTGTAAAGAGAAAGAACTAGTATAACTCTTAGAATGTTTAGGATTAAACACTTCTTTGTGGAAGAGAGTGCTTGTAAGGTTTGTGCAACACCCGTGAAGTTGCTTGACTATAATTAGTGGATTGCTTCAACGAGGTTCCTTGAAGAGAGTGAACGTAGGTCGAAGAGATTCCGATATTGATGAACCACTATAAACGGAGTTTGCATATTCTCTTCCCTTACTCCTTTAATTTCAGGCATCTTATTTGTTGTGTGCTTTGCTTGATTAAATTGTTAAAAACTAGTGTGTTAATTGTGCAAAAAACCTCTCTTGGGTTTGTACCTCGGTCTACAGTTGGTATCAGAGCCAAGTACTCAATTTTAAGCTTAAAATCCTTGAGTTGATCCGATGGCTTCAAATAGTTATATTGAAGGTCATTCCTATACTAGACCTCCTATGTTCAATGACACAAATTATCATTATTTGAAAAATAGAATGAAAATCTTCTTTGAAAGACAAGATTATAATTTGTGGAGAATCACTGAAGAATGACCTAGAATTCCTACAAAGGAAATAATTATTGGAGAAATCAATCATACAATACCTAAACTCAAATCAGAGTTTAGTAAAGAGGATTGTAGAATGATGTCTCTAAATAGTAAAGCTACTAGTATGCTACATTATGCTTTAGACATTACTGAGTACAATAAATTTTTTGCATGTGTTTCGGCTAAGGAGATATGGGACAAAATACAAATTACTTATGAGGGCACTAGTGAAGTTAAAAAAAATAATAATTTATATGCTAGTGTCCGAGTATGAATCTTTTAAAATGTCTCCGAACGAAACAATTCCTCAAATGCACTCCCGTTTCACCACTATTGTTAATGATTTAAAGCTTCTTGGTAGGAACATTGAGGAGTTTGAACTAACAAAGCATAGAAGACGGCTATAACTAATGCCAAAGATCTCGACAAACTTGATGTCGAAACGCTTCTCGGATCATTATTGACATACGAGATGGAAGAAATGAATCCCGGTGCCAACGATGATGAGATGAAGAAAAAGAAAATGATTGCTCTCAAAGCTTCCACAAACAAGAAAGAGGAAGAAAATAAAGAAGAGAATGAAAGTAGTGAAGAAGATGGTGAAATAGCTTTAACCACTAAGAAGTTTCATAAGTTCTTGTGTGTTAGGGTTTTAAGAAGCCCGGACATATTATGTAATGACCCATCCTGGGTTGGCCACCCCCGAGACAGTGTTATCACATTTTGAAAATCCCAGCATGACACATATATGCAACAATAGAAATTTATCAATTGCAATTATTTACATCAATCCTCAACCTTTAACATGGGAGATACATCATTCAGATCTCAACTTAGACATTGTATACAACATAATATGCATGAATATTTACAAATATTTTTTTTCTCATTAGTTTGAGGATGTGGACCACGTGGCTTACAGATAATAAATCCGCCTAAATCTCAGCTCATCAACTATCTGTCCTGCCTGCTGTCTGAAATTATTTAACATTGAGAGATGAGCTTCACAAGCTCAGTGAATTAAATTTACTAGAAGCATTCAATTCGTATAAACAGTCTTTTAATATTTAATCATTTATATCTCATATAACTTAATAATAGCATTCTATTATCACGACATATATAATAAGTCTCATTCTTTATCAATCTCTTCTTCTTATATATTTGTTCCTCTTAAGACCATCAATTATCTCATAATTACCTCATTATGAGGTTCACAGTATATAGTCTACCTTTTAAATAGTTCTTATCATATCATACTTCTATGTTTCTTTCTCACTATAACTGTCTCTCTGTGAGACTCATTCATCTATAAATTTAAAATTACAAACACTTCAGCATTTCAGTAATACAATCAATATTTAAAACAGATACAGTGCATGAATTAATATTAGGGAACGTCTTCCCACATATCGACATGTTTTTATCTTAGACCGGCTCCCTCCCAGTTTTTTGTTTTATTTAGACTGGCCCCCTCCCGGTTCATTTATTTCCAGTATATACTGGCTATCACGGTTTTCATTTATTTTCTGCATATACTAGCTGTCACGGTTTTCATTTATTTCCAGCATATACTGACTGTCATGGTTTTCATTTATTTCCAGCATATACCGACTATCACGGTTTTCATTTATTTCCAGCATATACCGGCTGTCAAGATTTTTCATTTAGACTGGCCCCCTCCCGGTTCTTTTATTTCATGCATATGCATATGAACAGTAATATAACAACAAACATGTATTCAGCCATTAAATTTAGCTATCCTGCCTTTTCTCAAATTACTATTTTATCAATTTCACTAATTTCTTATCCTCATATATCACATCAATTTATCAGCCATAACTCATCAAGAATTTCATTTATCCCGTTCATTATTTAATCGACTCATTATTCCAATAATATTACTTCTTATATAATAACTTTCCACATATCAATTATACTTATCATACCCATCAAACAACTTTCATCTATTATTAAATCGTAGGTTAATAAGTTATTCAAATATTATCACTGTATATTTCATATTTATCTTGATTACTTAAAGCAAATCTAACGCACCACGTAGCACTTAAAGCTACCCATGGATCACCTCCTTGCCTTTCTTGTTCCTCTCAGTAATTTCTCCCGATTGCTGATCGTCAACACCTGACATAATATTCATATTAAATTCTAATTTATTCTTCAATTCTTCAATAATTCACACTTTGAATTTCGGGAATTTATGTATGCTAAATTTAAAAAATAAACACTTTATTACCTTCTGTTTTTCTTAGAGTTTCCTGTGATTCTCTATGAAATTCTCCTGTAAATCCCTTCAAAATTTTACTCTTTCAACCTTTCTTTCGGTCCCCTAGTGTTTAAAGAAATAGAGTAGTTTAGATTTGAGATTGAAAAAAACCAAACAAGATTTGGTAAAATAATAAAACAATTCCATACAAATAATGGAATTACACAGCACCGCACCACTTTACACCAATCTCAATTCAATAGCTGCATAATATGTAGCAATTTCACTTTGGTTAAGCAACACCTGAAGTCCAGGTGTTGCAAGCCGGTTTTTTTTTTTTCTTTTTTTTTTCCTCTATCATGACTTCTTTTTTCTTTTTTCTTTTTTCTTTTTCTTTACACCACCATGCATCCGTTTTTTTAGAGAATTGTTTTATAAAAATTAAATCTTTCGCATATATATTATTTTAACTCCATATTATATTTATCAAATTACTTCTTTAACCTTTCTTTACAAATATGGGTGTTATAATTCTACCCACTTTACAAAAATTTTGTCCTCAAAATTTCCTTACCTAATTCATGAAAAAGTTGGGGGTATTCTTTCCTCATTATTGCAAAATGCTCCAAGTAATTTCTTCAACATCTTGGCTTCGCCATAATACTTGAATCAAAGAGATTACTTTATTGCGCAAGACTTGTTCCTTCCTGTCTAGAATTCTGACTGGTACTTGCATAAAAGTCAAATCTTCCTGAAGTTCTATAGCCTGATCCGAGATACTATGGGATTCATCGTGTAAGTACTTTCTCATAAGTGAGACATGAACACATTATGTAATTGCTTTAACTCTGGAGGCAAATCAAAACTATATGCTACAGGTCCAACTCTCTCAATCACCTTATATGGCCCCACAAATCTCGGGCTCAACTTTCCCTTCTTTTTAAACCTCAACACGCCCTTCCACGGAGATATCTTCAAAAATACCCAATCACAAACTTGAAACTTGAGAGGTCATCTTCTATTATCAGCATATCATTTCTATCTATTCTATGCTGCTCTAAGGTTCTCTCTAACCAGTTTGATCCTCTCAGTAGTCAGATCTATCATTTCTGGACCAAATATCTTTCTCTCTCCAACTTCTTCCCAGCATATTGGAGTTTTACACCTTCTACCATATAATGCTTCAAGTGGTGCCATCCCAATACTAGTTTGATACTGATTATTATATGCAAACTCTATCAAAGGAAAATAAGCATCCCAGCTCACTGAAAAACTCAATGCACTTGCCCTCAGCATATTTTCTAATATTATGATGATTTTCTCCGTCTACCCATCAGTTTGTGGATGAAAAGATGTACTAAACTGTAATTGCGTACCCATAGCTTCTTGGAAATCTCTCCAAAATCTCGAGGTAAATCTAGAATCTCTATCTGATACAATACTCAAGGGTACTCCATGTAATCTCACAATCTTTGCTACATACAATTTAGCTAACTTTTCATGACTTGAGATAGTTTTAATAGGAAAAAAATGTGATGACATAGAAAGCCTATCTACTATAACCCATACCGCGTCATGACCCCTCTGGGTATGGGAAAAACCAGAAATAAAATCCATACTCACATTTTCCCATGGCCACTTAGGTGCTGTAAGAGGTTGTAATAAACCTGCTGGATGTCTATTCTCAAACTTCATCTGTTGACAAGTTAGACATCTAGAAATATGTTTCGCTACATCTTTCTTCATCCCTGACCACGAATAATTTTGTTTCAATCCCCTGTACATCTTATTATTTCCTGGATGAATGAAATATATAGAATCATGAGCCTCCCTTAGTATCTCCTTTCTCATCTCCACATCATTGGGAACACAAACTCGATGCCCCAATACCACTATACCATCTCCTCTAATTCTAAACTCAGTTGGTTTCCCACTCAACACTTCCCGTCGAAATTTCTCTATCCCTCATCTCTACCCCGCATCTGTAATAAACAATCAATAATAGAAGATTGTACCATGTATTTACCATCAATACTCTTTTATCATTGACATTAAACTACATCATCATTCTTCTTAATTCTATCATCAAGCTAGTATTATGACTCTCAATAGCAGCTAATCTCCCTATAGTCTTTCACTCAATGAATTAGCTACTACGTTAGCCTTTTTCTGGATGATAATGAATGGTATAGTCATAATCACTAATCAACTCCTTCCAGTTCCTCTGCCTCAAATTCAACTCCTTCTGGGTCGGTAAATGTGTCAAGCTTTTATGATCAGTAAAAATTTCACAATTGGCTCCATATAGACGATGTCTCCAAATCTTCAAAGCAAAAACTATGGCAACCAATTCTAAATCATGGGTCGGGCAATTCCTTTCAGAGTTCTTTAATTGCCTAGATGTATAAGCTATAACTCTCCCATATTGCATCAACACACATCTCAACCCCTAATGTGATGCATCACTATAAACCACAAATCCTTCATCACCAGAAGGAAGCATTAATACTGGGGCAGTAGTCAATTTTTCTTTCAACAACTGGAAACTCCTCTCACATTCCTCTGACCACCTAAACTTCACGTCCTTCCTGGTCAATCTAGTCAATGGTCCAGCAATCATGGAAAATTTATGGATGAATCTCCTATAATAACCAGCCAACCCCCAAAAACTTCTAACTTCAGTTACACTAGTGGGTTTTTCCCAATTCAACACTGCTTCTACCGTCTGTAGGTCAACTGTTATTCCTTCTCCTGACACAACATACCCCAAGAAAGATATTTCACTCAACCAAAACTCACACTTAGAGAACTTTGCATATAATTTCTCTCTCCTCAGAATTTCCAATACTATCTCTAAATGTTGCGTATGCTTCTCTTTATTCTTGGATTATACCAGAATATCATCAATAAACACAATCACAAATCTATCCAAGAATGGTTTAAACACTCAATTCATTAGATTCATAAATGCTGCAGGAGCATTAGTCAACCCAAATGGTATAACCAGAAACTCATGATGGCCATAACGTGTCCTAAAAGTAGTCTTAGACACGTCCCCCTCCTTTATCCTCAATTGATGATAACCTGATCTCAGGTCTATCTTAGAAAACACCTTAGCTCCCTGTAACTGCTCGAATAAATCATCTATCCTGGGCAAAAGATATTTATTCTTGATGGTGATCTTATTCAACTGTCTATAATAAATACATAACCTCATTATCCTATCATTCTTCTTGACAACAATACATGGGCTCCCCAAAGTGACATACTAGGTCGAATAAACTATTTATCTAGCAACTCCTGAAGCTGAACTTTCAACTCTCTCAATTTAGCTGGTGCCATCCTATAAGGTGCTATAGATATGGGTGCTGATCCTGGAATCACCTCAATATAAAACTCAATCTCCCTATTGGGAGGTAAACCAGACAATTCTTCAGGGAATACATCAGAAAAATCTTTTACTACGAAAATTTCTTATAACTTCCCACTCTCCTTGCTATAATCCACCACATATGCCAAATACCCCTCACAACCCTTCTTCAACCATTTATTAGCAGTTAAGGCAGAAATAATACAGTTAGCAAGTATCTTACGTTCTCCCTGATAATTAAACTCTTCTTGTCCAGGTATCTTGAACACCACATTCTTCCTAAAATAATCTACCTAAGTATGATATGCAGATAGCCAATTCATCCCTAGAATTAAATCAAAATCTGTCATATCTATAGGTAATAAATCAACTTCAAATTCTCTATCAACCATATAAATCACACAACTTCGATAAATTGTTCTGATAATAACCTTATCCCTAGTAGGAACCTCAACAATAATAACATGCATCAAAAGACTAGCACTAACATTAATACATTTCATATAAACACTAGATACGAAAGAGCGGATTGCACCAGGATCAACCAATAATCTAGCAGGCTTATCAAGGATAGATACTATACCTAGAACAACATTAGGAGTGGCTTGCGCATCCTATTGGGTCAATGCATAGACTCTACTGTCTCTTGACTGAAATTGGCTACCATATCCTCTCTCAGCTACTGATCTTTGACCTTTGCCCCGCACACTTCCTGATCCACCACCTCTCTCTACTGGTCTTCTCCCAACACTTCCAATGCCTACATCAGTAGATTTGCCCACTGGACAATCTGCAGCAACATGTCCTCCCTCACCACATATAAAGCATATATGTGTACGGTAATTCCGAGACAGTTACCCCGTCTGATTACATCTGAAGCAAACCCTTAGCTCTCGATCATACATCAGATTACCACCTCGCCTTGATGGCGCACTTACTTTTCTACTATAACTCCCACTTCCCATAGGCCGTCTCCCAAATCTACGAGTCCTACTGGTATTACTCTAAGTGATAGAAGCAATAGATCTTGCTTGCCTCTGACTCTACACTATAGTTCTTTATGACAAGAAACATCCCTCTGGGGTGGTCTCCTACCCTATACACTCATACTACAACTACCTCTAGGTCTCTCAAATCTAGACCTCTTCAGCCACACCTTCCTACCTCTAAAATCCATCAAATCTTTGTCAATTTGTAATGTTTTATCCACCAGTATAGCATAACTTCCAATGCCCATATAAGAGAGTTTAGTCTGAATGTCATAGTGTAATCCGTTTAAAAATCTCTTGCATTTCCTCTCTTCTGTATTCACTAATTCAGGTAAAAACCTTGATAGGGTTATGAATCTACTATCATATTCAGCCACCGATAAATTACCCTACCTTAGATGAATAAAATCTTTCTCTTGTTGTGCCTGAAAGGTATCTGAAAAATAATTTGCAAAGAACTCATCCTTAAAGTTACTCCAAGTTAAAGGTTGTTTTACATGTGTGCTTACCCTGGGCAAAATATCCTCCCACCATTGAGAAGTCTCACCCTCTAACATAAATGAAACAAAAGTAACCTTTTGTCTATCTATTGCTCGTTAGACCTCAAAATATTTCTCGACATGTCTAATCCACTACTCGACTTCTATAGGATTTACCGATCCTCTAAAAGACTAGGGTTTAAACTTAAGAAATCTCACAAAACAAACACATTGCATCTCATGTGCAAACACACCTTCTCCCTCATGAACCTCTTGTCTCACCACATCAGGTTCTCTTCTACCTCTCTTCTCTAATCTCCTCTATACTAGTACCTATCGCACTATCAATCTGTTCTCTTGCAAGAATTACAGATTCAACTTCCTCCTCTGCTTCAGTTCTTCTAAATATTAGGGGTCTACCACGTCCCCTCTAATTCAGAACTCAACCGTTAGCTCTAGCACGTCGACATCTCATCCTCAGACTCTGCATTAAAATATAGTTTATTTAGATCTTCCACTTCTTTAAGTTCTTATGCAGTCTATATAATCATAAAACCTAACGATCTGATACCAAAATTGTAACAACCCATCCCGGGTTGGCCACCCTCGAGATGATGTCATCACATTTTGAAAATCCTACCATGACACATATATGCAACAATAGAAATTTATTAACTGCAATTATTTACATCAATCCTCAACCCTTAACATGGGAGATACATCATTCAGATCTCAACTTAGACATTGTATACAACATAATATACTGGAATATTTACAAATATTTTTTTTCTCATTAGTTTGAGGATATGGACCACGTGGCTTACAGATAATAAATCCGCCTGAATCTCAGCTCATCAACTATCTGTCCTGCCTGCTGTCTGAAATTATTTAACATTGAGAGATGAGCTTCACAAGCTCAGTGAATTAAATTTACTAGAAGTATTCAATTCGTATAAATAGTCTTTTAATATTTAATCATTTATATCTCATATAACTTGATAATAAATTCTATTATCACTACACATATCATAAGTCTCATTCTCTATTAATCTTTTATTCTTATATATTTGTTCCCCTTAAGACCATCAAGTATCTCATAATTACCTCGTTATGAGGTTCACAGTATATAGTCTACCATTTAGATAGTTCTTATCATATCATACTTCTATGTTTTTTTCTTACCATAATTGTCTCTCTGTGAGACTCATTCATCTATAAATTTAAAATAACTAAAAACATTTCAGTATTTCAGTAATACAATCAATATTTAAAACAGATGCAATGCATGAATTACTATTAGGGAACGTCTTCCCACATGTCGACATGTTTTTATCTTAGACCGGCCCCATCCCAGTTTTTTTGTTTCATTTAGACTGGCCTCCTCCCGGTTATTTTATTTCCAGCATATACTGGCTGTCACGGTTTTCATTTATTTTCAGCATATACCAGTTGTCATGGTTTTCATTTATTTCTAGCATATATCGGCTGTCACAGTTTTTCATTTAGACCACCCTCCTCCTGGTTATTTTATTTCATGCATATGCATATGAACAATGATATGAAATATGCATATGAACAGTAATGTAACAACAAACATGTATTCAGACATTAAATTTAGCTATCCTGCCTATTTTCAAATTATTATTTGATCAATTTCACTAATTTTTTCTCCTCATATATCACATCAATTTATCAACCATAGCTCATCAAGAATTTCATTTATCCCCTTCATTATTTAATCGACTCATTATTCCAATAATATTACTTCTCATATAATAACTTTCCACATATCAATTATACTTATCATACCCATTAAACAACTTTCATTTATTATCAAATCATAGGTTTATAAGTTATTCAAATATTGTCACTATATATTTCATATTTATCTTGATTACTTAAAGTAAATCTAACTCACCACGTAGAACTTAAAGCTACCCGTGAATTGCCTCCTTGCTTTTTCCGCTCGACTCATCAATTTCCCTCGGTTGCTGATCGTTAACACCTGATATAATATTCATATTAAATTCTAATTTATTATTCTTCCATAATTCACACCCTTTTAAAATTCTCACTTTGAAGTTCGCGGATTTCATGTATGCTAAATTTCAAAAATAAACTTCATGTTATTACCTTCTATTTTTCTTAAAGCTTCCCGTGATTCTCTATGAAATTCTCCCGTAAACCCCTTCAAAATTTTACTCTTTCAATCTTTCTTTCGATCCCCAAGTGTTTAAAGAAATAAAGTAGTTTAGATTTAAGATTAAAGAAAACCAAACAGGATTTGGTAAACTAATAAAACAATTCCATATAAATAATGGAATTACTCGGCACTGCACTGCTTTACACCAATCTCAATTTAATAGCTGCATAATATGCAGCAATTTCACTTTGGTTAAGCAACATCTGGACTCCAGGTGTTGCAAGTTGTTTTTTTTTTTACTTTTCTTTTTCTTTTTCTTTACACCACCACGCGTTCGTTTTTTTTAGAGAATTGTTTTATAAAAATTAAATCTTTCGCATATATATTATTTTAACTCTATGTCATATTTATCAAATTACTTTTTTACCCTTTCTTTACGAATACGGGTATTATATATTAAATTTGATTGTCCAACAACAAACCAACCACATAAAAGCTTCAAAAAAGCCATCGTTGCAACCACTTGGAGTGATGATGAAGAAGAAGAACTCTCGGACAACGACGTCGGATATAAAGAAATTGCCAATCTTTGTTTGATGGCAATTGATGATAAAAATAAGGTAACAAATTATTCCCCCTCTAAAAATAATAATAATATTTTTAATAGTAGTGAAGAATTGATTGAGGTAATTAATGAAATGCATGAAGAATTGAAGAAGTTTGATTCTAGAAATATTGCTCTAAAAAATGAAGTCTCATCTCTCTCTAAAGAGATGGAAAGTCTAAAGGAATAAAAAGAAAAACTATCTTTCATGCTCTATAACTTATAACAAGATTTTTGAAAAATGAAAATGATGGTTTAAAAAAGAAAGTGATGGAGTTGAATAACACTATATCTAGGCTTATTCTTGGAAAAGAAAAACTAGACAAAGTATTATCTTGCCAAAGAATGAATGGAGAAAAATCCAGTTTGGGTTATTCTCCATTAGATAAACAAAAATCAAAAGAGACTTTGTTCATGAATGTAATATGTGTGGATGTACCCTCCACCTCTAAGGCCACTAGCAAGGTTAAGAGTTTTCCTTCAAAGAATGCTAGTAAGCCTAAGAATGAAAATTTCAATTCAAATGCAAAGAATTCTAATGCATATGCTAGATATAGAAATCCTAGAAACACATATGCATATATGTATGCTCATCCTAGAAATAAAAATGCTAGGAATACATATCATAGAAATACAAATGCTAGGAATACATATCATAGAAATACAAATGCTAGGAATACACATTCAAGATATACAAATGCTAGGAATACACATTCAAGTCATGCACATGCTAGGAATGCATACCCTAGCAATTACCGCCATACATATCCTAGAGATAACATGTATGTTCATAACTCTCATGCTAGAAACATGTATCCTAAAAATGCTCATCCTAGGAACAATGGGCATACATATTCAAGACATCCTAGAGACTTCTATAACTATCATCATAGGATCAAGCATCATCAACATGTCTAAAATTATAGAGCACCCTATAATGTTAAGAAAGTATGGGTCCCTAAATGAGCCATATTTTCTAGGACTAACCCAAAAGGACTTAAGAAATTTTGGGTACTTAAAAGTGTAATTGTATATCAATGTGTAATGTAAATGTATCTCAACACCAAAGAAAAAGGTAACTATTGGTACCTTGATAGTAAATGCTCAAGGCACATGAGCGGTGATCAAAGTATGTTCAAAGAACTAACTCTAAGGGATGGCAGACACGTCACCATTAAAGATAACACCAAGATAAAGATTATCAGGCATGACAAAGTGGGTAAAGATTCCTCAACCATTGACCATGTTTTATATGTGCAAGGCATTAAGCCAAATTTACTTAGTATTAGTCAATATGTGACAAAGGCAACAAAGTCATATTTAAATCCTCTTATTGTCTAGTAATAGACATCAAAAGTAATAAGATCAAGTTTGTTGGCCATAGACATGACAATGTCTATCTAGTTGATTTAAAATCTTTACATTCGGAAAGTGAAAAATGTTTTCCTGCTTTTAATGAAAACCCATGGCTATGGCATAGAAGACTTATCCATGTAAACATGGACTTACTCAAAATTCTTTCAAGAAAAGATTTAGTTATTGCCTTCCCAAAATCAAATTTGAAAAAGACAAAGTTTGTGATGCTTGTCAAATGGGAAAACAAAGCAGAGTATCTTTTAAATCTTAAAAGGTAATTTCAACCTCTAGACTATTAGAACTTCCTCATATGGACTTGTTTGGTCCAATAAGCACCATTAATCTAGGTGGTCATTAATGTGCTCTTGTTATTGTTGCTAATTATTCAAGATATACCTTTGTAATTTTTATTTCTTATAAGGATAAAGCTTATAAAGGTTTTGTGAACTTTTGCAAGAAGGTTCAAAATGAAAAAAGAATTTTTATCTCAAGTATTAGAAGTGATCATGGAAAAGAATTTGAAAACCAAAGTTTTTCAAAATTTTGTGATGAAAACGGAATTGATCACAATTTTTCGGCACCTAGAACTCCTCAACAAAATGAGATTGTTGAGAGGAAAAATAGAGTTCTAGAAGAAATTGCTAGAACCATACTTTGTGAAAATAGTTTACCAAAATAATTTTGGGCGGAAGCCGTAAATACTTCTTGTTATGTTTTAAATAGAGTATTAATTAGGCTTATGCTTGATAAAACTCCATATGAACTATAGAAAAGTATAAAGCCTAATATCTCTTATTTTCATGCTTTCAGTTGCAAGTGCTTCATTTTAAACAACAATAAAACTAACTTAGGTAAATTTGACTCTAAGGCCGATGAAAGGATATTCTTAGGATATTCAACCTCTAGTAAAGCTTAGAATCTTTAATAAAAGAACTCTAGTGGTTGAAGAATTCATACATGTTGCTTTTGATGAATCTAACCTAATTGGTAGTAGAATAATATCCCTTGATGATGATATAGGTTTTACTCCAAGAGTAAATGCATCTACTCCCATTGTTGATCCTAAGGAAAGTCAACCTCAAACAAATCAAGAGGTAGATGATCCCACTTTTACAAGTAAACAAGGAGATAGACTTTCCAAAGATTGGAGGTATGTGAATTATCATCCAATCGATCAAGTGATTGGTGATCCTTCACAAAGGATAAGAACTCGATATTTTTATGAGAAATGTTTGCAATTGTGTAGCTTATTTATTCCAAGTAGAACCTAAAAGTTTTGAAGAAGCCGAAAAAGATGCCGATTGGATAAATACTATGCAAGAAGAGTTAAATCAATTTGAAAAAAATAAAGTGTGGACTCTAGTTCCTAGACCAAAGAATCATACTACCATAGGAACTAAATGGGTATATAGAAATAAAATGGATGAAAATAGAATAGTAACTAGGAACAAGACTAGACTAGTAACTAAGGGTTACAATCAAGAAGAATGAATAGACTTTATAGAAGAAAGGTTTATGTTGAACAACCTCTTGGTTTTGAAAATCCTAACCTTTTAAAACATGTTTATAAGCTTTCTAAAGTTATCTATGAGTTGAAGCAAGCTCCAAGAGCATGGTATGAAAGGTTAAGTAAATTTTTACTTGAAAATGGTTTTACAAAAGGAAAAATATATACACCCTTTTTACAAAACTCATAAATATGACACACTTCTAGTCCAAATATATGTTGATAATATTATATTTGGTGCCTCTAATGAATCCATGTGTCAAGATTTTACTAAATGTATGCAAGGTGAATTTGAGATGAGTATGATTGGAGAGCTTACCTACTTCCCCGGACTTCAAATCAAATAATTGAAATGAGATATTTTCATCAATCAATCCAAATATGCTAGGGACCTATTGAAGAGGTTTAGGATGGAGAGCTCAAAATCTATTGGCACTCCCATGAGAACCTCTACAGAACTTGACCTAGATGAGGAAGGTAAGTGTGTAGATACTAAAACTTATAGAAGCATGATAGGAGCTTTACTATATCTAATTGCAAGTAGAGCCGATATAATGTTTAGTCTATGCATGTGTGCTAGATTCCAAGCTAATATTAAGGAATCTCGTATTGTCAATGTGAAAAGAATCCTAAGATATTTGCAAGGTACTCAAAATCGATGTTTATGGTATTCTAGAAAATCAGCTTTTGAGCTTGTTAGGTACTCGGATGCTGATTTTGTGGGTTGTAAGTTAGAAAGAAAAAACACAAGTAAAACATGCCAATTTCTAGGAGCTATGTTAACTTCTTGATTTTCAAAGAAACAAAATTCAGTTACATTATCAATTGTCGAAGCGGAATATGTAGTCGCCAGTAGTTGTTGTGCACAAGTTTTATGGATGAAACAACAACTAGAAGATTATGGCACGTGTTTTCAAAACATTCCAATTCATTATGACAACACTAGTGCTATCAATTTGACAAAAAAACTCAATTCAGCATTCTAGAACCAAACACATTGAGATAAGATATTACTTTATAAGAGATCATGCTTAAAAGGATGATATTAGTCTAGAATTCACTCCCTTCGAAGATTAGATTGCTGATGTCCTTACTAAACCTTTAAATGAAGACAATTTTTGTAAAATAAGATTGTCAATGGGATTAAAATTTTTTTACTAAACTATTGCATCAACATTCATCATGTGCATTCTTTCTATTAAGTGAATGAGAATTAACCCCAAATTTAATTTTCTCTCACTTAAGAATAGCATACAATAATAAATCCTTGCAAAAAAATCTTCAAATTTCTGTTATAGGCATTGTACAATTGACTGTGCATATATGCACAGTCGACTGTCCAAGGGACAAAAACTTTCGCAGTCAACTATCTATATGAATATGGTGTCTAACAATTGACCGTATAATGGACATAGACTTTCACAGTTAATAGTCCATATGAATAGTTAACTATCCCTCCGGTCCAGTCCTTTGATTTAAAAGGAAAGTCGACTGCCTATATTTGATAGTCGACTATCCAATCGTGACTATAAAGCCTGCACTTCATCTTCAACCTAAAAAATCTCCTATTTTTTAAACCCTATCCGCACGTCCCTTCTCTTTCCTTCAAGATTTTGTGATTTCTCACCAAATTAGCCCCAAAAACCATCAAATTTTTTTCAAAGAAACACTCACCCTTCACTTTTTAAGAAATTTTATGGTTTATTTTCTAAAAAAAATACCTAAAACCGTACCTTCTTTGAGTTCTAAAAAAGGCAGTGATGGTACAGGGCAAACACGTCAGAAAATAGCCCTGAACCCCAATCTTTTCATCAATACAGCTACTAAATCACGGTATAATAACTGAATCTCTAGTAAAGAAATAATTATAGGTCGTTTGGTAGATTTTCAGAATTTATTCAGTAATGACATGGACATAGAGCACTATTTTACTGTTGTAGGTTAGAAACCCATAGTCACCATTTCTGAAGTTGCATGCACTAGACTTATTAGGCTATTTTATGTCAACCTAGAGACAACCTTCTCTACTGGGTTATCATTCAACACCTTTGTTAAAGGCAAGACTATACCAGTCAATGAAAATGTGTTGCTTGAAATCTTGCAAATACCCAGGGGTGGTCAGGAGTGGATAGACGCCTTTAACTGAACTGAGGACTTTAACAAACAGGGAGCCCTTAGGATCCTTAGAGGTGACCCCACCTATACCTTCGGTGTAACCTTTAAGGACGCCAATGCCCTTACCATAGTTAGTCGAGTGGTTTACCTAATCATTGGCTACTTCATATCTCCCGGGAAGGGGAGTTATACATACCTGAGATAGCTAGATATGTACATCCTATGGAATTTGATGAATAAGATTCGATATAACATCTACAGTTTGATTATTGTTAAGATAATTGAGGGAGTTGAGAATAAATTAGGTGGCCTACCATTCGGGATGTTCATCACTCGTATTCTGAAGTACTATAGAGTTTCCTTCTTTGGTGAGGAGAAGATGAAGCTGTCCACCACTGATATCTTCAATAAGTCCACTCTTACTAGAATGAAGTTGATTCAATTAGAGGACTTCACCTAGGAACGCACTACAAATGCCATCTATAATCCAGCTCAGAAGGTTTGGAAAATGAAACCTGATAGAGCTGTTCTAGCTAATGAGGACATCCCAGAGGATGAGACAGCTACAGGTGTTGGTACTAGCAGATTGGGATCATCAGATTATAATGCATCCGTGCTAGCTGCATTTTTGGATCTCAAGGATGAGATGTCATCCCTCTGACTCACGATGAATGCCAGATTCGACATCATTGATGACAAGCTTGAGGAGATTAGAGACCAGATCACGAGATTTCATCGACCCTCTGATGCACCCTAGATATCTTTCATTGTTTCTTACTTTAGAACTGTGTCAAAATCTTTGCAAGGACATGTATTTTTCTTTCTTTTTCATGCATTTTACCACATGACATGATATATTCTGTTTATTTGCTAGGTTCATCGGAACCTCGGCTGCTTATCTTCATTTAGTGAATATGTTTTGGTAACCTAGCTCTCTTTTTGATATTGCATGACTCCTATTACCCTAGCTCATATATCGGGATGGATTAGCTTATTTCGTTGCTCATAGCAGTTACATAAGCTCACGGCATATATTTTCAGGAAATCTACTGTTTAATGAGCTTACTTGCTTTACACATTTCTATAATGCTATATCTTACTTTCTCACTTTACACTTTGTTTATCTTTGAGCATAAGTATATGCCATGGTCTATCTCTTCGCCCCTTTTGTGTTGATGATAAAAAAAAGGGATAAAATGTAGAAAAAGTTAAGAATAGAGAAGGTAGACAACAAGAACAAGACAATAAGAACAATAAGAATTGTCTGTATGCATAGATTAACGGGGAGCTTGCTCCACTTTTACAAGTTGGTTTTATCCTAAAAACAGAGGAGATTCTGTCCGTTTTTTTTTGTAAAAACCCAACACTTAGTTTTTAAAACTGTTTTTCTCACTTTAGTTTTGTCATCATCAAAAATTGGGAGATTGTTGACCCTTATTTGATTTTAATTATGACAAAACAGTGCTTTAACTGTGCTAACAGTTTTATCTAAGCATTTTTCATTAAGTTTAAGCATCCAACTCAAGGACAAGACGTATGTCAAGCACAAAGAAGAAGCGATTGCATTTGAGAGATATTCAAAAGAAGATCGAAGACTAAGTTTAGATTCTAAGGTAGTTTACCTTAACATATAAATCTCTCATTTAGTTTTTTAGCTTGATTTTGGCTCAAAAACTCTTTTTGAAAATACTTTGGTTAATCAAAAACTCATTTCCGTCAAAAACTGACTTAAAAGTCTAAATTTTCTAAAATGGATAGTTGATTGTGGCTTTTCGATAGTCGACTGTCAAGTCTCTGCAACTGACCATTTTAAGAACTAAAATGGACAGTCAACTGTAGGTAATTGACAGTCGACTGTGAAAGAGATAAAGAATTTCACAGTCGACTGTCCAATTCTCTGTAAGTTGGCCAGTTTGAAAACAAAATGGACAATTAACTGTAAATCAAAGACAGTTGACTATGAAAGAGATAGAGAGTTTCACAATCGACTGTCCAAATCATTTTAAACCCAGAATTTCAAATTCAAGAAAAGACAGTCGACTGTCCTGTCGAGAAAAACGACTAGTTTTCAAAATCTAGATGCGAGATTTTAGCAATTAATACTCAAAGCCTACCAAATCTATGTCTAATGGCCATATAAGGCCAAGGCTATAAAAACCTCTCATCAATGAACATTTAAAAGAACAAGAAAGCAAAATCAGCTGATTAATACTCTTGAAAGCTTTGAATAATTCTTTTGAGCCATTTATCAAGTTTTGTTCTTAACAGAGAGATCATCTTTATCTTTTAAAGCATTTATTGTCATCTCTCTTCTTTTCCTTTACATTCAATATCAATCATTGTAAAGAGAAAGAGTTGGTATAACTCTTAGAGTATTTAGGATTAAATACTTCCTTGTAACTTCCTTGTGGAAGAGAATTCTTGTAAGGTTTGTGCAACACCCATGAAGTTGCTCAACTATAATTAGTGGATTGCTTCAAAGAAGTTCCTTGGAGAGAGTAGATGTAAGGTCGGAGAGATTCTGATATTGCCGAACCACTATAAACAGAATTTGCATATTCTCTTCCCTTACTCCTTTAATTTCAAGCATCTTATTTATTGTGTGCCTTGCTTGATTAAATTGTTAAAAAGTAGTGTGTTAATTACAAAAAGTTTTTAAAACCCAATTCATCCCTCGCCCTCTTGGGTTTGTATCTCGGTTTACAATAATATTTTTGACCTTTAAATAAAAAATATAAAAAACTTATCCAATTCCTAGACAAACGACTTTAAAAATTGAATGATGAGCTTTCTAACCAAGCTATGCAGCTAAGTTTAATTCGGTGGATTAAAAAAATAATATTATATGATTTCCTCTTAGTGTTTTAGTTCATTGTATCAAATGCTACTATGTTAAAATCAATCAGTTATAACTTCAATATTTAAATTAAAATTTCACAAATGACACTTTTTGTATTTAAATATTTGTTTAGCTTTGATTTAATTTATATTAATGTGTGATTTTAGGTGAATTTGTTTCATTTATGAATTAGTAGATCACGTGTCATTATGTTAAGAATATGATAATAATTTTCATTTTTTTCTACCATCCTAGAATATCAAATTTATCATCATCTAATTCTTCTTGACTCATTATTCTAGTGGTATAAATTTGTATGTAAATTTGAATTTATTTGATGTTATAGTCATGCTTCGTACTGTGTCGAACCGTACTTTGTGTCGGGCCGTGTCTCATGCCGTGCTGTACTGTGAGCCTCAAAAGCTAGACTCAACACGATACGAAGAATAGTATTATGTCAAGCACAACATGGCTCATGAAAGTGTGGGCTGTGCCAAATTTATTTTGACGGACTGATACAGTCCATTGCCACCCCTACATGTAAATTTCCGAGGCCAAGCTTATGGATCACATGGGAATAGGGACCTATGTCGTTTGACAAATGGGTACTACATGATTCAGAAGGGCACGGGAGGTTTTGAGAGGATTAGTGGATTGTGGACCAAACATGCATATTTAGTTCCAATGAGATTGGATCCTCAACCTTTGTAAACTCAATCAACTGCGTATGTAGAGGCAAACAAGAACCAATGTATCAAATTGTGATCATCTGTCCTAAAATAATGCATGTGCTCTTTCCTGTCTGGTCCATGTGGGGATGTTAAATTTGAACCAGGTCTGCTCTGTGGGTTATGTACATACTTCATTCACGTGGTACCAAATACCAGTATGGTCCATCTCAAGCATTCACTCAACCATTATTAAAGGTGGTTTGTTTTATAGGTCCCACAGCTCAACCACCATCCAAACTTCACTGTGAGCCGTTTGGATTCATTTCTACCATGAGCTGGGCCCACAGAATATGTGGGTTCCGGCTTTTTTTTTTCGGTTTTCTCCGACCTCATGCCACGTGTAACAAATTGCTTGCCTAATCTTGCGCAATTTGGTTAAGTATGAAGAGAGTTGAAAATTTTTGTCAAGCGCATCTTCACAGATGATATAAAATATATATATATATATATATTGAAAGGTAAAATAAATTATTATGTCATGAATTTTTTTATAAATTTGTGTTAGATAAGAATTTTTTGAGCGATTTTAAAATAATTTTAGGTAAAAATGTTATGTAATTAAAAGTTATTTGGTGTTTGGTAAAAATTGTTTTAAAAGTATTGTTAAACTAATTAATGTGTTTGGTAAATAAATTGTAAAATTACTATTGTATATTGAAATTACTGTTAAAAAATGGTATATATGAGAACTATTTGCCTATTTGGAGTTTTTTTATATTAAATTGACTTTATTATTTGTACAATATAAATATATTAATTTTATTCAAAATAAAATATAAACAACTAAAACAATAATATTTTTAGTAACTAAATTAAATTAATAATAATACTATTTTTATTAGATAATAATCTCAATGTTATAATAATAAATGTATCATTGTTACATTTAAAAATTGATTATGAAGAATGATTTGTGATTTATATAGTGTCAATGATGTAAATATTTTTACCACACAAAGGTAATTTAGGAACATAAATAGTATCAAACTTGATTATGAGATTAAAAGTTACAAAACACAACTTTTAATTTTGGGATTAAATCGATCTTTTTAAGTTGTTTTCAGCTTTTGATTCATAAAAAAAGAATTAAAAATAAAAAGTGTTTGACATAACTTCTAGTTTTTGCCAGTAGAAGTTATTTAAAAATATCTTCAAAACAAAAATTGAAAAGAATAGATTTAAGAAGCTGGATTAAATTCATTCTCAAACATAACTATAATCATGTTTGTCCATTTAACTTAATGGTTTATCTTATCTCCATATAAAAGTAATGTTTCAATATAATATGAATTATCATCGTTCAAAACTTTTAATAAAAAAATTCATAAAATTAATTTGTGTAAAAAAAATAAATTTGTAATAATTATAGAGGGTAAGGATTCTCACTAGTAATTGGGGGTCACATTATCCATTGTGTGGACTTGGGCAACGTGACATTTATCTTATGATCTATCGAGAAGAAAATTTTTCCTAATACTGAAAAAAGAGTAGTTGTGAAGTTAATTTTTTTTTTTTTACGTTTGGTAAAATCATTATTTTGACATTAATTTGGGTTTTTAAAAAGTGTTTTCGAGGTTTTGATTTTCGTTTTTTTTTAAAACATATTTTTGTATTTGACATAGATTATGTTTTAGCTTGCATTATTCATTTTCTATCAAGATTTCATGATTCTAGTAGTGCGATTAAAAAAAACCCTACGAGATATTCTTAAAATAATATAAAAAATAATAAACTAAAATGTGTCTGGTTAAAGATTCGATGATAATGACCATTGGAAAAAACTCTTTCATAAAACTATATTCTAAGAATAAAATGTAAAAAAATTGATAGATTCTAAAAAATAAGTACTTATTTTTTTTTAAACTGTATAATTTTAAAGAATTTACGAATATTTGCTTAATGTAAGGATGTCAATCACTCAGATCGGATGTAAAAGTAACATTATCTGTTCTCACTTGTGATGATGAAATTTACCATCCGTTTTCACTACAATCCAATATGAAAAAGAGACAAAAACAATAAATAGATTATTGCAGCATAGAGAAAAAAGAAAAGAAAAGAAAAAAAAAGTGAGAGACTGAGATTAGATGGAGAAAAACCTTAACTAATGAGAGAATTAAACGAATTAAATTTTATAAATAATATTACAATTATTAACTTTGTTTCAAATAAAGTTAAGAGTATGTTTGGGTAATAATTTTTATTTTTTAGTTTTTGAAAATAAAAATTGAAACAATTTTCTGAAAAAAACATGTTTGGATAACTGTATCTCGAAAATTGTTTCCAAAACAGAAAACAGTGAAATGTTATTTGGATAACCTTATTTTGAAAATTGTTTTGATACATTTTATAATTATTTTCAGTTTTGAATTTAAATTTAAGATTTATATTAATTTTATTTCTCGTATTTACTAAATACTTAAAAATAATTAACATTATTTTATTTTCAAAATTTTAATATTTTTTATATACTATGGAGAAAAAATTAAACAGAGAAGTGAACATTAATTTTAGAGTTATTTTTTCGAAAATTATATCAAAAAACGTCAATTTGGGGTTTTCTGAAAACAGTTTTTAAAATTGATTTTCGAAAATTATTTTCAAAAATTACTTTTGAAAATTGTTTTCCAAACTTGTTTTTTAGCTTTTGAAAACTGATTTTAATTTTTGAAAAGCGAAAATAATTTTGAAAAACCACTTCCAAACATATCTATATATTCCTTTTTAATATAATTGAAATGGTTTCTACCAATCCCATACAGATCAACTGAACTTTTACATTATATATATATATATATATATATATATATATATATATATATATATATATAGTATTAAAAGAGGATGCAATTATCGGGCATAGACCGAGTGATAACAAGTTGCGTTCAATCAACATTATCAACATCTATCAAATTTAATTTTCTTTAACTTTAACTGTGATTTTAAAATGAATTATTTAATAAGCAAAATCAATCATAAATTATCACTTCAAAATTTTCTTATGAAAAAACCTAGCGTTATCACAATAATGGGAGATTTGACAGAGATTACCTCAATAAGGTTCATATAGCACCGCCCATGTTACGGGAGTACAAACTTCAACATCAGTTCTGTGAAGCCAACCAGGTGCCAGATAACTTGGCCAAGATTGTTATGGAATTTCTGCTGAATGTCTTTTTTATGAGGCCTACTTTCCTTTTCTGTTTGGCTTTTTCTGATGCAAACTTTGAGAAATTCTTAGTTATAATGAATACAAATCAATCGAAAATTTAATTAGTAATTTTTGAAAATTTTATTAATAATATTTAATATACACAGCTATGATTATTAATAAAAATTTTAAAAATTACCACTCAAGTTTACATTAATGCAAAAAAAAAAAAAATTACACCAAACACAGCCGAGTAGACCTAATAGGTTGTAAGATTTTACCAGAAAGAACAAAATAAACATGGAAACACAATTTTCAATTAGGGACACCGCATCCAAGTGGTCCCTCACGAATATCAGTCCCAAAATTATTGGGATTGTGGGACTTGGAGAATCATATTTGTCCTTTCGTTACTGCGTAGAAAAATAATGTGTGTATTTACTGTTAAAAATTTAAAACGTTTGAATATTTAAGTGATAATTATTATTTAAATGTTCAAAATGATTGACTTTAAGTATTATAAGATTTGAATTAAATGTCCTTAGAACATGGTAGGTCTAGTTAGTGCCATAGAGAAGAGGTATCTAAATTTGAATTTAAAAATAAATAAAAAAACCTAAATCACACTGTATTTGTTAATTGTCGCATTGTGAATTAAACCCTATTATGTAATAAATCCATTTTAAAAATTTTGAATTGAAAAACCTTATGTATCACATGTGAGAGACTTTAACATATGAAAAATCAATCGTGTAGTTTGAGTCAGGTTGGCTGATGATAAACTCAACCTAACCTGATAATATTTAATTGATGAAAATGTCAATCGATCTCAACTTATGATCCGATTAACCTGTAACCTAATTTAATATAATCAAACCAGTTTAAATCGGTTTGAATTTTTTGGTTTTATCTTATTTTTCAATTTAAAAGTTAATTCTATTTATGCCCCATACCTAATGTAAACACACAGGAGTAATATTTTCAAGTCTAGAAACACATGATTCTTAAATGTTGTAGAGTACTTTTTTCTTGCTTGTTGCAGTTTATGAGGTTTTGATTTTCGGTACTAATCTATTTTATTGGTTAAAGGTTGTAAGATGTTGTACCCAAAAATAGATTTTTTTTTTTTGCCATGAAAAAAAATGTAAAGAGAGATTGGTTTGACGAATGCTTATATGTTTTAAAGTTATTTTAGATATCATAAAAATTTAAAATTTATTCAATTGATGGGGTTATAGAATTGAGATGATGGGTTTAGTTAGGTCTCAATTAACATGTGTCCTTAGGGCAAACAATAAAATAACAAAAAAACCCAATTACGGTATTGTTGATGCAGAAAATTTAGAATATCGTGTGAGAGTTTGAAGATTGATCAGGTGATTTTGAAAAAGATTCATTGTATTCAGTGTTTTTAACTTTATGGAAAGTCAAATGAAAACGATTCATCGTATTCAATGTCTCATTCTCGGGTCAATACTTTTTAATACAAAGTACTAACAACGAAAATTTAATTGTTATGTTGTTGTTACTCTTAGTTACATTATTGCTATTTCTAGATAAAAAAGTAAATTGTTGTTGAATTGTGTGTATTTTTCATTAATGAAAATTATACAATATTTACAAGAAGGAGAAAATAACTGTCATATCCCAAACAAAGAAAACTGCTAAATAACTAATTGGCAACCGCTTCTACCCTGATTGTAATGCGTCCACACCTTTACACGATCTCAGCTTGATCTCAGGCATACACATCCTTAAGGTGAGACTGATACAAGAAATAAGGCCTACACAAGGAACAAGGCTGACACACGAAACAAGGTCGATCTTGTACACAGACAAAAAGTACCACTTCATTTATCAACAACTGAGTACGAATAGTTGAAAGAATAAGAGTGTCATAGATGCATGTGATCCATAAAACTTAACGATGTTGATCATAATCATTAAAATATTTTTAATGTCAAATTGAATTGAATGATGATCCAATAAAAGATTAATAAAATATATATTTTTTGAGTTATCGATTTGGATTGAATTACAAAAATTAAACATGTGATCCAATTCAAACCATTTAAGTTGAAAAAAATTCAATTTAAATCCAACCAAATGTTTTAAAAAAAACCCAATTCAACTTAACTCGTTACACGATTTGAGTCAATTTAAAGGTTCGACCAATTTGCTTGCTCACCCATAGCACACGCATGATTGACTGCCCATAAAATCTCACCCATACCAAAAAACTTTCATAAAAAATAAATTGAAAGGTAAAATTATACATGAATAATTTTTAATTTAATGCTCACATGAGGTTCACACTGATAGGGCCTATACAAATGTTGTAAATTTCGTTCTATTTCAACTAAATGGTTGAAACATTTCATTTGAAATGATCGAAACATTTCGGTTTCAGAACTAATCCAAAACTAATCACCTATATATTTCGTTTCGCCCCATTTCAGTCTATTTTGGCCGAAACATTATATTTCAACCGAAATATTATAACACTAATTCTTTTATACTTTTGAAAATTTTAAGGAGGTAATTTAGGAATTTTCACTCTTTTTCTTCAATTTGATAGTTCCATAAGGAAAAGTAACAACTCTATCCTGGATGATATGGGTGATAAATTATCATATTGGTGTTGCTTGTGTTAGTATTTGGATTTTGGATGATATATTTATCATTTGATGTTTCAATGGTGATTGTTTTATTATGATATATATTTATAATTATATATATTTGAAAGGTATGTAATTTGATAACAGCACAAAGTCTCAATTTGAATTTATACAAAAAAAAAAATTTATAATTGATTTTAAAACAAAAATTTGGATATGATTACTTTGAATATATGAACGATGGTTGTTTTCTTATTATTTATATTTATAATTATATATATTTTTGAAATATATATAATTTGATAGGTATATATTTGAAAATACCATCAAATCCAAAACGACGAATCAAAACGGACCAAACCAAAACATTTCATTTAAATAGTTAAACTGAAACGTTGTTTAACATGAAATTTATAACCTTGATCTATACACATGTAGGTAATTAGGAGCAGGAAAAACCCTAATAGCTTCTCCTTCATCCATTCTTACTTTGAAGCCGTTTGACCGGCCATGGCATGCTAGCGTGGTCACCCCCCACCTCTTTGAGGCCATCCTTCTATGTCCAATCCCCCCCAGGTCTCTTCATTCGCTTCTGCCCTCCAACAGGCCGTAACACTACCTCCCCCTTCAACCCTAGCACCGCACACTGTTTCCACCACCCCAAACACTACCGCTCCTTCCATCCTTACTCCAAACACTGTCCTTGCACCGAAGTCTTATGCAAATATTCTAGCCGGATCGAGTTCTCGTCAAGGTGGATAGATCATACGTCTGGTGGTATCGCGCAAGCCATTACCTTATCTCAGTTTGTCGTCTAAGCCATATAAGCTGCATGGTGAACCGGCAGTCATCCTATCCTATGGAATACGTCAAGGCTGCTGCTCCCTTTGTCCATGCAGTTGTCCTAAAATTCTATTCAGGTATACTGGCTATGAACCCTATTCATAACTATATTCTTTCTTGAAATCTTAAGCATAATCTGGTTGTGGGGGTCCTAGACTCTCGTCATATTCTGGTCTGGCTTGAATCCCAAAAAGATATGATTATGACTTGGTCGCACGAAAAATCGCAAGATTGAAAACACCCTATATAGGTTGTCAGATGGACGTCTCACGTCTTTACAAAAAAAAAAAAAAAAAAAAACCACTGCTGCAGCGGTTTGAGTTCGTTTACCCAGGCTTCCACTCCTCTTCTTTCATATCTCAATTCTTCGTGGTATTGTGAATTCTTTTGCTAGGTTTTTTAGGGTTGATGAGAAAACAACAACCTTGGAACGCCCTAGCAGTGCACGAATATGCGTGGAACTTGATCTCACTCAACCACGTCCAAAATGAGTCTAGATTAGATCTGGATGTGAGGATGGATTCTAGCATAAGTTGATCTTTGAAGGTAATATTGAATTTTGTATGAGATGTTGCCTACATGGTCATAGCCTACAGGATTGCCAGAAAAGCGTACCTCTAGAGGCGACGGTGAAGGTGATATAGGAGAGCACCAATGTGCAGGGTTAGGATGTACATAGGCCAAGTGCGCCAAAAACCAAGAAGTGCAAGACCAGGGAGTGCATTTGCATGCCCATACAACTGATACTAGTCCAAATAAAAAAAAAAAGAAAAAAAGTCCAGAGCCATAGGTCAAACGGGCCAAGACCAAAGGCAAAGAGGTCCAGGAATTCCCGGATGATAGACCTACAAATTTGGTTGGAGATTTAGCTTTTGGGTTGAGCCTAGTTATTTTTGTATTAAACCTTAGGGCAATGGATTCGCATGCCTAAGCTTCATGCAACTGTTACATTCTCAAGTGGTGGGACTTTATGTTCATGGCCCACTGGACGGTACTCAGATCCAACGCTTGTCTGGTCAGTTCGCACAACATACTGATACGCATCAGGTCTTGGTTTTAATTGGCAACCACCATGGGCCTTCAATTGATGGGTAGTTCATGCCTCTAATGCACACTGATCCAATGGCTACGGTAAGTTCTCAATCATCAAAAAAATCTACAAATAAAGCGAAGGAGGTTAAGGAATTCGAGGAAGATGGATTGCAAGATTTTTCGTATAAAGTTGATTTCAATTTCCTGAAATGTAAGGATGACATTTCCTATCCTCCAACTCAGCCATACTCATTAATGCATAGATCATCTTCGGATTTTTTTATTTTTTTTTTGCAGAATGCTAGTTTCTAAAAGAAATACGAAAGGGATAAGCTCTTAGAACTTTTCACCAAGCTGAAGAAATTAAAACAAAAAAAAAAAGAGTTAAAATTAGGAGAAAAAAACATTAAGTTGTACTTTCTTTTTAGATTTTGTGGTTTTGTTTTGAAGTTGTGTTTTTCTAACAACCCATCCCGGGTTGACCACTCCCGAGACGGTGTCGTTACTTTTTGAAATCCCAGCACGACACATATATGCAATAATATAAAAACAACAACTGAATGATTTACATACATAAATCCTCAACTCTCAACAGGAGAGTTACATCATTCAGATCTCAACTGAACAGTATATACAACATATTATACATGAATATTTACAAATATTTATTTTCTTTCTCATTAGTCTGAGGATATGGACTACGTGGCTTATAGAAAATGATTTAGTCTGACTCTCCACTCACAATTCTATCTGTCCTACCCGCTACCTGAAATCATTGTACAATAATGAATGAGCTTCACAAGCTCAGTGAATTAAATTTACTAAAAGTATTCAATTTGTATAATTAGTCTTCTAATATTCATCTATATCTCATATATTTTGATAATAACATTTTATTATCACTACTCATATCAAATCTCCATATTTTATAAATATCTTATTCTCATATAATTAATCATCATCTTGAGACTATCAATTCTATCTCATAATTACCTCATTATGAGGCTTACAACATATAATCAGTCACCCAGATAATTCTAATCATTTCATAGTTCCATATTTCTTCTTAGCATAAGTGTCTCTCTGTGAGACTCATTCATCTATCAAAAAATTTACAATTATGAATAGCACTTTAGCATCTCAATAATAAAATCAATATTTAAAACAGATGCAATGCATGAATTATTAATTGGGAAATTCTTTTCACATGTCGACATACTTTAGCTTAGACCGGCTGCCCTCTCGGTCCTTTTATTTTATCTAGACCGGCTGCCTTCCCGTTGTTTTTTTTATTTCTATATATATGCATATAAATAATGACATGAAATATGCATATGAACAATAATATAGAAACAAGCATGTATTCAAACATTTAAATTAGCTATCATGATTATTCTCAAATTATTATTTGAAAAATTCCACTAAATTCATCTCCTCATAAATCATATCAAATCATCAACCATAGCTCGTCAAGAATTTCACTTATCACTTTTATTATTAAATCGACTCATTATTCCAATAATATTATTTCACATAAAATAATTATCTACAGATCCATTATTCATATCATACCTATCAACCAACTTTCATCTATCATCAAATCATAAATTAATGATTTATTCAAATACTATCACTATATATTTCATATTTATCTTGATTACTTAAAGTAAATCTAACTCACCAAGTAGCACTTAGAGCTACTCGTTGATCACTTCCTTACCTTTTCTACTCTTCTCAGCAATTTCACCCGATTATTGTTCGTTAACACATGATATAATATTTATATTAAATTTTTTAATTTATTCGTCAATTCTTCTAGAATTCATACCCTTTAAAAATTCTCACATTAAATTCCGAAAAATTTTATGTATGCTAATTTTCAAAAATAAAATTCACATTATTACCTTTGGTTTTTCTTAGAGGTTTCACCAACTTTCTTAGAATTTCTCCCATAAACTTTTTTAAAATTTTAATCTTTCGACATTTCTTTGAGTCCCCAAGTGTTTAAAGAAATAGAGTAGTTTTGGTTGGAAAAAGAAGAAAACCAAACAGAATTTGGTAAGAAATAAATAAAATAAAGTAAATTTTTTTATATATATATATATATATACTTAATAAATTGCCTTCTTCAATTTGAGATTTGTGTCTACGTGATGCAACACCTGGACTTTCGGGTGTTGCACTGGTATTACACTTTTTTTTTAGTCTTGCTTTGTATTGTGAGTGTTTAGACTTGGGTTCAACCCTTTGTCTCCCATACTTTTATTTTAATGCTATTTCTTCTCTTTTTTTTTTGTTAAAATTCTTTTTTTTTTGTTAAAAAAAAGTAATTAGGAGCAACAACTTTAAAAATTATATATTCCCCACATACGACAAATACTCAAATCAAATCATTTTCATGGTGTGATAAATGAGAGCAATAACCACATCTTTTGTTCTATAAAGAGAGAAATGTCCATTACTTGGAAACTTAATTAGGAGCAAGCTACCACTCTTTATCTCTCTCTTACACCCAGTCAATCACTTATGGTCATGGCCCTCACGGCATTGAAGAACAATATCCTTGTTTGCGCACCTATAGAATGTGAAACCATGGAAGAAATGGCAGCTTCCATGGAGCTAGCTAAAGCAGAAGGTGCCGATCTAGTGGATCTTTGTGTTGATTCTTTGGCTTTCTCTCACATTTCTGTGCTTGAGAAGCTCATACAGCAAAGAACTCTCCCAGCTATAGTCTCCTTCAGGTACTCTTTTTATCTTACTTCGTATTAGTAATCACATTTCCATTAACGTCTGTTAGTTTAAAAAATACCTAAGACCTACATGTATTATTTTAAAGAAAATAAAATCAACAATTTGAAACCATTTTTCATCGATATCATTTCACTTCATTTGATAGAAAATGATTTCCAAATCTCATTGCGTCGCACATGTTTTTAAATTAACGGACGTTAATGATAAAACTCTTTTTGAGATAATGAAAAAGACTCGAGTTATATATAAAAAATACATTGATACAGAAACATCGTCTGTGCACGTACAGCACGAGCACACATATTTTCTGCTTGCAAACTTCATCAATAACTTTTTTATAATTCCGTTAGTAATTTTTAAAAAATTTGTTGATAACATGAATTTTTTTTTTTAAAAAAAGACTTATTTTATATCATGTATCACGTTACCATATACTGGTTGAGTGAAAAGATATCAAACTTACTACCACAGGCAGTGTTACTTATTGTAGACCGCAAGCATAACGTCGTTGTTTTGCAAGTACATTATATTTAATGATTTTATTTAATTTTTTTTTTCTTATTCTTGAATTTCTGAATTTTGCTTATCTCAATTTATGAAAGCGTAAGTGAATCACCTACCCCAAGTTGATTCAATGATTCGACATGGAAGAATTCTTAAATGCACCGGGTAAAATTGTATTAGGTATATATTAATCATCCATCAAGAGAAATAATACATTTTTTCTCTTTTAATGGACTGATTGATATATAACAACATTTGGTGTACCTAAAAATTTCATATTGACATGACTCCATTTAATTTATTTATTTGATAAAAATTTCACTCAGATTAAAAAATTAATCAAATGGTAATTTATGCACAGTCTACTAGTAATTACTAGTTGACTGTCCTGCTTGTATGGAATTACAATGGGTTTGTTTCGGCGGGTTTAAAAATAATTTTAAGTTTATAATTTTTAAAAAAAATTGATGAAAAAATTTAATCAAATCAAACTACTTATTAGTTGATATTTTAAGTGTTATTTAATGAGATTTAATAAAAGTTTGATTTAATTTAATTAAATTTTTTTATAATTTTTTTTTTAAAAATAAGCGCAGACTTAAAACTAGCTTTGAGTCGACTCAAACAAATTCAACATTGAATTTGAATTTTATAAAATTTATCCATAATTTTATTTTTGTTATGTTTGAAAACACAAAAAATTATACAATTCATTTCGAAATAAATTCACAATAAGATTGAATTTGATAAAATTTACAAATAAATTTCATAAAATAAATAATAAAAAAGTTATGTTAATCAAAATATTCTATTTTTTTCTTTCATCCTTCCTTCCCCCCTCTCCTTTCACCTACCTCTCTCATTTTTTAAATTTGCCATTTACTTCAAAAAATGTAAATATAAATCTCAAATGAATTTTAAAATATAAAATAAAAATTAAAACACAAAATTTATTTTAAAATATTATTTTAAATTAATTAATTTAAAAATAAAATAAATTTGATTTCAAACGAATTCTTACAATATCAATGATTTAATTATTAAGCTTTACGAGTAGCAAATTTTCCACCAAATTAAGTTAAATAGCATCCGTCAGTCAACGTTCTAGCCATTGGACCGACAACTTACGTGGTATACATATAAAATAAGAGAGAGATGGACATATCATAATACTCTGTATTGTAAGGTTAACATCAAACACAATCTTGTGGTCTGGTGTCCGTAATGGAGCACGTGAACATATAAGGTGCAGTATCTCTGGATTCTTCACAGTTGAAGATAAAATCCTTGCATCGAGTGATAACGATCATTTTGTCTAAACCCATTATGGACAATAACGAGTGAGAGACAAAAACAAAAATTTTAATATGCATTTAATAGTAAAAAATATCTTTTATCTTTTATTTTTGTATTTATATTTTTACACCTTTTTCAATAATTTATATATTTTAATAATAATTTAAAAAAAATAATTTTTTAAAAATATAATATCAAAAAAATTAAAAAAATATTTTTATTTTTCAAATTTTTTAATATGATTTTTAAAAATATTTTATTTTTTAAATTATGTTACGAATGTATAAATTATTAAAAAACATGAAAAGAAAACATATTCACAACTAAACGCATCTTCGATATTGAGAAAACATTGGCTGAAATATTACTAAATTTGACATTTGACATTTGACATTTGACAGGCTGAAAGCATCAATGACCTCAAGCAAGAGAGGATGCCAGAATACTTGCTTGCAAGTATTGAAAAGGGCTCTCCAGTTAGGTGTTGAATTCGTGGAAATGGGCTTAGAGGTACCAATCCTCCGTTCATAATTTTGCGATGTTTGGTGTTGGCTTAAAAACTTTAAACAGTCAATTTTTACTATTAAAAAACATGAGGCCTAATCTCAGTCGTACCAAAAATTCAGGAGAAGGATAGGAGAGTGCAGCTTCTAGCTGTGAACCCATCAATGAATAAAAAAAGAAACTTTTCGGAGTTTTGATCACTATTAAGTATTAACTACCCCTGTTCTGTTTCTTCAACTCTCCATTTGAGGAAATTTTGTCACATAGCATGAATTTCCTTATGAAATCATCATCTTTAAGACAGGTTTTGAAAGGGTTTAATTGAGTTTATATGATTTTCCTGAACAAAATAAATGGCCTCGTTTTAATTTTGTTTTGCTGATTATGTTGATGTAACAATGCCGCAATGTCAATTTACATAATATGTGTCCAAATGTTATGTAAAGCACAAACATTGGACCTATAAATCTATAGTAATGTTCATGAAAACCAGGGATAATTATTGGGTTTTCTGTTTGAGTGATTTCCCTTATGACTCGACTTTCATGAAGAATTCTAATAGTGAGTACTATGATCATAGATAGCTTCATTTGCCTTGAGAATGGTGAAATGACATCAAAACATTTGTTGATAAGAATTTGTCATTGGATTAGTGAATTTTTATATTCCCTATGGTTCATTAGCTGAAGTAAGAATTTTCAGGTAGCTTCTGACACAAACATGGCAGAATTCATCTACAAGCATTCCAAAAGCAAAATAATTGTATCGACATATGTGAACGGCGGGAAACCTTCAAGGGAGAAACTTGGTGATCTAATTGCTTGTATGCAGTCCACTGGAGCAGATATTATCAAACTTGAAATTGATATAGATTATATCACAGACCTTGCACCTGTTTTTCAGATGTTAACCCATAGCCAGGTACTTGTCACGAAAGCAGTTTTGAAGCTTTCTTGAGGAAATGAAATTATTTTGTTGGAGTTTTAATCAGTACTTCAATATTGTAATTGAGCTTCACTGTAATCCTGCATTTAACTTCTGTTTGTCACTTTGTCCTACCTTCAGGTGCCATTGATTGTTATGGCAGTGGGTAGTAGAGGTCTTATAAGCCAGCTATTAGGACCTAAATTTGGTGGATTTCTAGTCTATGGTTCTCTTGGGGGAAAATCAGTACCTGGGTTGCCCTCTCTTCTCAGCCTTAAACAGGTTTACAAGCTTGAACGTATAAATGCAGATACTAAAGTTTTCGGCCTCATTTCAAATCCAGTAGGCCATAGTAAAGGCCCTATTCTGCACAACCCTGCTTTCAGGCATACAGGATATAATGGAATTTATGTTCCCTTGCAAGTAGATGATATCAAGGAATTCTTTAAAATCTACTCGAGCACTGACTTTGTCGGTTTCAGGTACACTGTCCATTTTCAGATGCAGGAACAACAAAAATAAAACAACCATCTTAACATCAGTTCGTTGCTGATCCTTATGTTTCTTCTGATAAACCCTTCTATGATGGTTTGTCCTGCCTGTTTCTCCTTCGTTTGATGGATTTTATTTCTTGTAGTGTTGGAATTCCACATAAGGAAGCAGCAGTAGCATGCTGTGATGAAGTACATCCATTAGCTAAGGTATGTAAAGTTTGCAGATGTGAATTAGTTTTTTGATTTTTGGTAAATGAATTAAATAGGGTCAGATTCTTGTACAACAAATCCTTCATCAGTTTAATAACACATGAATTATTACAAATTCTGTTTTAATAATATGATAATGCATATATATATATATATATATATATATATATATATATATACACACACACAACCACACACACATATACAAGCTTCTAAACTCTCTGATGCTTTGTTGATCAGTCGATAGGAGCTGTAAATACTATAGTAAGAAGGCCTATTGATGGAAAGCTGGTTGGTTATAACACAGATTGTGAGGCATCTATCTCTGCAATAGAGGATGCGCTAAGAGGTAAAATAGTAACAGAAGTTGAAATTTCTTCTTCGTAAGAGAATTTGCTGCATTGCATATTCCAGAACCATCTGATTTTGATATTTTCTAGTATCTGTCAAGTGTTAGCCAAAAATCAAAAAATCAGGAATCTGAAATCTGAATGAAGACAGGCTTTGAAGAGTGTAATACTTAAATTTATTTTTTTATTTGGGTTTTCAAAGATTTATTTTGGATTTTTATCTATTTCAACATTTGTAGTCATGTGCATTCCAACACCATTGAAAAGTTAAATATTTCCCAGAAACGAGTACTAGTTGATGGAAGCTATGTTTTCAGTAAAAATGATAGATGGCTTATTTGCGTTTGCATGAGATGAAACAGAAAGGCGAGTTACCAATGGAGGAGTATCACACACTTCTCCTATAGCTGGGAAAACATTTGTGTTGGTTGGAGCAGGAGGTGCAGGAAGAGCACTGGCTTTTGGTGCCAAAAGTAGAGGGGCTCGTGTTGTCATTTTTAACCGAAATTATGGTAAGAAATGGAGAAAGTCTTGTTGTTGATCAGCTTAACATATACTATGAAACTTTTTTCTTGTCTCTGATTAGGATGGCCTTCCTGTGTGTAGAAAGAGCAAAGGCTCTTGCACAAGCAGTTTCAGGGGAAGCACTTCCATATCAATATCTAGACCAGTTCTGCCCGGAGAATGGTATGATCCTTGCAAATGCTTCTGCTGTTGGAATGGAGCCAAATTCACATCAAAGTCCTGTTCCAAAGGTTATCTCTCTCTCTCCCTCTCTCTATCTCTGAGTATATATAATTGTACTGATCAATTCTTCAAATTTTCATGCTTGATAGGATTCCTTGAAAGCATATGAGCTTGTTTTTGACGCCGTTTATACACCTAAAAATACAAGGCTCTTGCAAGAGGCTGCAGAGGTAGGGGCCATTGTGGTGAGTGGAGTTGAGATGTTCATTAGGCAGGCCCTTGGTCAATTTAGACTCTTCACTGGTGGCTTAGGTAAAAATTTTACATACTCCTCATCTGAGTACTCATTAGTTATCTCTAAGAATAATAAAGTAGCTGCTTCAAATGAAATATATCAGACCTTTGTTTTCTGTTCAATATTTTCTTTCTTTTTAAAATTTGCCTTCAAAAGAACCGACTTTTACCCTTTTTGTCATTTTACTTGCTAACACTTTGCAGCTCCAGAAGATTTCATACGCAAGCTTGTTTTAGAGCAATTCTGATCGTAACACTACTATGCTGATAATGGTTTGGGAGAATTCCTTCACATTTTCTCCTGGCGTTTGAAGTACCAAATCCGTGAAGGACCTCTACATTAGCATCAATTATGGAGCTGAAACTCCTGCAGACAAGCCTGAACATCCAAATTCATGGCTCATAAAATTGTAATTAAGGTTTTGTTGAACTTCTCAGCATATGGTTGCAGGATTTCGGGTGGTACTAATTGTCTTCAAGGTAAAGTGCCTTGAAAATTTCCCTATGGCTGTGTAGTTTTGTGTGCAAGTAACAAATAGTTCTTCATTACATTACTATATGTCAACCAAACAAATTGTAGATTCTTACTTCTGCATAAACTGCTGCTTCTTAGCCCAGGCTCATCAACTATCAATGACCAAAATCTATATTTGGCTTAATATGGTCTTTTTTTTTCATATTAGGGACTGCACTAAGATAAAAATAGGCCAACCTGGATACTGCTTTCCATGATTATTATGTCCTTTCAAACAGCATTTAACAATGAAATTCTTATTGCAACTGATCAAGTGTAGGGAATCTAAAAGTCTTAAATGATGTAAAACCTCCATCTACAACCAAATTATTCCCACTGACATACTTAGCATCATCTGATGCCAGAAAGAGTGCAGCATTAGCTATGTCACCGGGTTCACAATTAGTTCCCTCTAAGACACAAGCATTTTGAACTATTTGCGTAAGTCGGGGATCATCAATACCCGTGTAAGTTCGACTCATTTCTTCCATCACGAATGGAGTTGGAATGAAGAAAGGAGAAATGCAATTGACCCGGATTCCATATGTGCAAAGCTGAGCAGCCAAAGACCTAACAATTCCTGTAACAGTAGCCTTTGACACACAGTATGTGTGCTGTGCAAGCCCACCCATCACTCCTGTTACACTGGCAGTGCAGAGAATGGATCCAGTTCTATGCGGGATCATCACACGCGCTGCATGTTTGATCCCAGCCATTACTCCATGAACGTTGATGTTCATCGTCTGATCAAAAACTGCAAGGTCAAGATCCACAATGCTTGGGGGACTATTGCAGGGTACACCTGCGTTGTTGTACATGATGTCAAGTTGACTATATTTAGAGACAGTAAAATCAACAGCGTCGGAGATATCTGATTCTTTAGACACATCACATGCAATGAAAGTTGTTGAACATCGGCAATAACAACTTTGGCACCATTGTTGATGAACTTTGCTGCAGTTGCTTTGCCAATGCCACTTGCTGCTCCAGTTATCAGAGCTACCTTGCCTTCTAGCTTCCTTTATTACAGCACATAACAACATGATTTAATTACTATTTGCACAAGCCAGGACAAACAAAACAGATCATAAATGAGTACCTATTAAATAAACTAAGAGCAAACTAACAGAAACACATAATGCTCCACCATATTTAAATGATGAAAAGGGAGCCAAGTTTAGTACAGAGTAAATAATTTTCCTTAATGATGAGAAGGGAGCAAATTTTTATCTGTAAATGCAAAGGATAGAGATTAGAGGGCTGCTAAGTAATGTCAACTAGAAGAAACATGCAAGGAGAAGTTGCCAAGTAAAATGGACAGACTCAAGAGTTAAATGAACAATTTCAGTATTAAATTCAACTAAATAACCACTGCTGAAGTAAAGGACAACCTTCAAATTCTCACATTAACTAGAACATATTATATTGCAACTAGCATTGAAAGGGCGGGAATTACAACAATATTTTTTCCTTAAATAATACTCTCAAAAAGATTAGCAGAGCCAAGAGATGCATTTATCAAATCTAGACACCACCACACCTTTAATTAATACAAAAAGGGTATCTTATGGTATCCTAGGAAGATTCCTAACAAGGAGAAGTTCTTGGGTAGTTTTAACTTTCAAGACTATCATGGCATCCGTTGGAGAGCTTCTTGCTTGGCAAGGCGCCATGAATTTATTCCTGGACCTGAGGAAGATTCAGTGGCAATTATAGGAAAGTTTACTATTAACGTTCTTACAAATCATGTTTTATTTAATTAGTTTTGGGAGACATATCGTTTCTATGGCTTAATCCAGAAAATCACTCTTGGTATGAGGCCAGACAAGAATTTTTCCATCAGTAACGAGTCGCACGCAATGATATGCTTAGTCTACCCAAGAATTTCTCCTAATAAAGGGTTATCTTGATAAAGCATGACAATGCCATCATATAACCCCTAAAAAAAACAAAAGAAAAATGATGGAATTAATGTAAAAGAAAGAGCAAAGATATTTTAACTCTAAAATGTACACTCATTTTTGACACACTGAACATTGCACTAATAATTTTGCGTCACATCAAGAAGTTTAATTAGTAACTAACTATTTTTCTCCCAAAAATCACTACATCAGGTCGATTAAATGGCTTCTAATTGGTCCTTTTTTGGGTGTTAAAATGGGTGTCATCCAAACAGTGCTCTAAAAGAAAATAATGCAAAGGGTGGTTAGGTTTGACATGCCTTCCAGTTTCTGTGGACAATCCCTTGAGGAAGCTCTTAGCAAGCAAAGCTCTTGCAAAGGAGACATTTTCCCTGTTGACACAATAGCAACAGTAAGTTATGAGCAATTTCGATCTATATATACCATACCAAAGGACCCACCCACCCCCCAAACAAAATAACAAAAAAACAAAAAAGTATGCCAAATGAAAGGCAATGTTGTCTTTCTTGATATGCACATGGCCAGAAACTCCAGTAACCCATAATTGCTCTAACACCATTTCAGCAGAAACAGCATAGTCTTTTAAACCAAGACCAAGATCTCTTCTTTTCAATATAAATATCCTGCGGTAGCTTACTTGAAATCCTAACCAAGTTTACTAGGTAAAACGAAGAAAGAAAGAAGGAAATTTAAGAAGTGAAAGCAGCAGCTTCAAAAGGAAAAGAAAAGGTTAGAGAAACACACCTTAATCCAATCCTCAACGTCTCTCCTTGAAAAGGATGGTACCTGATCACAGAGAGAGAGAGAGAGGGGGCTGTGCTATTTTCAGCTGTTGCTAAGTTAGGTCCACTCAGAAATGAGAGAGAAGCTTGGCTTTAAATTAAAATTGACAGTAGATATTTTTCGACGTTATTAACGAAGATAAATGCAATTACTAATAAATTTTCTGAGCTAAAAAAATATCAAAATTTACTGAAAATGTATTGGTATCAGCGTTGGACCACACGACATGTTTGAAAGGGTAAAGTTGTTTTCAACTCAGCAATCAATAGTTGCTTCAAAGGAAAAAACACAAAAGATCCTGTAGTGAAACATGGATGACTAAAAGACAATTTTTTTTGCCGTGGAAACAATGCTATTTGGCTTTGAACAAGAGTGTTCTGTTCATACACTCACTCTAAACACTTGTTTTGTAAGTTTAGGAGATTTGAGTGGTGATTATCACTTATATTTTCAAACAATTACAATTGAGTTTTGCATAGTGTTTATCCGGAGAAATTCTAGACGGTTGACATACACTTAATGTAACTTACATCCGATGCATCAAGTTCCACGTTTATTGTCTGTATTTGGATTAAATATATAACAATCACTGCTTTCTGAAGAAAAAAAAGAGTAAAATTGAAAAATATTGAGAATAAGAAAGTTATTGTCATAAATTATTTAGTTTTTTTACATGTTTTTAGAAATTTGTGCTGTAACAAACATAAACAATAAATCTTTAGAGAAAAAATATGTTATTTAAACACCTATTTAAACACTCATTTTGAACACTTTGAAAACTTAAATGATAATTACCATTTAAATTTTCACACAATTACAATTGAGTTTTGCTGGGTGTTAATGGGTGTGTAACAATCATAATCATTGTTCTTTGAGAAGAGTAACAAGATTAACCCAAAGAGATCAGTGAAAAGACATCAACTTGATTTGAAATGAGTGAAAAGATTGTTGTTCAACGAAATTATCATGTTTTCTAATGATGGCCTGTAAAACCCAAAAAGGGTATCCAGTTCAAGCAGAAGCAGTGGAAGAAGGAGAAAGCCCTTACAGACAATAAAAAAAAAATTACAAGATCAATTAGGCTTAATGAATCAGCAATGGATTATAGAAGGAAGATCTATTAGAAGATCAGGCCAACGCCATCTTGCAATTTCAACACTTTGAGCTGATATCGGATTTATTGGGCGTTTCAAAGCTGCTTACAGCGGAGAAAAACTCAACAGAAACAAATCCAATTTATAACGCAACTAATTAGCATCCTAAGAATGTTTAAGATAATAAAATGTCACATTTTGTAAAGGAAAATTGCATCATTGAATTCCATGTGCTCATACATGTGAAGAACAAGTTTCTCCACTTGTTGAATTGGAGAAACTCTTCAAGGAAAAATTGAAACGCCACTTGTTGGCTATAAAATTGTCTTGCAGAATCTTCCAACAAAAATAACATGCAAGTGAAAAGGCAATACTTATCAATGCTTCATGAACACAATATTAAAGTCACCAGCTTTGATTTGCAGGAATTTGGGTAAAATAAGGTTGGATCCATACCCTCTTAAGGCTATTGCTTCTAGATTTTTTAGTAGGCTTGATGCTTTCATTAAAACCAATTGCCTGAACTTTCTTCAATCCTAACTGTCTCTTAATTCTGTCGTTCTCTCTGCAAGGTTGAATTGGCAAACTTATCCAATTGCCTGAACTCCCAGGTCACCGTGTCTTCTCCCATTCTACACGGTACTCTTTCCAGCTTTCTTTATCAATGGAGAAAACAACACAACGATCTTTTTTTGTCAAAAAAAATAAAATGTTCTTTCATGGTAGGTTCCACAATCAATTTGATTTGCATCGCCTTTGCAATGCTCATTCCACCCATTTGCCCCTCGGCGAAGAACATAGAGAACCAACTGGGATTTACTGCTCTGGCTTATGATAGAAACAATGCAATCATTGGAAGTTGGAGGACACGAAAATGCAGGGATGAAGTCAGACAATTGCGAGTGGGGGAAGACAGGAAGGTCTATTTTTGCGCGATAGAAGGGGAAAAGAAGAAGAGTTTGCCTTGTCTGAATAGTAGAAGCCATCCTTTGTATGATGCAATGCAAGCAGAACCATTCAGTTCAGGGACATAAAAGGTGTAGCACTTACCCGATCCGTTGTAAAGCTGACGTTGTGAGGTTTCTCCCTGTAGTATAAGCCAGCTGGGTTCAGGATTCAGCAGGGACATCAATATGTGGTGAAGCTGTAGAAGAAGCAGAATACCAACTTTTACAGACACCACCAAAACTGAGGAGTATCAGAACAAGGAGGTATTGTTGCAACTTTTCCATTATTGGTGCTGAAGATACTTGGTTGGCTCATGGCTGAGCAAAACAATTCAGCAGGAATCATTCCAATTTATGGGGAAAAAAAAGTATAAAAAAATAGGCATAATAATTAAAATATGGTAATTCTTTACAGAAAACATCCATAACTTTTTGAAGATTAAGCAGAAATCTATAGAAGTTAGTATTCATCAAACAGGGTTATCATACCCAATTAATCCCATCTCTCTCATCAAACAGGTGGGAAAGAGGAAGTAGTGATTAATTTGTCCAAATTTTAAGTAATATTCTACGCAAAGACACAACAAATTGTCGGGCATTTGGTCTAGTGGTATGATTCTCGCTTTGGGTGCGAGAGGTCCCGAGTTCGATTCTCGGAATGCCCCTTTTGGACTTTTTAAATCTGTTCCCAAGCCGGGGCAGTTCTGTCATTTCCGAAGGATTCCAGTCGTTTTGAAAAACTAAAGGTTCGATTCTCGGAATGCCCCTTTTGGACTTTTTAAATCTGTTCCCAAGCCGGGGCAGTTCTGTCATTTCCGATGGATTCCAGTCGTTTTGAAAAACTAAAGGTCAAAAAAATTAAATTTGGGGGCATTGCGAGAATTGAACTCGGGACCTCTCGCACCCTAAGCGAGAATCATACCACTAGACCAAATGCCCAATTTGCTTTTTGAAACTGCATATAAAATAATTATTGCCATATTTCATATCCCTCCAAGAGATTCAACTGGGAAATGTTTCCCACTCTAATTTTTATTCCCCCCTCTAAATCATACAGTAACTACTTTTCAGTTTTCTCTCAACACTATTGTTTTCTCTAATCAAATTTGGTTTATTGCCCACTTTGTTAGGGTTCCTTTTAGATTCTCAGTGGCTAACTCAATGTGACACAAAGCAGTTTTTTTTTTTTAATAAGAAATTGTTTGACTAAGAATATCTGTCAGTGACAGGGGATTCAAGTTTCAATGACCGATCGTATCGACACTGAGATTTTCGCGTTTGATTCTCAGTCCCTGTTTTCATCACCAGCCTCTGGTAATCACCATATCTTCAACTTATCATTGCTTTTGCTTAACTATCTTCTTTTCTTTTATTTGTTTTCCTTTGTTGATCACTTTGCTTGTCGTTTGAATAAATTTATGTAAATGAATACAAAATTCATATTGGTTGGATTATTTTATGACGTGTTTTGTATCCCCATAGTTTTTGAATCAGTCCTTTCTGTAAAAAAAATTATTGTACTTGAATGCAGAACCCAGAATTTTTTTTTTTAAAAAAAAAGGGATTGAATTGTTGAAGCAATTTGTATTGATAGTAAATATTTTGGGTATTGTTATAATATGTGTGTATGTGTGTGTGTAGAGTGATGGTATTGTCGGAATGTTATCCCATGAGCCTCAATTAAATGTACCAACAGTAAAGTGGACTCAATTTGCAATTTTTGTATGAATTAAATAGGAGCTTTTTTAATCATTGATTTAAATTTCTTCTTTTTTCCATTCTGGCTGCAAATCTAGGAAGTAAAGTAAAGAATTTGACTGGAGATTGCCCAGAGTGTCAAGATACAGTAACCTTTGAGGATACTATGGAGCTTGATAGTCCTTTAGTGGAAACGCAGTTGGAAAATCTGGATTTTGATACTCAAGTAGTGGATGATCTGGATTGTGTGGAGAATGTGATGCTCCATTCTATTTGTGAATATGAGAGGGAAGTCGTGCTTGACAGTGAGGATGAAGGAATTCACAGAACCGAAACAGATGATGTTGCCAATGCAGTGAATTTGAATATGAAGAAGCTCAGTCCACCTAGTGAGAAGGCGGAGGACATCATAGCAGATTCTGATGCATTCACTGATCATGAACACCATACAGGTCAGTATTAGGTAGTTCCATCAGAGATGAGATTTTAATTGTTGTAGTATATCCCTGGATGCTCTATATGAGTTTACACCCATGTAGAACAAGCATTTGTTGAATTTTACTGAGGAAAAAGGAGTGATGTTGAGATAAATTTTACTGTCTAATTTGAAGGTAACAAAGTATCTTCAATTGAGATGTTCACACATGATCGTGAGTTGGCAAGTTTAAATTACATTGGCTCCCAGGAACCTGGAGAATCATCCCAAGCCAATGCACTTGGCTTTGTGGATCACTTCCTGACAATCAATACTGTGAACTTGTCTCCAGGAATTGAACCCAGAAAGATTGTGAGGACGAAATCACCTCCATTCTCATGCACAAAGGGGCCTCAAAGTTTGGCTAGGAGAATCAAGGCTGGAGCCCCAGTTAGAGAAAAAGGAGCCTTTGAATGGGTTGATTTTGATGAGCACAGAGGGGGTGACTTCCTTAGCAACAAGGTGAAGGCATCGTTTGAGTATGGAGGCTCCTGGGAGAAACCTGCAGTAAGGCGTCAAAAGGCCAGATGTCCTAACAGTAAAAAACGCGGTAGCTCCAGTGATGAGCATGAAGAGAACAAAGAGTTTGTAGATCTCCTTGTGGATTTAAAAGACTCGACTCATCCAGGTTCAACATTTGTGGATAACTGTCCTTCAGAGACTTGCAAGATAGAACAAGTATCTGAAATGAGACCTGTAAATAAATATATCAAGCACTTGGATGAACAGTTCCATGCTGAAGCATCATGGCAGCAGTTGGAAGCTACACCAGACATGTTTGATGTTGGTATTAACACTCAAATAGCTGCTGAAGCAATGGAAGCCTTATTATATGCACCCCCTGTTGGATATAGCACTGGAAATGCTTATCAAGGTCCAGGAAACACCCTTGAAGATTCTTCAAGAGGTGTGACAAAGAGCAAAGCTCATTTCGAACAACATTCCTTTCAAAATATTCCGAGCTCCGATTTCGGAGGCATTGCAAAGTCAAAGCAAAAAAAGCGTTCTGCTAGAAAATATAGTAGAGAAATTTCAAGTTCATCTGCGAAGGACACTAATCATCAAGAGTTGGATTTTAAATTAGCGGTAATAACAAAAGCAAAGAGGAGCAAGTTATTGACTACTGGACAGATGAATGGAAGAAATCCTTCCAATAAAGATGAAACTTCAAGCAAAAAAACTTTCAAGTCCATTGAACAAAGAAAGGCAGAGGGAGCTGTGGGCAGCACAAGCATTAAAGAGTTTCAGAAAGTCTCACTTGGCAAAGGACAGTCAGAAGGAGAATCTGTAGCCCAACAAACTGCAAAATGGATGTCAGGAAGTAGATTAGAAGGGGTCAAGGACCAATCAGATAATCCAGGGAGGACTAATGATGCTATGGAAAATTGTATTTTAACATACAGGAGAAAGAGAAGGCGTGCGGCTGATGCTCCATCTGAAGTGTTGAGTGATAGGAAAAAATGTTTCAAATTTTCTTTCAGTTTGTCTGGGGAAGCTGGAAACAGCAAATTGGGTCAGCAAGTGCAAACTGGTTTGAAGGTAGCATCCATAACAAGTTTTCTTAACTTTGATACATGGAAGTATCCCAGGGGGAAAAGATCACGTCGTAAAGTGCAAAGGCATTCCAATGCAGCTAGTAATCTGCAAGTCCCATTCACAGTTGGGCGAAAAGAAAGCAATACTCATTCTGTGCATAGTCAAGAAATGTTGGAAGACAATGACAAACCAGCTGGTTACAATTTACATATGAAGGAGAAAGCACAATCAATACGTTCTGGCCTGTTTCGGCATTCTTTAGAAACTTATTCTGGCAAGAGCTTGCTAACTCAGAACTTTGATGTAGCTGGCAAGATAGATAACACAGATACTTCATCATTTAATGGTGCAGAAAAGAACAATGAGTTTGGAGTATTATCAAACAAGAATCAGCCCTTTGGTTCAGAACTCACCAGCACAAATAACCATGACAAATGTTTAAACGTGGAATCTTTGCATAATATGCCCGATAATAATCATAAAAAACCATGTAACAAAAACCTACCAAAATCATCCCTTTTGAAAGAGCTTATAAGACTTGGTGTCCCTGGGTTAACAGCTGGTTTGACATGGAAAGATTTAAGAAAACGAAGAGATATGGCATATGTTCGTGTTCTGTTTAGCCAGCATTTGGATGATGACATAATCAAGCAGCAGAAGAAGGTTATTTCCTCTCTTTTTTTCTTCTGTTTTTAGTATGATAAGTTATAAATCATAAATTATATAATTTCTTGATATATCTCCTTTTCTGTTTCTTCAGATCTTAGTGCGGCTGGGGATCTCTTCTGCATCGTGTTCTATGGATGCCACACATTTTATAGCAGATAGATTTGCTCGTACAAGAAATATGTTGGAAGCCATTGCTCTTGGTAAACCAGTTGTGACACATTTATGGCTAGAGAGCTGTGGACAGGCAAGCTGCTTAATTGATGAGAAGAATTTTATCTTGAGGGATACCAAAAAGGAAAGGGAAATTGGCTTCAGCATGCCTGCTTCGTTGACTCGTGCAAGCCAGCGTCCACTTCTTAAGGTTATCATGTAATCTTGTGTTATTTAGTTCAAATCACTTATGTTTTCAGGTGCTTCCTAGTTCCTATCATCAGAATCATGTTATTGGGGCATGCTTTTTCACTGATATTTGGTGTTTCCTCCGCAGGGTCAACGAGTCTTCATTACCCCGAACATTAAACCCGATAAAGAAATTATTACTAGCTTGGTAAACGCAGTTCATGGTCAGGTATGTGTAACTGCATCTTTTGTTAGTTGGTTCTGGCAACGTATCGCCTCTCTGAATTTATCTGATGCCATTTAGCATGCCCCAATGATCAATTTTCTTTTTGGTCTAAAATGCAATGGTACTTTATCTACCATTCGAATCCTTAACGAACTCGAGTTTTTGGTAAATTGTTTTTCAGCCAGTGGAGAGAAGCCAGATATTTGCAGCAAAGGATCAAAAGATCCCAGATGATCTCTTGATTCTTTCTTGTGAAGAAGATAAAAAAATCTGTTTTCCGTTCCTTGATAAAGGTACAATCAACCATCCTTCGTTTCTTCAAAAAGAGTTATCACTCCATTGTGTTTTTCTGCTTGTACTGCAGGAACAGTAGTTTACAGTTCAGAGCTTCTTCTAAATGGAATTGTCATCCAGAAACTGGAATATGAGAGGTCAGGATCATCAGATCTACAATATCAAATTATTTAGTAGAACTTACATTAAGTTATTTTCTTTTAAAAAAAAGATCCAAGGTTCTGTTACCATCTTCTTTTTAAGTGTTGGTTATGCGACCTTATCTTGAAGTTGCATTTAATGTTCAACAGAATTTAATTCTACACTCAATTCATAGCTAGCCAGTGATCATCAGTGACACTATTTGGTTAGAATTTGAACAAACTTCTTCATGCTTTTGAAAGAGAAAGAAAATCAGAACAATGCCCTTAGAAGTGAATAAAGTTCTTTTGACTGCTAACCATGTAAGGCCTACTTTAATTTTCTTCCTTTTCATGGAATAAGTGAATAGTTGGCCATTTGTGCATTGGATGCCAGTAACCTTGTAGGGAGTCACAGCCATTCCAAACCAGTTCATGATCCTCTAGAAAAGTTCAGGAGAAGTTGACCCCTAAATAGAATGTAACTATCTACTTGGAACGAACTTACCTGGCTGAACAGAAGAATGCTATAGTTTTTTTTTATTGGAAGAATGCTATAGTTGAATTACCATGGAGAGGGAATTACTAAGATTATGCAAAGCCTCCATCAAACAAAATGTAAACTTGACTTTTAAAGAAATCCAAGGATTTATTGCTTCAATCAGCTGTTTGATTTTCTAACACTTCACATTTTCCCAATGACAGACATCAGCTCTTCACAAATGGTGTCAAGAGGTATCAGTCCAACAAAAGGTCAAGGATGCGATGACTTTTGTTGTCCTGTAGACATGTGCAATTTACCCTATTCTGTCTTCTATATTTTGGATATAACTTGTGCCTGTGCACTGCAAGATTACCATGGCAGTGGAGGGAACAGAGTCATGACCGTTTTGCAAAAGATATATAATTCACCAAGTTGCTAATGGTGGTTATAGAATCAGTTTGTATATGAAGACTAGTGTAGTAAATCAGGAGCAATGTGAATATCCATCATTGAACATCATTAAAAGGTCTATGATAATCATCCAAGAATCATCACTTCAAATGGTTTTTGTGTCTGATAATAATGCTAGATTATATAATTGACAGTACCGTCACATGCCAACTAGGATTACAAGGACTAATCTCGACAATTACCCATTCTTTCGGGAGGATGAATTAAATATAAATTCATCTATATATATATAAAGTATTCGTTCTCATCTACAACCAGCCGTTGCTGATTGTTTCCAAGTGTACAGCACAATTGACAACTATACCAGACAAAGAGAAGATCACATTAAATAAGTATCCTGGGCGCAGAGACCCATTTCTGCATTGTATGAGAACTGAGAAGCTTGATGCACATCACATCCTGAAATCCCAACACCATAAAAGCCAAACGAAAAAATCCAAATGGAGAATCAAAAGGTGAAAGTGATGTTGCTGGGCTGCTATTATTGCCAGTAAGAAGGCCATGATCATGAAAGGTGACCATCTCTAGGTGACAACCTCTATGTTAAGTATAATAAAAAATTATTTGGTGGATATATGGTTTTGGGAGAACAAAAAATAGAAAATATTTGGCGGCAGATTCTTTTTCCTAAAAGGTTCTTGTTGATGCCAAAAAAATCGTTGCGACTGACGTGGCCTGGGTGTTGACGTTGCCTAGGTGCTGAGATGACCCTGCACAAGTAGCAGAGGTGAACTAAAGACCTTTGATAGGAGGGGAGGAGAGACCTCCGAGGGCACTCAGATGCTTAAGTTAGAACGGGAATTTAAAGTAAACCGACGCTGAATGCTTAAACTTAAAACAGTGTGGGTGTAAATAGCTCAGTGTTAATTCAAAATCTCGTCCCTGCTGAATTCCATACCTTAGTTTATTTATAGCCCTCTGAACGGGCATTGCCCACGTCTCGTCAGAGTTAGGGCATTAATTACATGATTAGGGGACAGCGTGTGACAGGGTGATGTATGGCAAGGTGGCGTGTTGTAGGGTGGTTGCAGGGCAGTGTGTTGTAGGCAGCTGCAAAGCGGCGTGTTGTTGGCGACTGCAAGGCAGCATGCTTGTGGAAGGAGCCCATGCGTAGGTCTATTGGGTCGTTCCTTATTGGGCCGGAGTGTTATGGGTCGGAGTATTATGGGCTATATCACAGGTGTTTCTTATCGGGCTGGAGTGTTGTGGGCTGAGGTGTTGTGGGCCGGAGTGTTATGGGCTACATCAGTTCTAATCAGACAAGGAAGAGGGTGACTTTGGATTAATTGTTGCATTAATAATTAATCAGTTCTATTCTCTAATCTCTATCTCTATAAAGCTTTCTCTTTTGCCTTATTCTGCTGTCAAGCTGTTAGTTGTTAGACCATGGGTGAGCCAGAGTATCTTGTAGGTTGTTCTGCTAAAGAAAAAAAAAGAAGAAGAAGAAGCGAAATTCTTCCTGACGATTTACTGGTTGAAATTCTCCATCGTTTGCCTTGTAAATCTGCTCATCAATGCAAGTGTGTCTCCAAGCATTGGTGCTCCTTAATCTCTAGTCCTTTTATCAGAAGATTCATATGCCGTAAACAGATTGAGAAAGGTGATAATTGTTTACCTTTTGCTCTCATCTTTCTTGCCTTTGAGTACTTAAGAAGAGAGCTCATTGTACTTTCTAGGGAATCTGTTTTCGAGTCTCACAAATTTTCCCTAGATTTTCTTCCCTATTTTAAAGTCCAAGAAGAAAACCGAGTTACGGTCTTAGGTTCTTCCAAGGACTTACTGTTATGTTGCACAACCTCTTGTTACCATTGTTGGGGAAATTACGCAAATTTCCTTATAAACCAGATTAGTGAGAATGCGAAAATAACAGCAGAAATAACACACACAAAAATTTGATAACGGAGTTCGGCCAAATGTACTTACGTCTCCGAACCTGCTGCAGATCGTTTTTACTAAAAGGAGAAAATATACAAAGTGTTTACAAAACTTACAACTCACAACCCACACCCAATTATATTATTCTCTTAAGCTTTTCTCTCAAGCTCTCTCTAAATACTCTACTTGGTGTATATTACAAATAAAAGCCAAATGAGTATTTACAGGCTTCAAAAACAAGTTGCATTAATGATGGCAGCTCACCATTAATATTGGCAGCTCCAACACATAGCCTTTGCCATTAATATTGGCAGCTTTTGTCTCCACCTTTAACAATCTCCCATTTGAAGACTGATTTCAATCTGTCTTCACATCTCGATCTATGCAGCAGATCTTTCCGATCTTGTTACTCTTGCAGGCCAACTGAAGTTGAACACAACTTCAGTTTGTCGATAGCCACTGTCTTTGTCAACATATTCGTTGGATTCTTGCTTCCTTGGATCTTCTCCAGTATTAACACCTCATCTTCCAATAAAGATCTGATGAAGTGATAACGAAGTCCAATATACTTGTTTCTGGAATGAAATGTTGAATTCTTCGCCAAGTGTATCGTACTCGACTATCACTGTGCATAACATTCTCTCCTATTTGAATCCCAACTCAGTTAATAAACCTTGAAGCCATATCATCTATTTACTGGCTTTAGTCACTGCTACATACTCAGCCTCTGTAGTGGATAGAGTGACAATCTTCTGTAACTGCGACATTCAACTAACAACTGTAATTCCAACAGTGAATATATAACCGGTGGTGCTTCTTCGGTGATTAACTTCACCTCCAAAGTCTGCATCTACGTAGCCTTGTACTTTTAACTCACCCTTACCAAAGTACAAACACTTCTCTGTGGTGCCTTGTAGATACCTCAAAATCCACTTTACTCTTTTGACAATTGTTGTTTTAACCTTCTGATATCATCCATATCTGAACCTGCTACTAACATATCATCGACATAAAGTAGTAAAATGATATGACTGGACTTATATCTTTTGAAGTAGCAACAGTGGTCGGCGTTGCACTTATGGAAACCTTCCTTATGCATGAAGCCACCAAACTTTTTGTACCACTGTCTTAGGGCTTGTTTCAAGCCATATAAACTTTTTTTAAGTCTACATACCATGTTCTCCTTCCTTCTTTCTGAGAAACCTTCTGGCTGGTGCATGTAGATCTCATCATCCAAGTCTCCGTGAAGAAATACGGTCTTCACGCCTAACTGTTCAAGATAAAGATCTTCAACGGCAACAATACTCAACACTGATCTGATAGTATTGAGTTTAACAACGGGAGCAAAAATGTTAGTGTAGTCAACTCCTTCCTTCTGCTGGAATCCTTTGACAACTAGTCAGACTTTGTATCTCTTAGAACCATCATGTTCCTATTTCACCCGGTACACCCATTTATTGTGAAGTGTCTTCTTCCCCACAGGTAACTTAGCTAGTTCTGGTTGGAGATCAGAGAATTCATCTCGTCTTTCATGGCAAGCTCCCACTCGCTAGCATCTCCAGTCTGACTAACTTCATCATAGCATTCAGGCTCCCCTCCATCAGTCAGCAACAAATAATTCATGTATCTCCTGTTAGGCACATGAGGCCGAGAAAACCTTCTCAATACAGGAGTTGAAGTAGGAGGCTGCGGTGTGTCGGACTGCTGCGCACTACTATGTCCAACAAGTTCATCTAGCTGAGGACTTGCTACAATCGGCTCAGTCACGGGACTATCTGGGACATCATCTGTATATGCATCTGCAAATACTGGCCTACTCTGTTCTGAGCCACTGGCATCGGTTTTGTGCCTGTCCTTGTACATCACTCTTTCGTTGAAAATCACATCTCTGCTGCGGATCATCTTCTTGTTTTCGTCATCCCAAATGCGGTAGCCAAACTCATCATTGCCATAGCCGATGAAGGTGCATTTCTTGGATTTAGGATCAAACTTATTCCTGCCTTGATCACTAATATGCACATATGCTACACAACCGAAAACTTTTAGATATGATAGTTTTACCTCTTTTCCGCTCCATACCTCATCTGGTATTCTATGCTCCAATGGAACTGATGGGCCTCGGTTGATCAAGTAAGCTGCTGTATTGACTGTTTCTGCCCAGAACTGCTTCGGTAGACCTGACTGTGTACGAATGCTTCTGGCTCTTTCTGTCAACGTTCGGTTCATACTCTCAGCTACACCATTGTGTTGAGGCGTACCCGACACGGTTCTCTCCATTTTGATCCCGTGCTCATAGCAGAACTTCTTGAGTCTGGTGTCTTCATATTCACCACCATTATCGGTTCTGAAATTTTTAATCTTTAGACCTGTTTCATTTTCAACCATAGTTTTCCATCTCCTGAAAGCCTCAAACACTTCAGACTTATGCTTTAGAAAGTAAACTCATACCTTCCGAGAGCGATCATCGATCAAAGTCACGAAGTAGTGTTTCCCACCAATGGATGAAATGGTCGTTGGTCCCCAAACATCAGAATGAACGAGCTCAAGTCTTTCCTTCTTTGGGGTTCTGCCACTTGTCTGAAAGCTGACCCTTTTCTACTTTCCAAGTATGCAATCTTTGCACATATCTATCTCAACTGACTGTAGACCAGGAAGTTTCCTTTTTGATTGCATAATTTTTATCCCCTTCTCACTCATGTGGCCAAGTCTCTGGTGCCACATATTGGAATTTTCGTTTCCTACTGCAACTGCAATTGAACAACGTGCCCCTGCTGTCATGTAAAGAGTACCACTCTTCTTGCCCCGAGTGACCGTCATTACGCCCTTTGAAATCTTCCAGTCATCGCCATGAAAGATCGTAGTGTAGCCTTCGCTAGCCAATTGCCCTACTGAGATTAAGTTCTTTCTCAGGTCGGGAATATGCCTGACATCCTTCAGCTCCCAAACAGACCCGTTCAACTTAATCTTCACTACTCCTTTACCAATAATAGCACAAGGTTGATCATCACCAAGTTATACGTTTCCAAGGTTTCTAGGGACGTACCTCTCGAAGAATTCTTTCTACGAATTAGCTTAGAATGATGTTCCAGAGTCTAACACCCAAGACTCTTAATTGCTCTCCAAAGAGCATATCAACACATCATCTCCTCCTGAGGTGGAAGTAACATTTGCTTCTGCCTTCGCCACCTGGTCCTTCGGTGCACTCTTGCACTGATTTTTATAGTGCCCGGTCTTCCCACAGTTCCAACACTCGACGGTCTTCGAGCTATGGGAATTATTGGGATTTCTGGATTTGGACCTCTTGTCCTTTGATCTGCCGCGTCCATTCCATCTGGTTGAATTTCTTCCTATTGACTCTGTATGCAAAACTGAAGAGGTTGTCGATTCACCCGACTCTCTCCGTCGGATCTCTTCACTGAAAACCAGATCACGAACATCATCAAATTTCAACTTATTGTTTCCCGACGAGCTACTCACAACCATGACAGTAGCATTCTAACTTTCTAGTAGAGAAGACAAAAGTATCAATGCTCGTACTTCTTCATCAAATTTAATTTCAACTGAACTCAATTGGGTTGTGACTGTATTGAGTTCATTGAGATGTTGAGCTACCGATGCGCCTTCTGTCATCCGCAAATTGAATAACTGCCTCATTAAGTGAACTTTGTTACAGGCCGATGACTTCTCATACATACTAGAGAGAGCCATCATAAGACCCGCCGTGGTCTTTTCTTTTGCTATGTTGAAAGCAACATTGCGGGATAACGTCAATCGGATAACTCCAAGGGCTTGTCTGTCGAGAAGAGCCCAGTCTTCATTTTTCATAGTTTCAGGCTTCTTTCTTGAGAGAGGTTGATGCAAATTTATTTAATACAGATAATCCCTTATCTGCATTTTCCATAACCCAAAATCTGCGTCATCAAACTTCTCGAGTTTCATCTTCCCTTCGTCTACCGTCATCGCTCCCACTCGAATCTGACTTTATCTGGATCATTTCTGACTATTCCTGCGAACCTCCGTGTATTAGAAAACCGTTGCGGATGAATCGGTATCGCCGACAAAATCTCACTATTCAAGAAATTCACTATTCATGTGAATAGTAACTTGGCAGAAAATTGACAGAATTCACAACCAAACGCTCTGATACCAGTTATTAGGGAAATTACACAAATTTTCTTATAAACCAGATTAGTGAGAACGCAAAAATAACAGCGGAAATAACACACAAATTTGATAACGGAGTTCGGCCAAATGTGCCTACGTCTCCAGACCTGTTGCAGACCGTTTTTATTAAAAGGAGAAAATATACAAAGTGTTTACAACACTTACAACTCACAACCCACACCCAATTGTATTTTTCTCTTAAGCTTTTCTCTCAAGCTCTCTCTAATACTCTACTTGGTGTATATTACAAATGAAAACTAAAGGAGTATTTATAGGCTTCAAAAACAGGTTGCATTAATGATGGCAGCTCACCATTAATGTTGGCATCTCCAGCACATTGACCTTTGCCATTAATATTGGCAGCCTTTGCCTCTACCTTTAACAACCATAAGGTTTACTACATCTATATCCATTCACCCATCAATGGATTGAACTCCCTCCTCCTCCTTACTGCCACGGATTTGTACGAATCGGGTTCATATGTGATTACTTCTATAAAAAAGATGGCGAAATCAAGATCAACACTCAGTATAGGTTCACATTGGTGCGCATGCGTAGATTTGTTGGTACTTTTACTTCATTCAATGTGGAGACATTCTCTTCAGAGATGGGTAAATAGAGTGAATTGTCTATCATACAGCCCACGAAGAATTTCTTAATGTATGTATAGAACAAGCATTGGCATAGCTTTCAATGGAAAGCTACATTGGTGGATTGATGGCCACGGAATTTTGGCCTATGATCCACGTATTGACAATTTGAATCAAAGATGTCGTTTCATTGATGAGCCAAGTGATTTGATTCCTCGTGGCCAATTTCAACACTTTGGAATAAGCCAAGAGTGTCTTCGGATATGCCAAGTCTCACGCCTTGGACGCTATTTGGGAGTTTGGGAACTTGAGGACTACAATGCAAGGAAATGGAGGTTGGTGCACAAGGTTGATTTCAATGAAATGAAGTGAGAAGATGCTTGGTTACAAACAAATGCAAAATCCACCATATTTATTAATGGGAAAGTTGGAGCTTTCCACCCAAATAATGGGGACATCGCTTTTTTGTTCATTGCTGATTATGTTGTGTTGTGCAACATGAAGAGGAAAACTTTGGAAATAGTATCGAAATTTGGGCCAGGTACTCATCTTGGCACTGCCTTCCCATTTGTGCTCCCATGGTGGCCAACCCCAGTTCCTTCACTCCCATAAGATACACTCTTTATAACTCAAGTGCCCAATATAGAACTGCAGCATTCCCAAATCACCCGTAATCGCTAGTCACGTTTTGATAACTCGCATGGTGATATCTAACACTTTTAATACCATTAATTCATAAATTATATTACATCATTAAACTTACTGGGTAGTTAAAGCTGGTACAGATCTATCATCCTCAATACCAATACAACAATTCTTCAAATAAGGGAAAAAAAGTGAAAAACAAAACACAGACAAAAAGAAAATTACTTAAAAATGCATGAGGTTCTCAACAAACAATTCAAGCACCGACTTTAGTGGACTCCCTCTCCACAGCTTTCTTCAGGAAGCTGTCCTCTTCGAGGACCATTTGAACAGGCAAAAACCCCATCCCATTGGCCATGGCAAGCATCATGAGCTTGGTCTCTGCCTTGAACTCCTCCAGGTCCACTGCCCCATTAGAGTCGTGATCAAACTGGCAAAACAGGAAGTCATAAACATGAGCAAGCTCCTCAGGCTCTGTTTTCACGTCGATGCCAAAGTGGGTCTCAAACACCCTCAGGCTCTGCAATTCCTTTAGCATCTCTGTATAAGACAAAAGCCCATCGTGGTCCGTGTCAAGGTGAGCGAAACGATCCCGTATTGATACGTTGAATGCTTCTTCATCTTCAACAAAATCAACAATGGTGGCACTGTCCAATACCTCCACACTCATTATGCTCTATTTTTTTTCCCTTCTCTTCTATAACTACTTTAGATGGAATTAGGAGAACCCTTTTAACTGGAAAACAAAGTAGGAGGAGATTTTGATGTTGTTGCAGTTGGTGTTGTGCTATATATATATATATATATAGTTCATCGTGCTTTCAAACGCGCTCCTCCTTTTTTAGCCTGTTGTTTTACATGCCCCTGTTTTTTGAATTCTTCAAGAAACCGACCCTTTTTAGGTTGTACATGGATTTATGACTTTAAAATGTAGGTATTTGTATTTCCAATTAGTAAAAAAAAAATTAAATACACTTAAAGGTTTGATCTTTTATATATAATTGATACTACCAAAATATGACACTCCAATAGGAGGAGGACACGTGGATCATCGTGATCCCAGAATTCAAAGAGACACGCGGACAATTCAGGCCCAGACAGTTGGATCTCCAGGTCATGACCGCCCTTCAGGGCATCATTGCCTCCAGCTGGGCCTCCAGGTCATGACCGCCCTCAGGGGCATCTTGGCCCCAGCTGGGCCTCCACGTCACCACCGCCCTCCGAACCATCATTACCCAACCAAGTTGGAACGTCAGATCTAAACACCGTCTTATGCATAGACGGCTCTAGAGTAAGCCAACAAGGCAAAAGCCCTACTGAACGGTTCTCAGCTTCCTAGCTGGGCCTCATAGGCATCATTACCCAACCCAGTTGGGGTATCCTGTCACAGCCGCCCCGACCCACTACCGCCTCCAAATATCACCGCCTCCGAAACTCTATAAAAGGACTTGGTAAGCGGTCCAAAAAGGGGACTGAGCTTTTCAACTTAAAACACATACAACCTTGAGCTTTTGCTAACTTAAGCATCGGAGCATCCTCGGAGGCATCCCTCCGTCGATCCCAATAGCTAATCTCCCTTTCTCTGTGCAGGTACTTTACTGGCCAAACATCCAGCTCAGCAACACTCATTTTTTGCATCAACAGATTGGCGCCGTCCGTGGGAAACCACATCTCTCGCTGACAGTAACAGCGAAGAAGTCAAAAGAACTCATCTGTTAGCATGCCTCCAAAAACACCCGCCAGGGATCTAGGCGCTCGCGTGCTACGGTCGGGAGACAGTTCTTCAGCCGAACCCGAGGTTCACCCGAATGAAGGCATGCTCCAGGCGCAATTCGCAGAGCTTGCACACCTGGTGGCCGATCTGGCTGCCGAAGTTCGCAGGAGACCTCAGCAGACGCTGCCACTCCCATCGCTGGAACCAGGTCACGATGTTTCCACTGACCGCCGCCCACCAGCGGATGTCAGCTCGGCGACCCACTCACCTCCCCCAGCCAAGTTCAGAGAGGGTCCCGTGCCCAAGAACAGCGAAGGGTTTGGCAAACGGATCGAGAACATAGAGGGACGCATCAATGAGGCGTTTAAAGAACGCGGCCACAGTATTAGCGATGATCTCGACGTACAGGACCCACCTTTCATACAAGAAGTCCTTGACGCCCCCCTCCCACACAATTTTCGGATGCCACAAATCAAACTTTACGATGGATCCACAGATCCCTTAGATCACCTCCAACACTACCGAACCACAATGACCCTTCATAGACATTCGGACCCTGTGATGTGCAGAGCGTTTCCATTAACCCTAGAGAAAGCGGCTGGGACGTGGTATTCCCACTTGAAACCAGGGGGTATTCGCACCTTCAAAGACCTAAGCTATGCCTTCGCCTCACATTTCATCAGCAGCAAAGGACCCAAGAAAACTTCAGAGTCTCTGTTTAATATTGTCCAGTCAAAAGGAGAGAAGCTCCGCGCCTATATTTCCAGATTCAACACTGCAGCTTGGGAGATCCCAGACCTTGATCCCAATGTTCAGCTCCTGGCATTCAAAAATGGATTAAGATCCGGATTCTTCAGCTCAAAACTCATCAGACGTCCGCCTATGGACATGAATGAAGTCTTAGCGCAAGCCGAAAAATACATGCTAGCAGAAGATGATCAAGCATTCCGAAGAGAACGCGAAGGAGATACGGAAAAGAGGAAGAGAGGCCCCACTAGTCCCAGCCGCGAACCCTCTAAGCGGCCGTTTCGCGAGGAGAAACCCAGAACCCTCAGGCCTTTCGAGGATAGATCCCGGACTCTTGCAACCTACGGAACCAGAGCCAGAACTCCGGGGCAAATCCACAGCTATGCACCACTGAATGCCTCCAGGACCAACATTCTGATGCAGATTCATGACAGGGACCTCTTGCAATGGCCTCCAAGGCCGCCGAACCTCAACCCAGATCGCAATACTTGGTGTAGGTTCCACAGAAACTTCGGCCATGATACGGAAGAGTGTAAGGCCTTAAAAAATCAGATCGAGGCCCTCATCAATCGAGGGCATTTAAAAGAATACGTCGGGCCACGACAGGAGAAATGTGATGAACGATCGCGTAGAAGCCCTGAACGTCCTTATGAACGAAACAGACCTACAAGGGTAGCCCGGAAGAGCCCAGGGCCAAGTTATAGGGAGCCCAGCCAGAAAAAACCGGAGGTCCCCGTGGCGAAGATTATCAAAACCATTTACGGAGGACTCGTCGCTGGCGGGGGGTCCCATGCTCGCAGTAGGTCTTATGCTAGGTCAATAGCCTCTGTTGCTGGACCTCAGAAAAACCTAGGACCGGAGAGCTTATTTCTTTTTCGGATGAAGACTTGGAAGGAGTGCAGATCCCACACGACGATGCTGTTGTAATTTCACTCCTTGTGGCTAACCATGAGATAAGACGAGTCCTAGTCGATAACGGGAGCTCGGCCGACATCCTCTTTTATGATGCCTTTCACCAAATGCAGCTAGGCGATGCACATCTGGAGCTGGTCTCCACCCCACTCTATGGCTTCTCAGGGGGACCGGTCTTTACAGAAGGCAGCATAACTCTCCCGGTAACTGCGGGAACGGCACCTCAAACAACAACCGTACATTCCACTTTGTTAATTGTCCGACAACTCTCCTCCTACAATATGATACTCGGATGACCCACGCTGAATAAACTCCGAGCGGTTGTCTCTACCCATCATCTCAAAATCAAATTCCCCACGACAGACGGAGTAGGCGAGATCAAAGGAGATCAACGAACCGCCAGATCCTGTTATCTCAGTGCAATAAAAGGTAAAAAGACGGAAGCCCTACCACTCGAACTGGATGATCTTAGGGATGAAGCAAGCAACCTACGAGGTAGGCCCGGAGAAGATGTACTCACAATCCCCCTTGGCGAAGATAGCACCAAAACTGTTCAAATTGGTTCCAACCTGTCCAGCACTTTTCAGGAATCTCTATTAGCCCTTCTACGGGCAAACCAAGATCTATTCGCCTGGACTGCTGCAGATATGCCAGGAATCAGCCCGGACGTCATCGTACATCGCTTGAATGTTGACCCGACCCAAAAACCGGTTATTCGGAAGAAAAAGTCGTTTGCTTCTGAGCGACAGGCAGTTGTTCGGGCAGAAGTTGAGAAATTACGTTCGGCTGACTTCATCCGAGAGGTGAGCTATCCGGACTGGGTATCTAATGTTGTAATGGTAAAAAAGGCAAACGGCAAGTGGCGAATTTGTATAGACTTTTCTGATCTCAATAAAGCCTGTCCTAAAGACAGTTTCCTTTGCCCCGGATTGATCAACTCGTTGACGCAACATCCGGCCATGAGCTGTTAACATTCATGGATGCTTACTCCGGGCATAACCAAATCCTTATGCATCCGTCTGACCAAGAGAAGACGGCATTTATCACAGAGCAAGGCCTATATTGTTAGGGTCATGCCGTTCGGTTTGAAAAATGCTGGAGCCACGTACCAGAGACTAGTAAACAAGATATTCAAAGAGCAGATGGGTCGGAATATGGAAGTATATGTGGACAACATGCTGGTCAAAAGCGTCAAAACACAAGACCACGAGGCAGATCTCCAAGAAGCTTTTGACATACTCCGCCATCATCGCATGAAGTTGAACCCCACAAAGTGTGCCTTTGGGGTCACCGGGGGAAAATTCCTCGGCTTCCTGGTCACCCATAGAGGTATAGAAGCCAATCCAGAAAAGATTGATGCTGTTCTTAACATGAGTCCGCCTCGGACCGTTAGGGAAGTCCAGCGCCTTACTGGAAGAATAGCGGCCCTCAGCCGATTCATGTCCAAATCTGCCGAGAAGTGCCTTCCCTTTTTTAAAGCCATCCGTCGGACCCAGAACTTCGTATGGGACGAAGCTTGTCAAGAAGCCTTCAGGGCGCTGAAAATATATTTGGGGACACCTCCCGTGCTTACCAAACCAATAGCCGACGAAAACCTTTTCTTATATCTTTCAGCCGGTCCCGAAGTAGTGGCCTCCGTCTTAATACGAGAAGAAGGAGGCACACAGAAGCCAGTATATTATGTCAGCAAGGTGATTCATGATGCCGAAACAAGATATCTTCCAACGGAAAAGATGGCGTATGCTCTGTTGATTTCGGCCCGACCTTATTTTCAATCTCATATCATCACGGTCCTCACCAACCAGCCTCTTCGACAAATACTCCATAAGCCAGATGTCGCCGGTAGAGTAGTCAAATGGTCCATAGAGTTGGGAGAGTTCGACATCCGTTATCGGCCTCGGACAGCTATCAAAGCGCAAGCCCTAGCTGATTTTGTCATGGAAACTACTTTGCCCTTAACAGAAGCAGAATCTCCGCAGGATGTTAGTCGAACGAACCTGCCTTTACGATGGACCCTTCATGTGGACGGATCCTCTACCGACTCTGGAAGCGGAGCAGGGCTCATTCTGAGCAGTCCCGATAACTTCGCCATTGAGTACGCCCTGAGGTTCGGGTTTTCAGCGTCGAACAATGAAGCCGAGTATGCAGCTCTACTCGCAGGCATGAAACTAGCCAAGGTGATATCTGTACAAAATTTACATGTATATAGCGATTCCCAACTAATGGTGAACCAAGTGAACGGTGAATTCGAGGCCCGAGGAGAAAAAACCGCTCGCTACCTAGCAGCAGCAAAGGCATTAGCCGGGCAGTTTGAAGTCTTTTCTTTAAACCAAATTCCGCGGGCAGAAAATACGAAGGCCGACTCATTGGCCCGAAAATACGAAGGCCGACTCATTGGCCCGGCTTGCTTCGTCTTGCCAGCTCGAGTCCAGGCGAGCAGTTTACCTCGAAACCCTAGCCGTGCCGGGTATCGACGAAATAATGGTCTTACCCGGAGTTGGTGAGAGAACATGGATGAGTCTTATCCTGGAATATCTACGTGACGGTATTCTTCCCGACGATAAGGGCGAAGCCCAAAAGATTGTGTCTCGAGCCGCCCGATACGCAATTCTGGATGATCACCTGTATAAGTGGGGGTTGACAACGCCCTTCTTAAAGTGTCTTAACCCGACCGAAGCTAATTACGCCCTTCGAGAAGTCCACGAAGGTATATGTGGAAATCACCTCGGAGGACGTGCCTTGGCGTTCAAAATCCTTCGTCAAGGATACTATTGGCCGAAGATGAGGGAAGCAGCCATGGAGTTGGTGACCAAATGTCAAAGCTGTCAACGGTATGCCACTGTGCCACGACAACCAGCGAACCTTTTGACACCAATAGTCAGTCCACTTCCTTTCGCTATGTGGGGAATGGACCTTCTCGGACCATTTTCCGGAGCGACCGGCCAGAGAAGATACCTCATAGTTGCCACAGATTATTTTACAAAATGGGTAGAAGCCGAACCCTTGGCCAGCATCACGGACTTTCAAGCCCGAGCCTTCGTATGGAAATCAATCGTGTGTCGGTTTGGAGTACCACAAGTGTTAGTAACAGACAACGGCAAACAGTTTGACAGCGTTCGGTTCAAAACATTTTGCGATGAATTACACATTGACCATCATTTCTCTTCGGTTGGATACCCGCAAGCAAATGGACAAGCCGAAGTTACCAACCGAACGATCTTGCAAGGCATTAAAAGGCGAATAGACGAAGCAGAGAAGCAATGGACAGACCATTTACCCAACATACTTTGGGCATATCGAACCACGACTCGAGCACCTACCGGGGAAACCCCTTTCTTCATGACTTATGGGTCCGAGGCAGTCATCCCCTTGGAAATAGGAATACCTTCCTTACGAGTTCAGAATTTCGAGGAACGAAGCAATGAGGAAGCCCTTCGCACGAACGCCGATCTTTTCGACGAAGCCCGGGACAAAGCCCAAATTCGACTTGCCGTTTACCAGCAGCGAGCCACCAGGTACTTCAACTCAAGAGTAAAAGTAAGACGTTTCTGTCTTCATGACCTCGTCTTGCGAAAGAATGCAGTATCTAGGCCCCGAGAATCAGGCAAACTAGTCCCTACTTGGGAAGGGCCGTATCGCATCAAAAAAGTATGCCGTCCTAGCACGTTTGAACTCGAAGAATTGAACGAAAATGCCATTCCTCGTACTTGGAATGCGGAACATCTTCGACGTTTTTATCAATAAATAGCGTAGCGCGCATGTAAACAGTCTTGTTTTATATATATTAAAGACTTTACTTACATTTGTCCTGTTAACTAAACCAAATACCCAAACCAAGGCAAAAAGGTGCACCAACAGCCCCAAAAGACAACACAAGAACGGCTGGGCCAAAACAATAAAACAACAAAAAGGGGGGGACTACGACAGAGTGCCCTCGACCTAAGCCCTACTGATCTCCAAGGTCAGGAGACCCCGTGCCCGATCGCCCGCCACGATCCTGCCCATCAGCGGGCTCATCATCCGAAGCTAGTGGCTCCTCATCCTCGGGCCCCAGCAGGTCCAATGCGGAGAAATCGAGCTCCGGGTACATGCTCTCAGCCTTCCCCTTGGCCTCCATGAACCCCGTAAGGTACTGCTGGCCACCCTCGGAAACGACGGCCTGGCGATAGGCCTCCGAACTCTGGAAAGAAGCCAAGGCTTCCTCCACGGCCGTCCTAGTGCGGGCCTCAGCCTCCTCAGCTGCGGCTCTAAGACGGGCCTCGACCTCCTCGATAGCGGCCCGAGCAGTGGCTTCGGCTTCGGCTTCGGCTTTAGCCAGGATAGCAGACTCCAAGGAAGCCTGCAGCTGGCAAACAGCCTCTGTCCTCTCCTCCAACTGGTGCTGGGTACGCCCAAGAAGCTCCGCTATCTCCATGCATCGACGTGTGGCCGCGCCCACCAGAACGCCCATCTGATACCGGAAGCCATGCGTGAAACACTATTCGGCGAAAACAATATATGACAAAGCAAAAACGGAATCTAACCTGAGAAGCCAAAGCCTCGGTCGCCGCACAGAGAGAGTCTGTGGTCTTTCGACCCAACTCGGCAATGTCACGAGGGGGGGTGCCCTTAAACAGATGTTCCCTCGCCACCCGAGGATGTGCGAAGACAGAGTCATCTGTCCGGATGGCCCAGTTGGGCATGAAGATCGAGGCCTCCGAAGCTGGCCCCTAGCTAGGGCCGGGGATAGGGGCACTGCTTACCGGAGGTGTCTCTGACTGGGTCGACGGTCGTGGAGGAGTCCCCAAGTCGATCGGAGCCGGAGATGGGGCTCGGGCCCTCTTCTTAGGCCGCGAAGTCGAGCCTGTTTGTTTCCCGGACCGAGTCGACCTCCTCTGCTCCAATGCCAACTTCTTGGCATGCTCCCGGGCACGGGCAGCCGCCTCCATCTCTGATCAAAACACAAGCAAACAAAAGAAGCAAACGAAAGAAGGAAATAGCGTAAGTACAAATCGCAGGATAACAATGCAAAATAAGAATAAAAAAAATAGAGGGTAAACCAAAGCCTTTACCGCTCTCAAGCGAAGGCTCGGGGCACAAAGAACAAAGACCTCGCCGGGCTAGTTCTTCATTGTCGTATAGGACCCCGACGTCCAAAGGCGAGGCCACCATGGCGTTCACCGTCTCTTGCTCATACGGAAGAAGGCCCGCCTTTTTGCACTTCCCGGTGCGGTCCATACTCCACGCACGAGGCAAGCCGAAGTCCTCGGCAGATCGGATGAAAAAGAAATTCTTCTTCCACCTTTTGATAGATGAAGGGGTCTTCTTCAGCAACCTCCTCTTCGGTCGAGTACTAAAGACCACCCACCCTGTGTGACCATGCCGGCTGATCAAGAAGTGGACCTTGAAAATATCCATCGTCATTGGTCGGCCCACTTCTAAGCAAACGCAGATAAAGGCCATGATCAGCCGTACCGAATTCGGTACCAGCTGACACAGCGCTATATCAAAGTACCTAAGGATTGTACAAAAGTAGGGGTGAAGGGGAAACCGGAGCCCGGCCTGCATGTGATGCTCGTACACGCAAAGCTCGAACGGGGCCCGGTCAGGGAGGACATCACAGGCCCTCTCCCCCACCCTGGCCAGCCGAAGCTCATACTCGCCCGAAATGCGGTACGTCTTCCTTATCACTTCCAAATCCTCCTCCCTCAGTTGGCTAGGGATCTCGTTGGCTGTATAGTTCCATTCCTCTCTCTCCTCTCCAGCCGAGGTCTGCCTAATGTCGGTCAGCGCCTTAAGTGTGTCCTCACCAGACGAGGACCCGTCCTGATATTCTCTCTCCACCCCCAAAGGGACGTAGGGCACTAGAGCCATGGGGCCTGCCCCGGGCATACCCGTTACGGGGGCATTCCCTCCAGAAGAAGACGAGGACGTCTCTACTTCTTCGGAGCTGCTACCACTCGTACCATCTACACTACTCCTACCATTACTACTACTAGGCCTATCGCGGTATGTATCAAACGAAGAAGACATGATATGAAAATTAAAGAAAACACGAACTCACCAACGTCCGAAGGATTCGGACTTGAATTCCTCCAAGAGCTTTCCTCCCAAGGTCTCGCGAATGCAACGATCACACCAAACTTCTCACTGAAGGGACGAGAACGAGGACTCACAAGCTTCTTTGGACGAGGCCGAGGGCTCTCAGGAAAGCTACTCTCTGAAAACAGAAGGAGATTATGGCATGTGTGTGGAAGAAGAAGAAACCAAAGCCCCTTTATATAGGAGAAGTGTCACGGCCAACGAGGAGCATTTAATGCAGTCGCAGGAATCTAGGGGACAATTTAGAACTCCCAAACGACCAACACACTTTCCCAGGGGACGTTACGTCCCTCGAGGTGGCTGCCGCTTTCCCTAAAAACAGCTGTTTAAATTTCCAAGGTAACATGACGCGGCATCCACCCAGGTGAGACCACGTGTCTCCACAGCCGCCGTCCTAGACACAAGAAACTTTCCCGTAGTTCCACGTGTCATCGGACCCACGGTCTTCCTGGCCGAGGAAATGGATTGCTCCACTGGTCCTCGGCCGCTTCTTTTCAAGGTCCGAGGAGATGGATTGCTCCACTAGTCCTCGGACCCATGGTATTCTTGGCCGAGGAGATGGATTGCTCCACTGGTCCTCGGCCCACTCTCTTCAAGGTCCGAGGAGATGGATTGCTCCACTAGTCCTCGGACCCATGGTCTTCTTGGCCGAGGAGATGGATTGCTCCACTGGTCCTCGGCCGCTTCTCTTCAAGGTCCGAGGAGATGGATTGCTCCACTAGTCCTCGGACCCATGGTATACTCGGCCGAGGAGATGGATTGCTCCACTAGTCCTCGGACCCATGGTCTTCTTGGCCGAGGAGATGGATTGCTCCACTGGTCCTCGGCCCACTCTCTTCAAGGTCCGAGGAGATGGATTGCTCCACTAGTCCTCGGACCCATGGTCTTCTTGGCCGAGGAGATGGATTGCTCCACTGGTCCTCGGCCCACTCTCTTCAAGGTCCGAGGAGATGGATTGCTCCACTAGTCCTCGGACCCATGGTCTTCTTGGCCGAGGAGATGGATTGTTCCACTAGTCCTCGGCCGCTTCTCTTCAAGGTCCGAGGAGATGGATTTCCACTAGTCCTCGGACCTATGGTACTCTTGGCCGAGGAGATGGATTGCTCCACTGGTCCTCGGCCCATTCTCTTCAAGGTCCGAGGAGATGGATTTCTCCACTAGTCCTCGGACCCATGGTATTCTTGGCCGAGGAGATGGATTGCTCCACTGGTCCCCGGCCCCTTCTCTTCAAGGTCCGAGGAGATGGATTGCTCCACTAGTCCTCGGACCCATGGTCTTCTTGGTCGAGGAGATGGATTGCTCCACTGGTCCTCGGCCCACTCTCTTCAAGGTCCGAGGAGATGGATTGCTCCACTAGTCCTCGGACCCATGGTCTTCTTGGCCGAGGAGATGGATTGCTCCACTGGTCCTCGGCCCATTCTCTTCAAGGTCCGAGGAGATGGATTGCTCAACTAGTCCTCGACCGCTTCTCTTCAAGGTCCGAGGAGATGGATTGCTCCACTAGTCCTCGGACCCATGGTCTTCTTGGCCGAGGAGATGGATTGCTCCACTAGTCCTCGGCCGCTTCTCTTCAAGGTCCGAGGAGATAGATTTCTCCACTAGTCCTCGGACCCATGGTATTCTTGGCCGAGGAGATGGATTGCTCCACTGGTCCCCGGCCCCTTCTCTTCAAGGTCCGAGGAGATGGATTGCTCCACTAGTCCTCGGACCCATGGTCTTCTTGGCCGAGGAGATGGATTGCTCCACTGGTCCTCGGCCCCTTCTCTTCAAGGTCCGAGGAGATGGATTGCTCCACTAGTCCTCGGACCCATGGTCTTCTTGGCCGAGGAGATGGATTGCTCCACTAGTCCTCGGTCGCTTCTCTTCAAGGTCCGAGGAGATGGATTGCTCCACTAGTCCTCGGACCCATGGTCTTCTTGGCCGAGGAGATGGATTGCTCCACTAGTCCTCGGCCGCTTCTCTTCAAGGTCCGAGGAGATGGATTTCTCCACTAGTCCTCGGACCCATGGTATTCTTGGCCGAAGAGATGGATTGCTCCACTGGTCCCCGGCCCCTTCTCTTCAAGGTCCGAGGAGATGGATTGCTCCACTAGTCCTCGGACCCATGGTCTTCTTGGCCGAGGAGATGGATTGCTCCACTGGTCCTCGGCCCACTCTCTTCAAGGTCGGAGGAGATGGATTGCTCCACTGGTCCTCGGCCCCTTCTCTTCAAGGTCCGAGGAGATGGATTGCTCCACTAGTCCTCGGACCCATGGTCTTCTTGGCCGAGGAGATGGATTGCTCCACTGGTCCTCGGCCCACTCTCTTCAAGGTCCGAGGAGATGGATTGCTCCACTGGTCCTTGGCCCCTTCTCTTCAAGGTCCGAGGAGATGAATCGCTCCACTAGTCCTCGGACCCATGGTATTCTTGGCCGAGGAGATGGATTGCTCCACTGGTCCTCGGCCCACTCTCTTCAAGGCCGAGGAAATGGATTGTTCCACTGGTCCTCGGCCCCTTATTTTCTAAAGATGGTTTGCCCCACTTGTCCTTGGACCCCTGGTGTTCTTGGCCGAAAGGAGGAGTCGCTCCACAAGCCCTCGGTCTATTCTCTCTTGCCTTGGGCCAAATGTTGACCAGACTTCACGCCTCCGTAGAGGATCTAACGCCAACCTAGTTCTGCTACTTCCTTAACCACGGTGCCGCACTTAAGGAAGTGGGGGGCCTCTGATACTACCAAAATATGACAATCCAATAGGAGGAGGACACGTGGATCATCGTGATCCCAGAATTCAAAGAGACACGTGGACAATTCAGGCCCAGACAGTTGGATCTCCAGGTCATGACCGCCCTTCAGGGCAACATTGCCTCCAGCTGGGCCTCCAGGTCATGACCGCCCTCAGGGGCATCTTGGCCCCAGCTGGGCCTCCACGTCACCACCGCCCTCCGAACCATCATTACCCAACCAAGTTGGAACATCAGATCTAAACACCGTCTTATGCATAGATGGCTCTGGAGTAAGCCAACAAGGCAAAAGCCCTACTGAACGGTTCTCAGCTTCCTAGCTGGGCCTCATAGGCATCATTACCCAACCCAGTTGGGGTATCCTGTCACAGCCGCCCCGACCCACTACCGCCTCCGAAACTCTATAAAAGGACTTGGTAAACGGTCCAAAAAGGGGACTAAGCTTTTCAGCTTAAAACACATACAACCTTGAGCTTTTGCTAACTTAAGCATCGGAGCATCCTCGGAGGCATCCCTCCGTCGATCCCAATAGCTAATCTCCCTTTCTCTGTGCAGGTACTTCTACTGGCCAAACATCCAGCTCAGCAACACTCATTTTTGGCATCAACAATAATAAAATTAATATTGATGAAATTAATCCAACTTTCAAAACTTTTAATTTGAAATACATTTTAAAAATATAATATTTCAAATTTACAAGTTTTTTAGATTTGAACGACTTTTTAATTAAAATTTTAAATTGATAGATTTAGTATTTCAACAACTTTACAACTTAATTTTATATATAAATACATGCATTTCAATTTGATTTTTCCAAACGAAACAATTTCTCACTAGTTGCATTCTAGTTAATGTATAACTTACAAGGTTATACCACATAACTAAGGGTGTGCAACGAGACTGTTCAAATTGATAAATCGAATTGATATTGATGAATTAATTTAATCTTCAAAACTTATGAATTTAAAATATATTATAAAATAATAAATTACAAATTCACATGTATGTTATAATCTTAATTACAAACCACCCCACTAGTTTGCAAAATTTGTGAACTCAACCCTTGACACCAAACATCGATTAATTTAAGATGAAATATCTAAATTGCTCTTCATATACATTGGCGAACTTAATGCTGAAAAAGTATCACTCCGCATTCGTATTTTTCAGTCTCCATCTTTTTCAGCCTCTTTCTAATTCTTTGCCTATATCTTCATCTTTTAACATTAACTTTTACAAACAAATCTTCAACTTAAACACAATCTACAATATCTTTCATAACATATTGGTAATATCTTGTATCCTTTTTTTATTATTTTATATTATGTTTATTTGATAAATTTATTAGGATCTAAAGGAGAGTAAATAGTTTTTAAAATCAATTTTACATGTTAATAGATACACAAGATCTTTGACAAAAAGACTCCTTACACAAGACAAATAAGAATTTTTATGACACTTGATTTTTCAACACAATAGAATCCAAGTTATTTTCATTCTAGATTTATTTTTTTATTTGTCACGTTATCTATATGTATAATGTCAAATTGATTTGCAAATTTACACTCAATTTTTTTTAAATTGAACTAGTTTAATAATCAACATATGAGTTATATATCTACATCATAAATCAAAACTATGACATAAAATGTGTCATAACTAGATTGTAAGTAATGCAAATTGTGTATTCCCAAGTATTAGTTAAATAATTGATTCATTTTAAAAGTTGGGTGAATGTCAATGATTTTGTGGAAACAACAAAAATTAATTATGAAGAATTATAACAAATAAACTTTTTGTCTTTTAAGTAATGTGATACAAAAGTAATTTTGTTATTAAAAATGTCTCCTTAGCATTTTAGATATATTTTTTACCTAAATTAATAGAAATGACTGATTTAGAAAGTACATACTAAACTTTGTGTTTGTCTAAATTGCAAACTAATGAATTAAGTTGTAATTAAGTTTAAAACATAAAGATGAATTTATAAGTTACCATTATAAAAAGATGATATATCAAATTCACAATATTTTAGGCTTGAAGGATTTCCTAAAGTTGCAAATTTACAGATTAAGAATTTCATCAATGCTTTTCAACCTAACTATATAATACATGCATTTCAAATTGATATTTCATAATAAAGCAATTTCTCATCCGTTGCATCTTAGTTAATGTATAACCTTCAAGGTTATGCCACATATATTAGGAGTGTACGCTAAAACTATTCGAACCTATAAACTGAATCAAATCGAAGTTCAATTCGGTTTGATTCAATTTTTAACTCTATTAATTCGGTTTCAATTTGAAAAATAAAATCTATAAATCATTGATTTGATTTGGTTTGTAATTTATAAAATTCACCAAACTAAACTAAACCAGTAAATTGACACATTTATCCTAACTTTATAAGCTCGTTATATTTTATATAAATATATATAGATATATTTATATGCTTTAAGTATTTATATATATAAAAGAAAAAGAAAAAAAATCGTATTTGATATTAGATTAAGCCTAAAAAATTTAAATCATACTTAACATTTTTTTTAAAAACATTTAATTATTTTTTATTCATAAAAAATAAAAATCATTTCAGCTCTCACATGCACCGAAGTGTACAATATAAGCAGTTTCACGCGTGCGGCCAGTAGACTTATTTGTGCTATTGGCTTACCGTGTCTAGAAAGTCAAAATCAATAGACTTAGAAAGTCAAAAGCACAGTAATTAGCGAATTTTGGTCTGGATTGTAGAAAAAGTATTTGCCTAGACGGTTTATATCTGAATTTTTATTGATAATTTTAAAAATTATTGGTAATGTTAATACAAATATGTAATAGAAAATATAATATTATTATTAATATTTTTAAAATTATTAATAAAATTTTAAACAAATGTAAAACATCAAATCCGATCAAACCAAATATACCTCCCATTTTTGACACCTCTCCTATCTGACTCCATGCTGTCAAAAACAATAATACATAAACCCACAGATTATTTTTCTCCAAATGTCTTTGCCACAAAGAAAATAGTATTCGAGAAATGAAAAATGTAATGGGCTTGGGCGGTGCGCAATTGCACCCTTTTATTTTTTTATTGTTTTTTAAAAGTATATACTATTTTAAAGGCTTTAAAAAATTTATATTATAATTACACCCCTTAAAATAAATAAAAAATGAGATCAAAGAGAAATATACCTCACTAGCGTATTTTTCAATATCCCACATATTTACTGAGACTATTATTTATTACTTTCAAGTTTCAAAACAAAAATAAATAAAATATCGTTTTCCAATGATACAAAAGTAGAAAAAGACAAAAAAAAAAAAAAGTAAATTATGTCATTTTTTTACCATTGAAGAAGCCTTCAACATGTTACAAATTTACACCACTATCGTGTAAAATTATTTTATATTATTGCATATATGCAAACATGCTTAAATCTAGATAATGATTTATATGTTTTTGACAATGAAAAGTTTATTCGACTTATTCAATTCTATCCATTTGATTAGTACGAAAAGAAATATTATTTATCCATCGGAAGAAATCTAATTAGAGTTTTATTGATAATAGTATAGTGATTACATAGAGACCCTTAGTATGGTTTATATAATAAACTAAGTAGCATTATAAGGAAACTAAATCACCTAAGAATCCTAACCTAATCACACCACAATATATCTAGAATATTCAATAATGTTCTCTTGCATCCCCTCAAACACTTACATGATAATTTTAATAAAATTTTTATTTATTTGGTCACAAAATTTAACCTAAGCAAGAAATAATCCAAACCACCAATGTGCATAAGATCTGCCAATGCATGCCAAAGTCCACCGTTAGACATATAGCTGAAGAGACAAGAGGAAACAATGCACGAGAGAAAACTTATTTCCAAGACAATAACATGAGTGCAAAATAGAAAGCGTAGGCATAAAGGTGCAACGCAATAAGAAAACTCGAGCACAACAAAAGTGTGCAAGAAGGCTCAAACACAAAGGAATGCGAGCAAAAGATAAAAATAGGCGCAAAGTGTGGTCAAAGAAAGAGAAGCTTCTATAAAATGAGATAATATATGAAATTTTGGAAGAAATGAAGAAGATTTAATGTGAAATTTAATTTGAAGAGATAGAAATCTAGTTTAGAGAGAGAAATTTTAGAAAAAGATACTTAGAAGAAGAGAGGGAATGAGTTGGCCCCACAAGAAGAATTGGGAAAAGAGAAAGATGACAAGGGGGAGAGAAGGATATTTAAGAAAGAAAATTGAAAGTAAAATGGAGAAAGATGAATAGAGAGGGAAAGGAGCTAATTGTTTTAGAGATAGAAAATCATTGTAAGGTAGAGAAGAAAGCAGCAAGAAAATCATGTTAGATGAAAGAATCACTCTAGCAACGGTAAAATGGGAAAAAAACAATAAAGATGGTGTTAATGTTTTGGCTCAAATCCTCACAAAGAATAGTTCTAATTGGTTTTGGAAAAGTAGTTTCTTATTTTATAGTTGGGTGTTCTAGTAGTAGTACTAGTTTTCTATTAGATTGTTTCTTGTACAAGTAGTAGTAGTAGTCTACTATAATATTGTTGTTCTTTTCTTAATAGTATTAGGAAAATATACTCTATATAAAGAAGGTCCTACAGAAGTTTTTGAGACACTCATAATTCTAACATTATAACTAAAGTTAGGTGGGGAGCTTTGGGTGTATTGGGGATTTTAGGTTGTGATGTTTGGCTAAAAGCTATAGCTTTTGGCGCAGTGGTAGGTGCTCGATCCTGACAATTAGTATCAGAGCCAAGGTCACGGGTTCGATTCCCAACAGTGCAATTGTTAAGGGGGAGATTGTTGGCAGGTGATGTCAGTAATTATCTCGTGACGGAGCCCCAGGTTGGGCTAAGTCACAATCGAAACGTGGTGCTTGTGTGTTGTGCGGTTTAAGAGATTAAAGTTGCACTTTGGCTAAAAGCTATCATCTACATATTTTACTACAAAAAATTCTGATATTTTCAATATGTAGAGTAAACATAGAGTAATTTATAGACGTAATATTCGAAAGTTGATGTGATAATATTTGAAACCAAGCTCTTGGGGCCTGTTTAAAGCCATAAAGAGCAGACGTAGTTCGATTTCATCTTATCAACAAAACTTCGTGGTTCTTCCATAAACACCTCTTCATCTAGAAATCCATGTAGAAATGCATTTGACACATCTAGTTGTCGGATGGGCCAATGAAAATGAACTAAAATAAGCAAAACTAGTCGAATAGTCGTTTGCTTAATTATTAGTGAACAAGTTTCATGGTTGTCCACACCATTCTTTTGATCATGCCCTTTGGCCACAAGTCTGGCCTTAAAACGTTCAATACTTCCATCTGGTCTCCTTTTAGTTTTGTATACCCATTTGTTTCTAACAATGTATTTATCAAGTGGGCGAGGACATAGGGACCAAGTCCAATTTTCCATCAATGCATCAAATTCCCTCCCTATTGCAGCACACCATTGTGGATCTGAAACTGCTTGAGTGTAGGAAGTTGGTTCAGGAGTATCCAGCACTGTAAAAAACCCTTGCAAAAGATATCGGGTATTATAGAATAATTTGTAACCAGAAAATGATTTTGGTCGAGAGTGACCTGTTTTGGAACGTGTTAGAATCTGAGTTAATGTAAGCTGGACAATTGGATTGTTTGAGGTATTATCGGGTTCTTACGATAACTGTGGAGAATGAGATATTTGTTGAACGACATGTTCTTGGTCAATGGTATTTTCAAAAGTTAAATTGGTAGGAGTAGGAAAATAATCGGTGGATTCAAGAGGTGGGGACTGTTGTGCAGAGTTTGATGTCGCAAGAATTGGTATTCGAATTGAAAGGTTAGAAGGATCATTTTGAGGTGGCATAGTTGTAGAAATATTAGATAATAAATTACTAGATATAACTGAACTAGGAATTATCAGTAGTTTACCTACAGTAGGATTCAGACTTCTGGATGTGGTGTGCTCGACTATTTTCTTGACTAGGAAAGATTGCTCATCAAAGATGAAATATCCGTTTAGTGGCTAAGTCAAGACACATATATCATTTTTGACAATTAGAATAACCTAGGAAGAGACACTTTTTACTTCTGAATGCCAACTTATGGTCGTTATAAGGTCTAAGGAGATGATAGCAAGTACATCCAAAAACATGTAAGTCCATATAAATTGGTTCAATTTTATGAAGTAAACAATAAGGTGTCTTATTATCTAAGACTTTGATAGGCAATTTGTTTATTAAGAACACTGAAGTAAGAAACACATCAACCTAATATTGTGGGGACAAACTTGATTTGGCTAGAAGTATTAGTCTCATTTCTTGGATGTGTCTATGTTTTCTGTCGACAATAACATTTTGTAGAGAAATGTGTGGGCAAGTCAACCTATGGTATATCCCTTGTGCAGTAAAAAAAAATTTAAACTGGTTGGAAGTAAACTCTCCATCGTTATCTGTTTGGATTTGCTTTATTGATGTTGAGAAAAAAATTTCTACAATTGTTTTAAATTTAACAAAAGTTGCAAACATATCAGATTTGCTGTGCAGAGGATATAACCATGAGTATCTAGAATAATCAACGATAAACAAAACATAGTAGGTATAACCACCAGTTGATTGTACAGGGGAAACCCATACATCATAGTGGATTAAAGTAAAATGAACAGTAGACTGACGACTAGACTCTGGGAAAAGTAGTTTCTTAGCTTTGCCAAGTTGACAAGCTGAGCAAAACTCTTTTTTATTTGAATGACCTTTGACAAAGAGTTTATTTGACTGAAGCAAACTATCTAAAATGACACTAAAGGGATGTCCTAGTTTTGAGTGCCAAGTTTCTGCACTAGCTTGAACTCTCATTGTTTTTTAAAGACATGTGAGGCTCATTTGAAAAATTTTACACCCAACTAGTGGATATAGGCCGTTTTCAACCACACCTCGAAGTGGAATTCTACCTACTAGGTTCTCCTTCACAATAAAATCATTAAAAGTTAATATAAAGTAACAATTATTATCTAAACAAAATTGATTGATAGAGATAAGATTAGTAGCTGCTTATGGGCAATGAAGAATATTGTTTAGATGAAAATTGGATTGTCTGAAGTTAAAGGAGGTAGAACCAGTATTTAGAACTTGCAAACCTGAACCATTCCCGACAGTTACAGTTTTAGATTCACGAAAGGGCTGTTGATGAGTGAGATGAGCTGCATCTGATGTAATATGGGCATTGGCTCCGCTGTCCATGTACCAAACTTGATGATCAAATGTGGCATTGATCTCAGCCACTATTGCTACTAGATCTTGAGGAAGGAACCGACCCTGATATGAATGGTCAAAACGGTGAAAGCAATCAATAACAATATGTCCAGATTTACCACAAATTTGACAAACCGGTCGGTTATTTAGGATCTGCTGAGGAACAAGTTTGTTCTGCTGTTGTGGCCAATAATTAGAGGAACCTGCATTCTGCATCTTTGTGGGAGAGAGTGGTGGTCTTTTCTCCTTCACATAAGTAGTCGCCTTAGATTTGTTTGTAGCAAATGCAAAGTGACTACTATCCATGCCGTGAACAGACTAATTGACATCTAGAAGATTTTCATAGCCCAGCAATTCGGCTTGAAAGTCTTCGAATGTGAAATCAGTGTCATGGGATGCAAAGTTAAAGGAGGTGACAAACGGTGTGTATAATGATTGTAGGCCACCAAGAAGAAAGGAGATCAAGTCTTGATCATCCACAGGCTTTCTAGCTACTGCCAATTGATGTGCAAGATTCTTGGCATTTTCAAGATACTCGGAACAAGTTTTTGTACCTTGAGTCAACGTTTGAAGTTGAAGTTTAAGATGGGAAATGCGGGAATGAGATTGAGATGAAAAACGAGTCTGCAGGGCCATCCAGACTTGTTTAGATGTTTCCAATCCATAAACAATGGAAACGAGTTTTTCTGAAAGAGATACAAGTATCCATCCAAAGAGACAAACATCTTTCTTCTGCCAAACAACATAGGTAAAATTCAATGAACAAGAGGGAAGATTTTTTGGAGGACAGGCTTCAATACCGTCAATGAAACCAACTAAATCATGTCCTCAGAGGAGATTAAGGAACTGCATTTTCCATGCCAAATAATTGTGGGAACCTTCTAGCTTAACGGAAATAGTGATGATAGATGGTGGAAGGAACGGGTCAGGGATGGAGGTGTCGTTGGTGTTGGCCATTTGGATTATGCGAAAGCTTGAGAAAAGATCGTTTAGAAAAGTGTTAGCTTATAGAACCTGAGCTCTGATACCATGTAAAAGCTCAAGAATTCAACAGGTAGATAAACACACGAGATATCTTTTGGCTTGGCTAACAGTAAGGGTAATAATTTTGTTTTTCCTAAAATTGTTGTTAAAAATTAATAAAATTGTGAGTTTGCTAGTGACATAGGAAAAAAGGTTGTCGAACCACATTATATTGTTGTGTTTGATATTTGTTTATTTATTTGCCTATTTATTATTAAGAATAAAATCCCAACAGAGAAGAAGAGAGAAAATGTAATTGATTAGCGTGAATTTAATTTTTTTTTTTAAAGAACGGGAGCTAGAAAGAGAAGAGAACAAGACATGAAAAAAAGTATGGATAAAGCAACAACGGACGATCGTTGCTAGTAAGGAGAAGAGGTGGCAGTGGTGATGACGACGACAAGGGTAAAAGGTTCGATCTGCTTTGATATCATAAAAAACCTAATTAGGGTTTTATTGATAATAGTAGAGTGATTACATATATAGAGACTCTTGATAGGGTTTACATAATAAACTATAAGTGACATTATAAAGAAACTAAATCACTTAAGAATCATAACCTAATAATCACACCACTCTATATTTAGAATATTTTATAATAATCTCTCACACGTCGGTTTATTTGCTCGTAAAATTAGCATTAATTTTACATGTTTTTACAACAACCATTATGGCATTTTTTACCATGAAGATAGTGAAAAACTAATTTCAACAGTTTCTGAATGGTCTCATTTATTTTTGGTTGCTAGTCTGAGAATAGTTTTTGTTGTCATTTTTCTTTCATCTGTTTTCTGTTTGTCAAATGTTTTAGCTTCTGGAAATTTCTGTTGATGCAGATTTTGGTTCGGTGGACACCTCTTGGAGAAGGATTTCATTTATATCTTATGTATGGCACTGCTTTTCCGTAGATGCTGTGAAGTGACACTTATCAAAAAAGGATGCTGTGAAGTGACATCCTCTTTTAGAAAACTGAGTGTACTTATGAAACGTAAAAGGTGGCAAGTCAGGGGATTAGACTGAAGAAAAAATAAAATGAAAGCTTAAGGTAAGAGTAAAATTTAATGTTGCTCCAATATATTTTTAATAATTTCTTTGAATCTTTTCGGGACATAAGTAATTTGGTTTTAATGGACCAATATTTTGCATAGAATTTCACTATATATTACTTCTTAGGCTTTTTATATATGCGATGCTTTTATAGGTTGGCTGCTCACTCAATCTTCAAGGATTTATGTGACATTTTAAAATGGGTCAAATCTTGATATCTAACATTAAATAGAAATGATGTAATTAGATTGTTCAGGAGTAATTTGTCACTTTCACTTACACAACATATTTTAAATCGGTATGTCAAAACGGATAATATTATGTAAAATGGGAGTTGGGTGTGACGTTTTCAAACGTATCATGTGTTGTTTTTATATATAAAGGTATGCCTTTTAAAGTTGTGAATGTTGCAACAAGATTCCAAAAGAGTTGGAAACTATAAAAGTGGATTTCATTGTGCATATCAAGTATTCACATTGTTTCTTTCTTCATTTGGCTTTTTGTAGATGAATAATTTGTCACTTTCACTTACACAACATATTTTAAATCGGTATGTCAAAATAAGTAATATTATGTAAAGTGAGAGTTGGGTGTGACGTTTTCAAACATATTATGTGTTGTTTTTATATATAAAGGTATGCCTTTTAAAGTTGTGAATGTTGCAACAAGATTTCAAAAGAGTTGGAAACTATAAAAGCGAATTTCATTGTGCATATCAGGCATTCACATTGTTTCTTTCTTCATTTGGCTTTTTGTAGTGGTATGTGGATCACTTCGAGTGAGACTACTTCTAGTCTGATCTGTTTCTGATGCGTTGTTTCAGGTTATGCTTACGGAAGGCCCTAGGGCACTTTACAAAGGGTAAGAACCTATTTAAAGCCCCTCCCATCATGCCTTACTTGTTTTCATGGTAGTTGCTTCTATAGTTCTCTGCAGTCTGCTAGGTTTGGCTCGATGCCTTGAAGTCATTGAGAGGTTTCTGAATTTTTTCATATGTATCACCTTTCTTCTTGTTCTCTCTTCAATATTAGATGAGATCATTGCGAGAGATAACAATTTGTGGTTGGATATCTTGACATAGTACACAATAACATCTAATAATTTCAGCTCAGGGATCATTTTAAGAATCATTTTGTTGGTCATCTGTAGCTAACATTCATATTTTTGACAGGGGCTAGATTTGCAATTTTTGCAAGATTGGGTCCACAAACTACAATTACCTTTCTACTCTGCGAGAAGCTAAGGAGGCTTGCTGGATTGAATGCAATCTAGTCATTGGATTATCTGCATGCATTAACCACAGTATCTGACTTAAGGTTCTATTTGAGGTGGTGTTGAACTGTCCCCCTCAATTCCAGTAAATCCCAGATGGAGGTATTTTTTTAGCAGTTAATATTGAAGTATTGGGGTGATGGATGCCATTATTATAAGGGAACCAAGATTTGAAGAAGTGATTGGACAAATTGCTGGCTTGAGCTGGATCAGTGGAAAACCTGTTAAAGGAAGGTTGTGTTTGACTGGCACTCCCTAGATTACAGATTTATAGGCACAACAAACTCTCATTTGACTTTAAGAGAGTTTCTTAAACAATGCTCCAGCTCTGCTAATGAAAGTTTACTGGCTTCAGTTTTCACTCATAATAGATTCCACATCTATCATATGATTAGGCTAAAAGGATTGCTGCTGCTATATAAACTTCCTCTGTGCCTTACCCAGCTCCACAACTAGGTCTGCATTTATTTAAAAAGAGTAGTGATACACAACCAGTTAATTTATCTGCTCGAGTAGTAACGAGTAGAGGGTACAATGAGAACTTCAAAAAAATTCCTGGGGCATGACATTTTTTCATTAGTTGGATCCATAAATAGATAAAAATGATGGACAAAATAGATGGGAGAAAAATTGCACATTTACACCTATTTCAAACCAAAAACATAACTTTTACAATTTATTAGAGTTTGGCTAGGTGGTATGATATCCTTTCAATGTCAGGTTTAGCCAATTTTATGTATGACCCCCTTTTCAGTAGACTTTTTAATATCAACAAAGATAAAGGGACACCTCAAAGTCCACCCCACTCGTCTATTTAAAATAATAATAAAAAAATATTTGACAAATATGATAAATTTTCATAAATTTCATTTTAACTTTACATATTACTATTTAATTTATCTATGTTACTACTCAAGTTTCATAAAAATTACCATTCAAATTTTAAAAAACTTATATAATCATCGAAAATGTATATTTCGAGTGTACCTGAGTCACTGTTCTTTCAACATAGTGTCATTGTTTTAAGATATAGCCAGGCATCTCTCTTTTCTTTTCTATTTTTTCTAGTCAAAGCAACTGGCAATAAAAAAAAAAAGTGCCAAGTATATCTGGTTTCTCTGGTTTCCGCTCTGAAACAAACAAGACTCCAGTCATCATCAGCCCACTTAGCATATTGACCTGGGAGGCACTCCCAGCATGGATGCAGAATTTGGGTCCCACTAAATGGGTAGTTGACCCATTTAGTGGCTACGGATTTAAATTTATTACATGCATTCAAATCTTAAAGAGTTGTTTACAGTTCGGATCGGTTTGGGATTTTGACCCATTCGGAAATGACCCATTGAGAAAAAAATTGACTCAAAATTAATATGATTTGGTTTGAAATTTATCATGTTTTCTCTTTTTTTATAGGTAGTTCGAAAAAAAGAAGATATTAACAAGTGTTTGGTTTAGTTGTAAGAATTTATTAACCTCATTAGAAATATTTGGATTTTAATCTTTTCATAAGAATTTATTAGTATTAAACTTAAAATTTCATCGCGCAAAGTGATCCTTAGTTTCGGTTTCGACGTCAATGCAGTGGGGATTAATTCATATTCATTTTATGTGTTGAGGCCTAATGCTCCATAACGAGTATACAGGATAACTTACCTACTTATTTATTTGTAATAAAAATAAAAATAAAAAGATTGGAGAAAATTATCTTAACCAATTCGATTTTTATTCGGTTCTTGCAAAAATCAAACCAAATTGAACTTATTATAGGAAAAAAAGGACTGAAATGGACCAGAATCAATAGTTAGGCTCTGTTGGATCAGTTTTTACTAATAAATGGTAATAATAATTCGTTATTTGAGTTTTTTTCAATAAAAAGGGCCAAACCAGGGGAAAAGAAATGTCATTTGTTCAAATTTAATTTTCTATATGATCAACTCCGACTAGGTAAATTAAGGGTGAAAGTAAGAAGTCAACTCGCTTGAGAGGTTATATCAAAAAATTTGACTCAAAACTCGATTAAATCGAGTTCGAACAATGATTTTAACATGAATAGTCAATTGAGCCGAGCTCAAACAATGTTGAACTCGGTTTAGTAAATTCGTGAACTAATTCGATTGAATTACTAAATTTAATTTTAAATATATATTATACATTATATATATTTAAAATATTATAAAATAAAATTTAAAATTATAAATAAAAATTCATTAGTTATGAGTTTTTAAAATTAATTTAAAAATCAAACCGAATCGAATCGAATCGAATCAAAATATTTTTCTTTCAAGCAGAGTTTGAATTTGGATAGAGGCTCGACTCGATTAGTCTTATCATTCACAAGTCAGAGATCGAACACCACTTAATTGCCCAAGTCGATTCAATTCCACCTAATAAGAAAGTGAGAAAAAATTACTTACCAATCACCAAATGCAGTGAATTGTGTGTTTTTTTTTTAGTGTTTAACTATTGACCTTTTACAAACCTCTCTGGCTTGGAGTTGGAGAAGGGTGCTAGTTGTTGCAAGGGGAAAAGAAGAAGTGCAAGTGTTGGAACCTTGGCGGAACAGTCTGGCGAACTTGTCTTGCGTGCCTCGTTTTTCACGCTAATCTACCGTTGTACCCTTCTCTGTGTTTTTACGCTCTTACCCTTCTATGTCAGTCTATAACAAGTAACGGTATCCGTACCCTTTTAAAAATGAAAACGACCTGACACTGACACAGATCTTGCTCAAAACATATTTATATATATCCTTTTTTTTTCTTTTAATTATTTTTCTTTTCTGTGTGGCTTTTTTTGCCTTCTTGGTAAAAAAAATTGCTTTATACATATATTTATAAAATATATATTTTTATAATAAAAATAAAATATTGATTAAAAAATTACCATAAAAATATATTTTAACACTAAAAATATGAATTTTACCACCAAGATATACGTTTCACCACAAAAATATATATATAAATTAAATTATCTTTTTGCGCAATCTAGCAATCAACTTTTTTTTTTTTGTTCATTTTTATGTGGAAATGTTCTCTAAGTAGAGTATCAAAAAAGAAAGTGAAAGAGAAAATACTTTAAGAAAAAGCTTTTTTGTTTGCTGCAGGCAATCATTTTGGTCTCCTTTGGTTAATTTGCATGCTTGTTCCTACATAAGCCATCTTGGGGAGGCAACATCCATGATGGTCTCTATTGACTTGTGTTTTTGTTTTCTCAAATACACATAATAAGTGCCTATAAAGATGTAAAGCTGCTGTTTTTTTTAATAAAAAAATTGTTAAGCTACAGTGTTTGAAAATGCATGCAATTGTCAAAGATATATGTAGAATTTAAATAATTATTTTAGTTTTTTATATAAAAAATAATATTATATAATCATTTTCATCATTATTATATTCAATTTAAATAAAAAATTTCAATTTGATGATTGCTAATTTGGAAAGAGTTATTTTCAACCTACATAACTAATAAATTTCTAGCAGTTATGTATAATTAATTGAGTCTAATAAAAAATAAATAATTTATTATGTATTTTTTTATGTTAGTAACAAAATTGTATAAATGAATATTTAATATTTGAATTATGATTAGGTAAAATAAAAATATATATTATGGATTAATGGATTTGAATGACAATAAATAAATTTAAGTGAAAGGTTTTCATCAAAACAATGATGGCATGATCAAACAAATATCCATTTAACGAGCATATCTCAAATTTGAATGTTCATACATACGTTAATGAATTTTTGTCATGTTAAAAAACTGAGCTAGTTTGGCATTTGATTTATCGATTCATTAATTAAATTGGTCGATCGATTTTCATTGGTTTAATTGTGAAAAGAGATCCAATTGAATAATCATACTAGATTATGAGTTTTGATTTGTGGTGATTTGGAATGATTGATTTTCCTTTTTGGAGAAAATTAATTACCAGGGTATTTTCGAAACGACTAAAAAATCAAACACAAAAATTAATTGCTCAATAAAAAAGGGGCAATTTTGTATAATCGCACATAAAAATAATATATTGCTCTTGCCCTAGCCATCTTTGCTATGACAGTATCGCCAACGGCCCGTCTAAGCAAAAAACATGATAAGATTCTTTATGCAAAAGAAAGAAAGAAAAAAAAAATGAATTTGATTGTATATATTGTTAGAGCATGATTTGTTAATGTTAAAACTATCAAATGACAAAATTATATATCTTGATACCATTTTTTCCTTTTCTTCTCTTTTATCAAGGGTAATTTTTTTTAATTTAAGAGAATACTGCCCTGACATTAACAAACCATGTTTTAGTAATATTGTTACTTGTATATCGCTCATGTAATTTGTTAATTATTAACACCGAAGCTAGAAATATGTAGGATGAAAAAGAAAATAAAAAGCTTTTACTGGTACATCGAATTAAGAGAGAGATTAAAAGATGAGATAGGTTTTTATAAATTAGTATGATAATTTTTATGTTTATATTTTAATCAAATACAAGATTAAATGAAATCATGTCATTTTATCTTATTTCTATATCATTCTCCTAAATTTATCCAATATTATAATATGCATAGAAACAAGTGGGTGGCATTGTGAAAATTATTTCATTTTTCATAAAACTTTTTTCAATAATTGTCACATTTTTACATAATTTATAAAATAGCATTTTTTTTTACATTATGTTAAAAAAATATATAAATTATTGAGTGAAGTGTTAAAAAAATAAAATATATGTATTTTTAAAAAAAATCTAAACTATATTCTCAATTAAAAAGAAAGTAATCAAATAGATCCTCTTAATCAAATACTTTAAATCTTGGCATAAATTAATAAAAAGGCATCTACCCCACTTGATCCACAAAACATTTCATCACTTTGCCATGTATTACAAATTGACAATGGACTGGCAATATGGCATTATCCTAAAAAGAAATTACCCTGTTGGTATTTTTAGTCATTTATTATTTTTTTTATTTAAGTTTAATTTTACTTATTTTATATATATTATTTTAAAATATAAAAAAAATATTTTTAAAAATTTTTAAATTTCATTTATGTAATATAAAAGGAATTTTTTATTTAATAATTTAATAATAAAAAAATTATTTTTTTAATTAATCAAATAATAAAATATAATAAAAATTATGAGAAAGATGAAAGAAAAAATAAACCGACCACAACGAAATAGAAGGGCATTAACGTCATTCAAAACTATAATCCCCCAAAAGTACAACTCAGCGTTTCAACCGGCAAACTGTATCCCACTTCAAAGCCAGAGAGCACACACAGCTGTAACTGTAAGGGTACTCCGTAAATAATACACAACAGAAAGCCCACTTCTGCGTCGTTTAATTATAAATTAAATCTATCGAAGATCCAACTTTGCCATCCAGAAAACCTTTGTTCTTTTTACAACCCGACGACTACACAAAGAAAAATAAAATTAAAAGCAAAACTCGAGAGAGAAACACGAAGAAGAAAGAGAAAAACTGTACAGAGAGAGAGAGAAACAAGAAACAGAGAAGCAGGGAGAGAGAAAGTAGGCAGTAATGGCGGAGGGTAAAAAGGAGAAAAATTTGAGCGAAGAGAGCGTGAAGCTGTTCGTTGGTCAAGTACCGAAGCACATGACCGAAGCTCAGCTCATCGGAATGTTCAAAGAGTTCGCTCTTGTTGACGAGGTCAACGTTATCAAAGACAAGGCCACTCGCGTCTCCAGAGGTTTTCAAAATATCTCCCCATCTTCTCTTCCACTCCTCGCTTCTTTTCTGTGTTCTCTTTTCTTCTCATTTTCCTCGTGAATTTTTTCGAAATGCGCAATTGATTCGCGTGATTTGTCGATATTCATTGGGGTTTTTAGTTGTTTTTTGGAACCCTAATTTTGTGGTGTGTGTGTCTTTGTTCTGTGTAGGATGTTGCTTCGTGATATGTCCGTCGAAGGATGAGGCGGATAAGGCGGTAAATGCGTGTCATAACAAGAAGACACTTCCTGGGGTTAGTTCAATTTATTTTTTTGGATTTATTGCTTCAGTTTTTGTTTTTCATGTTAATTTTGGTGTTTTATTTTCCGTTCATGTTGTACATTGTGGATTAATTGTAGTTTGAATTTTTACCATATAGTATAAATTACTGATCTTGACATCCTATTAGCAGTTAAGGACTTGTAATTTCTTCATTCATATAAGCAGAAATGTACTTGTAATGATAGTCATTGTGCATTATGTCTCAGTTGTGAACTAAAAATAGTTAAGTAACAACTGGTGATCCTTGTTACTGTAATAACTCATGCTTTTTTGCTGCAAGTCAATGGTATTGACAACTGTAAGTACAGTTATCCACTACTGCTTTTTTTTCATCGTGTGAAAACAGCTTCCAATTCTCTAATTAATAACCACTATGTATCAATCATGTTTACTGGTATCATAGTTAAGAAATCACAGTGAAAGATCTTAACTAGTTCTTCTAACTGAATTATGGTAGTATAGTTGAACAATGCTGTCATAGAATACTGTATGCACCCACCGAGTTGCTTTCAGAAGATGATTAAACTTAGATCAGGTTATTCAAGGATAGTGCAAGCTTAGGAAATTGATATTGTTTCTTTGTTGGTTTGTGGAAAAAAAGAAGCTGTATAAAGTTCTGAATTTTATCTGGGGAAAAGCTTGGATCTCTTATTATCAGGGAATACTTTCTATAGAAGTAAAGTGATCTAGTTGTTGCAGCCGTGTACATACTCTTCTGAAATGAGAACAGTTTTAAAAAATAATTTATGAAGCCATTTCATTATCTATAAACTATAGTGAGAGATACAGGGGATGAATTCTGTAAATCACGAAGTTCCCTTCATGGGTTTTTGTAATGCCAGCTGTTCTCAAGATAGCATATATGATGTTACTTGTTGATCTACCTAGTTAAGTTGAAGTTGTGAGTAACCACTGATTAAAGCGTGGTAGAATGAGAATCATAATGGAGAGACAGGAAATAATTCATTATAAATGCCAAAAGGGTCATTCAAGTAGATAAGGAGGCCCAAGGGATATGGTCTTTAAATGTATTGATCTGATTAAGAGAGACATGAAATTTTAATAATAATCGGTTAACATCAACTTAAAATCCTTATGATCGTGCATTGTGATGAAGTTAATTTATGTGAAAAGAGTAACCTATAAAAAAATTATGTGAAAAGTGCCTGGTCTCTCCAAACAAGAAGGTTTTTTGGGATTTTTTTGTTCTCTTATCAATATTTAAACTGCCATGGTAGTTTACATTTGCTGCCCCAAGTGATGCATCAGTTATTGATTGTTGGTTGCTGCTATCAAACATGCCGTGTGCCTGCATCCCCTTTTGCAGTCAAACCCTGATTAATCTTGGTATATGAAGAGCAAGAGTTATGACAGAAGTAAAAGCAGCAATAACAAATTTTGACCTCACTGTCAAAGCAATAGCCCCTTGTTCATTCTACCTTTTTCCAAATTTAGGGAGGCTTGATAGTTGAAGTAGGGAACTTTCTATATGCTCTAAACAGAATGAGCTGAATGAGCTGACTTGTCTTGTAGTCAGTTCCTTTTGCTGTCATTTCATCAGCATCTCCACCTTGGGCTTTTTGTAAACTGTAAGACCCATTTTCAAAGATTGACACTTGAATAGTTTCCCTGCAAATAATGCACCAAGTGCCAAGGGTCATTGCTCTTGTAGGATTAAAGGCATTATGATTGCATGTGGTGACAGGCATGCAGGAGTTTATAATAAAAATAAATTTTAATTTGTCTCAAACAATACTTTTTCTGTTGTACCACAATGGTTAAATTTCTCTTGTTGCCACAAGTGGAGTTAATTTTTTTACTTATAAAAGAATAATGCAAATAAAAAGAGTCAATTATCGACAATAAGCAACAGATTGTCAAAATGATGGCAATGCACTTTGAAATGGGCCACACTTTGTGTCAAAAAGTAAAGGCAGAATTCATTAGCTGGATCTTAACTAGAAACTACTTAATTGTGCCCCAAAACAGATCTAAGGCCATGGTGACTGAGAAGACCAATGTCAGCAGTATAAGTTGAGATGGAATCATAGTGGCATAATTTTTTTGTCAGATCAACTAACGGATAAGAAGGTTACAAGTATAGTGAGGAAGGTTTATACCAGATTCTATTTGTAATGACCACGGTTTCAAGGGTAGAAACTTCTCTTTACTTTGACTATTGATGGATCACATCATGATTAGTGGGCTGGTATTTGTAGTATATAATTGTTGCACTCTTATGCAACTAGACATTTTAACTTACCTAGCATTAGAGTGATTGGAAAGTCTGGACATTCAAATGGTTTCTCAGGTTGGCTTATTATCTATCCCTGAATAATAATTAGTTTCCGTTTAATTGTTTCGTCTACTTGATTCCTGCTTTTTTTCTTATAGAACTTGGTGGGAATTTTATAGCGAAGAACTTCGATATTTCAATCACCCATGGCAGAAGTCAATTTCTGTGGAGTGCACTAACTTTGTATTACTTTTTCATCACTTTTGTTACTCTGGTGGTAATGGTATATCCGTGTTTTTCTCTCACTAATTAAAGCCATCCTGTTCTTTCTGTCTAATTCAGGCTTCTAGTCCATTGCAAGTAAAGTATGCAGATGGCGAGTTGGAAAGACTAGGTGTGATATACTTTCCATTCATGCTTACCTGTCCTTGAGATGATTGGTGTAAATTATTGCACCACCTGTGTTTGTTTGTTATATGTTATTGCTCCTTTCATTGATTTTTTCTTCTCTTTGGAGTATTTTTCATCAACTATGATAGATAATTTTTTTTTATGTACCTGCAATCCAGAGCACAAACTCTTTATTGGTATGCTTCCAAAGAATGTTTCTGAAGCTGAAGTTTCTGCTTTATTCTCTAAATACGGGACCATAAAGGATTTACAAATTTTAAGAGGCTCTCAGCAAACTAGCAAGGGTATTTGTCTTTGGATCCAGACTTCTTACTGCCTTGATTGTTTGCATACCATTGATAACTGAATATTCAGCTGATTGCAACAATTTAATTTGTAGCTCTATTTGTTTATGGCAGGTTGTGGTTTTTTGAAATTTGAGACAAAAGACCAAGCCCTTGCTGCCTTGGAGGCCATAAATGGAAAGCATAAAATGGAGGTTTGCGTTTACTTATATGCATCATTTTCTTTAATTTGGTTCTTAATATTTTCCAATAGTTAGAAACTCTAAAGATGAATAAATTCTCTGATTTGTTTCTGATCATTATTGTTTGCTCTAGTAGGGTTCAAGTGTTCCTTTGGTTGTCAAATGGGCAGACACAGAAAAGGAAAGGCAAACTCGGAGGGCTCAAAAAGCTCAATCCCAGGCTCCTAATTCACCAAGTTCTGATTCACAACATCCCTCATTATTTGGAGCCTTACCGATGGGTTATGTTCCTCCCTATAACGGATATGGATATCAGGTAGGTTTTTTGCTTTTTAATTGACTGGATTTACTTGAAATTTTTGCAGTGCATGAGCAACTAGTGTTGAAATTAATTGTTCCCTTCACAGGCTCCTGGAACTTATGGGCTTATGCAATACCGCCTACCTCCAATGCAGAATCAACATGCTTTCCATAGTATGATTCCTCCAGTAAATCATGGAAATGCATTGCGTGGAATTCCGCCTGACCTTGCCCCCAATATGGCCCCTAGAAATTATGCCATGCCTACTGCAAGTTATGTTGGTTCTGCTTATCCTGTTGTGCCAGGTCTTCAGTATCCCATGGCATATCCTGGAGGAATGATGGGTCATCGACCTTTGTCACCTGCTTCAGTACCTCCCTCTGTTGCAAACAGTAGCTCAGCAACATCTTCAGGCGTTGGTACAAATTCGGGGGTTCAGGTTGAAGGTTTGTCATCAATATAGTCATTTTGGTTTCTGTTGTTTTCTCAAGGTGGGCCTCTTGGTGGTGGTATCCAGTTATTGTTAATTTATGTTTTGACTTAGGTCCACCTGGCGCTAATCTCTTTATTTATCACATACCTCAAGAATTTGGTGATCAAGAGCTTGCCAATGCTTTTCAACCATTCGGTAGGGTTGTGAGTGCTAAGGTTTTTGTTGACAAGGAAACTGGTGTTAGCAAATGTTTCGGTAAGCACTTTATCTATTACTTGAGTCTTGATATGATAAGTAATGCATACTTTATTTCTAAGTAAGCGTTAAATTGCAGGATTTGTTAGTTATGACTCACCTGCAGCTGCCCAAACGGCCATTAGTATGATGAATGGATACCAATTAGGTGGTAAGAAATTGAAGGTTCAACATAAGAGAGAAAACAAACAGAATAAACCTTATTGATTGGAAGGTGAGTTATGGAAGGAGGTTTAATTCTCTATCACAAGTGGTCGCATGCAACCTGGATAAATAGGAGTGACTGCAGTATCAGCAATTTGGGTGGATTGAGATAAGCTGTATTTATATGTTTTTCCACCGTCCTTGTAACTGCCTCTTGGGATTGAAATCCCAGAAACTTGTAATTCATGATGCATTTTGTGCCAATACAATTTGTAATTTGTGTATCATCGAACTTCATTTAGACACTAATGATTAATTTATTGATTTTTCCCTCGAGAATATTTTTTGTTGGTATGATTTTGTGGATCTCATTTACTTATCAAAATAAATTTTGTGGATTTCATCTGTGATCAAATGCTCCGCAGATTTTTAGTTGCCACCGTTCATTCTGTGATCTTCCCATCTGTTTCTTTTGTAGTCCACGTGAAGTTTTCTAGGTTGCAGATACCTTGGGAGTATCAGTTATGATATATAATTTTCTGAGCTCTGAGCTCTTTGTGCTCCCATTTTTTTCTTCTGTATCCCTAAATTTAAGTGATTGTTTCCAGAATTTGTCACATGCATGTGAAGGTGTCAATATTGTGCAGCCACCACAAGCCTTCTTCCAATCCAAGAAATGTTCTATTTGTATGGAGTGCTTGTCCATGTTTTTGCTGAGACATGAATCAGATATCCAAGGACCCTTCAGGCGCTGTCAGCTATGTGATGTCTTGTCTTTTATCTGTATGTTTTTTTGTACCTTTTCTTATTTTTGTTTCGTATTCACTTGCCAACTTTTGTAAGAAGTCCATTTAGGTTGTGGTGTAGATTAGAAATTTGTAATATGGTTACTTGTTTTCCATTGTTTAACAAATTTTCGTCGTGCGCAGTCTGGAATATATAAAATATGTTTCCATTTTTATCTTAAGAAAAGACAGAAATTGATGTCTGTCATGGCGATCTCTTTTAGTTATTCTCAAAATGTTGGAGATGTTTCCTCTGGAGTTCATTTGGTATACAATCCAGTTTGAAATGTAGCCTGTCTTGTGTATGCGTTTATGCTGTTATTGAGCATTTACTTGGATGAACATTTCTGTTTTTGTAGGTAATTGGAAGCTCTACATCTCAGGTTCCTGTCAATCCTTCTTTGTTGACAACCATTCCTTCTTCTGAGTTAGCTTGAGTGTCATAAAATTACAAAGGAAACAGATGAGGAGGACGATCATCCTTGGGATTACATAGACAGAAGGTACTGTGTCATCAGCCTAAAGCATCCACTAATATCATACTGTCACAGATCAATGAGTCTTATCCTTATCATTGTTCATGTAATCGAGCACTCCATTGAAGCTACATGTGCATTACATAAGAAATTGTTTACTTAATAACCTCTGAATTTAGCCCAGGCCAATTCTATAAAATGATTTCTAGATTTTCTTACCATGATGAATCTTCTGTTTCCATCATACTTTATCCTTTCCTTTGAGTTTTTTAGTTCATGCTGAATTGCTGATAATAAAGAACATTTTCTTTTCCTTTTCTGGAACTGGGGACGAGAAGGGGGTAAATAATGTTGCTAGAAAAATGTATAAGGATATCTGTCTCTTAAATTGTATAATGACTATTGTCTCAAAACATGATTGAGGTTTAATTATGCACCACTTAGGGCAAAAAGTTGTTTGCCTGGAATTCAGGTCTTTATTTTTTTCTCAACATTTATATTGGCAAATCATGCATATATCTAATACTAGAGGTAAATATCATAACATCATTTTAGAGCTTGTTTATGTCACAAAGTCACAATCTACATTAATTTATTTTTTCTATTGTTGTTAATTTTTGGAAGTCTCCTTTAATGTTAATATATGGTGTGTTTTCCTCTATGGCTGAATTCCTTGTGACTGCATCTGTTTTCCTCTATGCTTGTCCCTTATTTTTTTTTCTCTTTCCTGTTCATGACAAATGATGTAAATATAACATTTTTGCTTACTGATGCTTTTATCCGTAGTTAACTACAGTAGTCTAAAAACTTGATCATGCTTTCTAAGTTCTTTTGATGTTTTTCAGCTCCAAGGGGTCTTGACTCTTGATTATGTTGCTGACACTTTCAAATAGGATGAAACCTGCAAGGCAGGAGGGGGACGCTAAAGCCCTTCTTCAGATCCTAGTGATAGGTGCTGTTTTTTTTCCTTGCTTCTTTTATCATTTGTTTGCTTATGCCATAAATATAAGGGTGCTTTTAGTTCTAATTGACTTGCATAGCCTACCACCCTTTTGGAAGGAAGCCTCATTTTGATGTGTGAATGATGTAGCTGCTCTCCCATTTAATGTCTGTGGATGTATGTGTTTTTTATTTTTTTGCCCTTTTCTTCTCCTCAAGGGTTATGTTGTACCATAGTTGGGGATTGTCAGGCTTGTTAGACTGGGAGGATCACAAACTTGTGAGTCAATACACTATTGGGATTGTGATTTGTGATTTGTGATTTATCCTTATGACTAGTATTCCTTTCGATGCAGAAATTTCTTGAAGTTTCTTAATAATCTAATTCCAAACTTCAATTCCAGACAACCAAACGTAGCGTTAGTTTAACTCTTTTGATTTTTCTTTTCTTTAGTAATATGAAGAATTATTAGATGGAGAAAGTTATTTTTTGGTCAGGACTTGCATGAAAGCGTCAGATAGGCAGCAGACCATGCAGCAGTTGACTGTTATTCAGTTGACGAAAGTTAGGGGTTCAGCAGTAATCTTTTAGTCACTTTCAGGATGGGTAGGATATATGGTCATGCATGTTTGGTTGAAGGGCATGGGAATATACACATACTTGAATTGGAAAGATAAAGATCAGAAGCTGCTACAAGTGTAATTCCAAGCATGTCACAGCCCACAGGTAACTGATCCAAATCTTAACTGCCTTTAGTTACTACTACTTACTAGTACATTGTTTGTTGAACCCTTCAAGGGGAAAATTCTTGCATAAGACCGATCCATAAAAAATATATGGTACAAAGCATTTTTCATCGGGAGATGGAAAGATCTTACTTTCTCTCTTTTGTCATGCCATCCAATTATTAAAAATACATTTGTGTCATGCATCTTTCATGGATATGTTTTAGGCAAAAACTTTTTCTTCAAGGGATATCAATTGAAAAAATGAATGAGTAAATTATAACTACATCACTCAGGTTTGGTCATAAATATAATTACATCACAAGGTTTTAAAACTTGACGTTCCACCAAACTTTTGTTAAATTTTACAGATTTTTTTATAGGTGCAACAAATGTACAAAGGCTATCTATAAGAGAGAAACTCTACAGAACCTACTATATCAATATCCTTTACAAAAGAATTCTATTTAATCCAAAAAAATAAGGTTATTGAACTACTTTTCTCTAATTATATCAATAGGTCTCTCAATGTCTTCAAAAGTTATACAATTTTTCTCATTCCAAATTATTCAAAAGATAGAAAGGAGATCATAGAATAAGCTTTCTTTATGTCTTGGATGTTCGAAACCCATTTCAAGCTCACACTTCATCTAACCTAAATCCAGTACATACCCAAAAAACCTTTAAAACCTTATAAATCATTTCCCATAAAGCTCTAGCTAAGGAACCATCAAGAGATGAAACACGGATTCACAACAGTCTTTGCAAATGAAACATCAGTTCATTAACACCTTCTTCCTCTTTTGTAAATTATTAAATAATAGAATTTTTTTCAAAGAGGTTTTCCAAAAAAAAATATAACAAAATTAAATTAAATAATTATGTAAAATTATGTGTTTTTTTAATTTAATTCAAAAAATAGCTTAGATGTAAGATTTCAATTTTTATGAGATGAGATTATCGTCTTTTGGAACGTAGTTATATTTATGTTCTCAAGATTTGGCTTTTCAGATAATGAATTATTGCTTTACTCGGATTCATGTTTTGAGTTCCGCTTTAGTTGTGTCCAAATTTTATAAACTCCTATCAGCTTACTGATTTTACTGTTAGTCTGCGACAGGGTACAGTTGTTCTCACTTTCCACGTTGATAGCATCCTTTTCGGCTTTTGACTTACACGCCACAACCACAAGGTACGTAATTTTTTTATGCATTTGAGCGATCCAGTTATCTAAATGCCTGGAAAAAAGGTAATTTACGTCACTTAAGAATCTCTTATACCGCTGGATATTTATGAGCCGTCGGATTCTGAGTTCTTGACCTAGCCGAACGCAATTGCGGCCTAAAGCTTTTAGTCAAGATTTTCATGCTGTACTTAACAAGTTCTCCATCAAAAGCATTTATTAGTCTTATCACTTTGTAATGGACATGATTACTTTGCTAAGGTATTACGTTTAAATTTCCACTTTACGTTTAACATCCCATAAACTAGTGAGTTTGATCACGTCAGTGTAAAATGATTTTTACGTTTAACATCGCATAGTTATGAAGTAGTGAGTTTGATCACGCAAGTGTGAAATTATTTTTACGTTTAACATCCCATAAATATGAACTAGTGAGTTTGATCACGTATGTGTAAAATGATTTTTATTTGTAAATTTTTCACGTTATTATTAATAAAGTTTTTTTGTATTGCCGATTAATTTTTTTAAAAAATATTACTATATTTTTAAGTTGGAAAATGTCAAAATCTGCTATCATTTTTTTACTTTTCACTGTTATGTGAATTATATACTCCATTATTGTTTTTGGGTGAGTAGTTTTGTAATTTTGAGATGATTTTTTTTGTTAGAATGGATTAAATTGAGTTTAAATTAAAATTTTAATAATATTATTTTTTAAATTTTATATTTATTTTAATATAATTGATAAAAAATTTAAATTTATCGATAAAATTTTTAATTAGTTTAAAATCAAAGGTGTAAACTGACTTTAATAAAGTATTTTTACGATTTGAGAGGAGTTGCCCTGATGACATCAGTACAATACGTCTGGCCTACAGGTGGTTGATTTTAGGGACTTGCCGCCACCATATCCATATGATTAATTACACTGGTGATAGATGTTATTGCCGTATGGACTTAATACACGTTGTTCTAGAGTAGGCTCACAGTAGCTTAATAATGAAGTTTTTAGCCAACGCGCCATCAGTTTTTTTTTTCTTCATTTTTTGGATGAACATGAGCAACATTGTTTATTGTATATATCTGTTTCTGGAGCTGGAGGGGGTCACTAATGGGGACCATCCATGCTTCAAACTTGCAAGAATGGAATAAAAGGGGCGGTTTTCTCCCCTTGCATTGGGCCAAAGTAATTTTCGGATTGTGATGATATGGGAAGTTGAAATATTTGTCAAAATGCGACCAAGAAAATGCGTAGGCAATGTTTTTGACACACGCTACCTAGAAAATTGAACCCAACATTCCAATTACAAATGTTGAATGCTTGATGACCATGACGTATTTGGCCGCCATTATTTCATTTTGTCTCTTTCCTAGAGGGTATTTGGGCATTTGTAATTTCTTTACCGATGTGCTGCTAATCTACTACCCATTTTAAAAGTTTAACGGTCTCGACTACTAATCTACGATCCACAAGGCAAGAAGTGAAGGTAAATGTTTTATTGGTGTACGGGTTGTAGCAATAAAATGAGATGTTTTTAAAATTAGATGAGTTTTATCTTTTTGAGGTGATTTTTAAAAATGATATAAAAATATCATTTATGGGAAAAAGTAATATTAGTATTTGGTTGAGGAATGTGTCTCTCAATTCTATTTATGAGGTTTTGTATGTGTAAAGTATTTTTTAAAATCTCTTGTTGGGTAACTTGCAGAGAAAAGCTATGACATGTATATTAACAAAGAATATTGCACTATTAGCGATGACGAAAAAGGATTTATAACAAAGGCAAATATAATTTAAAATCGCATGTTTTCATTTAATATTAATTGTGAGAATTTATTTTGCTTTAGTTTTGTAATTGTTGATAATAATTGGTTTTGGCATATATATATTGGACACGTGAATTTTCGTAGTATAAAATTTCTTGCTAGTAGAAACTTTGTTTCAGGTTTGCCATTTATTGATATGCCAAATAGAGTATGTGAGTCATGTGTTTGGGGGAAGAAGCATAGAGATGTCTTTCTAAAAGGAAAAGCCTGAAGAGTCAGAAAACTGCTTGAACTTGTGCATTCCAATTTATGCTCAATGGAGGTTTCATCTAATGGAGGTAGCAAGTATTTTGTTAATTTGATTGATGATTTCAGTAGAAAGCTTGGGTTTATTTTTTGAAGAAAAAAATTTAAACATGTGATGCATTAAAAAAATTTCTAGCTTATGATGAAAAATCTAGTGAGTGTTCTATTAAAATTTTTAAAACTGGTAGAGGCATCGAATATACTGTTTGTGATGATTTTTTTGAGAAAACATTAGATTGAGCACTAGATGACTACCAGATACACTCAACAAAACAGAGTAGTAGAGAGGAAGAATAGAATTGTTATGGATATGATTAGATGCATGTTGCATAATAAACAATTGCCTAAATTTTTTTTAGCTGAAGTTGTTTCTTACTCTATCTATGTTTTGAACAGGTGCCCTACAAAAAATGTTCACGATAGAACGGAATCCCTCGAGGCAAGGCGAAAAGAAAGAGATGCTATGGCTTTCTTTGGTCTTGAACTTGCTCCCCGCTCGAGAATGAATGTTGGAAACTCTTCGGTGACATGTTCCTTTGAGTGCACGATTCCTTAGTTGTACCTATTTTGTACCGAGTTCTTTGATGGCATTTCTTTATCCATTCATGCTAAAAGGTAGTGAGTGGATTTGAACACAAAATGATCCTCAGCAGTCGAAAGAAGCTTGTTTGGTCTCATGTTGAAGTGGTGACTCACCTGCAACATAAGTTTTGCAAACCTAGTTGAATTCCAGTTTCCACTGGACGAAGGCAAAAAGAAAGAGATAGAATACAACGGTTTTTTAGGCGTATAGAGAATGACACGATCATCTAGCCTTGGTCCTCTCTCGTATGAAGCTTGGACTCGTCGAAAGCCCAACATTGGACACTTGAAGGTGTTTTGTTATATAGCTTATGCTCATGTCCTTGATGCAAAGAAGCTTTATTATAAAGGTGAAAATTATATTTTTATTGGCTATAGTCATGAAACAAAATGTTACAAGTTGTATAATTCAAAAAAAAGCAAGGTGATCGTGAGTCGTGACGTCACTTTTGATGAGCAATGTGCTTGGATTGGTTTGTTGAAAGAAAAGAATCATTGTGGTTACCATTTTTTGATGATGTATTAAGAGAATTTGAAGATCGAAATTTGCAACTTATTAGTGATCCATCTTCATCGAATGTGTTGCCTACATCTATAGATTCATATAGTCGTCCACAACGCCAACGTTGTTTATCTACACGTTTTCAAGATTATGTGGTTGGTAATGAAACCGATTCAGTTGATGATGAAGACATGGTAAATTTTACTTTGTTTGTAGACGGTGATCCTTTAATATATGAGAAGACTAAGTACAAGCCTAGTGGAGAGGTGTACCGTTTCAAAGTGTGGTTAGTAGCCAAACTAAAGCCAAATGTTGATTATTTTGAGATGTTTGCTCATATTACTAGACTTGATACTGTGCGTATGATTATTTCTCTTGCCGCAAAAAATTGTTGAAATTTTTTTCAAATGGATGTGAAGTATGCTCTCTTGAATGGTGTGCTTGAAGAAGAAGTGTATGTTGGGCAACCTGCAGGTTATGTAAAAAATGGGGAGGAAGAAAAAGTTTATTGATTGAAAATGACCTTGTATGGTTTGAAACAAGCACCTAGAGCATGGTATACGCGCATTGATTCTTATTTTCTTGAGAATAGATTTCATAGATATTCCTATGAGCATACTTTGTATGTTAAGACTAACTTGCAGGGAGACATTCTTATTGTGTACTTATATGTGGATGATTTGACTTTTACAGGCAAAATTCAGGGAGACTATGATTAGTCAGATTGAGATGACAGATATGGATTTGATGTATTATTTTCTTGAGAATGGATTTCATAGATGTTCCTATAAGCATACTGTGTATGTTAAGACTAACTTGCATGGATGTATTCTTATTGTGTGCTTATATGTGGATGATTTGATTTTTACTGGCAAAATTTAGGGAGGCTATGATTAGTCGGATTGAGATGACAAAATATGGATTTGATTTCTTATTTCCTTGCCATTTAGGTAACTTAGAGAGAAGATGACATATTTATTTCACTAAAATATATATATATATATATATATATATATATATATACACTAGTGATATTTTGAAGAGATTCAAGATGGAAGTAAGCAAACCAAGTTTAAATCCAATTGAAGAAAGATTAAATCTTGTAAAAGATGGAAGTGGTAAGTTAGTTGATTTTACCAATTTTAAAAGATTGGTGGGAAATTTGTGATATTTGACTTCTACTCAACTTGTTATTGTCTATGGTGTTAGGATTATCAGTAGTAATTATGGAGACTTTCTATCAATCTCACTTATAGGCCGCAAAGTGAATTTTGAGATACGTCAAAGGTATGCAAAATGATGGTATTTTTTATTCTTGCACTAATGGTGTAAAGCTTGTTGGATATACATGTAGTGATTTGGGCAGATGACATTGAAAAACGGAAGAGCACATCAAGTTATGCTTTCCATCTTGGGTATGGAGTTTTTCTTGGTCTTCTAAAAAACAATTGGTGGTTGCTCAAACGACTGCTGATACATTATAGCTGGAAATTGTGCTACTCAAGCAATGTGGTTGAGAAGAATTCTTGTTGAGTTGCACCATGAACAAAAATGGTCATATAATTTTTTTTTTTTGTGATAATAAATCTACGATTGCACTGACAGAGTCCAGTTTTTCATGGTAGAAATGAGCACATTGATATCAACTATCATTATATTCATGAGTTGGTGAAAGACAAAGAGATTGTGGTTGAATTTTGTTCATTTGAAGATCAAGTTGTTGACATCTTTACAAAACCAGTTAAGGCAGATACATTTTTAAAGCTAAAAAAGATTAGGGGAATGCTCAAGTTTGAAGACTTAGTTTGAAGGAGGCAATGTAAGAAACTTAAACCAAGTATGAATGACTAATTATTTTAGTTCTACTTGATTTAGTTAACCAATTCTTAATTGGAGTGGTTTGTCTATTTTATTAGTAATTCTTATTATAGTAGTAGTCGTGTTAGGAGCATAAATAAAGGCTTAGCTTTGTAATGTGATTTTAAGGAAGCAGAGTGTGGGTTCAGTTCGGCTGCAAATTTCAGTTCTTAAAAAAAAAGTTGTGTATGAGTTTTTTTGGTGATGTTTTGCTTTTAAAAAAATCTCCACTTTAAAAAAAGAAAAGAAAAAAAGTGTCCGAAAGATGATGTGTTAAGCCAAAAAAAAAATATTTGGTGGCTCATCACGTGATCATGGACGAAATCAATGAAATGTGCACCAATCAATTCTTTTTTTGATACATTGACGAGAAAATGAATCAAACCTCGTGCTTTTTCTATGAAAAAAAAATCGGAGATGACCACAAAGTCATGAGGTCAAAGTCTACGCAAATCAATTTTAGGTTTATTTCAACAATGAAAAAATGATAAATACTTATTTTCTTAATCACATTTGATAAATCATGGTTATAATTTATTTTTAAAAAATCATCATTATAATTATCAGGTATATATAAACGTAATTTTTTTCATTGGTTTGGCTTATTATCCCGTGATGTTATTGTCAATTTAGTAATTTCCCGTAAATCATTATTAACTAAAAAAAAATTCTCCTATTTCCATGCTTGGTTTGCACGACTTTGTTCCATGATGTGATGCCAAATTTGTTTGTCCGGCTAAATCGGTGCACTAAAGTCTTCTCTACGGGAATAGAAAGACCCAATCAAAACTAGCAATGAAAACTAAAACACGTAAAATCCGTGGATGTTAGACACTTGGACTTCCTTCTAGATGGAAAACCTCTCTTCTAGAAGATTTTATTTAATCCATTTAAATCATTGTACCTAATTTGTATGTATTCCTTCTAGAAAAGAGTGGCACATCGTATATAAAAGAAAAATAGAAGTAACATAAAAAGCGCATGATTCCGCAAACTACGTCTCTTTCAATAGGACATTTCTCCCTTTTTCTTTAGAAAATTCAATTTGAAGAGGCCGACATGGTAAAGATATGGCAGACTCAAAAAGGGTAAGTGTCAAACAAGGCAGCCCACGTTTCACTTTCCCTTCCTTTCATATATATATATAGAGAGAGAGGAATAATTTAAATTAAACTAAAGTCACAGATAAAAAGAAAATGAACACGAAGAATGTCGTTGATGTGTCCTCTTTCTTTCTCTTTGAGTCCACAGGTGATTCAGAGGAACCTGATTTTGATCCCTGCATGGCTAGTAGTACTATCGATGATCACCATGACGACGATGATGCAGAGTCATGTAGCTTATCTGATTTCCCTAGTGTAAATGATAATGTTGAAGCAGTGCATTTAATTGATGATGATCATGGTGAGGAGGAAGAGGAGGAGGAGGAGGAGGAGGAGGAAGAAGAAGAAGAAGAGGAGGACGAAGAGGAGGTTTGTAGTTATAAAAGATGGGTTGGTGGAACTATGGGGCTGCACTCATCAACTGACAAGAAACCTTGTGTTGCTGTTGATTCTACTAAAGACATTGTGATGAATGAGATGGAGAGGAGCAGGCTGTTTTGGGAGACTTGTTTGGCATCCTAATTTATTAAGTCTGGCTCTCTTTTCTTTTTTCGGGGTCGTGCAGTCTTTTTTTCTCTTCAATTTGTAAACTTTATCTCCCTAATTTTTTGAGTTTTTTTTTCCCTATTTTTATTGGGGTTTTAAACAGATTTCAACATCTAACCGCTAACAATTGTACAAATGATATGATACTTCTACTTTTCTTCTCTTTGCAATATATGGAAGGTTTGTTTGCTCTGCACATATCTCGTTTTCAATTTTTTGTTGTGTTTTCAGGTTGTTGATTATATCATATTATCCATCAATTAATCTATTTTTATGATATTTATTAATATAAAAAAATAATTAAGTGTTGAACTTTTTTCTAACAAAAATTTACAATAAAAACAAATTAATTGACAAGCGTTTAAATATCACAATATTTAAGCTTGTGATCAAACAAAAATATTTGTACACATCCGTGGAGCAGAGGAATTTTTTTTCTTAAGTCACATAGTAGTGGATCTTAACTGACAATTTAATATCATTTGCAACACGAGTAACGAGTAACAAATACACGAAGTAAAATCTTTTTTTATACCATCCGATATGTTGTGATGCGTCGCAGCATTAGCGGTTAGGGAAAACCATCAGAAAAAATGAAGGCATAATAATGACTCGAAGTTTTCAGGACATAGAAACTTTTGTAGAGTTTCGGTCGTCCAATATTAGCCTTCAGGTTTGTAAAACATGTCATTGCTCTCTCGATTTATATGTCACATTTTATTTTTTAAATTAATTTTAGTTTTAATTATTTTGTGAATATGTTGTTGATTTAAAATTATAAAAAAATAATTTTTCAATAATTATAAACTTAATAAAATTATATTTATAAAATTTTAATTGTTTTCTTAATTTAAAATTTAATTACTAATATTAAAGAAATGCAACTTGCTAGTAAGTGGTTCATGATCGGATCAAGTTTCATTATCTTTTGGTAATAAATATTATGTCTAAAAATAGTTAAAAACAACTAACAAGATCCTCAATAGCTAGATTCAGGATAAAGTAATGAAGTAAAAAAAAAGTAAAAATATCTTTATTACTGTAAACCGAGGTTCAAATTCAAGAGGATGTGAATTGAGTTTTAAAAATTTTTATAGATTAATTTGCAAGTTTTTAAAACAGTTAAATACACAAAACATCCAATAAAATAATATGCTTGGAAGTAAAGAGTTTAAAAAAGAGAAAGTGCAAACTTCGTTTATAGTGGTTCGACAATATCAGATTCCTTCCGACTACGTATACTTTCTTCAAGGAACTTCTTTGAAATAATCCACTAAAATTTTAGTCGTATAACTTCACAGGTGTTGCATAAACTTTACAATCGATCTCTTCCTCACAGAAGTTACTCTCTTCCTCACAGAAGTTACAATGAAGTGTTTAATCCTAAACACTCTAAGAGTTATACCAACTTTTTCCTTTTAGGATAAATGAAATTTGTTGTAAAGTAAATGGTAGAGAGATAGCAATAAGTGCTTTTACAAATGAATAATATCTCTCTTTCAAGAACAAGCTTGAAGAATAGCTCAACAATAAATTTTTCTAAGCTTTTGAGAATTAATGAGCTATCTTGTAAATTAAATGTGTTGTCTTCTTATTTTAAATGCTCATTGAAGTGGGTTTATATAACCTTAAATCAATATGGCTGTTTGACACTGACTTGGTAGGTTTAGGGCATTAAATGCTCAAGTTTCGTGTCTCAAACGATCATATTTTTGAATTACCAGTCGACTAGGTCTTTGTACCAATCGACTGGGTCAAGTGAAAAATTTCACTTTTTAGGTTAAGGGAAAGTACCAGTCGACTGAGTCTTAAGCACCAGTCGACTAGGGACTTTCTGTCCCAGTTACCAGTCGACTAGATCCTCAACACCAGTCGATTAGAAACTTTCTGTCTCATATCTCAGTCGACTGGTATATGGACCCAATCGACTAAGTTAACCTTCAACCTAGTTTTCTTTTTGTCAAAAACAATTTTTGACTTAGAAACTTTTTATATTTAGTTTTGTCAAAGTCTTTTGTAAATTGAGCCACTGATCAAGCTATGTAATTGAATATAAGATATTTAACTACATATTTTAGATCTTCTGTCTTGATTTGGTGTCTAAATTGCGTTGAGTTCTTGTATTTTGTTTCGGTGCTGAATGCTTTTACCACTTAAACATTTAGATAAAACTATTAGTGCAATTAGAGTAGTCTTTTGTCATTATTAAAATCAAATACGGGTCAACAATTGTGTTGTCTATCTTTTATTTCTCATTATGCAAATTTTATGTTAAGGGTCCCTTTGGTTCATTTATCAATTTTTTTATTGAGCAAGTAGTATAATGATTGATTTGATTATAACATAAAATCGTAATATTTCATTATCCATATAAAAACTCACAATAAACCTATTCGGACAAATAGTCCGCGCACAATAAAAATCAAACCAAATCTTGAAGTTCCAAGAGTTCATCAACTTCTTGCTATAAAATTTATCCGAACATAAACAAATTACTAAGAACTCGAGGAATTGAAATCCAAACACAACTAGAGAGTCATTAAACTTTTAAGGTGCGTTCAATTGTAAAAAAAAAATCTTCAATCTTCCATAAAAAAAATAAATAAATAAGGCTTTTCAAATTCCGGGAAAACTGAAAATTTTTCTACTAAATATAATTTTCACTATGGAATACTTTTGCAGCAAATCAAGCATACATAAGTGGCATACAATTAGAATCCAACTTCCCTACAAATCCATACTGACATTCGCATTAGTTTAACATGGATATGGCATCCACTAAACAGACTGAAACGATTCATTCGAATTGTTAAAGGTTAGTAATCTTTCACAACCAGAAACAACAACATACACACAACAGGCACAAAGTTCAGCCCTTACTGAACGTGCGTACGGTTACAAACCATTGCAAGCAAACACTCCCTACCCAATTAAACCCAAACCCCAACGATCATTGCAGTATCAAATTTACAGAAGCAACCGTGTTGTAGAGCGCAAACCAAAATCTGCAAACAATATATTTCCTTGACACCGTGAGGTAGAAGAAAACTTTGAATCAGGCGTCTGAATTAGACAGAAATGATGGCTTGGGTGAAATAGACTCCACCAATTTGTCTACCATCTGAACATCATCCATGTCTTCTTCGCAGTCTTTTGATGGGCTCTTTGTATCAACATCACATCTCAGAGCAATAAAACTTGTCCCGGAGACCTCATCGTCACTTGTACTCGAGCTGGAATTCCTGTTTTTGCTATCAGTAAATGAAATACCAGACTCCACATTGATGCCAGAGGAACTTCTGGGACTCGCACAATTTCTCTGCAAATCACTGGCTGGTTTCTCCAAGAAATCACTTGTGCCATTTTTAGTACTCTCATCCAACTGCATCAAGAAACATTCTTCTATCTCATTTATTGACTCCACATCATCTTCATCTTCACTGCTGTGGCTGTAATGGGCCTGATCATCATAATCTGAAGTTGGACCTCTCAATTCACAGCTAGTATCCATCTCTTGGTGACTGTCAAATTCCTCGTCAGTCTGGCGATCAGATGAATGAAATGACATGGGTGAATATCCTCCGGTTGCAGTCTCTTCACGTTCTCTTAGAGTTCTCATGATTAGGGTCTTGAGCAGGTTCATTACTTGAACAGCATGCATAAGAGCCGTCAATGGATCAGACATCTAATAAAGGAAAAAAACTTGTGAACTTTCGAGGTTTTGGATATTAACAGGTAAGCATTTTGAGAAGTATACAAAACTTGCTATGCAAATTCTTTTCATGTACTATGACATTTGGATATATAAACCTGAGATATACTTCCAAATGCAAACAAAAGCATGCAATGTATATACCTGAGTCATATTTGGTGCGAAAACCATAGCAATATTTCTCGCATTCATTTTGTTAGATTCCTCTTCCTCAACAATATCAGCCATAAGATCAACAGCCCAATTGAGCAACGCAGTCTCTGTTGGCTTTAGCTGCTTTACAAGCTCGACAGATTCCTCCTCAGTGTTACACTGCAGAACTTCTTCAGGAGAAAGTCCATCCAGCACTCCTGAAGGAAGCTCTCGAAACCAGGCTTTTATAAGGCCTGCCAAACAATGGACATCAATGTTTTCTGGCAAAATACCCCTGTTCAGCTGATCTCTTACGATCTCCTCTTTGCTATTCTCGGGGTTTATCCGGAAAATCCCTTCTGCCTACAGGAATCATAAATAAAAAAATAAAAAAAAAAACCAATAGATAACTCATTACAAGTAAAAAACAGTATAAGATAAAATCACTTATTAGCATGCACAAGCTGATATTAGTGCTTAGAAATTTGCACCTTTAGGCCTCCTTGTGAGTATAATCGGTCTTGCATTAGCAAGAGAATAGTGGGGACACTGTTCCCTTTTGAGTCGTAACAGCATTGCATCGATTCTGCTGATACGCCAAACACACTAGCACTGGATAATTAGGCAATGGAAAGTTACCATATTGAGAACCAACGAAAAGAATTAATAGGAAATAGGAAGTGTAGCATAGACAACATAGTGAAAAAATAATTGAACTTGAAAGAGAGTTATTCCGGGAAATTAATAAGAGAAAAAAAAAAACAGATGTCTTAAAACAAAGAATTTCAGAAATGGAACAGTACAGAACTATAATTCAACAAACTTGTCCAATATCTACATAGTAATCAATTGTAGCAGATTTTGAGATAATTTTCATTACTTTCTTTCTATGGCTACTAGACAATCCTCAGGACCGAAATAGCTAACATCCTAATTACTAACACATGAAACTTACAAAAGGCTTGCACACTAATAATTAAGAAACGACTTCATCATTTCAAATGGAGTTCCCAAAGGGACACCCACTTAAGGATTATTATTATTATATACCCCTAAGTTCCAATCTTTATACTGCTGAGGAAAATGTAGAATAAGAAAATAAATCAAACTTTTGAATCTTGGAAGTTACTATCACATAGGGGCCTGAGAAAACCAGAAACTCTCCTCAGCTTAATTGAACTGTTTTTTGCAAGTTAAATTTATATTTTCAAAATCAGCAAGAACATCATATATAAAGCTTAAGTTTTTGTTAAACTGGTTTTATACTCCATTTTCTCAGAAAACAAAGTGAGGTTTAGAGTTTTTAATAACACTATCCACTTCCCCTCTAGCCTCAAAATCCCAAATTAACAATCTGTACAAGCTAGAGTACCCTCAATGAGCTAAAATAGCTAAATTTCAAGTCAAATGCAGCTAAATCTTAGCTCACGAGCAGATCTCTCTCCATAAATATCAGTCTCAAATGAATAAAACAGCTGTTTATCTACTCTCCCAGATCTGAACTCATTTAAAGCAGAAACCAGTTCAAGACTTAAACTTTTATGAGTACCCATAAAGCCCAAAAAGTAAATAAGTAAAATAAAGAGTCAAGTGTCTCACAGCATGATGTACCTAGCACTCGGGACTCGACATGGGATCTCAACTTGGAACTCAACAGGAAGACCCAGGAACCCATTGAACCGATCAAAGGTGACATGGGTTATGTGGCGTACGTTGGTGGGGCAACCGATCTCCATGTGATGAACGGTGGAGATCCCATCTTCTTGTCTATCAACACGGCAAGACACCATTGATTTCCTAAGAGCAGCTAACAGAAGCGCCACAAATGAGAGTTGGTTCTGCTCTTCTTCATTTCCTTTCGTTCCTTTTGCTCCCTTTCCACAACCACCACCCTCACCACCACACCCACCTCCCTTTGTCACCATCACTAGCCCTGTCATCTCTCTCTGTAAAATTGGTAATAAAGTAGTCAGTATGTCTTTGTTTCTCTCACCAGACAATGTTTATGGTTGAAGAGATATAGAGGAAGATGCCTTAAATTCCAGAGCTGATTTTTTTCGGTATTTGTTGCTGTAAATATGTGATGTTGTTGTTATTGTTGGGTTTTTAGTTGCATTGAAGTTTGGTTTTTGAAGTTGGGAGTTCAAACGGCCACTCATTTCAAATTTTTTATCAAGGGCTTACTTTATCTACAGTTTCCAATGATTTTGACCTTGAGGTTTGGTGGAAATATCAACCATGCCACTTAAGGCTCTGTTTGCTTGGCTGAATTCCCGTGATTTCAACGTGGATCACGCAATGAAACAGGCATTGATGTATTGATGCCATTAACGCAATAAGAAATCTTTAATTAAGTAGGGAAAAAATGATTATTAAGAAGAAGAAGAAAAAGAAAAAGAAAAGTTCAAATGTACCGATTAAATAAGAAAAATCTGAAAAAAAGAAAATAAAGGAGGAGATCCTCTCAAAACAATGTAGTTTTTTATCTTCAATCATATGATTCTTTTTATCTTCGATCAGATTGATAAAACAAATCCATAAACGGAGGGAGAGAAATAGTTGATAGATCCATTTTTTAGGTTATGCAGAGGTTTTTAGCTTTCATTGTTTTTTTTTATAACATTAAGGGTATTTTAATTATTATAAAAAGTAAAATCCAATTAAAGTAAAAATATCATGTTGGGGATATTCAGTGGTGGAAATTAGTATTTTGGATTGAATCGTGAATTTTAAAAAAATTTGGTAAATCATTGTTATTTCAACAAATTTGAAAATAGTGTGGTGCAATTTACCCTAAATAATAATATTTTAATTGCTCTTAATACCAATTTGTACCATGCAATATGTTCACGACAAGAAATAAAATAATAATCCATTAAAAAAGGAAAAAAAATATATAATGATTTGTTAATGTCAGAACAATATGATTTGAATTGGTAAAATTATCTTAAATGAAAAAAATATTACTTTAAGGATAATTTTACCATTTTAATCAATATTACTTCCTGTAATATGTATTTAAAAAGAAATATAGTAATAAATTAAAAATATTAATATTGTCATAATATGATTTGATAATTTTAGACTGATACGACTTAAATTCATAAAATTATCTTAAATGAAAAGCAAAAAAATAATAAATAAATTTTACCATTTTAAGCAATGTTGCTACTATGATTTTTTTTTTTTCATTTCAATGCATAATTTTTTAAAGACATTTCAAATTGATTTATATTTATAGTCCATTTTATCAAACCTATTTACTATCGGATATTATACAAGTTTTTACACTTCTACTCTAATTTAGTAAATTTTGTATAGTTTGATTATTTTTTTGTTCTTTTTTATTATGAGTAATGATATTGACATTCAACTTATTTTTTTAATTTTTAAAACTTATAATAATACCCTTAATTAATGTTAGATCTTCTTTTGATTTTTGAAATGTAAATTTTAATTGCATCAATACATTATAAAATTTAATTAAAATCAATGTGATAAAAAATATTATAAACGACAAAATTATCCGTATCAGTTTTGTTCGAGCAAAAGAAAATTATTAAAACCATTTACATTCAATTGATCATAAAACTTTTCAAATTCTAAATTTTTTTTCAAGATTAACATTTATTGTTATGAAAAATAAAAATTAAAGTAAAATATATTTCAAAAATTAATATAAAATTTAATATTAATTAAAAAAATATTATTATAATTTTAATAAATAAAATATCAATATGTAAAATGCCAATACCGTCGCATAGTTTTGATTGATTTGGTGTAATGGAATTGATAATGTCATTTTCTAAGGTAGAGAAGGACATGGAAATGCTTTTTTTATTGGAAAAAGCAAGTCGAATTTGTGACGTGACTTGACCGTTGGTAAATGATGGCTGGTATTGGCCCGTCAATAGAGAACAAAATTTGATGTTTCCAATAATGAAGGGATCCTTTTTATGTCATTCGCGTGATTAAAGGGCAAAGGAATGACTTGAATACAGTAATATTTTGGTTTTTCTTTTCCAATTTTTTTTTTTCTTGCTGGGCCCAAAATATTTGTCCTTTGGCTTACAATACTAGGCATTTGGCTTTTTTTTCAAGATTTAGTCATTCGATTCTCAAGTTATTTGTTCGATTTTATATTGGTTATTTTTTTTATTTTATGTATGATATAAATTTATATATAGGTAATTTAATAATATAAACTTATATAGTTATCAAATAAATTGTTAAAATCTTGATTATTAAACAAGGTAAAAATTTTATGTATATCGGTATCAATTTTGGTAAAAAAATTTATGTGAACCAGTATTAATTTCGTCTGAATTATCACCAAAAGGGTTTATTTGACACATGCATAAAATATAATGAGTAAATTAATCGTTTTTAAAATATAAGAAAAACAATTAAACACATGACAAAATATAAAGGTGTTTGGTGATAATAACCTTACTCTTTATAAAACGCGCTTAAAAGTTATTTTTTATTTGACATTCCACAAGAAAATTTTTGTCGTGTTTGGACTTTGCACATGGAACAATACGACATCGTTTCATGACTTCTGTTTTTTTTTAAATTTTTTTTTCTTTTCTCATGCTTCCTCTCCAATCTCCACACGATTCCCCTCTTCTTTGGAAGAGTGGGTTAAGCTTAATACGGATGACGCTTTTCGTGACAGTCCGATCTTATATGGGAGATTGGTTATTGGGTTTTAAAACTTAATTTTGATCTAATAGAATTAAAAAACTACTAATAATTATAAAGAATTTCATAGTTATCAATAAAAAAAATTGATTTCATACTGATTTTTATAAAATTGAATCCACGAAAAATGAAACTCTTCAAAACTAGCTTGGATTCTTGCACTAATTTTGTTGCCGAGCGAATTGGAATGAAGGATAACATGTCGCTCGGCCAAAAAGTAAGGAAGAGAGCCATGTGTTGGAGGTCGAGAGGAACGGACCATACTAAATCCTGCGTGGACCTATGTTGGTCTTGGTCTCTTCTTGTAGAGGCATGGAAATAGGCAGACCGTGACAATGACATAGATCACAGCATGGGTCCCACACCAGCATGTGACCCTACAAAAATACCCAATCAGCAGTTGCCTATTTCCCTCCAAAAACCTACTATTCGAATTTCAAATAGCCATAGCCGTTGGACAATGAAGATCCATTTGATCGTTGTTACCTCCTCCCTTTCTCTCTTTCTCTCTTTGAGCTTTTCTGTCATTGTCTTTTCCTTCTTTTGTACTCCCTGAAGTCAGATCAACTTTCTCACTCTTTCTAGTAATTACTTTTGTTTTAGACGTGACATCGCTTTATTAGCCTTTTTTACATGGAGTTCATGCAAATTTTTCTCAATTAATAAAGAAAAAAAAGTAGTTGTGATTGAGGGTTATTTTTTTGTCCCATGTAACCATTATAATGTGCTAGCAATTCTTACGAAAATCCGAATGGTAACTGACATATTTGAAAAAAAAACAAAACTGAAAACTTTAATTTATAGTAAGATTAATCAAAAGATGATTATCAGTTTAAAACGAAAAGTGTTTCTGTTTTATTAAAGTAAGAAGGAAGAGAAAAAATGCCTCGAGCTAATGTTCGAGTATCAGGCGTTACGACATTGAAGTAACCTATACTATACTCTGAGAAAAGTCGAACGACCTTCAACAAAAAATGTACTTATACCTGAAACCGAAACAAGTGGGTAAGTAAAAAATACTTAGAAGCGCAAGATAACTCTCCTTAAAAAAAACTAAATAGTCCGCAACTTCGTAAAATCATGTATTGGAGTTAATGCCAGTCTAGCGTCAGAGTAAGGTACTTGTACATAAAACCGACACAAGTGAGTAAGTAGAAAATACCTAGAAGCGCAAGACAACTCTCCTTAACAAACTAAATAGCCCGCAACTTCGTAAAATCATGTATTGAAGTTAATGTCAGTCTAGTGTCACAGTATGACATGATATTTTTTTATTGACTAATTTTAGTAATGAAAAAAAAATAGACAAAAGTGTTGACTACCGAACTCAACAAGAAAAGGGTAAAGGAGACTTGGAACAATTTCTAAATAAATAATCCAGTCTGCAAGTCGTTGACCCATTGGTACATTAATTTCAAATGTTTGTGGCTCAAAACTGTGATACTCGTACAAGTTAATGTACATCATTCTTAAATTTTACCATTAATTTACAGAGTTTATTGGGTAGATTGACTGTACTTACTGATTATTGGGCATTTGAATCAGGCACTGATAGACTAATACTCCTACAAACAGGGCATCAATGCTTGAACTAACTGATTCAGGTCCTTCTAACGATAAATTTTTGGATAAAACGAAAGTAACGTGTTATTTTTAAACTTGTCTAAGTATAAGAAGACACATTAAATATGTTAAAAGACCTTTTTTTCTTCTTTCCATTAACTTGGTTTGGTTAAGTCATAGTATTTACTTATAAGTTAGACACTCATTTTTTGATAAAATAATACATTTATCATGGATAAAAAAAATATCATATTCAATGGTAAAACCAATTATTTTGTGATTTTTTTTATCACAAAATTTAAATTTTTCAAAAAAAAATGTTAAGTCCACATTTGGCGATGTTTGACTACCACTTATTTGTTGCTTTAAGCATGTGTTTATTTTTAAAATTTACAAAAAAAATAATCAAACCAGACCAAACTATCTATTAATGTTTTTTTACTCATAAGAAATAAATCAAAAAATCAAATAATAAGTGGTTTGATTTTATTTGATTAAACTCATTTTAGTTTGACTTCTAAAACCTACTTACGAGGCTTAAAGTGCAAAATAAATCTATTTATCTTCATATTGGTGTTTGGCAAAATAAATTTAGTTAAACTAGCTTGTGACTTGTATAAGCCCGACTTGTGTTTTAAATTACCCATAAGCTTTTTGTATTTTCAATCTTAACACTCTCGGCAACTCCGTCATTCTCTCTCTCTCTTTTCTGTCTCTATAATTTCTTCGCCAAATCTTTTCGGAGCTCAGCTTGAGACTTGCATCTTCCTTCATCGTCTCATTGGTCTTCTCGTTTTCGTGACGATCTCAACAAGCTTGGGTAAGATTATTTTTTATTCTTGTTCATACTCAACATAGATGTGTTCATTACTGAGGTTTTTCGCTTCATGATGCTATGCATTGTTTTCCTTCGCAGACATAGATATTCTGTGTGTGAACATGTACGGCTATTCATAATCTTATCAAGTTGCATAGTAACATAGAGTTGATGCTTTTCTAGTTGTATGATTGAACCCTAACATAACACCATAAGGAGTAAGATCACAACCAGTAGGAGGCACGAGTGAAGATGTTAAGGATATCTCAATAGTGCATGTGAACTTCATAGTGATGGAATGCAATAGAATTGCCGATGTCAGGCGGGTTGCAAGGAGGGTTGACTTACTTCATCCTAGTGATGCATGATAATGAGATGTTGAGATTTTTTTTGTAGAATTTTTAAACTATGCACATATGGATTTTTATAAACTATTTGTACGAATTTTATAATCTATAAAATATGTAAAATATTTATTTATCATTTTTTAATTATTTTTAGAAAATAATTTTTGTTTTCATATTTATGAGATATAAGTTGTAAATTTGTTCATTTTAATTATATTTAAAATTAAAAATAACTATGAAAAAATACTATTAGTCACAAATCATTTGGTGTTACCGATCGAGAAAAATGGTATCAGACAACTTTAAATTTAGACTAGACAGTTTATAACCTAACAATAAAAAATCAGTAAAAATTTCATAAATCAGTCATTAACAATAAACACTAGACAGTTTTCACATGTCCAAACAAACAAGACCTAAGGTTTTTTTGTAAACTTTTTTAAAAAATAAACTTTAATAAAAGTGTGTTTTAACCCAAAATATTATTGGAATAGAATATTAAAAGAATGTTTGAAAGTGCAATTTACTTGTACCGATCGTGGCTGCCAACTCGGAAAACAAACCGACTCAGATATGAAACAACGGTAATTTGATACTATCCGGGATAGATTTAAACAAATTTAAATATGTTTAAAACAAAATTTATTTAAGCTTTAAATTCACTTAAACCTATCGCCAAAAAACGCTTTTGACTTTTGTAACTCAATTCAACTGCTCAACAGCTTGAATGAACATAGTATTATACTGGGGAGAGACAATCCGCCGAACAAATAAAAATGAGAATTAGTTGATAACCATTCATGGACTTTTCCGTCCCATAGTATATGTTATAGTTTAAAAGTAAATAGTCAACCATACACCCTGTATTTTCATTTTCATGTATTATCATAAAGGATTTATTGCATAGTAAATTTTTGAACTATGGATACATAGCATTTTATTTTCTGAATTATTAATTTGACGTAAAGGGTTGTTGAATTACGAATTAGTAACAATCAACTCTTTAAATCGATTTTTCGATGAGAAAGTAATCAAGTGATAAACTTAAAAAAGAATTTCACTGATACAATGATTTGCCTATGTTCAATTTTTGAAATAAACATTCACAATGTAATAATAATCAAATGGAAGACTCCTCACTTGTTATATTTTCGTTAAGGTTTTTCATCGAAAAATAGATTTAAAAAATTGATTACTACTAATTTATAGTTTAAATAGTTAAATGCTACATGTTCATAGTTTAAAAATCTGTGATGCAATAAACCTTTTTCTGAAATACACATCCAATTGCTTTAACCTAATTACCAACAATATTGGTTAATACACCAAACTACATTTTGATGGATCTTGAGCCCACATTCTTCCTGGTGCACTTAGAGCTCAAAAGGTCTTTACTTCAGAGGAATTTTTACGTAATTAGGCTTGGTTGATGATCAATCATGAATCATGATGAGGTGCTCTTCACCATTGATGTAGGTATTTTCTTCTAATATTCAATCAAACAGCGACATGACATTATAAAAAGTAAATGAGTAAATTTAGAGATAAAAAAAACAATTAATAAGTTGATTATACGTGACGAAAAGGTAAAACAATAATTTCACTTTTAAACTAAAACATTATATAAACATGGTTATGAGCACTTTACATATATCTCACAACTCTTTGGTTTTTTTATTTTCCGATTCTCTTTTCAAATTACTAACTTAGGCAACAAAAATTCCCTCGAAAGTATATTTTTCTCGATGATTTTTAAATGAAAAATTTTTCCTTAGCACAGTACCAAGAGAGATATATGGCATAAAAGTCCATCTCACTTTTAAATAAAAATGAAATATTTTTTTTTTCTCTTTTATATCATTTAACGATGAAATAAACTTTTATATCATGTATCTCTTATAATATTATGTAAGACAAATTTTCTCTTTTTAATTTTTTTTTAAATTTAAATATGTGCATATTTATCGTTATGCTTGTAAGATCGACTTTGCCACTTTCGACAATAATAACCACCGTCATTGAACTGATTAGGCCTTTGCAAGATTTTAGTTGATTAATAGTTTAATAGTCTCCCCCTCCAAGGTTTTCTTTGTTCCTACATGTGCTTTTAAAGGTAGAATAGCGACAACACGGCACGTTAATTAGTCTTCCCCTTACGTAATGTTGGACACTAACTTTTATGTCTAATCACACGCTTACAGCTAATCATGTTTATGTTTTAAAATTCGAATGTCTTACCCATATTTTAATTGATGTTTTCATTTAATCATCTTCGTCGCATCACATTGGCGACATTTGCAGTTTAAGTTATTTTTAATACCAATTCAAACATTACCATTAAATTATTACAAGTTGAAAAATCAAGCCAAAAACATTGTTGACTTTTCCTGATTCGACGGATTCAGGTCCAACCATCTAACATACAGTTGACTTTCCCTGTTGATGTTAACACATATCTTCGGAGGCTAATAAGTTGAGTAAGGGATGTTTTCATTTAATTAATAAATGTTTGACCAGGAAATTTAAAACATTGTTTAATTAATTTAGGATAATAATCATATAGCATATTTCACGCTTATGGCATTATCACAACATTTATCAAATGCCCCATTATCTCCTTGAACACCATATACACTATAATAAAATGCAATTATTATTTTTTTGGAATGGAATAAAATGCAATTATTAAAATAATAATAAGAGACGGCTATCTCATTAATTCTCGAGCATTCTCGAACAATTCTTAGTTAGATCGGATTTAAAATTAATGTTTTAGACATGTTAGAAATTCCATTGATAATTTCAAAGAACTTCACTGGTAACATTATTTTTTGAATCTTATATCTGTATTAACGTTACTAATGAAGTTTATTAAAATTAACAATAAAATTTCAGACGAATTTAAAATATTGGTTTTAGATATGATCTAATTAAGAATTTTTTTTAATTCCAACTCTACTCCTTACTTAAATCATCTGCCTACCGTATGAATAAATATATATTTTCCATATAAGAACCATTAGAATGGATAAGGATATGATTGATGCATGGAATTAAAAAATAATAATAATAATTTGATTATTGTGTGCTTTTCTTAATTTAATTTCTCTCTCTCTCTCTCTCTCTCTCTCAGTTATACATTGCTTAACTGGATCTTAGGTAGGAAAGATGCCAATAATCATGTATAAAAGGAAGAGCTTCTTGGGCTAAATATTGCATTGTGCCTTAATATTTAGTGACTTGTAAAAAGCAAATAAACAATTTCTTGCTTAACCAAAGTAAATTGAGATTGACTTGAAAAGATTTCACAAATGAAGAGTACTGTTGTCATACTGTTGGTTTTTGTTGTTGCTTTATTAGGGTTTCCTGGTGATTGTCAAGGAGCTGGTCTGAGGAAGAACTTCTACAAAACAACGTGTCCTGCCGCTGAGCAAATTGTGCAGAATCTCATCTGGAGTCATGTTGCCAGCAACCCGACCTTGCCTGCTAAACTCCTCAGAATGCATTTTCATGACTGCTTTGTTAGGGTAAGACATAAAACTAGTAAAAATGTGACACGTAATGAAGTTAGACTGATAAGATGAAATGATGGAAAATGAATGGTGTTGTCCCTTTGGTCACCCATATATATAATATGATATGGTTAACCATAGCAATTGCCTCTTCTTTTTTTCGTGAATGAATTCTCAACAGAACTTGAAATTTTCAGGGCTGCGATGCCTCAGTTTTAATTAACTCGACTACAAATAACACTGCCGAGAGAGATGCAATTCCAAACCTAACGTTGGCAGGTTTTGATGTTATCGATGACATAAAAGCACAGCTTGAAAAAGCATGTCCAGGAGTTGTATCTTGTGCTGATATCTTAACTTTGGCTGCTAGAGACTCGGTTTCATTCCAAGTAGGTTGACTCTCAAACGTAAGAGTAAGTAAAATGCTTATCTCATAATTAATAAATTTCTATCACAACTTTTACAGTTTCAAAGGCCAATGTGGGAAGTGCTCACTGGCAGAAGAGATGGCAGTGTGTCACGAGTCTCAGAGGCCCTCGCCAATATTCCATCACCCTTCTTCAACTTCACCAGCCTCAAGAATAGTTTTAACAGCAAAGGTCTAACTGTACATGATCTTGTGGTTCTATTAGGTATGTGTGTAAATGTGTGTGTCTATATATATATATATATATATATATAGACGGATTTCGTTTTAAACTTTAAAAAAAAATAATGGCAAATCGAATTGTGAGTTCTTGTTTGTTAGCAAATTGAATCCCGATCGACTAGTTATGAGAAGGTTACACAATAACCTCAACCATCGTTTTTGCCTGTGATGACGAGGTTGGGGCAATGAATCGACCCAACTGTCCCAACCGTGAGATGGCCAGCCTCACAAAGATTGAGGTTGTCCAACCATCACACACCATTGAGTTTCGACCGGGATTTAATTTCAAGATTTCTTTTGCTAACAAGAGAAATCTCGGAGTTTTATTTTTTATAAATTTAAAACAAAATTTGCTCTACAATAAAGTGAAATATGTAATGGCTAGGTCTTTTTTCACAACCGTTTAATCTATTTCCACAACAAATTCTTTGTTAAAAAAAATCGTAGAAGCAGACTAAACTGCCGTGGAAAAAAAGTGTTCTATGTAATTAGTTCTGATTTCAATTCTAACAGCAATGTGTATAAAACAAGAATTGACATATTGGGTTTTCATTAATTTAGGTGCACACACCATTGGAGTAGGCCACTGCAATCTCTTCAGCAACAGGCTCTACAATTTCACAGGAAGAGGAGATCAAGACCCTTCATTGAACCCAACCTATGCTGCTTTCTTGAAGACCAAATGCCAGAGTCTTAGTGACACAACAACAACAGTAGAGATGGACCCTAACAGTTGTCAAAACTTCGACAACGATTACTATGTAAATCTTAAGCAGAACAAGGGTCTGTTCCAATCTGATGCAGCTCTTCTTACAAATGAGGGTGCAAACAACATTGTTTCAGAGTTGTTAAGCTCAAATAAATTCTTCACTGAGTTTGCTCAGTCAATGAAGAGGATGGGAGCTATTCAGGTCTTTACGGGCACCGCAGGGGAGATTAGGAAGAAGTGCAGCGTTATTAATTCATAAGCATTCGGTTTTTTTTTTTTTTAATCCATGAGATTTGTTCAATATTTCAATTGATCCCTGAGTTTTTAATTTATTTAGATCGATCATTTTTATTTTGACATTACATCAATCAAGATTTCTGTCAACTCACTGACCCGTATATTTTATGGATTGATTGATATAATGTTAAAACGTGAAGGATCAAACTAAATAATTTAAAACTCAAGGGTTAATTGAAATATTGAAAAAATCTCAAGAGATCAAATATAGTTTTCTCTTTTTTTCTTTTTTTCAAACAAAATTCTAAGTTTTTTTTGGGTTTGTTATGTATTTGTTTCATTAACTTCAAAAAAAAGAAAAAGAAATAGTCTAATAATGTTTGTTTGTGTGTCAAGGTGTTGTACAATTGTTTAACAATTCATTGTGATTTATGTGTAATAAATTTTGAATATTTTTTATTAATAACACGTTTTGCCTTTGAATATTTAATTGTGTTTTATGTGTAATAAACTTTGAATATTTAATTAATAACTTTTGCCGTCTTGGAGAACTTGAGAGGTTATTTGTCTTCATGGATCCTTAAAGTAGTTGTTGCATGCCTTGCCGAGTAGTAGAGAGAGAGAGAGAGAGAGAGAGAGAGAGAGCATTTCAATATTGAGTTCTGATGATGAGAAAAAAAATGCAAAATAGAGTTGAAGTACTTAATCCTGATATTCCATAAAATCTATTTTTTAAGATCTTACCAAATTAAGTTTATCATAATGAAGATATGATAAGTTGATAATATATAGATAAGTGATGATATTGCTCGAGTGCAAATTGTTAAGGTCAAGCAAAATATTTTTTGAAGTATAATTAGAAAAAAAATACAGTTTTTAATTTTAATTTGATTATCCTTTTATTTGTTATTGCAAAAATACATTTCCTTTGAATTATCCTTGGAACACTACACCCATTTGAATTTTATTGTTTTTTATATTTTATAAATATCTGGACAAAAACAATCAAATATCTGCTTAATATATATATATGTATATATATATTAAGAGCATTTCATTATTGAGAATTCTAATGAAAAGAAAAAAAAATGCAAAATAGAATTTAAGTACCTTAAAAAATTAGAGTGAAAATTAATAAATGATAGAGCAGATGTTGAGTTAATTGCAAGAGAGAAAGAGAAAAGGAAAGTAATATTCTAATAATTAATAATTCCTTTAGTTGCTTAATCTTGATATTTTATAAAATCTATTTTTAAGGATCTTAAAAATTTAAGTTTATCTCAAGGGATGATATGATAATATATAGATGCGTGAAGATATTGTCGCAAATTATTAAGGTCGAGCAAAATATTTTTAAAGTATAACTTAAAAAGACATTTTCTAAGTTTAATTTAGCCATCTTTTTATTTGTTATGAAAAAAAATATATTACCTAACAAATCAGTTAAAATCCTCTCCTGTTAAAGGCAATCTAAGTACCTAATGGGCGACAAAATCCCAATAAAATGGTGCGTTTCGACTTTCGTGACATATAAACGGCGCCGTTCGGTTTGGCTCAAAGCGGCAAACTACTGGTCCCAATCAAGTGAAATTGTTGAGAACATAGAACGCTGTCGTTTATTTACTGTTTTGGCCTTTTCGAGTCCGTCTCCTTTTCGCCTTCCGACTCTTCTCAGTTACTCCATTGAAAGCAAATAATATCCTAACTAGACCTTCGCTCCCTCTACTCCAAGTATCTGTCTTTAAATCTCCTCAAACTATAAAACCCTCACAAATTCCCAAATCTCAGACACCAAATTCATCAATCTCCACACACACTTTCACCAACCAAAAGACGAAAAAACAAGATGATGCTTAGAATCCGCAGCAGAGACGGACTCGAGCGAGTCACCGTCGACAACCCACACATCACAGTCTCCCAACTCAAAACCCTAATCCAGTCTCAGCTTCAAATACCCATCGACAACCAAACCCTCTCAACGAACCAAAATCTCCTCTTGGCCAAGACCCCGCAGGAACTCCTCCGATTCACCGACATGGCCAGTCCCAACACTCCTCTCTCCTCCCTCAACATCGCCCATGGCTCCATTGTCTTCCTCGCATACGATGGCGAGCGCACCGTCCGTGGCGCCCCCCGGGTCCAGCCCGCCGGCTCCTTCGGTCGCAAGATGACCATGGACGACTTGATCGCCAAGCAGATGCGCGTCACGCGACAAGAGACCTCCCACTCCGACTCCGTCTCCTTCGATCGTGATTGCGCCAACGCCTTCCAGCACTACGTTAACGATTCGCTCGCGTTCGCCGTCAAGAGGGGAGGTTTCATGTACGGCACCGTTTCGGAGGACGGGAAAGTTGAGGTAGATCTCATATACGAGCCACCGCAGCAAGGTACCGAGGAGGATTTGTTGCTCATGAGAGACGTCGAAGAGGAAAGGCTCGTGGAGGCTATCGCGATGGGGTTGGGGATGAGGAGAGTTGGGTTTATATTCACGCAGACCATAATGCAAGACAAGAAAGACTACACTTTGTCCAACAAGGAGGTACTGCAGGCGGTGGAGTTACACGCCGAGAGCGGGTTGAAGGAGTGGGTGACGGCCGTGGTGAAGCTGGAGGTGAACGAGGAAGGCGGTGCCGATGTCCACTTCGAGGCGTTTCAGATGAGTGACATGTGCGTTAGGTTGTTTAAGGAAGGGTGGTTCGAGGCAGAGATTGGTAAGGATGATGATCCCAAGCTGTCCAAGATGAAGAGGGATGTGGTCGTTGGTGTGAAGGATGTTAAGGAGGTCGACAATGATTTCTTCTTGGTCGTGGTTAAGATTTTAGATCATCAGGTACGCGCTTTCCTCTGCTACTCTGCCTTAACGTCTTACCTGTCCTTATGGTATAGGAATTTTGTTGATGTCTAATCTATGCATAAGTTGCTTTCTTTTCATACCACTAATTAATTATTGTTTCGTTGCTCTTGGTGTTATTGTTTCGTTGCTCTTGGTGTGGCTTTCTGAGTGTTTATTAATTGATAATGGATTGATACAATACGCTTACAAGGCGAATGAAGTTTTCCTTAAAGAAAAAGAATACAGAAAGGAAAGAAATTAGGATTGAGATTGAACTCCATTGTAACATTTCGAGAAAAACAAAATGAACTACAAATAGTGATAAAATGTGAGATTACCTCAACTTTTGCCCACATGTATAATTGTGGTAGCGGTAAGCTTCTTTCTGTCACCAAATAGAATATTTTAGGAGAAGGTTTGCACTCTATGATCGTGTCATTTGCTCTGTCTTTCTTATGTGTCAGTTGACACTAGTAAAAACTAGGCAGTTGTACATTGTTAGCGGACCATGCCACCTCCAACTAGTAAACTAGACATGTCACATGCGGACTAGTAAATGATTTTTGGGCCTTATTAGGATTTTCCAGTTAATGGAAATCTGAAGTTAATCATTGATATGATGGTAGCTTTTAGGTAATAAAGAAGCGATTGCCTTTACCTTTAAGCTGAATTAGCAGGTGTCCTCATTGATAATTGACTACTAAGAGCGTCACAAGCAAATTGGTGACAGAAAATTCCTGTACAGGAATTGCTCTGCAACCATTGTATAAATCATGTGGGTTGTCCAAATCAAATCGGTGCTGGAAATGTCCTACACATGGATCATTAAATTGCTGTTTCAAGATAGGGCTAGCATTAGGGTTCGGTTAGAAAATGAATGATCAATATTAGAGTGAGTTGCAGCCCTATATATAGCCTAGATTAGATGATCAGTGAGGGTCAAGGAGGTTGGGGCACACAGTAAGTGAGGAGGCTGCATAATTATAAAGCATTGTATCCTACATAATGATGAGCTCATCTAGGAGGTAACCAGCCCTTCTAAATCTAGAACAGGAAATAGAGAAACATATCATAACCCTTTTCTCAAGAAGCTGCAGAAATTATCCTCGTTACCTTTGTAATAAAATTGATTTGAATCACTTAAAGTTTAACCAAGTCGCCTTAGTTTTTCCTTTTGAGCATGGCGATATACAACGTGGGATATCTAGCCCTGTCCTGACACCAATTCAGGAGTCTGGGCTTATCCTTTTGGGGAAATGGCGAGTCTTAGGCAACTAGAAAGCTTTTCTAGTGTCTGTTGCCTTATTTTCCCTATTCATGTCCTGCTTGAGACTTTGAGGAAGTTAGACCTTTGGAGGATATTTGGGCTGTAAACCTTTTTGAAGTACACAAAAACTCTCTCTCTCTCTCTCTCTCTCTCATGTGCCCTTGAGGCTTAATAGAAGCCTTTGTTTCTTCTCTCTTTGTTAGGAATTGCATTGATGTGTCTTTTGGAGATTCCAGCTAGTGGTTGGCCTTCAGTTCAGTGTTCTTTACAGTCTCCAATCAATGTGGTTGGATGGTTTGGTAGAGGTGGCTCCTTGGAAATTTAGTTTTTCTTTTTTTCTTTTTTAATCTCAATTTTGTTGGTATTGAGTTGACATCTTCAAATGATCTAATATACCCACATGCATCGAGCTACTAGGTAGTTGATGATTTGATTCTTGGATAGCCAGATCTTTTTTCCATCATTATCTGTAATGTTTTTCTTAAGCTGTTGAAGTAATTACGTTGCATAATTTTATCTGATTGCTATGTTGTGCATTCGTTAGAGAAATTATGTCCATTGATACATGTTTATAAGCTGCAATGCATACTTAGGTGAACGTTTATTGTGTTGCAGGGCCCTCTTTCATCTATCTTTCCTGTTGAGAATCGAAACACCCAATTGACAAAGAAGGCATTGAAGAATCATCTAGACCGAACAAAGAGTCTTCCATTTGTGAAGCGAATTTCTGATTTCCATTTGCTGCTCTTTCTGGCTCGGTTTCTTGACCTTGGCTCTGATGTTCCTGCGTTGTCAGACTGTGTTTACACACAGACTCCAGTACCAGAAGGTTATCAGCTTCTAATTGAGTCTATGGCCAGTACTTCTTGAATGCCCTTTGTCGAACCAATACACTTTATTCTCATCACAACATGGAAATTGAATTTGTGAAAACCCCAGATGGAATCCCCATTGCTTTCTAATGTCAAACATGGTGTGAGGGGCTCTGTGCCCTAGGAATGGAATTTCACATGATAGTTGGATGCGCAAGGGGTTTTTAACTTTATACTTAAGTTCAAAGTTCAAACATTGTGTTGACAATTTGTTATGATAGTTATTAATATCTATCTGATACGATAATGTGTTTATAGTTAAATGTGTTTTAGTAATTAATTGAGCTGCAACCAGATGTTAGGGCTGCTATCATTGTGTATTTTATGCCCTAAATTGTTTGTTTTTTACATGGTTACTTGCGTCAAGGGATGGCTCCCTCCTTAACCTTTATTCAATTTCACTGCGGTGAAAATGATGTTCCATTAGAGAAACTCATCGGTAGAAGAAATTCTTATCTGCAAACATCATTTTTGTGTTAGGTGGAAACTTCATTCTTAATTGTTAACTTCACTGGTAACATTTGTATGGTTATTATTTACGTTACCAGTAAAATTACTTAAAAATTATTAGTGTAAAAATGATATGTTAAGAATTTCTCCATTGAAAGGCTGTATCATTCTACAGTTTGCTGACAGCCCTGTGAGGCTATATTATAGTTTTGGTTTATTATTTTCAAAATGGTTTTTCCCAACACAATTTCAATTTTTTAGAAACTATTTTTTAAAATATTTTTTATAAGCTTTTAATTTAATTTTTGTTTATATAAAAAACTTAAATTATTTCCTAAACTTTTTCAAAACGGTACTTTAGGTTATAATAACAGTGGTAGAAGTAGATTTTTTGAAATAGAAAAACTTAAGGAATCCTTGAAAAAGAAAAGGAAGTTAGAGTTATGAATATGATAGTGTTTCTTTTACGATTTTACCCATTAAGCCTACCCTTCTGGCTAAATGAGATCAATAATTCAATTTGTTTATTGTGAGTATTTTTCTCTCTTCTCGCTCCCAAGATTAAAGCCCACAATAATGTCTTACATTGTGGCTTGTGTCTTCTTACCAAAATGCTTTTGATCCTAGTAGATCTATTCATGATTGGTGCACGAGGTCTTGCATTCAATGAGGAAATTAAAAGGGATTTCTGAAGGTATGACATGGAAACTTGACTTTGAAAAGGCTTATGATAAAATTTAATGGTTTTTTTTTTACTATTGCAAATACATGGATTGCCACCCAAGTGGGTTCAATGGATCATGCAATGTGTTTCTTTATTGAGTCTCAATCTCATGGAATTGGTTCCATGAAAATTATTAGAATAAAAAAAAATTTATTAGTAATTATTAAAAAATTAAATATCAAAATTATTATTTAATTTCTCTATTATTACTAGTAGATTTTTTTTCGATTCTATAGTAACACTCATAGAGTCGGTTCCGTGATATCATTACTCTTTCATGTCATCTTTTAAAGTACTAATCAATGGTCCTCCTTCAAAGAAAATTATTTTTTTAAAAGCCTTAGATAAGGGAATCTTATATATTTTTCCATATTTGTTTATTTACGTAATGAAGTGTTTATTAGGTCTCTCCTTTTTGCACTTGATTAAAAATCAATATCGACTCTTAAATGTTCTAAATCTAGACCTCGTATTCCTATTCTTTGCTTTGCTGATCATTTTTTTTAGTAAGTAACTTGAGGAATTGTGTTAAACTTTATTTTCTCATTGAATCTTATTTTGTTGCTTATGGAGAATCTGATAAAATTGCTAAATATTCAATGCTATTGTCTAGAAATGTTTCTTCTATTGTTGCAAGGGATTTTTCTACCACATTTCAGATCTCTTAGGATAATAAGATGGGAAAATATCGAGGAAAGAAGATTTAACATACGAACTTTTTGATACTGTTAAAAATACACCTCCAATAGGAAATCGACACATGGATCCTCCTGATGACAGATCACAAGAAGACACGTGGATGATCCAGGACTGGGCAGCTCAGCCTCCAGGTCATAACCGTCCTTCAGGGCTCCGTCGCCCCCAGCTGAGCCCCCACATCACCACCGCCTTCCAGACCATCATTGCCCAACCAAGTTGGGGCGTCAGATCGACAGAATATCCCAAGAACATAAACGGTTTTTGATCAAGCCAACAAGGCAAAGCCACAGCAGACGACCCTCAGTCACTTAGCTGGGCCTCTTAAGCATCATTTTCAAAACCAAGTTTGGATGTCAGGTGATCGACCGTCTTCATACCTGGATGGCTCCTGATCAAACCAGCAAGGCAAAGTCCTAGCGAACGACGCCCAACCACTTAGCTGGACCTTCTAGGCATTATTACCTAAACCAGTTAGGAGCATCATATCACTGTAGCCCCAGGACTAATACCGCCTCCAAAGCCCTATAAAAAATGTCAGGTATGCATTCCAAAAGACCCAACTTTTCTCTGCTTTAAAAAAAAAGAAAATATTATTCCCCTGCAAACAACTTATTTAGCCCTAACTTAAGCTTCGGAGTATCCCTGGAGGCACCTTCCGGCAACCCCATAGCCTCTCTCTTTCCTTATGCAGGTACATCCGAGATTTAATCTCCAACTCAGCAGCACAGATTTTTGGCATCAACACTTTTCATTTTCTTATTGAGAAAATGCAAGCTGTACTAAATTGTTGAAAAAACTTATATCTAAGCTATATGTGAAGAACTGTACTTGTTAAAATTTGAATCATCTTCGGTGTTGGAATCAAATTTTGAAAATGTTATAAACGATATTTAGTTGTTTAAATCAGTTTACATGAATCTTTTCAAAACAATATTTGCAGGTAAACTGATCACATTTTAACTTACTTTTGCTTACTTTTGTTATAGAGAAGCTAACGGTATGACATACTCTTTGACTAAATGTGCAGCAACCGATACTACACCGTTTCGGATTTATCAATCTACTGTCGAGTTTGCTGTACAACCTTTGCTGATAGTCCTGTTGGATCTTTGACTAACATGCGGAGAATTATAAATGGAAATAATTTTTGTATGTATGTTATCTTGAAATAAAAGTCATTAATTTGTTCTTTAAAAAAGTAAAAAAAGAAAGGAAGAAATTGTAAATATGTTTTGACACTTCCAATTTTCCCGTAAGACTGATAACACAAAAGCGCCGTTTGGAATCCTACCTAAAGCGTGGTTAAAAATTGTTTTAATCCAAACAATGCCTTTGAATGCTGGCACTAAGATTCAATTTGGGTGAAGTATAAATGAGAGGATATGTGGACGTGTCGGATTGTTGGTAACGGAGAGAGTGATCCAGTCAGTGCATCAACATTACGTGCTCAACCCCAAAATCGCACGCTCAATCAGTAGAATCAGTGTCCCCGTCGCCATAAAAAGCAAACAAATTCACTTGGCAGTTGGCGGGAGATTTCTCTTCGAGTCTTTTCCATTCCCTCTGCAAAATTTAGGGCAAACGTTTCATTAACAGATATCACTCCCTCTCACTCTACTCTCTGCTCTATACTCTCTTTTAACGTTTAGAATTTGTGGAGTAAAATTCTTTGATCACACAAACCCTAAGCCATGGAGGACGCCCCTCGCCGCTCCGTGAGTCTCATTTCCTGTCTTCTCTCTCCCTCCCTCTCTGTATATTTGCTTATGTTAATCATTTGGTCTAATTTCTGGTGAGTTTTGTTGCGTGTAGAAACGGAGTAGGGCTCAGACTCTCGCCGGCGGTGAAGAAGGTAGCAAAAGAAATGGAAGCGATAGAGAGAGCCAAGAGAGGGCTACCAGTGACGCCAGCGATGAGAGCCCCAACCAGGTGGAGCCGGAGCCGGAGCCGGATGATTTCGAAGAAACTCTCCCTAAGGCTAAGCGAAACCGCACCTCTGATGGGACCTCGACCGCTGCTCACCCACCCCATCAGAGCTTGATTGGTAAATGATATCAACATTTTGATTGATAAATGTTTGGAGACTAACTTATTTGAATCTGTCTTGTGTGATGCGAAATTGAATATTAACTAGTATAAATTTATCTCTCTCAGCCGTTGTCTTCATTACTTTCCTTTTGATATTTGTTTTCCTACAAGTTTTATTGTCATAGGGCGTCTTCTTCAATTGTAGAAGTTCATAGAATACCACATCTTCATATGATAAAAGGGTGCGAAAATATCTGGGAAGCAGTTTTAATATATATTGGTTTGACACAGGGAAGGCAGCATTCATGGTCAAAAACTTTAAGAAAATAATCATCATCTTAAACACTCAATAAGCAACAAATGCATCAAATAATTTATCTCTAGCCCTACAATATTTTCCCCACACTTGTTGTAATGTTCTACTTTTCCCCCCTTAGAATCTCAGTCAATAGAGTGAGAGAGAGAAAGAAAGGTTACTTTGAAAATTGTGCAATACATGAAAACCTTTTTCAGTTATTCCACGAGACATTTTGGATGCACCCCAAGCATCTCCATATTTTTTAGTACAGATCAATAAGGGATTAACCCACTCCATACTTAACCAAACCTGAGAGTATTATATGCCACTACGTGAACTTCTGTACCAATCTCTAAACACAAACTCAACAAAGTAATCTTTTGTTGCCTTACTTGAGCAAGTTATTTGGTATAAGGGTAATTAATTTTGTAAATCGTAGTAGTATAAAATTCAAATAAAATGAATGTTTTTAGACACTATCTTTCAATATACATTGGTTATTGTGCTTTATGTGCACTAGTTGCATGATCCTAAAACAGAAACAAATGTTTTATTTTCAGAAAACCATGAAGAAAACTTACGATAAAGGGAAGGCAGAAAAATGAGGAATAAGTGTAGAGAAACGATCACCATATAGGCAGGTTAATAGGATTTAAATTATGAAATTGTAGAAGGATGAAATAAGAGGGAGACAAAGGGGAAACAAGAGATGGCAGTTAGTTTTATAATTTCTCTAATTTGGAAGATATAGTCAAGTTTGGTGGCATTTTTTTTTTTGTTTATGTGCTTATAATTGGCTATTCACAATCATTTTGTATGGATGAGATTTGTCCTATCTTTGTGGCCTTCTTGTGTTGATATAATGGTTTGACTAAAATGCCCTTGAAATAATAAGCGTATATACATCATTAATCAGTTTTTTTTTTCTTTTTTGACATTTCAAAACTTAGTTGGTCCCCACGAACTCTTCCTTTTATATTTTCTTTTTGATAAGTAATAAAAGTATATAAATCAAATGCACCGAGGGGTGCCACCAATGTACAAAAGCTATCTACAAGTTTGTATCTTATATTTTTTTGATAAATAAAAAATGTATTCATTATGTGCACCAAGTGGGTGCAAACTCAATTACAAAATCATTTTTCAAAACAAAAACTCTATAAAACTCTCGAAGCTATTCTTCATTAAAAAGAAGTGCCCACAAAACTGAAAATTTAGGGTGTGAAACCATCTATCTTTGACTAAAGCTATAGGCTTTTCCACACTTTCAAAAGCTCTCCTATTTCTTTCATTCCATACAATCCAAAAAGTAGAAAGAGGGATTAAATAACAAACTTTCCTCAATTCTTTAGAACCTCTGCAACCCTTCAAAGCTTAATTTCACCCTTGATGGATCTCATCACTATCCAACTCAAATCAAGAACCGCATAGGCTATTTTCCACAATTGGCTAGTCCACTAGCATCAATGGTTAACAGACTTAACCTCTTGCTTGCAAAGTTAGCACTGGTTGACAAGAATCTTTCCTCTTTTTTGAAGATTATTAATAGACAAGATCCTACCCTAAGAAGCCTCCAAAGTGGGAAAAATGAGACTTCCTTTTTTTTTTTTGTTGTAAAAAGTTGTATAAAAAGCACCAAAAGGGTGAGCCCAATTACATAAACTATCCATACGAAAGTAGATCAACAAAATCTATGAGGTAATCTCATTTACAAAATAGTTATCCTTAAATAAAAACTAAGGGTGTTGAACTGTCTATCTCTATTTGCTTGTAATGACCTCTCTTCACCATTTTTTGATAAGTAAATTGTATAAAATCAAAAGCGTACCAAGGAGGTGCAACCATGTACAAGGCTATCTATAGGATAGAAACTCCACAAAATCTACTATATCTACTTCATTTACAAAAGAATTCCCTGTGATCCAAAAAGTAAGGGTATTGAACCACCTTTCCCTAATTACAACTCATCAAAAGCTCTATGATTCTTCTCATTCCAAACTAACCAAAAGATAGAAAGGAGAATCATAGAGTAAGCTTTCTTAAGGTTCTTTGAGGTCCGAAACCCACTTCAAGCCCAAATTTCATCCTTCACACAGCTGATATAAACCCAAGACACACCCAAAACCTTATAAACCATCTCCCACCTCTCTTCACCATCAAATGTCTTTCTATTCCTCTGGTTCCAAAGAAGCTAAAAAATAGAGGGGAATCAACAAATAAGCCTTCTTTAACTCCTTAGAAGCTTGTATACCACTCCAAGTCCAAACTTCATCCCTCACGAAGTCGACAACCAGCTAAGAGATACCTACCACACTATAAGTCATTTCCCATAAACTTGTAGCCATTGAGCACTATAGCAAAAGATGAGATCCAAACTTGGGGCATTCTTTACTTACTGCAACACTTGTTAACAAGCACTTTCTCTCTTTTTTGAAGATTATTTTTTTTTTGTTTTGATAAGTAAAAAATATATTATAAAAAGGTACCACTCGAACACAAAAAACTGTCTACAAGCGAGAATCTCAAAGAGATCTATGATATCTTCATCATTTTCAATTTTTTTTTCTATTAAACCAAAACCCAAAAGTATGAATCCACCCATCCTTGATGATGGCTAATGGTTTTTCCTTTCCATCAAAAGCTCAACTATTTCGTTCAATCCAAATCACCCAAAAAATAGAAAGTGGAATCAGGCAATATGCTTTCCTCCTAAACTTCGAGCCTCTCACCAAGCTCGCTCTCACCTTGGATCGAACCGGCAGTCTCACACGGGATTCCCATCGGTCTAAAAGTCATCTCCCATAGATGTCTAGTGAAAGAACATCCCAAAAGAAGGTGATAAATGGACTTGACCCCTTCCTTACCAAGGTAACACCTATTAACCAACACCTTTCCACGTTTTTGAAGATTATCAATTGTGAGAATGCCACCCCAACAAGCTTCCCAAGCGAAGAAAGCAACCTTTGTGGGAATGTTGTTAACCCTCCAAATTTTCAAGCAAAAAAAAGGTCTTGTAATAAGACTTAACCTAAAATTTTTCACTCGAGTTCAACCTCCATTTAACTTTATCTTCCTCAAGCAAGTTCACTTTCACTTTTGGATGATTTCAAAAAAACTAAAAACATCCTCTAATTCCCAATCATGCGCATTTCGGGTAAAGACAATGTCCTATACAAGCTCCCCATTATGAGAGCTCACACAAGAGCTCACCAAAGCCTCATTTTTGAAGATTATTAATAATTAGAATCTTTTCTCTCAAGATATTTTTAGTATATCAAAGAAAGAAAGAAAAAAAAACTTACTAATGTCTATGATCATGTGAGGCAGCGGTAATATGTCTGCTAGGTGATGTAAAACCATGCATAAATCTGTTCTAGAAACACTCCCAACGTATTCGGTACGAAGCTTGAAATAGTTGTAGCTGAATTCAAATGACGTCATATCATTTGGAGAAAATTTAACAAATTGTATATATATATATATATATATTCCCTTCGTCCCATAATAAGTGTCCCCTTTGCATGGGCCCAAAGATTAAGAAAGTGCATTAATTGCATTTAAACTACTCTAGATGAGTATTTGAATACCACTTTTACCACTCAAAGATTAAGAAAGTGCACTAATTGCATGCAAACCATTTAAGTAATGGAGTAGCAATGAACGGTATTATTGGAAGTTTGATGATAAAAAGTATTTGACTTTTGATGGAGGACAGTTATTTTGGAACATTCCAAAATGAAAATGAGGACGCTTATTATGGGACGGAGAGAGTGTATATGTGTGTGTGTAAAATGAAAATGAGGACACTTATTATGGGACGGAGAGAGCATATATATGCGTGCGTGCGCGTGCACACCAAGGGGATGCCAACCTATGTAAAAAACAACTATTTACACTATTAAATGTAACAATTCTCTTTGTAATTACATCTTTGCAAAAGATCGAATTTCAAATATTCGTACAGATATTTACTTGTTTTTTATAAGATATTTTAAAAAATAAAAAAATAAAACAGTATTTTTCCTAAAAAAATAATCAATTATATTTTAATTGTCAGATTCACACACATTTCATGTGCATAGTGTAGTAATCTTTTTTCTAAAATTGTACTTCAAGTATTTGGAAATTCAAGCATCCACACACATAAATACACGTAGAAACATGCATTTGTTCTTATATGATAATTACAAAGATGTTCATTTATCACAATTAAGCTAGTATATATAAAAGAAGAAAGAAAGAGAATACAAATAAAAAAATAAAAATACACGCATGGATTTATAACTAACAAGAAACAATAAGTCAATAACGAGAAATATTGTACTGGCGTTTGTCTTGTCTTAAACATTCTCGATTTAAGCAATTAAACACACCTAGTCATTTTGGTGAAAAGCCATGCAAAGAAAGGAGAGTTACTATTTGTAAACTGAAAATAAAAAGAAAGAAATAAGCTTAAGAAAGAAATAAGCTTAAGAAAGAATGTCTTTGAATGATTGAAAGGAATAGGTAGAGAGATAATGACATCAATTTTTGACTTTGGCTCCTCCAAGAATAAAATCGACATTGAAAATTATTCCCAGAAAGTACAATGCTAGTTGATCGTAGCTACAACTTTCGAGTTCTATGTTGAATTTGTTCGGAGTGCTTTTGTTGTGCAAGTTTAGATCACCTAACAAGTCGAATAATGCTGCATACATTATTAGTGATATGTTGCTACATTCATATTTTATGTTTTGATATACTAAAACATAAAATATGACAAATTACTTATAAAAAAAATATGGCAAATTAAAATAACTTTAAAACCTTGAACATTATGTTTTCTTTTCTCAATATCAGTTTTAGTTTTACATTTTCACTATTTTTTTTTTTGAAACTTTAAACATTCTACTTTCAAACTCTCAAATGTATTTTTAGTACATTTCTAGTATGTTTGCATATGTGATGCATGCACAAATTAATATTTTCATCTATATCATTAAATAATTATTAGTAAGCTTTTCTTGTAGAAAAACAAATAGTAAGTTTTTTGAAATATAGTAATGATCTATTAAATTAAATCAATAAAGACATAAAGTATTAAAATAAGAACAATTACGTAATCGTTGGAATGTAAAAGTATCCATTTTCACAATTTGCTAAACTATAGAAGCACTCTTTGCAATCCATTGCGCTGTTAGTGTTTAATGGAAAAGAAGAGTGGATAACTCAAAAATCCATTAAAACTAATTGCTCAAGACTAAAGTTATAGTAGAAGGGAAAGAGGTATATTTCCTTCTAACTGTTTCTAACGTGGCTTAAGAAGTTGGTTTAAAGTAGGAGATGCCTGTAACTGCTTCAAAGTATATCTGCTAACATGGGGTGAATGTGCGATAGTGTTGAACTTCTATTGTTAATGTGCTCAGGACGTGTGTTGTTTAATGTGAGAATGAAAGGTTAGGTATGTTAACTACCATTTTATTCTTTTCAGCATTCATTTTATCCAATCATTCAGCATGCTATGAGGTCCTTTTTATTGTTTTAATGAATTTGAAGTTGTTTTTTTGGTGGAGACCAAAATTTGTTCTATCCATTATGTTATATAGACATAAAATATTAGGATAATGGGAGGGTAATTTTTATTAAAACCCCTCAGCAATTGTAACGGGATTCCTTTTTAACCATTTACCATTATTCTACCATACCCTCCAGGTTGAATGCATGCAATGTCCTGAAATTCACAACGATCCATCTGTCTTGATTTTACTGTGTAACAATATGTGGATGCTTGTGGAACATTTAGCTCCACAAGCACATGACAGAGGTCTGGCATTTAATACTTGGTAGTGGCAGCACTAAGTAAGCATTAAGCTATTCAAGGAGATACTCGTGAATTATTGAGCTAATTGTGAAAAAAAGTGGTGCATATCAACCTTTACTCTGAATGCTCCTAAATCCTAATCCTAGCTTGTAAACGCTAAGAGAAATGTTATTTTGTGGCTTATGGCTTTGGTTTATGTGCAACCTTCAAGTTCTGGAGATACTTTTCTAGATTTGGCTTTATGGAAAGTTTGCTCCTTTTGCACTGATAATGCTTCCTGTTTCACATATTTCACCTCTCTTATTTTATTGGGATCTGGTTTAGGCATCCTTGTTTGTAACTGGAAATAATTTTCTGCAGATGTTGTTAAAAGGAACGGAAAACTTATTCCTCAAGCCGTGAAGCTTTGGGTTGAAAGATATGAAACGAATCCAAAATCTGCAACTGTTGAACTCTTGACAATGCTGTTTGAGGTAATTTGGAAAAGTTTTTAGAAATGCACAATCAAAACGCAAAAAATAAGTGTCAGTGGAATGACTGGGGCCCATAAATAATTGGAAACTGAAATCAGATCCTCCAAGAATATGAAATGTTGAACTGCATTTTTAATTTCTCATTACCCATTTCTCATCTTGTCCGAATTAGAAGACAAACCTCATGCATCATCAACCACATACTTGACGCTCTATTTTTGAACTGGTGATCAACATAAGTAAATTGTACAGGCGTGTGGTGCTAAATATGATATCAAGGAAGAGTTGCTGGATGAGACTGATGTCGATGATGTTGTGGTTGCTCTTGTCAATCTGGCCAGAAGGGTATCTTGTTCTATTCTTTTAATATGTCTCCCCTTTATTTCCTTATAACTTTCCCACTACTTTACAGTTTTTAAGAACCCTTTCATAGATTACTTATGTTATAAACTAATATTTTAAGTTATACGAAGTTTGTGCATCAAGATTTTGTGTCAATAGTGTTTGCTTGACTGCACTTCAAATGTAGGGGGAAGTTGAAGATGATCCAAGTTCAAAAAGGAAGGAATTCAAGAACTTCAAGGAAAGTCTTGTTTTATTCTGGGACAATTTGGTCGTTGAGTGCCAGGATGGACCATTGTTTGATAAGGTCTTGTTTGACAAGTGCATGGACTATATAATTGCACTATCATGGTTAGTATTCATCTCTACAAGGTCTACCATAATAGCTAAGTTTATAAAGTAATTTATGTTGGTTAAGTTTTGCTGTTGTTAACACTGCAGCACTCCTCCAAGAGTTTACCGTCATATTGCCTCATTAATGGGTCTCCAACTTGTCACATCATTTATATCTGTTGCAAAAATGCTTGGTTCGCAGCGAGAAACCATTCAGAGACAATTGAATGCTGACAAAAAGAAACGACCTGATGGGCCTCGTGTGGAGTCACTAAATAAAAGGCTATCAATGACTCATGATAAGATAACTGGATTGGAGGATATGATGCGCAAAATTTTCACAGGGTAGGATCTTATGAGTTAATACCATCAATCAAAGTACCCCCCTCCCTCAAAAAAAATTATTAAAGTTGTCTGACTTGATAAGATTCTGTCTGATCAACAATACTGGTTTGATTATCTTTTGAATCTAACTCATTCAACATGTTGCTTTTTGAAGGTTATTTGTGCATCGGTATCGAGACATTGATCCCAATATTCGAATTTCATGCATACAGTCACTCGGCGTTTGGATTTTGTCATACCCTTCGCTGTTCTTGCAGGATCTATACTTAAAGTATCTTGGATGGACACTAAACGATAAAGTAAATTTTGTTTTTTGAATATAAACAAATATTTTATTCTTGCCTGTATGCTATATAAACTTACTTGCTTCCTTTCATCTTATTGCATCTGAAGAGTGCTGGTGTAAGAAAGGCTTCTGTTCTTGGATTGCAAAATCTTTATGAGGTGGATGATAATGTGCCAACTCTTGGTCTGTTTACTGAAAGATTTTCTAACCGGATGATTGAGCTTGCAGATGATGTTGATGTTTCTGTGGCTGTATGTGCCATAGGACTTGTAAAACAATTACTGAGGTAACTCTCTCAATATCTTTTTGCCCTCCATAATTATGTTTTAGCGCTTAATGATTTTGGACAGGCTTGGCTGCTTAAAATGGTCTTGTGGTGTCTTGACTCTTGCAGATATCAGCTTCTACCTGATGATGACTTGGGCCCTTTATATGATTTGCTTATTGATGATCCACCAGATATAAGGCGTGCCATAGGAGCATTGGTGTATGATCACTTGATTGCTCAAAAATTTAACAGCTCCCAATCTGGCCTAAAAGGTTTTTCTTTTTCTAAAATCCCTTGTGCCAGGTATGCATTACAATTACATCATTTAAATCACTAATGCTCGACAATATTCTATTCTTTCCAGGCAGTGACAATGATTCTTCTGAGGTCCATATCAGCAGAATGTTGCAAATACTGAGGGAGTTCTCAACAGATCCAATTCTGAGCATCTATGTTATTGATGATGTTTGGGAGTACATGAAGGCAATGAAGGTATGTTACGACTTTCTGAAGTATAGAACAATAACTTGGTTAGAGGAGAAGGTGGGGGAGTTTAGGAGACGGGTGCAACTGCCCCAACCTGGTTGGTAAGCTGGCTTGGCTGATATCTGAACATGCAGTTGGCATGGTTGGAAAAGTTCTGCCCAAACTAAGGTCGGATAAAAATTGGGCGAAGAGTCAAGTTTGACTTCTAGAAGTAAATTATGTTTCATATAATTCAATCATGTTTACATGTAAGGAAGTATTGCACTTAGGCTCTGTTTGTTTTTATGTGAAACATCTGGATTGTAAAATGTTCCCCAGATAAAACTGTTTTTAGGTAAATACAAAGTATTTTCACTCACTTGTCCAATGCTTCGTAAAAAAAATTTGAAAAATATAATGAGATACTTCTTTTTGAAACTTTTAGTGTTACTGAAGTTGTGACTTTTTTTAGGAAAAAGTTTTTCATGACACTTTTAGATATTATTAAATGATTTTCTAATTATTCTAACAGAACTTTATGTATAAATGAATCAGACAACTGATCAACTGGGTCAAGTTTGGATATGAATGCCCTCAAACTTTAGTAGCGTACTACGTATTACCTATGAAATATGACTTGAGTTGAATTATGTAAATTTCTTTCCGTATTTTTATGCATTGTGGGTTTGTACATTAAAAAGGCTTCTGAAGAAATGGAAAGTGTTTTCCCGAAAACAATTTACATCTAAACTTTTTGATAAATAACATTTTACATCTAAACTAACAGAGTTATAAATTAAGATATTATTTGTTTGTTTGTTTATTTTTTGCTTGGAAAATTTTGCACATGCACCACCCCTGATTCACCCTCCGCTTCATTTTTATGCGCGGAGGATGTGCCTTTAGGCCCAAAGGTAATTGGGGGATCTAATTTCTATTAGTGGTATGGATTTTTGTTTTTATCTTTCTTCGCGTTTTTGTTGTAATTTGAAAATTCTAACTTTAGATAACTTACAAAGAAGAGGGAAAGTTTTGGTCAATAGATGATATATTTGCAGGGGCTGCACCGAGTCCGTGTTTCATCTTTTAGTGGAGTGTTCCTTGGCTAGAAGTTTGTGGGAGATGGCTTACAGGATTTCGGGAATTTCTTGAGTGGTTGTGGGCACCTTGAAAGATGAGGTTTGGGCTTGGAGTGGGTTGAGAGCACCAAAGGAGGTTAAGAAAGCTTATCTTTTGATTCCACACTCTATTTTTTGGCTAGTGTGGAAAAAGAGAATTGGGAGAGCGTTTGAGGGTGTTGAAAGATTCATTGACGTTTTTAGAGATAATTGGTTCAACACCTTTAATTTTTGGGTTAAAGAGAATTTTTTTGTAAACTTTTTTGACCTTTTGGATTTTGTGAATCTTGTTACTTGTAATTAGCTTTTGACTTTGAGTTGCACCCTCTTGGTGCTTTATATATATACATTTTTTATTTATAAAAAAAAGTTGTAATTTGATTTTTATTAACTTCACATGCAAGTAGGCTCACTCGCACATCATTCTTCCCGATGAAGTTGTATTAAGTCTTAAAATTAATGGCCATTGTAATGGAGACGGTAGAAAAGACAAGATAGATAAGATGTGCAAGCTTTAGGTCCGACTGCCTGCTATCCAGAGCAGGTTTAGGTGGTTACAAGTAACTTGTTTTACTTCAACAGTTGGGCATGGGCCAACCTTCAACTTGACCCAACCTGTCGGGCTGTGCTGATTTGCTTGTTACTAAACTTACTAGTTACTATAACGCACTCTCTCACAATTTCTGGACAACCGAAAATACTGCAATGAAAAGTTGTATAACTAAATAGTACTAAAACATTGAAAATTATTGTGAATATTTTTTAACTAATACCTAGTAATTTATATTTATCTTGCAGGATTGGAAATGTATTATCTCCATGCTTTTGGATGAGAATCCGCTGATTGAGCTTACTGATGAGGACGCAACAAACTTGATTAGACTTCTTTTTGCGTCTGTCAGAAAAGCTGTTGGAGAGAAGATTGTTCCTGCTTCAGATAATCGAAAGCAGCATTACAATAAAGCTCAAAAGGTAATCAAACCCTTGATTTTGTTTGTTTTTTTCCCAGTTTTGCTTGGCTGGAAGAAATTTTAATTTACTTAACATAATCTTTATAGGCAAAATTTATGCTGATAGTGAACTGATAAAATAACCAAATTTTATGTGTCGGAATGTTAAACATGTAAGCAGATCGTGCTGTTTTTAAATTATGATTCAGGATAGAGAATATTTGTTGCAGTTGATTTTGAATGATTGTTCTTCCAAAGATCTCCCATTTCTTAATTCTGAGAAGTTAATGTTTAAGAATTGATGATGATTGTTAGTTTATGCATAATACCTCTTGGAATAGAAAATTCAAGTGTGAGTTGTTGTGTCATGATTCTCTTCATCTAGTTATGTGATTATTTCTAACATGCTTTTGGCCTTTTGGCCCTTAGATTTTTGACTGTGCCTTTACAATTAAATTTTCTTCATGGTCATATGGTGTTTGTTTCACTGCCACAATTAAAGAAGATTAATTTAAAATTTTCTGTTTAAAATGTCAGGAAATATTGGAAAAAAATAGACGAGACATCACTGTTGCCATGATGAAGAGCTACCCACAGCTTCTGCGCAAATTCATGGCTGACAAAGCAAAAGTGTCATCACTGGTTGAGATTATCGTGTACATGAACCTTGAGCTTTATTCCCTGAAGAGACAGGAGCAGGTGGGCGACAGAATTGCTTTTTAATGCAAGTTTTCTGATATTGTTACTACTTTTCTGTAACACACTGCTGATTCACTTGTTCTTTCAGAATTTCAAGACCATCCTTCAGCTCATTAAAGATGCCTTTTTTAAACATGGTGAAAAGGAGGCACTGAGATCTTGTGTGAAAGCTATCAAGTATTGTTCCCTTGAGAGTCAAGGGGAGCTGCAAGATTTTTCCCGTAACAAAATGAAGGATCTTGAAGATGAGCTTATTTCTAAGCTTAAATCTGCATTGAAAGAAGTTGAGGTATGTCTCCACCTTAGCCTTCACCTCTTGACTGTGTTCCAAATGGATAAAAGATGACATGCTTTGTATATGCAGGATGGCAATGATGAGTATTCTCTTCTTGTAAATTTGAAAAGGTTGTATGAGCTTCAGTTGTCAAGGGCTGTACCTATTGACAGCTTATATGAAGATATTGTCATGACTCTCTGTAATTTCAGAAACTTGGATGATGAGGTGTGTAACATTAACCTAATACAAGAGTGATGTGTTGTGTTTCTTGTAGCCCCCTTGGATATGCTCATAAAATAGTTGCTCATGCTCATTCAGGTTGTCAGTTTCCTGCTTCTCAATATGTATTTGTATGTGGCATGGTCTCTGCACTCTATTATAAATAGTGAAACAGTGTCTGAAGCATCCTTATCTTCTCTACTGTTGAAACGCAATACCTTGTTTGAGCAACTTGAGTACTTTCTTAGCACTCCTGTTGATGTCGAGGGAGGAAGTAAATCTGGAAATCAGCTAGCTTGCAGGGTAAGCGCCTCCCCCCCCCCCCCCCCCCCCCCAAAAAAAAAAAAAAAAAAAAACCCAACAAAAGAAGAAGAAGAAGAAATGTTGAGTTTTGTTCACTTGATATTGTTCTGGTATGCTCCAGCTTTCATCTAATGAATACATGATGTGCTGCAGGTCTGTACTATACTTGCAGAAGCATGGTGTTTGTTTAGAAATACAAATTTTTCTTTAACAAAGCTGGAAAGATTAGGATATGTCCCAGATGCTCCTGTTCTTGAAAATTTTTGGAAACTTTGTGAACAACAGCTGAATATTTCAGGTAAGTGAATTCGTTACCTCTCCGTTTGGTTCCTGAAATTAATTGACTGATGGGTTCATCATTTGAGTAAAAACCTTGGTGATTGATACATTGAGCCAAAGCAGAAGCAAGGGTGAAAAAACACCTATTTCAAATAATCTCAAATGCGAGAATGTCTTGATAGAATCGGTTATTTTATTAATAAAATCATATATCCTTGAATGTCTTACATTTTCAATTCATATTCATTAGGTATTTTTGTATAAAATAGAGTAGGGAAAAGAAATAGAGGGGGAAAAGGAAAGAAATTAATGGATAAAGAGATGGTGGTAGAGCTGTTGCTTTTTAGTGCTCCCTCTGTCTCGTTTTATATGTCACCATTTAAAATGCGCAAGTTTTAAGCAAGTAAAAAAATCAACGCTTATGGATTAGCAAAGACTCTTCTCCACTGTGAGAATGTTACCCGAAAACACCCTTGCACAAATTTTAAGGAACTTAACAGTGGATTACTGGATTAACAAAAGGACAAAAGTATCATGGATTAGCGGAGATTCTTCTCTGCTGTGAAATCGTCAAATTGGGGAAATTTAAATACTCAAATAGACACCATCAGTGCAACAAAATTAAAATGTGAAAAAGGAGAAGAGGGGAGATGAGTGGTTATAAGAGTGAGAGGGTTCAAATATAATTCATGGGTAAAAGAGGTAAAGATGAAGAGAAGAACTTTTAGAAGAAAAGAGGTTACTTAAAGAGAGAGGCGATAAAACCAAGGTAAAGTAGATATTCTTAGGATTTTTATTTGTATAAAGGGAGGGCAATATGGGTCTATTCAGTTTGGGGTGAGGGTAAAGTGTGAAAGACAAAAAGTTAAGTGTGAAAGACTTTTCAAAGGGGACATTTAATTGGGGAAAAGGTGACATTTAATTTTGGAAATCCATTTTAGGAAAGAATAACACATAAAATGGGATGGAGAGAGTAGCAGTTTAAGGGGGAGGGAGGAAAAAAGGAGCCATTTACGGCGACCAATGTGACGGCATAATGGCAAGAATAGATCCCAAATTCCCAATTCATGTGGTAATGTTTGGCAAATATTTCCAATAAAATAAGTTATAAGATTTTGTTACTAACCCTTGTTGTGATCCAGTTTTCATGTATTTTATCCAAGCCGTTCTTCTGGGTAAAAATTAATTTGATAGCCTTCTATTTCTTGTTTGTGTTTTGGGGTCTAGACTCAACAGTAGTTATGTCCTACTTGAGTTTTTGATTGCATGCATGATTAACACTCAACAAGTGGTCTTAGGCAAGGCGACCCTTTATCTCTTTTCCTATTCACTTTGGTTATGGAGGGCTTTAGCAAGATGTAGGATAAAGTGGTGGAGAGAGGTTTGTTAAGTGACTTCAAAGAGGGTAGTAATGGTGGAAGTGTGAATATTTCTCTTCTTCTTTTTGTCGATGACACTATTGTCTTCTACGGGGCGGAGACCACTCAAATTTTACCCCTTTAGATGTATCCTACTTTGTTTTGAGACGATTTCGGGTTTTAAAGTCAATCTTGGCAAAAGTGACTTAATTCCTCTTGACGAATTCATAATGGTCGTTTTCTTGCTAGCCTCTTGGGATGTAAAATAGGATCTCTTTCTATTTCTTATCTTGGCCTTCCTTTGTGAGCTAAGTTTAAAGATAAAAGTATATAAAACCCAATTGTGGAGAATTTTGAGAAACGTTTATCCGGATGGAAGAATCACTACCTTTCAAAGGGTGGTAGATTTACTCTTATAAAGAGTATTCTCTCAAGTCTTCCCATTTATTATATGTCTCTCTTTTCTATGCCTAGCTTGGTGGTTAACAGGTTGGAGGGTATTCAAAGTAGATTCTTCTGGGGCAGTTCAACGAGGAATTTAAGTATCATTTGATTAATTAGGGTGTGGTTAAGAAACCGTTGGAAAGAGGTGGGCTTGGTATTAAATCGTTAGCATTATTCGATAAGGCTCTTCTTGGTAAATTGCTTTGGAGATTCCTTATTGAGAGAGACTATTTGTGGAAGAAAGTGTTGGAGGCTAAGTATGGGATGGAGATTGAGGGGTGGATGTCTAAAGAAGTTCGGGGCTTTGGAAATGGATTCAGCAAGGGTGGGATGATTTGAGGCCTTTAGTGGAGGTGTTTATGGGTAATGGAGCTAGAACTCGTTTTTTGGTATGATATTTGGTGTGGAAATACCCCTTTAAAAGATAAATTTTCTAGCATTTTTAATATTGTGAGAGGTAAAGATGCTAGAATTTATTCTTGTTACTTCGTGTCTAATAATGGAGTCTCATGGAATATCCCTTTTACCTGTAATGCTCATGATTAGGAAATTGAGGATATGGTGATGTTTTTAGAATCCTTATATAATTATAGAGTTGAGAGGGGTAGAGAGGATGTGATGAGATGGAGGCCTTGTCCAATCAAAGGGTTTAAGGTGAAAGATTTCTACAAAATTCTACTTGATAAAGATTTTTTGAATGGTATCCCTAATTATTCCTTGAGAGCAATTTAGTGCTCTAGATCTCCGAAATTTTTTTTTTAGTGTGGGAAGCTTCGTGGGAGAAAATTCTTACCCTTGACAATTTATAAAGGAGGGGAAAAGTGATTGTAAATAGGTGCTTCATATGCAAGCAGTGTGCCGAGTCCGTCTACCATCTTTTGGTGGAGTTGGTGGAGTGCTCGTTAGCTAGAAGTTTATGGGAGATGAGTTATAGGATTATGAGAATCTCTTGGATGCTCGTGGGTTCAGTGCTGAATGAGATTCGAGCCGGGAGCGGCTTAAGAGCTTTTAAGGAGTTCAAGAAAGCTTTGTGCCTAATTCCACATTCTATTTTTTGGATTGTGTGGAAAGAAAGGAACCGGAGGGCTTTTGATGGCGTGGAGAAGCCTATTGATATTAAAAAAAAGTACTTACATATATGAGAAATGATCAAAGGACACATGGTGTAAGGCTAATGTGTCTACACGGCTCTAATTTATTGTATATTTTTCAGAACCGAACGTTGGATTCAATCTCCTATTCATGTAGATCATTTTTGGATAAGTCCTATTCATGTAGATCATATACATAAAATTCCATATTGGTAAGATATTTCTAAGTATTATGTTACTATAATTAGACATAATTAAACTATTAAATTTAAAGAGCTATATAGATGAAATACTTATAAATATATGATCAATGTGAAATTTGGCATGCGTAATCTACATGAATATGTGATTAAACTCAATGGTCAGCTCTGAAAAAAAATAAATTATTCACAAATTTATGGAGTGGTGTAAGATTTTGTTTTTTCTTACACCTGGTGTGTGTGTACACACATATTGTTAAAATCGAACCTCTATTGACTAAATGGAAAATAAAATGTCCTTACCAATGCTCCAAAGCGAGCAGGGCCTTATTTTAATTCACACTTATATATCTTGTTGCACGCATAACTTAGCTATTCATTTAAAATTTTTTACTTACTTTCCATTGTCAATGGCACAGATGAGACAGAAAATGAGGATGCTAACAAAGAGTATGTTGAGGAGACAAATAGGGATGCAGTCATGATTGCTGCTGCAAAATTGGTTGCTACTGATACAGTTCCTAAGGTGAACATTTACATGTTGCAATTATAGTTGTCAAAATCTTATGATTCATGATTCAATTTGATTCAAGACCTAAACGATTCGAATTGGTTTGAAGAATCGGAGTTAATATTGAATCGGTGTTGGTTCTACATGTAGTTCAGTAAAACTTGCATTTTAAAAAAAATATTATTGAAAAAGAGTTTAAGACTAAAGGGCTAAAATAAACATAGTTAATTAGTTTTCCTTTTCATTTAAGTTATTCTAGAAAATTTAGGATTTTAATACTTTTTGTGATGAAACAACCAAGCCCTATATAGCATTCAAATCGTTGATTTCAATCAATAATAGCTTATTTGGAAGCATGTTGAGCATGAAGATTTTTAAATTTTGGTGTTACGAGGTGAGTATTTTTACATTATATATACTTTTCATACCGAAGTGGACATACATACACACACACTCATATATATATATATAATTTACAACAATATATTTGTACAATAAATATATTATCATATTCCAACAAACAATATATCATACTTTCATGAAGTGCTTACTTATATGATAAGGATATACTATATAGAGCATCTTTCCAGTTAGACCACATAAACATTCATAGATTAGTTATAACACATTATATTTCATTTTTCGTACTATTTTTTTGTTTTACATATATTAAATGTCATTAATGATTGATTTTGAGAATTTTTACTAGTCTTATGATTCTCAATTCACAATTCAAATCTCGATTTGACAACATGTCAAAACTATGACGTTGTTGATCTTTAGACTGGGCTAAAAATATTGAAAATTAATGTAGTCAGTGACTGCTTGTCCCAACTGTTAGAGGGGGGCTTTTAAATCTTGGGGGGAATCTTTCTCTGCTTGGGTGGGCTTTAGGATGGTTAGCTTATTATGTAGAGTTCGTTCCATTTACTACCTCTAGGCTCTAACATGCTAAATTTCTTTGTGACATATCCAATCTGGGTATTGTACTTTGCTTTAAACATCGCCCTTTCTTCTAAGTAGTTCTTTGAATATCTTATTTGATTCCAATTGTTGATGCAGGATTACCTTGGTCCAGAGATCGTTTCTCATTTTGTGATGCATGGGAAGAGTGTGGCAGAGATTGTGAAGAATCTGATCACGGTCCTAAAGAAAAGTGATGATGATGTCTCTGATATCTTTCTACAAGCATTGAAAAGGGTAGGACTTGTGAGACTAGGGGATCAGGACGAATAATACCTCTTATTTCTCTGAGCCCTTTTTAGTTTTTGATTTCTCTTAATTTGATTGCATGGTTTGAGAATGAGTTGAGGAATCCAAATGAAGCAATTCCTTGGACCATTTCTCCAGGTCTATTTTTGACTGAACTCTATTGTCAGTCACAGAAAGCATACTCCTTCAGTATCTTTATAGACTCTCTCATGCTTTTTGTTGTATGTGTGTATAAACACGCGTGGACTTGTTACATAATCATTAAATGTGTTTGTGTGTTGGTATTTCAAAATTTTGATGTTTACAAAGTTTGGTCCATTTTGGTTGACTAGGCCTACCATCGACATGCAGTGGAACTTTCTCAAAATGATGATGAATCCATAACAGGCAAGTCTTTTCAAGAATGTAAGGACTTGGCTGCCCGGCTTTCTGGAACATTCGTGGGTGCTGCTAGGAACAAGCATAGATCAGACATTTTGAGAATTGTCAAGGAAGGTATTGAATATGCATTTGTAGACGCTCCAAAACAGCTGTCATTTCTGGAAGGTGCTGTGCTTCATTTTGTATCCAAACTTCCTATGCCTGATGTCATGGACATGTAAGGATCATCATCTAGAAACATTCTATGCTTTACTTTGAATAGGGCACCTACTTTTTTTCTTTTGATTGACCATCCTAGTGCATAATTGATACTTTATTGCTTTGTGAGTAGTATGAAAGATGTTCAAAAGCGAACGAAAAATGTAAATACAGATGAAGATCCCAGTGGGTGGCGCCCCTATTTCACGTTTGTTGACATCTTACTAGAAAAATATGCAAAGAATGAAGATTTTCAAGGTACCATTATGCTCCATTTCGATCAGTCTCTAGTTCCTCTGGATCTCTCTCTCTTTTTTGGCAGTCAGGAGTTTTACTGAAACTGAAGTGGATACTTTTTGAGTTCCTTTGCTTGTCTCTCAATCACTGTCCTTCCCCCTTTTTTTAGGTTAAAAAAAAGTGACCTAGAAATGCCTTCTCCTTTTAATGTTATATCTTCCAAGGCGTGTGCGTTTGTGCATGTATTTGTTCTCTTTTGAGGATTTATTGTTATAAATTATTAGGTGTTTCTGATGTGACCCTCAATAATAATATGCATCTTATATTATTGTTTGCATCCTAAATTTAAAATTCTGGATGCTTCTAAGAAATCCAAGAATTCGTTATGTTAGGGAGGTTTCTTGGATCCATATCTTGCTTTTGGCTGTAGTTTCTTCTTCTTGGTTCATAGTCCTCCTTATGTACATACACATCGTGTAGTCCTTGTACTTTTCCTCCGCTGGAGATCTGGCTCCATTCTGGTACTTTAGCGTCTACTTGTCTCTTACAAGAACAAAACAAGTGCCCATTGAGAAACAGGTACTTGTATAGTTGTATCATTATTGATTGAAATTGGTTACATTTGGCTTGAAAGATCAGTCAACACTTTGCAATAATCTAGATGACTGTAATCTAGAATAGCATTTACTGCATTGAATGGAGAACATTTTGTTCAAAAAATATTTTTCTAGATGGCAACTTAGTGTGTTTGTTAGTTTCTTGTGCACTTAGAGCTTGTTTTGAATGTGGCTTCTTGTCAGCCTGTTGTTGCAACTTGCGTACCTTATATTCTCAAATTTGTTACAGATGAGAAAGAAGGGACAACTATAAGACGTAGGGGCCGTCCTCGGAAGCGGCGTAATATTGCAGGAAAGAGACTCTTTGATGGTCATGGTTCAAGTGAAGAAGAGGAACCAATCAGCGGATCAGACCAAGAAGACGTTCAAGATGAAGAAGATAAGCAAGATGAGGATGATGATGAAGAGGCTCCTTTGATTCATTCACTTATGTCATCATCCAAATTGAGGTCATTGAGAGCCTCAAGATAAGAAAACATGTGCCAGTCAAGGAGATGAGTTACTGCAAGAGCCACAGATAATTTAGATGCATCCAGAACATCAGGTACGGAATTTATTTATTCTCTTTATTCCTTAAGATATTACATAAGCATCAGTTCAAACTGCAGCGTGCATGCACTTGAATTAAAGTGGCATTCAATTGCATTCATAATTGATGATTTTTTGAAGCTCAAGTTAGAAGTGCATCACTTGAGAGCATTGACAAACTGATATCACCAACAGATCATAATAAGACTAGAATTTGCTAATGTGCTTTCTCTTGGGAAAAAGTCTAGTTCAAACCATATTTATTAGACCCGGACTGAATATCGACATGGTCGATGGACTTGGTCACTTTATCAATGTTTCAACTAGTTGGTCAAGTGGTCAGACCCCATAAATAATTTAAAAATAATTAAGATAAAAAAATTACTACTTGTAATGACACATAAGGATAATTTACTTGTATAATCTAATTATTTTGACTAATTTAAAATTCAAAATCCCAAAATTAAGCTATTTTATGGATGATTCCGAACTCAGTTTTCTTTTTTGATACAAACTCAGTTATAATTAAACCTCAAATCTTAAAAAAGAATAATAATACTAGTTTACAAGCATGATAAAAATATAACCAAGTTATAAAAGCATTCACAAAGTTCATATCCTCCATAAGAAAACCATGCATGAAACTTGAACATGGAGTCTTGTCAAATCATATCAATGATAAAATCAGTTCTAGCTACTTTGGTTTCTAAATCAAGTAAGAGAGAGAGAGAGAGAGAGAGTCCAGTAGTCGTCGGATTTGCTGATGGCCTGTAGTGTCTCCGATGATGACATGTTGCCGAAGCAGATGGGATCAGTGAGGCTAGCCTGTGTTGGGGTTTTTATTTTTCTATTTAGGGATTGTTTGATTCTAATCGAGAATTAATGGGAATTGAAGAGAAAAAAATGAAAAGTCAAAAACCCCATTGATCTTATTTAGTATTTAATTTTATGAATGAGACAGAGTAAATCTTATTTAGTATATAATTTTATGAATGAGAGAGAGAGAGAGAGAGAGAGAGAGAGAGAGAGAGAGAAAGAGTAGAGGCCTCATTGGTCCAGTAGTCGTTGGATTCGCTGATCGCTTGTAGTGCCGCTGATGATGACATGTTGCTGCTGCAGATGGGATCAGTGAGGCTAGCTGGTGTTGGGGTTTTGATTTTTCTATTTAGGGATTGTTTGATTGATTCTAACTGGGAATTGAAGAGAAAAAAATGAAAAGACAACCCCGTAAATCTTGTTTAGTATTTAATTTTATGGGCTTTTATTTAACTTAGGAAGAAATGCAAAAATCTGGACGGTTTTCTTGGTTCACTCTAGGTCAAAAGAGTTTCCACTAAGATGGTCGATTCAGTCTTTTTTGGATCCAAAGGTATAAGTGGTCCATTAAGAGAATTCAACTGATTTGAGGTTTGGGTCATCTGTTGGATTGACTGTTCCTGTCCAAGTCAGATAACCATTGGTCTAGCTGAACAATCTTCAAATGTCAGTATTGGTTTGGAAAATTTCAGTTAATGTTCAAAATAGCCACCTGGTTTAGTTTCCCAACTGTTGCATTGACTTAAATTTTATGGAAAGTCAATCTTTGCTTTGGGCAGGGTTCGAAGAATAAAAAAAGGGAAAGGGGGGGGGGGGGGGACTCCTTACCATTAGAGGAGACTACCCCTTCACGATTAAATATCTAAGGTAAACCGTTCATTGTGTATATAATTCACTACGGACCTAGTCTCTTATTTTTTTGCTAAGAAAAAAAGGTAGAAGGGGTCAACCAACCATCGCCTAACCCTTGGACGTGATCATAAGTGCTTCTACCCATTGTTTGTTGGAAAACCAGTACCACATTAGGCCTTTCTTTAGGGGGGAACCACAACCCACAGGCATTCCCTCGGGATGGCTTGAACCATAGCTTGATCCAAACACCATTGAGTATAGGGTTGTTAAGCATTAAAATACAACTCAATGTATTTTGTTCTATCTGTCTTTTTTATATTTGCTTAGGCATTCAAATATTTTTGCAAATTGCAGAATCGATATCTTTGCTTTACTTATAAATAAAAACAATATTTTGGCTTGTTTTGCTTAAAAATGTATTTATATAGAACTACTCTCTTAGGAATTTCGTGGTGCAACTTTCATGTTTAATTTGCATATGGAGTGTATACAAGTGATTACAGTTTGGCCCGTAACAAAACTATTCTTTTTATTTTAATTGAAACGCATTATCATAATATTAACAAAATTTTAATTAAAATTTGCTATTTGGAATGTGTCACCAAGAAAAGCAAAAAAATTCTAGCTATGCCCCAAAAGAAGTAAAAAAACCTATTAGACTGAAGATTCATCTTCTTTGGGACATGCTCAAGGACATGTACAGCCAAACGTAAAATTCAGATTTATCATTCAATTTTGACCTAATTCTATTTCAGGTCAATTTCAATTCAATTCTGTCTCAATTCTTGGAACTGAACCAAATGGCTGTGCATTGTTTTAACTATAAATCAGTGTCAAAGCAGGAAAATTTCAAGTTAAGTCTGTGATAAAAACTAAAAAGCATGTATTTGTACCGTGCTGTCAACCTGATTATTTATTTTCGTTGTGCAGGGGCATCCAAGTCAATTAGTGTTCGCACATAAAATAGCTTGTAAAGTTGTAGACGAGGTCCTGTTTTCTTCTTGTTTTTTATGTCTCGCATTTCCTTATTTTTTCCTCTTGGGTCTTCAGACTCAGAGTAGTGGGGTGGGAAAGCATGTTTTTTCAAATGAAGCTTATTGTCCTAATATTACTAAAGTTTCCCTGCTTTGTTGTATGACTAGTGTATCATATGTTAATCATCGCGTCAGGTTTTATCTCCAGAAACACTGGCTTTGCATCGATGAAACATTTGATTACTCAAGTCTGAAATTAAGGAAGCTGACCATTGAAAAGGATTGCGCTTTGACATGTTAATTCACATAAACTGCATCCATGTTGAACATATGTCCATGTACATCTGTACATCAAAGCTCATTTATCTGCACCAATAGCCTTGAGTCCAGTGGCCAGAGAAGGGCAGGCTGGATGGAAAGTAGGCAAGGCGATGGTCTGATACTACTAGGCAAATGGGTAATGTCCTTGTAGTAGCCTTTTTTGGGGAAGGAAAAAAAGGGGGTGTTGAAAATGAGTAGTAGCTTGGATCCAGTGGTTACCAATAATTAACACTCACCAAGGAAATATAGTCATATCAATGTCTCTTGTGCCTTGCCAGACTTGTTCACAATCATGGTTCAAATAGTTGTCATGCCTGTGCATTGCATGTGTTTTATAAATTTATAAATAACTTGTTAATCAATGGAGTTTAAAGTATCTATCAAATAGATTTAGTTAATGTGAAAATTTCGTATGTGATTCACTGGATTTTTAAATAAATAGTTATTTGTTACTGGTAATATTTTAAATTGTGTACAAATGCAAATTTTAAAGAAGTGAATAGTGTCAAATAACTGAAGATGAAATTAAAATATTAAATTTGATTTTTATTTTGAAGAAAAGATTAAAAATAAATAAATAATTTTTTATTATAGATATTTTTAATAAACTCAACATAACGTATGGGTATAAAATGTAAATGTAAATGTAAAGTCTGAAACTCTAAAATTTGTGAGTATGAAATAATTAAAGATGAAATTAAAAATTATGTTGAGAAAATCAAAATATTATACTATTGAAATTCAATTATATTAAAAAAATTGAATATTAATTAACAGAGAAAGTTCTTTTTTTTTCATTTATATTTTTAGAATACAATCTAATAAATTAGATATACTCAAGTTATTAGTATTGGTTTAATTGATAGAATTATATATTTTGGGTCTTTGCAGGTTTATAGGTTAATTGTTATAATAAAATTTTAGAATGTTGAATCTCAATATATTATCGAGTTAAAATATATATAATTTTTGGAAATAAATATGATTTTTCTCTTTTTGGAGTATAATCTTATAAATTAATTTAGTTTAGTATTTATTTGATTATATTTTTTTTTAACTTTAGACCTTCTACTAATTGAGGTTATATTTTGACCTTTGTCTAAACTAAGCTTTATATAGGTCACACTACATCATTTGGAGGGAGGAAAATCCCTCCTAAATTCAACTATCATTTTTTAACACGTTCTAATAAATTTAATTTATTAACTACACAATGGGAGATAGTTTTTTCCCATCTGATATCCTTCTCATCTCTATTAAGAGTGGAGTTTGTTCCCTAATTTTTTGTGCGACAACAAGTGACTATGCCAACTAAACTGACACCAACAATTGCTTATTAATTTAGCAACCTTTATAGTGTTTATAGATTTATTTCACATATCTACAAATGCTAAAATTATATTACGTTTGAAGAAAAAAATATCATAATTTTTTTTTTCCTTTTAATTTTGTTAAAGATCTTATTTAAGTTTGTTTTTAACTTGATTAGATTCTTTACATCTTGTTCATTTAGAAAGAAAAAAAGGATTTTCATTAATTTAAATTTGATTTATTATGTTGTGTACTTTTAATTTAACAATTAGTATAATATTTTGTATTACAAAAAGGTTCAAGTAATTACCTATAAACTCAAGTATGTTTTTATAATTTAGTGCAACACAATACTTATTAATTAGCATGCATGGTTCAACTGGTCACATATTTTACTTCTTTCCTTCTCGATTTCAATCTAACTAGTTATTTTTTCAATCAAAAGAAAACATTACAGAACAAGCAAGAGAAGATTTAGGACAATTAATCTCTTGAAAGATATATAGAGAGAAAGAGAAAAAAGAGATGATGACTGACCAGCCAAAAAGTCAAGCAAAGTGAATTTGCTAGAGCCAGATGGACTAATGATGGCCATGATCCTACCAGGTTGAGCAAAACCAGTGAGACCATATAGCAATTTCCTTAGTCTGGGAGAAGAACCCACATTTATGCCCCGTTTGGTTATAGTAATTAAAGTTGTAATGGAATGTGCATTCATCACGTAATGATCATTACATTGTTTAGTTGGTTTAAAATAGTTGCAAGGGATGTTACACTTTTGAAAGAGTGTAATGGTTATTACTTTATAACATTGATTCATCTTGAATTCACAATATAATTAAATATTAATATAATACTAAATATTTGAAAATAATATAATTAATTATTATAAATAGTTAAATAATATAATATTATTATAGTAAATATATAATATATAAATAATAATACTAATATAATTAAATAATATAAGATATTTATATCATTTATTTATATTGATGTAAAAATCATTTATTTATAAACTAAGATTGGAAAATAATAAAATAAATATTAATATAATATTATGTTACTAAATAATATGATATATAATAAAAGAATAATAATATTAAATATCATGAAACAATATTAAATATCATAAAATAAAAATATATGAATAATAACATAATATTATTATAGTAAAAATATAATACATATATATAATAATACAAATATAGGATAATTATATGTTAAAATTATAAATTATTAATAAGTAATAGGTAAATAGTAAATAAAAATAAAATAATATGTTCAATATAAATTAATTAATATAATATAATAACTATTATGATTATATATTATCTTCAAACACATTTTAGTAAAGTGGAATGAATATGTTAACCAAACACTGTAATCGATTCTACCTCAATTTAAAAGTCTTTTTCATGTTTTAACCAAACAATGTAATCAAATTTCAATATTAATTCCATTATAACTTTGATTACATTACAACCATGATTATATTATAACATTGATTTCATTACCGCAACCAAGCAGACACTACATTCTCCCACACCAAACAAGTAAATCTCCTTTCTTCTCTCTTTCCAACTCCATTTATTTTTTTTTTCCTTATATACATACCCATGTAATCTTTAATCTCTTTTTTTTTTTTTTTTTTCATTTCAGCCCTCACCCTTGTTTAGTAATTAAAAGTAGTTAAGAATTCCAATGCAAAGCATGTATATATGCCAAGAGAAAGTAAGTGGACTCAGTTACTCAAGATACTATCGTCTCAACTCTTAAATTTAGGAGAAATTCTTATTGGCCGCACAAAAATATTTTTCACTATTGAATGTCATGATAAGAGAGAAAATCTAATCCATACGGCTTCCAAGCAATCTTCATGGCTGAGAAATGAGAATCTGTCTCGAAGTTTCATACTTTAAGAAGACAGCCAGCCTGTAACAGATTTCCTTATTTTGATCCCATTGTATGATATCCTCCTCTTCAAAATCCAATCCATTCGTCTTCTCCATTGTCAAGTTCAGATTAATCATTTGATCTTGCTTAATTAAATATGACAAAATAGGAGCTTGGTTGGTCATCATTTGATGATGATGGTTTTTATGAGCTTATCTTAAAGTAGACTGTAACAGGGGGAAATCTGAGTAACTTCACATTAAGCGCACCTCTGCTCTGTGATGAAAGAGCCATTAGGAATTTTCGCTTTTTGGGATATTTTGAGATCATGGAAATTATGTAATTTTAATGTTTTCAAGTAAGGTTTTAGAGATTTAGCTTCCTTTTGGGGGTGTGTGGCGTTAGTTTATACATGAGCTCTTCTATTAGAGTTGATTTCCAATAAAAATATTGGTTTTGGTATTGCCCTCTCTCTCTCAGAGTTCTTTCTATATCTCAAACAAATTTGTGAACCTTTATATAAAAGGCTTCGCAAAAATCCAATTTCATGGTCTCAACAAGATTAATATTGTCAAACTTCTTAAATCAAGAGTCAATAGTCTTTCTCGTTTAGGAATTCTTAGTCCAACCGCAAAGGTCATTGTTGAAACTGACGCATCTGACATTGAATATGGAGGAATTCTCAAATAAGTTATTTGTCAAAATTCTAAAGAACAAATTGTCCGTTTTCATTCCAGTATATGGCTCGGAGCACAAAAAAATTATTTTACAATTAAAAAAGAGGTTTTATCAATTGTTTTGTGTATCTCAAAATTTCACGAAGAATTATATAATAAAACCTTTCTATTAAGAATTGACTGCAAATTAGCAAAAGAAATTTTACAAAAAAATGTTCAAAATCTTGTTTCTAAACAGATTTTTGCCAGATGGCAAGCAATTTTAAGTGTATTCGATTTTGATATTGAAGAGAAAGCAATTCTCTGCCTGACTTCCTTACACGAGAATTTTTGCAAAACCCAAACATAAGAGAGAAAGAAGAATGAATTCAAAGCAACAGAAAGAAAAGCAAAAGACTCAATCACCTTCAAACAAACCACAAAGCTTATCAGACTATGCCACAAAATCTCCAAAACCCACTCAACCTAATACCTTCCAAAAACAAACAAGATCATTCAATAGGTTTATTCCTCTTAAGGAATTTCCAAACCTTTAACCACAAACTTATGCTCAAACACTATCTAACCCCACTCTCAAAATCGTCATCCCAACCAATACATCCAAAAACCATGCCAAGAATATATTCGTTGCACCAGTCTCTCAAAACCAACAAATGATATCAATATTATAAATGATTATGTAACTACCAATGTTTTTCTTGCAGGTTTTCATTTTATCTCTTAGGATATTCAAAAATCACAAAGATTTTAAGAACTTATCTTGATTGATACCCAATCAGTTGAAATTACCTATACCAAACTTTATTACCTTCTCAAAATGCAGAATTCTCAAAATCATTACCCCAGAAAAAGTCAAAGACCATTACCAACCTAAACCATTTTCAATACCTTTCATTCCTCCCACATATAATTACCATGATTATCAAATGGCCTGGTATAATTTATTTTTTATCAGACCAAAATCACATTCATGGTTTATATTCTTTGACAAAAAATGCCCAAAAAACTTTTCCATATGGATTTTTGATTGGTGGTATTTCTTTGGAAGCAATACTACCCTTCTTCCTCCACAAATTAAAGAATGTCTTATCCACTTCAAAGCCAACACCAATGCAGAAAAAGTATATTCGCACGAATTACTTTTATTTGCTATATTTTCAGTCCCATGGATTCTTTCATGGGATTATGTTATATCCCGGACATCATATTCAACAATGGCTCTTAGAAGGACTTTCAAAATCAAATGGTGGGCAAAATATGATTGTTCCATAGCTGATATTCAGGTTGTGAAACAATGGTTCTCAAATTACCCACAGTATTCTAAATTTTATCAAAATCCCATTGTTGCAAGCTCTTTAAGCCAAAAAAAACTCTCTCAAAGAAAGAGAAAAAGAAAAAATTGCTTGAAGAACTTTCATGATTATCTGATAGCAGCAGTAACAGCACAAAATCTCCTGATGATTTATCTGATTTCGATAAACCAACAGGACCATCAGATCAATTTGCTCAAGATCCATATAATGCCTTTGATTTATCTTAATCTAGGCATAAATAAATAAAAGTATAAAGTAAAAAAGCAAAGATGCCTCGACAACGTATCCTGGCCGCCTCCAAAGTCCAAAAGTAAACAGTAAAGATGCCCGACAATGCATCTTATCTGCATCCAAAGGACTGCCCGACAACGCATCTTATCTGCATCCAAAGGACAAAAGCAAACAGTAAAAACCAAAGATGCCTCGACAACGCATCTTAGCCGCCTCAAAAGTCCAAAAGTAAACAGTAAGATGCTTGACAACGCATCTTATCTGCAAGCAATCAAGACTCCGGATTTCAAGCCATTTGAAGTTCGCACAAATGTTCTATAAATATGTAAATAATCAAATTTGTGATCAGAGTACTTTTGGCGGAAAAAAAAAAACTTGTAATCAAGTGTGTAAGGATCCCTTCATGCTTTCATACTTTGTAAGTTTTCTATCTCATTTTGTATTAATCAAACTTCAAATAAATATTTCAAAACAAGTTTATTCAAAATTCATGTTATGTTATAATGATTATATTTCGTTTCGCATGGTTCTGCTCATGTTTGGTATCTGAGCCATGTTTGTTTTTTTTAATTAAACTTGTTATTATCTTCTATTGTGCAACATTATTCTTTGATTACTCGTCTCAACTGTGTTGGTAAGCTGTGTAAATCCGTTGGTACCACGTTGTGGGTGTTCCTGGTAGATGTTCCCAAAATTGTCTTTATGTTTTCCCTGCTTTGATTTTGCCTTTATTAGATTATGACCAATTTATTTAGAAGACGTAGACAGGGTGATGATTCATCCATGTCTGGATCATCTACTTCATCACCTCCAAGAAACCTTGATCAAATAGATCAGAATATCAACAGTGCTGCAAATAGTCAAGAAGTTAATATTGCTAAAATAGAGCAAGATCTGCTCAATTGGCATATACCTAAACAAAATGTTAATAAGATCTATCAAATAGGAACATTTGATTTTAGATCAAATTATTCCATTAAAACAACTGAACAAACTTATTCAATTAAAAATGAAATGAAAGTATTAAACTACTTTCCTTAGCATCAATTCAAAAACATAAACAAGAAGGCTTTAAGTACCTACACTTAGGTTTAGTACAAATAGCCATCAAACCTTTGTATCGATTAGGTATTGATACGCCAGTAATGATGATGCTTAGGGATGCTAGGCATTTAAACTTTTCGAATTCATTATTATCTTTAATAGAATCAAACTTAGCAAATGGTCCCGTTTATTTCAATTACTATCCAAATTTTACCATAGATCTTTATGACCCTCATTTATTAGACACCTTAACCTTAGATATTCAATTAAAAGGTTTAGAAGTCAAAATTGGAACAAAAAACTTAACCTTAATCTTTAGGGTCTATTACAAAGTAATGACAACTAAGATTAACCCCGGAGCTTTACTTCAAACCAAACCTGGAGAAACCCTTTTACTTGAAGCAATACATTTCATGCCAATACCATAACTCCCAAACTCCTAAAATGGAATCAAATTACAATTCCAGATTGCTGGAAATTTGAAGAATTATGTACCCCAAGGAACATTGCTAATACTAATGTTTCTCAAATTGAAGAAAATAAAGATGATAGTGTTATAATCAGATTTACATCTCCTTATAACCACCCCCATCTCTCAAACCTCTCTTCTAGGATAGAAAATTCTAGGAGATCTATAGAAAGTCTAAGAAGATCTTATTATGAAGATCCTCAAATAATTCCTGCAAGAAACAACTTTGATGTTTCCTCCAGTCATATTAAACCCTTAAACCTTGTAGGAGTAGATTTTGATCCTACAATCCCTAAAGCTTATTATGAAACTGATAAAAATTCATTCAAAGCTGCTAATGACCAATAATCTCATATTGTAAGATCCTCAAGAGTAAGAGACCTTTCTCCCACTCACTCGGATATGCAAGATAATTGGCAGCATGATGAGTTAAATGCCATCATGAACTCCAATTTTGAGATTGACAAAATTAAATTAAAAAATGATTTCTTATCTGAAAAAAAATAAACAAAAAATAGACTGGTTTATGAAAAACTTTTCGGAAGAAATCAGATCTCAAATTAGAGAAGAATGGTACACTCACATGAGGGAAATACAATGTAATATGTATTTATTTGATTTCTTTGAGATGTACACCTTCAATAATAAAATATATAATCCTTTTTACCAAAAATCATCATGATTTAGCTAAAACAAAAGAAATAGATGTTATCCAACAATTAGAACAATTGTGGACGACGACTAATAATCAAACATATTTATCAGTACATCATCATTTACAAGAGATTACTATTAAAATTCCTCATTTACAAATAAAGGTCACTGCCTCTCCCTTTAAACAAGGATCAGGCCCTAACGATAGACATATTAAATTTAAAGATATAAAAAATATTTATTCTCAAAATAATTATACTAATCAAAATTTACATACTTTATCTACTCAAGTAGATTCCATATCTCATACCATAAACACAATTGACGATAAACATAGTAAGTCAATTCCAAAACCCCCCGGGAAGGATTTACCCATACCCATTCAAAAACCCTCTCTACCTCCTCTGTCAAAACCAATTTTTACTCCTACAAATATTGAAAAAAAAGATTTAATAAAATTTGATAATGATAATGAAAATTTATTACAACAAATAAATGATAGATTAAAAGAATTATCAATTAATAACCAAATAGGAGAATCTTCAAATAATGTCAGTACTATAGAACAAGTTATCGTAAATGAAATAAAAGAATCTATTAACACACCCCAACCTAATGACATTAACAAAATTTATAGAAGAAATTTTAACAATGCACCTTTACCAAGACCTAAGTATTACTATTCTAGGCCAACACTTCCTGACCTTCAATTTGAAGATAGAGCTGAAAACACTCAAGCAAGGTATGATAACAGCTCTATTAGCGAATGGGACATTGATGGTCAAAGTCAACAACAAATTTTAAATATCCTCCATGAAAAGACCATGGCAGCCACCACCTACAAAACAAAAACCGAAAACACTGATAAGAAAATTGTTGTCCTCCTTATAGCCGGTTTCACTAGCTTGTTGAAAGGATGGTGGGATAATTACTTATCAGATCAAGATCGTCATAATATAATTGAAGCAAGAATACAAACATCAACCGAAATGAGACAAAATCGTCAAAACCCTGAATAGCAAATTCATGTACCCGTATACAAAGAAAATGTTGTTGAAACCCTCATCTTTGTTATCACAAAACATTTTGCTGGAGATCCTGAAAGATTTCAAGAAATGACTTAAGAAATTCTTTCAAATCTAACTTGCCTAACATTACAATATTTTAGATGGTATAAAGATGTATTCCTTGCCAAAGTCTTCACAAGAAAAAACTGCAATAAGTCCTATTGGAAAGAAAGATTTATATCTGGACTTCCAAAGTTATTTGCAGAAAAGGTACGATGCAGAATAATAGATCAATATGATGAGACAGTACCTTATGATTATCTCACTTATGGTGTTTTAATCAATTTTATAAATAATGAAGGGTTAACAATATGCATTGACCTCAAATTAAAATAAAAAATGAAATCAGAATTAGGTCAAAGTAGAAAAGAATTAGGATCATTCTGTAACTAATATGGTTATGAAACCCTAAGGGCCTTTTCTGAAATAAACAAAAAGAAAAGAAAGTTTTTCAAAAAACAAAAATATAGAAAACCCATAAAGACTTTCTCTACTCCAAAAACCTATAATAAAAAACCCAAGAAAACTAAGACACAAAATTCCTCAAAAACCTGTTTCAAGTGTGGAAGACTTGGACATTGGGCAAAAAATTGTAGAGTTAAGCAAAAAATCAATGAATTAGATATAGATGACTCTATGAAACAACAATTAACCAAAATTATGATAAATGACTCTCAATCAGAAAATGAAGATTCATTATCTGACAATGAAGAAGTCATTTATACAATTCAAGAGGATACAGATTCTGAAGAATCCATTAATTCACAATGTGACTGTGAAGATGGTCTTTGTTTCTGCAAATCCATCAACATGATTAATTCTCAAAAAGGAATTTTTTTTTGGATATAATAGATAAGATTGATGATCCAATAATAAGAAAAGATTATCTAACCAAGTTAAAGGATCTTATCTATGAAGAAAACAAAACTCAAACACGTGAACCTTACAATCTATCACAAATCTTTGAAAATCATTTTCAAAGACCTAAGATAGCCACAACTCAAGATCTTCAAACATAAGTAAATCTTATAAAAGAACAAATCAAAGAAATTCAAAAAGACACTTTCGAACTAAAAGCAAAAATGATTAACTTAGAAATTAATAATCTCAAAGAATCGATCTCTTATCAAATCAATAAAAATGAAATCACAGAAACTTCCAATCAAAATTTAATTAATATCAATGATGAATCCAGGGATGGTTTTGTTAATTCAATAGAAAGAATACATTACCAGAAATGGTATATTAGGGTTTCTATTGTTATTAATAAAGAATATCATCTCAATACGACTGCCTTGGTTGATTCTGGTGCTGACCAAAATTGTATCAAGGAATGTCTTATACCCACAAAATACTACGAGAAAAATACTGAAAGGCTAAACACCGCTAGTGGTTCAAAATTAAACGTAGAATACAAAATTACAAATTCCTATCTATGCAACCAAGGATATTGCTTAAAAGCTCATTTTATCCTAGTTAAAAATATCCATCAAAACATTATTTTAGGAACTCGATTCCTAACTTAAATTTACCATTTCCATGTTAATCATCTAGGGATAGAAACTAACATATAAGGGGAAAAATTATTCTTTCAGTTTCTACAACCTGTAGATACTAGAGAATTAAATTTATTACAAACCAATAGTCTGTACAAGCAGATAAATTTAATACAAAACAAACAAGCTCATATCGACTTCCTTAAAGAAGAAATAAATTATTAAAAAATATAGCAACAAATTCAGCAACCCCAAATCCAAAACCAAATAAAAGAAATTGAAGAATTATTCAAAAAAGAGATTTGTCCTGATCTTCCCAACGCCTTTTGGGAACGAAAAAGACATATAGTCTCTCTACTATATGAACTAGACTTTAATGAAAAAAATATTCCATCTAAATCCAGACCAATTCAAATTAATCAAGAATTACTAAAATAGTGTCAAGAAGAAATTAAAAACCTATAAGATAAAAGATTAATTAGGCCAAGTAAATCCCCTTGAAGTTGTTCTGTTTTTTATGTTCAAAAGTAAGCAAAACTCGAAAGAGAAGCTCCAAGACTAGCAGAACTCTCTCTCTTCATAATTTCTCTTCCTTTTCTATCTCCCACCTTTCTGTGCTATCTCATCTTTCTTTTCCCCTTTTCTTTTCTATATTTTATCTTTCTTCTCTTCATATTCTAAATCAATTTGGTACTTAGAGCAACTACAATTCACTGTTTCGCTCAAGCTCGAATTGAGGCTTAGCCCATACTTGGATTCTGTTATGAGTATTTATGGGGTTTGAAATCGATACAAACAATTCTTCAATCTCGAGCTAATAATCCCAATCGAGCCTAATAATAAAATAAATATATTTAAATATATATTTAAATATTATTGAAATATATTTTTTATATGTTTAATAAAACATGATAAAATAATTTGAGCCAAGTATATATAGGAGCTCACAAATCGAGTTTTTTTTATTATATTTGAGCAAAACAAACTTATTTTTAAACTCTAATTCGAGCTCGAAAAGCTGACAAACAACTCAGTTCGTTGCAAATCCTGATCACCGTTGGAAAATGCCCCAACAAATGCTAGAATATTCGTCGTTACTAGCTAAGAATGGCAGCGGGTATGTTACCTGTGAAATTTGGCATATCCATCATTGTATTCGTTTAGCTACCCTGTGATATGAATCTGAATCCAAACCCGAAACCGTTAAAACCCATGAAATATTATCCCTAACCGCGAAAGACCCATTTATTTCTATTCATACACGCTTCAACGAATACGGTTCATATCAGTTAACCACAAAAAACCAACAAATTGCCATTCCTATTTACCTAGAAATGGAAACGAGTAGGTTACCGCGAAATTTGACATATACATCACCACATTCATTTAACTATCCTGCTATTCGAATTCGAACACGAAACTGTTAAAAACAATGAAATACTATCTGTAACTGCGAAAAACTCATCTATTTTTATCCACACTCCCTTAAACAGATACAATTTGGATCAGTTAACTGCAAAAAAAAACCCACAAATTGCCATCCTTACTTGACCCTTCGACGATGACATCGGCGCAAACCAGATCTAAGCTTTTTTTATCAATAAAGAAGAAGAAGAAGAAGAAGAAAGAGTAGGAGGAGGAGAGAGGGAAGAAGAACAAGTAAGGAAATGAAAAAGAAGAAGAAGAAAGAGTAAGAGGAGGGGAGAGGGAAGAAGAACAAGTAGGGAAAGGGGAGGCAAAGAAAGAGAGGGCAAAAAGGCGAAGAAAAAAGTTTTAGTCCAAAAGGGTGGGACTAAGACTAATTTTGTGCCACCCTAATCACACATGAACAGTCAATCTACCCAGCCAAATGTGCTGTAAACTGTTCATATGAGATTAATTAGTCCAATCCCACCTTAGTACCCTCAACCAAATTTACCTGAGTGAATAGTAAACCACTTCCGCAATGACATGACAAAAAACATAACCTTCTCTTACCTGACAGATAGCTTAAGTTTTCTAACAGATATACAAAGTAGATTGACTATTATGGAGATTCTACTTATTACCAGACACAAGAACCTTTGTGTGTTACACATTGGTTCAACACATTCCAAAATCTTACATATATCTACGTACAAAATGGGGCAATCAAAGTAAACATGATGGACTTAACATTCAGGCAATATTTATTACCCACAAGCTTGTCTGCATCAACCACCAGGTTTGATAGACAACCCAGTGATATTCAGCAGAAAAGAAAAAAGAAATAGCCTGAGACAAAGATCAGGCACCCAGATTAGGGCAGGCTTTCATCATCTGATGAACCATAATGCCGTCTTCCAATGAGTCCGGGGAAAACCGGTGGAAGGGTTGGATTTACTGGCATAGGACGGACTTAACTGTATTTAGTTCTCTCGTTGATCGTTCCAACTTCCTTGCATACATGGTCAAGAATAGAAAGAAAATCCCTTACCACCATGAAAATCCGGAATGGATGAGCTTCTTCTTTGGCTGAGTTCCCATGGAAATTCTTGGTTATTTCCTTCACCATAGAGAGAGCAACACTCTTTTGAGCTTGGATCTTTATAATCTCTTCCTGTGCCTTCTTCAAGAATCCATTCATTGACTCGAAGAATTTCTGGCTACTCTCCTTTAATGCAATTTCTTCATTTAATTTCACAACTTCCTTAATTTTTGGGATTCACGTGGCAAGCTTAGCAACTTCACTGCTAAGCACATCTGAATCCATTGCAGCATCTTTCTTGACATTGGTGAGCTGCCCACTGACACTTGAAACTACTTGTAGGCCAAGCTTCCTAAATTCAACATCATACTGGAAAACAGATTGCTCAGTTTTCTCACCTTTCAGATTCTGGTTGGCACCAGAAAGGCGGTAGCCTTCAGATTTGATGCTTTTCTGCACAACAAAATACAAGAGAGTGGTTCTCCCATCAGTTCCCTTAACATCAACAAGATTTAGGAGTGTGTCAAGCTTAAAGGCATGGGCATTGCCCCAGTTGGTGCCGACATTCATTTGGTTCCCAGTTTTGAGTACTGCTTCTAGAAGCTTCAGAAACATTCTGCTTTTCCTCAGTTCTTCACACGCAGCCTGAAAAATAGGAAGTGTGAGCAGCAGCTTGAAAATGACCACACAACGGCATGTGGAAAATCAAAATATATCATTTGAAAAAAAGTGAGATAATGAAATGCAAGTAACACCATCAGAGAGGTCAGAAAGAGGAAACAAAGTATCCTGGGTCGCGGTGATATGAAGATATAATTGAAAAAAGAAGGTTGTTCATATGGTTCCATGCACAGCTAAAAGGGGAATGAAATTCATATGGCTGTGATTAAGGTTGAGTTGAGAAGACTCTGCTGCCTATGTGACTAATTACCAGACATTTCTACTTGAAATTGGGAAAAGTCACTGCCACTCTAGGTGTAATCAAGTTTATTTAAGAATAATGAGGATTAACAATTTATAATTATAATACTAATACATTATCCTACAAACTGCAGTGTGTATATAATGGTTAGGTAACAACTAATATTCTTCCAGATAAAGGCAAATCATCACATATATAAGGATATAAACATACAAGTGGTTCATTGCTTTTCCTTCTAATTATCTAATTTTTTAATCTGTTAAAAAAAATCTGTTCAATAGATACAGTTTTTGGTCTAAATTGAATTCACTGAGCTTGTGATTGTAGATGTTGAAGCTCATCTGATATATCTTTACTCAATTATTAATGCAGGTACAGCCAGCTGCTTTGTGTGGAATGCTATTTCCAATATCTCTGTTTTCCCTAGAGTTTAAGGCCACCTAATCTAGTGCACCAGATATATACTCACACAAACAATACATGTATGCATGTGTGAACATCTATAGGAAACATTAAGATTTACCTCCAAAGTTCCAAAAGACCTTCTAAGGTACTCAACTTCTGAGTCAAAATTGACAGTGTAAAGCATTGCATCAACCCTCTTGAATGCAAAAGGTATATCAATCACTACCTTGAGAAACTTCTCAGCAGGACCTAGCTTAAACAGAGATTCATCTTTGAAATCTTTTACTTTGCGTTTTTCTTCTTTGGTTGGAACCATCTTTAATAAGCTTTCAAGAAGCTCTGTTCCCAGTGTATCTGACTTTACCTGGTCAGCAGCAGAGAAAATTTCAAACACTTGAATGACAAAAATGACCAGGATGATCATGTAAATACCCTCCATTTGAGAGAGAGAGAGAGAAAGATCTCAAGTAGAAAAGCACTTAGAGCAAATCAACAAGAGCAGATACTCATTATGCGGCTCAAGCAATCAAAAGCTGAGTAGTCATTTATTCCTTCTCTCTCCTTCTCTCTGTTCTTTTTTGAATTTTTCATTTATTCCAATCATTTCATATATGAGAATTCAAATGAATTCTACAATTTAACATAAAAAAAGTCAAATATAAAAATTCACTTCCAATTCATTTTTACATGAATTCTTTTTTCAATTCATATGAAAATGGAATTTTCATTTCATTCCAAACAAAGTGTAAAGAATCCTTCCTCAAATAGAAATAGCTATATTTTTCCTAGTCTAAAACTGGAAGACTTAACTGCACGAGTTATGACAATGCTATAATGAGCAAAGACACGTTCTTGATAGGAGATGAAGTATGCTCCTAAAAATATATAGGCTTCAGACCATCATGGAAATATCTGGGTACAAATCGACAGAGATGCTTATATAAGGTCCTTAAAATCAGTTACCTCGCTTCACTCTATATATACCACCATCACGAATTTGGATTATTGTCGAGTAAGGCTGATTCTTAGTCCGTGCTACACAGTGAATAATAACGCAATTCAGGTTCTTCAAATGTTTTTGACGCATAGCGAGTTAATATTTCCATGACTATAATTAGAAAAGTAAGAAAGAGAAAATTAATTAATAAAGAAAATCAAAGTGATTTAACAAAAATTGTGTTAATTAGAAAGAAATATATCACCCTTAAGAATTCAAAATCAGTTTACATATGTTATAACAAACAGACTTAACTTTGAAAATCTCCAAAAGCCATCAGTGCGAAACCAACAATGGTGCAGAGCTTTTATAGAAGGACCACCAGTAGTCAGCCAAATCACAAGCTCATCTAACTATATTCCTTCTACGTCGAAAAATGTTCCATTAATAAAACTTTCTGAATTAGAAGAGACGAAAAGTTACCCCAATAGTCTAGCATCACATTTTAATACCCCCTGCCATTCAAGTTGTTTGCGTGCAAAACCTAATGCTAATGTTTTTACGACCTGCAAATTGAAATTTCAAGTAAATGTTACGAGGAGATGGATAAAAAAGGGAAGCTTAGGCTTCAACTTTTTGTTGGATTCTCATATACTCCAAGATTATTTCTAATCCATAAATTTCCAGTGGAGCAATCAAAACAACATGAAAACTCAGAAGACCATATAAGAAGGCTTGAATTTTCTTTCTGGTTTTGCTGGTTCAACTTAAACAAGAAAATGCACTCTCCTATATATATATATATATATATATATATATATAAGCCATCAAGAACAATGCCACTTAACATAAGCTTAGAAGTAACTATTTAGAGTAGTCATTAGTGCCTTGATTGAACTCAAATCATTTTTATGTTGCCAAGCAACAAAATCTAAACCCAAAGTTGGAAAGTAGTTTAAGTCATACAACAGGTGAGATGAGTCTGATAACCATCATTATGCAGGAATCCCACAACTACTGTTATGTTAATATTAAAATTCTGAACCTCTAACAAATGTAGAATTCTCTCCTCTCTCCCTGTGGAATGAGCAGGGCCTCACCTAATGTTGTCAAAGGTACAGATGATACTGACCAGATTATACTCACCTAATGCTGTATTGCTCCCACAGTAGGTCAAAGCTTAACAACAAGTTGCCTATTGGGATGATGATGAGGCAGATCTCAAGTCCATCTTCTCCCTTGGAGAATTAGCCTATGTCTCAGTTGATTGCAACTGTTGAGAGACAGTACTTAAGGAGAGATTAATCAGTAGAAATTACCAGCACAGAGGTTTGACATGTTTTAAACTGAGAACAGAATTGAGTCCTCCAGGTATCCATTGATTACACTCCAGGACAGTCATAATGCTTAACACCATATGATAATCTTCGGTTACAGTATGAATCTATTAAACCTCAGATAATTTAAAAACTTTATCGAAGCACATGAATAAAACCAAAAGAATTATTTCTTATTGTCACACAGATTAAATTACCGTACAGTATTCTACCATAATGATTACTATAAATAACAATCCAATAAGAAAAACAACAAAACAGCAAATAACATCAATACACATGAGATTCTTAAAAACTTACCAAATTTGATCGCATTTGGGACAGACCCTAGTCCAGTCTCCATAGCGTGAAGAATCATGCAATTGGACGTGCTTAAAACCTTCCAACCTAAACTGTTTGAATGATTCCATTCTACATCAGAAAGGGAAGAAAACAAAAATCAAACTGGATTAAAAAACCAATTAACAAAGAAATATATCACCCTTAATGAAACTTTCAAATATATGCATGTCGCAAAAAATAGTGTATATATGAGATGAATGAAAAAGTGATGCTTCACCTTGACTTTTTGTATTCATCATATCCTGCAATGTCTGGGATAATGTGAAAATTTACCTTTATTTAGGTTGATATATATTCAAAGCTAGCTATCTATGTTGATGTATAATCCATTGGAAGGGAGGAATCAAACAAAAATAAAAATTAGAACATCGTATAAAAATGCGAAATATTAGTAATATAAGGAAAACATAAAACAAACAAACTGCTGGTAAAAATAAAATTCCTCACCAAGTTCATGCTTAAATTTCAAAAGTCTCGTCAAACCTTGTAAAATAAGGGAAATTAACCAAATAAGCAAAGATCAGACTCCTTCAATTTTGCAAAGATGAAAAGATGACACTAGCATAAACTGAGGGAATATAAATAAGTACAGAAAATTGAATTACCTCTCAACTGATGGTTTTGGTTTTGCCCATTTTGTGTTGTTGCTCCCAGTTGACGAACCATAATAACATGTTAGAGAGAAAGAGCCTACACATCCTATCCACATCCAAAGAAATATAAAATAAATTAATATAAAATTTAAGAAACGAGCAAGACATAGATTGACTAGGAGAAAAAATTTGAAGCACAGAAGTTACACGCTGACATTTTGTACTTAGAAGAGAAAATTTGAAGTTTCAAGGGAATTGCTTGTTGGAATATGGAAGATTTTGTAATTAGAAATGCCATAATGCTTTATACACAATTTGGAAAATCTTCAGCTATAGGTATGAATATATTGGAACTCAGATAGTCTAAAATTTTTATTGAAGCATGAGAATAAATTTAGAAATGTTTCGTATTTTCTGACATAGATTAGATTAGGTGATCATATAAATACCATACTGATGAGTACAAACAATAATCCGATATGAAAAATAATGCAACAACAAATCAAAAACATAATTGGTCAAATTAGAAGTAGGAAAAGAAGAATGAAATAAATTATAATAAAGGAACTTTAAGATATTGGATGGTTTTGGTATCCACCCCGATTGAAAAGGGTGAAGTGCTGTTGATAAAAGATGCTGAATTAGAAGAAAAAAACGTGTAAGGTATAAATTAAGGGAAGGTAATTAAGTAAACGACAAGAAATCGATTTGAGGAACTTACATCTGATCTTTTCTACACTTTCCCGTCTATACAGATTATGACCGATTTTGTCGATCGAATAATCTCTCTTTCTACCTTTACATTTGGAATATGGGAGATCTTGGACCACTCAGACTCAGGGCCGCTGTCTTTGGAGCATCTTTCTGTCAAAAGAGGACAGTTATAAATCCTAAGCGTTTGTAATTTGGTGAGGCGTCGCATGGCTTACACAGGAGGCAGATAATTGAGATTCTTGCAATCCTCAATTCTAAGAGATTCAAGGGATGAGAGGTTTCCCAACCACTCTGGCAAAGCTTCTATTCCATTAAAATGAGATATCCTCAATATCTTAAAGCAAGTGAGGTGTTGAAGTTCATGTGGCAGAGACTTAAGTTTATCCCATCCATACAATGTTAGCTCTTCAAGGTGTGATTAGATGAAACCGAGGCTTGGGAATTCCTCCGAGAACTTACCAATTATCAATTGCTTCAAGCGGGTGAGGCGGCCAAAGCTGAATTCCTTAAATTCAGGACAACCGGTTATCATTAAAAATACAAGAGAAAACAACTCTCCTCGATGATATTCTGCAGCAACAGACATCAGATTAGGGCAACCTGTTATGCTCAAACTCTCGAGAGATTTGCAGCATTGTAGCCCACTGGGTAGACACGTTAATCCTTCACAACGTATAATCTCCGGTGTTTCAAGTGTTGAGGTCATTTACACTTGGAATGCACCTCAGATTTGGACAAATCACTATCTTTTTACTTTTACGCGGCACGAGTAGAAAGTCTCCATCGCCCAAATTACTCAATTCTTTACAATCCCTAATAGTTACCGATTGAAGAGAAGTCGATTGAGATAACGGAATTGCTGTCAACTGGGAACACGATGTAACGTTTGACTCTTCTATTGAACTTTTAAGCCCCATCGGCATGACTCCAAAATGACTCAATCGGTGGCAGTTGTCAACTCTAAGCCTTAGAAGAGAAGTCAACTTACTTAGTGGAACACTTGTCAGCTGGGGACAACTACTATTCGACAACTCCTCAATCGATGCGATCTCCATTCCCAAATTACTCAATTTGTTGCATCTACCAATATGAAGCATGCGAAGAGGAGTCAGCTGAACACTTATCAGCTCGCGACAGGAAAGAATCCAAAACACCTCAATAAAACTTTCATGCGACATGACTAAAGTACTCAATTTGTGGCAGCTTAGAATGGAAACCCTTTGAACCGATGTCAACCGACTTATTACTGGAACACTTGTCAGCTGAGAACAATATTCAATATTCAACTCTTCAAGGCAAGGAAACAAAATCACACCTTGTTCTTGTGTTGGCGCTATCTATTCCTCTAGGTTATTCATATACTTCAGCTTCAGTTTTCTCAAAGCTGTGAACAGAGAAATTGGCTCTCTATTACCACTGTTACTGCTTGCTCCGTCCATGCTATAGAATTCATCACCTATACGCTTTACATTATTCATATTCTCTATTTCAAGAATTTTAAGACAAGGCAGCTTCCCCAGAGTTGGAAGTTCCCCACACTTGTATCTTTCCAATCTCAACTCCACCAAGTCCCTAAGCACATAAGGGTTACTGCACCATGACGCAAATTTCTCACCCCAGTAATAAAGAATCCTCAACCTTTTTAGATTTGGGTGAGGCTTGAGCCCCTCCAACACATCTTCATTGTTATTGTACCACTGCACAAGTTCCAACTGGTCCTCTACGCTTGCCCATTCGTACACAAATTCATCTACCTTTGTCATTCCCTCAAGGCTCATGGCTTCCTTTTTGTCTCTGACCTGCTCCAGATTGCATATCCTTAGTCTCCCTCTAAGTTTCTTTAAGCATCCCAGATCTTCTATTGCTTCTTGAATGAGCAAGCAACAATTCAAACATACTTTTCTTTATAATAAAATTCTCAATGTCTTTTAAGCAAGAGACATTGTGTCTCCTGCATCATTTTATTGTTTAGAATCTCAAGAAAAGCATATTGTAATGTAAAAGCAATGTAAGGTGGAGAACCAAATTCTCAATGTAGGAATAACCAAATTCTTTTCTCCAGTTGAAGAACAAAGCAAAAGGAATACATTGTTTCTTTTGACTGCACCTTTTATTTATTTACGGAAGAAAGGGATCAGATTCTGTGATAACTTAACAAGGGCTTCAATGAGAGCTTCATTGGGTCGTGCAACGATATTTTAATTACGGAATAATTACTTACGATAAATAATTTTTGTATTGTTAAACAGATATTTTATATCATATATCAACATAATGCCAATAGAAGGAGACATAATGCATAACATTAAAAAAAAAAAAAAAAGGAAATTGTAACGTGTGCTACCAACTTAACACAATTGTTCCAAAAATGTGGAGTTTTGTTAGGTTTATTAGCACAAATGACTGTGTTGTTCATTTTGGCAATTTTGTGCGCGAAGGGAGATTTATCACAAATGACCTAATACCAGAGATTTTAGGCAAAAAATTTAGCGTAACTAATCTATTAACAGTGTTAAGTTTTAGTTAACTACCGAAATTATTTATTTTAAGTAATATAATCTTACCCATTCAAAATAAATAAAAAATTGAGATAAGCTCAAATTGAAACTTATGTATTCAAGAGAATCGAAATCCCGACATAACACCTTTTTTATTACAGTGTACAGTCTTCCTCTGGGATATATTACGGAGGCAGCAGTCTTCCTCTAGGATATATTAAGGAGGCAACGGGAAGAAGGATGGAGGGAAGGTAGGAGGAGTTTGTGGAAGTAGAGTTGGATGAGAAAGGTAATGAGGGCAACTAAGGTATCTATTTCAAATTTATATAGTATGTTTAGGATTGCTTAAGAAATCAACTTATCACTTACCTAGTATCATATTATAATTTGAAACTTAAATTATTTTTAAAAAATAAGTTGTTTAGTGTTTGGTTAATTATGACATGTGGTAAAGACTATTCTGTTTTGAGAAATAAGATTTTAAGAGATTATGGATAAACCCAATTCACATTAAATATGGAGAAGAGTATCTTCCCTAGCCCTTTTAAAAATGTCTTTAAACGAACTCATGCCAATTTACCAACTTAAAAAAATTATAAGAACTCAATTCTTACTTTTTCATGTGTCTTTACTAATTAAATTAAAATATTATTATTAAACTATTAATAAAAATAAAAAAAAGGGTTTCATAATGAATAACACAAATTAACGTAACAATTAGAAATGTAGATATAAAAGTGTAAATATTTTTAAACAATCCAGTAAATATTTCAAAATTAATAATTATCTGATTATAAAAAAAAAAAGGTAAATTATAAGAATATATTTGAGTTTATGGGATCATTACTGAAATTTACCGGTAATATAAGAAATTACACTAACTCGCACGAGGTTTCTAGGTTACATTACAATAATAACCTACTTTCCTAAATAATTTAATTAGTCAAACATGATTCTCGGTCAAACGTTAATTCAAATCATCAATAAATATGAAACCCTTAAATGCCCTCAAAAGATAAATATGCCTATAGTTATTTAAAGTATTTTAACATTTAATGGCTTGAAAAATATTAAAATAATATCAAATTTAAATCATTCAATAAAAAAAATACAATGAAACTCAATGAAGCTTGCAATTCACCATTGCTCAAGCATCCAATCAAGCCAAACAAAAGTGACGACACTTGTTGTGCCGCTTTCATTTTGAACCACTTGCATCACTAGGTTGCAAAGCAACATCAAAATAATTTCTTCTTATCTCTACCATGAAGAATCCATCAGTGGTTTCTGGAAATTCAATAGTGCAACATTAAAGAATCAGAATTTTTATTTCCTAATATTATTGAGTTGCATTTCTTGCTGGAAAAGAATATAGCATATGCATGTCTGCGAACCAGTGCATTGAAGTCTTCAACAAATCCAACCATCGTCGCAAATCAAGGCTACCACTGTTTTCTTCGCATGATTAAGAGTCATAGGCAATGACTCTACCACAAGGCACTGCCATGGACAGAAACTTCTGTCACGTCTCGAAATTTGAACCAAAAATTTAGAGTGCAACACAGTCATAAATCCATTATTTTCATCACAATAAAAATTCTTACACCTCTATTTCAATCATAAAAGAATTTATCATTTGAACATGGAAATACAATCTTTCAAAATCTAATATGTGATACTTGGATAATCAATAACATCCAAGATTACATGATGATATAGCTCCAAACTCAAGTTGCAAACCCTCTAAGCAAAATAACCTTGATAAACAACAAATTACAATTTGATAGACATATGCTCTTTAAAAACAATGATGGAGGTCCACTCACTAAAATCAAAGAAGCCAAATCCTTGAGATCTTCGTCAAGACGTCACTAAATCAACTCTGACTCTACCTTTATTTATCATATATAAAATTATATGAAACTAATGAGCTTACAACCCAATAAGTAATAATCAATCATGCAATATCTTAAACAATTATCAAGACTTAAATTTTCAATCCCCAAGGTATCATCAATTACAATACCAATCCATTCATTTCATTCAATCATCAATTTCATACTTAGCCAGTGACAAGGCCCAAATAATTAACACATTAATAACTCTTGCAAATGATTCTTGTCTCCATAAGAAAAATGTCCATCAAATAATAAAATCTCTAAAGTCACTTAGTTTACATTTTAACCAATAATATAACAAACGCTAAAATAAATGTAAAGTTTCCTAGTTAATAAAATAGCCCATACAAAGAATCAACATTCTCTCATATTCACACAGGGTACCACCAGCCACCTATATACACCCCACCGTTTCTTTCCGTTCTAGTATCTAGGTTTCGACAACCCCAAAAGCCATCACATCCCAAAATCTGCACATCCTTCAATTAATTCAAGAACCATGAAGCCATCAAAGCGCTCATCACAATCGAATACATGCATTAAAGCCAATCAAGGGTATCTAGGTAACTAAAAGGTCTAAGATATGAAATTCTTATTTTCATTTGACATTCAATCAATTAAAAAAAAAAAAAAGAGTTTTAGGAATTACCCCCGACTTTCCATGAGAGAGAGGGGAGGGATTTCTCACTCTAACTATTTAATGGGCAACAACTTCCTGGGATATCGCTGTCCTTCATGTGGGTTGTGATGAAGGCGTTGACATGAGAAGGAAAGACGAGTACTGGCAAGGTTCAACTAGCTGATGGTTTCTCTTTAATGGTTACTCAGGCCATGGTTAGCAGCGAAGAGTGCAGAGAAAAAGAAAGCCATAGTAATAGGAGAATTTTCAAACTAGGGTTTTTCTATTGGGCTTTTCTAATGGTGTTCTACAAATAATTCGGGCTTACAAACATTTTCAAAAATGTATAAGAATTGACTATGAGGCCCCTATGATTTAGTGCCGGGTATTACGTTCTTCCCCTGTAAAAAAAATTGTACTCGAAATTCAAAGAACCATTAATATCTTCTGTTTAGGAAACGACTTGGATACAAAACTTTTGCACGTCCATTACATAATCTTTAATATATTTTTTTCGCTGAAACTTTTGGTATTGAAATTTAACTCATATGTGATTCACTGGATTTTTAAATAAATAGTTATTTGTTATTGGTAATATTTTAAATTGTGTATACAAATGCAAATTTTAAAGAAGTGAAAAATGTCAAATAACTAAAGATCAAATTAAAATTTTAATTTTAATTTTAATTTTAATTTTGAAGAAAAGATTAAAAATAAATAAATAATTTTTTATTATAGATATTTTTAATCTACTCAACATAACGTATGGGTATAAAATGTAAATGTAAAGTCTAAAACTCTAAAATTTGTGAGTATGAAATAATTAAAGATGAAATTAAAAAAATATGTTGAGAAAACCAAAATATTATACTATTGAAATTTAATTATATTAAAAAAATTGAGGATTAATTTATAGAGAAAGTTCTTATTTTTTTCATTTATATTTTTAGAATACAATCTAATAAATTAGATATACTCAAGTTATTTTAGTATTGGTTAAATTGATAGAATTATATATTTTGGGTCTTTGCAGGTTTATAAGTTGACTGTTATAATAAAATTTTAGAATGTTGAATCTCAATATATTATCGGAGTTAAAATATATATAATTTTTGGAAAGAAATATGATTTTTTTTCTCTTTTTAGAGTATAATCTTATAAATTAATTTAGTTTAGTATTTATTTGATTATATTTGTTGTATTAATCTTGATACTAATACACAAATAATCAATGATACAACCAAGATCTTTTCATATTAAACTTGTCAAAAATTCATTTATATATAAGATGAGTTAGAAACAAACCGGAATCCATTGCAAGCAAACCTCCTTGGGCTGATCTTCTAAGACTACAGGGAGAACCACCTTTGGTATGGAACCAATCAACTAAATGTTAGAAGGGAGGGAGAAGAACTGTCTGTTTCAATAAAATTTAACGCACGTTAAACACCTTCCCCTGATGTCTATTTATATCCCTGTGCCTTAGGGGCCATAACCCTAACAGTTACCTCACACATATGCATTGGGTCTTTGGCCTATTAACAAAGACCAATATCACATCGGGCTTCTACACATAAGGTGGCCATACTAAAGAACCTTGATACTTTGGATACCCATAAAAATTATATCACTTAATTGGGTCATTTATTAAATAACGGGTCTACATGTACAATGTTATAACATATCTGAACCCAAAATTCCTACAATCTCCCACTTGGGTTACATATGTTATCCTTTATATTGTACATGAAGATAACCTTAATTGAGCTCATTTGTGCTATCTAAACCAAAATATCCAACAACAATCTGGTCCATTAACCATATTAATGTAGGATCAAAGCGGCATTTATCACATTTATCATAACAAGACCCATCAATGGTCACAATACTAACACAATTAACGACATAGATCTAGTATGGATGTGTAGCATGGAAATTACATGAAACGTGATCTTAAACATGTCAATTTCCAACTGGTCCTCCATATGACTCAAAAGAATCATATTAAATACTTTCAAACATTAAATGCAAAACTGCAATGAAAGTCATCATAGAATAATCAAAAATACATAATCCAAAGTCTGTACAGAACAACATAACCATGTGAATTAAGCAAAAGTAAAAACTCAAATACAAACTCCCACTATACGGGTATATGGTCCAAAAGAACAATACCCATGTGAGCAACATGCTCATGAAACACTACGGGTGGCAAACCCTTAGTAAGCGGATCCGCAATCATAGAGTTTGTACTGATATGCTCAATTGACACTTGAGAATTCTGGACTCTCTCTTTGACAACCAGAAACTTGATCAATATGCTTTGACCTCGACGAGCTTTGGTTGTTCTTGGAATACAACTCAGCAGCCTTATTATCACAATAAATCGTTAATGGTCTATCAATGCCATCAACCGTGCGCAGCCTAGTGATAAAATTTCGCAGCTATATTCCCTGATTTGATACCTCATGACAAGCTATGAACTCTACCTCCATGGTGGAAGTAGCTATGAGTGACTGTTTCACACTCTTCTGTGATATAGCTCATCTAGCTAACATAAAGACATAACCAGAAGTGGATCTCCTGCTATTGAGACACCCAGCAAAATCGGAGTCTGAATACCCAACAATCTCCAAAAGATCTGATCTTCGATATGTGAGCATATAATCCTTCGTTCTCTGTAGATATTTCATAACTCGTTTAGCTGCTTTCCAGTGATCCACGCCCGGGTTACTCAAATATCTGCCTAGCATTCCAACAATCTACGTAATGTCCGGTCGCGTACATACTTGTGCATATATGAGACTTCCAATAGCCGAAGCATAGGGATATTTCTCCATTTCCTTCTTCTCAAGTTCATTTTTCGGATATTGGAGCAAACTGAACTTATCACCTTTTGCCACGGGTGTGTTTCCTGGTGCACAACCATTCATGCTAAATCTACATAGCACTTTATTAATATAGGCCTTCTGTAACAGTCCAAATATACATCTGGAACGATCTCTATGGATCTGTATACCCAAAACAAATGACGCATCACCAAGATCTTTCATTTCAAATTTACTTGATAGAAATCTCTTGGTTTCATTCAATAGGCCTATATCGCTGCTTACCAGTAGAATGTCGTCTACATATAGCACCAGGATAATAAATTTGCTCCCACTAAACTTGAGATATATGCACTGATCAATGATGTTTTCCTTAAATCCAAATGATGTAATCACCTGATCAAATTTCCGATACCATTGCTGGGATGCCTGTTTTAAGCCATAAATGGACTTTTTAAGCTTGCATACAAGATGCTTTGAATCTTTGGACTCAAAGTTCTCCGGTTGCACCATGTATATTGTTTCTTCAATGTTTCCATTGAGAAACGCTGTTTTGACGTCCATTTGATGTAGCTCCAAATCATAGTGAGCTACAAGTGCCATAATGATTATAAAGGAATCTTTCGTCGAAACCGGTGAAAAAGTCTCTTTATAATCAACACCTTCCTTTTGAGTGAAACCTTTGGCGACTAGGCGGGCCTTATACCTTTCAATGTTGCATTTTGAATCCTGTTTGGTTTTAAATATCCATTTGCAACCAATCGGTTTTGCACCTTTGGGTAACTCTACTAAGTCCCAAACACCATTGTCATCCATTGGTTTCATCTCATCCTTCATGGCTTCAATCCACTTTTCAGAATTAGGACATTGTGTGACTTGACTAAAAGAAGTAGGATCATCTTTCAAACCCATATCAAACTCATGTTCCTAGAGATACACGACATAATCAGTCAAAATCGCGTTTCTCCTTTCTCTAGCGAATCTCCTTAATGGCACTTCCACTTGAGGTTGTTAAGGTACCTCTTGATGAACCTAAAACGGTTCTTGATTTTGAGCAGGCGACAATTCAGATTCATCATCAATGCATTGGGTCTCTGGATTTGCATTTTGAATAACATCAGGTATGGATACTTGAACGTTTTCAGTTGCAACAACAGGAATGTAAACATATTCTTCTTCAAAATTGACTTGCTTGAGTTGGTCTCTCCCACTTAACTCAACATCTTCAATGAACTTAGCATTGCCCATTTCGAAAAAGGATCTATTAGAGGAATCATAAAATTTGAAACCCCTTGATCTTTCAGAGTATCCAACAAAATAACAACTAATGGTCCTTGAGTCTAGCTTCTTCTCATTTGGCTTATGAGGCTGAGCCTCAGTTGGACATCCCCAAACATGCAAATGCCTAATGCTAGGCTTTTTGCCTGTCCATAACTTGTATGGGGTTTTTATAATACCTGTATTTTTATAGTAAGGATAATATGTATTTTAATAAATATGACAAAGAGTTAAAATCCTAGAAGGCTAAATGAGGATTGAAAGAGACAAAAGTTGAAATGCAAAAAAAAAAAAAAAATCGTGAATAATGAATAATAAAATAAAAAAAGTGAAAAATCGTGGCAGTAGGTAACACTCCATTTAGGCATTATAATGACCTCCACTTTAGATATAATGATATTCTACACTTTTAGGCATAATGATGTCTTCCATTTAGACATAATGATGTCTTCCATTTAGGCATAATTATGTCTTCCATTTGTTTTTTTTAAGCATAATCATGTGTTATATATTATGTTGAGAGTGCAACCGATGAGAACTACTCTGCTTATATAGATAGAAGCCGAAGACACAGAGTATCAAAATTTTGTTTACATTTTCCCTTTGATTCTCTGTTTCTCTAAACACTTAGAGATCCAAAGAAAAGTCGAAAGAGCAAAATTTTAAAAGGATTTTCTGTGGAATTTCATAAAGGATCATGAGAAGCCATCAGTATTATAAGGTAATAGTGTAGTATTTATTTTTTGAATTTTTAGCATATATGAAATTCCCTGAGCTCAAAGTGGAAATTTTCATAGGAAGTGGTTTACAATGAATTTAAGAAATAATATTTAATACAAATATTATGTCAGGTGTTGACTATCTACAACGACAGAAATTTCTGAGAAGAACCGAGAAAGACAAGAAGGTGACCCGCAGGTAGCTTTAAATGCTACGGGGTGAGTTAGATTTACTTTAAGTAGTCTAAATGAAAAATCAATTATTTGATGATAATATTAAATTTAATTATTTAAGTATACTTGGGTGATAGATGAAAAATTGATTTATGGGTATAATAGAAAATTTGGACATGTAGAAATATTTCTCGGTGAGAAATAATATTTTTGGAAATTATAAGTTTATTTGAGAATAAAAACAATAAATAAATTATTGATGAGACATACTAATGTTTTAACACGAATTATAACAAGATGAATTTTAGTAGATCTTGCCAAATTTTGATGGATGAATTGAGATGAATTTTAGTGGATCTTACCAAATTTTGATGGATGATTTGAGATGAATTTTAGTGGATCTTGACAAATTCTGATGGACAATTTGAGATGAAATTTAGTGGATATGGACAGACTTTAATTGATTATTTGATGTGATTTGAGAAGAGAAGAATTTAATGGAATTTTTATATAATTTGATAAAAATCAGGATGATTGGATGTAAGAAATTTTAAAGAAACTTTGTTATATAAAATTTGTGGATAATCAGGATAGCCAAATTAAGTGGTTTGAATCTTTATATTGTTTTTATATTACTGTTTATATTACTGTTCCATATCATTGTTCATGTGCATAAGCATTTAATAATATAATCGAAAGAACCGAGAAGACAGTCGGTCTAATGAAATAACTGTGACAGCTGGTATATGCTGGGATGAAAAGTAAAAACAGTGACAGCCGGTATATGCTGGGATGAAAAATGAAAACCGTGACAGCCGGTATATGCTGGGATGAAAAGTGAAAACTGTGACAGCCGGTATATGCTGGAATTAACCGGAAAGGCAGCCAGTCTGATTAGAATAAAAGAACCGGGAGGGCAGCCGGTCTAAGATAATAACAACCTGTCGACAGGTGGGAAGACGTTCCCATCATAATCATTCATGCGTTTGCATATGTTTTAATTATTGTTGTATGATTGAAATGCTGATGTGTGATTTATTATCGTGAAAATAATTATAGATGATTGAGTCCCGTAGAAAGAGACAGTTATGATGAAAATATTATTGAAAAGCTGAGATGAGTATATTGTCGTGTATGATGGCTGAGTCTCATAAAAAGAGACAGCTATAATAATGAGATTATTAAAATACTGAGATGTGGGACATTATGGTGAATTTAATTATAAATGGTTGAGTCTCATAGAAAGAGACAGTTATGGTGTTAAAACTTATTTTAAATGGAAGATTTTATGATGTGAACCTCATTACGAGGTAATTATGAGATAATTGATTGTCTTAAGGTGGACCAATGATTGAGAAGAAGAGATTGATAGAGAATAAATCTTATGATATGGGAAATGATAGTAGAAAGTTGTCATCAGGTTATGTGAAAAATAAAAAATTAAATATTAAAGGATTATTTATGGAATTTGGAATACTTTTAGTAAATTCAATTCACTGAGCTTGTGAAGCTCACCCCTCATTGTACAATGATTTTCAGGTAGCAGGCTTGGCAAATAGTTTGATGAGTTGAGGTTCAGAAGAAATCATTTTCTGTAAGTCGTGTATGTGTCATCATCCTCAGACTAATGAGAAAATAAAATGAAAATTTTATTTGTAACTCTTCATGCATTTTACGGATTGATGTAAAGTTCTTTTGGTAATATTTATTTTTAGTGCTGAATATATGTGTCGTGCTGGGATTCTCAAAATGTGATGACACCGTTTCAAAATGTGAGGAACGATCCCACATTCTATCAAAGATTTGGCGAAGGGTCCGGAACGTTGTTCACCTGATCCATCATATCTACCATAGTATTCACCTCCACGGTCAGATTTAACAGCCTTAATTTTCTTGCCTAATTGATTTTCAACTTCACCTTTGAAATTCTTGAACACGTCTATAGATTGAGACTTCTCATGAATTAAATAAAGATTGCCATACCTGGAGTAGTCATCTATGAAAGCGATAAAATATTGTTGTCCATTCCAAGAAGCTGTAGGGAATGGACCACAAATATCCGTATGTATCAATTCTAAGATACTATTACTCCTATTAGCACCTTTATTTTTAACATTTGTTTGTTTTACCTTAATGCACTCAATGCAGACTTCAAAATCTGACAAATCTAAGGGATCAAGAATTCCTTTTGACACAATTCTTTGAATCTTTTGTTTAGAAATATGTCCTAAACGCTTGTGCTATAACATTAATGAATTCTCATTTGTTAATCTGCGCTTAATACCAACATTACTGGTATGCAAGGATTCATTTTTTTTGGAGGCAATCATATCCAGTTTATATAAATTATCAATTAAAGAACCGGCACTTAACAAATTTGAATTCTGAAATAGACTAAACTTTATATTTCCAAATGAACAAGAAAAACATGATTTATCCAAACATGAAATAGAAACCAACTTCCATCTAAAATACGGTACATAAAAAGTCTCATCCAAATCCAAATTACAACCAGATTCCAATTGTAATCTAAATAAACAAACTGCCTCCACAGGAGCTCTTTCACCATTTCCTACATAGATGAATCTTTCAGCATCAGTTGGCGTTCGGCTCCTTATGCACCTCTGCATAGAAACACTTATGTGAGTAGTTGCACCTGTATCTATCCACCAAGTGTTCTTAGGTACTAAGGCCAAATTAACTTCTGAACAAACAAAGTTTAGAAGTTTACCTTTCTTCTCACGCCAGGTCACATACTTGGCATATTTTGTGCAGTTTTTCTTCACATAACCAACTTTGTGGCAAAAGAAACAAGTTATATCTTTATCTTGTTTTTGTTGTCCCTTGGGGTGTGAATTTTCAGACCCTGCAGTTTCCTTACTTTTAATGTTCTTCTTTCTTTTCTTGCTGGAACTGGAGTCCTGATAAGTTGATGCTAAATGAGCACTTTCAAGACTAAGTGCACCAGAATGTCTTCTGGCAATTCCAGCTTGAATACCTTTAGTCTTGTCACAAGGTTTGACATCTTCATGATGTACTCTCTTATATTCCCCTTCGCCTTGTACCGCATTGAGACAAGCTTAGTCAAGATGGTGCTTGTCTCGACCTTTTCATTTGCGGCGAATCATTCTGCTATTTGGGAGAGGAATTTCTTAGCATCATTTTCATCAGGAATAGAACCCTTGATGATATCTAGAATCGAGTGCTTCATAATCATTAGGCTCATGCGGTTTGTTCGCTCTCACTTTTTATATACAACCTTTTGCTCAGCGGTACTATCGCTGGTCAAAGGTGTGGGGCGATTGACCCTCAATGCATAGTCTAATTTCATGCACTTGAGCACGATCATAACATGATCTTGCCACTTCTTGAAATTCGTGCCGTTAAGCACGGGAATGCTGTTGATGTTAGCAGAAATCGATGTTACTATAAACAAGAACAAAAGCTCACAATTAGTAACAACTCATGTATATATGAATCAAAACAAAATTGTATACATATACACATGCATGTGGGCCCATAACAAGAGACCTAGTGCAACATTAATACTTAGTCTTTGGACAAAAATATCAACTTGTACGTGGTATCTCAAATATAATTCATGAATATTGACAACCCAACCTGCCAAATAATGTACCTTTCTTTGGACTGACACATTATTCGCATGACAACCTTTATTTGTCATATATTCACAACTATTTTAATCTAATAACAATACAAAAATAACCTTTCTTTGGGCCGATTATTTTCACATATTAATAGTGTTGGAAATCACCTTGACAAGATGCCCAGGTGGTGATCTTCCAAACACCCAAGTCTTGAATGACTTGTAGAAAGAATTTCAGCAATCGAACACAAGAACAGAAAATCAAAGAAAGAAAGAAGACAAGTAATTTGTTGTCGAGGTTCGGCAATGCGCCTACGTCCCCGTGAGTTCCTCCGAACTCTCTGCACTATCTCAATGGTTCTTACAAAGTTACAGCAATCCCCATCAAGAATCCAAGTTCTTGAAGAACCAAGAAGAGAACGAGAAAGTGATAGACCTATTACAATGCTTTCTGTCAATTCTCTACTAACCTCTCTTCTTTAAAACCAGCCTCACTACAAGAGTCCCTCTTGTGTTTATGTCTCTCACACAATTCTCTCTTGTGTTTACAATGATCTCACAATGTCACAACCTGTGTGGTTCTCTCACACACCTTTTCCACCACTTGAAATGAGGCTAAGAAACCCTTTTTATAGCCTCTTAATTCTTGGACAATCTTGTGAATCATTCTTGACCCTTTGATCATGTTCTTCCTTTAATCTCAACCCTTCATCACTCTCCAAGTGATGCTGTCCGTTTTGGTGTGGTGCTGTGTGCTGCGGCGTGACCTGATGCTGCAGCCTCCTGATGCTGTGCGCACACCTCCTGCCTGTGGGCAGAAACTTCCACAGCAGTGTGCCTGACCTTGCCACGCTCAAAACTTAAGCACACACTTGTGTGCAACCGTTTAACTTGCTGAAATTTCATACTTCACCTTTGATTTGGACTTTAACCAACTTTAGACCATGTTTGGATATGTTTGAAACTTAGACAAATAACAACAAATAGCATGTTTACATGTTTTAAAATAAATATATTTACATATTAGAGGTTGCTTTGGCAACATAATACTTCAATTCATGCATTAAAAACATTAAAAATAAAATTCGGAACAAAATCCTAATTTTTTTTTTTTTACCTTAACCAGAGCCATGGTGCCAGCCCTTGGCGCCGCGACGCTAGCAATCTGCCCAAGGGATAGATCACTGGTGCTGCAGCACCAGTTCTTTGGATTTTGGGACTGACTGTAGTGGTCCTCTATAATGAATACCAAAATAATATGCTTGCACTTGGCAAGCTGTCATGACAATAAAAAAATAAAAAAATATTCCACAATTTCCACTTTACTATATATTCTCAACATATCCAGAATATCATGGCAAGTTGTCATGACAATAAAAAATGATTTCCACTTGTTATAGAAAAATAAAAAACGGCTATCTTTATCATATGAATCAACGCCAAAGGGCTTAATGCATAATTTATGGAATTAGACAAAAAAAGAAATATCAAAGCCAGCGCCGCAACGTTGGTTTGATAAACTGCAATTTGCAGTTACAAAAACAGTCACAAAAATCACCAAAATTTAATATTGTCATACCCAAAAAAAAATTTATATTTGGAGATGCAATTCACAGAGTAATCATACAATCTCATCAACAAACATGGATTGATAGCAAAATTTTTTTTTTTAAAACAAATTTCTGCCCTAAACATACTTTATGGGAGAAAATTCAAGAAACTCAATTTTCATATGAATCTCAACAATTTAACATGAAAGACTCTGATACCACTTGTTATATTAATCTTGATACTAATACACAAATAATTAATAATACAACCAAGATCTTTTCATATTAAACTTGTCAAGAATTCATATATATATATATATATATATATATATATATATATATATATATATATATTGAGAAGATGAATTAGAAACAAACCGGAATCCATTGCAAGCCAGCCTCCTTGGGTTGATCTTATAAGACTACAGGGAGAACCACTTTTAGTATGGGAACCAATCAACTTAATATTAGAGGAGAGAGAGAAGAATTGTCTGTTTCAATAAAATTTAACGCACGTTAAACACCCTCCCCTGATGTCTATTTATATCCATGTGCCTTAGGGACCATAACCCTAACAGTTACCTCACACATGTGCATTGGGTCTTTGGCCCATTAACAAAGACCCATACCACATCAGGCTTCTACACATAAGGTGGCTCATACTAAAGAACCTTGATACTTTGAAGACTCATAAAAATTATATCACTTAATTGGGTCCTTTATTAGATAACGGGTCTACATGTACAATGTTATAATATATCTGAACCCAAAATTCCAACATGATAGAACCATGAAACACAAGGGTTGGAGTATGGCGAGAGTGTGTTGATAACCCTATGAACAATAGCTTCTGATTAGACAGACTTTTCCTTGTACTGAGCTCTATTTCTAGCAAGCCAAATCTCCCAACAGCATAGGCTAACAATAATCACTTTTAAAAAGCCAATTTGGGAAGATAATTTTGAGAACATGAACCATGCGTGGAATAAACCTTGCATGGTAGTATAATTAATTGGAATATTCAGTAATGAACCAAAATGATTCCAAAGTGAAGTTACAGGCTCGCTGCTAACAAAGAGATGTTGCATGGATTCAATAGATGCATTAGAGCAGCAGCAACACTTAGACTTAAGAGGAATCCCCAAGGATTGTATTCGATTGTCCACTGGAATAGCATTTTTGAACAAACGCCAGATAAAAAACCCAATTTTACTTGGCAGAAATTTGTTCCAAATAAGCTTGTGCCATTGGAAAACCAGATTATGAGGTCGAGATACATTCCATACTACCTTGCTAGAGAAAGCTCCTGAATTCAAATCTTGCCAAATGAGCCTATTTGGAAGAAGTGTAATGTTGATGGCTTCCATGAAGGATATTTGAGCTGGTGATAACAGTGATTGAAGTTGCTGCATCAGGTCTGAAGATTGAAGAACTTCTGCAACCGTTTTATTTGCCATCTGATGTAACACTGAGAAAGGTTCTGGGCATCATCTGTCCTCAAAAAAAAGAAATAGAGCCGCATCCAATAAGCCATAAAGACTTGGAGAAATGACGTATAATTTCCTCGAGCATTTTCCAGCAATGAGAAGTGTAAATAGGAGCTGGGATTTCACTTGCAGTAATCGGGTGCCCATATTTGCTTCTCATGCCCATAAAGAACTACCAGCCAGTAAGTTCCGTGCTAGTTTAGCTTGAAGGGAGACCATGACTTGTTGGAGGCTTCGAACACCAAGGCCACCCTCTTCCAATGGGAAGGAAATACGATGCCATGCCACCCATTGATGGCACGACTTTCCTTTATTGCTCCAAAGAAAGTAGGAAAACATTGATTAAATTTTGGAGAATAAGCTCTAAGGAACTTTAACAGCTGCCAAAATATGAAGAGGGATAAAAGATGATACAGATTTGATGAGAATCAGTTTACCTCCAAACAAGAGAAGTTTTGCATTCCAACCTTGAATTCTGTGTCTAATTTAGTGAACCAGTTCCTCAAAGTATTGAAGCCTTGCCTTGCCTTTAAACAATGGGACACAAATTAAGAAGAGCTTCTATCAAACTCTTAAGAGCAGGAGATGAGATATGCTAGAGGAGTGCTAGAGCATCTGTAAGGTTTTATTTTTTACCTACATCAATAAGCTGATTACGGTTCCTGCTGAGAACATCCTGAGCCCGAATAAAAAGAGAAGGCAACAACGGATTGTTTGGAATTTGTAGAATTTGATGGAAGCCAAACCATTGGGCTGAGCTAGGTTGTATCTCACACAAAGTAGCTTGAACAAGCTCGTAAATAGATCCAGTTATAACTTGATCATGTTCATTTACTTATTATAGGAATGAATGTGAACAAAATTTTAAGGTTTATTTTATTAAACTAGTCAAGCTAAAATATAGGTGTGTTCCTATCTCGACAACAATTCATTTATATATTCGTTTAAAATTAATTGTTTAAATACTTATTAAGAGCTCGTTTATGTTCGGTTAGGTCTCTGATTAAAAAGTGCTATAATACCTTTAAATCTTTATGACTCGTTTTATTATGAGGTTAAAATGTGATATTAATTTTATCTCATATAAACAATTAATTTCACGGTTGATTAGAAAAATTTATTTTTCACGTGATTATTGTTATTATTATAATAATAAAAATTATTTATTATTATGATAAAAAAATTAATTATTATTATAATTATTATTATTATTTAAATATAGAAAGAGAATAGACAACAACTTAGTCTAAATAGATTATTATAAAGACGGATAAGATAAAAATAATGAAATTATAATTAATTTTATTACGATTTAATTTATATATATATATTGATGATATACCGTTATGAACGTGTCACATCATTAAAAAGTAAATGCCTTTTTAATTAAAACGATATCGTTTTGTTAGGTCATCCTAAAAAGTCAGTAATGCCTTCCTTAATACAGCACCGTTTTATTGTTGAAAACGTGGACACTTATTGCACTGCCGTATAATGGAATGATGATCTCCATTCTTATCCTTTCCCTTTCTTAATCTCTTATTCTCCCAAGTTCAACTCTCCACGTGTACGTGCACATCTTTTTAGTTTCACTTGCATGTAATTATCTCTTCGGTTTCTCCATGTCTCTTGCTCTTCCAAATCTCCATTTATTGACGGTCCCTCTCCCTCACCATTTTTCCACTTTCTCCTTCATTACTTGATTTGATTTGATTTGTTTTATGGTGCCATTTTAGCTATACAACTATTCTATTTTTTCAACCAATTGGGTGAAACTTATAAACGAAAATATAAATAGCAAGGGTATATTTAGCTAACGATTTTTTTTTTTTTTCAAAAACTATTTTAGAAAATAAAAAATAAAAACAATTTTATGATGTTTTATAAAGAAAACATATTTAGATACCAGTAACTCGAAAACTGTTTCTAAAACAGAAAACAATGAAATGTTATTTGGATAATTTTATTTTGAAAACAGTTTTGATACACTTTATAATTATTTTTACTTTTGTGTTTAAATTTAAAATCTATATTAATTTTGTTTCTCATTTTTACTAAATACTTAAGAATAATTAATATTATTTTATTTTTAAAATTTTAAAATTATTTATATACCATAAAAGAAGAATGAAATAGAGAAGCGAACACTGATTTTAGGGTTATTTTTTAAAAATTATGTCAGAAAACACTAATTTGAAGTTTTTAGAAAACAATTTTTAAAAATTACTTTTGAAAACTGTTTGCCAAACATAAAAAAAAAGTTTTTAAAAACTATTTTCAGTTTTCAAAAACTGAAAACAGTTTTCAAAAACTCTATCCAAACATACCCTAAACTTCAGCGTCTTACTACTTAAGAGCAAATCCCATCAATTAAATGTTTGATAAACTATTCATACAAAAATAATTAGTCCAATTCTATTTTCATAAAAAAAAATTTAGTCTAATTTCATTTTAATACTCCAATCAAACGGGTCCTTAATCTTACCTACGATGATATAATGTACAAACTAAACGAATTCTTAATTCTATTTCATGATAATACTGTTTGCAAATTAAACGAACCTTTAGTCTATTCACGTTAATCCTTCACACACTCTGTAGTTCAATTATGGCTTTTTTTTAAAAAAACATATAAGTTAACTTTTCATATTTCACATTTAAAAAATTCAAGTTTAGGTTACAAAGGAAGTTGAACTTATCGCGTTCACATAATTAAAAAAAGTCAAACTTTTTTTAAGGTCGAGCTCATTTAGGTTTATTTATGTTCAATATGGGAAGTCACTATCAAAGAGTAGCACTAAAATTAAAACACCAAAAAGAAGAAGAAAAAGAAAAGGAAAAAGCGTATGTTGATGTTGTCTTTAATCATATTTGCTTCTCAAAATCCCACTTCTACGTGTACATTAGCCCAAAATCCCCGCGAATTTATTACCTCTAATTTTCCTTAAAAAAAATTTCGCGCTCAAATCTCGTATTGGAAGCTCATCGATACAGTTCTCAGGTGAGTCTCTAAACTTTTTATTTGCAGTTATGTTTGCTTTTATTCTTTTTAAATGGGTTCATTATGCACTATTCGTTTCATTAAATAATCTCTGAAACTATCTGCGCTTCTAGGGTTTTGGACGTTCAATTCACCATGCTTGCTTGAAATCTAGGGTTCTGTGATGTGGGTTTTTGGAGTTTTTTAAAAATCATATTCCGTGAGTTGATTTTAATTTTTTTTATTGGTATTTGAACTTTATAAAGTTTATATACCGTGAGTTGATACTGATTTGGTTTTCACGCTAAATGAACAGTTCCCACCCAATTGAAGTTGGCCGTTTAGATGCAAACTGATACTTAACACTGCAGAGAAATTGTTCTTGAATGATTTACACATTTCATATTTACTCATGGTATACGTTTATGGTTTCTATTTGAAATGGGTATGGCGTAATTGAATTCAGTGAGTGGCTTGTGATTTGCACTTTATGTTTTTTTTTCTGGGATTTGCCGTCGATTAGCTAAAGCTTACCTTTAGTCGTGCGAACCATACCCTCGCAAAGCTGATTTGGTTCCAAAAAGACATGTAGCACTTCAAGGAGGTACGGGTAGCTCGTACTTTATTTTGACCTCATTTATGTGTCATTCTCTCTATTGAAATTTTCTTATTATTTGCTTGCCCTCTTGGTTTAGTTGTTGCTGACGCCATTTTGCCTGTGCACGACTTGTAACATATTTTTAACACATTGAATTATTTTCAACATGGATTTCTCGTAGCTTTTATCAAGTGCACATTAATTGCACAATAACAATTATATTGTGCTCACTAGTCTGTCAATATTATTCTCATGTATGCAAACCTTTGCTGTCTTTGGCTTCAGATTCTCAAGAATGAGGCATGCTAAGGAAGAATCATCATGTAGTGCTGAACTAGTAAGTTTTTTCAACTCATCTAAGAGTTGGTGGCATAAATATCTTTTTTCTCCTTCTTGGTTGTCTGTCTAAATTGAGTTACTATTTTTGTTTCTGTTTTATGGGACTGAATTTGTCTACTTAAACATGATCAAGTTTCATTTAATGACATGAACAGGCCATTGACTTGATTTCAGCGGTGAAGGAGTTACATAGGCATAGCTCTCAGGAGCTTCATAAGTTACTGAAAGAGACTGAAAATTCCACTATTCACTGCCTTACTGAAAATGGATCATCAATAAAGGTACGACAAACTCATCAGATGTTGTTGTGCTATCTTTTTTTACCGGTTTTTTTTCTTTTCCTTTTTACTGTTAGTTTCATTTTCTTGAAATTTTTTTGTCTTTCAGTTTGATGTGGAAAAGCTTTCAGGCCTTCTTCCACTGCACCTTATTGCAGTGCTTATGTCATCTGACAGAGATGAAGCCCTGTTCAGATATTTATTATCTGGTATTCGGCTTTTGCATTCCCTGTGTGATCTAGCACCACGACACACTAAACTTGAGCAGGTTCCTTTTAGTAGTTCTTTCATCATTGTTATATTGTTTTCTATATGCTTTCTTTTTCGATGAGGACTTGGCCCACATTTAAGTCTAGATGTGTGATTATACTAGTTCGAGCAGAGATTTTAAACTACTTCTCTAATATAGTTTTTGATGGAATTGCTAGCAGGAATTTGCCATCTCTATAATATTTTGTGTTAAGACTATTTGAAGTTTTTACTTATCACAAAAAAATACTGTTTGAAGTTTTAGGGAAGTAACAGACAGAGTGGTTGTTGCAGTGCATTACAGGGTCAGCTCTGACCATGTGTAGCGGAAGTCCATTTCTGGTTTAAATTTGAATTAAACATAGAAACTCTTATTTTCATTATTTTTTAGATTCCTTGTTCTGAGTATTATGGTTTCCCTTAAGTTTTTGAAGTTGAACCTTAACTTATATTGTTACTTTCTCTTGTTTTTCTCTCCATGTGATTGCATGTGTTATCATTCGTTTTTGCTCATTCATGAGTATTCCGCTGAACTCTGTGCTTTTTTCTTTACCTTTTCAGAACTTTTGACTTTTTATGTAGCTTTTTTAAAGATGCTAGGAAGGATATATGGGAGAAAACATGCTTTTTTTGCTAACATTTATTTATTTATGTGATGATATGTTTACAGATTTTGCTTGATGACGTAAAGATATCCGAACAGATGCTTGATCTGGTGTTTTATTTGCTAATTGTTCTTGGTGATTGTGGACAGGTTTTCCTAATCCTATCTTTTCAGTTTTACCTTCCATGCTCGTAATCTTTATTCATAATTGTTTTCGTTATGTAGGAAAACCAAAGTTCAAATGCTCTGTCCCTTATGCATTCAGCACTGGTGGCATGCAGTCTGTATTTATTAACTGGATGTATTTCTTCACAGTGGCAAGATCTTGTTCAAGTATTACTTGCACACCCTAAGGTACAATTGAGCCCACATCATTTGTTTAAGATGATATTCAAGGAAAATGGAATGAGTTAGACAAATTTGGATGTTCATCTGATTATCATGAGGGGTATTGTTTCTTTCATTATTATTCATTTATTATGAGTGCTCCAGAATACTGAGTTCTCTAGTTCTGTAGTCCAAGTTATTTGTGCACCTTGCTGATTGTGAACCTTCTGTTACAGGTTGACATATTTATGGATGCTGCTTTCGGAGCAATTCACATGGTCGTTAGGTCTCTCCAGATCAAGCTGTCAGCTCAACATGCTGACTTTTGCACGAAATTGAGTCTGACTGCTGAACAAATGGTTTATTACCTTTGCCAGCAAGGCGAGGCTGCTTTGCAGTTTCTTCTGTCACTGTGCCAGAAAAAACTATTTCGAGAGCGCCTAGTCAAGAATAAGGTTTTCATCTTAGAGTTCTCTTCATCTATATGTTTGAAATGAGGTGATATTTTGAGTGGCTCACCCTGATGTGACTCGACGTGATGTTTTCTATATAATTTTGCAATGAAGTGTGCATGACTCATTCTGTGGCCAAACTAGAAGATATGGTGCCCAAGCAAGGCGGATTAGTAAATGGAGAAATTTGGAGATTTAAAATGCTAAAATTTCTGTGCCAATGAGAAATTTTTTATTGCGGTTTTCGAAAATATGAAAGAATGTGTAAAGGTCATTATGATTTGTAGTATTTGCAATCAGATCTGCAAGCTGAGATCCATGCAAAGTTCTGAGTCCCTAACAGCTTGACTTGATTATCTTGATTCCTTTATGATTTGCAGGAAACTATTACACTTAGTGCTTTTATAATGACAATGATTTTTTTAGTACTTTAGCATGACATCTGCTTTTGGTACTCTTGCAGGAGCTGTGTGGAAAGGGTGGCGTTCTTTTTCTGGCGCAATCCATCTTAAAGTTGAACATCCCACCGCATTTTATAGAATCTTCGACTGTGGTGGCTGCTGTATCTAGGTTGAAAGCTAAAGTCTTATCGATTGTAAGTGCCAGTGATGGAAATCCATTGTTAGTTACACTTGGAAGCTTTTGCTGCTTCATCATCCATTTCATCTTCCTATGATTGATCCCACAACTCCTGTTTATGCAGTTGTTGCAATTATTTGAAGCAGAAAGCGTTTCTTACCTTGATGAGGTTGCCAGCTCAGGAAGCCTGGATTTAGCGAAGTCTGTTGCAGCAGAGGTTAGTTTTATGGTGTCTTCTATTAAGTTTTTACTGAAAGGGGTATTATCATCATAGACTATAGCAAGTGCTAGTTCAGTGGTTGTCTTGCTCTGCAGAGGTCAATTAATGGTACCTATTTTTTGCTGCTTTTTGCCTAGGAGATCTATAGCAAGCATATCTTTTGTTTTATTTTTCATTGAGGGAGTGGGGGTGGTTGAAAAGGAACTGTTACGTATTTATCTTGTGCTGTCTTCCGGCTCATTTCTTATGATTTTCTCTGCCTACTGATCTCATTTCCTGATAGTGGTTTTCTGAGTGACTAGAGGAAGAGATTGATTAGTTAAGTGACATCAGATGACATGTTGTCCACAAACTGCACCTTGTCATTAATACTAGCTCACTTTGCCCTCTGTTTTCCTAGGTTATCTCTTCAATTTATAAAGCTTTCTTTTACTTTCATGGTGCTAGTTTTTAATGTAATTGTCATGATGTAGGTTCTTGAGTTACTGAAGACTGCACTCAGTAAAAAGCCCAAACATCTTAGTTCTCATGACAGAATCTATCCTATGGGGCTTTTGCAACTCAATGCTATGCGTTTAGCTGACGTCTTCTCAGATGATTCAAACTTTCGATCTTACGTTACTGTTTACTTTGTAAGCTATTATCATTGTATTCCACTGTCTGGGTACTTTCTTTTTCTCCATTATCTTGCTTTTGGGAAATTATTGCAGTGACTTTATGAGACTACAATGATGCAGGAGCTTCTCAGAAGCTGGCTTAATTAGTTTTAATATGTTCTTTTGTTTCTCTTCTTTTATTTAGTTTATGGATAGTAGTTATGTTTTCTGGCTTTTATTAATATCTAGCATGTGGCTTTTAATGAGCATGGATGATTAAGATTAGCTGAGAGATATCTTTAATCAAGGGTAGGGATTTAAGGGTTGCATAACCCTAGTATAAATAGTTTGTTCAGACTTATTGTAAGCTGGCTTCATTGTTGAATTCAGAGGTTAGTGGTTTTCAACCCTATTTATTTTGTTCCATCATCAACCTACATCAGAACTTTAGCCTTTAATATGCTTTAAACTACTGTTTTCACTTCCTAACCTACACCATGTAATTACTATGATAATTCCAAATATTATAATTGCTAAAATTTCTTGATTTGCTGGAAAACACATAATTTACCATTGTTAACGTTTGTGTTTAGGGTTTAGACAGAGATTAGGGTTTAGAAAAAGAAAGGAAATAGAGACAGTAAGCATTAAACTGGTTACCAACCCTAAGGTTAATAGTCACATATATAGAGAATTTAATATTATAAAATTTCATCAATATCGGAGTGTTCACGGCATTGTTCATGGGTATTGTTCATGGCACTGTTCGCGGGTATTGTAGCGGCATTGTTCATTTTTTTTAAAGTCAGGTTCATTCAAGATACCAAGGAACATGCTCTGATACCATGTTAACGTTTGTGTTTAGGGTTTAGAGAGAGACTGGTTTAGACAAAGAAAGAAAATAGAGACAGGGAGAAGAAAATTGGTTACTAACAAAGGTTGGTTGTCATATATATAGAATTTAAAATTATGAAATTACATCAATTCCCTTAAATCCTAATACTCTTATTACTCTTAACAACAATAAACCAGGTTCTTTATTTTTTTATATGTTAAGTGATGAGGTATAAGGGATAAGGTTGTAATTTTGTAATCTTGACAGATTTACATTTTATTAATTTCTTAGAATAGGATTAGAATATAGTATTTGATCATTTTTTAATTTCTTTATTTACAATTTCTTCTCAACCTCCAAGGTAGTCTGGTTTTTGTTTCTATAGCTCTTTTCTATCTTCGTGTTTTGCTTCAGTTTGGTATTAGAGCCAGTTTATTGTAAAAAAAAAAATCAGTATCAGCCCACGCCAAACACCTCTTAGGCCAAACAGTCCATATAAACCAGATTTGACCAATTTCCAGTCACTGCCAGCCGCCCCCACCATCACCAACCACCTCGCCCGCCTAGACCGACCAAAACCTGCCATTTTCAGGCCAAGCCGCTGTCGACCACCGCCGACCATTACCACTTCAGGCCACTCCACTAGGGTTGGCCGACGTTGATCTCCACAACCCCGGTGTCCTCACTTCATTATTTTGGCTGAATCTCGACCAAATCCTGCAAACACCGCCACGCACCACCTTCACCGATCTCCCAAATCCGGCTGCCCTTCCACCGATCCGCCGCCATCACCTTGCTTGCCGGCCTCGGACGACCCTGCTCCAAGGAGCCCAGTCCGAACTGCCATCATTCTGCCGCCAAACTTTGTTATTTTTGTTCCCTGTTTCTATTTTTATTTTTATTGTTTTTTGCTTCAGATAACTTTCAGTTATATTTATATTTTTGTGACCAAAAAAATAAAATAAAAAAGGAAGAGAAAGGAGAAGAAGTGGCTAAAAGTTGTGAGGAAAAGAGGAAAAAGTGAGTGCTGGTTCTTTAGTTTTTTTTTTAAAAAAAGAAGCAAAGTAAATAGTTGGAAAGGCAAGATTCCTTTGCTTTATTTAAAAAAAAAAAAAAAAAAAAGGTGGTCAGTAACTGGAATGGGAAAGTGACCAAAAAAAAAAGAAGGGAGTATGTTGTAGTGTAGCCGGTGGAAGAAGGAAATGGTGAAAAAAAATTATCCACCTTATGAGTAATGGGTTCTGTTGAGCCAACCTGAATCCTTTGTGAGATCATTCATGATGTATTACATTCGATCACATAGGATGTATTGCATAAGGTTTTTGATCCATATGGGTTTGTTGAGAAAATTATTATCTCTCAAATTGATTATGATTTTCAAGCAATTGTGCAATTTGCTAGGCACCAAGATGTTTTTTGGGCAAACAAAGTTAAATAGTCATTGTATTTATGACTATTGTTGTTGGATGGCGATTGGGCTTGAGCTTCGAAAAATACTTGATAGGGCTTCTAAGAGAATAGAAAGCTTCACCGCCCATTTTAATCAGAACTATGGTTTTATTTCTGGTCCATCAAAGCAAATTAATCATACTCAATTCAAACAGAAGAACCACAGAGAAGAAGCTTCCAAGATCATTGACTTGAGACGCCTCACGACATGCCAAACGTCTTTTTTGAGCAAGTTGAGACCATAGATTGCAGGCACGCTTAAGACAAGATTGAGGAGTTAATCAATGTTGAACTTGGTAATCTATATGTTGAAAAAATGGTCAATAAAGAAAGTACGTTGGAACAAACTTCCAAGCCAAGAGAAAAGATTGAAGACGTGATTGATACAGTGGAGTTGATTTTAGCTTGCCTATTTGGTCTGAAGCACTTTCACAGTAGACATTCTTAGCCAAAAAAATTTCGTTGGGTGGAGAGCTCGTTCTTCAAGAATTTCATGACGCTAGTTTGTTTCTCCAAGCATCTGCTTCTTCACTTCAAAATTTGAGGTTGAGTTTTTTCTAAGTGGTGGAGAATAATGGGGTACAAAAGGGTATGAGTACAAGGTTGAACTTTTGTAATCTTGAAAGAATTATATTTTATTAATTTCTTATAATAGGATTAGAATATAGTATTTGATCATTATTTAGTTTCTTTATTTACAGTGTTAGTTTAAGGTTAGGATTCCTAAAGATCTCTATATAAAGGATTCCTGTGTTACTTTTCGATTAGCCTTGAATGAAATAAAAATTAGATTGATATTGGGTATCAATTTCCTCTCATCCTCCAGGGTTGCTTGGTTTCTCTTTCAATTCCTAGGGTAGCCTGGTCTCTTTCTATAGCTCTTCTCTATCTTCCTGTTCTGCATCATTAAGATTTGCAAAGTTGATGCTAGATTGACATGAGATGAAGATGCATATGGTGTGAAGATGTTTTGTATTATTCGTTCTGGGCATCCATCTTGATTAGATTTGTGACTGTCTTTTGATATGTTCCTACAGACTGAAGTTCTGAGTGCAATATTTTCGCGCTCTCATGGAGATTTTTTGTCTATGTGGTGTTCTGCTGATCTCCCAGTTAGGGAAGAAGATGCTACCTTGGAGTATGATTCGTTTTCAGCGGCTGGATGGATCTTGGATTTGTTTTCATCATACGACCGAGTTAATGCAATGAATTTAGAATTTAATTTAAATTCCAATAATATGTCCCAGGCTTCCTATGTACATCAGAGAACATCATTATTTGTTAAAGTAATTGCAAATCTTCACTGCTTTGTTCCCGACATCTGTGAAGGTGAACTTTCCAAGATGGTAAATTACACTTTCCCCGTGGTTTGGGCCCAATCAAATTAACCACTATGGTTTAAAGTGTACCAAGTTGGTGCATTGTGGTTAGGTCATTATCTCAACCAGGTTAACGACCTCAGTATAATGGGACATTTCGTGTCAATGAGACAGACACATGGGAAGTTAGCGCCTAAAATGAAGAATATATGAACAAATAGGGCCTAAAATGAAGAATATATTATCTGATATCAACAAAAGTTGACAAAAATCAACAAAATTAAACAAAAACTACCAAAGGGAATTAGGATTGTATGAATTTTTGTTTGTTTTTGTGTTCAAATCAGTTCATATGTTCTGTTTTTTGGGCACTCATGTATCAGCCTCATTGACCGGTAAATGTCCATTAAACTGACGTCATTAACTAGTTGGAATAACGACCTAACCACAAGGTACCAACTTGGTACACTTTAAACCACAGCAGTTTAATTTGATTTGACATAAACCACAAGGGGTGAATTTTAATTAAACCTATATTATTTAAGCTCATAACACAAATTGCAATATATTACTGAGTTTCTTCCTTAATCCACAGAGCAGGAGAGGAATCTTTTCCTTCGCAAGTTTAGGGATTGTCTGCAAATGGATCCCTCAAAAGCATTACCTGATTTTTCTTATACCTCAAGTGCACAGAGAGCCACTAGTGTATGCAGGAACTTGCGTAAGTATTCATCACCAATGATCTTTCTAACGAACATGAGTACATACATTTCCATGTTCCTTACGCTTAAACTTGTATTTACAGGTTCATTGTTAAGTCATGCTGAATCTTTGATACCTAATTTTTTGAATGAGGATGATTTGCAGCTCTTAAGGTGATGTGAACTTAAACCATGTTTCTTTCTTTGAATTTTTCGTAGAGTTGAAGAACAACATGGCATCTTTTGATGGTTCTTGCTCTGGCTTTTCATGCATAATTTTGAGTAGTGCACTAACAAATTATCTTAATGGATTAGTAGAACCATACTCAAACTAAAATACATCTTTTTTTCTTCTCAAGAGAGCTTTTTTGAATTTCTCTATTATTTTTGGTAGGGGGAGAGGGTTTAGTCTTCATATCAACAAGAAACTTAGGAAATCAATTTTCCCATTTGGTATTTAGCATCATATACTTGGATAAATCCTACGCAGGTACTTTATCCGCCTTGTTTATGCGCCCCCCTCCCGCCTCTTATGAATTCATTGATAACAAAGTTGCATCCCATATTTTATGTTTTAGACTTGTGTAGTCTTACTCTTGAATCTTTAAATTACAAAATATCTCTTCATGGTATCAAGTTAGAAACTCAATCAAGTTCAATTAATACTTGATTCCAAAACTAGTTGGGTTTAGATATATGAATCCTATTCTGCCAAAATACCCAATCAAAGACCATAGCTTCGGAGTTTTGGACATCGAGGTTTATATATATAAAATAAATTATAATTACCTAATCCATGAGGTCTTTACGTCTACCCTTCTCATTTTCAGACCATCTGCTTGAATTTAATAACTCTTGTAGGCTGATATGTCCTTAGGCCTGTGTTGTACATGTTCTCTTATCCTCTGTTGGTGTTACTTTCATCTTTTTGCAAATGGTTTTTTTTTTAAAAGTTTAACTCTTAATGTGTTAACACGGGTCCACCTCAATATTCTCATTTCAGCTGCACTCATCTTTTAAATATGTTGTTTCTTGACCAGCTAACACCCTGTTTCATAAAACATAGCTGACCTTTATAGTAGTTCTATAGGATCTTTCCTTTGGTTTGACTGGTATTTACAGTCACAAAGTATTTCAATTGCACTTTTGCATTTCATCCAACTAAGCTCTCACTCTATGAATTAAATCCTCTTCAATCTCTTATTCCTTTTGAATAAGGGATCCAAATATCTTAAATGATTACCTTTTCCTAGCCATTGATCATCACTTGTCTTTATGGATATTCCTAATTCCACTAATATTGCACTGCATAGGTTCTGTCTTAGTTCTACTCAAAACTTTTGTATTCTAAACTAATGATCTATGTTATACTCTTTAAGCAGTCATCTATAATTCCAATTTGCTGTTAACTGATGTAATCTATTAGAAGTATATCATCCACAAATAACATACATCAGGGAAGTTAGAAGGTTCGAAAAAAAAAAGTTCTAAATGAAATAGGCTAATCCTGTAAAGTTCTCAATTTCCTCTACTTTTTTATATGGTAAAAAAATCACTTCAAATTTTGACTCTCCCTAATGTCTTTCTGTTGCAAACCTAATACCTTATAGAAAAGCTTATGATGACTAGCCCTTGTTATTGCTCTCATGTTTTTCCTTAAAGCATTCAAAACAGTTAAATACAACAATACAAACACCCTTCATTACGACATGGATTCCACCATCAAAACCTCAAAGCTAAGTTTATTGAGATTGCACACACGCAGATCAAGGTATCTTATATCCTTTCTAAATCCAGTTGACTTATACCCCTGTTAACTTGAGTTGCCTATTTAATTAATCAATGTTATGCTTGGAGCTTAAATTGGTTTGATGGACTTCATGTGTCCCAACTCCCAAGTATGTGGGGTGCCTGGAATGCCTTAAACGAAAGGAGAGTTCATAAAAAGCATAATGAGATGCAATGGTACTTTACAGAATCATTTGTGTTACCTTATGTTCAAGAAGACTGAGGACTATTACCTATTTGAAACATTCTGTTATATGTATTTAATCACGTTTTAATATCATTATAATGTTTTAACAAAATTTTAGTTTATTGACTTTGTTGGTATTATTTTTCTGCTTAAACACATGGGTGTGTGGCTTCATTTGCTAAGCAAAAACCCTAATATAAAAGAGGAAAATACATTAGAGTATTATCTGATTTGATGTAATGGACTGTGCAGTATGGTTAACTTCTTTCAGTTTTTTTTTTTTTTTTTTGCAGGGTATTCTTTGACCAATTACAGAAACTAATTAGTTCTACTGAGTTTGAAGAAAATCGAGTTCAAGTAAAAAAAATCGTTCTTTCATCATTTTGCTATTGTAATGTCTTGTCTATTATCATTGTTAATATTTGAACTCGTTTAAACTATGCTGCTGGAGCAAATTCAGGAAAGCAAATATGAGGGCTCTATTTCCTGTGAAAACTTTTCTAGGCTCAATATTGGCAATCATCATCAGGTAAGTACTGGAAGTTCATTTTACTCAAAATTGATGATCATGTTTATTAGTTGATCTGGGATTTTGTTTTGGTCTGGCAAGTTTTTTTTTTTATATATGTCATTTGAAACATAGAACTTTGTTAGTGGCTACAAGTTAATTTTTCTCGAGTCACCAATGGGACAAATTTTATTCACATCATTAATATACCTTCTGAAGTGGGTTATATACACACACACACATATGTTAAGTTCCAAATACAAATTTGTAGTGTGCGTCAACTTTTAGAATTGATATACACTCGTTAAAAAAGAAAATAGAACTGACATACACTAGCAAAGTCTGAAGTTGACCTTTCGAGCCTTCCAATGTTGATTTAGCCTTTTCTTTTCAAGCCCATGATGTTAACCTGAGTGGTAAAGTTTGATTCCTGGTAGGAAGCTCAAAGTACAGGGGGATGCTCATCACCTTTACGGAGAAAAGAACCTCCCAATCCAACTAACCGAAGTGGTAACCTAAAAGAGGAAATGTCAGAGAGTTCTGCTTTCAGAGAAGAGGACCAGATTGTTGTCAGAAGCAACCACATGGATGAAGGTCATGATACAAGGCAAGATTTGAGGGAAGATAAAGATAGATCTGGTGCATCTGGAGTTTTGAGAGAGATTGATAGAGATGTTCAAAATGTTGAAACTAGTGGTTCAGATACAAGCTCCACGAGAGGAAAGAATTTTGTTGATCGAATTGACAATGGTGAGTTTCCAAAATCAAACAAGAATTTTAAAGAAAGTGAGTTTGGAGGAGTTCAAGAGGATGAAAAGGTTGAAAGTGTTAAGGGTGAAGAAAAGCCACGGAGAAAACGCAAGCGAACTATAATGAATGATAAACAAATAACAATGATTGAGAGGGCCCTTTTGGATGAACCTGATATGCAGCGAAATACAGCTTCTATACAATTGTGGGCTGATAAATTGAGTCGTCATGTATGTAAAGTAGATCTCATAATTTATTTGCAATATAATTTAGTTTATCATCTGTCCATAAACAGCCAGCATTTTTCTTTTCTAAGCTTCTACAATGTGTTTTGCAGGGTTCGGAAGTTACATCTTCGCAGCTACGGAATTGGTGAGGAGGCCCCTTTTTTTTCATAATTAGTTAATTTTCAGTTTCTTTTCTTTTTCTTGAGGTTAGATTTAAATCTTCTTTTCGTGACAAAAATCACATTAGTAAAGAAATAAAAACTCGTAATCTAATAACAGGTAGGAATTTTGATTGGCAGTTGATAGAATTTTTACTTCTCTTTTCCTACAACTTACTGCAAAGCCAAAGAGAGGATGAAAGAAAAATGCTTGTAAAGGAGGTTACTTAGAAGGTTAATTGGAAAAGTATTTTCAGCTAGAAAACATCAGTAATTTAATTTCATTTCTAGTAGCTTCTTTCCTAGGAGAGAAAAAAGGAAGAAAAAATAGAAAAAGAAAAAGAAGAAAAGGGAATGGCATTGTCACAAGGTGTAAACTTAGCGTGGGCAATAACTATTTCTTATAATTTGCATCTGAAGAATTATGCTACTATTGACTTTTTTTTTTCTATCTTAAATGCTGCTCTGGCCAAGGGTAGAATCCTAAGATATAGATTTTAATTCATTTTCTTATGTAGTACTTTGCAAGCCCCATGTAGAAGATTTTTCAAAGGTAGGTTATTAGTCTTTTAATTAATGGAGTAAATGATATCTTGGTGTATTTAAAAGTTATTTATGTGCCTCTGGCTATACCGGAGATATATCGCACTGCAGCTGAAGCTGCAGCCCCAAGAGTTGAAATGCAAAGTTCCTTTTCCTTCTAAGAAATGGATAGTACATGCATCTTCAGGTTTTACTTGCTGAAGAGCAGTTTCCTGTTTTTTTGGTTGTGTTCTTGAGATGCAGAGGTCTGTTTTCTTTATCCATCTTGTTTGATGAGAAAGAGAGAAATGGGGTGGGGGTTGTTGAGATGGGAGTTCCATTTATCCTTATTTTTTTCATTATTATATTTTTTAACAAACCCTTACATTGGGGCTTGCTTTAGGAAATTTTTTACTATAATGCCTATTGCTCATTCTCTGATAAAAGAAGGCACAGAAGTGTAATGAAACTTATACATCTTATATATAATCAACAGGATCAATAATCGAAAAGCCAGGCTAGCTCGTGCTGGTAAGGATGTTCGTGCACCTCCTGCGGCTGACAATGCTTTTCCAGGTAAGAGAGCTAGGCCAGGACAAGAGAATTTATGTGACTCACCTGATAGTCCCGGCGAAGACAATGTCTCATCAAATGTATTAAATGCAAAGGTTAGTCGAAGCACATTCAGAAGTGGCCCCGGTGAAAACTCTGAGGCATTAGCAGAATTTGTTGACATTGGTGCTGCAGAATTTGTCCGCTGCAAACCGGGTCAGTACGTTGTGCTTGTAGATGGGCAAGGAGAAGAGATTGGTAAGGGAAAGGTACATCAGGTGCAAGGTAAATGGTATGGTAGGAGCTTAGAGGAATCAGAGACTTGTGTTGTGGATATTGTTGAGGTAAAGGCTGATAGAAGGTTTACGCTTCCTTACCCATCAGAAGCCACTGGTACGTCACTTGAAGAGGCTGAAACAAAGATTGGGGTGATGAGAGTGATGTGGGATTCAAATAAAATATACATGTTGGGGCCTCAGTGAATCCTAGTTATGCTAGAACAGCTGTGTTGAGAAATTTTTGTTGCCAATAGGCTGTAAAATATGGCCAGTATAGTTTCATAAAACATTCCTAGACTTCAATGAATGACAGGTTCAGGTTTTCTTTTATAGATAAATTTTTCGGTGCACATGAAAACAGGAGTGGGAACGCAGACCAGAAGAGTCAGTATTTCTCGTTTAGATTGCTAATGATGGACGATTTAAACCATGGTAAATCAGCCTAGTAATGTCATAACTCTGCAATCATTTCTGATGGTTCCTACAGCTTAGGCAGTTATATATCCTGGGTATCATTTTGAATGCATGGTCAATTGCAACATCCTTTGACGTGGTAAGTTGGATCAAGTTTGAAAATTGAGTCCAGCAAAAAGACTTTGAAATTGGGTTTTTCTTTTCCCCATAAATTGATACATCATTTTGCTTGTTTCTTGAGCAGTTAAATTGGGTTTTCAATTTGTGGATTATTGCGTTAACATTATCACTTCATTTGGTACCAAATGAAAATGGTATTCAATGAAAGGAAAAGAAACTCTTTTGCAAATGAATGGAAATGAACCTATTTAGCTTCTTCATATAAATTTGTAAAATTTAATTTAATTATCATTTTTTCAATGTTTAAAAAAAAATGAGATTGAATTTAATGTTTAAATTCTAAATAATTGTCATTTTTATTCAATTATATGGGAGAGTTTTGATTAATATAATATTTTATTTTATTTTATTAAATATATTTGTAAATTCTATTAATTTTGATAGGATTTACAATAAATTAACTCAATTATATCGTATTCATTTGTAAATTTTTATAGAATTTACAGTAAACTAAATTAATTTCATACTGAAATTATTTACTAATGCATTTAATAATTTTTTTTACTTTTTCAAACATAATAAGTATGAAAAGAAGTATAAATAAAATTCATTGTTCCAAATATATTCTAAGACTAAAAGTGTGGAATACTCTCAACGTGGAAGCAATCCCATATATATATAAAAGACTGCTAATTTATTTTAATGAATGTGTAAGTTAATATGGTGTCTAAATATTTTTAAATTAAAACACTCTTGGATCCATCTTAATTGTTTCCAGCAATGGTTGTTTTGTTAAATTTTGCAGGTGGCCAAAAATTCAACTTTCGATCTAGAAACTGTTATTTTATGGTAAAAATGCTAGATTTACAAAACTTTTTTTGGTAACCGACCGACTTGTGAGGACGGTCGCCTAGAGTGGTGCTTTCGATTATTATTTTTTAAATTTCAACGAGTTTTTTAACGATACCATTAAACGTTTTTTTTATTTTTATTTTGATTGATCCAATATCCTAAAAAAGACTGATAGCGAAAAAAAATAATTTAATGATTTCTTTCAATTTCCTTATTGCTTTTTTCTTTATCAGACAATTGAATTTTTATGGGTATTTTAGTTAAAATACCCACACATGTATATATATATATATATATATATATATATATATATATATATATATATATATATATATTAAATCGCTTTATTCGATTGGCTACCAAATTATTATTATCATTTGAGAAATGGACAAAACATATCCAAGGTGAAGACGGCCAGTTAAACAAATCGAACTTTCATGTACAAATAAGAACAAAACCCTCCTTTCACAGAATCACAGTCGATTCCAGTCTCAAGCTTATCCAACTTTCACAACGGTATGTGCACCCCTCTATCTCTTTGCCTAGATACCTTGAATTCTTGATTGGATTGCATTTTTTTATATCACAGTTGATGGATGGGTGTAGTTTCTTTGAAACAACAAACAAAAATTGCCCCCTACGTGTTTGATTAAATGATTGAACGAATAAATGAAAATATTGTTCGCATTAATAGTAAAACTATGAATTATGCTTCCACTTATACTCTCTCGTGGTGTTCTTGGTTTTAAGTATTTGACATATAATAGAAAAATCATTAAATCAGGATGATGGTGTCTTTGAAAGAGATAGTACCAGCAGCACAGAACAACATAAACACACAATTCATAGTGTTGGAGAAAGGCAGGACGACAATAAAAGGCCAAAACAAGACATGTCAGGCGCTCGTGGCGGACGAGACGGCCGCTGCTAACTTCCAACTGTGGGGGGAAGAGTGTGACGCGTTCGAGCCAGGTGACATCGTACGGTTGGCCAACGGCATATTCTCGTACGACAGGAAGAATTTGGTGCTCAGAGCTGGCAAGAGAGGGAAGATAGAGAAGGTTGGAGAGTTCACCATGGCGTTTGTGGAGACGCCTAACATGAGCGAGATCTACAATTCCAATAGACCCTAATGGTTCCCATATAGAAATGGTTTTATTGTTTTTGAAAAAATTTATGAGAATATAAACTATGTAGGGTTTGATTTTTCGAAGTGAATAAAAAAATATAAATTAATCGAATTCTTTCGGTATAATTTTTTTTTTATATAGATTTTTCAATTAATCAAATTAAACGATAAAAAAAAAAGAAAAAGAAAGTTCATTTTCTAAAGGCTCATGATCTAACTAATACAATATGATTAATTAGGTTTCAAACAAATTTGGTGACCATTGAATTTAAACTACAAACTAATTCAGTTCAGTATAAAATAAAAAATGTGAATCGATTTGATACTAGCACAAAATCGAAATTCTGCTTTGAATTCATTTTCCCTAAAAAAAAAAAATTCTCTAAGATATTAAATAAACATTTTGTAAAGAACCTGAATGTAAGCATCATTTATGTTACAAAACACAACCTAACAAACCAACTTCCATCACTATAAGCTGCCTGCAGCAGAAAATACTATACCATCTCTTCCATGTGACTAAATTATACATACATTACACTCACTGGTAAAAGGGCGAAACTCTACAACTGTCAAGCTATGTGTACACTCGGCAACACTTCATCTTCTGCGACTTTTGTATCTTTATAACTACAACATAAGCACCGTGTAATCTGCTAACTGGCAAACATTCTGCTTGAAATTCAGCTGGGCAGGGTACAAAGCCTCCCACGTAAACTGATAAATTACAAAAATCAGTCATATGTATGCAAGTGAGCTACGGTCAAGGTCAGGCTGCGGGTGACCACGAGTCGGAGTTGGTGGTCTTTGAATGTTTAGCTCCTGCACAGTGATAGGAACATGCGTAATTACAATATAAGCTACTGAACAAATTTGCTCCTTTTGATATAGTTTGCCAGTTTGATTCCAACTTAAAAGGCCCTAACTACAACCTTAATTTTATAAATCTTACCTGCATCCATGTGTAATCCATAACACGTTCTGGAGATGTCTCCGGTGACTGAATGGGAGGAGGCAAGGGGTGAATCAACTTTGGAACCACAACCAACCCCCTGCCGACTACCAATATAGCTCCAGCATTGTTTGCCGTCCCTGAGTAAATGTATGAGATTGGGATACAAATAGTAGCACAAGAGAAAGGAGAAGAGCTCATGATATTTGCTTACCACAATAGTTGGTTGCAGAAAAAAGAGTAATCAATTGACCCTGAGCAAACCGTTCGAACCCATCCATTACACATTCATGGGCTCTAATTATGAGCTGTAACTTGTTTTTCTTACAGAAGTCTGTGACTCGGTCAGGCTGCAAATTGAAACATTATATCACAGCGGGTTCAACTTGAAACTTTCAAACGTCTAAAGAAATGAAACAGATGCATCTAGAAGCAGATGGGAACTGAAATTAAAATGTGCCAAAATGTTACTAGTTTCTGGAAAACAATCAATTTTGAAGTTCAATTAGATAGTAAAAAAATCCAGGTAGTTGAAGCAGCTCATGGATTGGATTCTTTGAATCACTTTTAAGTAGTGTAGGCATGCTTCAGAATGAAGGCTACATGATATATGCTTCATATTAGATAGAGAAACTTGATGAATGCCATTCATACGATCTTCTTCAATGGTAGAGGAATAAACTTATAGAATTAAAAGCGGAAAAAGGGAAACCAACAAATGATTTAATCCATCCAAAGTGAGTAGTGGATGATAACACATACCCCGAAAGTGACAAGACCAGGTCCTCTGGCGTTTGGTCTCAAGCCCTCTATGCTATCATTTTCTGTAGGATCAGACCTGCATAAATGTCATAAGACAATTAATGGAATAAATTAAAAAGAAAAAATAGCATATCAATAGATAAATTGAAAAGGGGCGTACCATAAAAGGTCCATTAGAATTATAGATCCAGCATCCATCGTTATGGGCCTTTCAAGCTTTTCAATTTGTTCCACTGAATGTATAGATCTCCCTATCCCACCATGCATACAGATAATTTTCTTTTCAATAAGTGCAGCAAGAGGAAGACAATTGAACAGCTGATTGAACCGTGTCCATGCCCATATTCCATCGTTTTCCCTCTAAAAAAACATTTCATCAGCTATTCTGAATTTTTGTGGGGGATAAAAAGTATATATGTGCATATGCTTAATTCATCCAAACCATTCTCTCAATGCATTCAAGACGAAAACCAAAGAGCGCATTTATGTCAGCAGCCTCGTGATTTCCACGTATCAAGTGAACATTCTCAGGATATTCGATCTACAAGATCATAACAAAAGGACAAGACAGTAAAATATAAAACAATGAGAATCATACTCCATATAAAACTTGGGTTCACTTGAGGCAGAAACTTGCCTTAAGAGCAAGTAGCAGAGTAATGGTCTCCAAGCTGTGCTGCCCTCGATCAACATAATCTCCCAAAAACAAATAGTCAATATACCTGAAACATATGCACTGGCTGGTCAATAAACAATTCCAGATAAACTTTATGGAATCAGATGCTTGATTCATAGTGGAAAATAATCAAATAATAGCAGTTGGCCTCAAGATTAAATTCTCAACCTCTATCCCAGTCAGTGCTAATTAATTTTCTGGCTAACAACCTCCTCAGTCTCTCCCTATCTCATGAATGAAGAGACCAACCTAATAAGCAAATTTTCACTATGAGTTGTCAACACTCCTGCTTGCACCCAGTCTCAATTCAGGATCATACTAAAGTTTAAGTTCATCAATTCCCATTTCCCAAATCCTTATATTTGAAGGCAAGGTCCAAATGCTCCAATATTCATCAGATAAATCAATGGCAGAGAGCACCCATAACTATTCAATCAATTAAAACAGTTTCAGGCGGTACACTAAATTAATTTAAAACTACAGAATCAAAATATAAACCATTAAGTTCTTCCAGACTAAAGAAGATTGTTCGGATTCTCATCCTCAACCTCCAAGAACATATGATTTTAAGATGGCATTAATCAATTTGCAACATCAAATAACTTATTTCCAGCAGTTGGTTCATAGTAAGAGCTCGATGATCAAACTTACGTTATGTCCCCTGCAGTTGAAGGAAATCCATATTCGTCGAACAGCCGCATTAAATCACCAAACTGTCCATGAAGATCACCAAAGACTTTTACAGGAGCTTTCAACTGAAGAACTGTGGGCTCCTGCATAAATATTTGTTCAGCAGCATAACAAAGCTCACCCACTTCATAAGAATCCAGGAAAAATCTCCTATTAGCAGGAGATTTCCAGTTTCGAGGCCTAAGCAATGTAGAAATAATCTGCGAGCAAACATATAATATTTAATTAACCTGTAAAAATATTAAAGAAACAAAAGAATTAAATCTGGTAATTCTTGCCTTTTTATGCAAGCCCTGAGGAGACCTCTGCCTGGCGAACTTCTTTGTTGGATATGACAAGTCGTTATTCATGGGAACCATTCGTCTACTCTCATTTTCAAACTGATCCAAGGATAACTGCCTTACCATCCCACCCAGGTTCCCCACAGTCTCTTTAGCAACCACAACCTGTAACAATGCCACAGTAAGATACCGCCTCTTGGCAACTAAAAAAACACCAAGACATTATAATCTATGCAATAGACATACAGCTCTGGGGTGAAGACGAACGTCTGCCTCAGTGTCACTGCCATCTGAAGTTGTTTCTGTAGCTGGTGAGTTATCATCAGATACAGATGTTTCTTCTGCAGGAATGGCAGATGCAGCCTGTGCAGCTTGCCAGACAGCATTAGCTGCCTCAGCTTCAGCAGCAGAAGCCTCCCTCAGTTTCTCCATAGAATTTTTGTCCATGCTGGTAAAGATAAATATATATGGCTGACTTATTGGAATGACGCTAAGTCAAAATATTTTCAGAGAGAGAGAGAGAGTAAAAGAATAAAACCTTGTGCCCGCAGATGACGGGATTTCTGGTTCACCATCTGCGGTGGGTGTTGTTATATAAGAACTAAAACTAGATTGATTAAATTTGGGGCTAGTCATTGTTGGGGCTCTTTCAGATGTTAATATAGGAGAATTAATGTCAGACTGAAATGGTGAATTTTCTGCAACTAAAAAATCATCTAGTAGCACATCTGCACAGCATAAAATAATTAATGTTATGATACAAGGCAAGGAAAACAATAGACAAGATCACGTAAAAATCTTGATACTGCAAGAGTAAACTTAAAGAGTTAATATGATAGGATACAAAATCTAAATAGAGGTGCAACATCATCACTAAATAATGCATATAATGTCATTGTAGCAAACAAGATGTAAAGTTACTTTTGAACAAAAGGGCATGACTATCAGTATTTATGCTTTCTATTTTGCGTGAGCCAACGCTCAAGGTGTTAAGTTAGATTTATTGCCCTCCATTAGGTAGAGACTAGAGACCATGACTTACAGCTCTTTTTTTCCTTTTTTAATTGCTTAAGGTTTGAATTATGATTAGTCACTGAGGGAAGATGCTGACTCATAGCGATATCAACTGCAATTAGGGAATTAAGTGAGAAAATCGTTCATTAACTACACGTAGATTTAAGTAAAATGTTATTTTAAAAAAATCATGCAACACGCATTCATTGTAACTAGTTCTTTTTTTTATAAGTAAAATTGTATAAATAAAGCACCAAAGGGGTGCAACCCAAAAACAAATTTATGTACATGAAAGAAAGTCCACACAATCTAAGAGGTCAACCTCATTTACACAAAACTTTCCATTAAACCAAAATCTAAGGGTATTGAACCATTATCTCTAATGGTCTATAGGATTCCCTTCTCCCTCAAAAGCCCTTCTATTCCTCTCATTCCAAACAAGCCAAAAAATGGAGAGAGGGATCAAAGAGTGTGTCTTCTTCAACTCCTTAGAAGCTCGAATACCACCACAAACCAAAACTTCACCTTTCACAGAACTGGCAACCACCCACGAGATACCCAACACACAATAACCCATCTCCCATAAACTCCTAGGTAACTAGTTCCTACAAATGCTTATTATTCACTCCACATTGCTTGAATAGAGTGTCAAGAACTTAGGTTGTAGAAAAGATGCTAATTACTCATTAAAGTAAAACAAAGATAGTTCCTTGATTGAAAATGGCCTATACACATTAAAAAAAAATGAGTCAAGAGCAACTGAAGGTCACAAAGAGTAAGTTCAATTACCAATTTGACAGTGGGCTGACAAGCAAAAGATGCATTCATTTAGCAAAACAAAAACTGTTTTAGTAGTGAAAACAGAATACCAATGAGCATAATACTCATGCCTTGAAGAGGTGTCATCTGCATGTCGTAGCTGCTCTGATGGAATGTGCAAACCAATGTATTTCATAGTTATGATACCATTATCAGGAAAAAAATCACGGAGTCTTGTAGTACATGAGGAAGCTTCATCCATACCCCCTCAAATGCAGGCACAATGTTCATTGAGGGGTAATGAATATTTGTGTAGCTAATGCATGCCCACAAATTACTTATTTTCTCTACATGTAGGATTATTATTAATTTTTATAAGAGGATATTGTAAGTATATCTTAAGATAAAACATGCAAGATGCAAATTAGGATTACTAAAAATTGATGCATTGGTAGAAAGACAAAATAAAAAGAAAGGCTTCCTTGGTTAAAGGGGATCAAGATTCTCTTCAGTTGGACCATCAAACAGGAGAAGTCCAATTCATTTAGATGAAGAGCCAAGTCATAAAGTGAAATCTACGGTTGTAACATCACCATGTCATTTGAAACCTAAAAGTCTCAACACTTGACGACATTAATCTCAACTCCCTCTTTTGTACAATTCATCCTCTTTCTAAATTTCTCTCTTTTCCCTTGCTTTCTCTCTCAATCAACGGTAATATTGGGTTTTCTTTTTGGCTGAAAAGGGATTGACAAACAAAGAAGATGGCACTCTACAGAAGAATGGACAGAAATCCATTCTCCTGATCTCATCACCATGTATTCAAAATGTGATGTTGAGTTTTTTTTCTTGATTTAGAAAATAAAAGAGCTCTTGTATAGATTTGTCCCATGGCTTACAATGCAACCGATTAAGAAATCCACTTTCTCAATTAACAATTGTATATTGCTCATCCTCAAATCTTCCACAAATCCAACAATTTAGCAAAAAGAAAAAATAAAATAAAATAAACACAGAACACTCGTTACAAGAAACTTGATCTCACCATAAATTAGGGCTTATCTTTTCCCCCATTTCTATTTCCATTTTGCTAAATTCCTATGTTAGTCATATTTTGGGTAATCAAGATGGTGAAATAGTCACTAATGATGATGGGGATCAATCATGGCGTAAGCTTCAATGCGCTCACCAATTCCATCTGGGTAAGTGAATTTCTCAATTGAAATTTAATTAATTTTAAGTTTTTTCTGAATTGTCCAGAAATTTTGCGGCTTGAAACTACTTTTCTAGAGAGACAAGTCTACCTGATAGTTAAAGCATAAAATATAAGTACAGTAATTCACTCCAAGACAAACAAAAATAGAACATTCTAAGTGATTAGTTACCAAAATTTTCAATATAAATTTTAGAGTCTTTTTTATAAATAATATAGATCGAGTCTTTACCTCCTCTAAGACCACCATGAATATATATGCGAACACCAACAGATGCAGATGTATGGCGACAACGCCGCATAAGTTCCAAAGAAGGATCATGATCAGCATGTCCCTTGCTAGTGCGTGTAGAAGTCACAAGACCATTTCTATCCAACCAAACTCCAGCAGCAGTGTCGAGCACTATGAAACAGATACAATTATAAAACACGGTTGCAAAGGGGGGAAAATTACATTACAATTACATGTTAACATGACAAACGAAAAGTTTACCTGCAATAGCTGCTTCACCTTCTACTCCACGTCCTCCTCTAAGAGCACCTCCTGTAACATGCAATCTTGCACCAACAAAAACCTGATAGCAAAAGATTTCATGTTAATAATGGTAGAAAGGATCAAACGAAAGAGTTGGCTTATAGGGAGACAACCACGTGTGCACAAAATGACATCATTCATAAACTGGTATACAATACTTATTAACTTCTTTCAAGTTTTATAGAATGATATTGATGGGGTACAGAAGGGTATAGGGACAAAATTGTAATTTTGTAATCTTGAAAGAATTATATTTTATTAATTTCTTAGAATAAGATTAGAATATAGTATTTGATCATTTTTTAATTTCTTTATTTACAGTGTTAGCTTAAGATTAAGATTCCTAAAGATCTCTGTATAAGAGATCCTTATATTACTTTTCAAACAGCTTTTAATGAAATAAAATCATATTGATATTGGGTATCAATTCCTCTCAACCACCCAGGGTAGTCTAGTTTCTCTTCCAATCCCCAGAGTAGTCTGGTTCTATTTCTCTATTATATTTTTTCTTCTATATCCTGTTCTACATCAGTTTAGTATTAGAGCCTAAACTCGATTCCCACAAAAATTCTACAAATCTGCCCAACCATCAATAACCACGTCTAAACACGTCCTTAAGCCAAACAGTCACCTACACCTCCATCACTGGCAGCCTTGTCAGGTTGGGGCGACCAGAACCTGAGCTTCCCAAGTCAATCTGCCACGCACCACCTCCGAAGCCGCCACCCGACGTCGCCCATCACCTTATCTGGATCGGAACCCGCCGATCTCCTAAACTCGGGTGCCCATGCTCCAAGATCTTGACCGGATATCGATCAACGAACACTAGAACCGCTGCACGCCATCTTTGCCGATCTCAAAATTCGGCAACTCCTCCACCAAGGCACCACCACCACCCGGATCACCGGCTTCAGGCGATCCTAACCCAAGGATCCCAACTCCGGCCATCACAGATCCACTGCCGTGCAACAGTCTCGTCAGCACCAACAAGAACGCAAGCCTGTTTGAAATTTTTGGTCTCTTATTTTCACCTCTGAAACAGAGGAAGGAGTATTTATATTTTGTTTTAAATCAAAAAAAGAAAGAAAAAAAAAGTGTACTGGAGTGTTGTAGTGTAGCCAAGCGAAACAAAAGAGGAAGCGATAGTGGGTGAGAGAAAGAGAAAAAAGGCTGTGAGAAAAGACAGAAAGTGGGATAAAAAGTGAGAAAAAAATTCAGCTTATGAGAAATGGATTCAGTTGAGCCAAACCGAATCCTTTGTGTGACCATTCAGGATGTATTATATCCGGTCACACAAGATATGTTGCATAAGGATTTTGATCCATATAGGTTTGTTGAGAAAATCATTATCTCTCAAGCTGATTATGTTTTCAAGCCCTTGTGCAATTTGCTAAGCACCCAGATGCCTTTTTTGGGCTAAAATAAAGTTGAATGGTTATTGCATTTACAACTATTGTTATCAAATGACGATTAGGTATTACTCACCAAGAAAACCAATTCTGCCCAACGAGGCTTTTCTCGAGCTCCAAAAAGTACTTGATAGGGTTTCTAAGAGAATAGAAAGCTTCACCGCCAATTTTAATCGCAATTGTGGTTTTATTCTCGATCCATCAAAGTAGGTTAATAATGCTTAATTCCAACCTGAGAACCACAAAGATGAAGCTTCCGAGATCATTGACTTAGAGACGCCTCACGATAAGCCGGAAGTCGTCGAACAAGTTGAGACCATGGATTGCAAGCACGCCCAAGATAAGAATGAGAAGTTGAGCAATGTTGAAGTTGGTAGTCTGATATCGAACACGTGGTCAATGCACATAGTAAACCAGAACAAACTTCCACCCCAAGAGAAAAGATTGAAGACATGAGTGAGACAATGGTTGTTATGCAGGCTCCTAGTGGTGATTTTATCCTGCCTGTTTGGTTTGAAGCACTCCCACAGCATACATTCTTTGCCAAAAAATTTCTTTTGGTCGAGACCTCATTTTTCAAGCCTTACATGACTATGCTTCATTTCTACAAGCATCACAGTTATTACTGCTTCTTCACTTCAAAACTTGAGGTGAGTTTTTTCTAAGTGGTGGAGAATAATGGAGACAAGGTTATAATTATGTAATCTTGAAATAATTATATTTTATTAATTTCTTATAATAGGATTAGAATATAGTATTTGATCATTTTTTACTTTCTTTATTTACAGTGTTAGCTTAGGGTTAGGATTCCTAAAGATCCCTATACAAGGGATCCTTATGTTACTTTTCGAACAGTTTTGAATTAAATAAAATCATATTGATATTGGGTATCAATTTCCCTCAACTCCCAAGGTAGCCTGGCTTCTCTTCCAATCCCCAAGATAGTCTGGTTCTATTTCTCTATTCTATTTCTTCTTCTCTATCCTGTTCTACATCAAATATAGTTCCATGAAGAATTTTATGTAAGTATTTGTAACCAACAATTTGGAAGCTAAGACTCCTGGAATATATGTGATCACTTACCGCAGCATGTTGATACCTTGATGAAGGAGAAACCCCTGGTGCAAGAGTCCACTCCCACTGACCATTCCTATGCAAGAGCAGCCCATAAGCATCTGCCAATGGCTGTACAATCAACAAACTCATATAAAAGCATTAGCCTCAACACAAGCAAACAAATCACACACTAGCAAGATTGCCTTTCAGCGACTAACTGCAGCTTAAGACAGAGTAGTTACTTAAGTTTATAATATATTAATATAACATTCAAAGGGGCAAAATTTGACCTCGCAATTGATTCAAGCATTCTTAACTGTGAATAAAATTTTACCAAGGCCCAAAACAATAACAAATCATACCACACCAGAGGAGTCTCTTCCACCACAAAGCAAAAACATGCCATCTGAACGGGCACTAGCTGTTGCATACCTATGGAGAAATGTTGAATCACATGACATTTGACATACAAAAATTAATAGTTTTTAAATAGTCGATAAGATAAATATACTCACATTCTAGCAAAAGGTCTGTCACCTTCAGGGTTCAACCTCTGCCATGCATATGGTTTCTGAGCAGTATCCAATACCCAAGCATCAGAGAGAACTCTTTTTCCTGTAAACATCAAAAAGATCACAATTTCTTAGTTTTGATGTGACAAAATAAAAAACCATCAGGGAAAACTTTTCTGACAAGTCTACATATAAACACACAACTTCGATAATGTTTTGAACTAAGTTGCCACATTCAGAGGTTAGCAGCATAAGCTGTAAAACTAAATATGATCCTTTGCCCTGATCACTCATGCATTGATCCATAAGCGAGTTAATCAACCACATTATTTACAATGTTTAGAGATTGAGGTTGTCCAATCAAGTTGATCATTGGAGACTAATTTAATCATTACTAAGTAGATTCATCCGAAAAAAAATATGTTACCGTATAACTCAACAATTTCAGCTCTGACTTGTGTTAACATACAACCTTAACCTAGAATTAGAAAAAGATTGCCTCTTTAACTATTTGGTTACAAAGCAATAGATTACTATAAAATAAAGCTGTAAAAGTAAATACCCGTACCATCATTGCCGCTGACTGTAACAAGATATCTCTGAGCAACCAAGTCCATAACATGGCCGTAGCGTGGCCCAGGACCCTGTCCTTGCACAACCACTCTAAACTCACATTGAACAAAAGAACTCTAATCAGTAAATATCTGTAAAGGGAAAAGAAGCAAAAGAAAAAATTGAAAGCTGGAATTAGTTAACAGAAGCTCACCGGTGCCACTTGAACTTATCGTTAGTCAAATCAAGCACGTAAAGATCATCAGTAGAATGCCCAGCAGGACCTATGCCACCCTAGCCGTACAGCACCAACCAAAATAAAAAGGTCGGTAACAAAAACCTCTAGACATCGAATGCTTACTAATAATTTACTGTTTTAATACCTGAAAAACGACCATGGTGCCCACTGCAGCTGCCGCGTGTGCAGCCCTAGGAGATGGCGGCTCTCCAGCTGGTCTCATTCTGCATAATTTCAAAATTCGACCGCCACCCCAAAAAAAGACAATTAATCAGATAAAATCTTAATCAAATCCAATTCAAAACCCCAAAAAGAAAAACGAATTGTGAAGCAGTAAAGTATAAATATAATTTACCTGGTCCACTTTCTAGTGAGAACGTCATAGGAATGAACTGAATTGGTCACACCCGCTAACCCTACAATAACCAAAATTAACAAACTAATTAAGCAACCTATCTCAATTCACCTAGACCAGAGAAACAGGGATAGAGAGAGAGAGAGAGGAGAGTAACTGATGCCAAGGGCGGAGGAGGAAGCACCGCCCTCGATGGCGGTGGTGCCGCCAAAGAGAATCAAGCGAGGTCCCTGTGTCTTGGTGGCAGCGACGGCGGTGAGTGTGTGGGCACATCGTGGTCCCGGGGCGTCCTCTTCCGTCTCCCAATACGTCTCCAAGGTCCGATAGGTCGGAGCCGGGTACAGCCATGGCTTCGAACCCATCGAGCCAGCTCGCTCAGTCTCCCAAACTCACAACACTCTTTTTAACAGAAATAGGAGTGATTTGTTAGACTCAAGTCTAAAAAGCAGTAAACAAACCCAAACCCAAACCCAAAATGGGAACCCGGTGGTGGGCCCGGGCTTAGGCGTGCCGGACCATCTTTTCTTTCTCTCCCTCCCTCGCTTTCTTTCCTCTTTTCTTCAAGTGATTAGTAATTTATTTGAATGACGGGGTTTTTAGTTGCGAGATTGTGTTTTTTAATTTTGTGGAGAGGGAGGGAGGGAAGGCGACAACGGAGAGGGAAGGAAGGAAGGAAGGAAGAAAGAAAAAGGGGGAGCAACCTTGAGCGAGAGAGCTGAGCTGTGCAGTCCCTTCCTAAAAGAGTGAACCGTAACGGAAGATTATAGTTGTGGAAAGTGTAGTAAAACGTCAGAACTGCCTGTATCTCGCATGTTTTGGGGGGGTTTTGCACGGATTTGGCCTCTCTGAATTCATTTCATACGGGCCATAAGTTACCCAATGAGAATTCACCAAGCCGAAAAACCAGAATAGAAGAAAAACTACAGGTGTTGCAGATTCTTTAGTAAAATATTGTTCAACTCATGGATCTCACAAACTGTTTTGGAATATCCTAAAGCTACTTTAAATGCTTTCAACTTTGATAATTCAAAATTGTGTTCCTTTAAGAAAATTTAGTATATGTACTTTTTTTTTTTTTTTTTTTATAGAATAAAGTTTAGGACCTCTGAATCTGTTGGGTGTGATACCTTTTACCCCGTTTACTTGTACCTTTCTCTCATATTAATAAATTTTTGCTGAGGTATTCTTAAAAAACATTTTAAGTTGTGTAAAATAAAAATAAAAATCATTGCCCACAAAAATATGATTCGCATGACAATGTCCAAATCCGTAATAAATGCTATTCAATTGTATTTAAGATCGCAATTGCAATTTAAAATTCTGTTTAAAATAGTTTCACTCGTATTAAAATTTGGAGGATAACTTTCAAAGAAAAAATACATTACATCATGCAGATATACGCCTATTTTTTATAATTGCGAAATGATGTTGATGTAGTAGATAATTCTCTCTCTAATAGTTTAGTGACACATGGATAATCTTTTCTCCAATAATCTGATGACACGTGAATAACTCTCCTTCCAATGACCTAATGACGCATGGCTGCAACGATGATGAGCCATGATGAAGTCATTATCACTAACAAACTTCTCACATGTAAAAATGGAAACGAGATTTCAATGATCATATTGTACTGAACACGTAACGAACTTATTTCTTAAAATGCTATAAAAAAGCCTAAGGTACATAGATTTCATGATTCATTGACGATGAAACACTACTACCACTACAATCCTCTCCATTTTCCTTCAAGAAAACCTCGCACTAATAAAAACTTCGGAAAGTCCTCAGAGGTGTCACTCCCTTCTTTTTCTAGTGACTCTTTAGTTAATTGCTATCTTTTTGTACAGGTTTATAATTTCAAATTTTCAACTCAACAACAGATTTTTGACATCAATAAATATTTATATATAACTCATTTCAGACCATCTTTTTATGTGAAATTATCTCAAATAACTTTGTGTGTGACCATAAAAATCATCTTAGTTTTATTTATCATAAAAAAAATCATCTTTCATCTACTGAGAAACAAATATTAGAATGAGTCAGACCACAAATCTGAATCTTTTACACGAACTGTACTCGTAACCATGTTACCCTGAATATTTTTCTTTCTTTCTTTCACTAATATCTTTAACGCTGAACACCCTGTTCGATGGTCCTTCTTTGGTCATTTTGCTCCCAAAAACCATGCCCTTCCATTTCATTTTGGGTGTACTGACCTTTTCAGTATAAAATAATTGTAATTATAATAAAACAAGAAAAATATTTGACTACAAATACGGTCCACATGCCTTCACAAGAACACCATTTAGCATTCTTTTTTCTTTTGTCTGTCTCATGGCTGACTCTGGAAATTGAAAAGAAATAGTCATGATATTGATACGCAGATCGAGAGGCTTGAATAAAATAAGGTTAGTGGGCATAGTTATGAAGGAAAAGTCAGTGAAACGTGTCAATGCCTTCACACTATGACCAACAAAATCTCGTCAATACATCAACAAAGTTTTCTTCAATCTTACCGCATGCAAGGAACATTTCTAGAAAGTTCCAAAGAGATGAACACAACGATGGTAGTGTTGTTATTAGATTTAATTCATCATTATTATCTAAGATAACCAGTATTAATAGATTTAATTCACCATAATTATCTAGGATAACCAGTTTTAGAATAACGAGAACCCCTATGTATGAAGATCTTCAAATTATGCCTCCTAGATATAGTGTAGATACATTACCTAGAAATTCCAATAAAAATTTATTAGGAGTCAATTTTGACCCAACCATACCAAGAGGATTTTATGATAATAAATCTTTTAAATCCGCAATAGAACAATCACACATAAGAGAAACCTCTTATAGGAAAAAAGATAATGATCAATATTATTCTCTAATTAAAACAGATATGGATAATGAACTTAATGTTATTATGAAATCTAATTATAATATAAACAAAGAAATATTAAAAAAAGATTTTTTATCCCTAAAAAATAAAGAGAAATCTGATTGGTTTATGACAACCTTTTCTGAAGAGGAAAGAACCCACATAAGGGATCAATGGTATTCTCATATGACTGAAATTCAATGTGAAATATACTTCTTTGATTTCTTTGAAATATATACATTTAATAATAGGATTTATAACCCTTTTGCCTTAAATCATCCTGATGTATATAAAGAAATAGATGTTATAACTCAACTTGATCACAAATGGACTCTTGCTAGCGGTCAAGTTATATCATCTATACACCCCCCACTACAGAGAATAACTCTTAATTCACCCCAATATTCAGTCCCTATTATTGCAACACCCTTCAAAAATGCTAATAAGAATGAACCAGCTGATCGTAGTAATCTTTACACCCAAAACAATTATACTAATCAAAATCTTCACACAATCTCTCAACATATTACCTCTATTGCCTCTACTATTGATTCTATAGATGACAAATTAACCTATTTAGATAGTAAGCAAAAGGCCTCTGCTTCTTCTTCAAAAAACCCCGGAGAGATGACATATCATACTATAATTCAAAAACCAAATCCTACTATAATTCAAAAACCAAATCCTATTCCTCATCTATCTCAACCCATTTTTAAACCACTCCAAATAGAAAAAGAAAATTTAATTACTCTTGACAATTCTGATGGTGTCTTGAAATCTATAAATGATATATTAAAAAATTTAAACCTCGATGAAAAAACTTCAAACATTAATGTCATAGACCAAGACCTAATTAGCGAAATTAGAGAAACTGATGAAATCAATAAAATATATAACAATAAAAATAGTTCAACGCTGTTTCCAAGAACTAGGAATTACTATACTAGACAAACTCCCCCTGATATACAATATGAAGAAAGATCTTCGGCTACTCAAGCTCGATATGATGATAATACATTATATGAATGAAATATAGATGGAGCTAGTGATCACAATATATTAAATACACTTCAAGAAATGACTATGGCTGCTACTGCTTATAAAACACGACACAATAATACTGATAAAAAGATAACTACTAGTATAATTGCTGGATTTACTGGAATACTTAAAGGTTGGTGGGATAATTACCTCACTGAAGATAACAGAAATGAAGTATTAAATGTCTCAATTGATATACCAACAACTCAATCATTCCAAGACAATCAAACTTGAGAAATTAGTATTTCTACTAGATACATAAAACAAGAAAATGCTTTTGAAACCCTTATATATGCTATTACTCAACATTTTTATAGGAGACCCTGAGAAATTTTCAGCCAGATCATCTGAAATACTTATTAACCTGACATGCCCAACTATGCAAGACTTTAGATGGTATAAAGATGTATTTCTTGCCAAAATATACACTAGAAAAGATAGTAATAATGCTTATTGGAAAGAAAAATTTATTTCAGGACTTCCAAAATTATTTGCTGAAAAAGTTCGTCAAAGAATTAGAGATGTTAATAACGGATCCATACCTTATGATAATCTTTCATATGGAGAATTGATAGGTTATATTAATTATGAAGGATTAGCCCTCTGCAATGATCTTAAACTAAAATCTAAAATGAAATCTGAACTACATCAAAGCAGAAAAGAATTAGGCTCATTCTGTAGCCAGTATGGTTATGAAACTATTAAGGCCCCGTCTATTGAAAGGAAAAAGAAAACCAAATATTTTAAAAAACGAACTTATAAGAAACACTATAAGCCCAATAAATATCCTTCTACTACAAAAATCCAAAAGCCCAGATATAAAAAATCAAAAAAACCACAGACCCAAACCTCTTCCAAAGCCTGCTTCAAGTGTGGTCGGCTTGGGCATTGGACAAAGAACTGTCGTATAAAGCAAAAAATTAATGAGTTAGAAATTGATGAAACGCTAAAGCAACAACTAACTAAAGTCATGCTAAATGAATCTCAATCAGAAGAAGAATCATCCTCTTCTGATAAAGAAGAGCTTATTTATACCATTCAAGAGACTTCTGATTCCGAAGACTCTGACGATTCACAGTGTAACTGTGAAGAAGGTCTAACTGTTTTCATTACTAGTTCTATTATGTGCTCAGATCATTAACCATATTGATATCAGACTTGTTTATATTATTATTCTGTTTACTATTCACTTGGTTGTTGCTTTAGTGTTTCATCAATTTTTAACTGAATAATAATATAAACAAGTCTGATATCAATATGGTTAATGATCTGAGCACATAATAGAACTAGTAATGAAAACAGTTTTTGAAATGATTATAAACAGATATTTTTATATATTGAGATTGCAAGAGCTTACAGTGCAATATGAGATGATAGCTCACTTCTTTCAAGAAGAAGAATCATCCTCTTATGATAAAGAAGAGCTTATTTATACCATTCAAGAGACTTCTGATTCCGAAGACTCTGACGATTCACAGTGTAACTGTGAAGAAGGTCTATATTATTGTAAATCTATCAATATGATAACTTCACAAAAAGAATTCCTCCTAGATATTATTGATAAGATTGATGATCCTATAACTAAGAAAGAATATTTAGTAAAATTAAGAAATATTATTTGTGAAGAACAAAGAATTAAGACCCCTGAACCATATAACCTTGAAAAAATATTAGAAAAAAGATTTCAAAAACCAAAAGTTGCTACCATCCAAGATTTACAAATGGAAGTTAATTCCATGAAAGAACAGATTAAAAATATTCAAAAAGACACTATAGATCTAAAAGCAAAAATGGTTAATTTAGAAATAAATAACCTTAAAGAATCTATTATATCACAAACTGACAAAAAAGGAAAATCTCAAGAAGCCCCAACTTTAGAAACAACTAGTTTAATAGAAAATGAACCAAAAGATAACTTTGTTAATTTAATAGAAAGAATTAATTACCAGAAATGGTATATCAAAATTTCTATTGTTATTAATGAAGAATATCATATTAATACCACTGCTCTTGTTGATTCTGGTGCTGACCAGAATTGTCTTAAAGAATGACTTGTACCCACGAAATATTATGAGAAAACTACGGAAAGATTAAATACTGCAAGTGGATCAAAATTAAATGTAGAATATAAAATTACCAATTCTTATGTATGCAATGACGGATATTGCCTTAAAACACACTTTGTACTTGTTAAAAATATTCATCAAAACATTATCTTAGGAACCCCATTTTTAACACAAATATATCATTTTAAAGTTAGTCATCTAGGAATATAAACTAACATACTAGGCCAAAGTTTATTCTTCCCATTTTTACAACCCATAGATACTAGAGAATTAAACTTATTACAAAATAATAGTCTGCATAAACAAATAAACTTAATACAAAATAAGCAAGCTCATATCAATTTTCTAAAAGAAGAAATTAATTATCAAAAGATAGAACAACAAATCAAAGAACCTCAAATACAATCTCAAATAAAGGACTTAGAAACTTTATATAAGAGGGAAATATGTGTTGATTTGCCAAATGCTTTTTGGGAAAGAAAAAAACACATAGTATCTCTGCCTTATGAACCAAATTTTGATGAAAAGGATATCGAATAGTAAACAGAATAATAATATAAACAAGTCTGATATCAATATGGTTAATGATTTGAGCACATAATAGAACTAGTAATGAAAATAGTTAACTGTTTTCATTACTAGTTCTATTATGTGCTCAGATTATGCTTCTTCAAAACCTCATTATCTTTATGTCAATAAAGTATTTCCAACAGGTTTTCAATATGCCCCTGAAGATATTCGAAAAACCCAAAGATATTATGAGCTGATTTTAGTTGACACCAAATCCGTGGAAATTACCCACACAAGAGACACTTCTGACCCTAACTTTATTGTTTATTCCAAATACAAGATTCTCAAATTCGTTCTTCCAAATAAGGTTCTTGATCACTATAAGCCAAATCCTTTTTCAGTGACTTTTAATCCCCCTACTTATAATTATCATGATTATCAAATGGCATGGTTCAATATGTTTTATATTAGACCTAAAACCAATTCCTGGTTCATATTCTTTGACAAGAAATGCAAGATTGACTTCCCTCAATGGATTTTTGATTGGTGGCCATATTTTGGCACTGATTCCACTATCCTTCCTCCTGTTACTCAAGAAGCATTGCAATATTTCAGACAGACCACCATCAATGACAAGCCTTATTCTCATGACTTACTTTTTCATGCCCTATTTGTTATTCCATGGATAATTTCTTAGGACTATACTATCACTGGTTCTATTATTGAAGGTACACAGTGGGAACTTATGGCAATAAAAAGAATATTTAAGGTCAAATGGTGGGCAAAATATGACTGCTCATATTCCAATCTTAACACTGTCAAGACATGGTTTTGCAATAATCCTCAAAATTCCAAGATCAATCAAAAAATCCCAGGACCTTCCAAATTATTAAAACAAGAAAAGAAAAAAAAGCTCATTGAAGAGCTATCTCAGTTATCGGATAGCGATGAAGACAGTACCCAGACTCCTATCGATAATCTCAATACTCCACCAGATTATTATGCACAGGACCCATATGACGGGTATGATTATGACCTGAGACAGCTGGATAGACAGACTCAAAAGCAGATGTTCGTGACAAGACAAAAGACAAAAGGCAGTATACAAAGCAAGATTCCTGTTCATAACAAGATGACAAGATGAAAAGCAAAAATGCAAGACCCGTGACCGAAAAAAGCAGATGCAAAAGCAAGACCCGTGACCGATAAAAGCAAGTGCCAGATCAACCACAAGACAAAAATAATTCACGGACTTAAATCCCTCTGGAATCCGCCCATCTGGAGAATAATCTTGATCATTATCTTTTTTCCTATAAGAGGTTTCTCCTATGTGTGATTGTTCTATTGTGGATTTAAAAGATTCATTATCATAAAATCCTCTTGGTATGGTTGGGTTAAAATTGACTCCTAATAAACTTTTATTGGGATTTCTAGATAATGTATCTACACTATATCTAGGAGGCATAATTTGAGGATCTCCATACATAGGGGTTCTCATTCTTCTAAAACTGGTTGTTCTAGATAATGATGGTGAATTAAATCTATTAATACTGGTTGTTCTAGATAATGATGGTGAATTAAATCTATTAATACTGGTTGTCCTAGATAATGATGGTGAATTAAATCTAATAACAACACTACCATCGTTGTGTTCATCTACTTGAGATATATTGGAATTTGCTATCTCCCTGGGGGGACATAATGCTTCAAATTTCCAATGATCTAGAATTGTTATTTGATCCCATTTTAATAGTTTTGGCGTAATAGTGTTAGCATGAAAAGTATTAGCTTCTAACAATAAAGTTTCTCCTGGTTTGGTTTCTATTAATGCTTTAGGATTAATCTTAGTTGTCATAACTTTATAATAAACTTTATAAATTAAATTCAAATTACGAGTTCCTGTCTTAATATCTAATCCTTTTAATTGAATATCTAAAGTAAGAGTATCAATTAAATTTGGATCATACAAATCTATAGAAAAGTTTGGATAACAGTTAAAATATACAGGACCATTATGAATATTGGAGGCAACCAATGATAATAATGAGTTTTGAAAGTTTAGATGTCTAGCATCTCTTAACATCATTAATACGGGAGTATCAATTCCTAAGCGATGCAAAGGTTTAATAGCAATTTGGACTAATCCTAAATGCAAATATTTAAATCCTTCTTGTTTATGCTTTAGAATTGATGATAAAGATAACAATTTAATACTTTCATTTTCTCTACTAATACTGTAAGTTTGCTCTGTTGTTTTAATAGAATAATCAGACTTGAAATCAAAACTTCCTACTTGGTAAATTCTGTTTATTTTTTGACTGGGAATATGCCAATTGAGCAGATCTTGCTCAATTTTTGCAATATTGATTTCTGGACTGTTCATAGCATGATTAGGATCTTGACTAATGTGATCAGTAGGTGGGATATCAAATCTTGGAGGTGATGAAGCATTTGAACCTGACATGGATGATGAGTCATCACCCTGTCGACGTCTCCTAAATAGTCTTTTCATAAAAATGGTTTGAAGATATGGCTAAGAAGGCAATGGTACAAAAGTGAATAGTGTTTCTACCGGGACCACCTACTGGGACCACCCTATCAACGGGCTGACCAACAGTAAACAAAAGGCTGACCAACGGCTTTACAAAAACACAGACACAGCAGAACCAGAGACTTAATAGCAATATAATCAAAACAAGATTACGAGCAGAATATAAAAGAAGCAGATAAACATAGATACTTGGCTCTGATACCAAATGTGAACAGGATCGAGTGAATAGTGAATAGTGAACAGTAATAAGTGAACAGTAGTCCGAATAAAAGATAACCAGTGAATAGTAAACAGAATAATAATATAAACAAGTCTGATATCAATATGGTTAATGATCTGAGCACATAATAGAACTAGTAATGAAAACAGTTTTTTGAAATGATTATAAACAGATATTTTTATATATTGAGATTGCAAGAGCTTACAGTGCAATATGAGATGATAGCTCACTTCTTTCACACTTTTTACAAACTCGCACTAAAACTCTCTCTTGAAAATGAAACTCTAAAACCAACTCTGGTTTTTACAATGATAGTAAACTTATTTATAGACGACTCGGACTTCAATAGCCTTCAAATCCGGATGGGCGGATTCCAGAGGGATTTAAGTCCGTGAATTATTTTTGTCTTGTGGTTGATCTGGCACTTACTTTTGTCGGTCACGGGTCTTGCTTTTGCATCTGCTTTTGTCGGTCACGGGTCTTGCATTTTTGCTTTTCATCTTGTCATCTTGTTATGAACATGAATCTTGCTTTTGATCAGGAATCTTGCTTTGTATACTACCTTTTGTCTTTTGTCTTGTCACGAACATCTGCTTTTGAGTCTGTCTGTCCAGCTGTCTGTCCCTTCAGGTCATAATCATACCCGTCATATGGGTCCTGTGCATAATAATTTGGTGGAGTATTGAGATTGTCGATAGGAGTCTGGGTACTGTCTTCATCGCTATCCGATAACTGAGATAGCTCTTCAATGAGCTTTTTCTTCTTTTCTTGTTTTGATAATTTGGAAGGTCCTGGGATTTTTTGATTGATCTTGGAATTTTGAGGATTATTGCAAAACCATGTCTTGACAGTGTTAAGATTGGAATATGAGCAGTCATATTTTGCCCACCATTTGACCTTAAATATTCTTTTTATTGCCATAAGTTCCCACTGTGTACCTTCAATAATAGAACCAGTGATAGTATAGTCCCAAGAAATTATCCATGGAATAGCAAATAGGGCATGAAAAAGTAAGTCATGAGAATAAGGCTTGTCATTGATGGTGGTCTGTCTGAAATATTGCAATGCTTCTTGAGGAACAAGAGGAAGGATAGTGGAATCAGTGCCAAAATATGGCCACCAATCAAAAATCCATTGAGGGAAGTCAATCTTGCATTTCTTGTCAAAGAATATGAACCAGGAATGGGTTTTAGGTCTAATATAAAACATATTGAACCATGTCATTTGATAATCATGATAATTATAAGTAGGGGGATTAAAAGTCACTGAAAAAAGATTTGGCTTGTAGTGATCAGGAACCTTATCTGGAAGAACAAATTTGAGAATCTTGCATTTGAAATAAACAATAAAGTTATGGTCAGAAGTGTCTCTTGTGTGGGTAATTTCCACGGATTTGGTGTCAACTAAAATCAGCTCATAATATCTTTGGGTGTTTCGAATATCTTAAGATATTCGAAAAACCCAAAGATATTATGAGCTTTAGTTCTATTATGTGCTCAGATCATTAACCATATTGATATCAAACTTGTTTATATTATTATTTTGTTTACTATTAACTTTTCACTGGTTATCTTTTACTCGGACTACTGTTCACTTATTACTGTTTACTGTTCACTATTCACTCGATCCTATTCACATTTGGTATCAGAGCCAAGTATAAGATAATTATCCCACATGCCTTCACAAGAACACCATTTAGCATTCTTTTTTCTTTTGTCTGTCTCATGGCTGACTCTGGAAATTGAAAAGAAATAGTCATGATATTGATAGGCAGATCGAGAGGCTTGAGTAAAATAAGGTTAGTGGGCATAGTTATGAAGGAAAAGTCAGTGAAACGTGTCAATGCCTTCACACTATGACCAACAAAATCCCGTCAATACATCAACAAAGTTTTCTTCAATCTTACCGCATGCAGGGAACATTTCTAGAAAGTTTCATGACCTGTCCTCTGGGGTGATATTCCAAGTGGGGACTCAAAAGTCAAAACCCAATGGCCCAACTGCCAGATCAAAGCAAAACATCATTTTCTGAAATAACAAATGTCAAAAAGTCTTGTCGGTTCTCACATCTTACCGCCATCCCACACAGACAAGGATCTACCATCTACATGCTTCTATTTATTTTTGATAAGTAGATTTGTATAAAAAACACCAAAGGCGTGCAACCGAGAACAAAGACTTGCACACGAATATAACATGTTGGGACTTTAGAGAACTTGCCAGGGCAAACTTGATGTAACTATAGAAAACAAACACAGATACATGCTTCCCAAATAGAATTTGCTAACAAAAAAATTCACAAAATTGATCTTATGGTGGACCTGCATGCAGCAGACATTAGTTTGAACTTTTGATATCATATCTTCTGGGTAAATCCGACCACCTTTACCATATCATTATCAAGTTATTAAAACCTAAATCAAATTTCTGAATTTTCCTTCCAGAAATCAGAATATTTTCTGGCAAAGTCACCGTTCACCTATGTTACATTACTGTTACAAAAGTAACTATGTAAAAGGTCACTCTAGCTACTGTTAAAATTTTCAAAACCATAATGAAACTCAAAAGCACTAAATCAATCAGGTACATGGATTAGGAAACCTTGAATGAACTCCGTTGATTTGTGCAATAACTTCAAATGTTAGCTCAACCTTGCATGCATGGAGGACCTCTTGAAGCTGCCATGACTTGGTAGCACCAAATACAACACTTGCAACTAGGAGATGTCTCAAGCAAAAGCTGCCACATAAGAAATAACAAAAAGAAAAAGAAAAAGAAAAAGAAAAAGAATGTGTAAGGTGGATAACTTACAAACATGTCAAGTTATAAGAGCTTCTAAAATAGCTTTAGGTAGAAATGCTATTGAGTTAAATGTTATTTGGTGTTTTGGTAAAAATTGTATTAAAAGTGTTATCAAATTAATTGATATGTTTAGTAAATTATTTGTAAAATTGCTTTTAGATGTTGAAATTACTAAAAAATGTATATATGTACTATTTGGAGATCTTTCTTTCATCAAATTGATTTTATTATTTGTACAATATAAATATATTAATTTGATTTACAATAAAATATAAATAATTAAAATAATAATATTTATTAATTGAATAATACTATTTTAATTATATAAGTAAAATAATATTTTAATTGAATAATAATTTCAATGTTCTAATAATAACGGATGTATCATTATTATATTTAACATTTGATTAGGAAGAATGACGGGTGATTTATATAGTGGCAATGGTGTAAATACCTTTGCCCGAGTAATTTAAAGACATGAATAATATCGAAACTGATTATGGGATTAAAAACTACAAAGCCCAGCTTCCAATTTTGGGCCTAAATAGGTATTTTCAGCTTTTGATTCATAAAATAAAAAAATAAAAATAAAAGAGGTGTTTGGCAAAGCATCTGCTTTTTGACAGCAGAAGCTGTTTGAGAAGCACTCCCAAGCAGGCACTCAACCAGTTTTTACAGCTCAAGGACCACAGTAAAAAAGGGACCAGCTCAAGGCATTCTGATCTGGGAGCATCCATTAGTTGAGAACCCACAATCAAAACATCGTCGGGTTTGATCAGAGTTAAGATTCTCTTCAAGCAAACCAGCCTATCGTCTAGTCACTACTGTTTCCCTTTGTGCATGATTCAACAGCCAATAGGGGGGACTCAAAACTCAAAAAATGTGAATCTCATGCAAAAATCTCAACTTCACTATCATAGATGAGAAATGTTTCTCTAGTTAAAACCATGAATTTTAACATTTGAAACAAATAGTTATATTCCCTAATGGATCAGCAAACAGAGATGCCAGAATATTGAAATAAATGAAGATCAAAGAGCTTTTAGTGAGAAAAAATCACCTGATTATTAGAATAAAAAAGATAGGAAGAAAAAAAAAACAGATATGAAATGAACGATTGTCACCAAAATTGAATCATAAATATTCTAGGTCATGTAGGTTCAACTGATAAAATATCTTTTCTACATCACTAAGCACTCTTTTCAATATCACTAAGAAATTCAAAGCCAGTACTTTCATACCAAGAGATTTAGATAATCTGATTTTAGGAAATAGCCAAACTAGTTGACTTTCACTCTTTTCTTTCTAAAGGTTTGGAATGAAAGTAAGTTTGTCCAAGAATTTTTTTATTTTATTAAAAATATATAATTTTACCCATGTAGAAATCTATTTCTAAGGGACCCTCATGCCAGTTCTTTGTCATGTATCATTCAGGTAGCTATCTCATTATAAAATTAAACCTTCTCAGTTAACTAACATCAACTTGGCCAGGAATATTTTTGCAGGTTACATGGTATGGAGAACAGCTAACTCAGACCACATGCAAGGTAAGATCATAGATCCGCTGTCAAAAAATTAAGGATTTCACTCAGAGCAAAATAAGACAGACAACTTAGGAAATACAGATACTGACTTGCAGAGCTCTTGCTAATTTGTAGAAACATTTGGTCTGAAAAAAAATTGTGGATTTATTTGGAAGCAAAATTTGCAAACGCTACAAAAGTTGGATAACTATGCACGTGTGCAACTCCCCCGCGTGATATATATATATATATATATATATATTGAGAGAGAGAGAGAGAAAGGATCAACCGACACGAAGTGTAAGAATAAGTGAATAACAATGTCTTACACCACTTCATAATTTTTTGAATAATTTGTTTTTTTTTTTTTTCAAAACCGCCCGTTTGATTTAATCATCTACTCACGTAGATTATACATGCAAAATTCCGCATCAATCAAATATGTGTAAGTATTTCATCTATATAACTCATTAAATTGAACATTTTAACACTGTTCAACTTTAGCAACATAGATAAAATACTTAAAAATATCTTATAGATGTAAAATTTTGCATGCATTATCTACACGAATAGAAGATTAAATCTAATGGTCGGTTTCGTAAAATATGGATTATACAAAAAAAAAATTATAGTTTAAGATACATTATCCTTACACCTAGTGTCAATGGATCCTTGCTTATATATATATATATATATAGAGAGAGAGAGAGAGAGAGAGAGAGTATCATACCAATTGCAAGGGATACAGGATGAAGACCATAACTTTTTGCAATGTCAAGGTATTCCTGTAAAGAGAGGCAGAGTGGAGAGCATATATTAGTCATAATTAAAAAAATGCATTGCGTGTTATTGGAACTTTCTTCTTAACAAAGATCAGAAGCTGGAAAACTGAAGTGGTATCTATTTAGTTCATTCCTTTTGCAACCAGGCTATATTCAAGATTTAACAAGAGGAATCTGCTCACCATAGTAGCTACTTTAATGGTGTTATTGGACAGGTTGTATCAGGATTCCCCTTCTGAATACTTCCCTGGAAAGATGAAATGACCTTAATCGTTTACATGGGGGAAATTTTTTTTTTCTTTTTAAAAAAAAAAAAGAATAAATGCAAGGGGAAAGAGTTTCAATTGCAGTTCTCAGAAAACTGTGAACGCTAATGGATAAAAACCCGAATCTTGATGACTAACCTTAAAAAAGATTTAACCTTGCATCTGCTGGACTCCCATCAGGCGAAAAATACTTCACAGAAAGTATGCCCATCGCCAGGGGGCTGTAAGCCAACAAACTAATCCTGAAAATGTTCAACAATGTGACAGAGGAAACACCATAAGAAATCAGGTCAATAGTCAGATTACCAGATGCATAGCTCAGTAACCTAACTAGCATAACCAGGCAAGATACTTTCTGCAGGAGATAACCTTAAAATTAATAATGAAATACAAAAGGTGTGCACTGAAAGAAGAAACCTTCAACTGCCTCTTCAGTTTCTAAGTTGAAACTATTAAGTTCAATTCCAACTGATTCCTTGCTCATACTCCAATTAAGGTGAACCTCTCATCTCAATCCTTTCTGATCCTAAGTTCTAGTCTGGCCGCATGGATTGAAAATCCTTCAGTTATGCTTTTGACAAATTCAAGGCCAACAGCTATACATTCACTTCCTAGAAACCAGATATACTTGCAAACTTTATAACCAAACACGCCCGGTTCAATGTAATTAAATTTAGTTATCGACAGCATATGATGTGAGAAACTGTGGATGATACAACAATTGCTACATATTATAAAAATTGGCATAGGTAAGATGAGTGAATATTCCCTATTATTTTGTAAATAATGGAATAGTTGTAATTCTATCCTCAACAATATACTGATATAATCAAATTAAATACCTCTCGTGAGGACAACACTCTGCCATTCCAGAATCAAAAGTTTGGCAGAGTAAGTTATATGAGTTCTATCATTAAGACAATGAGTTGTGCATTAGCCTAAGCAAGAATATATAAATATCATATATATGTAGATAAAGTATGGAGACAGAGAAAGGTATGAGAAAAATAACAGGAAGGGTCGCTGCTCTGAACCAGAATAACCATACAACCTGAAGAGATACTACTTTAGGAAATCGAGGAACCTTCTCAGCAAGCTGAAGGAACATCATGATACCATATGGTGTTTCATTACCAAGTCCAATGTATCTGATCTTCAAACAAAAATTTATGTTTTATTATATGTCATCTAAACAAGAGATTGACTATAAAGGCCCAACTGTGGTATTATCACACACCTTACCAGCGTCAACAGCTTGGCCAAGAGCATCAAGTTGTTCTTCTATGCAAACTGCATTGTATTGTTGAATTGGATCATACTCAATTTCTCCAAACATGGGAACATATCTACAGAAACAGCCATGAACCATTTTAGAAAGAGGATAGTGGGTTAAGGCGGAGGAAACAAATAAGATAGTTAAATGAAGCAACTTATGAGGCTCTGGTTCATAAATCCAACTAAAACTACGTCTATCAGTTTACTTATTATCAGTTTACTTATTTTATCCTCGATGAACACCCCTTCCCGAAAAAGATGTAGGTAGGATCTACATACAAACCGATCAGGCCAATGAATTTGATAAAGATCAATGTAGTCCATTTGAGTTCGCTGCAAGCTGAGTTCAATAAGTGGCCCATTAGAACAGAAAACAATTTGCTCATACATAAAATGATGGATCATATATCTCATACTACTAGTGGAAAAATATTGAGATGCTGTTCCTAAATATGAAACATAGTTCCAAAATCAATGAGTTCTCACAACAGAGAATATCTCTTGCAGTTTATAGGTTTAGTTTTTGTAACACCTAGTATAACATTGTCATAACTTTAAGATGGATGGAACTATCTACAAAAACTAACTGGTCCCTCTAGTTTCTCTTGTGTGGTATTCAATTAGAGAATAAAACCAAGTGCAGAAGTATCACTGTTCAATCACCACGCATATACAAATTATACAAGTTACATCAACTGCAAAGGCTGAGCCAACAATTTCCAAGTGAACATGCAAAGACAACAAGAGTGCAAGAGAATATCCTCGTCATACATGTGACAATATATATATATATATATATATATATATATATATATCAAAATTTAGGGAAGAAAAGTAAAAAGTACGTGGTAAAATGACTATAGGATGATGATTAGTCAACTCAACTACAATATACAAAGTAAGCAGCAAACCAATTTGAAACAACAACGATTCAGGCTCCCACCTTTCTCGTTCAATTATGATATAGCTACTATGAGGCATCCATACAAACTGACCTATTGTCAATGGCCTCGGTAATATTCCTAGTATCCAAACACTTTGGTCCGCCTCGAATCCAAGTCATTTGCCCAGATGGTCCAGAGACCTGTACCAAAACCTCTTATTTATACTATGCTTTTAACCAAAGATTAATAACACGAAGCTAAGGTTTATGGATTGAAAGAAATTAAGCCACGGTGAAACCATCAGTTCGAACATCAGATCTCCCACTGACATCAGAATACGGACATCCATGCAACCATTACTGACAGATTTCCCTACTAAATATGTTACATTATTACTTGCTGTTATGGTACTCTTCATACCGAGGGTCCAAAGAAACATACGAAAGTGCATAATGTTTAATATATGAGATATAACAACGACAATAAATAGTGTTAGCATCACATAGTGAGCACCAATTTGAGCCTACTCTGACTTCTGATTTAATCCTAACAATTTCAGCAACATAATTCTACACCGGAATATAAAATCTAAATAATTACAGTGGAGCTATAAACAGGTGCCATGAACAGAACCTTGCAAATTGGCAACACGCTTGTACTAAAAGCTGCATCATGGTTGAAGACAAACTAAAAGAGAGCTCAAAAGAAAAAGAAAATTAGTCAAATTACAGAGTGAGAGTGAGATTTAAACCTTTGTAGCAAAGACAATTCGATTCCGAGAAATCTTCCTCGCCCTAATCCAACGTCCGAAATACGCCTCGCTTCTCCCCTGAGTGTCAGCACGCTGAGGCACTGGATACCTGAATCACCAAATCACAATGTGCACATAAAGTCGTGTGTGTGTGAGAGAGAGAGAGAGAGAGAGAAGGGATTTGCAGAGGAGAAGTGGGGAATACATCTCGGCAGAGTCGAAGATTCCAGCGGCAAAAGCTTCGTCGAGGAGGCGAAAGGACTGAGGCAAAGTGTTTTGCTCACCAAATGTCATGATTCCGACGATGGAATAAATAAATAAATAGCAAGAGGATTTGAGCTTTGATTTTCTTAATATTTACTGATGACACAAAAGAGGGGCAAAGAAGACGAACAGAGGCTGGAAAAAATTTGGAGATGCAGGGTATCGAACCCTGTACCTCTCGCATGCAAAGCGAGCGCTCTACCATTTGAGCTACATCCCCACCTGGCATTTGATGTTGCACAAATAATTAATACCAAAACATCTTGACCATGCAATTTTAAACAAGACATCAAATCAGTTGATCAAAAGCAATGTTAGCCCAATTGATAATTGAATTAAAATGGTAATCATTAATTTTTATCCATTCACATACTCAATCAATTTTATCCACGCATTCATCCAATGAAAAAAACACAATGTCATGTAAAAAATTTGAAATTTTTACTTTATCACTATTCGAATATACCTGTTATCACTCAGTTTCCATTAATTATTACTCAAGTCCGCGTGAATAAATTTGATAGCTATGTATCATCGAATAACTTGATAAATGCATCTATTTTCTTAGTCCCAATTCTTAAGTATTAAGTTCAAACTCCCAATCTCCAAGTACACTAAAGGCTTGAATCTACCATGATTTTACTAGCACAATTATTCACGATCTCCCTGCTCCCAGCTAGAAGGTATGGAAGCAAACCTTTCATTAGAAGCCCACCATAGAGTTGTTAGCCCACCCTTGAAGAGTTAGGATAGTCAGTAACTCTTACTTCAACCACTACGCACTTGACAATATAATCATACCATAATCAAATTTGAATAATGTTAAAAAATTTAATATGAATTGAAATTATAATATAAATGTTTTAAGAATTTTATAGTGCTTTAATTTTTAAATTATATTATATTTTTATTAATATAATTTTCTTAATTTGGTAAATTTTAGATATTTTTTTTGCTTGTAGGTAATTACAAAATTTTGTGTAAAAATTATAGGCATGTTTGAATAGAAATTTAGAAAACTGTTTTCAGTTTTCAAAAAACTTGTTTTCAAAAACAATTTTTTGAAAATTTCAAATTATTGTTTTTTAACATAATTTTAAAAAAAAAACGCTAAAATTAATGTTTACTTCTCTATTTCATTCTTCTTTCATGGTATATAAAAAATATTAAAAATTTAAAAACAAAATAATATTAATTATTTTTAAATATTTAATAAATATATAAAATAAAATTAGTATAAAATTTAAAATTAAACTTAAAACTAAAAATAATTATATGACGTATCCAAATAGATTTTAAAATAAAATTATTTAATCAATATTTCATTGTTTTTTGTTTTAAAATCGGTTTCCAAGTTAAAATTTACCAAATATGTTTTCTGAAAATATCATAAAACTAGATTTTGAGAATGGATACCTGACATGCCTTGAATAATTATGATTTTGACCAAATTTCTTGGGTACCAAACCATTCACCACCAACCAGGAAAACTGCCAATTGCAATTTGCAAATACAATTAAGAGTAAAATTTCAACAACAGATTCCAAGTTTCTAACTTCTGCCGGAGCATTCATTGATTCAAGATGCTAAGAGCAACAATGGCAAGCTTACTCACCCCTGCCAACAAGATAATAATATGTTCTCCAACTTAATGCTTCCAGTTAAAGTCGCATAGCAGAAAAACAAAACCAAATGAAGATAACAAAATTCACAACTTCAAGAAACAATCACAAACTTAAATAGATATAAGTTGTCCTATATATTCAACCAAAATTCCCAAATTTAGGGTTTATAAGGATCATCAAAACGCATTAGATACCAGCCTCACACAAAAGGAACAAAAAATCAAAAAGAACAAACATTCCCATCTCCTAAAATTCTTGTGAAGCGGATCCAATATCGCCTTTCCCTTTACCGACCTTCTTGGGCAACAGATTCTGATGAATGTTTGGCAAAACACCTCCATTAGCAATAGTAACCGTCCCCAAGAGCTTGCTCAGCTCCTCATCGTTCCTCACAGCGAGTTGTATGTGCCTAGGAACGATGCGATTCTTCTTGTTGTCCCTCGCAGCATTGCCAGCGAGTTCAAGAACCTGCAAGTAAACAGAAACAATGTGCCAAAATCAAATTTAAAAATAGTAGCAAACACTTCTTCTTAGGCTTAGAAAATCAGATGAGCCTGGATTCAAAATGAAAATCCCCTACATTTTCTCACCAAACAAACAGACCCAATTCGATTAAAAACCCGTGACATTACAAGAATCAAGTTGAAAGTCTACAAAAAAAAAAAACAAATTGTTTTCCTTTGAGATTGTAAATTTCCGCAACAACAAAACAGCAGGCAGAGCATCCAAAAGAAACCAAGTACTAAAAAATCGAAAAATCAAACCAGATCGCACGAATAAAAACTGCGAACTGACCTCAGCGGCGAGGTATTCAAGGACGGCGGAGAGATAGACGGGAGCGCCGGCACCGACGCGATCGGCGTACTTTCCGGCCTTGAGAAAACGGGCGATACGGCCGACAGGGAACTGGAGGCCTGCCTTTTGAGATCTGGACACGGATTTCGAGGACTTAGGCTTGCCTCTGCCTCCCTTCGTTGATCCTGCTGAACTCATATCTATCTAAGATTTTTCTATGAGATTGAAACCCTAAGATTGTTAAAACAGAAGAAGCGAGATAAGGAGTTTGGGTTCGACTGCGCAACCAGGGGATGATATGATCGATTTTGTTGAGGAAGGGGATCGAGAGAAAGGGATATATAGGGAGGAGTAGTATTACGTGTTAACACTGTAGTTTGCTTTGATTGGTTGTTGAGATGAGTGCACGGATTGCCAGCGTGGAAAGAAGAGAGCTTGCACACAAATAGAGCCTGACGTTATTGGGCCGATTAAAATCCTTGTTAAACCGGTCCACTGTAATTTCTTTTATCGGAATAGGAGATAATTACACCCAAATATTTTACTGTGCATGAAAAACTCAAATCTATCATAATTTTAAAATTCAGGACATTTTAAATTAGATTATTCTGCATTTAGTATTTTATATTATTATTAACGCTTTAAAAATTATTATTATTATATTTTTTTTAATAATGAATCAACTTGATTGTTATTTAAACTTACAAGAGGAGTAATGGTGCAACAAGATAGTTAAAGGTGGTAAAAGAGTCTGATCAGTCGGATTTATGTCATAGTGAATTGCTTGTCACTCGTGTCGGATTAAATTTGAGTCATTTTAATCTTAAATTATATCAGGTCTCGAGTCATATCAAGTTAGATCAAACCAAGTTAAAAAAATAAATATTTAAACTTATAAAAAATATTTTATTTGCATATAATAAAACTAAACGAGTTACATTATTAAATCTGTAAAAATTAATTAATAATAAATCAATACTTAATTTTTGAATGCAAAATAAAATGTTATGACTTCCAGTCACAAAATTCAGTCTGAAATGATTTCAAACAATTAGTCAACAAAGTTATTCTTATTAGTAACCTCTTAAATCATGTTTTAGAGATTAAATTTCATACAATAACTTCATTTCATTCTACTTTTTCAGAACAACTAAAAGTAAAATTTTATTGTAACTTTAAGAACAACACAAAATTTATTAGTTTTCTTAATTTTTCATTTAAAGTTAATGAGATTATTCATATTAATAAAATGTTAAATAATGTGTATCAACCCATGTAAATCAATAATTAATTAATTATTATATAATTTATTTTATTTAACAACTAATAAATTAATTATTATCATAATTTAATAAATATTTTTTATAAAAACTATATTTTTTCAAATCATTTCAACTCAACTCGTTTCAAGTTTTCAAGTTTCATTCAAATCGAATTCTTATCATATTAAATATAAATCATTTCACATTTTTAATCAATCGAGTTCAAATCATATTATTTTGAACCATTATCAGACCCAGTTAAGCCAGATTTTACCACCAACCAACATCAGCAACAGTCACTGAACTTAATTGGCATTTTCGTGCCATAAAATGTCATGGGCCAGAGCATAGGGGAAGAACAAAAGTGAAGGGAAGACATTACTTTTACGGGCCAGTAAAGATACAGCAACCAATGACAAAGAGAAACAGTACCAATTGAAAGGGTGCTGCACCATTTAATTTTCAATACTAAAAAATTTAAAGGCAACAGTTTCCCATTATATATTTTTGGCCTTAATTAGTCAAACTCTAGCTTCAGATAACAAAGCACGGGCCTACACGACAAATATAGCACTACAATACCTATCAAAAACAAATAAGCGCTACAGAAAAAGAAACGGTTGTTGTGTGTACGCTCTAAGATTGCATACGGACCGTCCACAAATTGGGATTAAAAATGGTATAAAATCTCAATAAAAGACAGCACTGCCTTTTTTATATGCATCGTTTTCTTCAGGCTTGATGATTATTGGCGCCACATACCTAAATCCACTCTTCAATTTGGAAACAGACCGCATTAAACCCGTAAACACCAAAATATAAACACACAACAAGAAATAGGATATCACAGAAAATTTCCGAATATCCATTGCTCAGAAAGGGGGATTTACATCTGAAGAAGCCAAGTTACATGATATCAACATAACGACATAGGATTTATAAACCAAATTCCCTAACTTCGCTATCTCGGTTTTCCTAGCCTAGAACTCCTGAGAAGCGGATCCAATCTCACCTTTTCCTTTCCCAGTTTTCTTTGGGAGCAAATTCTGATGAATTTTGGGCAAAACCCCTCCATTCGCGATGGTCACAGACCCCAACAACTTGCTTAACTCCTCATCGTTCCTCACCGCAAGCTGGATATGCCTTGGGATGATCCGAGTCTTCTTGTTGTCCCTCGCTGCATTGCCAGCCAACTCCAAAACCTAAACAAAAACCCAAATCAATCAAACACATTTCATAAATGGAGCCAAAAATTAACCTGGAAAAGATCGATTTCCCAAGAATATAAGAGAAACAGAGGGAAAATAGTATATAAGTGTTTTCGGAAACCAATAAACCTCAGCAGCCAGGTACTCTAGAACAGCGGAGAGGTAAACGGGAGACCCAGATCCAACACGTTGCGCATATCGGCCTTTCTTGAGGTAGCGAGCGACACGGCCAACGGGGAACTGGAGGCCGGCTTTTAGGGACCTGGAAACCGATTTGGTGGACTTGGACTTTCCTCGGCCTCCCTTGCTTGCGGCAGATGGAGAGCTCATGGTGATTGAGTCGTTTGGGTTTCTGTGAAAATATGAGATTATAGCGGGAGAGAAAGAGTTCCTTTTGAATTTTGAGCTATTCAATTTAAGCGTGAGTGAATCGGGTAGGTTTAGAGGGTAATATATAGAGGGGAACAATGCATTTTGATTGGCTGATATGGGTTCACGAGGATCGCCAACGTGGCAAGGGTTTTGTAGATGAATTAAATTGGTGAGGGTTTTTTTTTAAGTGGTTTGGGTTTTGTGCTTTGATTGGCTGGTTTTGGTTTCACACGGATTGCCAACGTGGTGTTGGCGGATTGAAAATTTTGGAGATTTGGCGTTCCGGCGGGAAGTGAAATTCTTTGGATTTTTGAAGTTCTTTCTGTTTTTCAAAACATCGTCTTGTATTTGACGACCAAAACCCTCTCAGGATCTCTCTATGCAATGTTTGGACTTTGAAAGAAAGAAAAATAGGAAGAAAATTGAAAAGCAAATGAAAAAAATTCAATTCCCACCAATCACATAGAAAAATAAAAAGAAAGAGAACAATTAATCACAATCCAAACTTGTGATATAAAATCTCTCAAAAATGCAACATAAATAAAATTTCATAGTTATAATTACATCCAAAAGATTGTTTTGTTCTCGAAATAAAACATAATTCGAGCAAACGATGTGATATCTGATCATTTATGTAAAAAAAACGTTACCACTAAAGTAAATACGTCTAACAATAGAGGAAAATAAGTATCATCAAAATTACATATAAATATATAATTATATATTTGACCAAAAATAACGGATCGTCACAAAAAAAAATTGTAAATAAACTAAAGAGAAATACAGTCTTTACAATTTTTAATAACATTTAATAAAACATTCATATCATTGTACAAACATCTTGTCAAACTTAAGTGACATGTTTGGTTCACAGACATAATTATAATGAGATAAGATTGAGTTTATAGTTGAATGAGATTACAAAAAATCAAAGTATTATCTTAATTTGATGGTTAGTTCATAGAATTGATTAATTGGTATTAAAGTGGGATAATAAATCAAAATATCATATTAACTTCTCTTATTCATCATTCTCAACAATCTCCAAATTGTTTACAAACCCTAAAATTTCACAATTTTCATTTTTATGGTTATTATAACTAAAATTATAATTCTTATTAAATCTATTTTTATTATATAAATAATTATTATTATTATCATAATCATAACTGATAATTATAGTAATTACTACAATATATATTTTTATAATTATTATTATCATTATAATAATTATAGTTATAATAATAATAATTATATCTATTATAATGATAGCAATATTTATAAATATAATAATATTTATTAATATTAGAATTATTATCAGAATTATAATTATAATTATAATATAATAATTATTGTTATTACAACAATTATATAATAATAATAATAATGATTATAATTATAATTATCATTATCATTAAAATAAATTCTAATTTTTATTATAATTACAATAATTATACATAATACTCCATAATTATTATAATAATAATTTATAATTATAATCATTATCATTACTATTCTTATAATTACAATTATTATTATTATAGTAATTATTATCATTATCATTAGACGGCACCGTACGGCACTGAATTAACAACCCTGGTACCGAGTAAACGCATTACAATAACTGATCAATTGAGCTGTGCACACTCCTTTTCTCGATATCCGAACTCATGGCATAAATTAAAAAAAATACAAGGAGTAATTAAAAAGTAGCATATGACATGAAATCAATCAAAATCTGAATTGATTTCATGGGTTGTTAAGCTTGATCCTCAAAGTATACATGAGACTAAAATGGCAAGATCCCCCTCAGAGTTCATGCACAGTTTTGTTAAGGAGCGGAACACAACGCGTTCTCTCTCTCCCCAACCATGCAACACCATCCACAATTGTACAGCCAAAAAAGAAATCACAAAAATTGTACAGATTGCAGAACAACACTACAAGAAAACTCATCAGACAATGATCCCAAATTCCCAACAAATCTTCCATTCAAACTCTTTCCTTCTCATGACACACGGGTTGAAGTTGAATATTAACAAGGGACTGGTGGTTCTTGAAACAATCGGAGTTCAAGGGAACCAAACCCTTGAGGCTCTTCGGATTAGCCTTAGCCCCATGAGCAAGCAACAACAGAGCAACCTGCACGTGCCCTGCCTCCACGGCGCAATGCAGCGGCGTGTACCCTGCATCATCAACCACATCGATCTGAGCTCCTTGATTGAGCAAGATCTTCACGCTCTCGATCTTACCCTTGAACGAAGCCCTATGCAAAGGGGTCCACCCGTTCTGGTCTCTCCCGTTAATCTTTACTCCTTCCGCAAGGCAACTCTTCATCCCATGCACGTCGTCTACCCTCGCGGCACGCTGCAAAACATCGCCTAAATGAAGCAAATCGTACAAATCTGAGTGCCCATTTTCGACTGCAAGCGCAAAAGCAGTCTTCCCATCTTTGTTCACTGCGTACTTCACGAAACCGGAAGAATCCAACAAGCTCTCAACTGCTCCTAAATGCCCCTTTTCAGCTGCCAAATGAAGCGCAGTGCATCCTTCGTGATCAATAACTTCTGTGTTCCCTTCTTTAGACACGCAAAACCGGATCACTTCACTGTGCCCGTGAATTGCAGCCATGTGAATTGGAGTTCTACCGTATAAATCAGTTGAGTTCACATCGATGGAATCTCCAAATTTTGCAAACAAAACTTCCATTATATCCACTCTGTTTATGGCTGCGGCGTCATGCAGTACTTCATCGATTGAAATGTCAATTTTGCAACCAGACGCAATCAAGACCTTAACAACTTCGATATTTCCAAATCGAACAGCTAGTGAGATCATGGACCGTCCATCTGGGTCGACTTTGTTGTCGACATCGCCACCATGGTCGATCAAGCTAATGACCAGATTGGCATCCCCTGATACGACAGCGGATCTGAGCAACGTTGTGAGCTGAGACCCAGTACACACAGAGACCGCTCTGTTGAAGAAAGATGAGGTATCTGGGAATTGGGTATTGTGAGATATGAGATGCTCAATCACATGGGGACCCACAAATGAGATGGGTATAGCTGCGTCCCTGAAGATGTGGGGCCCGGGGTTGGAGAACAAACGGCGGAGATCGTCCTGACGGGCTTTGCCCGTGGGGAGCATGGCGGATTTGACGGTGATGACATCGGGTTGGGAGGTGAGAGGGGGTTCATCGCACGGCTGCGAGACGATGAGGGTGTATGATGAAGAAGAGAGTGGTGGGATAATGGAGAAAGGTTGGTTAAAAGAGAAAATTGACGGGTTTGTGGTGGTCAAAGACACCGCCACAGACATGGTGTGCATTAGGTTTGTTAAACGGAACGTTGTGGTGCACTTTTGGCCCCTCTTGAAAGCCAGGTCTACTTCTTTGACATCTGGCTTCACCAGTCTATCCATTGAGATCTGGGTTTTGTTTGATGGGGGAGGAAAACGAAGGAGATGAAACTGGTTAGATGCTTGTTGTGTTATTTTCTCTTTATTAGTCTATTTCATTATTGATATTGATTTCTATTGTTTTTTTAGTTGATTTATTAGTTGGATTAGTTTATTGTTGAGTTGATTAATTAATGAAATAATTTATTATTAATTTGTTGGTTTAGGTTTGGGTGTGCCCTTTGAAGTGGAAGGTGGAGACTTTGACAATGAGATAGAAGTAGTCTATCGTTGGCCTTGTTTGAATAAGCAGCAGTACTCTTCAAGAGGGGAGGACAATGAGGCACTTTTTCTTGCGGTCTGATTGATGAAAGATCAACTACTTCAATTTCCTAGCTAGTTGTTTTTTTCGTGTGTAGTTTAATAGTGGAGAGTCTAGGGACTATTTTGATCAAATTTCCAAGGTGAGACCATTCTGCTCAAGCATCTAGGTTATACATTAGAAATTGCCGCTGATAAGTATGCTTGTTAGATATGTCCAGTGTAAAAAAAATATCTTAACTTAATATCAGATTTTTAAATAAGGTGGCAAGGGGCATACATACAATCTGGTGAGCTGAAATTATGTGCATATTTAAGAATTTTAGTGGTAGATAATCCTCTATGAGATGTTTGCTGTCTGAGAAGGGAACAACGCGCAACAATCATAGAATTTTGAGCTATGAGACATCTTCTTCCTCCTTATCAATTACAATTTGTTTACTTAGTCACTTATTTTATTGGTCTTGATTTGTTCTTCAAATTTAGTTACAGTACCTTTTAAAAACATGCCCTACGCGTTTGATAGAAGAAGGGAGACAATTTCAAGGGTTGATAGAGATTTTGTTAGTGCCACTTATGACAGACTTTCAAGAAGATGCAAAAGAAAATTTCAGCAATTGAATGTGTAAATTAATTAAGTAATGACAATGTGAATTTTGAGACCACTCTTTACTCATATATGACATCACATGAGTAACATGACCTAAAAAACTTTTTGTAGCACATGAGATGCAATATTGTATATGGAATCAAGATCCTCTGACCATTCAATCTGGTAGGTTGTAATTTTTAATGATGTTTCTTTGGGAAATGATGTAAAGAATGTGATCCCTTGTGCAGTAGTTGATCTCAGGTCATTTGTTCTTGCAAACATAGTCGACATTGTTAGAAATATGACAACCACTCGCCATTTGACTAATGAATAATGCCTGTAGTCGTAGCTTCAATTGATTATTATAAATCTAATGACATCATATTGTCTTTTTTGATGGGCCATTTTTTGGATGTTTGTAGCCATAAAAGTCATTCCTCTTTGCCACTAGTTATTGCTTTACATAATTACATAATAGAATTGTTATGCTTGGGTTGGATTACCTTTTTCTTTTTTCTTTTTTTTATTGCTAAAAGCTTCGGTTGGATACTTAATGCCATTAACTTTGTGTGCTGAAGACATTTTTATTTGGCTATACAAGAACATTGAAGCAAGAGATGGGTTATGCATTTTTTTTTTTTTAATGATTCGAAATCTATTAATCACATGAATTAGAAATAAATAAATAAAAAACAAGATTTACTAAGTTCAAAATAGAGTTATGTTATGTCAGAAGTTTTTTATTATCAACTTCACAAATCTCTGTGTTACAATATATGCTCCGTACACAAAGAATATTTATATACAACTTAAGACGCACTAATTAAGGTCTAATTAGAATTTCCGTTATGCTGCTGAACCATGGTTTTTCATGAGCCCAAACCCATAACATCAAGTAAAAAAACTAAGTCAAACTCAGTGAGGAGTGAAACCCGTGTTTGTCCGAAGTTTTACAAATCTAATCATATGCATCAACTTTAACAATCTTTTCTTTAAATTTTAAGACGAGCAAACTTGGGTTTGCTCAAAACTTGTAATGGACCAAATAACTTGTTCATATTTCTTGTCTGTTACTGAAATTTTAAGATGTCCTTTTACTTCTTTTATGTTTCTCTTACTTTTCCTTGGGGGCCATGAGGATGTTTTTATGCATATTAGGAAAACAGATTTTGGGAAATGGAATAACAAAGAGTTCACCTCTAGGATTTAGGAATCTCTCTGCCTTAGTAGTGTAGATCTTTTACAAGCTTTACGGTTTTTAATTTCCTCTGTTATAGTAAAAAAATTTATTACTTTGTTAAACATGCCTCGTTATATCTTTGGTGCAGCATCCAAGTAGTTTACTTTCTGAGAGCATAACTGCATAGGCATTTATAAGCTTGACTAGGTCCAATCCTCATTTATGTTTCAGATGTTTATTTTAATTCTCCTATCAACTCACCAACAAGGTGGGCATAAAAAATTGTATTTCATGACTAGAACAAACAAAAGCATTTCTGTGTTGTTGTCTTTTCACTTGGCATCCACTAGGAAGGGTGGGCTAAACTTGGATAAAGACTCGGCATTTACAAGATGCTTTTACAACGATTAGTTGTGACCAACTCTGAGATAAAATGTGCTTGAACTGCTGAGGTTGAAATGTTAATGCCAAATCAGTTAAGGACCCTTTAAAATTAAAGATGGTACCAAAATTACAAAATCAATGAGCGAAAAGAAAGATGAATAATATTATATCGATCAATGAGCTGATATCCATTGATAACAGCCAAATTCTGTGTCTGTTTTGCTGCTCATGAATGTAGATCAGCTATTTGATATATTTGAGATGCTATTCAGATCTTTGGAAGAGTAGGCATCATCTAGATTGATGAAGGTAGTAACGATGACATTATCTTTGTAGCCTTGGGTAGTGGCCTAGTAGGAATCACCTGAAGATGATTAGAAATCTTTTGATAGTCCAAGAATTTTGAAGTGAGAGTTCTTGCATGACTTCTCTTAATTTCAAAATAATACTTGGCAGCCAAAACTCATGGTGACTTACTGTTCAGAGGTGACAGAACTTCGCTTGCAGATGTCTCCTTTTCTTACACAAGTTGTATAGCGATCATAATCACAACAAAAACATTGTAATAAGAATGATGATTCATGGTTCAGCTGATTAACTAAGCAGTGGCTAGACTTCACTATGACATTAAAAATATAGTGGTCTTTCATTAATCTAGGCTATTACTTACGGTTTCATTATTTTTGGGGGATTCATTATCCAATATATAATCTTTTTCTGTGCGACTAAGATATAAATATTTCGATCTAAAGAAGCTTCATCAAGCCAATTACCTTTTTATTCACAAAAATGAATAGCAAATTGCTTTTGTCATGTATGTTTATAGAAGAGTGTCATTATTTAGTTATCGCTAGTTGTAATAAGACTCGAGTTCGTTTAACTTCGATCACCACAACTAGTAAGTTGATCTTTTTACATTATGCAGTCATTATTCTGCTCCGCATATAAGGGTAGCGTAGCAAGGCAAATACTGAACTTAAGTGACAAATCCTGTGTCATAGGTTGTTGCATCATGATTTTTCTAGGAACTTTAGCAATTTAAGTTACTATAAACATGACATTAAATTGGGCAAATCTACAAGCAACAAAATTATTATGAAGTCAATGAAGTAAGATACATCTTTTCCTTTCTCCCTTAAGTATGTTGCATGCAGAATGTTTGATTTTGCTCCTCTGGTGGTGTTTATCACTAAAATGGAAGTTACTGCCTTCAAACTTTAAATGTCCTGCGAGACATGCTTTAATGAAAACCACACTTTCGTCATTAACTTAGGGCATCATGAAGGATTTGGAATTCTCTGTGTTAAAGATGATGAAGCATGCTCGGATTGGCTGGAGCCTGGAAGTACCATCATCCATGTCCATGTGGTACTTAGTGAGTAGCAGGGAGACTCTACTTTGGATGTTTGGCAATACAGTTTGACAACATTGTTAACTTTGATCAGGTCAAATCTACAGTTTGCTGCATGCAGCATGATTTTTTTTTTGAAAATCTGAGCTTCTCTCAGCAGCACATCTTTCGAATTGCACTTAAGAAATATTTTAATCAAAACTAGTTTGAGTAGCACGTGCAAGGCACATGCTTCTTTACATTATGGATCAGTGTAGGAGTAAATAAATATCATTAAAAAAATTTATAAAAAGGAGGTGAGAGGAGATTAAAGAAAGAAAGAAAAAAAAAGTTATTGTCGTTGCAAATATTTTCTAGTGAAAACTCTATGTAAAATCATATTATCATATTTTTTTCCAACTGTTTAGATTTGATATTTATTTATAAAATGAATTGTTTACCTATTTAAAATTATAAAAAGGAAAAAAAGGTGAACTTGTGCAGTCTGGTCCCAACAAATTGTTGGAACTATCAAGAGTTTTTTTTTAATAAGAGTATAGATTTTGGACATAGAGCACACTTGTATTTTTATATTATGATTCCTTGTAGTTCAGAGCAACTCCAGGCATCTTTGAGGTTTGTCCCTAGTAATGCATGTACTGGCAAAGATATTTAGGGAATCAATGTGAAGACTTGTTTTTTTCAAATACTGGGAGAAAAAACGTGCCACAGTTGTTTCTTTCATAAGCAGGTGTATTAATTATTTAAACCAAAGTCTGGGAATGATCATCAAGGTTCAGATGTATATGTGTAGTTGTTTATGCCAGTATACTCCTATTGAGGGAAATTGATTCTTTTTTTTGTTCTTAAGCTATTACAGAAATTTTGCTTCTTGTTTATTGCTTTAGATAGTTATGGCAATTGACCAAGATATCGAAAATGGTGAAAGCCAAGTGAAAGCTGAGATGGAAGAGCCATTTATCCAGCAAAGGAAGATCAATGATGAAGATGATCAATTCCAGAGGAAAAGTACCAAGAAAGTATCAAGTACTGTTTTGCTGAGCACTTTTGTAGCTGTCTTGGGATCGTATGAATTTGGCTCATGTGTAAGTTGCCAATATTCTTTTCCCTAAACAATTCCTGAACCCGATTCTTGAGAGAACAATTGACACTCTGTTCATACATGAGCTTGCATTAACTGGAAAGCATTACCCTTGGTTGGCAATCCTACCTGCAAGAAACATGTTTATGAAGATATAAACTTCCACATTTTCTATATTTACCCTGTATATGAAGCGCTAGAGAGGAAATAAGTAATGTTTGTAAGAGACACTTTTTCACTTTTCAGGTGGGTTATACAGCACCTGTCCAGTCTGCTATCAGAAAGGATCTTGACTTATCTTTAGCAGAGGTTAGTTTGAAAACTTACAAGTAATTTAGAGCATTTACTTACTTTTCATTCTGTGGCATTACTGCATACATGCTGAGAATATGAAGGGTAGAATATTTTGGACCCTGAGTTGTGGTCAGCTTCTCACAATTCCATATCTGTTTTTGTTGATACTGGCCTTCAAGGCCCATTCTAAAGAAGAAAATAAAAACAAAGAAGCTGGCCACATACATAAATGACCACTGATAGTCCCTGCCCAAACATTGCAGATCATTTCATTTTTGCAACATTCAAGGATATGGTGCGGTACATACTAAAAACGAAACAAAATGCAAAACTAGATTACATTGGAGATAATTAAATGCTAATTGGCATTTCAAATGCAGTCCTAATGTTGATCATAAATAATTCTAATATTTGATAATGAAGAACTTCACATTAATGTATCAAGTTGCTAATATTGGACTACTTGTTTTTCTAGTGTCACGATATCTGCACATCATAACATTTACTGTTGACTTGCAAAATCATGGGTACTTTTTGTTTGTTTTATCTGTTTTAAGATCCAGACATTTTTCCTTTTAAGCCCAAAGGGACCTGCATAGGTAGTGGTTATCATGTTGATTGAGTTGTTGGGTCCCTTCTTCCAGATTCCTGCAACCTATAAAACTCTAAATTGGCATTATAGCATTGTGACATTCTGACACCGGTCTTCTCTAAACTTGATTAACTCATTGCAGCCAACTTTGCCTAGACCTCATGTATTTTCCTGTGAAAATTATGACTAGTATGCTATCTCATTTTCCTTCCTTTTTAGTCAACTAGACATCTTATTTCATATCATCTATCCTGACCTATGAATCATAAATTTGAAATATCAATTCTTCGTTTTCTTATGCAGTTTTCGTTATTTGGCTCAATACTTAATGTTGGTGCCATGATCGGTGCCATCTCAAGTGGGCACATTGCAGACTTTCTAGGTCGGAAAGGGGTAAAGTGAAGTTTGAAGATAACACATCTACTGGATTTTATTGCAAGCATTAGCATTAGATTTGACTTCTCTTTTCCCAGAGATACACTTCTCTAACTTGGAAGTATATATTAACCAAAACAGGCAATGAGAGTGTCCGCTATTGTCAGCATTGTAGGATGGATTGCCATATACTTCTCCAAGGTCCGTGCTTACGAAATTTTTATTAGTGGCACATTGAATTCAAGATTTTGAAAGAAATCTGGTTACAAATCAAAATAATCTAACTAATGTTTGTTCTGTTTTTCTCTTCGTGGGTGCCTAACTAGGGGGCTTTGTTGCTTGATGCTGGAAGGGTTCTCAGTGGATATGGGATTGGAGTTTTCTCTTATGTGGTTTGTGTTTGATGGAATTTTTTTTTTTCTGTTACTTTCCGTCATCCACTGTATAATCCATGATGTTTGGACATGTGAATAGGTACCCATATATGTAGCTGAAATAGCACCCAAGGATCTCCGGGGTGGGTTAGGAACATTGAATCAGGTGTATAAATTTGGGGCACTCGATCAAATGACTTTACGTGCCAAATTATTGAACTGTGAAAACTCATTGAGTTCTTAACCTCTTCCTATTTTGCAGCTTATGATTGTCATTGGAGCATCAGTTGCCTTTGTGGTTGGGACGGTTGTAACATGGCAAGTGCTGGCTCTAATTGGTAGTGTTGGACCTAAAAATTTCTCTTTCTTATGGCACCATTAGAAAATCAATTGAACTAATTAGTATATCTTATTTGAAGGAATCATCCCTTGTATAGTTCAGCTTGTGGGTCTTGTGTTTATCCCAGAGTCTCCCAGATGGTTGGTAAGTGCAAGCAGTTAACTAAAAGTAAAACTCTCTGTCGCATTGTTATCTTAAACAAGATTAACTTGTGATTTCAGGCAAAATCTGGATGCCGGAAAGAGTTCGATGATGCACTGAGAAGGCTCCGTGCAGATGATGCTGAAATTTCCCAAGAAGCAGCTGAAATCCAAGTTTTAACTCTAATCTCTAAACTTCCACAACTTTATTGAAAGAAGGCTTGTGTGAAGGAAATGACTAACTACCTCGTCTCTTGACAGGATTATCTAGACACCCTTCAGGAGCAACCGAAAGCTAGGATGCTGGATTTGTTCCAAAGAAGATACCTATATTCAGTCACTGTGAGCACCTTTTTGTTCTAATCAGATGCAAATGATACCATTTAAAAATTAATAGTGAATTACCAACCAATCCATTAAACTCGACTATTAACAGTAATGTTTATCCTCAGATTGGGGTTGGACTAATGATATTTCAGCAGTTTGGGGGCGCAAATGGAATTTCTTTCTATGCAAGTGAAACTTTTGTTTCAGCAGGTTATATATTCTTAAACTTATTCGTAATTTGTTTGTGTTTCAGGTTAATATTAGCAGTACTCTTTTCTGACTTTGCTTCTGCTTGAATCATCCTTGGTATAATACTGATTTTTACACAAAATTTTCACCATATCAGGTTTTTCTTCAGGAAGTATTGGAATAATAGCTTTTGCCTGTCTCCAGGTTTTAATTCTTCCTTTTCTTTTAATTTTTAAGATACCTCAATCCATCTCACTGAATCTAAATCATTGCAGATCCCTATAACAACCTTGGGTGCATTCTTAATGGATTACTGTGGAAGGAAACCCCTTCTACTAGTGAGAGTTCCCTGATATCTTTTACCACTGAAAAATCATTAGTTCCATACCCTTTTTAGTAAGAGAGACAACTTGTGTTTCAGGTTTCTGCAACAGGCACATTCTTGGGATGCTTTCTAGCAGGAACATCTTTTTTTATGAAGGTAACAGTACCATGTCAACATTATCATGCCCTAATCAATGATCATGTCTTGAACTGGGTTCTGTATCTTCCTTTCTTTTCAGCATAATATGTTCTCTTTTGACACAGGATCACAACTTGTTAAGTGAATGGATTCCAGTACTTGTCCTCACCGGAGTGATGGTAACATACTCTTTTAGCGCAATTAAATCATTACATCGATCATGCATTAACATATGATACTACTGAATTTAAATGTAATCAGCTTTTCGTTGGTTCGTTCTCAATTGGAATGGGAGCGGTTCCTTGGGTTATAATGTCAGAGGTATTTTGCTGATTACTTGATTCTATTGCCAAAGATTATTCTCATCATCATGTAAATGCAAAAATTATCAATTGATAAATAAAAATTCATCTTAAGAAAGATGTATGGTTTACCTTAACTATATTTATCACAGATATTCCCTATAAATGTTAAGGGAGCAGCAGGAAGTTTGGTGACTCTTGTAAGCTGGTTTGGTTCTTGGGCAGTTACTTACACTTTCAATTTTCTAATGGATTGGAGCTCCTCAGGTGAATAGGCTTCTCATTCAGCAGCAATCAAAATGTGCTTTGTTAATGAAACATAAGAGGAGAGAATGACCTGTTATGACATGGTGGTTTGCTTTTTTCAGGTACATTTTTCTTCTATTCAGGCATTTCTGCAGCTGCAGTCCTCTTCGTGATGAAGTTAGTGCCGGAAACAAAGGGAAGAACTCTGGAAGAAATACAATCCTCCTTGAACTCATAGATATGGGTTTGAAGTCTTCTAAACTGATTTTTTTCATGGAAATTCTGTGTGAATTTCGTCCCAGTTTAATGTCACAACATTGGTCACGGACTAGTTGCTCATTCAAGTCCAAGAATTTTGAGACTTGCATTTATCTTCCCAGAAGTGTTAAAATTGGACTTTCTTCAATAAAACATCAATCTTTTTACTTTTTTTTTACCAAACAACAAAAAGTATTTTTCACCCATTTTTTTTCTTTTCCTCTTCTTTTCTCTTCTACCAATCATAATTTACCAAGAAATCATCTTGGTTCAGTGAGCACAGTGGTGGTTAGTGGCAGTCAATCTCTCTCTCTCTCTTTTCTCTCCCTCAATTCCTCTTTGGAGAAAAGAGTATCCAAATATTTGGATTGGGCCTCCGATAAGTTAGTCTAAGTCTAACCAAACAGTATTGATTTTGGAGTTAGGCTCAGCTTGGAGAAATATATAGTAGCAGCCCATCTCCTCAGAGGTTGTTACTATATACACCCTCAGCAGAGAAGCTCTCACTACGAGCTCACGAGTTTCTTGAGAAAACTGATTTTCTAGAAGCAAAATAAGTTTCATGAGAAAGAACTACTATTTCCACATGTCTCTCATGTTTTTTTTTTCCCCATACCAAAAAGACCGAAAAATGATCGCCAATCACTTTTTTCTCCTTTTCATCTTCGTTTCTTTCACTTTTTCTTTCCACCTGTCATAGTTGGTTGAAGAAAAATGTGTAAGGAAAGAAATGTGAAAAATGGAAGAAGAGAGGGGGAGGAAAAATTAGAAGAAAATAAAATGATCTTTCCATCATGTATTTGAAATAGAGAATGAAAAACTAAAATTAAAGAAGAAAAATATTTTTAAAAATAACTTATTTTAATTTATATTTTTCATTTTTTTAATTAATGAAAATTGTAATTTATACGTATAAAAAGAAAAACATCAATGTCGGTGGCGGCATACTTGTAGGGCAGCCAAAAAAGTGACCCATGAATTAACTAGGTTAACTAATTTTTTGAGGATCATAGATTTATCGGAAATTGAATCATCAGATTACTTAACATATATTTTAAAAGTTATTGTATCATATAATATTTAAAAAATATATTTCAATATAAATAAATAAAAAATTACATCAATTTTTTTATCCAAAAATATATAATATAAAATAAACATAAATACTATGAAAAAAAATAACATCTACAAACAATCACTGCATTAAACATCCATCATATAAAGGACGGCTAAAATTTTGGTAATTTAATTGTATCAAAATATTAAAAATTAAAAACCGAAATCAAATGCCTAAGTAACCAAACTGAATTTTTCGATTCGGTAATTCGGTTTGTATTTAATCGAATAACACAACACACCCATTTTTCCATTTCCATTTTTATTTTCTCCAAATTAAATGGGAAAAAAAAGAAAAATAATATATTTCTAATATCAATACATTTGGTACTTACTATAATACTATTCATTGGGTAAAAGCCAAAGGCTAAGTACTAATTTCTCTAGAATCAATAAATTTCAATATGGAAAGCTTGAAGCCGAGCAGTCTGTTTTCCCAGACATAATGTAAACGTGGAGACAACCGTTGCTCTCAGCAGAGGGAACCGAATAATGGTAGCGGTAGCAGCTTTCTTTGATATTTTCCCTCTAATTGTTTTCGTCATCGCTGTCATCACTGCTGTCAATCTTCTTTTTAATCACTAATATAATATTGGATTATCGGATGATCATTATCAATGCTTTAATCTAATTAACTAGAAGAAAAAAAATCAATGAGACGACATGCACTCTTGCTCGATCCATTATCCATTAATAGTAGTTCTACATTAAGAAAATAAACGTATTCGGTTTTATCGAAGTTATCATATAATTGGTTTCGTGGAAGTTATTACGAAATTAAAAAAATTTATTAATAATTATGAGAAAATTAAATAGTAGTTTTGATATTTAAATTTTTTAAAACAATTATTATTCAATTTTTCAATAATTATTAGTGAATTTTTTTAATTTCGTGATAACTCTCACAAAACCGAATTCGTATGATCATTACTCATAATATAGAGAGTGGAGTTGGTTTTTATTTGAGCGTTGATATACATATATACGAAACAGTGAGTGAAACATATATAGCTTTTTCTTAAAAATCAAGTGTTAATTTCGTAAAAATTAATTGATAATTTTCATGAAAGTAAAGTAATAACATAGAATGATTAAAAAAAAATCAATTTCACACCTACGTATCGCATTTCATTGATTGATGAGTAAGAGTTGTTAAAATTTTTAATCAATTTTTTTCAGTTAAATTTTTTTAAATATTTTAATCGAATTAATTTAAACATTTAAATATTAACTAATTGAATTGATTTCGATCGGTACGATTAATTAATCGTTTAATTGGTGTTGTTTATATAATTAAGTTTTTTTTAAATTTATTATATTATAAATTTGTTGTTATTTTAATTTTACAAATTATTTTGATTAGCACGTGAGTATTTGATAACACAACATTAATTTTGATTATATATTTATTCAATAATAATTAAAAAAAAAATTTGTGATTGTGTGTCCTCCTTTAGTGTTTGGTGGCCTGTTTCAAGTTCGATCTCAATTGTTATTATCATGATATAACAAAAATTTATTGTTGCTTTAATAAATATTTCAAAAAAATATTAATTAAAAAATGATGGCAAGAAAATTTATTATCATCAAAATTATCGATTAGATTGAATTTTAAAATTTTATTGATAACTTTTAAATTTTTTTATTGATAATGTAAAAACGTATAAACATAAAATTTAAAAAATAATATTATTAATAAATTTTTTAAATATATTTAAAATGTTAAATTTAAACTCAATGATGGATTGTGACGTATTCACAAACACATGTTCATGAATTGTCTTTTATCACCGTCTAGTGTCTACGTCTGTTTGTTCAATTTCAACAATATAAAATCAACATCCTGGGATTTTTTTTATTTTTTTATTAATGGGATTTTGCATTAAGTACGTGCACAATCAAGCTTTTAAGGAGTGGGCTAAATAGTTTCTAGGCAACCAAACATATGTTTGTCTCCTCTGCAATTTGAGGCATGATAGAAAATTACATAAAATTGACTTCAAAAAGGATTTATGATAAAGGCATCACTTAGACTTTTCAATAAATTCCTTCTCGTTAGAAGACAAAAATTAGGTTTATGTCCAACTAAATTAGCTAACTATTTTTTAATAACAATAAAAAAGATGATAATCAATAGGTTTGACAATTGAGCTCTAAATCATGCCTTGTTTCATGAGAGGAAAAAAGAAAAGTTTAGAATAATAATTTTTTTTAGAATAGCATAGAAAACATTTTTATGGTGCAAATACATTTGCAAAATTATATTTTAAAATATATTAATATATATTTAAATCCGAACTATAGTTAGTACAAATTATTAATACAAAATCTCGTAACGATCATTTGTTAAGAATGAAATGTTAACATATTAAAATACATTCTCTTCACGTGATCTTTATGAAACCTTTTAACCAATCTGACCTATAACAATGGTTGGGGTACAATTTAGAAAGAATAATATGATAAATAAGAGAACGGGATATCATTTTATCAATTTATGTTCATTCAATGCTAAAATTAATATTACGAAAAATATAATGAAAAAATAATATCTTTAAAAAATTTCTATTATTATTCTACAAAACAAAGGCAATAAAAACTATTTTCTTTTTCTTTTTCTAGTTTTTCATCATATATCTAATATACACGAAGAAAATACTCAATCGTCTCACAATATATCCTTTCAGTTTTTATCCTCTAATTTTTAAATATTATTGAATATTCAAAAAACTTAAAATTATGTTATAATGGGACGGTGGAAAATGAAGACATCTATCTCTTTGTTTAAAGATTTTTTTATGGCTTTTTACTTCTCAGATGATTATACCATTATTTTTTTACTAGATTTTCATTTTCAGGCATCCAAACACATGAAATACGGGTGATGATGTCGAAAAATGATACCTTATTTACATCAATTGAGATCGTATTCACGTTAATTGAGAACGAAATATTTGAAAAAAAAATCATTGGAAATGTTATTTTACCGGAAGAATCTTCCGATTCTTAAATCAGCAGATGATAAAAAAAAAAAAACCATTTTTTAGGGGAGAGTATCATGACTCCTCATTCTTAGAATCATATGCTCACTATATAGGGTCGAGAATTTTTCCTTAATGAAAAAAAAAGCGATGGAATCCTCTAAGTAAAGTTACCATCTTGCTTTATGAAGAATACATAGGAATTAGCTCATCGTGAGACGCTCGTCCTTCTTACATAATGCTTGTGTTTTTAAAACGTGAAATTAACTTTGAACTTTTAAAATTTGTCACGTACTGATCTTCAGTTGGATAATATATTTTACCCACATCATCATATTACTTTATATGTTTCACTTTTTTTTCCCTTAATATTCTTTCATTTTCTTTTTCACTAAAGTTTCAAGGACATACCCTTAATTTGCTTAACTTGGAGGAGCACTCTACCCTTTTATGCTCGGCAAAAAACATAGCCTATATATGACTACGTGACCAATTCAAAACTGAACTCTTCTAACATCATCCATTTATTCTCCCTCCACTTTGATAAGAGAAAATTTCCTCCCATATAACATTAGGATGCATGATAATTTTTAAAGGTAAAATAATTATTTTATGATTCAAACAAATAAATTAATTAAATTATCATATATGATAAAAAATATAATCATAATTTTACGTTAATTTTTTAATATTATTATATCATTTCAAAATATTATATAAAAAAACTCTCACTTAAAACTATACATTCATAATTTATAAGAGACATTCCACACAATTATATTTTTATTTTTTTTATTATCTTTTCAAATAATTGACATTTTAAAAGACATTTTAAATTATGCATTTTCCACGTACGCAAAGATTTAAAAGACAAATTTTCAATGTCAAAGAAAGATAAAAGTACGTACGCGTGCTTATTATGATGAGCATAAAGGGTTAAGATGACTGTAATGACAGCATGTGATGCTTTGATTGTTTTATATAAAAAACAGAGAATCAAATATTAATTATTAATAAAAAGTCACATACATTGTATAGTTATTAGAGAAGGCATAATCATCCAAAACCTTACATTAATTCATTGTACATTGCTTTGTCCTCATACAGACTAAAAAGTCCTTAGTGGAGAATTAAAGGGGCTCCTAAAGACAAGGCTTTATGCTTATCTTTTTAAACTTATTTCGGCACCTTTTAGCTTTGTACTTGTTTTTATTTATAGTTTAAAAAACGATTTTTAATAAAATAATGTAATTAAAATAGTTTTTTTTATATAATTTTATTTTTTAAATTATTTTTATTTTTTTATAAACTATTTTTTCTGTTTGACTTAAACTTTTGTTTATAAAAAATAAAAAAAATCATTTCATAAATTTTTTAAACCATAATTGAATGAAAGTTGTTTTTCAAATGAGATTAAAGTGTTGTAATATTTAGAATAGTAAAATCACGAATTCGGTTTTATCGAAGTTATTATGAATTATCAGAAAAATCTACTAAACCAAAAAATTAAATAGTAATTATTAAAAAAATTTAAATATCAATATTATTATTTAATTTTTTTTGTGATTACTAATAGACTTTTTTTGTTCCGTATGAAAATCTTTACCCATTTGCATATATTCCATTTAATTTAATAATCAAAAGAAATTTAGAAAGGATATAATACTCACATGCGCAAACAAATAAAAATATCAAATTGAGTTAGTTTATAAGTAAATGAATTAAAAAGTCAATTTTTTTTACAGAAATCTTACATTACTTAAATACTATATTGATTGTAAGTTGCATATATCTATATTAATTTTTTTAAAATTAAATACTCTTTTAAAATTGGTGTAAATTGCATGAAAATTTCTCCTCCATTAAAAAAATAGAAGTAAATTTCTCCCCATCTTCATTCCTTTTTTTATTAAAAAATAGATAATAATATTCTAAGAAATAAATATATATTTAGCAAGAAAAAATATATAAAAACGTAGGTAAATAATAGTTTAAAAAATGCTTGAAAAAGATCAAAAAAACATAAATAAAAAAGTGGTAGTACCACAAACTTAGTTTTGTGATTATGTAATAATAAAAATTTATTAAAAATTACGAAAAAATTAAATAGTAATTTTATATTTAAAATTTTAAAAAATTATTATTATTTAATTTTTTTATAATTATTAATATTTTTTTTTTTGATTACTTCGAATCCTTGAGATTACCCTTCAAACAAGAAAAAGATTGAAAGACTCCAGACCACAAGGGATAAAGTAATAAAAAATTAATATTAATGTTAAATTGTTGAAATTGGATTTATGGAACACAAATATCAATAAAAACTGTTTTCGTATTTGATGGGATTGACCCAATCGGCACAAGAAGCCAAAAGCTGTTCCTAGTTGTTGACCTGACGCATAAGACGCCAAAACACAATGTGTGCCGCACGTTAATTGAGAAAATTATTTTTTTATAGCCAAAAATTAAAAAAAAAACAAATATGGCAAATCGAAGAGAGCGACACATAAAAGGAAGGAAGCGTGGAAAGAGAGAAGGTTCAAAGCAACACGGCATATGCGTGTAAAAGTTTATAGTTGTTTCGAGTTTAAATTTGGTAATTTATATTGATTAAAAATTATATTAATAATTTTTAAAATTTTTATTGATAATATTAATATATTTATAAATTTAAAAATTAATATTATTAATAAAATTTAAAAATTATTGAAAATTATAAAATAAGAAAAATTCAAAGCAACACGGTACATGTGTGTGAAAATCTATAGTTATTTCAGGTTTAAACCGATTAAAATTTTTATTGATAATTTTTAAAAGTTTTATTGTTAATATTAATATATTTATAAAATTTAAAAATTAATGTTATTTATAAAATTTAAAAATTTTTAATAAAATTTTTAACAGATCCGAACCCGTTGTCAACATCAATAAACGTGTGTGTCGCATGCTTGGCCACCTTCGTATAAGGACAACACACGAATGCATCCAAATATACAAAAGCACTTAGCGTGCCATCTCTTTACTCTGTTTTTCTTTAGTCAATGCATAGTCTTTGTTTATTTGTTTTATCTCTAACTTGTTTGGTATAACATGTTTAAAAATTGCTAAATTTCATGAAACAATTTTTTGACTTTCACTTTATATTTTGAATTTTTGTTTTTTAGTGAAATAAATATTGTGATTATCTTCGTCAACATAAAAAATTAACAACAATTATATTATAAAAATAAAAACTATTTTATGAAAATTACACTTCAAATATGTACTAATTACTTTTAATATCAACATATAAGTATTAAAAAGATATTATTAAAATGTCTACTGGTGAATTAAACGAGACTAAAATGGTTTTTTTTCTTTCAATTTAACATCTGTCAATTTTTTATATTAACGAAGACACCACGATTTATTTTCCCAAGAAAAAAACTTCAGGCTATGAAATGAAAATCGAGAAGATTATAAAATATTTCATGAAATTTAACTTAAAAAAATACTTATCAGGTATCCAAGGATAATTATGAAAGAAAAATACATATATATTATGAAAACTAAGAAAGAATTTGGGTTTATCCAGAAAAAAATAGTATTAAAAATAGTTGAATATAGTTTTCGTCACTAAAGTTTGATCATTTATTTAATTTCATCACAAAATTTTAATTTAAATAATTTATTTTTTATAAATTAAAAATTATTTCAATTTTGTCATTATTGATATATTTTTTTATAAAATTATCAAATCAACAATACATGTGATTAAAATAGATGTTGATCCGATTAAATCAAGGTTTTGGAAAAAAAATTCACTTAAAACGCACAATGTGGATTATAACTACAAATTATAAAAAAAACAAAATTAATTAAGCGATCAAAGTGTACCTTTCCTTCACCATTAATGTGTAAATTAAAAAAAGGTACTGTTTTTTTTTTAAAGATAAACACTACTTTTTTGTCGTTATTACCCTCCTTAAATCCTCAATAAAGTCACAAAAGGGCAACCCGTCGTTAAAAGACAAAATCAAAAAGACTAAAAAGTATTTCATGAAATTTAACTTAAAAAGACACTTATAGAGTATCCAAGGACATTTATGAAAAAAAAATACATATATACTATAGATATTAAGAAAAAATTTAGGTTTATTAAGAAAAAAATAGTATTAAAAATAGTTAAATATCGTTTACATCATTGAAGTTTGATCACTTATTTAATTTTATCCTTAAAATTATAATTTAAATAATTTATTTTTAATAGTTTAAAAATTATTTCAATTTTGTTATTATCATCACATTTTTATATAATTTTTTTTATGAAATTATTAAATCAATAATACCTGTGATTAAAATAAATATCGGTCCAATTAAATTAAAGTTTTGGAAAAAAAAATTCACTTAAAATGCACAATAAGAATTATAACAACAAATTATAAAAAAAAAATTAAATAAGCGATCAAAGTGTACCTTTCCTTCACCATTAATGTGTAAATTAAAAAGAGGTACTGTTTTTTTAAGATAAACACTACTTTTTGTCGTTACTACGCTCTTTAAATCCTCAATAAAGTCACAAAAAGGCAACTCATCAAAAAAGAAAGTCATAAAAAGACAAATTCAAAGTTGGAAATTTTTTGTGATTAGAGTGGAAAGAAGCTCAGATATAGCATCGTTCATAACTTCGTATCCACATGGATAAAGTGTGGTCTAAAGTTGCGACCGTATTGATTTTAATTGGTAAAATTGATACATATAGTTTAGATAATGAGCTTAATTCACTGATTTGTATGATCTTTAAATTTTTCACTAATAAAACTCAATTGGTTAAAAAAATAATTCAACCTATTTAAAAAATTGTTTGTTTGATTCGAAATTGTTAAATTGAATAATTTAACAATTAAAATACTAAATAAAATTTATTTTTATAATATAATAAAAACATCGAATCAACATCAATGTTGTTTTGATTCATTGGTTAAAAAAAAAATCAAAATCGAGATTGTGAGAACATAAGAATTCACGTTCGACTCTTATAAATTTATTATTTTTTTATTACATCTCAATTCAATAAAATAAATTTTAAATTGTAAAAAGGAAAAAATAAAGTTATGTTTGATTACCCAATCATGATATCTTGAATAACTTTTAAATTTCTTAAATAGTAAAGACATTGTCATGACCATGAAGAAAACTTGGAATGGAAAAACATGAGGAAAATGAGGAAAATCTATGGGGCCATTGGTGACAGCTTGGATTTCTTTTCATCAAAACAAAACGAACGGCGGAGTTTCACTGGTAGGACCCACAAGATCAATCAATCATCAGACCAGAGCTCTCTTTGATACGTGGCAGACGACTAGACACTTAATGCCTAGGGAGAGGATGGGTCCCACACCATAGAGTTATTAATCATTTTGTTTTTAAATAAATAAATAAAATCTCTCGGGCCAATGTTTTATTCACGTAGACCCCATCAAATAATGTGAGCCCCAATAGCTTGACACGTGTACGCAGCCCACGATAGATAGAGATAACACGCTCCACATAATACGACAAAATCCAAAGCCGACGTTAGATGACCCCAGAAAAAGACCTCCCAGGCTCTGACAAAAGACATGCCGTCACGCGGTTTCCACTACCGGACAAAAGTACAAAAACACGTGTCTTTACCTAATGGCAGCTTTGTGGTTTGTCGGAGGTTAGGGAGGGTAGTTTAGAGAATTCGGGTTTAGGTTTTTGGGCAAGAGTCGAGACGGAACATTTTGTCTCCACGTGCTTTGGCGTCGGCCGCACGCAGAAAACTCTTGTCTCCTTGTTTTTAATTTGTTTTCTAGCGAAGAATTTATATTTGGTTACAGCTATTGCCAGGGCCAGCTTTTGCCTACTTCCAGAAACTGTTTGACGGTACATTGTCTTGCTATTAAGTTGTCATTTTGCCAAATTTTATTTCTTTAAAAATATAGCTTTGTTTTTACATTTTATTGTTTATTTTTTTTTGAAATTTATTGCTTTCAAAAGGAGTTTTTTTTTTTTTATGAAATTCATGAATTTCTCTTAAAAGTATAATACTTATAAAATTAAAATCTTAAATCAAACTTAATAATCTAATAAAATATATCAATTATAATTTTTTTATAAAAAACTCACATTTCATTAATGATTTAAAATTTATTAAATTTTGTATTAAAAATTAAAACTTAAATCATGCGTTAAAATTCATCAAAACTTATTAATTTTTTATAAATATTAAATTTTCATTAATATATTTTACCTAGTAGATCACGATCATTAATTTTAATATTATAAATATAAAAATTTTAATTTTTTTTACAAACTTCAGATAAAAACTTTATGTAAGTTTTGTCATTTTTAAAATACGAAAAAATAAATTTAAACAGTAAAAAAATAAATTAAAGAAAATAGTAGTTTTTTATTATTATAAAAAAATTGCTTTTTTTTTTTCTAGAACAAGTTTATTAGTACTAGTTTATTGTTGTTTATAGAATATTAAACGCTATATAATAGTAATGAGAAATGGGTACGGCCCACGTTCACAGTTTAATTCGGCCGCCCGCTTTGTCGTCTCTTTCGTCTCCGTCCACCACCGTCGCTCCCTTGGCGTTTGACTCTCAAATTTTCTCTCGCTCTCTCTCATCCTGTGTTTTCTCCATCTATCTCTTCACTTTCTCTCTGTACTTTCTAACATATAACCTCTGATTTCTCTTTCTCTCTCTCTTGCTCTTTGTTTCCTGATTTCAGATACTAGAAGTGTCTCTTCTTTGTTCAGAACTCAAAACGAGAAATCAAATCAAAAAAGGGTACAAATAAAAGGACATCCCGATAATTATATATAGAGAGAGGGACTTTGTTATTTGCGTCGTACGGTTATTGTTAGTTCTCTTCACATAAAATAAAATAGCGTTACTATGATGAGGCTGTTTCTTTGAAGATCACTTGAGCTCTCTCTGGGTTCTTTGGTTAAACTCTCTGGGTTTCGAAGGTCTTGGTATTGAGCCCATGGCTGGTAGTAATGAAGTCAACCTCAATGAATCCAAGGTACCCTCGTCATTTCTTCATCAAATAGCTCTCCCCTTTTGGGTTAATTTGGAGCTGAAATGATGATTTGGGTTGATGGGTTCCTTTGGTTTTGTTTTTTCTCTCTTGTTGGAGACTCTATTCGTTTTCTTGGAAGTTGGGTTTTCCTTATTTGACTTTGATTTGAAGCAGAAGAATTGGTCATTTTTTACTATGATTTGAAGGATTTAACTTTGTTTTCGGGGATAATTTTGCTAATCGTTTTTTTCCTGCATTATGTAGCGTTTCTTTGCAAATTATGATCATCCCGGTCTAGTTCATGGATTTTGTTTGATTTAAGTTTTGTTCTCTTCCAACTTTTATGTATTGGGGTTTCTAAATTGCACCTAGAAAGTCGAGGTTTGAGAAATTTTAGGTTTTTCATTGCACAAGGTTGCAATTTGTACCTTCCGATTTGGAGGTTTTTGTGTTGTATTTAGGCCCGCCCTGTTCGTTTTCCCTGTTTTTGCATTCCTCGTCAATCAATTTCTTGCTGGGTGTGTTTACAGTGTTTAATTAATTTTCTTTTTGCATTTATGATGTACATGCCCAATCCAGTTGTCATTTTTTTTTTTGTGATTTCGTAAACTGTAACTGATGGACAGATTTTCTGATATTTGCAATCTTTCTTCTTCTTGTAGAGAGTTGTTCCACTCAATACGTGGGTCCTCATTTCCAATTTCAAGCTAGCTTATAATCTCCTGCGCCGCCCCGATGGCACCTTCAACAGGGACTTGGCGGAGTTTCTTGAGCGCAAAGTCCCTGCCAATACAATTCCTGTTGATGGGGTTTTCTCCTTTGATCATGTTGATCGGGCCACCGGCCTCCTTAATAGGGTATATCTACCAGCACCTCAGAATGAGGCTCAATGGGGCATTGTAGAGCTGGAAAAGCCCTTGAGCACCACTGAAATTGTTCCAGTCATTGTTTTCTTTCATGGTGGAAGCTTTACTCATTCATCTGCCAACAGTGCTATCTATGACACCTTTTGTCGTCGCCTTGTTAGCGTTTGCAAGGCCGTTGTGGTGTCTGTGGATTACCGCCGATCACCTGAACACCGGTACCCTTGTGCCTATGATGATGGTTGGGCTGCTCTTAAGTGGGTTAAGACAAGAACTTGGCTTCAAAGTGGAAAGGATTCTAAGGTTTATGTTTACTTGGCTGGAGACAGTTCTGGTGGTAATATAGCTCACCATGTCGCGGTCAGAGCAGCCGAGGCAGAAGTTGAAGTATTGGGTAACATCCTTCTTCACCCAATGTTTGGTGGGCAGACAAGAACCGAGTCAGAGAAGAGATTGGATGGGAAATACTTTGTTACAATACAAGACCGCGACTGGTATTGGAGAGCTTATCTCCCTGAAGGGGAAGATAGAGACCATCCGGCTAGTAACCCATTTGGACCTAGGGGGAAAAGCCTTGAAGGACTCAAGTTCACGAAAAGCCTTGTTGTTGTGGCCGGTTTGGATCTTGTTCAAGATTGGCAATTGGCATATGTTGAAGGGCTCAAGAGAGCTGGTCAAGAGGTGAAATTCCTTTTCTTACAGCAGGCGACTATTGGGTTCTACTTCTTGCCGAATAATGATCACTTCTATTGCCTCATGGAGGAGATTACAGACTTCGTGCATTCTAAATGTTAATAGTCTTCTACTTAACCTTAACGACAGGCAGCCATACATAACAGAAGCTTGACAATTCACTCGGTTTCTCTTTCTTTTTCTTCTTTTGAAGTGATGGTGTGTAGTTATAAGATTGTGTATTATTACTTTCTTTGTCCAGAGATCATTACCTTGTTCCTTTTTAGGCATATGAAGGTTGGACAAGACAAAGTTTCAGAGGGTCTGAACTTGTTTATGGGATTTGGCTGAACCACCAGATAATAATTTATAAAGTTTACCCGTGTCAACTTCCGGCCACGAATAACGGGAATGAGAAGTGTTGGGGTAATGTTTGGTGGTTGATCAACTGGTTTTAGTAATTGGGTAAATTATAAGCAGCACTAATTTCAGAACATAGACTGGAATATATCCATCTTGTTATGGACTTGTATGTTATACTCGTGTTCTAGAGTTAAATATAAAGATTTAATTTGCAGTTTAATTCTCCTCCTCTTTCCCCTATCCTCTGTTGTTTCCATTATTCCATGTTTTGTTTGTCACTTGTTTCTACTGCTGAACCATCTACAGTGTGTCTGGATTGAGGGGGAATGGAGGGAAAAGAAAGGTATGCTTTCCCTCCCTCCATTCCCCCTCAATCCAAATGCAGCACTAAGTTTAGCATGTTGTAAAAAATGTTGTCCTTGATTCAGGTTTTGATCAGCTCGAATCGTTAAGGGCATCCTTGATTTGAGAAAGCAAAGTCTTGCTGTTACCCTTTTGAAGACATTATTGACAAGGCAATTTTTTCTGTTTATGTTGAATTTGAATCTTTCCCTTCTCAATGACTTTATAAAGGAAAAGGTAGAATGTGGGTACAAGTATAGCAAATCTTGAAGTACCAGGCATCATAGCAAATTCCATTTCCATCAATTTTCATGTATTTCCATTAGCAGGGTGACAATGCTCAATTGAGCTTCTTGCCAAAAGGTGCACTTCTTCGGATTTATCATAATATAGTTTTTTATGAATATAAAAAGAAGGAACAACGTATCGTATATGTTATAAAAAAATCACTCCGAATTTCGTTTAATTAAAAACACCATTTATAATATGATATGACACATTAGTTTGTTTTCTTTTGGATGCGTTTGGTTTTAAAAGGATTTTTAATTTCATTCTCTCGATTTAAATGCGTTATATTTTATCAATATTTTTTATTAACCAGTGTTGATATAATTTTCACCCTAAAATTTTTTTTGGAAACAACAAAGGGTGAGAAGTTGAATCCCACTAGGGTCATATGGTTTATTTTGTATCCCATAAAGGATTTAAACCTCAAATTCGTTCCATAAAGCAAATACTTACAACCATAGGGGGAGAAAAACAAAGACCTGTGTGTGGCGTGAGAAACCATCCGATCTGCCAATCTCTATCCACCAAAAACAATGATGACTGGACAAAGGTCAAAATCATGGATCTCTCCATCGTTTTTTTTTGTTTTTTTATTAGTTGTTGTCATCTGCTGATTGCCTGTTCTAAATGGGTGGGTTTGGCTTGGAGTTCAGGATAAATAACAAATTCAGGAATTGGTTGGGAATTTTGGAACTATTACAAGGGACCACACCACTACCTTTGAAAATTCACTCCAAAGTAAAATAAAATAATTTTTTAATTGAGTAAATTACACTGTTTTATTTTTAAATTTATTAAAATAACATTAACATACCAAACATTTTTAAAACTCATTTTAAAATATCAATTTCTATCGACGAACAACCCCAAAATAAATTTATTTAAAGAATAAAAAATATTCTTGGTGTTAAAATATTTCTAACTAATTATGATAAATTTAATAATTTTATTTATCAATTACTTATCTCAAAATTGTTTCTAACACAAATTTTTAAGTTATTTGAATTCATATTTTTAAAAAAAAAAATAAAAACATGTAATATCATCTTAATTTTTAAAATAGAAAGGTTTGTCTTTGATTTTTATTTTATAGTGGTTTTTGATATTCATTTATTTCAAATGTTAAGTTATTTAATTTTATAAAAAAAAACACATCAACAAGATTTTCATTTAAAATATTTAATTTTTTTATGATGGTCTTTAATTTTTATTTATTCTAGAATGTGATAGGCAATAATATCCTAATATTTTTTAAAATATAAAATATATAAAGTAAAATTTATTTTATAGCATATAAATCCATTTAATATATACTTTTAATCATTTTCGAAAAAAAAAACGATGATATTTTTTTTAAAAAAAATCCTTGTTACATATGTTTCATATCTAATACATCTATATTTTTAAAAATAATCTTTATGATACCGACGAATACTTTGGATATTATGAAAAGTAATATTCAATTAAAATTTTAATTTTGTTAATAAAAAAATTATTTTGAGATTGTTTGATGAAGAAAATTAATGTTTTTAGGTGAATCGTGAGTTTTAAAAAAATTTAATATATTAATATTATTTCAATATAAATTTAAAAGTAATGTAATGTAATTTATCCTAAAAATATATATTTTTAATACAATCTTTTAAAGTGTTTAATAGGCGTGGTAAGAAGTAAGAACAGCTAAGCTTTTAGGGAAGGACACGGGAACCCTGTCTTTTAATTGACTTTCTAGGCCACTTTTGCTTAAGAATATATGCTTTTGTTGTCGATCAACAAAATATTCACTTTCTTTTTATTTTTTTAAAAGAAAAAAATAATATTATTATTAATCTTGTTATTCACATTTCTTGTTTAGATTATCAAAGTGTCGCTTGTAAATTAGCTGTTTATGTCTTGTAAATTATTCTCTAATACGACACTAAGACAAACCCTTAATTTGTTCTGTCAGTCCCTCACCGTTTCACATTAATTCAGTGGGTCATTTTAATATTAAGAGCTTCGATCTTATAAAATCAGTTTCAAGAGAATTATTACGGAATAAATTTTTTTATTAATAATTAATTAAAATTATTATTTAATTTTTTTCATAATTACTAATAATAACTCTCACAAATTTGATTTTGCGATATACAGCCTACAGTGTTAAATATCTTACGGTAAGCTTTAATGTTTAATTAATTTTAAATAATGGAGCGACCCACCATGTCAAACATGATTATTTTTATTTAAGATTGACTTTTTAAATTGAATGATTTTACTATTTGTAGACGTGGTAATGTTGGATTTTTTTTTATTTCTTCCCATTTTTCTAACCGTCCATATATCTTAATAAATTGATGATTCACTGAAAAAAAATGACATCACAATCTTATCATATGCACAAATTAAAATCTTGTGGTATAAGTTACCGATATAAAATTCATTTTTATATCGAAATAAAAATTTAATTAATAATTTTAAAAAACTTTATTAATAACGTTTATACATACTTAACTGACGTTACCAATGAAGTTTCAAAAAATTATAAATCAAGTTTTTACCCCGATGCAACATCCGGAGTTGATAAGAATCTCCCATTTTAAGAGCATTTCTGTATTTTGACAGTACCAATGTATTTTATTATTTTGCCCATTTCAAGTAATTATTTAAAAGAAGTCAATAAAATAATTCATGGTGGAAACGATTTTCTCAAAGACATAACATTTTCCTACCTCGTACAACTTTTTTCCACCATACAACTTACAGTACAAAAATCATGACTTGTGCTACTTGAGCAGCCTGTATCCTAGCTCTGGCACTGGTGGAAGAGAATTGCTGAACTTGAATTGCAGCATGAGAATTCATTCCTGCTATCTATAGTATGTTACACCTTAACATCTAGAAAACAGCTCCAGCGCTTGAGAAAATTAACACCATTGAATCGATACACAATAAATTTGCGACTTCCAAGATGAAACTTTAAGCGTCCTCTCAGTTATAGACGATGAAAAAGTTGCCTCCTCCATCATCACATCATTCTACAATATCTAGCCAAGGCATGCTTAGTTTTGTGCAGAAGGCTACACCATCCTGCATATCTCAGCTTCAAAAAGCATTCAGCATTTTGATCGTCTTGGTCCATCACTATTGATGGCACTTGCTGCAACAATATGGACAGCCAATCAATCACATGGACAACCAACAAAATAAGCAGAGACAGCTATAACAACGAGCAATCATATTAGGAGCAGCAGATGATAATGTTGAATAACCAAATTCTGGTTCAGAGAGAGAAAGAGAACCCCTCAGATTGTACTTTCCCTAAGTAAACTAATCTTTCCACCAATTTTGACTCAGCAGTCCCCAAATCTGTAAATATAGATTCAGGGAATCATGCAAATGAAGCTCGATTAACAGGTAGATCATACTGTTACTTGGCTGATTGGCTGTTTGAGCTCGCAATAAGAAAAGTATTCAGGTCTGTGGTATGCCTCCAATGCCTATACTACAGTAAAATGGGACCTTCATTCTAGAAACTCCACAGGCACTTGGTTTGGCTAAGCTTTTTGGCCAATTTAATCAGGTGATTATTTTCTTACATTTACAAAAAGGAAAAAAAAAAACTTAGTCAAACAAAAAGCTAAACCACCTGCTTAATTGCAGCTCATTTGCAACAAAAAAAGCATTAATAGGTGGTGAAGCAGCTAATAGACACAGCCACCAATGGCATGACGACACATAGACAACCCCTCCGTCCAACAGCGCAGCGACACATGGACAATCCTCAACCAATAGCCTAACGACACGTAGGCGGTTCTTACCCAATAGCACGATGACACGTGGACAATTATCATCCAACAACATAGTGACACGTGGGAAAAGCCGTGGGTAGTCGCCACCACTCACGGACTCCTTGCGCAGACATATAAGCTTGATTACAGGGATTACAGCCGTCCCTAGACACGCGACTAGACCTTCCGGCGGAGGATGGGATCTCCGACCTCACCTCCGGAACGCTATAAAAAGTCCCAGGTACGCAAACCCAAATCATCTTCAGTTTTTACAAACTCATTACTAGAATACTGATCATATCTCTCCCCATTTCCTCATAACCTTGAGTTAACAAAAGCGTCGGAGAGTCCCCGGAGGAATCACCCACCCTTTTTCCTCCGGTGATCCCCTAGTTCACCCATATTTCCTTGTGCAAGAATTGAAGCATCGGCCTCCAGTTCAACAACATATTTAGGGCATCAACAGGTGGTTTGGTTAAGCGTTTTGCAAATGCAAGAAAATAATCACCTGATTAAATCGGCAAAAAAGCTCAACCAAACCAATATGGCCCATCCCCCCCCCCCCCTCCCCTCTCCCTCCTCCCTCCCCAAAGAAAAACAAAAACCACTAAGCTTGCATTTAATAAGCATACAAGATGAATACAACAATGGGAAAACCAGAGATTTGGAATACTTTGTATACTAGATAGGACTGTTAAGAGCAATGGAATTCTGTCAGATACACAATAATATATGCATTTGGGGCATTTCATCATTATTACCAACTTTTCTCAATGGAATCATGCAAGTTAGCACCGAGCTTCTCAAACACCATATGTGTAAATGCTCTAAAAGAAGCTAAACATATCAAATCGATTGGTCAAATATCAAATTCAGTTCACCCAATAGTGAACAGAACTTTTATCATTCAGTTATCATTCACTATGGCAAGATTAGGATTGAAACGATCAACTACTTCCTTCTGGATCCGGACTTAGATCATGGATGCATACCGCAGCAGAGAGAAGGACAAAAATTGAACCTAACACCCAAAAAAAAATCCTTTGCTTCTTGAACTATCACCTTCCACAATGTCATACTACACGTCCTAGTTGTTGCTTCTCCCTCCCCAAAGAAGAAGAGAACCAAGTTTAGCTCTATTAGCAAAATAGATCAGCAGTAAGTGGTGATTCTTTTCCCTCCATTTCCCATACTTTGACTGATCAGTCCATATGGATATAGTCCACACATCCTATGGTATAATTGTAAGAGGAATCAGAGATAAGTAGCATATTGGCAGTTAACATCCTGAGATTCGCATTTCAGCTCATAACAAGGTTGTCAAACCAAAATCTACACGGGATCAAAAGCATCTCTTAGGTATTGATAAATATCCTGCATCAGTTTTCATAAAACAGTAAGAAAAAGAAATATAACAAATGTGAGAAATATTATAAGTTGTCAGGGACGGATGTGGATTAGAAGGGGAAGATCAATCACATATATGAGAAGAAGAGATGTAGAAATTCCTACCGTACAATGTTAGACACAAAAGATATAGCATGTGAATGTAATATAAGTACCCTAGAAGGAAGTTTTGGGTAGTGGCAGTGATGCAGAACACAATAACCAAGAGAAGGGGAAGATGAAGAATAGGGGAGTATGGAGAAGAAATAAGGGGATAGAGGAGAAGAAGAAAGGAGAGAAGAATAGAAGAAGTAAAAGAGTGAAAGAGTAGAGAAGAAGAAGAATAGGGAGAAGAGACAGAATGGAAGAGGAGAAATTTAGAGATGTGTTAACTTTATTATAATGCCTAACTAATCTCAACGTAATAAATATGGTTATATAGGTACCAATCCCAAAAATAATAGGAAATCAACCAATCACAAATATAATAAGAAATAAACCAAAACCTTAATAAAACAAGTCCATAATAAACTATAATCCAAATTGTCAAATAAAAACCTATGGTTCTCTGTCAGGTAGTACATTAGAAGATGGAATTAGAAATTAACGCATCACTTAAAGGCAAATGGTGAAATCAACAGAGCAGAAAATAAAGAAAATTAGTATGTATCATTGGAAACCACTTTCCAATTACAATACTCACAATTAGCAATACAGATTAATGGGACCCATTCTAGTTGCATACCTAATGGTCCATCAGTTATAGAAAAAAAAAATCAGATAGCTAATATCATCTCATAGATGAAGCAAAAAGAACCATATATTAATATGCAGTCAAGGACATGATTTCATACTAACATTATATGCAGATTTTGGGAAAAAGTATGCCGAAAGTGAAAGATAACTTTGTAGGTTCCTTACAGTGATATAAATAAAGTCGAGAAGAGGAAAAGTAACCCAAAAGGTTCCAAAGTCAAGACATGACTTTCAATAGACGATTTTTTTCCCTTTCGAAGGCAGTTTTATACCCCTAACATGATCTTTTGAACCATAAATACTTAGGATTGAACATTGTAATTACATCTCCACATTCAAGCTAGCTGTAATTTCCAATGCAGTGTACTCAACCATGAGAATTGAAGCAGTAAATCTTTATCCCTGCATTCAATGATTGCAAATGGGCGTAAAGTATCCCAAGAGATTAATGCAATTCCTAGAATTTCTTTTTGTGAAAATTGAGAAAAGTTCCTTGGTTGCATGAGCTTAGACTTAAAAGCCAATATATACTTGGAAAAAAAAAAGACTTGAAAGCCAATATAATGGATTCCCATGCCAACCAACGGGTCTAAGCCGAGGTTCATGACGTATAAGACTTAAACACAGTTCTAACTGGAAATAAGAAGAAAAATCATTATCTCGTAAATGAGGTTCCAAAAAACATAATTGAGCAGGGTAATTTTGCCAAGGAAGAGACAAGATATTTACCTATGAATTCGTTGGAATCTCATTCCATCCAATAAACGCGATGAACCATTCAGAATGATCAGCTGAATGCTTTTTGCAATTTCTGGTGCACGCGAGTGATTATATGCATTATAACAAAGATGAATCCAGAGGAATGCCATAGCCATGCTTCAACATCAATCCCATTACTTGGTCAACCTTATCTTTTTTACCACATATTGAGTATGCCTTAAACAATATCCAGAATGTCCCTTTTATTCGTCTCATGTTAATATTCTCCATCTCATTAAGGACGCTCTCCATATCTTCCAAGCGTTTTTCTGATCCATACATGACCATTTTACAGTGATAAAGGGATCTGCAAATTCTCCATCCAGCACATTCAGCAAGATTCACAAAATTAGCAAGCCTGTCCACTGCATTACATCGAAAATAACTTGAAATGATGGACTTCATCGGACCAGCTGACGTTATAGAGATTTTATGCTCAAATGCCTCATTAATTGAATTTTCCATCCCCTCTAAAAGATCCTCTTGAGCATAAACCCTAATCAACAGCACATTCAACCAAGGCCGGTACTCCGTTTCAGGAATAAGCCCCATTAGATTTTCAATCTTTTTAACTCTACCCTTGACAGAACTCCTACAGTATGCACATATCATGGTTCTGATCAAGTGAATCTCCTTGTTATTAACATGATCTTTTACCAATTCGTATGTCTCTTCCATCCTATCCAAATTCCCCGAATTTGCATATCCTCGAAGCATTAGCAAGTAAGTGTTAATCTCAGGCTTAACTGGACCAGCCTTCATCGTCTGAAATGTTCCTTCCATCTTGTCCCACATCCATGCCGTCACATATCCAGCAATTAAGTTATTATATGTGCTCAAAGTTGGGGAGAGATTTAAATCCTTTATCTCCTGGAATGTTTCCTCCATGTGATTCACCAGCATCAAGCGACCGAAGATTGATATTAGAATGTTGTATGTTACAATTGATGGATAACAATTTTTTTCCTTTTTAAAGATGCGAAAAAGTGACTGGCATTTATCGGCAAGACCATTAAACATGTAAGCACCCATCAATGCATTGTAGGTAGAGGTTGTCTTAAGTCGCTTGTTAGTAGCTTCATTAAACAGCTCAACTGCAAGATCTACATTCTTAACCCTACCAGCAATTGTAATACCATTAGCATACTCCTCTGGTGTCATAGGAATGCTGCAGTCTTCCTGTTTTCTCCTCCAATTGAAAACCTGAAGATTAAAAAAAATCAAATAAATAAAGATAAGAACATAAATTAGGAAAAGAAAACATGCACACAAATAAATTTTGCGACAGTGAAACCCACAGTTGAAATTTTGCCTCCACCACAATTTATACAGCTCCGAGGTGTTTAAACCTCCAGATAAAGAGAAAACCATTCCATTTTGTTTCAGATGACACTAGAGTCTAATAAAAAAGCATCCATCAGGGTCGAAAACAGTGCTCAATGCTTCGTGTGTACTTCCATGGCACAGATTAATTTAAGTACCAAATTAGTAATGCAACTAAAAACTGTCACGGTTTAGTTGCGCAACATTAATATGTCATTGTGATCACCATACCAAAGTGAACCGAACTAATTCATCTAAACCAAAATAAGCAAGTTTCCAGAAACTATTTTTTAAAACATACAGACCCGTACCTGCTCACATGCGTTTAAAATGAACATCAATTCTTCTTAAACACTTTTATGGAATGCAGTGCACTGAATTTTCATGGCACATCAAACAAGTCAGAGAAATGTGCAACAAAACAAGCTTTAGATTTCCCTACATAGTTCATCTCTTGGATCCATTCTTGTATTACTTCTCCCAAGTATTCAGTAGCTGTGAATGGGTGCTTGGCTGGTTACTTTTGCGGTCAGAAAGGTGTTAGGCAAGGGGATCCGTTATCCCCTTACCATTTTGATATTGCCATGTAGATTCTTTCCAGGCTGTTAAATGCTGCTGCTAATAGTGGTCTGCTCAACTATCACCCTAGATGCAAACACTTGAAGCTCACTCATCTATGTTTTGCTGAAGACATGATGGTATTCACAGATGGTACTACTCAATCTCTGCAAGGACTTAACAAGTGCTAGATGAGTTATACTTGATGTCGGGTTTGAAAGTAAATCATACAAAAAGTGAAGTTTTCTGTTGTGGTATTGGTGAGGCTGAAAAGGATGTCTTGGCTAATCAATCTGGATTCAAGATTGGAAACTTGCCTGTCAGATACCTTGGTGCTCCTCTTATTTCAGGTAAGTTGACTGAAAAATATTGTCAGCCTTTGTTGGATATGATCCTTGCTAGGATAAACACTTGGACATTTTTTTTTTTAAAAAAGAAAGAAAGATAAACACTTGGACTGTCAAACATTATCTCCTTTGTATGGAGGCTGCAACTTCTTTTTTCTGTTATATTCAGTCTTCAAAATTTCTAGAGTTCCATTTTGGTTCATCCCAAGAAGGCAATCACAGCTGTAGAGAGTAATGCCTTTTTATGGAACGGAATTGCAAATACAGCTAGGGGAGCTAAAGTATGTTGGTCTGATGTTTGTTTGCCTAAATCTGAGCGTGGATTTAGACTTTAAAAGTTGACTAAATAAAACTGTACTTCTGCTCTAAGAATTATCTGGTTGCTTTTTATCAAATCGGGTTCTCTGTGGGTGGCTTGAATTGAAAAGAATGTGCTAAAAAAACAAGAGTTTCTAGTCCTTGAAGCCCACATCAGATTGTTCTTGGACTTGGAGGAAGTTACTTAAACTCAGAACAATTGCTAGAGCATTGATGAGGCATATCATAGGAAATGGAGAAGGAAGCTTCCTTTGGTATGATAATTGGCATCCAAAGGGCCCCCCGATTGAGCATTATGGTGACAGAGTTATTTATGAATCTTCTATCCCTCTGCAAGAAAGAGTTTTCTATGTAATCAAGAATGGTCTATGGATTTGGCCTGCTGCAAGATCAGATGATATTGTAGAGATTCAAGCCATGTTATGTGATATCATGGTTCCTAATCCTTCTACAGAGGACAAAGTTCTTTGGCTTCCTTCTCCTTCTGGTAGCTTCCATTCTAAACCTACATTGAATGCTTTAAGACTTAGGAAAGCTAAAGCTGATTGGGACCGTCTAAGAGCAGGCAAGCTAGATGAGGGAATTCACTGCAACACAGTTTGCGATATTTGCAATGCTTCAGTTGAATATAGGGATCACCTATTTCCAATCCTTATTCAAATCACATTTGGTCTCAAGTTCAACAAAAATCGAATGTGGGCAGAAGTGGTACAGGGTGCTGGGAAGGGGAGCCTCTTTGGGCTATTAAGCATCTTAAAGCCTTAAAGGAAAATCTATTCCTGTGACTATCCTTAAACTAGATCGGAGTGCTTTCATTTACCATATCTGAAGAGAGTATAACTTTAGCCTACATCAGAACTACTTCCATAATGCTGATTTTATTCTTGAACAGATTAATTTGGATGTTAGAGATAGGATCCTTAGTAATAGTAGCATGAATAGTATAAGTCAGTTGATAATATAGTAGCTTCGAACTGGCTTTTGGATGATTTGGAAGCGGACAGTTATTTAGTTACCACACTGATCAAGAAGCAAAATAAGCAATGCCCAGTTAATTTATACACAGAATACCAATAAAACAGCAAATAAATAAAAGAAAATGAAAACATAAACCACAAGAAGAGAGGGAACACCTCTAGAGCCAAGTGAGGGCACGAACGCAACTGCCTCAAGAGTTCAACAACCGCATATCCATCCCTAATACACCGAACCAACCAACCGCCATTCTCCTCCAAAACCCTAACCACCTTATCCAAATCTTCACTGTTTTGCAACAACTCGTCTCTCAAGATCGATACTTTACTGATCAGATCGTGTATGGTCGCCGGGTTACGAATGGAAGTCTTTTCGATGAAAAGTTCTACAGAGTTAGCTAACTGTGACTGGGAGGGTCGGGGGTGGGTGGACGTCTGGGCATGGAGATCGCTGGAAACTAGTGAGGATTTGGTAAGTGTAAAAGATAAGGGATTTAGGAATCTGGGGATTGAAGACAATCTGTGGTGGAGGCATAGCAGCTCTGCTTGCTGGGCTACGTCTGATAATTTTCGCACTCGCTTCATTTGGATTATGATCGTGATCGTGATCGTGATTGTAACCGAGTAGTGTACATTTTTTTAGGGTTTTAAGAGGGTTTATGGCAAAAAAATAATTCTGATGCAGAGAGAGATTGGAAGGGGATGGGAGTGGCTACAACCGATGGGCAATGGGTGAGGATTGGGAGGGCAGTGTGAGATCGGAGCCGATGGACCATGACAATCACAATCACATACCTCACAAACCACCGGGCCGGGCTAGGTCATCAATTCCGGGTTAAAATGTTCAATTGGACTCGGTCCATCTGTAAATTTAGCACATGGCTTCTTTGGTATACACGACTTCCAAAAACCCAAAACAAGGAAAAAATTTCTTTTTCTTTTTTGGTTCCAACAAGTAAATTATTTACTATTATATATTTTTGGTTAAAACAAATAAAATCATCATTATCAGATTCATTATAAAATTAAATGAGCTTTGATACAATGACTGGGAATTGCAAGAGGGGGAAGGGAATTAGAGGTGATTGGGTTAAATAACTCTATTTGTGAGTTTATCAAAGGAGAGAATGGGAGGGGATCAATACCCCTCAATCCCTCCAAATAGTGGATTTTTAAAAAGGTGATATAATTGGCACTTTAAAAGTTATTATTAAACACCTAAGCGTTTTTAAAGGAATAATATACATAATTAAACAAACTCACAAGAGGAGTGCTAGTAACAATTTTTAGAGTGTCAACAGCACCATCATTTTTAAAAACCCCAATTTGAGGTACAAGAGAGAAAATGGATAGGGGTTATTATTATGTATTGTGTACCTCAAAATAGTGGAATTTTAAAATGGTAATATTATTGACAATTCAAAAGTTGTTATTAACACTCTTTTTATTTTAATGATACACCTAATTATTTTTAAAGGAATAATACACATAATTGAACAAACTTACAAGAAAAGTGCTAATAACAAATTTTTGAGTACTAATAACACCACCATTTTTAAAAACCCCAATTTGGGTATGAGAGAGAAAATGATAAGAATTATTAATATGTATTGAGTAATTTTAGTTTTACCTTTTTTAATGGTTTAAAGTTTAAAAGTATAAATATATTTATAATATAACAATAATAACTTATCGATTCTCTTTTCTTTTCTCCTCACCAACAAGAGGAAAGTATATATCCTCTCATTATTTTTTTTTAACATCTAAAATCCAAACATAGGTAGGATAACCACTCTCTCATACTCCCACACCTCTTTCTTTTAATTACCCATACTCTCTAAACTCCCAAACAGATCGTTAATGATTCTAAGGCTACGTTTGGTATTGAGGTTGAATACTCAATCCCGCTTTCCTCACTGCTACAACACTATCTTATTAATATAAAATTTTAAAAAATGAATCACAACTTTCTATAACAAAAAGTTTATCGATAGAAACACTTCCATTATCATATTTATTTTAAATATTTTGCATAATATCAGTACTTTTACAATTAATTTTACTAAACATTTTGATTACTGAAATTAACTATGAAAATTATGTGTACCAAACACTAGATTTTATTTGTCTCACAATATTTTTATCACATCACGTTTGTCATTGTACTTTTGTAAACTCTACGATAATCCCAAATCAATGACACATGTTTAAGTGGCAAACATGTAACTTAAAATTTCGATGCATCTTAGGACATTTAGACAATGTTTGAAAACTTATTTAATTTAGCAAATTTAAACAATTTATACCCATAAATTTACTGATTTAAATGTGTTAATCAATTTCCAAACATCTCTGTAACAACATTGTTGTGCATGAAAGCGAATTTTGATACATCTACATGGTAACACACGTAACTTAAAATTTAGAAAGAGTGGAATATTTGTTGTATGATGGGTGGTGCTAGCAGGAATACTCCCGTATTGTTTTGGTATTTGAACTCATAATAATACCCCTAATTAAATTGCATTAGCATCTAACTTCAATAAATTATTGTAAGTTAGACAAACGGGAAGAGAGCCAATAACACCACCATATATATATATACACACAATTTATAATCATATTTTTTTAATAAAAAATAAAATATACTACATGCAAACATTAAAACATAGACCTTGGTTTTTATAATTTTAGGTGAAATATTTTTATCCCTTTTGCGCGAAAGAATCTCAAAACTATTTCACTTTAAGGTGCTTTTATCTTTTTAACCTCTTAAAACTAAAGCATTTGAGCTGTTTACTAATTTAAGCATAATTTAATCAGTTTTTAAATATTGCTTATAACTTAATTATAGCCAAATCCATCTTCACTAATCTCAAACCCCGCTATGCATGGTATATCTAATTAAGAAATTTTTAAAAAAAAACCGTGATCGTTAAAAGAAAAAAAAAACTCGTTTTATGAATTAAATATCAATGAAAATAATAAATTAATTTTTACCAGTTAATTCTCGTTTAGTATGACTAATTAATTAATTACTACCATTATATCAATTATGCCCAAAAACCACTTATAAACCATTTTATTATCTTGTATTCTTATTTTAATTTCAAATTTTAATCTCATATTTTCAATTGTTACAATGTAGTTCGTCTCCATCTATCCTTAATAAAATTGGGAATCAACAAAATTTTGTTACTTTTTTTTTTTCTTTCTTTTCTTGACTTGTTTCTAAAAAAAAATGAACACCTAACATTTAAAGACAAAATGATCAACATATTTCCTTTTGTTATTTATTTATTTTTTGCTGAAATAAGATTTGCATTATAAAATAATAAAAAAATAAGAGGAGTGTTGAGCAATTTTCCCTTACATGGCATGTGCGAGACACATGAGCTTTTACATATACCTCATGTATACGGAAATCTTGTTAATTTCTAATTTTATTAAGAAAAATAAGAAGTTAGAATAAAGTGCAAAGTCCACATGTAACAATTAAAAATATAAAATATAAAAATATTTAATAAAAAATTAAGATACATATACAATAAAATCCCTAAATTCAAATGATCACTACATGAATCCTACAATTTATTTTAAAAGGGAAATAATCTAGCAATCATCTTGTAATAGAATTGTAACTAATCTTTAGTTTGAAATAAAATGAAGTATAAAATTAATTTTATTTGTAAATTCTATTAACTTTTAACATGATTTGTACAATCTTACTCACATTGATAATAAACACTTTTATAAATAAAATTTTAATTTTTTTTATAATTTTTTAAATACAATAAATTATTAAATTACAAAAGATTCCAAAAATAATTATAAATATATCAAACAAACGACAAAAATTTATTCGAAATGAGATAAAACAAACAAAGAAAGTTGAAATTATATGTAATATGGTAAAAGTATTTGCTTTCGACGAAGTTTTGGTACTTTTTGACATGTCGGAGTCGATACAAAGGCGATTTTATCCCCGTTGAGACGAGGATGAAGATTTTTAAAAATCTTTGGCATGGATGGGGAGGAGGACGAATATGGTAGTTTTCGATATGAAAATTCCTTGTACTCGTCCTCTATGTATATTAGGTTTTTATGTACTATATAAATACATTTTAAAAAATAGTAATTACCTAATTACTCTTATCTTAACTATATAAATAGACATGTAAAGTAAAACTTATTTTGTGATTTAATTTTAATTTGATTGAATGCAATGGATTTTTGGCGTGGAAAAATTATCAGTGTGTACTTTGTATTGAACATTTATTTTGTATTTTGATTTTGTTTACTGATGTTGTGTTTGATCTTATATCTAGTAATATTGTTGAGTAAATATTTTTTTTAATGTAGTATAGTTAAGTTTTTTAATAAAAAATAGGTTAACGGGGATTCTTGATTTTCTAATGCATAATTTTTGTTTTCGTTTATAAACGGGGGCGAAGATGAACATTTAGGTCTTCAGTAATCCAGTGGGGAACGGGAACGAGAACGAGAACGGAAATGAATGGTAAAATAAAATATTTGACAAGAATGATGATGAAATCGAAAAATATTTTTGTAAACGAAAATGAGAATAAAGATGATGGTCTTCGCTTCAAACCTGTTTTATTGCTATTTTTAACTTATTCGTGTATAGATATAATATTTTTTATTATAAATGAAGAGAAACTTCAAATTTAAAATAAAAGAAACGTAGTTACAAATTGATCTAACTCTAACCACCCTATACTACCACTTTCTAGAGTAAGAATTGAAAGATGAATTCTTTGTTGGACCGTTTAAATTCGTTCAAAATTTTATTGATAATTTTAAATTTTTTTTTAATAATATTATTTTTTAAATTTTACATTTATACTAAAGTTAATAATAAATTTTTTTAAAATTATTAATAAGATTTTAAATAAATCTAAAATATTAATTTTAAACTTGTTTGACCTAATAATTTTTGAGACCCGAGTGGAACATAATCGATCCGACCGCCATACTGAGAGTTATCCTCTGACCAACTTTCCTAAAAATACCGTAATGACCCCTCTGGTGGGCACGTGCATGTACGTTTTGAAGGGAATTATGTCTGCAATCGCATAAAAATCCGGATTCCTGACTCCGTCGTTTAAAGCAGAAGCGACGTAGACACACTCAAACCCACCAAATTCCAAATTACTTGCTCCCACCAGAATTTACCAAGGAACACAAAAAAGAAAGGAGAAAAAGCCATCCGTGGACGGATATTTTGCCAAAAATCCTCGAATCTAACTCAGAATCTCAGGAATCAGGATCCTATATTTGCAGCAACGAAGAGGTGAGCGTACTGTATATGATCATATTAGTATTATCCACTTATTTATCGATTTTCTCGATTATGTATTTTGTCTTGTTATAGTACTTCAAGGTCAGTTGATTTTCTTTTAAGGATCCAAGTGTTAGATGCTGCGCTGTTGGTTTTTGTACCTTTTTTTTTTAGTAAAACGAATTTGATGGCTTGGCAGCTTTGAAGATTTGGGTTTTTAGTAGTGTGGGAAATTTCATTCTCTATTTAGTAGTGTGGGAAATTTCATTCTCTATTTATATTTTTTAGTAGAAAATTTATTTTTTTTGGAATTGGAATTGATTCAACTGTGGCTCAATTAATTCATGAAATCATTCATAGGGATACGTACCTGCTAATTCCAGGTTTAGAGAAACATACTGTATATCTTTTTTATCCAAAAATAATTGAGGATGCTATTCTTTTCCCTTTTTCCTCCCCATATTTTGAAGCTTAATGGTAAGTTTGTTTTTCCTCTTCCCGTGAATTGTTGTTCTTTTCGAAATTTGGCGCTTTAAGCTGAGACAACTGGGTTATGGTCTTAACTTTGGAGGGGAATTTGTAATTTATTTATTTTACCGAATATTACAGGCAACTGTGTTTGATCTTACTGGGATTGTTTTGTTTATGCATCACAATGATTTGGATAATAACCCTGAATCAGGTTCCTCATAGGAGCTTGGGTTTATGCATCACAAAAAACTGGATTGCTTGATTATTTGTTCTCTTCCTCAACTGGTTTCTTTAGTCAAACATAATCCCATTTCATTCTTTGAACTCTTTTGTCTTTGGGGAAATATGGTCTAAGATCTTCTGTTGCAGGGTTGACATGGGAAGAACCTGAATTGGGGCGATACAATGATCAAACGATCTTGTTAGATGCTCTTGCAATGCAAAATATTGATGGTTGGTTTTAAGGTAAAATGTTCGTAACAGCAAGTGGGTTTGATATTGATGAAATGGGTTATGCCATGAGTAGACTGGAGATAGAATCTGAGCTCTGTGATAGTGGAAATGACATCAATGAGGTTGGTAGTAGTCATATATCGGACAAGCCATTGAAATGTTTAGACCACGAGATAGCCCAGCTCACAAAGCTGAAATCAGTACCTCATGACCGGCTCAGGCAAGTCATACCCGGGAAACGCGAGCTGCATGTTTCCACAGTGAAAATGCTGTTAGGTCGAGAAGGTAATTATTCTGGAAGGGGGAGGTTCTCATCGGCAGATTGTTGTCATATGATGAGCAGATATCTGCCAGTCAATGGTCCTTGGCTTGTGGACCAGATGCCCAGCCGAGCATATGTCTCTCAGTTTTCAGCCGATGGCTCTCTATTTTATGCTGGGTTTCAGGTATTTCATCTATTGCTTTAAATTAAATTTCAAACTGGATTGGAAAAATTGGGGATGTGATGACTTATTTTACATAGAGAATGGTTGGGTTACTGAGGCAAACAAAAGGAAATAACAATTCGATGTTCTTTTTCCTCTCTAATCATGAAAGAAAGGGTGAGCAAATGATTCTTGTGTGCGCCAAACATATTAATGGAATTTTATTTCAAATGTCTATTTCAGGGAAGCCACATTAGAATATATGACGTGGATAGAGGGTGGAAAGTTCAGAAGAACATTCTTGCCAAAAGTTTACGTTGGACTGTTACTGATACATCTCTTTCCCCAGATCAGCGTTATCTTGTGAGTTTGTGTATCTCGTTAATTGAATTTTCATGTAAGATATGTACTTATGATTTGAAGACTTGGTGTTTCTTATTCTGATTTTGTACTTTTCTACCCAATCAAATGTACGATGCATAAATTGTTTGATAGGCCAGGATGGACTCTCTACAAACTGGTTTTAATATATGCATGTTCTTTTCTTGTTTCTTTACGGCTTGACTAACTTGTGATAGATGAATGCCTTGAAGTATCTATGCTTCCAAAAATTAGATCCAGAGTGGAAATACAAGAATACATGATACAGTGGAATAAAACAATTGGAGTGGAGGATTTTAAACTAAAGGGATGACTATCATCCTTTAGTGTTAGTCATCTTCTAGCTGCAAATTTAGGGATGCTCAATAATATTCTAGTATCAAACGGGTATTTAAGGTTATCCAACGAAGCAAATTGCTTGTTATTACTGTAACTGTTGGTTATTCTAGTGTATGGCAAAGTGTGTAACATTTGGCATTGTGGTCTCAGTTTGACATAGCAACACTATGCTCTCTTCTTACATGTCATCTTCTTCTTCTCGTGTCTGTTCTTGAACTTGTTAAAATGATTGTGTGCCTTCGTAACTAGCAGGATTAATTAGCTAAACTTGTACACAAGGATATAACTGGAATAATCCTGCAGAAAGTTAATAAGGACGGAGTGTGATGTCTGTGCTTGCGTTTGCAAAGGGACATGTCTCTTAAGAGACCACATTTAGAATATCTTTTAGAGAATCAATGCCTTTGTACTTGTTAATTTATACCAAATGGCATCTATTTTCACATGCAAAGTGCTTTCATTGGCTATCTATCATTCCCTGTTGATTGTTTTCGTATTAGATGATCTGAACGTGTCTCTAAATGATTTGAAGCCTGCACATCATTGTTTCTCATAAATCTTAATCAAATGTATATTGCTGTTGCAGGTTTATGCCAGCATGTCACCTATTGTCCATATTGTTAACATTGGGTCTGCAGCAACTGAGTCTCTTGCAAATGTGACGGTATGAAGTACAGTTACTATTAATCTCTAAGAGCTGGTAAATGTAGTAAATAGTTTAAGCAAAGCAGGTATGCTGTATGCATTACAGAATGATATACACAGTACTCTTATTGCTAATATGTTATGTCCTTCATTGAAAATTAAGGGCCATCATTGTCTCCTGTTGGATTTGCCGTGACATTTTTTTCTAGTTGGTTCTACGAGGAAATTGGTGAGATTGTTGTTATATTGCAGTCTGACTTACCTTAAATAGGATTTCATCAAAGAAGAGGGTTTCTAGGCAACATGAATGGACAGATAGGTGGTACATGTGTGCAGCCAACTGCTGGGACTGGGGACTTGTGACGTTGGCATGGCCGCAAGAGATCTAATCAGTCAGGAAATAAAATTATTGGGTTATGACATTAAAAAAGATAGGGCAACTACGACTGCTTTATTTTCTTGTGACACATTGACTCTGGCATGTGGATGTTTGCCATGAAACTAATTAAATGGTGAATGTTAGTAAAGTCAATTGCAATATTGGCGCAAAAATCATGGTCATCCTTTCTGTCCATGCTTTATATTTGAGATTATACCGTTCTAAGTAAAAACATAACCATAAGAAACTACATAGTGGCTGGTAGCACTCATTGTTTTGATAATGATTCAAGGTATTTGATTAGTTCCTGCCCCCTCCCCTTCTTTTTGCTTCTTCTTTTGGGTTGTATTTAAACAGGCATTTCTTTTTCCGACAACGTTGTTACTTAACATTTGGAGTCCTAACGTTTTGCAGGAGATCCATGAAGGGTTAGACTTTTCTGCTGCTGATGATGTGGGGTATTCTTTTGGAATTTTCTCTGTGAAATTTTCAACTGATGGACGAGAACTCGTTGCTGGAAGCAGTGATGATTCTATATACGTTTATGATCTTGAAGCAAATAAACTCTCTCTTCGAATTTTGGCACACACGGTAAAGATCACCACTTTGATTATCATTTTCTTTATGTTGTTCTTTCTCCTAGGTATACTCTTTGATTCCCCTCTATCTTTTGGTTTGTATGGTGGAATGAAAGGAATAAGAGGCCTTTTGATAGTGAAGAGAGTTCAATACTCTTAGTTTTTGGTTCAAGGGTATTTTTTTAAATGAGGAAGACTTCATATATTTGTGGACTTACTATCTTGTAAATAGTTTTTTGTAAATGGGTTGCACCCCCTTGGTGCTTTAAGTACTTTTTTACTTAAAAAATGATTGTTTCGTTGAATATATATTCTTTGGAAATTGATGCAAGGTTGAATATATATATTTTCTGGGCACTGGTGCTGCAGATGGATGTGTATGTCTTTAACTGTATATTTTGGGTACGGCTAACTATGTTGTGAGTCATCTCTAGTTTATCAACGACAACAAACTAATTCTGGCTTGCACGGTTTCTGAGATTGTTAGGAAGTTATGTTGTTATGCTCATGAGTCGATGTCCTTGGGATGAATGGCATGTTGATATTCCTTGGCAAGGATGTTGAAGAAACTTGTAAGCCTAAAAAAGTTGAAAGTGAAATTAGCAGGCTTCCCTGATAGAAATGTTTAATGCCATTTTTGTGGTTTGTTATGTGATCGATTTCAAAACTTTATACTACTTTTATATCTGTACTGCATTGTTGTGCATCTTCAGAATGATCCCTTGATATGTACTTAAGTGGGTCAGAGGTGCAGTGGGTGTCTAAATTTTCACTTTAGATAGCTTTGATTTCTTCATGATGTATTGCAAAACAATTCTGTACTCATCAAGCGTCTATGTAATGGATCTTAGTGTTTGGAAATGTTGATTTCTGGAGGTTCTAAAGTCTTATTTTGCTTTGTGTTGCAGTCTGATGTTAATACTGTATGTTTTGCCGATGAAAGTGGCCATCTTATCTATTCTGGGAGTGATGATAATCTCTGCAAGGTAAATTCAATTTTTTTTGTTTATTTTTAAACCATGATATTTTCCCTTGGTATAAAACTGTAAGTTTCTGTTGAACATAACAGACATTTCAAAAGACATTGCATACTGTAAAAGTCTTCTATTAATTCATGGCCTAAAATTTCTCTTTTTCATTGTTGTAATGAATCTGTATGTGTATAGTTGTTGGTAGTTTATTGTAGTGATCTTTGTTTTTCCTATGTTCCTTCTAATCAAGGAATACGGGATAACATAAACTTTGTGTAGGTGTGGGATAGGCGTTGCTTTAATGCAAAAGGGAAGCCGGCAGGTGTCCTGATGGGACACCTGGAAGGCATCACATTTCTTGACAGCCGTGGAGATGGTCGTTATTTCATCTCAAATGGTAAAGATCAGACCATCAAACTGTGGGATATCCGGAGAATGTCCTCTAACACTGTTTGGTATGTTTACTTTATGGCTTTCTAGGTTGCTTTTTAGTTCTGCCTTCTATTCATGAAAATTCAACCCCGACTATGTGATAGCATGTTATAAATGTCGAATTGATGCTGTTAAGCAAGCAGCCCAACTTCATTTGTTATCACTTCTAAATCTGAAAATGACAATTCATGAGAAAGCTTGATTTTGAATTGAGTTAGTAGTCAAGAAATAGATGGTTTACTCTATCATTTGAAATATTTTTCCAATTTAAATACCAACGAAAGAGCTACAGTAAATGAAGCTAATTACTGTCTTCTTTCATACCAGCAATATGGGGCTTAGGAATTATGAATGGGATTACAGATGGATGGACTACCCACCCCAGGCAAGAGACTTAATACATCCTGGTGATCAATCGGTGGCTACCTATAAAGGTCATTCTGTCTTGCGTACTCTTATTCGCTGCTACTTCTCCCCAGAATATAGGTGAGTTCAGTTTCCTTTTGTATGACCTGAAGACATTTTTTTCTCCAAGTAAAAGTTGTATAAAAAAACACCAAAAGGGTGCCACTCATGTACAAAGGCTATCTACATGATTGTAAGTCCACAAAATCTAATAAATTATTAGCTTTTGCCATAATTTTACGCTTAAATAAGAAATGAAGTGTGTTGACATATCTAAAGACAATCTCTTCATCATTAAAAGCCCTTCTATTTCTCTCATTCCAAACAAGCTACAAAATAGAGAGGGGAAACAAAGAGTAAGATTTATTTAGATCCTTTGGAGCATGAAAGCCACTCCAAGCCCACACTTCATCTTTCACAGAACCGACAACCTCCGAAGAAACACCCAAAACACAAAGAGCCATCTCCCACAAATTTCTAGCCAACGGGGCACACCAATAAAAGATGAAACATGGACTCGACACTCTTTACAAATGTAACATCTATTAACAAGCACTTTCCCTTTCCTTCTAAGTTCTGGTAATTTAAAAGGTCAGAAGCTGATTGTTTGATGGTAGTCAAACTCAAAGCCCTCAAACCCCCCCTTCCCCTAATTAAAAAAGAATCAAGGGGAAAAAGAAGATAAGAGATGATAGTCAAACTCCTCGTTCTGGACATCCTGGTTAACCTGTCTAAATGTGGTTCTCAATTTGCAATGAATTAAGTAACCTATTTTAAGACGACCTTGCCGAGGGGCCTGATTTTGAACTAATATTCGCTAGGCTTAAGCTGTGCACTTATATTTCTAATTTTGGTTTCTTCTGGAAAGATTTTTGTTGTACTTGAACGTGTTCTCTTATTTGAATGATTTAAATGTTTTCATTTTTTTGAATCTCTTATTCGCAGCACTGGTCAACGATACATCTATACTGGATCTCATGACTCGTGTATATATATTTATGACTTGGTAAGTAATCATATCTTGTATTGCTTTTTGATAATCTGCATGGGTTATACTCTGTATATTGGAAACCAGAGATTTTTTTTTTTTTTTGATAAGAAAACCAGAGAAATTGTATCCGGGTAAGTAAAATGGGGAGTGCAATCTTCTTGATATATTTTTAAGGCTTACTTGAATATGTTGACAAAAAGTATAGATCGTCTTTTGATGGAAATACCACGCATGGATGATATTTTTGGCTGAGGACCAATAGATTAGAATATTTAAGATCTCTGTCTTACCCACTTGCTGGCCCTGATGTCTACACCGGAGTCCAAGCATGCTGCTTGTACAAGCTATAATCAATTTCTTATCCTTTCCTCTAACAAAGTCCTCTTTCTCATGGTAATTTTTTGTAGGTGAGTGGAGCCCAAGTTGCAGTATTGAAGCACCATAGTTCAGTTGTAAGAGATTGTAGCTGGCACCCGTATTACCCGATGCTTGTTAGCTCTTCTTGGGATGGGGATATTGTCAAATGGGAATTTCCTGGGAATGGAGAAGCACCAGTCCCCGTGAACAAGAAGAGAGTCCGAAGAAGGCATTTTTATTGAAGACCGGTATGATTTGTTTACTATTTATGATACAATCTGATAAATATGTAATGTTTAAACTTTTAAGTAGTGGGTCAGGTTATATTCAACATGATGTAATAAGGTGTTGTGGTTAAATATGAATAAATTGTTATCGGTATATGATCTCGATACATTGTGTAAAGTATGTGAATAGTGATCCCACTGCCATCCGATGCAAATTACTTTTGTTTCTGTACAATGGGGTTTTCTTTTTGTTCTTTGATAGATATCTGCAGAATCTGTTCTTCACACAATGATGGTTTGAGTTGAATGTATGGGTTTTGAAGAGAAAATTATTTATTTGAGATGAATTAAATACGGATTTAGGGGTTATTTGGGTTGGAAGTTGGAATCTGAGAGGCACAGTTTTTTTTTATTTTTTTATTTGATTTGCATTAGATACACAAGTATCTTGTGCATCACTAATGAAAAATTGGAAGTTGATGGAGGTGGTTACCTCTCACTACCGTGTAGTGTACTTTATATTCGTGCGAGTTTTCTTGTGATAGTGAATGTCAAATGCACAGAGGAATCCATGAAAACGGTGAGATTGAGAATTCTTGCTGGTTCAGCCCAATGAACGTGACCCAGGCCCCCACTTCCTTCTGCCACTGTAAAATCTGGGTACACTTTCTCCTACAGTATTATTTAAGTCCAATTTTTGTTCTCGGTAATCACGCACGTGCATAGGAATTTATGGCCACCAGATAGATTTTTATTTTTTTAATTTTAAATTTGACAGTATCTCACAGATAGAGAGCTAGGGATGATAATGAAACAGATTGAAGCGAAGAGTATGGAGATGTTTGATAACAGTTTTTAGTGTTCGAAAACTGCTTTTAAAAAGGGTTTTTGAAAACAGTTTTTTGATGTTTTTCGAAGAAAACATGTTTGGATAAGTATAACTCGAAACTATTTTCAAAACTGAAAACAGTGAAATGTTTGGATAATCAGTGTTCGAAAACTGTTTTGAAAATAAAAAATTGTTTGGATTACACCTTCTTGTAATTGTTTTCGGTGTTCAGTTTAAATTTTAATATCTAAAATTAATTTTATTTCTCATATTTACTAAATATAATTTTTTAAACACACACCAAATACTTAAAAATAATTAATATTATTTTATTTTTAAAATGTTATTATTTTTCATATATCACTATTTCCCCTGGTCATGTAGGGTGCATATATGATAAATCTGCCTCCCCTTTTTAACTTATTTTTTTCCTAAACAAATGGAGATAGGCGTGCAAAATAAGAAATACATTACAGTATAATCACGAGGATTTTCTAAAACCATTTTTTCATGACACAATATTCTAATGTCAGAAAAATTGATTACTTCAAAGACTGAACTTGTAAACAAGAACCATGCTCACATCGTGACCGACAAAAGCTTCTTTTTGGCAAAGATATTATTTGAAGGAAAAAAAAAGTTTCAAATTATTGTTTTCATGTCCTATGAACAATTAATTGATATACAAAGTAAATTACAATTGTAATGGCTCTGATAAAAATATGCCCAAAATTTCCTGCCGCCAATAGAAAATTCCTCTACTACTAAACATGAATTTACATAATGGTATAGAGTAGAACAATGAAAATCAATCCTCGCCATGACCAAAGAATCAGAGATATAAATGTGAGGCCAATACTTCTGTGCAGCAGTTAAAACAGTTTATAAATTACAAATTAAAGTAGTTCCTAGAGGCATCACACACAAACACAAACACTACCATTCAAGCAATTAAACAGTTTTACAGTAACAGAGGCAACAAAATTTCAGCTTCACAAAAACAAAGCTGTGTGTTTGTCACACTATATTTGTATGTAATCCTCCCTCAGTTGTCACACTATATTTGTACTCCCTCAGGAAAGAAAACTCTGATCACTCAAGTATTCCAAATGTTCAAATCAGAATGCAACAGTTCATAACAAAGAGCAAACCATCAACGAAAAAGAAAATAGAATAGGGGAGGGCAAACAACTAGTGGCTAAAGGTCACAGTCTAACATCCAATTCTACCAGCAAAAAGATGGAAAAAAAGCACTGCAGGTCATGAAATGTATATGGACATGGAAAGACTGACTTAATCATTGATAGGTATTTCTTCACTATTTTAGAATTTATAAATGTAAAAAAAAGTTGCTAGTCCACTTCAGATTAACAATAGGTAGCTAGAACTAAATTTCCCTTGTGAGTTGTGATTTATCATTCCAATTAACAACATTTTAGTTATTATAGCAAATAAAACTCGCTTAGTTCTTTTGGAAGTTCCACCAAACCTAATAGCAGTATCAGAAAAGTCTTGATTACTTTTGAAATAAACATTCTCATTGAAAAAGAAAAGCAATGAGTTGCAATGCGGTGCCAAAATAAAACATTTTCTTTATTTTTAAGTGAATGCATTTTATTAACCAAACATCAACAAGAGTAATGTAGGCTAGGAATTTTCTAACAATCCGACTTCTACAAACAAAGAGACCACTCACTTTAAGAAAGTGTAGATTACATGCCACACATGGATGGAGCCATGAGTTCCTAAACTTTATTTGGTCTGCATGTGCAACGTTTTTATTCATCTCTGGAAATTTGTCTATGGATTCAATGACTTTCACCTATAGGACAACAGTTACCTCAAACAAATTCATTAAGACAGCTCCAATTAGTCCACTAATTTTCCAAATATTCAAGTCAAAATGCAACAAGTTCTTATCAGAAAAGAAACAATTATCAGAAAATAAAACAGGGGAGGCAAACACTTGTTAGCTAAAGTAACCCTCTTTACCAATTAAACAAGCAAAATCCTTAAGCTTGACAATGAATTAACTCCAACATGCTAAAGCAAAGATTATTAACCTCTCATTTAGCACACCTAATTGAGATAAACAAAACGACGAATTGATTTGAATTTTGTAATTCTCAAATCAGACACATTAAGAACAAGAATAGACAATCGAAATAAAAATTAAAATTTGATCAAAACAAAAAAAAAATTAACACAAAATGAGCCTAAAATCATAATAGAGACAGATAGATTAACGGTCACTGGTTCTTGGATGCCTGCTCATGGACAGAAACACACCAAAAAACTACAACAGGGAGAGTAGCACTTAGCATTATAGGCCAAAAACATCTTACAACAAAATTTCACTTCATAAAAACAAAGCTCTGTGCTTGTCACACTATATTTGTATCTGTGCTTGTCACAAAATATAGTATGTAATCCTCCCAATTCAAACTTCTTAGAAAACCTTTGATACTATGGCAATTCAAACATCCAATTGGACCAATTCACATATTACACACAAGGAGATCTCAAGATTATCCTAACATCACACAAATAGAACTAGCTGTGCTTGTCACACACTTCCCACAACATCCAAGTTCCCTGAAACAAAAGCTAACAACAAATATTGAACAAACAAATCAAAGAGACAGACTCGTATCACTAACCTGAGCTTCAGCATAGCTCCCCTTGGCCTGAATCCCATCAGCAGTCACTACCAGAGAAGGAAACGGCTCAAATGGCGTTTTCCCTTGTTGCTCCGCAACCAACTGTTTAGTCCTCTTCTGCATACTAAAAAACACATTGTGCCTCGTGTTCACACTAGACCTCTCCCCTCTCGGCAACCCCACATTAAGAGCTGTCAAATCCTCCGTCTTCACCTTTAACACTTCATCGGGCGCCGCCCCATCGAACACCGAAACCAAACACGAACAGAAACCTCTCGTAGCTGTCCGCCCTAAACCTCATCTTCCCATCTTTGCCATACTTGGCCTCTAACCAGACCCGGGCCGTACACCCCATGACCCGGTTCGAGTCGATCCGGGCTGAGTCAGGCATCGGAGAGAGGAGGCTTGTGTAGTGGAGCAACCTCTTGACTCGGTCGACGGGTTCGGCTAGGGACTGGAATTCGGTGACCAAGCGGTGAAGCTTATATGGCACTGGCTCAGTGGTCTGTGAAACGGAGAAAGTGACAGCCGAGCAGAAGAAGGAAGAGGAATTAGGGTTACGTGATGTGGGTTTAAAGGGAGATTGAGGGGTGGAATCGGGATTGGAGGATTGGATGTATTTGATGGGTTTGAAGCAGAAGAGACGTTGGGGTTTTCTGTGGGTGTAATGAAAACTGAAAGCGAATGATTTTTAGAGTTAGGGTTTTAGGAGATGGAAAAAACCGAGGAAGATAAAGAAGAAGTAGCAGCAGCGGTGATAGTTGCAGTTGAGGATTCCATTCTATTGTAGAGGATTCCATCATCGATGGGGAGAAAAGAGAGCAGCGAGCAAAGAGCAGAGTGGTGAAAAAATGAGAACCGAAAACTTTGTTTTGGAGTTTGTAAAATCAATGTTTGAAAACTAAAATTTTAGAAATTAGGGTTTAAACGCAGTTTTTTAAAATTGATAAATAAACATGTTTCTAGTGTTTTAAAAGTGTTTTCAAATTTTAAAAACTGAAAAAGAGTTTTTGAAAATCCTTTACAAACAAACATTGTATTTTCGTCCTTATATTTTTTCTCAAAAATTATTTTACCTAAATCTTAAACTTAGAGGTCATCCTCATTTATAAATAGGGATGTGAATTTGTTATTAGAAAAATAATAATTTCTCATTAAACCTAATTTTTATTAAAAATCTCAACTACACTATTTTAAAAAAAATTATTTCACAAGATCATTAAAATAAAATAACTCACATCATTAAACACTATTATAATACAAAATAACAGACGGGTTAGAAACTTTATATAGTTAAGAAAAATTATATAATTATCAATTCTATTTTAACATATTTATAATACACAAAAATCTAATGAACATTGAGGTCAGGCAGAGAGATTAATCGTGCTGAAGGCTGCGTCTTTCATCTCCGTTTCTGTTCTCGTTTAAAATTTTAAAAACTTGATATATTAACTTTATGTTAGTCATGCCACCACTCTATGATGCAATTAATAATTAATCGATTTACAAATTATAAGAAATGCATTGGGAAAGCCTTATAGTTAGCTGTGGGTCTACTACGTCTTCATGGAAACTAGAAGTATACTCTACGATAGCCCAAGTCTTCTTCTTTTCTCCCACCATCACGTTGCTTGATTGCTCAAATTCCTTTGTGAAACAATACTCTTCACACCTTCTTGGATATTGTAGAATTCTCTTTTATATATACATTCTACCGTAATAAATTTTGAGTTTTTTTAGTTACTTAACAAATTTTTTTGTTTGTATTGTCAGTATAAAGTGGATTTTCATTAATTTTATCGTTTATCTGTACCCATTTGAATATAAGATTAACCAATTTTAATATTCAATAAATTTTATAAACTATTTAGAGACCATCCAACAATTTTTAAGAATTTTTCACTTGTATGTTATTTTTTTTATTGTTTTTCAATCTTTAATAATAAAAAACTAAGAAAAAAATAATTTTAATTGTTAATTTTTTAATATATTTTTTCATAATAAATTGCATTTATGTTTGTATGTGTAAAAAATCACGATCAAATTTTTTATTTTATTAAAATTTTAAAATAATTTTATTTATAAGTAATATTTAAAAATATTACATTATAACTAATTAAAATTATAAAATTTATTATATAAAAAAAAACTCAAAATTTATTATGAAAATAAATCAACACACTGCCTAATTTTAATAATGATTGCAAAAGCAAAAGAACTTTTATTGATGTGCTTCATACCATATAATCAAATCATTTGTGGCCCTTCATATAATTAAATAACGAGGGCCCCTACTTCTGAAGAAGATTAGATTAGAATGTAAAATCATAACCAAACATGGTTTTTAAGGCACCCTTTAAATTAGAATAATGAGGCAGAGGGCCCCCACTTAAATGAAAAGACAAATATTTAGCCAACTAATTTATTATTTTTTTCTTTTTGTTGGAGGCCAAATTATTATGGAGCAGGCAGAAGCAAACTAATTAATATATATATATATATATAAATTCACATTTAATTACACAATGAATAAAGAAGAAGCTTTTATTAAAGTGAAGTACATGTTGCTTGGGGTATTTAATATCTTTGTACTATTCAGTGTTTGATTACAACTTTTTTCCAGTATAGAAAATTTCATATCAGGTAGCATTTTGGTTTTCTTATTTAAATAAAATATTTTGATTTAATTTATTTTGGTGTGTCGTTGTGGAATTGATAATATTTTTAAATATATATTTTAAAAAATATATAATTATAAATATAAGTCATAATAAAATAATCATCATTTAAATTTATCAATTAATTCTACATAAATTTTTCTTTAAAATCAATTATAAATTATTTTTTTGGTATAAATCTAAATTGTGACTTTGTTCTCCTATCAAATCGCATGCATTATATATATAATTATAAAAATATGTCACAATAAAAAAAAATCATCATTCAAACATCAAATGTTAAAGATAATGTATTACTTACATCACTCAATTGAAGAGAAATAGTGAAAATTATCAAATCATCCCTTTATTTTTTTTCAAAAATATGAAAAATTTGCATTATAATATTTCAATCAAAATATAATTTTTTTTATTAAAACAAATCAAAATAAAAGATAAAACGAAGTATAAAGATATTTTGTTTCAGTTTAATACTAAAACCAGAAGCAGAATCAATCGAAACTTACAATTATGGTTTCTTCACCCTCCCCCTCCTCTCAACTATAAGCAGCACTCATTCCATTTGTAAAAATATATATTTTTATTTTAAAAAAGAAAAACCCAAAGATATTGAGAAAAAAATCATAAGAAAACAAGGGTGAATTCGAGTCGAATCGAGTCTGAATACTAAGGTATTCGAGCTTGCCTCGAGCTTAAATTAATAGGTTTGAACTTGAAAATTGGACTCGAGTTCGAGTTCGATGAATTTTATGAAGGTTCGAGCTTGATAATAGTTGAGCCTATTCGAACTCGAGCCTGTACCTTGAATTCTCTATTCGAGTTTGAACTATAATTTTAATAAATAAAAATATTAAATAAATATTGGTTCGAGTTCAAATTCAATAATACTTTATCGAACTGTTCGAAAGTTTTTCAAATTGAACCTTAAAATATTCAAGTTCGGTTCTATAAGTTATTCGAACTTAAATTTCAAACTCGAAATCAAAATTAAGTTTTGACCCAAAAGTCCACCTCGAATTATTTGATAAAAACTCCGACTAGATTTCAGCCCAGCAAAGAACAGTCCACGTTAACAGAAAGGATGATATATTTAAAAGGTAAAAAAAAAACAGTATTCTGATCTAAGGAAGGGACAGATGGTCATCATGGGAAAAGGGTTTTAACCTTTGTGGGTAGTGACAACTAGAATTGCCCCACTAACCATTAGAGACCAAATGGGTTAAAAAAAGAGTCCAATAGATTGGACCCTACTAATGGCTAGTGCTAACGTTCTGGTCGTTTGGTTTTGGTGCATGTGCCCTAAAACGTTATGGTGTTTGGTGTGCATGTGCCCTAAAGAGATTGACCAAGTCTCTTTCTTTCTATTTTCATCCGTCACATATCCATGCCAAAGCAATACGAACAAAAAGAGTGAGATTATCTAGAACCGTAGCTATACAATATGACTATACATAAAAGGAAAAAAAAAAAAAAAAACTAATGAAGTTTTGATTTTGTGGTAAAAAAAATCAAAATTGAGACTCTCAAATCATAATATTTTAAGTATGATTTTTTATCGATATGTGAATTATTTATTGAATTTATATATTGATTTTTTTTATTTTACCGTATTTTGAATACATGACATTGACGGATGATTTATATGTCTGAAACCATCAAAGTTATAAAAGGGTTTTGTTATTTATTGTTTATTTTACTCACAATAGATAGGTAATATGGTATTATTGTAGGTCGAGTTATGTGATGGTATAATGATGATGTTTGAGAACTGATTAAAGCATACTTAAATCAATAAGTTCAAAGTAAAACTGTTTAAATTTACTGATTTAAGTATGCTTTAATCAGTTTTCATCGCTTATAAATTGATATTGTGATTAAATAAATTTTTGTACTTATATAAAATCGTTTTAATAAAAAAAAATCTATGTATATATTTAATAAGGATAGAAAAACCTACTTATTTATTTACCTTATGGTTTTGCTTGATTTAAGCTATTTTTAGGCATTTACTACTCTCTGACCATTTCATACAAAGCAATTGTGGTTTAGGACTTCTTTTTATATGCTTGGTGTAAATCCTTTGCTAATTGCTTTATTTTTATTTTCTATTTCTTGTGAATGATGGAAAGTTATGTGCATGTGAGACTATTATAGTCCAATGCCTTAAGTTAGAAGTGAGGGATGAATGTTAGTTCACTCATCTAGCTAAGAAGCTGCTCCTCAATGATTATTTTCCAATTCACAAGGCCCGTGCAAATTAAAAGCTGCAAAGCCAAGGAGGCAAGGACCATGATCACACTTCTCTTCTACCAAAATAAAAAAGATAAAATTTAAGGAAAAAAAAAAGAAACATTGGAGATTTATAATAACTATGCTTCTCAATATGAAGATCAAACTCTTAACTCAAATATTGATATTCGTTAATTCGGTTTGAAATCAAATAAAAATGAAATTTCGTTTGTATTAAAAATGAAAAATTAGAAAATTTATCTTGATTGGATCACGTGTAAAGGTCTCAATAAGCAAGAGAAAATGCAGTTGAAAAATGACGAGGCATAATGAATCAACCGTAAGAAAACCTGCGAAACAAGAACTTTAAAATATGATAAATTCAAGGGGTAACATCGAGTCAGGAAGGATAACTCGAGGACTCGAGTCTGTTAGCTCAAGTATAAAAAAGATTCTGGTGGCAAATCTTCAACACCTTAACTTCAAGTACAACATATGAGTCATAATTATCGACCAAATTTTTTAAGGATCGAGAATCACCTAAGAGTCGTGTATTTAACTGGATAAAGTAAAAGTGGTCATAATTAATTACAACTCACATAATAAAATTAAATATTATGACATATGGGACGTTCAAGGTATTTAATAAAAAAATACGTGAGGAAGTGAAAACGTGGGAGACAGTTGGAAATTATCAACACAACTATCTAAGCCAAAATAAGTATAAATGGCAATAGAATCGATCATAAGAGAGATATACAATCATCCAACACTTATTATATTTTCTATACTTACGTTTTTTAGTTTTTTACTTTCCAGGAGCCATAGTTATAGCTATAATTGTAATGATAGTCTACATTCCTCACCCATTTTTTTTTTGTCTTGAGAAACCTGCATCTAATAATTTGAGGTTTTAATCCTGTAAACCCTTGAATCAAAGTTGTTTGAGATATAAATATACTGAAATCGTTGTTATTACAAAATTATCGTTTATTTCAATCACTAACTGTTAGATTAAATTCATTTTCTTGAGTTTATAACATGATATCATAAAACCCTCTTAGTTGAGGCAATACCGGACCCATCTAGAGAATTATCGTTTCAACTGAGTCAGCCTCGATTGACACATAATTATTTCTTGTGCAAGCAAATTCATTTCATTTTTCAAATTAATTGAAAATAAAATTCATTTAGAAATGAATTGAAAATAAAATTCATTTAAAAATGAATTGAAATGAATTTTTATGTTTGACTTTCTTACGTTAAATTGTAAAATTCATTTGAATTTTCATGCTTAAAATATTTGAAGTAAATGGAAAAAAAATTCAAAAGAAGAAAGAGGGGAAATGAGAAGGGCTGAGAGAGGAAAAAAGAGAATATTTTGATCAACATAAATTTTATTTTAATTATGTGGAATTCATTTGTAAATTCTATCAATTTACAACAAGTGAACTCAATTACATAATAAATTCAAATGAATTTAATAATTTTTTTTCTTCAAACATAACAATTGTAAAATTACAAATAAATTTCATAAAAATTATAAAATTTATTTGTTCCAAACATTCATACCATACATTAAGTTATTAATGCAACTCAAATCAATTTTTTTTTTCATAAACTTGCTTAAGCCACACAATTACAAGCATCAACAAACTTGTTATTCATCATTTACCCACAACATGACAAAAACAAATAAATGAATTAAGAAAAACCCACCCTTAGTTAAAAAGAGAAAAGAATAAATAACAATTAACCAAGAATCTATTGTATCTTTTTCTTCCCAATATATATTCAATAATCCTTAATTCCCAAATTACCCTTTCCACTCGTTACACTGAGCGGTAGGTCTGGTCTTCTCCTTCCCAGACTTCAACGGGCACGGCGTCTGTAAGGGCGGCACCATGCAATTATACTGCAGACACAGCGAACTGCTCAACGGAATCTCAGCCGCCGGATTAATCTCGATCCCCGTCAAATAATTGTGCTGCAAATACAGTATCTGTATACTCGCCGCCATTAACCGCTCCACAAAGCTACCCGGAACTTGACCCGTAAACCGGTTGTTATTCAAGTACAAATTCTGAACAGCCGAGAACATCGGCGAGATTTGACCAGACAACCTGTTGTAGCTAAGATCAACGTTCGTGATCGTTACCTGGTCAACGGGCTGAACGGGACCCGAAAAGAAGTTCCTCTGCAATTGGAGGTTCGTTATGGGGAACGAGAACAACCGACTCGGAATGGTGCCGGTGAACCGGTTCATGCTCAAGTCCAGGTAGTTCAGCTGATCGAGCCGGTTCAGGAGCCCGTCCACGGGGCCACTGAGCCGATTCCACGAGAGAGAGACGTACTGGATAGAGAATGGAAGCGAAGAGGGAGCCAGCGAACCAGAGAGATCGTTGTGCGTCAGGTCGAGCCGGGTCAAGGTCTGTGAGAGAAACGAAGGAACCGAACCGGAGAGACGGTTGTGGCAGAGTATCACATTTGATAACTTCGGTAAGGATCCGACAGAAGGAGGGATCCCTCCTGTGAGCTGATTGTAACTGAGATCGAGGGTTTTAAGGTTGCGTAACTGACCGAAGCTGGCCGGAATAACGCCGGAGATGTAATTCCGGCTTATCGCGAGAAACCGTAGGTCTTTCAATTGGGAGATGGACTGCGGGAGAGACCCGATTATCTGACCCGGTACGACAGAAAACTCGGCCAATGCAGATAATCTGCCGATAGCCGGGTCTAGTCGACCCGTTAACCCGGGAGAACCAGCTCTCGGGTCGCCGAGATTGAGAGCGATGACCTTATCAGAGTCGCAGTAAACACCGGCGAAGTTGCATGGATCCGATGTGAAGTCCCACGAAGCGAAGAAATTGGAGCCAGGCATGTCATCGAGACCTTTACGAATCGATTGCAGAGCCAAGAAATCAAGCGGGTCTACAATCGCGAATACAAGGGATTTACATTGAAGAAGATAGATTACAATGAAAATGTACGGTAGTGATATATTCTTTCTGTTCAATTTCGCCATTAGAGAAAGTAGAAGAAGAAGAAGAAGAAGGTGCGAAGGGTATAGTTAAGAGAGAAGGAGAGGGAAGTGAAGGCGTTATATATAGTTGAAGAAACAGTAAGCTTTTTGGGTGATGGGTTTTGCTTTCCCGTGAGAGAAAAGGAGAATAAGGGTGGGAATTGACGTGAAAGCTTTAATGGCGAAAACTATCAGCATCAAAGAAAAGAAAGAAAAACAGAGCAAGATTTGGAGATAGAAAGAGAGATGGCTTCGAAAAGAAGCAACAGTATAGAGAGATTTGATCCTATTCTTGAATCTTCTTCTCTTTTTTTCTCTCAATATCGAGTTTCCTTTTTCATTATTTTGGCTTCTCAGAGAAGATGCAATGACTGCTACACTCCTATACTGCTCTTCCTCTCTACTGCAACCAGGTCCATTTAGTTTTTTTTCTTTTTTTTCTTTTTTAGTTTACGTTTTTTATATTATTAAAATAATGCTGTTTTTGTCTCTTTATTGGGAACAGGTCACGGGGTTAAACGGCTGTCCGAGCCTACGTGAAAGATGGGAGGCTTAGGTTCGGGTGACAGGTCAGCAGGTTAAGATGCGGTGTCTTGGTCGGGAATCACGTGACCCTCAAGGAGAGCAACACCACGAGGCTAAAGAGGCTTTTAGGTCAGAGTGAACGAAGGTCTCATGCTGTCAATGTCACTGACTGGGAAGAGGTGACACGTCAGCAGTAGGAGGCTTCTTTGTGAGGAGTTGGCTGCCAGCTGTTCATTGTTGTATCAAAATGCTTGGTTTCCATTTGTCCAAAACATTGAGATGGAGGATTGGTTATAGAGAATTTTGATCCTAAGGACCCGATCTGGTGGAAATTATAATAGATTCGATAAATTTTATTGATAATTATAAAGAATTATAATAATAATTAAATAAAAATAAAAATAAAATATTTATTTATTATTGTAATTTTTTATAATTATTAATAAAGTTTTCTAATTTTATAGTAGTTATTACAAAATTGATTTCGTGAAAACATAACTCGATGATAAAAGATGAACATATGGAATGCTTAGATCGCGTTTGTAGAACTCTTAAGTAAGGATAAAATCTTTTGAGAGTTAATTTTTGATTTAATTCTTTTTTTAAATTATCAATCAATTTTAATTTTTTTTATTAAATCACCATTTAAAGTAGACACCATCAATATCTGTTTGATGAAGTTGCTATTGAATACATGGCTGACACATAGTTTAGTTCGTAAAGTTATTTATCATCATATTTTAATTGTTATTGAATTGTGCTTACCAATAATTGAAAGATAAGAAATAAAGATGGTTGTATCTCATTCTTTAGCCCATAATTTTAAAATATGTTTGATGAACAAGATAAATACATAAGCGAGGGTATAGTATGACTTTTCTTAACCTTTAAAGTTGAATGATTTTATCTTATTATGATAGGATAAAAATCAAATGAAACATTTTATTTTTCTCTCGTTCAGTCTTTCAAACATACTTAAAGATAAAAATAATTTTAGTTTTGTCTCGTCATGTCCACCTAAGACATGTACTCATATAAAAAAATCTCACAAATTTCGATTAAAATGTTAGAGTTGGTGTATACTTCACGGGACCAAATTTGTAGAACCCCGGATGAACACAGGGTCTCGCTCCCAGGTGAGCGAGTGGGGTTAGGGGGCAGCGCCCCCGAAACTTTCAAGCCCTGTACATGAATTAATTCTGGTTTTTTGCTTGGCGATTTGAGTTTGGACCCATGAATAGCTATAGTTATGCAACATGACAGAAATCCTAATTAGATCTTAATTAGGACGTCTTAAGTTTCTTATAAATACTCTTTATATTTTGAGTGTATATTGTAACTATCGATTTATGAGGTTGACAATAAGAAACTTCTGTCAGGATGTGACCTATTTTGAAATGAATCCGAGTAAATCTTATCTTTTTTAATTTCTATTTATAATTTGTGTGATTAACAAGTTTTGAATAGTTCATAAAAAAAAAACACCCACAAATTATCATCTCTTCTTGTTACTTAAATATTGTTGTATGCCAACAAAAAAGTTTTCTTTTTTCCCTTTTTTACCGTAGGAAAAGCTTAGTCAAGACGCAAGAGTAGTAATTTTGACGCTTGATCCCCTACTGCCACTCGAGATAACTTTTTCTTGGACCCAAAGAAAAAATTCTTAATTTTGAATTGGGTTTGCATTGCTGGACTAAACTGGAGTCAAAGAAAGAGAACCTACAGCACCAGTAAAACCTTTTTCTTCTAGTCTTTTTGGTAACAAGGCACATGGTGCTCGACTCTTTAACGAGCAGTTATGGTGATTGTTGAACATTGCCATCTCATTTAAGTTCTAAGTTTGTTTTTTTCTTCTGTTTTTTATTTTATTTTTTTACATAAAAGAATTATCAAACGGAGTGTTTTACATAAAACCTCAAAAATAATCTTACGTCAAAAGGTGCAAATTAGTTCTAATAAAATATCACATAAAACCTCCTCCCTTTTTTTCTCTCTCTTTTTCTTCCGGGAGAAAACTCTAACTTAATTAACTGTGATATTGCCATTTAAGAGCAATATGGTATCGTTGATATAAATAACAACATGTAGATTTTGGTATAATTTAATAGTAATTTGAGGTTTTATTTGACAGTAATTTGATATAATAATATCAATTAACAATGATTATATTAACAATTATCAAATGTTATCTCAATTGCTATCAAAGGATAGGATCATATCTGTCAAATGATACTATTCTTACAAAATAGTATAAAAAATTTAAGTGTCATCATTTATATCAACGATACCTTATACTCACCCTCTCATTTATCATCCTGTAAGCCCCATAAGCCATTAATGATGTGGAGGTAATGCGATCAATTACCCTCAAGGGCACCAAGCAGGAAAACAAAGTGCTTTAAATTTATACTTTGCAAGCAAGCAAAGCTGATAAACGTTGATCAGCAGTTCACCCTCTCTTCTCAATTGGTCCCAAAAAAAGTTAAATTGCATTGGGATGTGTGTTGTGGTTGCACCAAACCCAACAACCACAATAGATTCATCATATATTCATGCCTTCCCCTACAATGGGCTTGTGTTATGGATTACTTACTATAAATGCTACTCTCTGCTACCATAAGCAATATGCAGCATGCATATTTCTGTTATTAATCTTGTTGTGCAGTCTTTTTCATCCAGCTAGGCCATTTTCCATTGCAATTCAATGACTAGACGTGTTTGATGAAATAATATTACAATAGTCCTTAATATTTTTGCCTTAGTAATGTCAAAATGATGAAAAAAGCCTTATTTTGACAATTGGGTAATCAAAGATGGTTTTCTTCTTAATTGTAGCATGATCTTTGCCAATGATGTCTTGGCTTTGTGATTATTGTTGAAGTCTAGAGACTATAAGATCTTAGATTCGATTTTCATAATGTGTGGGTTATTTGTCCGATTTATATATCGATTATTTCTCTTACTTTAAGTTAGTAGTGTTAATATCGTAGATTTATATGAGTTATGAGATAATATGGGGTTATGAACAACCGAGACAAAGGATTAGAGGGGTTGTGCCTCCGGGAAGACTTTTCAATGCCTAAGTTGGTATAAGGTCTTTTTTAATAATGAGGGAGCATGAGAGTTTAGAGAGAATTGTATGTGTACTTTTTATAATGAGAGCGACTTATATAGTGTCTTGGAGTAGAGTCTAAAGAATGATTGAGTGTTATGATAAAATCGAGATATTCATAGGTTGGGATATCCGATAAGATTGATTTATCCATAAATTAGAGTATTATAATAGTATTAGGGTTTTGATGTGAAATTATCGTTATGTCATTTATCACTTATATTTATTTGATTGATCGCTATGTCTGATTTATGAAATTACCTTTTGAATTTTCCATATCAAAATCATGGTTGATGTTATTTTTAACAGAGGTTTATATAAGGAATGTTGGTTACACTATTTTTCTGTGGCCTACCAGGGAATTGCATGATAAGATTATTATGGGTCATGAACCTGTTAATAATGACAAAGCAACGTTTTCCTACCCGAGAGATATCCCTTGATCAACATATAGCAATGAATGTTTGAAGAATTCTTTTCAACATTCAGAGCATTAAATGCCACGATCCATGTCTATCTCATCTCATCTCATCCAGACAAAATTATATCCTATGAATCATGAATACCAAACTTGAATCAATTCACCATCTTTACTCTACAATGGCTTTGGCAACTTCTGTTGTTTAGAACATTAATTTACCTCGGGGGTTATATCTCCTTAAATGAAAGTAATGTCTCAATTTCAATTTAAGTTATCGCAATAAAACGAAAACAGGGAGTTCACATGGAATAATATAAGAATTCTGTGTTAATCATGTTATTTTATTTAAAAAGATCAATTATATTTAAAATAATTATAAATATGTTCATAAACTAAAAACATAATATTAAAAAACGGATGCTAGGATTAAACTGAACAAGAAGTACCATCCCTATCCTTGACCTCGAACCCATTAGGTTTTTTTTTCTTCTCTTGATCCTTGTTTCTGCAAAGATAAAATCTCCCTCAAATCCGACCCTTTTTGGTTGGGGAGTCTGGGTCCCTGTCAGGGAAGGACTTTTGCTATCCTTATCTATGATGATTACAACAAATCAACTTTTTTTACTCTCTAGCTAGAATAAAATAGCTGAAGGGGTCCTAATCATGATGGAAATTAACCTGTATGTTGCTCAAGGAAATGCATTATGAAATGAAACAACACATAATTGGAAGTGGAATGTTATGAAAGAAAGAAGAGACGAATCTGAAAGACAAATATCCATGACACAGGCACCAGTGGCAGAAAACAAGCAGAACAAACAAAAATCTTTCTTAAAAGTCCTGATCCAAGTAGAGCACAGTATCCCATTGAGGCACCGGCAAGCAATTTACTTGGGATTGATTGCCAGAGAAACATCACATTCAAATGTTTATCTGGGACCATCTTTATTTAGTACAAAGCTTTCTAGCTGATAACACTGCTAGTGTTCCATCAACCACCTCTGGAACACAACTTTCAGAAACTACCAGACCATGCTCTGGTCAGATCACCCAACCTTAATAGATTGGAAGCCCTTGATCATCCTTGACCGCTGCTTCGGAAATAGCCTCTAGCTAGTTGAACAAGGGCTTATCCTTATTCAACATGGCATCTTTTGGGGATATGACACCACTATAATATATGTTGGACAAGTCCAGCAGAGAAAAGATGCATATAGAGGAATGTAAGTTGTAAACGAGTCTTATCAACAAAAAAGAGAAAATTGACAAAGGAATTAAACAATCTATGTATTTGGATAACCTTGCACCCCTAACAAGGAAACACATCCTCCAAACCCACAAGAGGGACTGGGGCACATTCTGCAAGCCCAAGATATTCAAAAGCCCAAACCTGAAAATGATATATCAAATAAAGGCAGTACACAAAGGGAGCTTAGAATTGACAAAGAGAGAGGTAGTCATGTACCTCCCAAACAGACCAAAGTCCTTCACTCCTTGCCCTATTTTGAGAAAACGAATCCATGTAGCCATACAATGTGGCTAAAGCCACTCCTCCACAATCGAAAGCTCTTATCTCACTACTGTTTTTCAAAGAGGGTAGTTAGAACAAGTTGACATTTTTTCCCGAGGTGTAGACCAGCAAAACAGTCTCTAGGACATACAAGATGAAAGCCCAAGTCATCTGCTCAGAGTAGTGAAATCTCTAAGGTGCTCTGCCTCCACGTATGTCGAACTCAGTCAAGAACAAGGAAAACTGCCATTATTGCGCACAGGAGGAAACCTGCCCAAAAGGACCTCTTTCTAGCTGTATCTCTGTGGTTGGTGGAATCAAGCAACAAAGGCCAACCTCTCACCTCTAAACCGGTAATGGCACTGAAATAAGTGGGTACCAATGTGATCTCAAACTTTTGAAACATGAAGCTGTACATAGTATCCAGCCATCGAGTGCAAAAAATTTATCATTGACCAAAATCATAGATTCCACCAGCCTATAAACACTATCATTCTTAATGTTTTTTTCACATCTACATGCAATGCTCTTTACTATTCATATATCTAGCGAAGGCCACTATAGATTTTAATGGTGGGAAGGTCCTACATGAACAGGTTTCAGATTTCAATTTCAAGAATTTTAAAAGCCTGAGGAAAGTGAGCTACCTCATGTCGTTTGGCAAAGCTGGAACAGCGATGAGCCATATCCTCCTGACTCCCAAAAGAGTGGAGCATGTACAGTTTGTAGTGAAGAATTCTAAAATTCCGAGGAACAGGATGGTCTTGCAGAATTGAATCAGCGGTATTCAAACCCTAGGAACCTTCCCCAACAGTAGTACCTTTCCGAATGAAGACAAGAACCAAGTCACAATGTATTCCAAAGAAAAAAAAGTCATGACTGCCATGACAAGTTGAAAACGCAGTAAGCAAGCTTGCTGTGTTTCCCCCATTCCTCAAAACTCCATATTTTATCCACAATTTGCAGAATATATGCCTAAATCACCGAACAAATGTAGAGAAAAGCAATCTTACTGATTTGTTGGAGATCAAAAGCAACAAATGGAAAAGATGACCTGGTCCTTTGGTGACTTGGGTTTTTGATATAGACTCGAAGAAATTTTTGAAAGAGCAAAGAATTTTGAGAATTTCTGTGCAGAAATTAGCAAGAATTTGAAAAGATTTTAACAGGCAAGTGAGAATAGCATAGAGGGCTAGAGAGGTGAAGAGGAGAGGAATAATAGGAAAAATACATCAGTTTGTCCGCCTGGTCGATCGGTTTAACCATTGAAACGATCGGCTCCAATGAAGAATGGATCAGTTTCTCCACAAATCGATTCCAGACTTCTCCATTTTTTACCCAGTACATCTCACTGTTATTTTGCAGTCAGTTAACCAGCAAATCAGTCTCGACCAAGTGTTCAACGAGCAGTAATCTTTTAAATTCAACTTTAGTATATGAAACAGAGAGCTACACGGCTATACAATCTCAAATAAAACAGACCAGAGGGCCATTTAATCCTGACAGTTCAAACAAACTGAGGAGGCTATTCGATCCTGAACCAAACGGACCAGAGGGCCATTCAATCCTGACAGTTCAAACAAACAGGGGAGAATATTAGATCACGAACCAAACAGATCAGGGGACTGTTCGACCTGATTATACAATTCATAGGGGGTAATTTGATCCTGAAGCACTCAAACCAGAGACTATGCGATCCTGAAAACCGAATAAACCAATGGGGCATTTGATCCTGATCAAACAACCCGGGGAGTTATCCAATCCCAAACACTCAAACCGGGGGGCTACTCGATCCAGACCAAGCACTTGAACTGAGGTGTTATTCGATCCAGACCAAGCACCTAAACCGGGGGGCTATTCAATCCCAACCAAACAAATTTAAACTGTTTGGAACTAATCATTGGGGGATGGTGGAGATTAAAAAATCAAGCAGCATTATTCTCAAGATCAGACAAAAGAGTGGGAGAATAGTTTATATCTGTTTAACATGCATTTTTTCTTTTGGCTAAAATTTAAGATGAATATAAAATTGGGGGGAGGGTGGGGAGGAAGTAAGAGATCTTACCTTGTGGACAAAATATCCGCCCTTCTGAAAATGTAGGGTTAACCAGAGGCAAAGAAATCTCAATCATGGATATCTGTATAATTGACAATCGGGGTCCTAAATAGAGTACAGAACATCTTCAGCTACTTAATAAAGACAGTATGCCAGGAGACACTTGCTGGGAGATTGCCTCCTTATTACATTCTTCTGCTGAAAGAGAAATTCTCAAAAAAGAAAAAAAAAAAAGAAAAAGAAAAACCGCATGGAACTGCATGAAAACTGTGAAAATGCGTATGCATGCAAGCATGTTCATTTTTGTTGTGAGTGTGTGTGTGTGTGTGTGAGAGAGAGAGAGAGAGAGAGAGCTACATTATGCATCACAACAAACAACTGAGCCCCAAACTACAGAATGGATAAAAGAATCAGTATGCCACTGCATGTAAATGCTCTTAGTTCATAAAAATGAATAACATTGACACACAATCATGTATTATCAGGGTGTCAAGGGAGAGGTGTTGGGGGGGGAAGGGGATAGTGAACAACTAACCAGTAAAATGTTCAAAAAAAAAATCCTTTGCGCACAATCTTCTTTGATGCTCCTGCCAATCGTTTGACGCCTTTTGCTTTTCTATAGAACTCCATCAACTCACTGGCAACATCCTCTGGGTGACATGTAACGAAGGCTCTCAAGAATCGCTTTTCTTTCATCCTCAGCGCCCTTAACATCACAAGTTGTTTTATCTGTGGCTGAAGATGCATTTCCTGTATCTTCCCTGCAAGCAGTATCCTAGGCTTCAACACAGCCTCCAGATTATTGAACAGTAAAAATGGGTGCTCAAGGACCACATTTGCGGGGAGCTTCATTGTGCCCATAACATAAGTCATATTCCTTTGAATCTTATCAGCAGAGAATGTCAACATAAGGGGAAACCGTCCAAAAAGGCCCCAAACCTCAGCATTTGAAAACCCAAACTTCTCAAAGTTTGCCACCTTTTCTTGGATGGTTTCAAGCCGTGATACGCCAATGAGGGTAGCCACATACTTAAACATCTTGGAGTCCTTGGAAACCCCACTTTTGCGAATACATTCCATTTTCTCATCATTAAATGAAGTCCTAGGAATCAACGTGGGCCGAGATAGGAGCATATAAATCAAATCCTCTCTACTGATACCCATTCCTTCATATAGCGCAATGACAGGTTTGATCCTATTGTGGTAGTCACATGTCAAGAGTGACGGGTTTCTGATAATAGCCTTAAGTAACAGGTCCTTTGACCCAAACAGTGTCGTAAAAAATTCTATTCTCTCATCAAAGCAATGATTAATGAGACAACTAAGGAATTGTGGGCGAAAGTGGATGATCTTAACAAGGTCGGGCGAGGTAAGGCCTAACCCACTAAGTATGCTGAGCTTGGATTGAAGTTGGATACAGTCAACATTGCGTAAAGAAGGCCGGCGTAAAAATAACTTTGATATATCATTGTCGCTACAACCCCACTGCTTCAAAACTTCTACAGAGTCTTCTGAATTGCCTTGACCTTCTTCTACTACTCTTTCAAATTGGGCTTGGCTAGAACCCCATCCCTTAGGATCTTCAAAAACTCTTTCAACATGGGTTAAGGTGGTGGTAGTGCAAAACAGGGGAGTTTTTGCAACTGGGTTTTTGGCCAAATAGAGAGACCAATGCGAGGCGGAGAACAAAAGGCGGAGTTTGATTAATTCAGTAACTTTGGGGTACATGTCAATCTCGCAATCGTGAAACTAGCCTAGTGGGTCTTATAAGTGGACACCAATTTCAAAAAACAGCATAACTCATTCAAAACAGTACAATACCGGACATAAACTTGGGGTCCGGTAATTCTTTGTAGCATAATAACTGTATATAAAAGTACTAATCTTCACGGAATATTTCACAGCTCAGTTTCTCTGTATACCTCTAATAGCATAATCTCTCCATTTATAACCTTAAACTCTAGTTCTCAAACTGAACTAACAAAGAGAGTCGATTAGTGTGTTTACCCACATCAATTTTACCTAATGAAGAGTATCTGCACAGCCAGATTCACCTGAACAAGCCACAAAGTGCATATGAATATACAAGCAATAAATACAGCGATAGACATACAAATGTAAAAACACACATATATACATATATTTGCCGAGCAGGAGGGGAGAAGAGAAGCAGGGAAGATAAACAATAAGGTTTGAGGCCTTGAAAGCATAGGCAAGATATCGTTTCAATTCGAGTTTTAGAAACCCTCAAGAGTCAGCCACTAAAACGAACATGATTTCTTAATCTTTGGGTCCAAGCATGAATACTCGTAAATATGGTCCTTACTTATCACTTACTTCATAGTTATCAATACCAGACCGGACCGAGGCACTGGGTTATTGGTTCACTGGTTCGACTAGTGGATCAATGATGGAACCGCTGGTTCATAAAAATAATTAAAAAATACTCCATAAAATAATCATGATAATATTTATTATATTACATAAATACCTGTAAAAATATAAGATCCACAAAATCAATACTGAACACTAACTCAAGCTTAATAAAAAATAAGGCTTAATTTTAAAAAATATCTTGTGGTTTACCTTCTTTGCTAATGGAGCAAAGCACAAGTCTCTTTTGTCACGAAATAATCCAAGGGGATAATATAGAAAGCGGGTAAACCACAAGGTATTTTTTAAAATTAAGCCTAAAAATAATTGCAAATCAAGTCTTAAACATGATTCTAATTGTACTAGTTCACAAGCAATACAAATTTTGATGATTAACATGAAATCAATACTTAAGATGTTCAAAATTTTAAAATTCCATCAAAACAAGAAGCTTTCCTAGCAATTTAAATTTCATGCAAACTTTAAACCTTGCATGTCATTCAATCCATGGTACAGCCTAAAGATTCATGTGTTAATTAATAGTTCTATTAGTTCTCCCCTAGCTATAATTAAACATGGAAAGTTCTAAAAACTCCTCATATAGATCCATAAGTGCCTTAGAGAATGAAGTGATTTTCTCAAATATTTTTTTTATAAGTGAAGTGATTTTCTCAAATATACTAAGCTAATTTTAAAGTTTTAGAATGATCAAAGCCTTATGTATTCACTTATTGTAGATTTCATGATCTTAACTATTAGGTGATCTTGCAACCATATCACTTCACCAAAGTGTTTCATCGCACTTCCTTGTGATTATCTGCTGCAATCAGTCTTCAGTTCATCTTCCCAAGTCATATCTTCAATTCTATTTAGCCCCAAGGCCCCCAGAATCCAGATACTAAGCTTAACAGTATACCCAATCTAAAGCTATAACAGAAATGTATAGCGAAATCAAAGTTTCAAAATGAGTCTTCAAGGCGGCGGGAAAACCAACATGATATTACCCACCATGAGACGTGCCAATGTGCTAATGGCATATCACAATAGGGTTGCAGCATTTACATGTTCACGAGAGAGAAGTTACAGAGGTTACATTTTTAGGCACACACTCATAATCCATGAGTTAACTGTTTTTAATTTTTCAATAAGAAATGAAAAGCCTGCAATTAACATAACATTCCAGATTTGCTCATCGCTTATATGTAGTAGACTACTCTCACTAAGTCACTATGTTGTGATACATTGTAAAGCCCTTCAATCAAGTCAGTAATCAAACAAAATCAACCTTTTTTTTGGTATTCTGGTTTTACTTCTACCTCTAGGTCTGAACCGAAAAAAACATAGCACTAACCTTTGACGATTTCCCCTGTTGTGAGAAAATCTGGGTAGACGGTGGCCGGCGTCGGTGGAGTAAAGCTTTCACGGTGGCCAGCGTACTACAGCAGCGACTGATGGAAAATGAGAGACCGTGAGAGCTGAAGCATGAATCATTAAGTCGTGTTTTGGACAAAAATTATTGCAAAATGTCGTCAATACCCTTCGGTTATTGTAGGATGGAATCATAGAAACAATTTGGGTGGAAACTAGAGTTTCACAACCATTAGATAAAATTCAACCGGTTCTATTGGTTCACACATTGATTCAAGCGGTTTAGAAGGAATCGACCGCTTTTATCAGTCCAATAGCTTTTGGATCTCTAGTGAAAACCACGAGGAATTTTTAGTTAGACTAAGTTTTAAATATTGATTTTAGATCCGTTTAAAATTTTATTAGAAATTTTAAAAGATTTTATTAATTATATTATTTTTTAAATTTTATATTAATAATAATGTTATCAATAAAATTCGTTAAAATTATCACTAAAATTTCAAACAGATATAAGGTTTGACAAAATAAAGCGGGCTACCGTCTGGGCCTAGGGCTTTCGTCGGGTTCATCTGAACAAAGGCGTAAACAACTTCCTCTTTAGTGAAATCCTTGAGCAATCGCATTCATCTCTTTGGTCACTACCCTTTGAACCGAATCCAACACCGGCTCCATATTTTGTGGATTCAAAGAAGTGAACAACTCTTGAAAATAAGTTTCTGCCACAATAGCAATGGGCTTATCCGTATCATGCCAGTCATCGAAATTGTCCATCGCTGGTTGGTCCCTTCATTCCACCTTCTTAGCTTCTGTTAACCTCAGCCGCCCTTCCCTTGCCCTATCTAGTAATCCCGCATCCTTCTCTAGAGCAGTCTGACCTACCGCAGCATCTCCCTCATTATGAACTACCATCACAGCTCCCTCATTATGGACTACCTCATCCATCCCAACAGCGCATCCCTCCCTATCACACTATCTCCATCATTATAAACTAGGTCCTCCTCCCTCTGCTCGAACCCCCCTCCCCCCAAGTTGCTCCTCTGTTCCACGCCTCTAATCATAATTTCTAGACCACTGTGGTAGCTCTCAACCAGGTACCATACTGATACTCCACAAGCAGCCCTTGTTCCCTTCTACGCTTTGCTTCAGGACGATCCCTTGCCGTATGACCTATCACGCCACACACGAAACAGATCCTCAGCATTCTTTTATACTTGAACTTAACCCAACAGTGAGACCTCCCAGCTAAATTGACAAACATCCCATGCCGCAAAGGTTGCTCAATATTGACCAGCCTCTAACCCTAAAAAATGGTCCCCAATGAGGCTTATTAGAAGGAGCATCCACCCTTAACGTTCTCCCAACCGTGTTACCCATACTCGTACCCATCTCCATCATCATCCCACCAATGGATAATCCATACATCTGAATCCAGAAGGGAGAGTACTTGAATTCTATTTTCGGAACCCAAGCATGTCCATCATACTCCCTCAGTTGTAATAAGGCATCATCAGAAGTCCATGGGGCTCCCTCATACACTATTTATCAGATTGAGAGCCAAACTCAAACAAAAATCTTATCACCAACTTCTCTGATAAATTACTCCTGATCAACCCTCCATACGAGCCTTAACTCATGATCAACCCTCCATACAAGTCTCACCGTATTACCACCACCGTATCAATTTGCACCTCTGATTATTCATCATCAGTCAAACATAACTTGTCCAATGATATCTCTAGAGAAGTAGAAATGGTGTTTTGCAGTGAAAAAACACGATAAACCGGAAGAAAACCCAAAGAAAATCACCACAAACCACTATGAACCCTACCAAAACCCCTGCGTACCAGGACTCCTAAACCCTATCACGAGGGACTCTTTGGTTCTAAGTGACTAGCAAGATTCTTGATAGAGAACCTTTTCTTGCAATTGACCATTCTACCATATCGATAATTTCATCATATAATATGTTAAAAGATACTTCCTATTCTTACTGCAATATTAGCTTCCTAGTTTCATATGTATTAGTTTCCTAATTAGTTTAGTTTCCTGTTTTATTATAAACCCTATGTTTCCTATTTCTATTAGGTTTTATATTTTTAGCCTATATATAGGCTTGTATTCGTCTTTCACAATAACTTCAAGAATATACATCAATAATACAATAGTTTCTTCTCCAATCACTCTTTATTTTTCTAACATGGTATCAGAGTTATTGATCTTATTTTGAGAGTCGTATTTTGAGCTTCTGCAATTTTGGCGGGCGGTTTAATGCCGCTCGCCAGGACATAACCTCATACCGCTCGCTTTAAGCCGCCCACCCGGACATAACCTTATACCGCTCGCCCGAACATAATCTCTTTTTCCTTCTTGTTATATACTATTATAATCTTTACCAAATAATCACCCGTGAGTCAGCAACAACAACATTAGCATCACCACACCAACCCCTGCTGAATCTTCACCTTCACCCCATTGGCACCTACAGCAGCACACCTCAAAGCCCTGCCCTCCCTCTCTCTCAAACTTCTGCCCTTGCTCTCTCTCTCAGCACTCCTCTAATTCGCCATAACGTACTCTTATTGGAGAGAGAGAAGGAGAGAGGGAGAGTGAAATTATTCTGATTTTTGTAAGGAAGAAACTATACGCAATCAATCAATCAGATCAGGATGCAGCCGACTAACGGTCCTGATCTGAGCAACCCACCGAAGCAGCAAGCGCAGCCGCAGCAAGCACATCAACAGTGGGTACCGCATTCATAGCAACAGCAACAGTGGATGGCAGCTATGCAGTACCCAGCTGCTTCTATGGCGATAATACAGCAGCACCTCCTCCTCCTCCTGTTTCACCTACATCACCACAACCGCCAGGGAGTTCACCTCCACCTTCAGCATAACTGCCACCTCTCTCCCATCTGGTAAGAGCCCTTTAAACACATAACCAAATCAGCAGCAGCATCACCAGAGCAGCATCAGCATCCCCCCACGCACATACCATTATGCCTTCTTTAAACCCAGCCTACATAACTCACGCCGACGTTGCTGTTTTGCCCAGCCTTCAATCCATAAATCACGCTGATGTCAGAGCACCCACCAACCCTCCTATGCCCCACGACGTCACTATCTTTACCAGCCTTCAAACCCCAAGCCATGCTGATGTCAGCGCACCCCCCTGCACTTATCCATCACTTCATCCCACTTACCCGGTTTACCTAGCCACTAATCAAACTACAATGCAGCCCTATCCCACGAACCCAATAACCATTAAAACCCCCACCAAAATTCTCAATAACCCACCTATGCCCCTATTCCACCAGACCCCTCTCCAACCCCACCTTCAACTCAATCCCCACCCCCGCAATCCCCTCCTCCGGCCACACTATCTCCACCGCCACCCCAACAACCTGTGACATCACCAACACGTGCAACAACTCAAGCGCAGGGTGCATCTGCAACACCACCATCACCATCTCAAGGAGCCATTGACTCCCAAGTCACCTCTCAACAAACATCATCATCTCGTGCACCAATTCAAACACAATCACCATCTCGTGGAGCCACTGAATCCCAGGTCACCTCTCAGCAAGCATCACTAGCACGTGTAACAACTCAAGTGCAGGCTGCATATGCAGCACCACCATCACCATCTCTAGGAGCCATTGACTCCCAAGTCACCTCTCCGCAAGCATCACCATATTGTGCAACAACTCAAACACGAGCTGCATCTATTCCACTATCACCATCTTGTGGAACCGTCGAATCCTAAGTCACATTTCAACAAGCATCACCAACAGCATCACCAGCAGCAGCAAGTTATCACCCCATGATTCTGCTCCGGGTCCTACCAAGTCATCACCCATGATTCTCTCAGCATCATCAGCAGCAGCATCACCATCAGCATCAACAGCATTAGCATCAGCATCACCAGCATCAACAACAACTCAAATACGAGCTGCATCTATTCCACCATCACCATCTTGTGGAACCGCCGAATCCCAAGTCACATTTCAACAAGCATAACCAGCAGCATCATCAGCATCAACAACAGCAGCAAGTTATCACCCCGTGATTCCGCTCCGGGTCCTGCCAAGTCATCACCCATGATTCTCTCAGCATCATCAGCAGCAGCATCACCATCAGCATCAACAGCATCACCATCAGCACCATCAGCATCAACAGCAGCAGCATCATCAGCAGCAACAAGTTATCACCCAAGATTCTGCTTCGGGTCCTGCCAAGTCATCACCCGTGATTCCGCTCCGGGCCCTGCCTGTCACTCGTCTTTTCTGTGCTTCGTTGATTCAGTTTACAAACTCAAGTTGGCATCCATTTTACCACCTTAAGTTTGAGGGGGGCTGTTAAAAGATACTTCCTATTCTTACTGCAATATTAGCTTCCTAGTTTCATATGTATTAGTTTCCTAATTAGTTTAGTTTCCTGTTTTATTATAAACCCTATGTTTCCTATTTCTATTAGGTTTTATATTTTTAGCCTATATATAGGCTTGTATTCGTCTTTCACAATAACTTCAAGAATATACATCAATAATACAATAGTTTCTTCTCCAATCACTCTTTATTTTTCTAACATAATAAAAACAAACGGACACTTAAATTAAAATACGTTCAAAAATTTAGACACAACGGAATTGCCTATTCCCCAACTAAACAGGTTCTTCATTTTTATTTTTATTTTGGTCAACTGTAACTCCAACACAACAAAGATGAAATAAACAAACTCCTAACAATTCATATTCCTTCATTCAACAAAGAAATTGCTTATTCAACCAGATTTGGGCTTGTGTGCTCAAATTCTTAAAAAGATATCAAGGCAATTAGGAAAACTAGAGCGTTCTGGGTAGATTACTATGAATATCTAAACAACTGACCAACAAGAAGAAAACAAGTCTTGCAAATCACAGCACAAGAGGCAGCAATGTTTATTCACACAATCACTTTCCCTTGTACAGGCTTTAAACATAAATCTAACGAAAACCTTTTAGTATTTCCGAGCAGCCTGTATTGGGAATTACAAAACTCTGATATGAATAACAAAGCATCTGTAACATCAACTGTTCAGCACTCTTGCTTTTATCAAATTAAGGATGGGCATTGATAATTTATCTATTCTACCATAGGAACTGACCCACCAGCTGCGATGATCTGTTGCTCCAGCTGCAAAGGCCAAACAGGAAGAAAATAAAAATTAGAAGCAGAGGCAGAAACTGATCAACTGTAGTTAAACCAAAGTGAGATTAACCAAGGAAGGATAAATGGAAATGAAAACTTCCTGCATACTTCCTTTCCAAATGGGCGTTATATACTTGCAAAATGGAAATACATAGGTGGGGCTTAAAAAGGGAGTGACAGAAAAACAAAAATAGATTTACAACAGAAAAACATAATTTTCAAGTGTACAGACAGCATGTGCACTTTTTTTCCCCAATGGGACAAAAGCATTCATAGATGTAGATATTTTCATAAGATGATCTGGGAAAGGAACCAGCTTCTTTAGACTACAATTCTATTCGCTTACCCTGAATAAAGTTTGAAGCTTGCTCTTCAATAAAGTGTATTCATGATTCACTTGTTGCAGGCATGTCAAACACCTACATCAAACATTCTCAAGTTAAAAAGTTTGTGGTACAACCATTATTGTCATTGCTCCCATTCATTATGGTTAGACCAAAAAACAGAGTGAGTATAATTGATGGCCAACAAGATTCACATGTGACATGATATTTTTATTTGTTTTCAATACGAGAATGCAGCTGTGGACACTCAAAAATCTTTTTTTTTTGGTATATTGGTAGGGAAGGGGATCAAACACAGGTCTTCTGTATGGAGAACTCAGAAGTAACATCTAGGCCTAGAAGCCCGGGTTACACTCGAAAATCTTTTAACTTCAATAAAACTACAAAAAATTCACAAATTTAATCCTAGAAAATCAATCCACTCTTGACACACTCAGATTAGATCATGAAAACCCCTAAATTAAGTTTTAACAACTGCAACTTTTTCTAACTTATCCAAAGTTTCCATCCATCAACTTCCCTTTGAGACTAGCCTCATCTAAAAGCTCTCAATGAGATCAGACTACTTATCATGACCTGAATTAAATGACATACTCATTTTATGCAAAATCCATTTGCCTTTCATTCAAGATTAAAGTATCCAAGCCGATGAGGTTTTGGCCTAGTGGTCAAGGTTAAGACCGTGAGACTATAAGGTCTCAAGTTCGATTTCCACGTGTGTGGGTTATTTGTCCGATTTATGTATCGGTTATTTCTCCCACTTTAGGTGAGTTGCAATAGTATTGTGGACTTTTGTATGTGTAATGGGATAGTACATGCTTATATTATAATCAAATCAATCATTATACTACTTGTATATAGCATCACTTCAATAAAAAAATAAAAAAGATTAAAGTATCCAAAATTAGATTGACCTATAAATAATGAAGTCCACGTATGCATAGGATCTAACCATTTCGAACAAGGATAGTTCTATGGTGCCCATTGTAATGGTTAAAATTTGAAGATATTTCATATCAACGGTAGTTACAATCATGGGCATCAGTGCCCACACTTTCAATAATGACACCATAGTTTAATCCTTAGAACAAACTAAAGAAAAAGAACCGTACCCTTTATAAATTTTCTTAATCAATTGAGGCATACTTATCACATCTTTTTCCCCTTCCTCAAAGAGTTTCCAGAGTTGGCCATAATCACACTTAAAAGGCTTTTCAGAATTCAGAATCATTATTCGTTATTTACAAACAACCAATACAAAATTAATTAATGAGTTTTCTTGGATAAACAAACCAAAGGTATAATAGATGAATTCACTGAATTTTACATGACATAAGAGGGGAAAGGGGGAAAACAGAGAAAGAAAACAAGTGATATGATATGAAGCTGTTTTCTTGGATAAACAAACCAAAGGTATAATAGATGAATTCACTGAATTTTACATGACATAAGAGGGAAAAGGGGGAAAAACAGAGAAACAAGACAAGTGATATGATATGAAGCAATACTCACCCGTCACGGTTCTGGGCCTCACAACAAGTTCTGAAGGCAACACACACATTTTTAACTCTGGAAGCACCGATGCTGCTAAGCATAAAAAACAATGTTCTTAGCAAACACTCTTAAAAACAAACAAACAAATAAAATTTTAAAAAAAAAGTTGAAAAAACAAACACAAGTTTCAGATAGAATTTCCAAGTCCTTTTGTAGTAACATTGATGAAGCAACCATATTTTGGATAAGTAATATGCTATTATTCTCAGAAGTTACTAAAGCAGGGATTAAATCCTCAAATCACACAGTTAAATAAACTGAGAAAGAAAATCACTAAACAAGGGGGGGAAGGTGTAGGTACCTGGAACTGCTACCCTTCAATTGATGGACGCTAGCATCCACCTGTCCGAAATCCACACTTTGTTGATGTTCTCTGAACAAAAAAACAAGAACCCAGCAGGGTAAATTTAAAAAAAAAAATCGAAGCCACACAAATGAAAAAAATAAAATAAATTAAGGACAAGAACCATAGAAATAAAAAAGCAACAAAAACACTTACAGAGCTCTGGCCATATTGCTAATAAGCTTCTCGCAGTCATCAAAGAAGAGGGAGACAACTTCAACCACAAAATCAGGGCTGTTCTCATCTTGCAGTTTTTGAAGCTGAGTAAACTGATCGTCCACAAATTTCTTCACAAACACAGATAACAACGTATCACCTCAAAACCTCCCATAAACGCACAGATTAACTCTATGAATAAACCCCAGATTAATTCCTTGTGGAGAAATAAATTTTTCCTGGAAACCCATCTGGGGATTTTACTCGAATCTTTGTGTATTTTTAAAATCTAAAGCAAAACCACAAAAAAAAAAAAAGTACTAATGAATAAGAGTAGGAAAAGGAAAAGGAAAAGGAGGAAAGTTACTGACCTCACGATATAGAGAAGTAATGTAATCAACGAACTGTCTTTGCAACTGATTGACAACATTCATCGTCGCTCCTTCTTTCTCAGTCGCGTAAAATGACTCAAGAATGCTACTGTATGTGGAAATGGCAAATCTATATGGACCCAACTCAAAAGATTAGGGCAATTTCTTAACTTACCAACTTTGCAAGAATCAAGGATGTTAATGAAAAACAGAATTGACTTAACAAAAGTGGACTCAAATAGGATGGTGAAAATTATCCAATATTTTAATGCTTTTCGTTAGACAAGGTTTTTTTTTTTTTAAAATATTTCGGGACCTTGTGCTTAGCTGTTTGCCTGTTTTCTCCATTTTTTTGATTATATATTTTTTGATATCAATGTGCTGTCTCCTCACTAATTCTCACATGGAATACCTATTTTGCTCTTTATTATTAGTATATACTAATAAAAATAATATAGTTCTCAATTTCCCATTGTTAATTGAAACTCGAAGCTTTGGAAATATTACAAAAACGTCTCTATTGTTTAGTGTAAATTATAATTACAATCATATTGCACCCTAAACTTTAATTACGATTAATTTAAAATAACAATAAAGTCTTTTAAAAATCACATAAAATGAGCATATTTTATTCTATTAATATTTAATTCTTAAAAATCTATCATTATGAGATATTTTTAATCAATTTTGATTAATTATGATTACGGTTTAGGAATTCATTAATATATTTTTGGTATAGAATGGTGTATTTGTAATTTGCATTAAAGTATATAGATGTTTTTGTAACTTTCTTAAATAGCATATCTTATTAATATATTTATAATATTTGAAAAGAAGTGATACAAGAAACAAATATTTGATATTTCTTCCAAATTTATATATATATTTTTTGTAATCAATGAATTGACTCAGGTCTCAATTATTTTCGGTGGGTGTGTTATAAGCTTTAAATCTCGAAATATATGGTCACTTACACTCCACGATTCACACATCAAAAAATAAACTATTTTTATTAATTAATCGATGACGATTACAAAAAAACAATGAAATAGATCGAATTTATAAACTTACACAGTGAAATCCCTAAGTTTTAAATATCAAACTACCCCTTGTAGTTATCTTCCTAATCTATTAACAAAGTGTAATTTATTATTTTAATACTACATTTTTATCTTTATCAATTAATTTATTCTATATGATTACGAGATCTCATCTGATAGATTCATGATAAAGTTGTGATTAATCGATTTCAATTATTTTTGTTAAATAATTTATAAAAAACAATTTAAATTGACCAATCATATTAATCGCAATTATTAAAATTTTTAAATACGAAAATAATTATCTCACGCAAGCGTAAATTGTTTTTTTTAATCATGCCAATAGAAAGCAATTACCAATGAATCTCCTGAAAATTATCAAAACCTGTTGTCACCGTACAATGTACCTGTGTCACCGCTCCAATCATTACCACCATCTCCATGGCGCCACAGCTGCCACAAAATGTTTAGCCACTATGCTACAGAGATTGTTTTGCCTCTGTTAAGAGACGTCCCTGTCTAAATCTATGGACAATCCATTTTAACCAATCAAGACCATTGTAAGTTGAGGGAGCGGCCAACAAGACTAGATCAACTTCCCACATGCTTTACAAAAACAAACCAACAAAATTATAGATCTTGTTTGTCCACCATAAGATCACTTAGAAAAGATTTTCACTATTATTATATATTGTTTTCCTTCTTTTACGGCATAAATACACCGTCTGAATCATCGAGATTAAGCCGCAATTAAATCTTCAACTCTAATAATCATATCTTGAGAAAAGTTTATTTGTAGCTTTTTTAGATGCCTCATGTTTTTATTGAATTTATAGAGTTTAAAATATTTCTATCGAATTATTTATGTTTGATATTCATTTCAATCAAGTCATTTAACCAAATGATTCAGTAACCTCATTTACAACAAATTCATTTATGTCAAGTTCAACAACATAGTCAAAAACAATCTAATCAAATTCAAATATTTCAATCATATTATTTGTTATCCCTCATCTTCATCAACCTTGAACTGATTTTTCATTACATCAATCACAACCCTATATTCCAAATAAAATTCAATAACTCATGACTTGAGAATTTTCACGCACATAATATACAATTCACTATTTAATAAAACAAAATCAATTGGATGAATGACTTAATTGAAATGTGTATCAAACTTAAAAACATAATAAAAATACGAGGCAAACTAAAAATATAATTTACTCTTATATCTTACTATGACTCCGTTTGGTCTTAAATCCCAACCAAACATCACCTATAACATTTCCAATGAAAAAACAATGTTTCAAAAATCCGATTCTAACCCCGGAATCTATAGATTGCTATTTACTCCCATCTTAAGGAAATACTTACACGCATCAAATGTAAAACATCATTTTTGCACCGGATGAAAACTTCACGAATAATTTCAAATAATTTCATTAGTAACGCTAATACAATCACTATTCACATTAATATTAAAATTATCTAATAATTATCAATAAAATTTTAAACCCGATACAAAAATAAAATTTTACTGCCGATCCAAACAAAAATTTCACCCTGAGTAGTTTGATAAAGAATCATATTAAGTGGGCATCTAAGTGCTTTATATACACGTAAAAAAATGGATTATGTTAAGCAACATATTCTTTATATATTGCTTTGATATACCGCCAACTCTTTTTTTTGCCCAAAAAGCAGATAAACAAGAGAGAATAAAGCATTTACGAACACATACAAATTACTTTCTTGATTTCTTCTTTTCTTTCTTTTGGGAGAAAATAAAAATATGGTTTTACAACTTGGAGAGAACTTTTTCACACTAACGTCATCTGTACAGAGGCTCGATAGAAATTTTAAAAACTGGGAATCCAAACCCAAATATAGTCCTACCCAAAGGTTTCAAGAGTCAAACCTTACAGATTGGTAGCGAACGAAGCTTGTGGCATAGCCATAGTGATTGGCTTTTACCCTCCATGAATTTGTGAAATTCCATCTACAAAATGTACATGAGATACAGAGAGATGATCGCATTCTCCTGGTAATACTTCAGCTGAAATCACCAAACACATTAAACCCCCCTTCCTATTCACAATGTGCATTGCTCTTTTACTGGCAAAACATTATGTCACCGATGCTTTCAATGACCCTGAATTGAACTTTCTATAACATTTTAAAGGTAGACTCCGTAGAGTTGTAAACGACACGAGCCCAGCAATTATGATAGATCAGCCTGCCAAAAAGTGCTCACATGCTGAATTGAGCCACAAAAGCCACACCTAAATTATCAGAGAGTTGCCTCTAGCTCAAAGTTATTTGCAATCACCATAAACATTTCAAGGAATTGCTAGAGCTTTATAGTTTTGGGTTTCAGCCTTCTTCATAAAAGGCAAATATGCCACCAAGAAGTTCATCACTTTCCCCATCTTTTTCAACTTTTTCCCTTTCACAGTGGCTGCTACTGCTGTCTAAATCACCGTCAACACCTTTAGTTAACTTGTGGCATTCATTATGATCCAATGCTTTGCAATGCCCCTCGTGAAAAGAGAGCTCAAAATCTACTGGATCCTGTACAGTGGAAAGCGCTGGCGCCTCGTTAATAACGTTCACATGTGAATTATAACGGTCACCACTTAACACTGAGACATCACCAACCCCAACCCCAACCCCAACCCCACCAATTTTAGAAGGTGATAACAAACCATTTGTAAAGCAATTGTCCACGTGAGATTTTAAAATCTTTGACTGTTCAGATGGAAAAGATACAATGGTTAAGGATTTATGATTCAGCATGGACGACTCATTGATGGTATTCCCTCTTCTTCCCTGGTACATCTCATTTGGGGTCTGGTAAGCAGATGCATAACACTTCTCACTGTTCATTTGATCCAACTCAAGCAGATTCTCAATCCTCCTTGATGAACCTGAGTAATATATTAAATATAAAGTGAGTCCCATATTCTAAGAACAATATCACAAACAAGAAAAAGAAACATTACAACACTAATTTTAGTAACCAGATATCATGCAGGCAATAATTGTACCACAAATAACCATATCAGAGAAGACTGTTTGCCACAGTAATGAAAATTTTGGTCAGGTGGTTCTGGGATGAGGATTTCAGTAGTGATGTGGAACAATCAGGTAGAGATCCTAGGTTTGAGCCATAGTGCTCTCCCCTTGTACCAAACAAGAAAAAATAGGACAAATTGCAGACTAGTTATCCTGTGGTTCGGATTATACTAACTTAGGTTTATACGTTTTAAAAAGTTCAACTGGGGTAAATTAACGTTTGAAAGTGTTGGACAATAAAGTCACGTGCCAGGCACATGACTTTTGGCACATTACTTTTTTGACACCATGAGCCTTATAGGTGCTAACAGAGTAAACCACGGGGTACTCAAATTAAAATTTTTAAAACAATGGAACCTAAATTAGTATAATGCTAACACAATATACTAATCTGTAATTTGTCCCAAAAAATAATAATAAAATGTATATATTCACTCGATTTCCAGCGGAAAGGGATTTTGATACCAAAAAAGAAAGTTTAAAATCCTATTTCCCAGCATTTACGTAAAGAATTGTCTCCAATAAAGTTTAATTTCTTCAACTTAAAGGGTCTAAGTGCTAGAAGAACAGAATAATTGACTTAAAATGCATATATTAATTCACACAAGTAACTTACCCCCCTCAGAACTTTCAGTGGAGCTAAGCGATGCTGGCTTAGAATGACAAATGACAGTCTCTTGTGTGATCTTGTCATCAGCTTGATGAGACTCCGAAGATGAAGAATGAGGATATCTTCCCACAGCGAAAAATCTGTAGAAAGCAGCTAATAAAGCAAGCATAAGACATATGCACACAAACCAATCTCTTTAGGACATTGGTCAAAGAGAAAAATATGAAGAGAAATGAAAAAGGGAAAAAACAAGAAGAAAATGGGTAGAAAGAAATTTTCTACTACTAGGCATGAGAGAGAAATAAAAGGAAAAAAATTCAGAAGATTAAAGTTTTCTTCCCACATGTACATATCTCCAATCATCCCCAATGTGGAGGATTGGAGAGTGGAAAGTAATTTAGTTTCTTTCTTTTTTGTCATTTTCTTGTGTTTTTTTTCCATTCTCTCTATCAAACACATGATAAAAAGATCAATCTTTTCTTTTCTTCTCATTTTTCCCGTCCTCCCTCTCTTATTTCCCCAACCATTTTTTTCCCTCAAGTTTCTCTCCTACCAGCCATAGCCTAATGGAGAAAATTTCATGATGTCATACAGTTAGAAGACACTTCAAAAGTAGCATAACCAGAACAAGAAAAAAAGTCGAATGCTAGGCTCCATTGGAGGACGGATGAATAATTTTCAGGTTGGCATAGAGGCAGAGAAAGCGCCACACTCGGAAGCATTAGTTCTCTATTCCTAGTTTTTGGTCAGTTGTGACCTTACTACTATATTTTATTTTGGGAAACAAAAAGGGATTGAGTTTGTGGTAAGAAAGCAAGATCCTAAAATTTCGGGAACAATTGAAACCTCCCCTCACCCTCCCATGTGCAGCAGAAAGCAAAGCAAAAAAGGAAAAGAGAACCCTCCTGTATTTCATTATGTCGTGAGAAAGCAAGAAGCCTTGCACTCATATAAAATTAGGTGAGATCCATCTCAGGTTTAGAAACTAATACTCCTAATAAATACCCCAAAACCATTCTCCCTTGTAAACTAAACCACATGTTAATTGAAGCTTAATGACAGTTATTGAAGGGTCAAAGTTTCAACGTCTCTCAACCAGAACCAATACTTTACAAGCTCCAAATCTTAACTAGGAAACAAATATCAGTAAATTATGACAAGAATCAAAATGCAAAGATAAAAAAACCTGCAAGGAACTGGAAAAGATTGTGGTCACCTGTCATTCCAGCCTGACTTGATGCCGTGGAAATGGTCAAAAATTGGCAATAATTCCTTCCGTCTAATTTCAACTTCATGGCTAGAGATCTTTTCAATTTCAAGCTCTCCAACAGCATAGTTATTAACTCTTGGGGAATCCATCATATAAAAAGAAATCTAGAACCATGAAAATAATAAATCACAACATAGATATTTCAAACGGTTTGCATTGCAACTTTAACACAAGATATACCTTAAAGTTTTGCCACATTGGTAACCTCCCAGAGCTCACTTGCACCTCTGCATTAGAAAGATACCAGTGGGATCTCTCATGGGGCTTTACAGCATAAGTTTGTGAAGTCTTTTGTCCACCCAGATTATCATTGATGTCCAGAAAATCCATTCCATAAACATCCTCACAACTTAATTTATTTGGAATTATTTCAGTACCATCTTGTCTATCAAAGAAAGTCTGAGAAAGGCAGTCCTCTCTTTCTGGCCAATCTGACCTTCTACACACATCCCACCACTGAACAGGTTCAACTTTTACCCTCAAGTCATCCTCCTGTACATGCACAAATGACGTTGTTCGGATTCTTGAACCATTGTCACTTCGTTCTACCCTAACTGATGGCAGAAGTTCATGTTGCACTACATGGCCTGATGGAGTATAAACTAACAGATGCTCCAAGGAATTGGGTCTTAAGTTAACATGTTGAAGACCGTGAGATATAGAATTATGGAAAACAGCAGCAACAGCACCAGATGGAACAAAAACCTTTCCTGTTGCAGAAGCAGCAGCATTGCTTACTGTATTAAGCCATCCAAAACTACTATATTTTATTCTGCTAACCACAGAGAGGGAAAGAGGTGGTGGGGGTGGAAAAGATTGCTGATTAATAGTGAAAGATGAGCTAGACCACCAAGGTAGAGATAAAACTGGAAATAGTGAAGGCTCTTCGCCCTGAGAATTTATGGTTTGAAACCCTGAATCGCCACCAAAGGGGGATAAAACAAAAACATGACAAGTTCCCTTAGATGAAACAACTGCAATCCACTGACTATAATGACTAAAGCAAATGTCCTGGATCATCTGTCGCATAAATAAACAAACATAAACAAACGTGTGAACACAGACCATACAAAAAAAACAATCGGAAAAGAATAGACATATCAAGCTAAAAGCATACTAACAGCTGATGTTATTCCTCGATGTAGCTTGTAGAGATGCACATGAGAAGAGCTCCAGTCGTAGCTTTGAACGCCGGATCCATTGCGTGTGCAAGATGGCATGATCCGGAAGACATTTATGTTGTTCCCATATACTGAGGCAGTAACCAGGAGGGTTCCACTAGGATCAAAACATAGCGCAGAAATAGGACTTGTATGTGCCTTAAATTGTGATATAACAGCCCGGGAAACAAAATCTTTTACAGCAACCTACAATAAACCATTTAAATTAATAAAAATTAGCCAGTTATGATGCAGTATCACACAGCCCAAAATATCACATTTCATGTCTCTTTTACATTTCAAGGTTTGCGCTTCTGTAATCTGCGGACAAAATAAAACATCAAGATTCCACTCATCTTGATTAGAAACCATACAAAAGAGAAGAAAAAAAAGTCAATTTATGTCCTTGGAGTTGGTTCCATAGTGTTCAAACTGACACTTTAGCCAGTAATATTATAAAATTTTGAATTGTACGAGTAGAAACAGTCAGTATTTTCAGCCCGCTTCCCAAGAAAGCGGTTTCTTGAATTATAGAGGAAGCTAATTTGCAGCATTCAAAAGAAGTGTAGCATTGTCAAAGAAAAACACATCAATGTTAGTGTTACCATGCTGCAAGCGTTAAAACAATGGAAATGTCCACACCATGCAAGGATCAACCTTCGGTGAACAACAAATGAAGACATAAATTTTGAAGTTAAGTATCATTCCTCAAATGCCTAAACTAAAGAACAATTATACAATTTTACAGAAACCGGATGAGTGAATTAGACTAGGTATTCTGTCTAGAACTCTAGATTAAGTAGAAAACTAACCATTCCTGCACTGTCTGTGTCTGCTCCAGCCAGCCTACCAACTTTGGAGATTGAATTTGGCGATACTGGAGAATTAGACCCATCAGGAAGCAGCTCTTGACAATACTTGGACAAAGTTTTGTATCCCATGTCCCCCAGATTGATTAATCCGGCAGCTAAATGTTTGCTAGACTCCATTGCATATCGAGCCACCAAACTACTGCCACCTGGTGATGTGGATGGGCTAACACCTGGAGAAGGAGTAAGATTTTGTGGGCTTAAGCGCCCTGTGTTTGACAACAGTGGGTTGTTGGAAGCATAAACTATCCACCTTGGACCCACTGCCATGGGACCATAACTAACATTAACCCCAACTGTTCCTTGGCCTGCAAACTGGGGAACAGGATAGGCAAGCACACTGAATTTATTCTCCAGTGTCAGCGCATCAAAGCAATATATCTGCCACAAATAAAAAAGATGCATCAGCCATGAACAATTCCTAGCACCATCAACAAAATCTGTCAAATGGAAATTACAATATAAATTCAATGAGTGGCATTTCCTTCAAGGTAGATACGATGATTGTTCATCATTGTAGAAATATACATCAAAACTAAAGACTTCCAAAGGAGTTTAAGAAGATAAAATCTGCACGATGATTAATTTCATTTGATAATTTCCAGTCTTTGATAAGTCAATATCAATCCCTTCATTTTTCACTTCCAAACTTTGCACATGCATTTTGCGTGTTTGTGCTCTTTACGCTGATGGTACCATCACATAACATTCTATCTCAAAAATTTAAGTCATATCCCGTTCTAAAAAAGTTCCTAATTTTCCAGGTAGGTCAGCACTTACTTGTGTTGCAAGACCCACAGCTACTATACCGGAACTGCATCTAACCATGCACACAGATGACCGAAATCTCAGAACATGTACATAACAGTGAGACCGAAGGGAGTAAAACTGAACGGTTGTAGGAGAACTGCCACAGTTTCCTGACTGAGACTCTGTATTACCATCTCTGGCTAACCCACCCAAATGGCCAGAATTTTGACCCAAGCTTACACTGTTGGTGTCATCTCCTGCAACAACCAACAATAAAGGATGTGATGCTCTGAACCCTTCATGACCATCAGACTTCTCAGGGAATGGCTGCATCTGTAAGAATGAAACAGGACCATTACGCTTTGAAACCAGTTCAGTGAAATTAGAGGCATCCTCCACATCAAGGACTTGAAAGCCATTCTGATAACCAAGTAACAGAACAAGTTTGAAGACTGATGGACCAAGTTCCAGCCTGTCAAAGCCAGCCCATGTCACCTGTTAACCAAAAAGAGTTTAGAAGTCAGTCCTAGCAAAATGCTTTCCAGTAAAATAGAGCAGACACATAAGGAATGTTTTACCAATTCCATTTTCTTATAAGTAAAAGTTGCATTAAAAAGGCACCAAGGGGATGCCATGAAGCAACAAAAAACACACCAAGGCAACATCTCGTAGTGTTTATAAATTGGGAATTAAAAGACGAAACAAAATATGTTATACAGTCAAAATAATGGCGTCAACGAGAACAATAAATAACCTACGGGAAAAAAAGAGGAGGAAAGAGAAAATACAATCAAAGCACTAACAGAAAGTCTTGCTTCCACAATGCAAGAGTACAGTTCACATAGTAACAATTATCGCGTACAAACCTAGGACTTCCTTGTTCTGCCTTGTTAACAATACTACATACAAGAAATTCAAAAATTCATACTCCTGTAAGCTGGCCCAAATTACAAACTATGGGAAGACCAGCACTCCTGATTTGAACAGCAAGCCAATAACATTCTATAGGCATTTACTTGACATGAAAGAGGTGTCTGGATGTCCATATTGCTAGCTAATTATTTTCAATTGGATAGAAATTAAGCAAAATAGTGTGCCGAGTTCATGTATCATCTTTTGGTGTATTTTTTGTTAGCTATGAGTTTGTGGGAGATGGCTTATAGAATTTTGAGAGCTTCTTGGGTCGTGGCAGGCTCCGTGAAAGATGAAATTTGGGCTTGAAGTGGCTTAAGGGCTCCTAAAGAGGTAAGAAGGCTTATTTGTTGATCCTCACTCTATTTTTTGGCTAGTTTGGAGAGAAAGGAATCAGAGGGCTTTCGATGCAGTGGAAATGCCTATTGGAACTATTAGAGATAATTGATTCAAAATCCTCAATTTTTGGTTTAAAGTGAATTTTTGGTCTAGATTTTGTGGACTTCCTCTATTGTAAATAGCTGTTGACTTTTGTTGCACCTTCTTGGTGCTTTATTAATAAATTTTTACTTATAAAAAAAATCAGATGAGCTACTCAACAAATCATGATCAATCATAAGAACTGAGTATGTGGTGAAGTTTTCAGTTCTAAGCTAAATTAAAGTTTTAACATGAACAAATACAAAGTTTTAGCATGAACAAATATGAGAGCTCCCATATTTGTGCCTCTCCTGAGGTATCAACCTAGACAACTCTGTATCTCAATCAAATCTTCTCCCACTACCTAATGATACAAGAATCTTCATAGAAATCACATTCCTTCTTGTATTTTTCCTTTAGTAGTAACAGCACTAGATTCACCAAAACCAACCCTAATCAGCTCTAAGTAAAACTTAGCTAGATGAATTATGCATAAAACACAAAATGTGAAGATAATGAACTGATTAATCACATTCAACAATTTGGTGTAAAAGAAAAGAAAAGAAAAGGAAAGCCATCTATTGAACTTATTTCCACATAGGTGAAGTCATCCAAACTTCCTGTAAGTAGCTAGGTATCTCGTATACTTAATACCACATGACCACTTCCAGCATTTCTAACATGAAGACCTAAAATTAAAGATGAGAGCATAACTCTACCACCAAGTTTAACTAACCAAAGAGCATAGAATCAAGTGGTACTAAAAAGAGTACTCTAATTAAGGTTTAATCGAAGTACCAAAGCTAAGAATTCATCTTATGATAAGTGAAAAACGCACATCAATCAAGTCCAAGAACTTCCTTTCTATCTAAACCATACAAATACACACCAAGATTAAAAAAAGGGGGATAAATGAGAAGAAGTAAATGCAAAAAATAATAAAGGCAATAAACAAACAAAAGAAAAATAAAACACCTGATCTTTGTGATCTTCAGCAGAAGAAATGGAAGCAGCAACAGAAGTACCAGCAGAGCGAACCGATGAAGCTACGTTGCTCGCATTAGTAGAAACAGTCTTGAGGCAAGACGATATTATCCTCAGCGAATTAGGCAACAAGCCATTGTTCCTTCCTTTGCCCTTCTTCATCCTCCTCTTCTACCTATAACTACCACACTCCTCCTCCTCCTCCTCCTACTACTACTCTTCTCAACCACCGCCACCATCACCACCTGTCTCCTCAGCCGGCGCATCCACCGCCGCAACCACCTACACCAGCGCTGCTAAGCATATGCTCCAATCACCGACGATCGAAAATATCATCCGATGGTTCTCTCTGATGACAGTCCCCACGCACAAAACAATCACAGTCACCTCTCACGGATTACTTCTTCTCTGTTGTTAAAAGCTATTTTTTTTTTTTGTAGGTTTGACTTGAAGCCTTAATCAAGGCTATGAATAAGTAATACAAGTCTCCCTCTCTCTATGCATATCTATCTACTTTGTTTTCTGTCTCTGTTCGTAATATATTACTCACTGTTTCTCTCAAGTTTAATTTTCGAGTCTTTTTCTCCCTCGCCGTGTGATGCCTACTCCGCCTGTGGTTTGAGCCGTAAAGAGTAAATTTTTACCGGAGTAAATTCCATCTTTGGTTTTTTTACTTTGTCCCGTACGTTACTAGATCTTGTGGTTAAAAAATTTTCGTGAAAAAAATAAATTTATTTTTGAGATTTTATAATTGAATCAATTTTATTTTAAGTTTTGAGAGCCTTAGTTTGTTTCAGAATTTTAATTTTCCTGTCAATTGAGTTATTTGTCCAAATGAATCGTCAAGAGACATGTGAAAAAGCATATCAGACCTTATTTTTCAATTCAATTTACTCTCGAATCTTATTTTTCAAGTCAATTTCTATTTTTTGAAAGGTTTAATATGTCTTTTGCCCGCCTCTTAACAATCCAATTGAAGGAATGTCCAATTGAGCTAAAAAAATAAGACTCATGAGTAAATCGATAACCTCAAAAATAAATTTATTTTTTTTCCAAACTTTTTTATTTGGTTTTTTAAATTTTATATTTGTTTCATTAAATTTTTCATCGAAATAATTTTATATTATTAATTAATAATTTAAATGTATATAATACACGAGTTATGAAAATCAATCATTAAATTTTATTTAAAATAAAAGATTATGATGGAGGTAAAGAGCTCGATGAATATACAATAATAATAAATAATGCTACTGAATTATGTGGACTCAATGAAAGCGTTTCTCACTTTACGTATAGAATGTTTTTGAATTTTTTAAATGTCGGAGATAAAGGGGAAATGGGGGTGTGGATTGACACGCAATTGAGGCATGAGCGAGGGAAAATTCTTTGCTTTGATGCGCAAGCTAAGACTTTGATTGACACAGATTTATCCAACTTTGGCGACTTTACAGCGAGAGTGAAAGAGATTTAATTTATCGTACTCTATAGCGATGGATTATTTATACTGTCATTAAATTACTTTATTGGAACGTGAGGGCCTGTCATTGGTGGGTATGGGCCGTAGTTGGGCTTGCCTATTGTTTCTCTCTCAACCTAATAGTATTATTTTTGCCTCTTACAACTGATGATCATTTAATTATTTTTTTTGCAATACCTACGTGTGAGTGAGTGCCTAAGAATTAGAGGTGCAATTTAGACAAGCTAACTCAGCTCAATCAGAGTCCAATTCGAATTTTAGATGAGTTCAATTTATATTTTGTATAAATTAAAGTCGAGACTTTTTAAGATTGGGATAAGTTAAAGTTGAAAACCTTTTATCCGAATTAAATTTGATTTGGGTTTAGGTTAGAGTTTTTTCATCGTTAACCCAATTCATAACATGTGAGTCTGAATTTAATTATATAACCGATATTACTGACTAGTGATTTGAATTTGTGTGAGATATTTTGACATTTGAAATTTAAATATCCGAAAGATATTACAAAATTATGCCAGTTTGATGCTTTTAAGATTTTAATTGTGCAGTAACATTTAACATTTGAAATGAAAAATTATATTCAATTATCTAATTCATTTTAATACGATGCAATTAAGTTCGATTTTAGTTTTACAAGTTAATTTGAATTCAACGTCTTAACTCGAACTTAACTTAATTTAGCACATATTAAAATTTATGTAATTCGGTTTGGAATGAATTAAAATTGAAAGAGTTATACTATGGTTGAGACTCAAGTTAACCACTAATTGGGTGCAACACACACCCAACATGAAGTCCATATATGTATCATATGAATATCAAAATTAATTTATTGTGATCATGATTGATTTTTTTTTTAGAGGGAACCATGATTGATTGAAGTATTCTATTTTAAAAGATGAATTATTGTAATGAGCATGTACACTTTTTTAAATTATTTTTTATGCATATAAGTTGGTAATAGGATTTGTATTTTTCTTATTAATAATTTAAGATTTTTTTAATAAAAAAAAAAAGCATCGTTATCATTTGCATTATACTCAAATCAATTACAAGACTTTGTGATTTAATAAAATATATATGTCTATATATAGGTGTGCAAATGATTTTATTAGGATCCGTACAATGTTCACTTTACCTTTTTCTCTTTTTTAATTTTGTTAAGTTAAATAGTAGCACTCCTAATTTTTTTTTAAGTGTCTGTTTGGTAGATCTTTTCAAAGGGATTTTACTATTAAAAAAATAAAAGTCATGTTAAACAGCTCATTTTTTATTTGGTTTTTTTTTTTTATGAATCAAAAGCTAAAAGTAATTTTAAAAAGAAGTTGATTTAACCCCAAAATCATAAACGGGGACTTATAGTTTTTAATTCAATAATCAGTTTTAATATTATTTATATTCTTAAATTATCTTTATACGTAGAGGAGGATAACAAACGGGTTGAGCTGGGTGTTAGTAATTCGTCGTGGGTTACCTGTCAAACGGGTAAATATAAAAATAAATCAATTTTTTCACACCCAAACCCAATCAAAATTTTTTTATAAGTGAATCCACAGACGACTTATTAAAAATTTATTAATATTAAATAAAACACATTTTTTTAAAAGCAAAAACATTTTGCTGATGATAAATGCAATGGCACCATTTTTATAATTCCCTCCCTCACCTTGAATAACAATTTTTCCTTCAACCATCTTAATTATTGACAAACTATTGTGCCACTAAACTAATTAATCAGAAGTAATAAAAAATAAAATAAAAAAACATATTCTATCAAGTAATTCTTCCATGTGTGAGAGCTTATTTTTTCAAATGATTAAGATTTTATAATTAATTTTCTCAAATCAATTTAAACAAATATCATAATATTATATTTGATTATATAAAATTAAAAATAAAATGAAATTTTTTTTTTTCAACTGACTGAAAAAAAATCCTGATATTTTTGTTATACAGCGGTCAGGCTATCACTGCTCGTTTCGTACAATTGTAATTAACCAAAAATTAATATATTGGGGCAGCGGTTGTTGAAAGGATGACGACTTTCGTTGGGCAGAAAACGCCGCCGGGCGTAGAGTTGCGTGCCTCCTGGGTCACCGCACCCAATGCATTATGTGCATTGCCCACGCGCATAACAAAGCTTAGGTTAAGAACTTAAAACTAATGCAAAAGGACTACAAAGAAAAGGCTTTAAATAATTCATAAAAAAAGATTTAAATATATAGAAGTATGATTTAAGAATTAAGATATACCACCTGAATATAATGGCTTAAAATTATTAAAAAAATTGATAGAAAAATTATTTGTAAAATTTTAAGTTTACTGTTGTTAAAGGTTAAATAAATAATCAGGTTTTTTTCTCTGTTTAGATTTTTGAAATAATTGATATTTTAATTATTTAATTATTTTTTATAAAATAAAATATAAAAAATATTTAAATTAACAGTTATTTTTAAAATTTAAACTGATTAAATATAATCCAATCAATTTTTTATACATCAATTCAAAAAAAAAACTACCGATACATAAATCTCTCAGTTTTACTCTAAAAAAAATATACGTAAGTCTCTCAATTTACCTACCCATCATATTATTATTCAATACTAATGATTCTTAGGAAACTATTTTGTAAGTCATAACAGTTACAGTTCTCTCTCTCTCTGTGCAAACTGAAGTATGTACGAAGTTATTTTGTAAAATCATTCCAGAGCATGTTTGGATTGGGATTTTACAAAAACTTTTTTTTTTATGTTTAATATTCAGTTTTCAAAAGTAATTTTTTAAAACAGTTTTTAAAAAATTAGTGTTTTTAAAAACCTTAAATTAATGTTTTCTGATATAATTTTTTAAAACTAACCATAAAATCAATGTTCATTTTTCTATTTCATTCTTCCTCCATGATATATAAAAAATTTTAAAATTTTAAAAATAAAATAATATTAATTATTTTTAAGTATTTAGTATATGTGAAAAATAAATTAACATAGATTTTAAATTTAAACTCAAAACTAAAAATAATTACAAAGTGTATCAAAACAATTTTTTTAATAAGATTATCTAAACAACATTTCACTGTTTTCAAAGTTTTCGAGTTACAGTTATCCAAACATGTTTTTTGAAAACTGTTTTCAGTTTTCATTTTCGAAAACTATTATCCAAACATGCCCTTATATTTTATTTCCTAAGATTCCTTTTCATGTACATAAGTTCAAATCATTGTCATGCTTTGCTTCTGTTCCTCAAAATTCTTGTACCCTTTTTTTCTTTTATGGGTTTCTTTGAAATCCTTTTTATGTACAGTCCATAGATTCAGAAACACATCAATTCTTCTATTGTCTAGGCTACTTCTTGCTCTTCTTCCACTTCTCTTCTATCATGTGATCTTTAGTTGTTCCCTCATCTAAGTTAAAACAAATTACCATGCATTTTGTGGTGGATTCAATGGAGCAAGTCCACAGTCCAGTATTCCTCTCATAACTCTGAACCAACATGCTCATTCAGAATTATTAGATCGTTTAATTCTTGGGTGACTTTTAATTCTCTGAATTGGTGAACTCTTCACGGAAAGCCTTACGGAAGAATGTCCCTTCGGCATTTTTTCATGCACTTCAAGCAGTTAAAGTTGCCATTTAGGATCTCTATAACCTGCATCACATGTTAAAATGCAACTCAACCCACTACTCATATAATGCTTGTGGCTACAAAAGTGGAGCGCCCTTGAATCCAAATTATCAGATAGGATATCTATGTACCAAGCATGACAAAGAACAAATTGACTAAAAATTTACACTAAGAAGCCAATGGTCAAGGAGATATATAATTGACATAAAGTGAGGAATAGAACAACCTTTTCAGCCTGCATTATATTTTCCATAAGAAATGCAACAAGTTCTCATATTTTGAACATGTTAAGGTCATGTTCAACATATTACCTAAGTTAGCTCATATGTTCACTTATTACTGATTTCTTCTATATAATTTTGTTTTTTAAGAACAACAAATACCTGACTCATTTTAGGCCTCTGAATTGAAGACTGTTGCATACATAAAGAAGCAGCCAAGAGCATAAGATTCATCTGCCGATAGTTATAGTCATTAGCAAAAGAGGGATCAACAAGCTCTCGAATGTCATTCTTCTTCAGCAAGGGTTTCACCTGAAAAAGTAGAAAACCACAATCCTCAATGGCCATCCACCCAATTTGTTAATACGTGTCCGAAGTGCTTGAGCATGAAGTGCTTGTAAGTGAGGAAACAATAGAAGAAACATACCCACAAAACAAGACTTTGCTGTGAGTGATCCAGAGCTCGGCGCCCAGTGACTAGTTCCAATAGCAGCACACCAAAGGCAAAAACATCGGTTTTTTCATCTACTATGCCATGCGTTAAGAACTCCGGAGCAAGATAGCTGCAGTTATAAGAAACAAAACAGTAAGTAAAATTAAACATTTTCTAATGGGTAATCGTGGAGGAGGAAGAAAAATCTAGGTTCACAAACCCGAATGTCCCTTCAAATTTGGATACAATGTGGTGAGTCCAGTGCTCTGGTAGCCATTTTGCAAGCCCAAAGTCACAAATCTGAATTAAACAAAACCCCCAAGTTTTGTATAAAAGAAAACAAGGATGCATTTCATTTCTTGGCATAACATCAGATTTATACTGTGTGCAAACCATGTTTTCCTGGACTAAATGATGCGAATACAAAATCAATACTGCACAAGCAAGCTACTTTAATTATGAAATCCAATGCATAAATAAAAGACTAAAAAATATGGGTGTGGAAGGCACCTGAGGCTCAAAGTCTTCTGTAAGTAGAATATTTGCAGCCTTGATATCCCTGTGTATGATTCTCCTTTGACAACCCTCATGAAGATATAGAAAACCCTCAGCCGTCCTCAATGCAATCTTGTACCTAATACCCCACTTCAGTTTCTCTTTTGAACCTGTAAAGAAGTGTATATATATTTATTAAGCGAAGAATTGGATCGGAATGGACTTAAATGTAACTAGATAGACCAAATTCCATAATTTGAATGCCAAAATATGATTGGCTAACCATAAAGTAGAGATGCTAAGCTCCCATTTGGAGACAATTCAAGAACAAGATGCATTCCTCCTTCAATCCCGTAGCCGAGTAACTTGGCGATATTAGGATGGTTTAGATGGGCCATGATCCCCAGCTCTGAAAGGAAGTCTGCAATTATCTCATCAGTAGTTCCTCGAGTATGCCGTTTAATTGCTACAAGCTGCCCATTCTGCAAATGCCCCTTGTATACTTCAGCATAACCACCCTTCCCAATCAGATTTTCTACACAAAGTGCAAAAGTAAATTTTTTTTATTACCAATTGATGCCATAGTCAAATTATGAAGACACTATCCAAATGGGTATAATTTTTAACTGCAAAAAAGGAAAACCAATGATAAATTACTATATCAAAATACAGACCAAAACTGAAATTGTTAGTGGCAGATTGGAGCTCAAAGAGAGTGAAGTTCCTCCTAGGAGAACTGAGATGATGTGAATCAGTATCTGCACTAAAATTAGGAGCCAGTGCAACGTTCTCTCTCATACTACTGCTCCCTCTTAGAGGGAGCTTTAGGGAACCAAGAGGATACAAAGTAGCTAAGGATTTCTTCGATCTACTTAATAGTTGTACAAATCCACCAAAGCGAGAAGAAGGTTTCGAATTTTGTCCGTTGGTAGAATCTGGGGTGGGTGCTTTAGAAGAGTTGCTTGTGTCGAATTCTTCACTCCTGAAGTACTCAAGAACTCTAGTAGGAGAATATGTATCTACCTTCTTCTCCATGTCTTAATATCAGAAAACCTACCAAGATCATACACAATTCGCAGCATCGGTCATATTAAAATGAAAGTAAAGGAATGTGGAATTGAATCAGATAAACTAAAAGGATACATTTCGTACTTGTGTGATACACCGGATTAACAGGATTTTTTGTAGTTTTTTTTATAAATTAGTGATATAGATTGTATTTCAATAGTATTAAATGTAAAATTCAATGAAATTTTTTCATTTTATCCTCTTAATCTTGTGTACCTAAAGGAACTTCATAAAAACACAAATAAACAAACAAACAAAACAAAACATAGATACTTTGGAAGCAGAAACAGAAAAATAGAGCAGAGTATTCTGTTTTCTTATTTCTTATCTTATATTACATTTGTTATTGCACAAAGTTGTTTTGATTTTATCTGTAAATATCATCCCCAAATTTAGAGATTTAGCCCAAGCATACGTAGAAAACTGTTGGAATTTTACTTCTAAAATCCTTTTACTATAAGAGAAAAATACAATCACAACAATTAAAAAGATAAAATAAAAAAAAAACAAAAACAACAATAATTAATGTAGTTCGGTACCCTCTTTAACTACGTTCACCAACAAAACCACTACTTTATTAATCTTTAATTACTTTACGAAGAGTAAAGTTGTAATTGTCCTCTCTACTTGACAACTCAAAACTCAATATACTCAAAGTTCTCAACCTAGTTCTAATAGTAATCCCTTCTGATTTACAATATATATTGAAATTATGATTATAAGTGTGCCTCAAATCTTTTGTAAAACCCTTTATATAAGTAAGATTTTCCTAATACAACTGAGAAAATAACAACATAAAAAATTACTACTAGAGCAAGAAACAATCCAATAGGAAACTACAGTTACTCCTACTAGAACAAACAATTATAAAATAAAAAATCATTTTTTCGAAACAATTAAAAGTCACCTCAGTCAAAATCCCATTAAAAAGGGCTTAAAAGACATATCGATGACACTAGAAAAATTCAAAATTAAGGGGGAAATCTAGAAGCATATAGTTGAAGAAGGCAAGGAACAAACACTTAACTTGAGTGCAAAGATATCAAATCAACTTCATCTAGATAGTAAAGATAAAAATTATCATCAAATTCATACGTTTTATAGATTTTATTTGATGTGTTTGCCACTAAAGCACCGAAGTAGCCACCAATAGACATTCACAACTGTTAACAATGAATCAAAATAAGCATAACCCAATACAAAGAAACAAGAAAAACAGAAAACAGAATACATACTCCAAAATCAAATGCAACAGAAAACTCACCAAACCCATGAACCGAAATACGAAGTAAGAGACAAGAAAAATAAAGAGAAAACCAATGCAAAAGGATAAAGAGGGAAACGGGGACAAAAGGACATACCATTAAGGAGAAGCTGAAATCACTCTGAGTTCGTTCCAGAGAGCAAAGAAGCGACAAAACAGAGAGGAAACAGAAAGCAGGAGGTGGGCATAAATTCACAGGTCCTCTTAAGCCATTGCTGCCCTTTGCAATACTCCAAATCAGATGTTACTGCTCAAAAGATGTTTTTTTTACAACTGAATCAGAATTCTTCTTTTCTTTTCTTTGTAAACTTTTGAAATAAAGGTTTTCTTGTTTTTTATTATTTTGAAATAAAGTTAACAAAACTAGAAAGAAAGAAAAAAAGGATTTTTAATGCTCGAGAGACTCTTATCCATACGTAAAAAAAAAACAGCTTTGTTAGTCAGAGATGGCTCTCTTCTCTTTTTGTTCTCTATTTCGGTTGATGTGTCACGTGATATCTAACTGAACCACCGAGTAAATCAAAATGTTGTTCTAATCGCATTTATATTTTCGATTAAGCGGTGTTAAAAGTATGACTAAAACAAAAAAATTTTAATTAGGTGGAGATAAATTTGGATCAAAGATCGAATTGTTTCGAGATATGAGTTGAGAGAGAAATTTGTTAAGATACTACTTAAATCTCATATCGAATAAAAATGTTATTGTGAGTAGTTCTAGTCCCATATCGTTTATGTGTTAAAAAGATATGATACTAATTATTATAAATACAGGCATCAAGAGATATAATATCTCACTCATATTCCTTAACTAAGAATAGTTGGTCAGATAAGACTGTAGCAACCAAACATCAATATAGAGATCCAAAGATTGAGTAAACATTGGGGGTTTTGGGTTGTGAGATTGGTAGAGTTTTTATAAGATTTGTCTAGAGAAATTATGTATCATAGTGTAGTGAGTTTTAACAGTTTTTCTCCATTCAAAAGTTATAAAAGTAGTAGAATAATGATTGAATTGTGAACGTAAGCAAGAGGAACCGAACTACGTTAAATTTTTTTTTTTTTTTTGCTATTGTGATTGCGTAGTTATTTTGGAGTGTCAGAATTCTCAACATCCCACATTATCTAGAGCGAATGTAATTGAACTATTTACTTGCATAATGCGTTTTAAAACTGTGAGATTTAATGTGTCAAAACGGATAATATTGTATACAGTGAAAAATCAAATCGTTATGATAATATCATAGCAAAAGAGATAAGTTCGAAATGATTGTCACTTCTATTTACGTAACATATTTTAATACCGTACGATTTAAAGTTAAAAGCCTCTCTCTCCGCTCTTAGTAAGCTTTACTGTTGAGCCAAGCGATTGTAGTCATTAGAAGAAAACGAAACTTCCCCCACAAAGAACTTGATGTGCCAACAACTTTCGTTGACGTCAGCAAGAAAGATTGTGGCTGAAGAAATAGAAACTCCTTCCACAAAGAACTTGATATGCCAACAACTTTTGTTAACGTCACCAAGAAAGATTGTGGCTGAAGATATATGGTATGTGGCCATGGTTTTGCTTATTTTTAATTTACAAAAATAATATGATTGATTATGATTTAATTTGAATTAATATATATTTTTTAATTTAATGTTTCAGTAAATGAATGCTTAAAATGTCTTTGAAGTTATCAATTATTCCGTCATCCTTTGTGACCATAAGATATTCCAATTAAATTCGATATGCAATGGTAATTATTTTAATGACAAATATTTTTTTATAATATAAGTCCATCTGATTACAATTTGAAATAGATAGATAAAAAAAGCAATTGTAGTAAGTTCTTCTAAAAAATTAATGATATTTTACTATTGACGTTTTTGTTCCCTGGTGTAAAAATCAAGTCTAAGACCACATGGCTACAAGGTCTCAACTTCAATATATAGATTATTTGTATCATTTATTATTTCTTTTATATTTAAGTGGTAGGATTGTGGATTTATAGATAAAGCAGAAATTAGGTAAAACACTTAAAATGATTTTTTGATGAATCAAAATATGAAAATAGTTTTAAAAAGCTGATTTACTGTCAAAATCAGAAGCTGAATTTTGATCACAAAATCAATTTTGATTAAAACTACATTCTTAAATTGTCCTTAAACGATAAATATATTTACAGTTTTCTCACTATAAAAATATTAATTATCATTAATAATTTATTTGTGTTTTCGATTGAGAATATTATTATTTTTATCTAAAAAATGGAAAGCCCACTACACGGACTAGGTCGTCAACATGATTATGGTAAAGAAGGCAAATGGTCAGTGGAGAATCCATATAGACTTCACAGACCTCAACAAAGCTTGCCCAAAAGATAGTTTTCCTCACTTCGGATAAACCAACTAGTCGACGCCACTTCAGAATCTGAGTTACTGAGTTTTATGGACACATATTTAGATTATAATTAGATCCTCATGCATGAATCGGATGAATCCAAATCCGTTTTTGTCACCGATCGGGACCTGTATTGTTACAAGATAATACCCTTCTGGTTAATTAAAAAGTTAAATGCTTTTTTTGCTTCTAGAATTGATCTTAGTATGCTATAGACTACATTCACAAGTTGTTTGTGTTGTTTGTCAGTATCTTAGATGGTCTTATTTAGAATGCACGCAATGACGGGAACCTTGACTGAGGGATTGTTGAATAATTGAATTACAAGGAACTCCAAAAGTGTAAATCTCTTGCTAGACCTCTTGCTTGCTTTGTATGTTTCAATTATACTAACTTTAAATTTTCTACCTACACCAACGTATGTATAGGCCCACATGTATACATAACCTAGAAAGTGAAAGATAGAGAAATTGTAGGAATAAAGAAAGAGAGAAAAAAAATTCGTACCCAGATAGAAACTGAAATTCATCCTCCAATAGATGCTGCCCTTCTTTCACCTTCGCTATCCATTGATTCAAATCCATCGTTCTCTCTTCTTCTCTTTCTCTTAGATTATGTTTCCCCTCTCTTTGTGTGGAATTTCTCTCTTTCTCGTTTTAGATTAAACCAAGAAAATAAGCAAGATTTCAATGAACCCTCTCTGTTGTCTCTCCTCTCTCTCTATGTGAAAATAAACAAACTGGTCTAATTAATTTTGGTAATTTTTTGTATAAAAGAAATATTATTAAGAAACAAGAAATAAGAATGGAAATGAAAACGACAACGTGAATTTGGGACTAAAAAAGAAAATTGTGTCAAAACCTAATGCTAAACTAAAATTGCCCTAATTGTTGATGAATGACAAAATATTAGGAATATGACAAAATTCTTGTTTTAATTGTGACCGTATAAAATTGTCTTTTATCGTTTATTGATTTATTTTGTGTTTTTTTTTTTTAAAACACTATCATCATCATTAGGTAGGATACTTCACATACTCGTAAGGAGATATTGGGCTTTAGTACACAAAATGAATCTGAAATATAAGAATCACTTCGCTCTTTGTGCTATGAAAGCTTAGGTTAAACATCAACAAACGTCTATGAAGAAATTCGAATCCAAACATTTTTAACGAAGTAGACAAATTGCTACCACTAAACTAAACACTTGTTAACAGAATATTATTATTATTATCAATAATTTAATTATGGATTTTTTAGGTAAAATTTCTGGATGAATCTTATTGTTTTGGTAGTCTGCATTAATCTTACGACACACGTTGAAGTTGAATTCGTTATTAAATTAACTAATATTAGTTAACAAGATAATTACTAAGGGCTGAGCCGCCTGCGCTGAAGGGGAACTGGAAAAAAGACAAACGTTGCACCTAACAATTTTGAAGGGTAATATAACAGTCAATAATAAAACATGTTAACCAAAAAGTTGGTTATACCCATTGATAAGTCGACTTCGGACTTGTGAGTCGAAGACTTTAGCTGTGGGAGTTGCAACGTTCCTTAGAGTACTTATCGTTGCACTATTTTTATTTAGTCTCTCAGTCTTAATTTATATTGATTTTTGTAAAGTAATTTTGATTTCAAATTGTTATGAATATTTTATTCATTTTAAATTATAAAAAAATAATTTTTAAATACTTGTGAAATTTATAAAAATATATTTGTAAAATTTTAATTGTTTACTTAATTTTTAAAAAATAATTATTTAACGGGATGAATAGTAAATAATGAATAGTGATAGAAGCAATACAGAATAACCAATCGAATGGCTACACATGTGTAACACTCGTGTTCTTAAATTATAGATAAATAAATAATTCGATAAATATGATATGAAATTAAAATAAAATAATATATATGTGAAATGTTTGTTATTTAAATAAAATAAAAAAATAGGCTTGTGGTGGGGTGGATACAAAGACAAAGAAAATAAAAACGCCAGTAGAGGGATAAGAAGGAAAAAAAAAAGAAAAGGAAAAGGAAAAATAAATCCCAACCTAGAGGGATAAGAAGGACAAAAAGGAAAAAAAAAGGAAAAAGAAGAAGAAAAGGAAAAAAAATAATGTTAATACATGTTAGACAGCTCATGAAAATGTGGCAGCCAAATTGGGAGGTATGTTGAGACTTAGCTTTTGTTCGCGCGTATGTGTATATGTGTATATATATATATATATATATATATAATTTAAGTTTATATTATTTATTACTTACCATATTTTGTTTGGTTTTTTTATTTTTTCAATTCAAATCATTCTATTTTTTTAAACACTTGGGGATCGAAAAAAATATTGAAAGAGTAAAATTTTGAAGAGATTTACCGGAGAATTTTATATAGAACTACGGGGAGCTCTAAGAAAAACAGAAGGTAATAATGTAAAGTTTATTTTTAAAAATTAGCATACATGAAATTTCTCGAAATTCAAAGTGAAAATTTTCAAAATGTATGAATTATGGAAGAATTGAAGAAAAAAGTTAGAAATTTAATATAAATATTATGTTAGGTGTTGACAATCAACAACCGAGGGAAATTGCTGAGAGGAGCAGGAATGGCAAGGAGGTGATCCACGAGTAGCTCTAAGTGTTATGTGGTGAATTGGATTTACTTTAAGTAATCTAGATAAAAATAAAATATCTAGTGATAATATTAAAATAAATTATAAGCTTATGCTTTGGTGGTAGATGAAAAATTGATTGATAGGTATAATAGGAATATTGGACATGTATAAAATTATTATGTGAGAAGTAATATTATTATAATAATGAGTCGATTTAATAATGAATGTGATAAATGAAATTCTTGACGAGTTATGGTTGATAATTTGATATGATTTATGAGGAATTTAGTGGAATTTTTCAAATAATAATTTGAGAATAATCAAGATAGCTAATTTAAATATTTGAATACATGTTTGTTTTTATTTGATTGTTTGTATGCATATTTCATATCATTGTTCATATGCAAATGTATGAAATAAAAGATCCAGGAGGGGGCCGTTCTAATTGAAAAACCGTGACAGCCGGTATATGTTGAAAATAAAGGAGAACCGTGATAGCTAGTATATGCCGAAAATAAATGAAAACCGTGACAGTCGGTATATGCTGGTAATAAAAGAACCGGGAGGGGGGCCTGTATAAGATAAAAACATGTCGACATGTGGGAAGACGTTCCCTAATAATAATTCATGCATTGCATCTGTTTTAAATATTGATTTTATTACTAAAATGCTGAAGTGTTGTTTGTTATTGTAAATTTATTTACAAATGAATGAGTCTCTATGGTGAGAAAGAAACATAGAAGTATGATATGATAAGAACCATCTAAATGGTAGACTGAGGTAATTATGAGATAATTGATGGTCTTAAGGTGAACCAATAGAGAATGAGACTTATGATATGTGTAATAATAGTAGAATGTTAATATCAAGTTGAATGAGATATAAATGATTAAATATTAAAAAACTATTTATACAGATTGAATACTTCTAATAAATTTAATTCATTGAGCTTGTGAAGCTCATCACTCATTGCACAATGATTTCACATAGCAGGCAGGACAAATAGTTTGGTGAGTTGATGTTCAGACGGAATCATTATCTGTAAGCCACGTACGTGTGCATATCCTCAGACTAATGAGAAAATAAAATAAAAATTTATTTGTAAATATTCATGCATATTTCGTTGTATATAATGTTTAAGTCAATATCAGAATGATGTATCTCCCCTGTTAAGGGTTGATGATTGATGTAAAAATTTATATTAGTGTTATTTTTATTATTGCATATATGTGTAATGCTGGGATTTTCAAAATGTAACAACACTGTTTCGAGGGTGGCCAACCCGAGATGGGTCATTACAATGTTACAGAGGGCAAAATAGTAATCTCACACCATAATCTTAATCATATTAGGATACTCCAGCTCATAGAAGCCCTAGTGTTGTTAAGATACTCCGGTCTATATGAATCCCAATTCTGTCATAATACTCAGCGTTAATCACTTTTTAAATTGGATTCTATCTCTAAACACTATTTAAAACGGCTCTCGTCACAAGTATACACTCAATTGACTCTCAAATTTCTCAACTCTCTTGTTTCCTACCTTATTACACCTTGAGTTTAACCACATCGTGTCTGTTCGCTTGTCTAACAGATTTTCGACATTAACACTTCTCCACCAACTTATAAACCAACTTGTGCATAAGAGGGCATAGTTTGGGCCACAACTTTGATTAGCACTTCTCTACGTACTTAATTTAGAAAGAATTTTTCTTTCACCTCTGAATTTTCTTCCAAACACGATATTTGACTAATCGATAAAGTTGTTTTTTGGATCTCCCAATCATAGTACATAGGCAAACACAAATACTTCTCACAACCTTGACTCATCCTCACACCCACCACAAATTATACTCATCCCTATCAGATTCAAGCACATTACCACTAAAAATAAGAGGAGTTATCCATACTAATTTGTTGCCTAAAAATAGCACTAGCCTCCAAAATCCACAATAAACATTCAACAACATCATCATATGTTGCTCATGAGAACAAAAGACTATTTTATGGAAAAATCAAATGCGACACTCTTGGACCTGCCTACAAATAAGCACACCTAGCTTCAAACAAACCATTCACTTTTACTCCTTGTAGCAGCGAAAATAATCCATCCACACAAACCAAGAACAAGTAAGGGGGAGAGGATCATCTTGTTGCAACCCTCTCGAAGGGTTAATCATACTAAAATCCTCACCATTAATCATAACCAAGTATGGTATATTAAAGAGTGGAAATCGTGTTTGCCTTGAGGGAATCCAACGACATTGATGACTCTTGCTAAGTTTGATGTCAAACGTTCGAAACGACTTGAGGTTGGGTTTTGCTCGAGGAAATGCAACGACATTGCTGTCTCTCTTCTAAGTCCGGTGTCAAACCCTCGAAAAAGGGATCAAAATTTGGTATTAATTTTGATATTTCAATAATCATATATAGTACTAATCTGCGAGGAGGTTGAGGAGGAATTCTTTGTTAGACAGACCTAAAACTAATATTTTAGACATATCCGAAATTTTATTGATAATTTTAAAAAATTTCATTGACAACATTATTTTTTAAGTATCATATTTATACTTATATTACTAATAAAAATTTTTAAAATTATTAATAAAATTTCAAATAAGTTTAAAACTCAGTCAAACCAAAATTTTTTGAGAGGTTGGAGTGATTCCAAATGCCACTTTAGATCGGTAGTATGTTGTTTTTATTTGATGTGTTTTTGGTCATAGTTGGTTGGGGGTTGTTGTAATAGTTTCATTTTTGTGGTGTGAATTTATGGGGAAATTCTTGTCTCTGTCATTTGATGAAAATATTATTTATTGACTTATTGTTTCTATTCTGCCACAGTCAAATTTTTTTATTATGTATTTTGCAGTTTAATATATATCTTAATTAAATGTTTAAAATGTGAAGATTACAATTTTGACCTCGTCTTTCTTGATAATATAAAATTAAAAAATTTTAAATAAAATTTTAGAACCTTTGAATGTCAATCTAATTAAGGCCGGCAAATGGTCAATTAGCATCATAGCATGCATGCATTAAAAAGACGTAATCTTAAAATACTAACATTTTTTTGCTTTCTTTTGAAAAAAAAAATTTGCCCAGAAAATAATTAAACAAGAAAAGAATTGAAAAACTTCAACGGCCACGGCAGCTATGATACCTCTGCAATCATTTGTCAAACAGCTTCATTTCTTTCTCTCTCTGCTTCTGCTTACCCCAATACACTCTGCCATTTGGCCCAATTCTTTCTTTATTCTCTCTCTCCCAGTCAATACCAAACCCCTCTTCCTCCATCTCACTCTCTCTGTACTCTTTCCCCCCTTCCATTAGATGTCAACAACCACCAAGAATCCAATGTCTCTGTCACAAAACCTCTGTGCTTGCTTAATTCTATGGCTAGCCTCCATCGCGTTTGCCCAGCAAAACGGCACCGCTTCATGCCCGCTCGACTTCTCGATCCTGCGCCGCATCGTGTCTGGCTCGGTTAAGCCGAACTCCGATGTCTCCACCTCCTGCCACTACATCCTCCAAGGCTTGCGACTCGTCGAGTCCCAACACCTCCTACTCTCCGACTCGTTCCTCCCGCCTCTTAACTCATCCGAGTCATGCTGGCTCGCTTACCAGACCCTCCTCAAGGATTTCCTACCAAATTTCGATATCCGTTCCAATTGCGGTTTCCAGACCAGTTGGATTTCACAGGGTTGCATGAACATCACCACCAGGTCCCAATTCGAATCCCTAATCCCCAATTCCACCCTCCAAGATGTCGTTTCCAGTTGCAACCAGTCCCTCGAGAACAGCTCACCTTGCGCCTCGTGTACCACCAGCTTGTCCAGCTTGCAGGCGTCGTATCTCACGGGACCTTCTGTTGGCAACGTTTCCGATTGTACGGCCTACCCGTCGATTTACGCCGCGGCTTTCGCGAATCTTCACGGCCCCACCGATAAAGGTACTGCCAAGTGCTTGTTTTCGCTTGATTTCACCTCTAATAGTTCTTCTAGTAAAAAGAAAAAAGTCGTGATTGTGGTCGTTTTGATTGGGTGCGGTGCTGGGTTGGTGGTGATCGTTGGCGGGTCTTGGTTTCTGTGGAAAAAACATGAGGAATCCAGGAGGAGAAAGCGGAAGCAGAGAGAGAGGATCAATAATGTTGAGACGTGTTTGGGATCGATTAGTGACAGTACTACTTTGGTGCAGTTCACTTTTGATGAGATTAAAAAAGCGACTAAGAATTTCTCTAGGGACAACATCATTGGGAGAGGAGGGTATGGGAATGTGTACAAAGGCGTGTTGCCTGATGGGTCTGAGGTTGCCATGAAGAGGTTCAAGAATTGCTCGGCCGCAGGTGATTTGAATTTTGCGCATGAAGTTGAGGTCATTGCGAGCGTGAGGCATGTCAATCTTGTTGCTTTGAGAGGGTATTGTACCGCCACTACTCCCTTTGAGGGTCACCAGAGGATAATTGTGTGCGATTTGATGAAGAATGGTAGTCTTCATGACCATTTGTTTGGGTCTATGGAGAGGAAGCTTAGTTGGCCTATGAGGCAAAATATTGCCCTGGGGACAGCCAGGGGGTTGGCTTATTTGCATTATGGGGCTCAACCGGGGATCATTCACAGGGATATCAAAGCGAGTAACATACTTTTGGATGAGAATTTTGAGGCTAAGGTGGCAGATTTCGGGCTTGCAAAGTTTACGCCGGAAGGAATGACACATATGAGCACTAGGGTGGCAGGGACAATGGGATATGTTGCTCCTGAGTATGCGTTGTATGGACAGTTGACAGAGAGGAGTGATGTGTATAGCTTTGGTGTTGTGCTTCTTGAGCTTTTGAGCGGAAAGAAGGCGCTCGTTGTTAACGATGATGGCCAACCCTCTCTTGTGACTGACTGGGCTTGGTCGTTGGTGAGGGAAGACAGAGCTTTGGATGTAATTGAAGATGGGATGCTGGAGCCAGGTGCGCCAGAAGTTTTGGAGAAGTATGTGTTAGTTGCTCTTCTTTGTTCTCATCCGCAATTATACGTTAGGCCGACAATGGATCAGGTTGTGAAAATGTTGGAAACTGACCTGTCAGTTCCCTCAATCCCAGAACGACCAATTCCTATTGTAGCTGCGATTGATGATATTGAGCGATCTATGAGCAGTAGTGGCTCAACTCTCTAGTTCTGCTGGCCAACAGAGCTTTACATTTGAAGGCGATCTCCCTTTTGGCCATAAGGAAGATGAAACAGGTTCAGGTTCAGGTTCAGAACAGAAGAAGTCCTTTGATGTACACAGTTTGCCATGAAAGGATCATTTCAACTCTCCATTGTTGCCTCCACTGATTGGTATGCCTATCTTGATTTATTTGTTTGTTTAGATTGCAAGGTTCCTGAATTTAGGACCGTCATTCTTATAAAGATTAAATAGATGTACAATCAAGTTATTCTTTTAATTCAAGTGATAATGTGCACACCAATAAAATTTTACCATCCATGTATTACACATTTTCAGCTTTTATTCCAGATTTGCAAGCTTGAGTGACTATAAATGAAAACCCTGATATGTCATGCTTCATACCAATCGAAAATCACAAAGGAATCGTGTTGGGGATGAAAAAAAGAAGAAGTGTTGTTGATGCATCATTTAGCATCTTCTTTTAGTACAAAAACTGAGTTTGTTTGGAAATATGATGCCTATGGTGAAAGTTTTCAGAAACCTAACTTTGACCGTATGATGTGTATCCGTTTACTGAGATGCTGTAGAGTCTTGGCTTTATAAAAGTTGTGTGAATAAGGCTGAGGTTTTTTCAGGGGTTCGATTTGTAAACCTTGGTGCTTCATGTGGAGGTTATTGCTAGTGTTCTTGTGTTTACTATTGAAGGCTAGCTGAGGATATGTAGATTTAGTGGAAATAAAGCTTCAAGGCTCCCTTTTTGTATCAATAGGAAAGCGGTACAGTCAGCTGATCTTTCAGATGACTGCTCTTTAGACGGGACAAATCCGGGATTTTTTTTTGCAATGTGGTGCTCGATAAGCTACTTTACATCAATAATGGAGCTGGCCTGTTATTTTTTGATGAAAGAGTGAGCAACTGGTGGCAGGTTATATAACCTTCTGCAGTTTACACTAGAAATATTGGCATATTTCATGAGGATAGCCAAAAAATGGGTGACACTGTTCCTGCACATGCATTGAATGGTCAGTTAATGATTCCAGTGGTGTTTACAGTTTTGTAGTGCTTCACTTGTTAAGGTTTTAAGTGATAAGAGTGCACTCAACGCGTATTCAGGAGATCTAACTTCTCTTGAGTGATTGGCCCTTTTCACCGGTGAGGAGGGATAGCTTCAGGATGTGAGCCAGAAACCATGAAAAGTATGCCCCAACATACTACTTTTGCTGTCTTAACAAGAAAACATACTTATTGCTGTTCTTGTTACACTATTATGCCAGGGCATCAATTGATCAATTGCGAAGATTCCGAAACTCTTGAGTGATTGGCCCTTTTCACCGGTGAGGAGGGATAGCTTCAGGATGTGAGCCAGAAACCATGAAAAGTATGCCCCAACGTACTACTTTTGCTGTCTTAACAAGAAAACATACTTATTGCTGTTCTTGTTACACTATTATGCCAGGGCATCAATTGATCAATTGCGAAGATTCCGAAAGGAATCTGCCAACTCTTTTGCACCATGTTGTAGCAATGTTTATTCATGCTGAGAAAATTGTGAGCAGTGATGGCCATAAGAGTGTAATTTGCGAATGTTACCCTGGCTGCTTACCGTATTTGGGAAGGAATGATTGCTCATCAGTCACCTAAGAGAATAATTTGAAGTTTCATTCCTGAGAAATTAACTGGTTTTCTTACCTGGGTTCTTTTGTTTTTGATTCTATGCATCATGACCCTGCAATCATGATTCTTATTGTAAAGATAAAAGAATTAAGATGTATGCGATACAGGAAAAAGAATGTCATATTTGGAGATCAGATGCTCCTGTATTTGGGTGCATCTGTTGTTTTCTGCTAGGTACTTTTAACTTTTGCTAGTTTTATCGTGTAGGTATCTGAAAGAGTTGCTAGTCTCAAGGTCACCTCTAGGACATGAACTCCTTGGTGAAGTTTACACAACTTCAGAGACTACTGAACAAGTCCTTTCAGTTTATCACTCTCTTCTGACTTATTACAACAAACACACAGGATAGCAATTATTGAAGATATTCAAAGAACTGCTTGAACAGGGTAATTGTTAGATAGGAAACCCCAAAATTGAGCCACCTCCTTGTAATTAACTTTATCATTTGACCAGTATATTGGATAACGGAATCAAAATTAATATAAAATTATTCATACTTAAATTTGATTGTGCTTGCAGAAACAAACATGAGACATCATAAATGTGTATAAAACATTATAATTTCTTAATTTTCTCAGGTTGTTCACACATCTTTTGCAAATTTAGGTATTCTATATCTTCATCTCATCTAATCTCATGAACATGTATATAGTGACATACGTGAAATTGTGGTGCTATAAAGACTGGAATTAAAATGTCAAAAGAATAATTTGTGGATGGTATTATATTAATTTTCTGGAAAGATGGCCCTTGATAAGTTGAATGATCTGTTAGTTTATTTTTTTTTATCAAAAAATAAAATGTTCTGTTTATTTTTGGTTTTGGTGAGATTGCAATATTCAATGGAAACCATCTGGTTCTTATAATACTTGATAAATGATCTTCTCCAGTTAAATTTGTTGCACATGATACTCTTTATAAATGTTTGCTTGATGAGGTTATAGATGGGTCTTATTTTAAATGTCTGCAACCCTAGTTCAACCACCCTCCCTTCCTTTCCAAGAAATACCCTTTAGTTGAGTTGCATTTTGGATAGAAGTGTTGGGGTTACCATACAGCTTCCATCTTCCGCATCTGGGTTGTTGCCCGATCCATGACATGCATCAGTTCCACATTAAGAATTTCAGATGCTTCTTAAATTTGTTACAGTTGAACATTAAAATTAATTCTGCTTTGCTCTTTCTGCTTTTTCTAACTGAATAATGTTGCGCTACTCTTCCTTGGGAGATTTTAATGTTTTGGAATTCTTTCTCATCGTACTGAAGTAATTACAGCTAAAGTGATTCCTTATTCCTTTAATGACCAATGTGAAGGTGGAACATCTTGTGTAGTGCATGAGTCAAAGTGAAATCCTGGGAAAGGAATGCTGGTAAATCACCAAGATGTAGAGGATGATGAATGGCTTTGCTTTGTAGAATGTTGTATCAGTTGTCTCTTTCATATGATAATCACCATCAAGTGTTCTGTTTGGTCTCTGTAGATACTGAAAAATCTAGAGAGGAGAACACATTTGATAGTGGAACTTCTGATCTTATGCAAATATAAATGGTTGAAGCTGCATCACTGAATTTTGTATTAAACAGGTTAATTTCAAGAAGAGGCCTGATTTGAAATTTTACATGTTGATATACTTACAGAAATAGGAATTTTGATAGCTTGATACGGCAATATAGATGATTGATAGTTACAGGATAGTATATAGAATCTTAAAGGTCTGATTTGGAAATGGAAGAACTCTGTTTCTGAATTAATTTTCTCCTACGTAATATTTTTTCTTACAAGTAACTTTTTATAAATAATCCGAAGTAGGATGGTTTCTGTGAAAGAATTAGGGAGCTCATGTATTTTGCAACTCCAAATTTTGTTTTCATTTTGCTTGTTAATGTTTGTTAACACTCTCTCTCTCTCTCTCTCTCTCTCTCTCAGAGACCACCAGGCAAGCAGGTGAAGAAAGTATTAAAGCTGGAGCAGAAATCTAAACCGGTAAATCCTCCTCAATCCTCACTGCTTGCATATTTATTTATATGCTTTACTGTAAAAAATTTCTGATACATGCTTTATGAACATTGCATATACTTCTAAAACTCTTAGCGTGATTATGACTTCTGAATGGTGTGTAAGATCTGGTTAGGCTCAATACAAATCTTGCAGGGCACAGCTTCGAATGCTTAAACGGACCGTGGCAATTCCTTCCATGTACTCTTAAGAGTTGCTGATGACCAGAAGATCTATTATATACCTTGACAGAAACTAATGAAAATTCTACCATTCTCTATCTTCCAAGTTCCAACATATAGAGTTCGTATGTGGTGGCCTTCTTAATTGGCCGTACTGGTTAAAGAGGGGGGACAATTAGATAACCAAATGGGCATTGATTGATTTGTCTTCCCTGGACAAAAATGAGGGAGTGGAAAAAATGAAAAAGGATTTTTTTTTTGAAATTTTGGTGAACTTTTTCTGGTCCTTAGATTTATGTCAATTATAGCAGTTATGGCACTGAACCTGCTTTAACTGGCTTAACTGCCTGAATTTTGCATTTTCACTTGATTTGTCTGCCTTATGATGCTTCAGACTTACCCTGTCATCACCTTTGAACAACTAAAGCTCACTCTTTTTATGGAAAACAATAGGTATGATAAAAACATCGGGTATGAATAACGGAAGGTTCGGGCAGAAAGCAGGACAAAAATCAAGGATGTTTTGCTGAGATGGATCACTGAAATACTGGTATGCATTTCTTTGACTGTGTATCACACCTTTCCATCAAAAAATTGTTTTCTTTCTTGGTTTTTGCTAAAGTGCCACCCTTAGGAGTTCTTGTCTCACCTGAATCGAAAAAAGAACTTTTGGAGAGTGGTTTCTATTATTCTCTTGAGAATTGGAGGTGAGGGGATTTGAAATTGGGACCTCCTCCTTAGGGGAGAGATGTGGCTACCAATTGAGCTATGCGCTAGCCACTATTTTTAATTGATGGCACAGATCATCTCCCATTCATTTCCTGGACTTTGTGGTCTTATCACTAATAATTGCTGATATCTGTAAAGCTGTCAGAGTGTCTAATAAGCCAGTTCAATATAAATGTATTCGCAAATTAAATAGTAATAAAATGGGTTGATTATCTAGATTACTTGGGTTTGGGCACAGACAAACCAGGTGTTGATTTAAGAAAAAGAACCAAATAGTTCGGCCATATAACTGATGTTTGAAGGAAGAAGTCAAATGAACTCCATCAAATGGCACAAAACATCTGTAGCTCAAACTTCTTCTGAAGAATGTATTGTCATGCTAAAATGGGGAAGGGTATGTTAACCAGATCGGGTTCTAAAAATAGAGGTAAATTGGTTGCTGATGAAATAGTATATAGTCCAACATTTTTTTTGGCTGTTGTTACTGAAACCATTTTTCACAAAAGTGATAGCAGAAACCTTTCGATGTTGGAAGTATGAAACTCTAGATTGGGAATTTGAATTCTTACACCTCAAATGTTTGTTGTATTGTTTGGTGGTGCAATGAAGTGCTTCACTTGTCAGACAAAATCCTTGAAAACCCAGAACACATTTCCAAGGAACTTAAGTAATGGGCTAATATAATTGCCCCACTGGTTAGATATAAGAATGAGTACCATAGAGGCTGCTACTTTAGTAACCATATGCAGGAAATAGGCATACATTCAAGTCCCTTTAAATCAGATATTTGTTCATGTCATTAATAAAAACCAGAAGCTCATGAGTCCAACAAATTTAAAGGAAGAGTTGGAATTTGCAGGGAAGTTTAAGATTTTTTCACAATTTATACTTTAACTATGGCCAAACACAGAAATAAATACCAGATATTGATGGTTCCTCCTGCTTTATTTATATATAATTTCCATCATGTCTGATACTAAACTAGTTATGATGAGTTATTGATGCATTTTTGTGTTTTTCTGATGCCTCACATATTTAATCATGTCCTTATATTTGGATTTCTTAAAATAACGTCCTACATATGGAAAAACTGATATCAGAAGCTCATTAGCCATAGAATATGGAAGTTCTGGGTGGAAAGCAGGGCAGGGATCTCTCCACGTTTCACAACATCGGATGGATCGATACTTGCAGCCACAGCATCAGAAATACAACAACGTCAGAGTCTGAGTCTGTCATGATATGTTGTACCCAATTAAAGAGACGATGTTGCCTTTTTTTTCTTCTCAATCCTTCTATGTTATCGATGAAGTTCCTTAACGTTACTAATAGATTTTATGACAACTACCTATGCATATCCTGGATCTTGCTATATTTTTATGATGTTTCCGTATCATTGCTCATTATTCGAGGCTACCAAATTAGGCTCAAGTGCAAATTAGTCAAATTTCATTGTTTAAAAAAGAAAAGCAGTACAAATTGACAAACTGAACAGAAACGTGTAGAAACCGACCAACCAAAAACTAGCCAGCAACATACTGATTAAATCTGACAAAGAACCTGAAATCTCCATTGATATACAAAAATATTTTGATTACAGCAGAATGGTTTTTTCATTATCGTGTCACATTCTAGTAGCAATAGACATAGCATTGATAGAGAATCTTAAAATAAAAAATCAAGCTACTCTACAACTGTAGTTGAAATCAATCCTGGTGTGGTGTCAAATGGAGGAGGTAAGGGCATGCATGTGTCAGGCTCATTCTCTGTCATCCATAGAAATTTCACCAATTCTTCAAAGTACTCTCTATTAGCACTTATCAATTCACCCAAAGCATCATGTTGGTCTTCAATCATCATATTGGGTTCTGATTTTCCCACAGGCAACAAATGAGTCTCAGTCATCAACAAATTCTCTATTATGGGTGTTGGTCTTCAATCATCATATTGGGTTCTGATTTTCCCACAGGCAACTAATCAGTCTCAGTCATCAACAAATTCTCTATTATGGGCATTGATGACTCTTGAGGAGGTTGCAGCTACTTGGGAGTCTTGAGTCTCTGTCAACACTAATTCATTCCACAAAATCTTGATAGATCTCTGTATCATGACTTGCCAATTCACTCGTGTTCTCAGTCTCTGTGTCATGCATCAAAAAAGACTCGATCTCTGTCATCAATGAATCACCAGTACTTGCTACTTCTTCACTCCTGGTTTCTTGTTGAGTTTCTTCATCAGCACTAACACGAGATTTCTTGGGCACTCTCACTGAATCACAATAAACTTTTCATCTGAGGTTTGATCAAAAATCTTCCATGGCTCTTTTATAAACTTTTCAGCAGTAACTCCATTTAACAAAGCAATTCTTCCACTTCAGGTACTGATTATTTTTTTTTGGGGGGAGGGCTTTTAAACAATTTTGCTCTTTTTGGTTCCCAAGAATTTGCCAAAAAAAAAAAAAAAAAACCAGGAAGAATCGTGTGTTTGAGACAATTTTTGTGTTCGATGTAAATCTGTGTATCATAATATGGGTATTGATATATCCATTGGTGCTGGGTAACTCATTGTTGGTGGGTACGTTGCAGGAGGGTAGTTCTTGTCTTGACCATCGTAGGGTTGTAAGAAACTATCAACACAGACACAGTTTTTTGTATGTAGGACTGCAAGTGGACACGTGCTTAAATGAAAAATTGCTGGTTTCTGTAGGTAGGATACTATGATTATGGTCTTGCCCTTTAATGGAGAAAATGGCTAAAGCAAGAGATTTTTTTTTTTAAAAAAATCTGTTAAATCTAATGGAACATTGAAGTGATGGTTGAAACAGGTGCAGTCTAGTGAGACTGTAAATTTTCTTTTTTTTAATGGAAATTTCTATCTTACCCACCTGTTTCTTTATTGGAAACTTGATGGAATTGGGTTGCATCTAGAGTTGAAATTTTTAACTTAGTATTCGTTTTGATCCGTTAATCATTCACTAAAACAAGAGTATGAGTATAAAAAATAAGATTCGTTAAAAATAAATATTTTTAACTCGTATATCTTGACTTGTTACCGTAAGATCCGACTCGAGTCACATTTTTTTCACCTAAATAAATTTTTTTTTGTTGATATCCGTTTTTACTCGTTACCTGTCATTTAAACACAGATAACTTGTTAAGAAACACGTATCTTTAACCCATATCTATTGATCCGTTATTTGTAAGACTTAATCTATATCCGATCTAATCCATCCGTGTCTCTGTACAGATATGTTGCTCTAATTTTTCGTAATGCAACTATTTGATTGTTCTGACTCCAGGGTGAAACTGGAACAGAACTAACGGATTCTATGGTGGTGGCGGTAAAGGGCAGGGACAAAAAGGGTGAAAGAGAAAAGTAAGTCCATCAACTTCAAGATTGCAACAATGCAATTTTTTCTGGATTCTTATCTATGTGAGTCACAGAGGTAATTCGCGATCGTCCCCATCGCAATTAAGTTTATATGGTAAACACTGTCAAATAATTTCTTCATTTGAATCATTCAGACAAGGGATTATTATCATGTAAAGATGTTAAGGAAATCCACGTCTATATTTGGAGGATTTTATTCTCCTTCCATTTTGAATTTACCTTAATGAGTCAAAATGCTTTAGGTGATAATTTCCTTTAACGACGTGTTGAGTAGAAGATAAAAGTTAGAAAAGAAAAGTGGGTGGAATGGATTTTTCTTTCGTTTAGTAAGAGAGAAAAGTGAAAGGAAAGAAAACTAAAGGTATGTTTGGGTAATAGTTTTCTGTTTTCAGTTTTCGAAAATGAAAACTGAAAATAGTTTTCTAATGTTTTCTGAAGAAAATATGTTTTGATAACTGTAACTCGAAAACTGTTTCCAAAACAGAAAACAATGAAATATTATTTGGATAATTTTATTTTGAAAACTGTTTTCATACACATTGTAATTATTTTTAGTTTTGAGTTTAAATTTAAAATCTATATTAATTTTATTTATCATATTTACTAAATACTTAAAAATAATTAATATTATTTTATTTTTAAAATTTTAATATTTTTTATATACCATGTAAGAAGAATGAAATAGAGAAGTGAACATTGATTTTAGGGTTATTTTTCGAAAATTATGTCTGAAAACACAAATTTGGAGTTTTCAGAAAACAGTTTTTGAAAACTGTTTTAGAAAATTACTTTTGAAAACTGTTTGCCAAATATAGAAAAGAGTTTTTGAAAAACTGTTTTTAGTTTCGAAAACTGTTCAGTTTTCGAAAACTCTATCCAAACATGCTCTAAGATATTTGGTATTCTCCTCGTGCATGTACAAATTTTAATTTTCACAAAATGGGAAATACATCGGGTGTAAAGCATAATTTTTGCACTTTTGAAAACTTTATTGATAATTTTAGAGAATTTCACCGGTAACATTCGTATAATCACTATTCACGTTACCAATAAAGTTACTTAACATTTACTAGTGAAATTTTGAACCCGGTGTAAAAATATAGTTTTACACTCAGTCCAAATAAGAACTTCACAAAAATGGAGAGGATTGGAAAGTGAAAAATATGAGAGAAAGAGATAAGATTATCAATTTACCAATTACTCTTCATCTAATCTCTCACATTAATATTATGAAGGATATAATTAATATTAAAAATAAAAATATTAAATTTTTTTAATCATTTTTCCACTTTAGTAAATAAAGATAAGAGAAAATTATTTTCTTTTCTTAATTTTCTACCATCTCCAATTTCATTCTTTTAGTTTTCTTTCCATTCACTTTTCTTTAGTACAAAACGCACCCTAAAGCTTCAAGCGATAATACTATATTTCCTTTTTGATGAATAGATATTTCTAATTGATTCCTTGGGATGAAAACTTAGAAAGCCCTCACCATGTCCTCTAATTTCACCAGGTAAACTTCACCCAGAACTTTATGATCAATGGGTTTCTAAGTTTCCATTTTCTTCCTTCCTTAAAAGGGATTTATTGTGGGCATTTGTTTCCTTTATTTTTCTGTCCTTTGCTTGGCCATATTAGTATTCAAGATTTAGCATAATTTGATGCGCAATTTCAGGAGATCTTAAAAATTAGACATTGACCAGATTCATCTCTTGGAAGACAGGATTGCAAAACTTCCAACTTGGGGAGGAAAGTTCTCTCTCTCTCCATGATGTTGTTAATTTATTTTTATTTTTCTTTACCATTTGCAGGAACAGAAAGTCAGCAACAACTTGAGCCGACTGAGAATAGCGCTAGAGTGGATGTTCACCGGCCATCTCCATTAGACTAGAGAAGTGAGAATTTTGAGCAATGTAAGTTTACTATCTTTTCAAATTACACCCAGAAAAAAAATAAATATATATATATATATATATATATATATATTCATGCTCAATCAAATTTCTTGTCGACTTTGATTTGAAACAAGTATCAATTTTTAAATAATTTTATGGTCCATGGTTTGATTAGTCATGCAGTCGCCTGTTGTGGATTTTTTCACATTTCGGATCTATTTTCATTGGTAGCAGTAGATTCTAGCAAAGCCCTAGTTAAGGCAAGCTTGAGTTTGGCTTCAACTCGGGCTCGACGTAGCTCGTGAGTAAAAATTTTATTCGAGTTAAGTTTGGGTTAAGAAAATTGAACTTGAGCTCAGACTCGTAAAGTAAAATTCAAACTCGAGCTCGGGTCGCGAGTTAACTCGAATTCGAGCTCAAGACAACTTGAACTCCAGCTTAAATCGAGCTTTTTGAAATAAAATAATAAAGATTTGTTTTTTGAAATAAAATAAATAAATTTAGTATTTATATTTTTGAAAATAAATAAATATTTTTATAATATATATTAAGTATATATAAAATAATATATTATATATTATTTATTTAATTTATTAATTAAATCGAGCTGACTCGTGAACTTAACGAGTCGAGTTTGACATAGCTCAAGCTCGATTCGATAAGTTAACAAAGCCAAAATCATAGCTCGAGCTTGAGTTCAACTTAATCGAGTGTCGAGTCGAGCTGCTTCTACCTCTAGTTAATTGGTTTAGGGGTGTTCAATCTGATTAATGGACCGTTTCAAATCGATTCGGTTAAAACAATTAGATTAATTAGTTAACCAAATAAAATATATCAGTTAATCGGTTGATTAGCGGAATAAATTTTTTTAACCGTTTCGATCGTTTAATCGATTAAGAAATTAATTAATATTAATATTAAAATTTTATATTAATAATATGTTAAATATAAATATAATATATAAAATATAATAAAATAAAAAAATCTTAAGTATAAATTAAAAATAATAATTATATAAATAATATAAATTAATTAATTAATTAATCATATCGATTGTAATTAATTCAATCGATTAATATCAAAATATTTAAATTAATTTGTTCAAACAAAAAAATCGATAGACTGAACCATTTGGACTTATTAATTGGGTCTTATGTTCGTGGTTGTGGCTGGCTGCAGCTACTATACGGAATTAGGTCCCTCTTCTGACATCCTAACACGTGAGGATTTTGATTTATTATATAAAAAGAATCATCCCATTTCTTCTAATCCTTTTTTTCACTACCAAAAGGTAAGAAGATCATTTTTTTTTATAAAAAATTTCTCCTTATTAATCATAGTTTTAATATATTTTTGAGTAAATTATAATTATATTTTTTAATTTTGACATCCAAAGTTTTAAAAACATGTTATTTCTCCTAAATTTTCATATAAAATTACGTGCATGAAAACATTACAAAATATAATAAAATCAAATTAAATGAAGATATTGGACCATATATATTTTTTTTTCTGTTTGTTTCATTTTAGAAGTAACTAACATATGAGATTTCAACACATTGAAATAAAGGTAATTTTCGAATTTTTCATGGTCGTAGTTAAATTTTTAAATAGTGTGATGTGGTTGTCGTTTTTTTTAAATTTAGGGTGTAATTATTTTTATAATCAAATTTAAGGGATGCAGTTGTAATTTATCATTTTTTTTTGTTCGAATGGAAAAATTTATTTTTATATTCACTAAGAAGCTTTAAATTTATTAAATAAAATATTAAGATGGAGCTCAATATAGTAAAAAAAAGATTTAAAAAATTATATTGTTTGCTAATGGTATTTTGTAAAAACAAAAATTGATTTAATCTCTGCTTAAATCTTTTCTCAAACCACGTCTTAATAGGCTAAGTTTCATATAAATTATTATTATTAAGGGGATCTCTAAAGTTAAAAGGATCATGGCCGCATTCGTAACACAAACATCAAACTGGGGGGGAATGTAAGGTTGGAAAAAATTGGGATTAAATTATATTTACAGGAAAACCTTAGGGATATCAATATAATTTAGTTTTTTTTTTTTCAATGAACTGCCCCTCAAATTTGACCCTCCAGTTCTTTCTTCAAAATCCCTAGCCAGTTTATTCATTTTGAGTATAGGAATCAATTTTAAAGCAAAAACTGCCAAATGACAACTAGCAATGTTTGATCAATTTGAAGTGACGTCTCTTTCACCCTTAATGAGTCTCTTTAGATATGAACTTTTACTGACATGAAATCTGCCCTTTTTTTTTTTTTTTTTAAATTTGATTATGGATGTAAAACAAGATTTTTGTATTGAATGAAAATTTGATTGATATTTTTTGAAAATTTTACTGATAATGTTAATTAAGTATGTATAAACATTAACAACGAAGTTTTAAAAAATTACAAATCAAATTTTTACCCGATAAAAAAATCTTGTTTTGCACTCAATACAATCAAAAATTTCAATTTCATCCGTCGTTGTATTTGTTCCGTGACTAAATTTTTCACATTAAAATTGCTTGTCAATCATGATTTTGGAGAACATGATAAGTACATGAGTTTCATGTTGACACAACACTTGATTAGAAAATAAATAAAGAGTTTGAATTTGGATCATTGCATTAGCTTTATTTGTAGTCTTCCTTATCTTATCATCCTGCATAATGTCCCATTTATGGAAAAACCCTGAAGATAGTTAAAAGGATAATCAATCTTTTATTACTCAGCAACATCTTTGTGAAGTGATGCAGCATAGGCTGTGTATAAATCTGAAAATGAAAAGTTCTGATCAAGACAAAATTGAGTCACTATTAAGTCCCCAGCTGTGAATATAGACCCATGGTTACCAGGAGAGGACCTCTTGCAGGTCTTTTTCATATTTTCAGAAAGAGAATGTACTTTAAAACTACCAATCAAAGTTGAACTTACCCATTAGAATGGCAGTTTAAACTTTTGCATAGGAAAAATTCCTGGTTATATCGGTTACAAAACAAGATTTTTGCATCGGGTAAAAATTTTATTAATATTTTTTGAGAACTTTATTAATAACATTTGTACATACTCAATTAACATTATCAATCAAATTTTTAAAAATTATCAATTAAATTTTCATTCGGTGTAAAAATTTTGTTTTTCATACTATACAAAGAATCTCTCAAAAGTTAGGTAGATGAAAACTTGCTTTATTTTGGATTGCGGGAACGAGAGAAAATTAAAATATATATATATATATATATATATATATATATATATATATATATATATATATATATATCCCTCCAAATCTCTCTGACTCTAAATATTTTAATTATCTCTTGATTGAAAGTTTTGAGGAGAAAATAGAGTAAACTAGAGAAAATAAGCAAATCTGAAGAGATAATCCTCTTCTTCTTCTTCTCTCTATCTCTTTATCTGTCGTCTTCTATTCAAACATACCCTAATGACTTATATACTATACAAACTCAAAAGTCAAAACTGGAACGTAACTACTGCACCATGGTAAAGAAATCCATGATTCCATAATTTATTGGTAAAAACAGACTAATTAAATCTGTGATCAGTACATGTTTCATCTTTGGATTATTGAAGCTAAAGATATAAAAGTCATATTATTTAAATGAATCATTCAATGTGATTATCACTTAGATATTTTATATTTCATAGGTAGTAACCACGGACAAAAGAAGAATGATGGAAATTCTGAAAGAGCCTGTTTTCTTCTGGATTGTGGAAGACCACTATAACGCATATCCATCTCAACAAAATAACTTAATTAACAATGATAATTTAATTGACTTAGGAGCCAATAGGATAAGGGTAATGGCCAATTTCCTTTCTTAAGTGATAAAAAAAATGAATCAATAATTAGAAAGAAGAAACAAAGAACACAACGCAACCTCAATTTCCAATAGTGAGATTTAAGGTAAAAAACCTTTTTTTTTTTATTTTTAAATTTTACTGAACATTTCTTTGTCATCATGGGACTGCCGTGTCTATGTTGTCATCTTCTTGTTAATCAACTTTCCAGCAAACGACAAAGCTTTCATCATCTTATGTAAAAATAACACATGGGCATTCCGTTAACTGCAAAAAAGAATTACAGCATACATGAACAGATTCGTTTGGTGGTGTAGAAAAGTAACAAGGCATTGTGAGGACAAAGAAGTGCACATAGCAAACAAATAAACGAAATTCAAAAGGGTATTGCTTGCGAACAATTTCTGCCTTTTAGCTTATATGGTACATGTTGGTGCTATTCGCATATTAGAAATGGGATTTGATATATTCCTTGCCTTTTCCCATTTTCACATTTCTTCTTGATCTTGAAATCTTGTTTTCTTCATGCTTCTTCTTTTTGCCATTTAAATCCATGTACTGATAAAGATTTCGGCAGATAAATAGACAACAAGACATGGCCATGGAGAATGATAACAACGGTGTGAATGAGGAGTTCAGAGAACCACTCATGCCAGTGGTGAAGAATATAGCCGATCCAGAATATGGATCCAGTGGCCAAACGAGCAACAAAGGGCATCCATGGATGGTTTACTTCAGCACGTTCGTTGCAGTCTGTGGTTCTTACGCATTTGGATCTTGTGTGAGTACTGCTATCTTTCTTTAAAAGCTGAGAAAGATCACACTTATGAACCTGCAAATTTGAAACAGGACTTTCTTTGTAATATATACTATCACTACTTCTAGCAAAGTAACAAGTAAATGTTTGTGTGTGTTCTGCTGTGTAATTTTTGTTAGGCAGGCTATTCATCACCTACTCAGTCTGCTATCAGGGAAGATCTGTCTCTAACTCTAGCAGAGGTATGTAAATGACTTCTTACTAGTAAAACATCATTTCATTTATCTAAAATTGTAGGGTTAGGGTACCCCTGCTGATTTTCAGGGTATATATAGGTTCATAAAGCAGAAGAACTAAGTCATGAGCACCAACTGATCAAACTTAGTTTAAGCAAACTGAAGATACTTTCTGTTTGCAATTTTTTTTCCTCTGAGCACCTCTCCTGTCTGCAATTTATGTTTTAGAGTTGGGACCTTAACTGATAGTCACGTTCAATGGGGTTTCATGGGCCCCAAGAAGATGCTTTAAACTCCATTGAGGCCTAACAAATACATGTTATTCGGATTTCATTAATGCACCCCCAGATAGAGTGGCAAGCTTAAGGTTCTGAAGTAATCAAATATGATTAGGTTTCATGATAGAAATTAAGAGGGGCAGCAACCAGATCCAGTCTTGACACGGGTAATGGTAAGTAACATGGAAGGAAGACTATTAAAAGATGATTATACATGACAATGACTCTCAGAATATTTATAATCATATTCAGGAACTCATTATGTGCGCAAATTAGTTAATTTCACATTAACTATGAATCACTGGCTTTATATATAGTATCTATAAATGAGAAAATTGCATATGATCAGGATATAGGTTAGTTAATTCAGCCTAGCAGAATTTTGACAAATTTTCTTGCAACTTTGGGTTCAATTGATGAATGCAACTTTAAATACTTACAAATAAACTCTACAGACTCATCTGTGGTTTTGCAGTTTTCAGTTTTTGGTTCCATATTGACCTTTGGTGCAATGATTGGTGCGATAACAATTGGGCCAATTGCTGACTTCATTGGTAGGAAAGGGGTACGCAATAAGACTTCTAAAAATCTCTCGGATCAAGCAGTGTTTTTACAAGATTTCAGTTTTTTTATTATTTTCTTGAGGTTGATAACTGGATATCCACCATGTGAAATCGTTTTTATTGTGGAACTTATGCAGGCAATGAGAGTTTCTACTGGTTTCTGTGTTGCTGGGTGGCTTGCCATTTACTTTGCTAAGGTTATTCTAATCTAAACCTCCAACTTCATCATGAACTCAACTTTGGAGTAACAGAAGTCATTTATCCTGAATGTCACCTAATATATCTTTTCTATGTCTTAAATTAAACAAAAAAGGGGGCAGTTGCTTTGGACATAGGAAGACTGGCGACGGGTTATGGGATGGGGGCCTTTTCCTATGTGGTGAATTCATGTCTCTTATTTAGAATTTATTCCTCTGTTGATATGAACTTTTTCATAATAAGACTATTGGAGCACTAACAGAGTACATGTTACTAACAACTTTGATGCTATTGCTTGATGGGTGCCTAGGTACCCATTTTTATAGCTGAAATTGCACCAAAAAATCTTCGAGGAGCACTAACAACTATAAATCAGGTAATAACGTGAAAAAGAGCATATCAGAGGAAAATCTCATTTCTTATCAACAAAATTCCAAGCAGTGATCAAAATTTCTTTTCAGGTAGAATCAGTTGTTGAAATTATGCAATATATCTAATTATGTCTACTTACTTCACAGCTTATGATCTGTTGTGGAGTGTCTGTTGCCTTCATAATAGGCACAGTACTGACATGGAGGACTTTAGCATTAACTGGTAAATTCGCTATAACTATTAATGCATTCAGCTACCAACACTTAATAGACATAAAACTTACTTGACGAATGCTTGCAGGACTCATCCCATGTGCCATTCTGCTTATTGGCCTCTTCTGCATTCCCGACTCTCCCAGATGGCTGGTCAGAAACAGAAACAAAACCACTAAAATCTGATTATGGTAATAATAGATAGAACTTAAGAAATGACTTTATGGTGAATGCAGGCAAAGACAGGACGTGTAAAGGAGTTTGAAGTCGCACTACAGAAACTTCGTGGCAAGGATGTTGATATATCACATGAAGCAGCAGAAATCCAGGTTCTTGTTTCTGAACCTAATATCCCAATCCATTGACTATGTGTTAGATTATTGAGAAGAAATTATATTTAAGTATGCTTCATTACTTGACAGGACTACATAGAAACTCTTGACCGGCTCCCAAAATCCAAATTGCTGGACTTGTTTGAAAGAAGATACCTGCGCTGTGTCATTGTAATTACCTTCTTCAAATCAATTGCTCAATAATATTTATCTCTATCTATTTTTTTATTAATATATTTAAAAAGTACCATTTTCTTCATAAACACTTTATGTTCAACTATTACATCTTTCCCTTACATTAGTTTTTTTCCTGTTAATCTATGCATTTGTCACCAGATAGGAGTCGGATTGATGGTCTTTCAGCAATTTGGGGGAATTAATGGAATCTGTTTCTACACCAGCTATATTTTTGAGCAAGCAGGTAAGAGACTTACTAAAGAATGCTTTCACAAGAACAAAATGCAAAACACCAGGTGAAGCTTTCTTATGTGACAGTGATAGAGAAGAAAGAAAACCTCAGCATTTTGACACCTCTAGACTCTTGCATTGTGGATCTGCTAATCATTGCCAACTAAATTTTCAGTCTTATCTTTCCAAGCTTTTCTTTTAAGAAAGAACATAATCAAATAACTCAAGTATTAGCAGATACTCTCAACCAATTAGTTCTATAACTAAATTTTAACTATTGTCTTCGTCATCTCAGGATTTTCTGTCAGCATTGGGACTATAATATATGCTTGTCTTCAGGTTTATAACTCTAAACTCTGGTTATTCCTAGGAAATTTAAAATATTTCTTGTTAATAGGAAGAGCATGAAACAATTCTCTTTTTTTTTTTTCAGGTAGTGGTTACTGCCCTTAATGCACCTGTGGTCGATAGAGCTGGAAGAAAGCCCCTATTATTGGTAAATTTCATTCAAACCAGCTCTAGCTCTGTGTAAATCCTCATAAAAGTCCCTCTCCATATATAGAAGATTAATGTTGTTTTTACCATTTTAACTTGTTTTTTTAGGTTTCTGCAGTAGGATTGATCCTTGGCTGTTTACTAACTGGGCTTTCATTCTATCTGAAGGTAACTGCCAAACTCTTAACCCATTCCTATTTTGTATTGATATTAATAAGTCGAAGAACTTTTGTGAACCAGGCTCATGAGTTGGCACTCAAGTCAGTCCCAGTTCTTGCAGTAGTTGGCATACTGGTAATATCAACAGCTTTCTCAAATCCTATTATTCACACTGTTCACTAGAAGAAAAAAATGACAACTAGTTTTCGACTTGTTACCTCTGACACAAATCACTCTTTGAGGTCAGCTTTACATAGGATCCTTTTCGGCAGGAATGGGTGCAATTCCGTGGGTAGTGATGTCTGAGGTAATTAAAATTCTCAAGAGATGTCACTCTCATCAATGATGATCTAATCATTTTACCATCCTGAAAATAATCCTTTTGCTGCAGATATTCCCAATAAATATTAAAGGCGTAGCTGGAGGCCTAGCAACACTAGTAAACTGGTTTGGTGCATGGGCAGTTTCCTACACTTTCAACTTCCTTATGAGCTGGAGCTCCTATGGTAAATAGAGTTCAGCTTTTCATTGTTTCATTCCATCATAGTTAGCAATGATTCATGCAGTAATAATGTAAAACAAGCTACTTTGGCCCCATAAAAATAAACTTTTCTACATTGAGAGCTACGTCATAAGAGGTAAAAATACTCGATGGGAACAGAAATCACTCTTAGCTTTTTGAAGCAAACAGAACTACAAAGAATTTCAACCTAGTCAGATATAAAGTTCCTACAATTTCCAAAAAGATAACTTCTTGTCAAAAAGTTCCGAAAATATACACACATTAGGATGATCTGAACAATTCATAAAATGATGTAAATTCACTTGTATGATGTCTGGTTTTCAGGTACCTTTATTATCTATGCTGCAATCAACGCACTGGCTATATTGTTCGTGGTCACCATGGTACCTGAAACAAAGGGGAAAACACTGGAACAAATCCAGGCAATCATCAATGGATAGAGAAACAAAAGCTAGAATAAAGACTATTCTTTTTTGGATATTCTCATTTGAAATTTCGACTACTCCATTATACATCAAGATGGAAAATGGTTGAAAAGAAGAATGTTCAATGCTGTTGAAAAGACAGAAGCTGAGATTCGGAATCATACATGGTAGTAACAATTATTGCATGGCAAATAAAATTTTATTCTGCTTAGTCTTGTTCTTCATTCAACTATAATTTGGTATTTTCATAACATCCTTAGAGTGACAGTCAACTTTATCTCTTGGACTTCCACCACCAAAAGTTCAGCAATTCGCAACCACCAGTGATGAGACCTCAATCTATGAACCATTTGAAGAATCCGAAGTAATAGTCACAAAAGCAGATCCTTCCATAAAATCAACAATTTTTCTATTTCTTATAATCTTGGGTGGTTTGTATTGACTACCTGGTGCTCAATTCTCAATGGCTACATGCAATAACCTATCAAAGCTACTAGGTTTTACAATGGATACTGATAAAGGGCCTACTTCACCCCTATCTCTCTGCACCTTGTGGCAACCTTCACGGGCAAAAAATAATTACACAATATAAATAGATCAACCGATCAAATCTCCACACTTAGCAAGGGGCATTAGGTAATTTTACACTGAGGGGCGTCATCGTAATCTCACACCAATGTCCCAGTACTACTACAACACTCCAATTTACGGATAAACTGTTATTCAAATCTAACATGTAGATAACTCCAGTCTCATCTAAAAAGATTATTATTCTTATCACAACACTAAGATCATTCTGCTAATCGGACTCTACTCCGACACACTAGGGGGTTCTCACAATCAAAAGGTACATACAATTCATTACTCACAGCTCTTGATTTCACACAGCTCTCTTTATTTCTCCAAAATCCCTATATTAACTTAGATATCAGAGAGTCCCCCGGAGGCACACCCCCTCCAGTCCTCTAGCGACTTTTAAGTCTTCTCTTTGTTTCGTGTGTGCAGGTTCTGCTCCTTGGCTGTTCTAATTCTCGGCATCAACAGATTAGCGTCGTCCGTGGGAAACCACACTCTTTAACTTTGTAAGTAAAGGTGCAAAGAACTCATTTGTCACAATGCCACCTAAGAATCATGCCAAGAACACCACCGAAATCAATTTAACCGCCACATGAGTATACACTCGTAGTCAATTTAGAAAACGGCTCCCTGTTATCTCTGAATATGGTACCTCCAACTAAAATCACAGTGAACCATCTGACAGACGAACCAGGATTGATCCAACAGATCCTCCACAGCTCAACCTCGTGGACCTTGATGACCAAGAAAACCTAGAGGTGCCTCTTGCACCTAACTCAACTGTGAAGGTGACCCAAGAACAGTTCTTGGAACTTCAAAAACTTGTTACAAGTTTGACCGTCAGACTTAGGAGACAAGCTTGCCCTCCCACATCCCCATCTCCTCCTAAGCAAAATCCTCGCTAAGCAAAGCACTCTGATCCCAACGAATCAGCTCATAGTTGCTCTACGACTGGGTTATCTCCTCATTCCAAGGTAAAGACTCGAGTTTCCTCCCACCATGGAATCCTCATCAAAGTCATCACTAAGAGTGCCAAGCTCCCTCAAATCCCTTTCAATCAAGGCTGAGGAGAGACTGTTGAGTTTCCTCTCTCCCCAGAGTCCTTTCAATCAAGATCGATGAGGCACTCCTCCTTGGAAACATCTCCACAACTCCGAGGAGTTCGATCCCAAGCATCCTCCTATGATCTATCTCCAAGACTATGAGGAGTTCGATCCCAAGCATCCTCCTCAGACCCATCTCCACAACTCCGAGGAGTTTGATCCAAGTCATTCTCCTCAGATCCATCTTCAAGACTCTGAGGAGTTCAATCCCAAGCATCCTCCTCGGATCCATCTCCAAGACTCCGAGAAGTTCTATCCCAAGCATCCTCCTCGGATCCATCTCTAAAACTCCAAGGATTTCGGTCCAAATCATTCCCCCTGGACCTTTACTCCTTGTTAGTGCCGAGGTGCACATCGATGCACACATTTGAGCCGCGTGACACCATGTTGCACACTTTGGAAGGCCAAGACACATCCGAACCGTGCAACACCATGTCGCACACTTCGGAGTTTCGAGCGCACACTGGTGCACAGTGTCGAGCCACGCGACACCTTGTTGCACACTTCGAAGTTTCGTGTACACGCTCCCTCCAAGCCCGAGTATCAGAGCGCAAACTGTTTCCGAGTCTAAGCATCTGTGCGCATGGCACCTCCAAGCTTGAGCCTCAGTGTGCACACTGTGTCTGAGCCCTAGCATCAGTGCGAACACTACCTCCGAGCCCTAGTATCAGTGCACACTACCGAGCCTCACAACACCATGTCATGCACTTTGGATTTTTCGTGCGCACGCCCCCTCTGAGCCCTAGCATTAGTGCGCACACTGCCTCTGAGCCCGAGCCTCAGTGCGCACACCACCTCCGAGCCCAAGGATCAGTGCGCACACCGCCTCCGACCCCTAGTATCAGTGCGCACACCACCTCCAAGCCTGAGCATCAATGCACATGCCGCCTCCGAGCCCTAACATCAGTGCGCACACCACCTCCAAGCCTGAGCATCAGTGCACATGCCGCCTCAGAGACCTAGGATCAGTGTGCACGTCGCCTCTGAGCCCGAGCATCAGTGCACACACCACCTCCAAGCACAAGCATCAGTGCGCATGCAAATATCCGAGTCAGAGAACTATGCACACGCACACTATCAAGACCAGAATCGGTCATCTCTAAGCCTCGGCCACTACGCGTCAAGCAGGACAAGCCTTAGCTACAACATACCAAGCATCTCAAGCCTCGGCTACCACACATCGAGCACGATAGACCAAGACTTAGCTACATCATGCCAATCATCTGAAGCCTCGGTTACCACATACCGAGCACGAGAGACCAAGCCTTGGCTACATCATGTCAAGCATTTAAAGCCTCGACTACCACATTCTGAGCACAATAGACCAAGCCTTGGCTACATCATACCAAGCATCTGAAGCCTCGGCTACCATACGTTGAGCACAAGAGACCAAGCCTTGGCTACATCATACCAAGCATCTGAAGCCTCGGCTACCATATGCCGAGCATGACAGACCAAGCCTTGGCCACATTAGGCCGAGTACCTCAAGCCTCAGCTACCATACACCGAGCATGATATCTGGAGCCTCGGCTACCACACGATGAGCACAACAGACCAAGCCTTGGCCACATTATGCCAAGCACCTCAAGCCTCGGCTACCATATGCCAAGTATGACATCTTAAGCCTTGGCTACCACATGCCGAGCACGACAGACTAAGCCTTGGCCACATCATGCCAAGCACTTTAAGCCTCGGCTACCACACGCTGAGCATGATATACCAAGCAGTGGCTACCTCAGGTAAAGCACCTCAAGCCTCGGCCACCGCATGCCGAGTACAACACCACAAGCATTAGTCACATCCTACCAAACACGCATTTCACAAACTACTTCCTTAACTGCATAACTACACTCAAGGAAATGGGGGCATCTGATGTAGGGGAAAATTTCCTCTCCAGTGATATTATGATAGGTGGCAACCTTTAAGGGCAAAAAAATAATTACACTATAAATAGATCAACTGATCAAATCTCTACACTTGGCAAGGAGTGTTAGGTAATTTTACATCGAGAGGTGTCATGGTAATCTCACACCAATATCCCAGTACTGCTACAACACTCCAACTTACGGATAAAATGTTATTCAAATCCAACATGTGGATAACTCCAGTCTTATCTAGGAAGAATGTTATTCCTATCACAACACTAAAATCATTCTCCTAATCAGACTTTGCTCCGACACGCTATAAAAAGGGCTCTCACAGTTAAAAGGTACATACAATTCATTACTCACAGCTCCTGATTTCACACAGCTCTCATTATTTCTCCAAAATCCCAATACTAACTTAGGCATCGGAGAGTCCATTGGAGGCACACCCCCTCCGGTCCTCCAGTGACTTTTAGGTTTTTTCTTTGTTTCGTGTGTGCATGTTCTGCTCCTCGTCTGTTCTAATTCTCGGCAGATTTTCGGCATCAACACCTTGTAAATACCTCCAAGGCCATCCACAAGAGAGGAACAACATCTCCTACGAACAACTCGACTGATGCATCATATCTTCTTACAGAAACATATATCCCTCTCTAATTTCTAAAAAAATCTTCAGCCTCTTTGGGCTCACCTCTAAGTTCATGAAGCTCGTGAAGTCCACAATCTCTGCAGCCATAACGTTTCTTAGCACCACCCGAAAACTGTCCATAGCAGTCATCAAATCATTTTCAGTCAATATCTCCGATTTAGGGGCTCTCCTCACAAACTCCACTTGCCTAGATGAATTGTAGAAACCAACTCTCATCATATCACCCAAACAGTATCGATAAAATCCTCTATAAGTAGTCACAACCATTTCATAGATCATTCCTACCTCGACGCCAGCAAAATCAACAGTTTCTTCACCAACAACCTTACTCTCATTCAAATCAAATGGAAGAAACTCAAAGCAGGTTGATGCAGAACAAGTAGACAAAGAAGAACAGATGGCCCTGGACTACCTAGAATGGTTGAATCGCTCCAAATCTAAGGGTACGGTTTACATCGTTTTATGTGCTGGCCCAGATCGGGCCTCAGAGACCATAGTCTGATTGGAAACGGGCTTTCAGGCAAAACTCATTATGTAATGAGCATTGCAGGATTTTAGCCAAAAAACGACGTTTAAGCCTTCAATATAGCAGTTTTCAGTTTTTGAAAAATTTTCTATTTTGTACTTGCCTAATTTCGATTTTCCTTTTCTTTTTACTTTAACCTTATAAATAAGGAGGCCATGTAATATTAGAGATTATTATTTTTCTGAATAAAATTAGGGTTTCTTTTCTCTTCGTGAGAACTATTGTATTGAGGGTTAAAGGCACAGTTCTTTTTCCTAGTTCTTTCTTCTGCTTGCGTTTTACGTCAATTGGTATCAGAACCAGGTTCTACCCTGGTCTGATGGCAGGTGATGGAAACAAAAGCAACAACCTTGACGATGTTGATCGTGGGGTGCAGGTCCTATGGGCAGCCATAGATAATCACAATCAGCAGTTTGATGATCACAATCAACGGTTTGATCGTTTCGAACGCATGTTGCGGGAGATACAACAAACCATGGCTGGTCTGAGAATCAATGGCAACAGGGGTGAATAACGCAACCCGGATCGTGTCGGAGGCCTTGCTCGTGACCAACCGGTTGCTGGACGTGTTCCTGCTCCGCAACGTAGGCCTCAAGCCTATGCCGCTTTATCCAGTGATGATGAGTTCGAAGTGTTGGGCGTCGAGAACGATGATGATGGTTGGCATGGTCGTAATCAGAATCGTTTTGGTCAAAACCATTGCAACCAGAATAGGTACGAACAGAACAATCATGATTTTCGGGTTAAAGTAGATCTGCCGTGTTTCAATGGCCACCTTCACGTCGAAAACTTCATTGACTGGTTTTTCGAAGTGGAGGCTTTTTTTGAGTATATGCAGATCCCAAGAGATAGGCAGGTGAAGCTTGTAGCCTATAAACTGAAAGGGGGAGCCTTTGCGTGGTGGGAGCAGACGCAGAATAACCGCAAGCGACAGGGTAGGCAACCTGTCCGTTCTTGGTCCAAGATGAAACAACTACTGCGAGCGAGGTTCCTTCCTCCTGACTATGAACAGATGTTGTACCAGCAATATTAGAATTGCAGGCAAGTGGTGTGCTCCATCAGCGATTATACGGAGGAGTTTTATAGGTTGAACTCGCGCAATGACCTGCAGGAAACAGAGGGACAGCAAGTGGCTAGGTATATCGGAGGGTTGCGAGTGTCCATTCAAGAACAGATATCCCTCCATACTGTGTGGTCCCTGTCCGAGGCGGTCAACCTAGCCATGAAAGTGGAGTCACAACAGTTCAGGCACTCATCACGTCCCCAACCATATCGATCGCAGCCATCACAGGTTTCAGTGCCGCAGACTTCAACACAGCCGTCAACCAGCAGAGTTTTCGGTACTGGTACTACCAACCCCACTAAGCCAACAGCCCCCACAACCGGTGCCCTCGTACAAAACAGAGGAGTGCTCATTAATCCCTATGCTAGTCCCACTCCAGGAAAGTGTTACAGATGTGGTCAACCTGGACATCGTTCCAATGAATGTCCCAACCGTCGGCAGGTTAACATGGTTGAAACAGCAGAGAATGAAGAGAATCTTTTTGGCGCAGATGAAGGTTATTCTGGGGAGGTTGATGATTACGCTGGTGGCAAAGTAGCAGATGCAGATGAGGGTGTATATGTTAACTGTGTGGTTCAGCGCTTGTTATTTACGCCAAGGCAGCAGGATGACAACCAACGACACTATATTTTCAGGACGCGGTGCACTATCAACCAGAAAGTGTGCAAGGTGATTATTGACAATGGTAGCAGTGAGAATATCGTATCAAAGGCCCTTGTTGCAGCATTGAACCTGAAAACAGAAAAACATCCCTCTCCATACAAGATTGGTTGGATCAAAAAGGGCGCTGAAACTCGGGTAACTGATATCTGTCGTGTTCCTTTTTCTATTGGAAAATTTTATAAGGATGAGATTGTGTGTGATGTTGATATGGATGCGTGTCATTTATTATTGGGGAAGCCATGGCAGTTTGATGTAGATGCTATGCATAAGGGTCGGGATAATACTTATGTTTTCTGGTGGTTTGACAAAAAGATTGTACTAGTTCCTGCAAGTGAATGTGAACTAGCTGTCGAAACCCCTAAAGTAGAGGGAAAGACCTTTCTTACAGTCATTGAGATAGAGTTCGTTGAGGATGTGAAAGCAGCAGGGGAGTTCTATGCGTTAGTAGTAAAATGAGAACCACTAGCTGAGTATCAACAGTTTCTTGAGGAGTTAAAGCCGTTAATGGTTGAATTTCAAGATGTCATACCAGTGGAATTACCTGAAGGTCTGACTCCCATGAGAGATATTCAGCACTATATTGGCTTGGTTCTTGGGGCTAGTTTGCCGAATCTGCCACACTACCGAATGAGTCCTCAAGAACACGAAATTCTACAAAATCAGGTTGAAGAGTTGATTAAAAAGGGGCTAATCAGAGAGAGTTTGAGTCCTTGTGCTGTACCTGCTTTCTTGACACCGAAGAAGGATGGAAGCTGGCACATGTGCATTGACAGTCGGGCCATAAAAAAGATAACAGTTAAGTACCGCTTTCCCATTCCACGACTGAGTGATATGCTGGACATGTTAGAGGGTGCCAAGATCTTCTCCAAGTTAGATTTGCGTAGTGGTTACCATCAGATTCGGGTCAGACCAAGTGATGAATAGAAAACTGCTTTTAAGACCAAAAAGGGGCTTTATGAGTGGATGGTGATGCCCTTCGGTTTATTAAATGCTCCCAGCACCTTCATGCATATAATGAACCAGGTTTTGAAACCCTTCATTAGTAAATTTGTGGTTGTTTACTTTGACGATATCTTGATTTATAGCCAGGATGAGGTAGAGCACTTGGACCACTTGAGGGAAGTGTTGCTGGTTTTGCGCGCGAATAAGCTCTACGTGAACCTGAAGAAGTGCAAATTTCTCACTACAAAGCTGCTATTTTTGGGATTTATTGTGGGTGTGGATGGTATTCAGGTTGACGAAGAGAAGGTACGTGCAATTCGGGAGTGGTCAACCCCAACAACAGTGCAGTTGAATAAGGTGGCAGATGCGTTAAGCCGGCGCGCATCCTTACTTTTGACTCTCCGATCAGAAATTGTGGGGTTTGACTGTTTGAAAGAGTTGTATGAGGAAGATGCTGATTTTTAGGAAATTTGGGCGAAGTGTCAACAGAAAGAGGCAATCTCGGATTTTCATGTCCAGGATGGGTTTCTGTTTTGCGGTAACCAATTGTGTATCCCTCGCACGTTTTTGCGCTAGCAGATTCTCCGTGAGATACACAGCAGCAGTTTAGGGGGTCATACGGGGCGTGACAAAACAATAGCCCAGGTGATGTGGGCAAATTCGTACAGAGGTGCCCTGTCTGCCAAACTAAAAAGGGCCAAGCACAAAATACTGGGTTGTACACTCCTTTGCCCGTGCCGAAAAACATTTGGGAGGATTTGACAATGGACTTTATTTTGGGGCTCCCGCGGACTCAGTGTGGGGTGGATTCTGTTTTTGTGGTTGTTGATCGGTTCTCCAAGATGGCACACTTCATTCTGTATCATAAAACTTCAAACGCGTCTCATGTAGCCAGCCTTTTCTTTCGTGAGATTGTTCGCCTTCATGGGGTTCCCAAGTCCATCACCTTCGATCGCGATATCAAGTTCCTTTGCCACTTCTGGAAGTCACTTTGGGGCAGATTTGACACATCCTTTAAATACAATAGCACTTGTCATCCGCAGACAGACGGCCAAACCGAGGTGGTCAACCGAACCCTTGGTAATTTGATCCGTTGTGTGACTGGTTCTCGGCCTAAGCAGTGAGATGTCGCCCTTCGACAAGCTGAATTTGCTTTTAATAACATGTACAACCGATCTACCGGGAAGACACCATTCGAAATTGTCTACACCAAAGAACCTCAACATGCTTTGGACCTTGTTCTTTTGCCCAAGCCTCCTGGCCACAGTCAGGCTAATCAGAACCTAACTGAGCAAGTACAGCGCATCCATGCAGAAGTTCGCCAGAGTCTAGAGTTGGCCAACAACAAATATAAACCTGCCACCGATAAGCATCAACGTGAACGTATATTTCAGGAAGCTGACTTAGTGATGGCCCATCTGCGTAAGAACCGTTTCCCTGCAGGAACTTACAACAAGCTAAAAAGCAAGAAGTATGGCCATTTCCGGGTGCTGAAGCACATTAATGATAATGCTTATGTGATTGAACTTCCGGATAACATGACCATTTCCAACACTTTCAATGTGGCAGATTTGTTTGAATACCATCCACCGGACGAACCACTTTATCCTGACTGTAACTCGGGGTCGAGTTCTTTTGAAGTAAGGGGAAATGATGCAGAACAAGTAGACAAAACAGAACAGATGGCCCTGGACTATCTAGAATGGTTGGATCGCTCCAAATCTAAGGGTACGGTTTACATCGTTTTACGTGCCAGCCCAGATCGGACCTTGGAGACCCTGATCTAATTGGAAACGGGCTTCCAGGCAAAACTCATTGCTTTGCAATGAGTATAGCGAGATTTTAGCTAAAAAACGACGTTTAAGCCTTCAATTTAGCAGTTTTCAGTTTTTGAAAAATTTCTATTTTATACTTGTCTAATTTCGATTTTCCTTTTCTTTTTACTTTAACCTTATAAATAAGGAGGCCATGTAATATTAGGGATTATTATTTTTCTAAATAAAATTAGGGTTTCTTTTCTCTTCGTGAGAACTATTGTATTGAAGGTTAAAAGCACAGTTCTTCTTCCTAGTTCTTTCTTTCGCTTGCGTTTTACGTCACAAGCCGCAGTTGGAAGCATAACGAATCGGGTTGTCTCTGGTGGCTGCATAAGATCCAAGTTAATACCAATTCAGCACTCTGAAGCAGAGTAATCCCCACCTAACACGAGCACCTCCTCTGCATAGTACTAAGTTCGAATAATACTGTATCATACTTCCAGTCGTAACACACTTAACATATCAAACATTATGCCACAATTTACCCACAATCCCTTCCCAATTCTTGTCTTCACAAACCAATTGAATTCTCTTGGACAAATCTGGTTGTGGCCCACCAAGGACCTCGATAACAGAATCTCTCATCGCAACATCATCAACCTCCAAACTCAAAACCCCGCTTTCAATATCATCACATGCTGCACCCACTTGGATTCTAACAGGGTAAATGCTCCAATCAAGCCTATTGCATACGCTGCTCTAATCCCATCTATCAAATCACAGTTCCTAAGAGCACAAAGAAGGTGGCAGCATACTTCCTGTTCAATGTTTGATACGAAAATAACTTCGCGGGGACTAGCGGTAGATAAATTCCGTGACCAATTCGCATTACTATTACATTGCAAAGGGTAAGAGGAAGCAGCCATTGCCTTAAAACCGCCTTTTGTCTCTGAAATATTACCAGCATAAATAAACAATAGTATCTTATTCACTTCACACCCAGGAGGAAACAACCTAGTATTAAAAAAATTAAGAAATTAAAAAAAAAAATCAGCATCCCTTTTTCATTAAAGATGCATTTGCAATGGTAGGTTGTGAATTTTAAAAGATTTTTGGGCCAAAACTTTCATTCTTCAAGTTAAATTGTGTGGTTTAAAAAATGACTTAAAAATAACAAAAGGCTAAGGAATTTTTTTTTAAAGAGGCATAAATGAATGCAGATAAGTGATAATTCTGCTTAATAATATAAATACTGATCTCCACTTTCTTCAACTTTAATTTATGATTGCAAATCCTTAATCTCAGAATTGAAGAAAACAAAATAAATCAATCAAATTGCAGCTTAGGATAAATACGTGCTTGGATCGATTGACGAAAAAAGGATAAAGAAAAAGAATATTCATCTAAATTATGTCATTTTTATTCATATATGTCATTTGTTTTCCCTCCATACTCAAATGGGAGATTCGAAATGATACATTTATCTTTCTAAATCCCCTTGTTTACATTAACAAAATAATTTTCAGACAAATAGATTTTAGAATTTGCTAATAAAATGTACAAACATGTCAGTGTTAACAACTATGCTTGCTGGACGCAACAAGTCAACGACTTGGCAAGTCAAAATTCTAAACTATGTTGCATATAGAATTTTCTAATGTCTTATGGAATTCTCTTATATCTTGTATATAACTTAGGATCAATTTAGAGGTTTGTTTGTAGCCATATGTTTGTTGATAAATTTCTATCACATGTTAATGATGTTGAGTATTATTTAATAAAGTTGAGTGGTTTAAATAAAAGCTATAAGCAGTTTAGAGAATATCTTTTGAAAGTAAATGACATCTCTAGCTAATCTCAATCCTATAGTACAACCATAACCCACCCAATATAAAAATTCTTACACTTAATAATGTAAAATTTAGGAAATAACAAAAATCAAATGGGTGCAAGCATTAGCCTATTTCATGTCATGCATGCAAATTAAAAAAAAAATCCATAGTTACAATAATCCATGATTCTATTTTGGTCATACAACTTTGAACTTTATCAATCAAATCTTTAACTTTTCTTTAGTTCACTACAAGAAAATTGGACATCTGCGACAAAACCCGAACTAATGATCCAAACTCGAGAAACTTATTCTCACAAGTCACATTCTATGATACGGACGTGTAGGTACTCTCGGTTTGTCCAAGGGATGACTACTTTATGTTTTGGACCCTAAAACCACTGCATCTACCTTGTAAGTATAATGAGAGCACCAAGTCCAGTAAGGTAACCAAATAACTTGACCAAAACAACATAAAGGCCATATGTCAACATCAAAGATGGTAAATTATTTTCCTTTTTTCTTCAAATAAATCTAATACATCTACCTTGTAGAATGACATGATAACAAAATCTGCAAGATACTTTGACAAATCTGGTGGTTGTGTCACACATCCTTCTGCAGCATCGATCAAGACCATCCAACGCCCCCTAAAGAAACAGATCAACATCTTCATTGCCCAACTGCAGAAACAAAGCCAGTAAAAATGATAAAAACAAATTAATATAGCTTAGATGCGCTTTGTCAGGAGAGTTCAGAAGTGCCCTGCTCTTTAAATACACAAAGTTTTTGAATGGTCTATAAGCCACTTAAATATTATCTTCAGATTTCTTTAGTAGTTTCAAAGTGCAGACACTTCTTAATGTTTTCAACTCAAAATGCTCATATTTCCTTGAGCATTATGAGCCACCAAGTATTTTCTATCAGCCTCCAGCCAAATTACATTAGGCCCTTTGTCCTTGTATTCCCTTCAAGATGAACAATGCCATTTCTTTCAACTGGTCTAGTCCATGTCTCTGATGGAGGCTGCCTCAGTTTCCTCTTACTAATGATCATTACAAAGCAATTAACATTTTGAAATAATTACTACTGACTGTTAAATAAATATATTAGCTGAGACTGATTTAATCCATCAGAATGAATTTGTTCATATCACACAAGTTACTTCAGTAATAGACAACAAAATTGTGAAAATATCTAGTCAAAGAGAAAGAAGGAAGATATAGATTGGAAATATGATTATGTCATGATGACTCCAAATGTACACAATTAGAATTTTAATTGAAATAGCCCCACCAGAAATCCAAACCTTTGACACAACATAGATTCAAAAATGAACCAACAACTTGTCTAAGTAGAAAAATTAACTTGACAAATCTTAATATTTGACCAAGTTAACTCTGCGGCTCCAATACTTACCAGCCAAGCAGACCATATTCAAATGAGATTAATTTTTCCATTTTTTTACCGTAATGGATATTCTTTTCTTCTTGTTTCATATATGTTCCCTTAATCAAATAGAACATTGATTGCTGCACAAGGTCACTTATTTCAGGTAGATTTATAAATTATGGTAAAAATTATCAGCCCCATAATATGAACATGGATTATGCACAACAAACTAGCACATGAGTTCTAGAAAGTATACTGATAAGTCAACAACTAGATGCACAATATAAGACGATATACATACTTGCAAAATGGAGAGCCTTCCATTATGCTTTCTCCATTTTCCTTAATAATCTTCACCAAGTCAAGGATGAATCTCAAACTTGTGAAATTGTACTCCGAGGGGAAGGCAAATAAGTTATAAGAAATACTTGCAACCAGAAAAAAAATTGTGATGATAGCATTGAACAACTTCAACATGTTAATTCTAAAGCAAATATCACTGCTTCAATATTATCATATGGAGTTTATCCTCCCCAACACACACACACATTTCTCTCTCCAATGAAAGCAATAATATCTTGTGATAGGCCAGTGGTGAACACAAATTTCACTTCACTCTTTCCAGACTGATACCATATATAAACCAGACTGATGTTATATTTAAACATCAATGAAGCCCTCAGAGTGACAGGAATCACCTATTAGTCGCATAACAGATGACAAATAGAAAGATAAATAGAGTCCCTATTTAAATAAAATGATGGCCGATATTAAACATAGAAGAGTGCTTAAAGGAAGGAGAGATCTCAAGTCTAAGATATAAGCTAGATGTATAAAATGTCTTGGGTTTTTGGTTTATTCATATTGGAAGCTTTTCAAAACTTGGATGTCTTGGAAGGCCTTAAGAGTTGGTCAGCTTCATATGCAATAATTGAAACTTCGCGGTGTTTAAAAAAAAAGGTATTAACAATGAATGCTAACCATAATGATGCCCATAAATTACAAACCATTTAAACCCCTTAAAACTGCCATCATCAGAAGTCCCAGAGCTAAAGGATTGTCCACCATCTTGCACAGCCTCTTCAGCATGTACTGCAAAGGCAGAAGCTCCTTGACTGAGAGCATATCTAAAGATTATTAAGGGTAAACATAGCTATTGATTCATAGACTTGAAAAGGGGACAAAGATACTTGGAGAATTTAACTCTACAGTTCAGTGTCTTGATGTTAAAGCTTTTTGTAAAACCAATAACAAACCATGACCGATCATTTTTGCAATGATCTGAAACCTCCACTTTCATGAGATGGTGACCAATGGCAAGACATATATAAGGTGTTTTCAACGGTAACTTAGAAATTTATTCCTTTTTATTTTTGAAAAAAAGAATGATAAATTAGCAAATTAATGTTCTAACCACACACATATTATATATGGGAAAAACTGAAAAATGAATAAGTTCTCTTATGACTTATCCACTTAACTCAAAGTGACACAAAAGAATTATGCCACAGCAGGATACTCTCTAATGCCAAGTACACTATTATGGTTTTCTATAGTGTACATAAATCTGCTATCACAGCTCCTTGGAAAGGTCTCCCCTACCAGCTTTAACGCTGCAGTTGCCCCAGAAGTGAATATACAACTGTAGTCTTTTGGAGATGCATTGCAATATTCACGGACCTGTATCACAAAAAAAGAAGAAAAGGTCGTGTGTGGCCCTAAAATTGTGCAAACATGGGAATGAGATGAAGTTTTCTTAAAAAATCATCAAGTACTTCCTATATCACTCCATATCATCAAACACATCCTTTCCACGAAAAAAGAATAAAATGAAGTAAGGTTCATCAAACTTAAGACCCCATTTGATTGTCAGAATGTCATGCAAGAAAATTGCTATCAAGAAAAGTGAAGTACAAGAAAGTATTTTTCTCATAAGTTTTTGTCTTACAAGAAAAGTTATAGGAAAAATAGGCTACATAGTATCTTATTATGCATTTTGCAATTACAAAATTCAACATGAGATTTAAGGGAAACATTTTCTTGATGGAAAATAGTTAATCCTCATACAGCAAAACAAGGAAAAAAACTGTTCAGTTGACATCTTTCTTGCCAACCAAACAAAAGAAAATGAACAAAAAAAGTTTCATTTTACTTCCACTTCCCTTTCCTGTCAATCGATTAAGCTTTAAGAGACTCACATTAAACAGAATTATATACAGAATATAGTACCTGTTGACTTGCTTCCTTTACAATGTCACAAGAGACCGAATTAGAGTCACTTTGGCTATCTAAATTTAAATTAAAGAAAGTTTCTTGTTAACATGCACTCATAAACAATCAATCAAAAACCTATGTTTTCCATTCAACAAGATCTTTTTTTTTTTGGGTTGGGGGAGTGGGTGGGGTTATATTTGTTGGCTTGTGGGTCTAATCCATAAACAATTTAAAATATAAAATAAAAGAAAGTTAAAGGTATTGGCTTCAGAATCTTATACCTATTAGAAGAGAATATCTTCTAATCAATGGATATATAAAAATGCTTGAATTCTTTCTTTTTTCTATGGTGAGTTACCAAGAGAGTAGCTACAGAAATAGGCATAGTGTTAGGATAAAAATTGAAAGCAGTGTTTTTGTAGCCAAGAGGGTTACAAATTAAAGGTTTTTCTTTCTAATCTTCGGGAGAGTAAAAGAGAGAAAAGGTACAACAGTTTGAGATTTTTTCTAGGGTATTATTCAGGGTGTTTGGTTACAGAGAATCAATCTACTCAGGGTTTGCAATTTCTATCACGGTGTTTGAATTTGGTGAAGCCATGTACTTATCAGATTTCAACGATCTGTAGGCAACGATTTTTCCTTAGAGAGATAATTTTGTAATATTACCAAATTATTGTGGGTCTCAAGTTTGGGCATAAACTTGTAATTGTTATTTACATAGTGGAGTTATTTTTGTTCCGTGGTTTTTTCCTCTACATTGGAGGGGTTTCCGCATAAATTCTTGTGTTATTGGTTTATTGTTTTACTTGGTGCTTGTTGTTTTATTTCCGTCCTGTGCTTGGAGATTATTATATTTAATATGTGATATTTGGTTGGAATTGTGGTAATTGATTAATTTTTTACGGTGGGTAATTTTCCCAACAAGTGGTATCAGAGCAGATGGTTCGGTTGAGCGTGACCAGATAATACGATTAACTACGGGATGCTCGAGGTGGTATAATCAAACAACAAGGAGAGCTCGAGGGACTCGTGTAGTGCAAACAAGGTCACTTCGGGATGCTCACTCGGTGAAGTCTGTGTGGTTCGCAAGGTGGAGTCTATGAAAAGCTCGTTGTTGAAAGTCGGTGTGTGGTTCTCTGACCCCAATAGGAGAACAATTGACTTTCTAGGTGTGCCTGGTGCGAGTTTGGAGTTGGTATAAGCATGATGGTGAGGGGGATCAATGGAAACTCACATATGAAGGGGAGATTGTTGGGAATATTCACTGGTGAGTAAAGCGATGTGGAAAATCAATCCTACATGGAGAAAAAAAACTAGATAAGTGAATGACATATATATGGTGATGGAACCAGAACCCATTAGCTTAAGCTTTTGGATTCATATGATCTCCTGCATCATATATTGGAAATATATTAGTGGACTCTCCAAACTCAAGCTTCTCCCAAACTTGGGTCATTATGCCCAACAAGTGGTATCAGAGCATAGTTCTAATGGTAAAAACACTAAAGATAGGTAAAATTAATATTGAATTATTTGATGGGGAGAATTGTTTCTCTCTTTGGAAAAGTTTTGTCAAAGATGTGCCAATGCGACAAGGGATTTACAAGACAATTGAAGAATCCTAGCCGCTAGAGATGATGGAAGAAGTTTGGATGGATGGGGAGGCTCCCACAGTACCTCCAGAAAAAGATAAGTTGAAGAGACCAAATGTGTTCGAGGATGAAGAATTGTATGTGACTATATTAAGAGATGAGCTTGCTTCGAGAAGTAAGCGTATTAGATGGGAAGACCAAAAGGAACGATCGCACCAACCAAAGAAGAAAGCCAAATTTGATGATGAGGTGGAGAATTTGAGCCAAGGTGGAGATTTGTTAGGATTTTAGCTCAATTCCCACAAAGAATACTTCTAATTGGTTTGGAAAAAAAGTTGTTTCCTATTTTAGTTGCTTGTTTTAGTAGGAATAATAGTAATTTCCTATTAGATTGTTGATTGTACAAGTAGTAGTAGTCTAGTATGATGTTGTTGTTCTTTTCCTAATACTATTAGGAAAATATCCTTTATATAAAAGGGGTCCCAGAGAAAGTTTGATACATACTCATAATTCCATATACATTGTAAACTAGAGGGGTTTACTACTAGAGCTAGAATGAAAGCTTTAGGTGTATTGGGGTTTTGGGTTGTCAAATACAGATGACACTTATAACTAGAGCTAGGTTAAGAGATTTTGTTGTATTGTGACTTTGGGGTGAGACTTTGACAATTTTTCTCTTCCTAAAGTTGTAGTTGAAGATTAATAAAATAGCGGAGTTGTTGGTGGATGTAGGCAAATAGGTTGCCGAACCACATTAATTATTGGTGTTCTTACTCTTTGTTTGTTTTGACTATTTAATTGTCGTGGCTGTATTTTTTGTCTAAATTTTAAGTAGATGGATTTTAGAGAAAAAATCCCAACAATATTATTGAAGAACCCATATTCTTAGTATAAGTTGTGATTTAATAAACTCATCTACAAAATCTATGCTAGTTATAAAAGAGCTAAAACTAATCTAGCATTCTTCCGGACACATTGACGTCATACCTCAGGCAAAAGTCATTTCCCACGGGAAGAGGCCATCCCCCAAAAGGCACGAGGCTCAGAACTCATATCCCAATGGTGTTTCACTTCAGAAAACTAGACAAGGAACTCACACATCTATATAAAGAGGCTCTCATTTTCAAGGGGAAAAGATATAAATACATACGAGAATACATATTAGATACAAAAACAAAGAGAGACATTCATATACAAAAAAATAAAGAAACGTACAGTAAGAGGTAAAGTCAGAAAAAATTCAGGTACAGTGAGAAAACACACGAGAAATAAGGAGAATTATCATAGTTCTCTCCTCCCCAAATATCTCTTCATCTCGATATAACTCTCCATTCCTTCTCTTCTTTGAAAACATCCACTGACTTAAATATTGGAGAGTCCTTCTCGGAACACAACGCTCAAGGAAACTTCTTTTGTAGGTGTCAAAATACTTCAAGCTCGGAGGAAACATTCCACTTTGAAACTCTTCCATCCAGACCAACCTCGGGCAACACCACGTTAAAGGCCATCAAAGACCGAAAATCCTTCGTCTTATCTTTTTTGGCATCAAAGGACAGTAGAATATCACTTTCTACTTAATTTCTTGTTAATTGAGTCTAGGATTTCAAAATATGCAAATTCACATTAAAATTTAAAACAGAATCACTGCAAATGCATGTATGTTGTTGGTTGCGATGGCTATAGATATCTTTATCATGTTATCATGTATGAGCTTGTTTTGTTTAACCATTGACCTGCGGGAAGTTGAGATGTTCTGTTTAGTGTCCTTATATCTGTCTTATCTTTTCTACTTACAAAAAGAAAGTAAATGTCTTATCTATTTCAGTTATAGGCATGTGTCCAAGAAGTGCAATGCCCCTTTGTTAGCTAAATTTGCTTTTAATTAGAAACAAGAGAGGCCGATTTGGTATACCTCCTCTAGAAATCGTTCATGCATTAATGTTTAGTTTAAATATTTTATTTTATTTTATTTTTTTCGATTGGAAGCAAAGCAAAAGAAGAGCAAAAAAACAGCATCAGGGCCTATGAGCCCCATGGGGAATGCTACTGCCATGGCATCAGCCGTAAGTATGCGTTCAAACTCCTTGTTAGAGTTCTCCAAAATCTTCGTCTTCATTGTCTCCAACGATGCAGCTTTAACAAAGAAAACTGCACAAAGTCTTCTTCCCAAAAAAAATGTAAAAAGATTTTGCTAATAAATTTTTTTTTTGTCGAAATAAAAAGATAAGTAACAAAAAAAAGTCAAAAGAAAAAGGTGAGAGAGACAGAGATTTTCTCATAAAGCGAAGAGAAAAAGAATGGATTTTCATAAAATGAAGGATCTTTATTTGACTATTAAAAATATTTACTCTGGCGTTAGTAATTTTTGCTCAGACAACTACGTTATCTTTCAAATATTTCATCATTTTACCAATATATGTATTTCAAATAAATCACATAAACAGTACCAATTATGACATATATATATATATATATATATATGATACAAAAAATAATATGTAATATATAATAGACCAAATCGAATTAGATTATTATCAGAGTAGATCGAACTAAATTTAAATTTAATTTATTTATTAATTAAATGAATTAACGGATCAAAGGGCGGAGCCAAGCTTTACAATGGGGTCAATGGTCTCCCAAAACTTTAAAAAAAAAAATATTGAACTTAAGATACCATTTGCTCAATCTTCAACAATAACTAAAAGAGTATTTTTCAACAACAAAAATTGTAAAAACAAGACTTCACAACAAGATGTATGATGATTTTCTTATTGAAAAATAAATTTCTGAAAATATTAATATAAAAATAATTATTGATGAGTTTGATTCGATGAAAAATCGCCGGGCACAACTTTCGTAAAATCCTTTGCTTTTTTCATACGTAGTTATATGTAATGTTAAAAAAGACAATTTTTTTCATTAAAAAAAGAAAACTTTTGTACACTCTTTTAGGTATAACATACACTTTATTTAAAGAAAAACACTTTTTGAAGTTTAAATTTATTACATATTTAATTTTCTCATAAAACTATTTCGCCCCGCAAATTGAAATTCCTGGCTCTGCTCTGCTCTATCTATATCCAATTATATGAATTAAATACGAATTATATTCGAATCAAAATCTAATCCACTGACAGGATACATATGAGTACAAAGTTACAAACTGCAATATATCATCTTTATAATTAAAAATGAGATGAAAAGGAGACAACGTAAAGATTACAATCAATTCACAGAGAAAGTGTTACAAGCCCATAGTGTATTCTAGTGCAACAAAAACACACCATTCTAATCACTTCTCACCCAAAATTTATACAAATAATTAATGCCACACAAGTAAAATCTCTTCCTTTAGTTTCTACCTAAACCCATGTGAGAAAATGTTGTAGTATAATTACAGAGCAGAGAAGGAAACAGGTCCCAAATAATAATCTGCCCCTCCCCCCTTCCCTGCTCTCCTTCATATAAAAAGGCCAAACTAAAGCTAAGATGCAGCAAAAATTAAATAAAAGGAAGTAAATCTGTCCATCTCTCATGTGTGTGTTTTCCATATACCCTTTGATGGAGAAGAGCTTGTTATCTTTACAACTTTCTGTTTTGGTTTTCTCCTCTTTCTACTAGCATTCTTTTCAGCATTGTTATTTACTTTTACCACATCAACCTTAACAATGTGATGATCAGAAGTTCCTTTAGAAGAAAAGACTGAGTACGAACCAGGAACAAACTTGTATGCAGAATTCGGGGATGCCAATATGTAATCTACTCGAGTTCCATATTTACATGTCCCCTGCACACCTGCATTGTCAAAGTTCATAATTCATTAACATTGCGCGTGGAAATTAATCTAAAAATAAAGGGAAGAAATTTAAGGTTTCTGTAGTACTTTGGCCTTTCGCGATCACGACTACTGACTCACATTCCCCTGCAAAGTTCTTAGCATCGGTGTATTGTTTATTCTTCAAGAATCTCATCACTTCAACCTTTGGCGTGGGTTTTCCCATCTCCTCATAGTACTATACAAGACATGAATTCTACTTAAGTGTAGGTGATTAAATCTTTTCTTATGTATAATGAAAATTGTTCTGTTTAATGTTTATACCTTTACAATGTCTGTCCACCTCTCTGAGGAGTAATCTGTTTCGTCAAGGGAGTTGAGACCGCCTGCTAATATGTGGGGAACATTACTAGATTGGATTATGGCATTCATCTGCTTCATTCGCCAGTTCTCATCTAGATGATCAAGGTGAGTGCAGTGAAAATCTACTTCTCCTGTCTCGGGAACATCAATTGTGGCCTTAAGAACATTTCTGTGTCGAAAATCACAAGAAAGTTCTGTAATTACCATGTTACTTGATCATTAATTGTCATGTACCAGGGATAAAATCAATGACTTAGACTTCTAGGCTATGATTCATATAGAGGAAAAGTAAAGAACATTTTTCTATAGTTTGGTATGGAAGAAAGTGAGAGGATTGATGTTTTTCTCACACTTGTACAAAACACAATCTTCTCAAGTTAGAATCATTGAAGAGTTGAAGCTAAAATAAGTTAGTTTTTTTATCTTTATCTTTTTTTTTCTTATTTCCTTTCAGCTTTCCATCCTCTCCAAACAGAGGATGGAAAGATCAATATTTTTTTTCATCTCATTTTTCTTTCCTTTCTCTTTCCTATGTGTTCTATTATCATAGGAAAACTGCTATGTCAAGAAACAAAGAAATAAATGATAGCCCTAATTCTTCTCAATCATGCTCTAATAAATGATACCCATGTACACATCTTACCTAACTTTAATTAATTATACTTCAGCAGATCATGATTTGGTTTTCTGCTGAAATGAACAAAACACAAGTTTTGAAAAGACTAGGGCTTCTAAACTTCAATTTAAGTAATATCAGCAATCATTGATGTGATATAGTTTTTCCCACAAGAAAAAAGATCATTGAACACTAGATGTTGGGTAATGGGAATTGATCAAATGCATCATCCTTTTTCTAATGGAACCTGTAAAATCTATGACTCCCCTCCCACTTTTGATCAGTGACAACTATTTTAAGATATCTAGAAATAAAAACAAAGCCATTTAAAATAGGACGGAGGAAGTACTTAAAAACTTTCAGAAAAGTTGTACTAGTAGATTATTTCAAATTATTATGTCCAAAAGCAGCTGATAATAGCTGCCTTTTTGTAAAGTAAAAACTTTCACAATTTTAATCTACAATTGATTTAACCATGCATTGATTAGTCAATTAAAGAAAAGTTGCACTTTCATTTGTCTAGAATTAAATAGCATGATGAATTGATGATTCTCCTACACTATGAACATTTATTTATTTTCCATAAAGGGGTTGGGGGGGGAGAAGAAAAAATAAAAACAGGAAAAGCTGAGAAACCCAATTAAATTTCTAAATTTTCTCCATTGAAGATGAGGAAACAAGAGGACACTCACCTGAAATCGGTGTCATCAAAGATCTTCTGCACATTCCACCTCTTGATTGGCCATTTAGACAACACAGCGTTGCCGTATTCAGGTGCCCAACTCTCTGCAAACACATAGTTCATCCCCAAAGCAGAAGCCAAATCAGATAAAGGCTTCATGGCTTTCTCTTCTTCTGCCCTCACATCTTGCAAAGCCAAAATATCAGCATCCAATTCTCTCAAAACTTCAAGTACAGTTTTACTACTCCTATAACTCTCTCCATCAACAGCACCACCACCATCATTGTTTCCAATTGAGAAACTCACAGTTGATCTCAAAGGAGCTTTTCCTCTCAAGAATCTGCTTTTATTACTATTACTGGAAGAACCCTCTTTTTCGTCTTCTACAAAGTTCAATTTTCGATTACGCAATAGAGATATCTCGTTATCGGGTAAATTAATCGATACCCTTAACTTTGATTTGGCGAATTTTTGTTGCTTGGAGAGATTGTCTGTGCCATTTACTGAATTGGAATGCAGGGGAGATGGCTTCAGTATGCTCTTTGGCCGATCATTGACTGACTTTGAGCGTAAGCTAACATCGAGAGAACGCCTACCCTTTTCAAAATCTTCATTTTCATAGCCAAAACTTGAAGGCTTCTCTACTTTAGGGACAACAGGTGCCATAGAAAACAGAGCGGCATTGAAAGTAGCTATGCGTATCCGCTTCTCGGATCTTAGACCACCTAATTGGCCATTTGGATGAACGGTTGCAGACCCATTAACGGTTGGTTCGTTTTGTGGGTCAACGCGAGATTTTGTGCTGGAATTTCCAAATTGTTTGATGATAATTTTGGGTTTTGATCGGCGGCGAATCGGCCACCGGAGGCGTGAGCAGAGGCGCTTGAGCCTTTCGTTGAGGACCTTGAGCATTGTGGAGGAGTGGGTGTTGAACAAAATGGTGTATAGGTTGTTTGTTGGTAATGGCATATGAGAGAATGATGAGTTTGCAAGAGTTGCTGTTTTTCAACACTCAAGAGAAGCCTGTTTTTGTGATGCTTATGGTGTGAAGATTGCGATGGTTTAAGATTAGTTTAAGTGGGCATAATTTTGGCTTTTTTAGAGGTAGAAGAAGGGAAGGACTCTTCTAAGAAATGGGCTAGTGACAATTGGCAGCAAAGGGTTGAATTTGACTTCAAAGCATCCCTCTTATGGGAAAAAAAAATCAAATCCGTAAAAAACTTGATTAATAATTTATAATTTTTTTATTAATAATGTTAATTAAATATATATAAATATCATTATTAAAATTTTTAAAAATTAACAAATAATTTTCCAATCTACACACCAAATGCAATAAAAAATTCCTTACTCTCATAGATTGAGAAAAAAAAAACCAGCTTGATAGTGTGGTAAGAGATTACCATGTGTTTCAACTTTCAAATACCATGGAATAGTGCATAAGTATTTTAGTAATTTTTAGAAATTTGAGTAAGAAATCGAGTTATAACTTTTTAATATTTATTTTAATTTATTTTTTGTTTTTTTGAATTACAATTCAACTTCTTAAAAATTACAACTAGATTTTTTTAGAGTTACTATTTGATTTTCCAAAAGTAATCAAAATACATATGTACTATTTCATGGGATGTGCAGAACACAATAATTTCTTCATAGTTGGACATTTATTAGGAATTCTGATTGAGTTCCTATCTACGAATCGGTTTTAAAATTAAAAAAAAATATATTAATAATTAAGATAAAATTAAATAATAATTATATCAAAATTATTGTTTAATTTTTTTGAAATTATTAATGTATTTTTCTGATTATGCAGAAGTTGCCATAGAACTAAATTCATAGAATCATTACTCATATTGATTTGAAATATATATTAAAAATATATGATAAAATAATAAAACATGAATATACTAATTTTGGGAAGATTAAGATAATGAAAAGAGCCCAACAACTCCAACGGTGCAATCCAACCCATGCAAGTTGGATTGATTCTTATTTGGAACGCCACGTCACTTGAAACCCGGCGGACATAACTCCCATGCATCCAACTGTGGACCCACAATCCGTAGATCACTACTAATTGACATCCAAGATGGGTTGTTGTGGGCTCCATTCAGTTTGTCAAGGATCAAAGGTTTGATAATTATACGAGGGGATAATTGTAAAAGCTTACTTGTGTCTATATGAAAAATACACTTATATCCCAATACTTTATAACTATACACTTGCGTCCTTAAAAATGATGCAAGTGTATATTTTAACTAATGGTTAACTAAGATTCAAAGATGTAAGTATATGTTTTTAAAATAAAAAATTATAAAAATATCCCTATAATTTAGTGTAAACTTGCAATCTTCAATATTAAAAGTAAATTAATTCATCATTAAACCACATATATAGCTAAGTATAGATTGATTAAAATGTCTCATAAATGTTATGTGAATGGAGAGTGCTTTAATCAATTAATATTCAATTCATGATAAGTGATCATTATTGAGATTTTTTCTACTAATTTGGGCTAATCATGGTTTGAGTTTAAGGATGGATTAGTATACTTCCAATATAAGAAGACGCAATTATAATTTGTACCAAACTATATATATGTTTTTATAATTTTTGTTTTTAAAATAAAAAGATGCAAGTGTATTTATCGTGTAAACATATGAGTTTTTTTTTTTTAATAATTGTCCCAAATAATAATACTTGAGACCTTTAATTTTTCTTCATCGTTAGTGGGTGTTTTTTCTTTTTAATCTTAGATTTAAGATTTTTATGTTAGGAGAAATTTTTAGATGCATTTGGTGCATATAGGGAAAAGAGAAAGAATGCAAAAAAAAAAAAGATCTCTCTTTGAGAGCCTAGTAGATGCATTCAATTCAAAATGTGTTTAATTAGTTTTTTTATAAACCACGTTTGATTGTGAAACAAATTTTTTTTTTTATGTTTTTAAATATATAACTCAAATATTTAAATAGGCTCAAATATGTAACTATACTTACTTTAATTTTTCACATATTTTTCTCTTGTTTTTCTCTCATATTGTCCCATCCAAGCTAAACTTTCTCTCTCTTTATCTCTCTCATCTTCAGTTCACGTTGATTATCTCTTCATCTTTATCTCTCTTTCTTTATTCCATCTTAACGTATGTCTCTTATTTCATTTTAATTGATTAACATTAACATATTGTTTCATCACATAAAATAGTAGATCAACATGGACGTAACACATGTTGAAATATTAGTTTTAATAAATTTAGATGTCTCATGATAAAGTATGGTTTCTCAATTTCTTTCGATTTGACATCTCAATAACCTAACTAATTAAAAATGCAAAAAGTATTTAGGTGCAACTCTTTATTTTCACTCATGTGTATAAAAAATTAATTTGAGTTTTTATTTGAAAGTAAATAATCACATAGAAAAAGAATTAAGAGTCATGTCTCAAAGAAATCAAGAATACCTAGAAAAGACTCAATTTTCATGTATTATATAAATAGATATGGTATAAATATTAAAGTACAAATCTCTCTCAATTATTACAATTTAATGGGATTAAAAAAGCATTTAGAAAGAGAGAATGAAGTTCCCTTAAACCTTATGTGAGTGTCTTCACATGTGAATTAGACACAAAAGAGATATGACATGTTTGGATATAATTTTTAATTTTCAGTTCTCAAAAAACTGTTTTAAAAAATGAAAATAGAAAATATTTTTCTACTGTTTTCTAAAAAAAATATGTTTAGATAATTGTAACTTGAAAATAGTTTTTAAAAACAAAATTTAGATTTAAAAAGCTAAAAACCAAATTAAAAAAAATCACATAGTCGAGATTCAACGAGTTCCTGAGCGAGGAAATCGCCTCCGCCACGTTCTGACTCAACCGTTGGAGCTTCTTCTACGTCGCCGACGACGGCTCTTTCGTTCCTGCTCCTACGCCCAAGCCCTCCTGCGGCACCTCCTCCGACTTGTCCTGTGTCCACATCAACACCTGCTCCACCATGTGCTCGTCTGTACTGGCCCAGCTCAACCAGCGCCGCAGCCATTTCTCAACTAATGTAGCACGAGCAAGGACCAGAGTTTGGGTGTTTATTTTAACTAGATATGAATAGCTTAGTTTCAGTTTTATTTTTTGTGTAAAAGAGTTTGTTTCAGATTTCTAGGCAGATCTTGTTTGGCAATTTTAATTTTTTTTTCTATTTTTTTGAAAACACTAAAATTGAGTTTTCTAAAACACTTATTTTGAAAATAATTTTCAAAAACTATGTCTAAAAACTATACTCAAACATATTTATGTATTTTAGAAACCACTTTCAGTTCTTGAAAACCTAAAATTGTTTTTGAAATCTCCCACCAAACATGCACATCATTTTTTCAAAATTGCCTCACAGGTTCCCCACAAGCTTCCCATGCCTGCATGATAATACCAAAAAAATGATTTAAGTTGACAAAAAGGTTTTTTTTTTATATTATAGTTTGGTTCTTATAATAAATAGACTTCAGAGTTAGGTACAGGTATGATTTGTTTTATGGGTACTGGATTTGCTGTATGAAGAAAGAGGCCAAATGCGTAGGTTGTTGAATAAGTCAGCAAAATGACAGCCTTTCCTTCCTGTTGGTTGTTGCCCGTTGGCCCACCCCTTCACTAGGATTTGTTTGTGGCTGTTGGGAATTGGGGATTCCCTTCGCATAATCTTACTAGTCTGTTTTTAGTGGATTTTACAATCTGGGCTTTAATAGAATATCATAGTGTCCCTGTTCAGATCTGACAGTGAGGTCCCTGACCACGAGGGCTTCTTCTATTATTAAATGCTCAATCAATTTTTTCTTAACTGAAAACGATAGAAATATAACTACATCTATAAAATCATTCCATTACAACTCTATAAGTACAATAAATAACAACCAATCACTACAACAACTCACACATAATGAAAAAAAAATCAGCATACAAATTATTTTAGTAGGTCAAGTCTTGTGAAGAGAGGTATCGATGATGAGAGGGAGTTACGAACGTTGTGTAACCAAATTTTTTTCTCTAAAAAAATAACCCCTCAATAATTACTACTCATATCCGAAATGAAAACATGGGCCTGTTCTTTGCCAGAGATCAAATCGTTGTACTGTTGGATAGAGTGTTCAAAACTGTTTATGTTTTAAATTAAAAAGCAGAGATTGAATTTGTTGTTTTATTAAATACTAAACAATATTTAATTTCACAACTATTTGTTAAAATATGTTTTAAAAACCATTTTATCTTTAAAAAAATCATTTTAACAACCAAAAATCGAGACTATATCTAGATCAAACGATACCTCAAATTTTATTGAACGTACTACTTTGACTTTTGTTAGAAATATCAAAAAAAGGGGGTGAATTGGTTCTACACAATAAACCAATGTGATTAGCACAATCGAATTAGATAAACTATAAAACTAAAATTAAAATGTTGGCCAAATTTAAAAGCAAGGAGAAAGAGAGAATGAACACAGATTTATAGTGGTTCGGCTATGATTGTGCCTAAGTCCATTTTTTCAATAGGTCTCTTCAGTCTACTGAGTTTGACTATGTAAACACCATTACACCTGCTTGAGTTTTCGGGTACCAAGCGAACCTCACACTATGTTTGACTTTACGGGTAGCAAACAACCTTACAAAGATACACACTCAACACTCAGCTTGACTTTTCGAGTAGCAAGCAATCTTACAGAGATACACACTCAACACTCAATCTCACATATTACACAATTAACACTATACTCAAAGTAGTAAACTAAAATGATGTTTGAGATTGATGTTGTGTGTTGTTTCTTACTTTGCTTCAGCATCTTGTATATATAGTCATCAGTTGTGCCTTCAGAAAAAGCAACTCCGAAATTTGCTATTTTTGAACTTATGACAGTGATTTTCTTTAAATACTGAACTTCTAATCTCCAACGGACATCTCTAGATGTCTAACCAGATGCCTAGTCAGTCATTTTATCAGACATCTTCAACTCTTCAGTATAATGGATTTGGTCCAAACTTGAACTTCACTGGGTTAGGTGTTTGGACAGGCACCTAGCATTGTCTGCACCTGCCTAGGCATCTAGCCCTTGCACACATATTGCTTGATCCTTACTTCATTAGCAACTCACTTCTCTGGCCATTTCACCATGTCAGGTGCCTGGTACCCTGTCAAGCACCTAGCTAGACACTTAAGCCTTTCTCAGTCGTCTAGCCCATATAGGCACTCGCACACACGCTATTTTCCTACTTTTCTACACTTTTACCTTACCAGGCGCTTAGACCTGTCAAGTCCTCGCACGTACTTGCGGTACTTGTGTGCATGCTCCTAGTCCTTGCACACACTGCACTTTATCTACTAGGCATCTAGCACCTCTCCCAGATGCCTAGCTAGGTGTCTAGGCCTTTCTTAGTCATCTATGCAGTTGCCTACAACCTACACATAACTCCTTCAAACTATTTCTTTAACCGGTACAAGTCTTTCTATCAAATCTTCATTTTTTCAATACTTTCAGCAACTGAACTTCTACCAGGTGCCTGGCCAAGCGCTTAGCCCTTCTGTCAAGCCCCTAGGCCTTCTCAAACTTTGTTTTTTTGTTTCCGCAATCTTTTCTCTGATTCTTCTCGAATTCTGTTATCTTCTCAAGATCTTCTCGAGATTCACAATCTCCTCAAAATCTTCTCGAATTTCGTAACCTCTCTTTTATTCTGTATTAACTATCTGATTATGTCATCTAATAGTAAAGACTTGATTCTGACATCTTACATTAAATGTCTTGCACACTCAATAATATTATCAGTAATAAATGTGGGATTTGTCTACATCAAAATATCCAAGAATTAAACTAAATATATTAACAACTTTCATAAACATTATATTTATTTTGTTTTAATGAAGTGATGTTAACTCGATCAAAACAAAAAGATTATATGCACATTAAAAAATGAGTAACCGTTGAACTAAGTTCGTGGTCACTTTTTGATCATAATTATGTTGTATTAAACTTAGTAAACTTCTATTACCCCTCTTATAAAAATTATAAATGATTTTGTTGCATGGTGAAGCATATAAAACTTCAATAAATTTGACATGTAAAAAGAGTATGTATCTTTTTTTATAGATGTTGTCATATATTTGTAATTTACCAATGTAGCTATCTAGAATAAGCGAGGGCCACAAAAATTGAATTGAGCTTCAATTTTCTTAGCAAAATAGGAAAATTGAAGAAAAAAAGAAGTTGAGGAAAATAGCCATACAAACTAATAATATACAATACAATTCTGTAGGGACATAGAATGACCAAATTAAGTAGAGGTGGTACGTGTGTCTTAGCTAGCTATATCTTGTTTTGCTTCTACTTTTGCCACGTGTGTTTTTATTGCTTCTGAGAGAGAGAGAGAGAGAGAGAGAGAGAGAGAGAGAGAGAGAGCAAAATTCTGAGGTAAAATAACAAAAAGAAGAAAATCGTCGACAGCAGGGTTCGAACCTGCGCGGGCGAAGCCCAACAGATTTCAAGTCTGTCTCCTTAACCACTCGGACATATCGACTTTGCTGTTATGAGTAATTTCGTTTTTTATTTATATATACTTTTATTAGTATATATTCTATAAAATATCTAATACGTTAAGATGAATAACGAGCAAAGGAAAAATATCCAATAAGCAGCAAGTGCATGCTAATCCTATTGTGTAGTATTAAAAGGAAATGAATTTTGATAAAATAAAAAAAAAGACATCCAAGAATTACAAAGATCATCATTCTTATTATGAAAAATAAAATATGAATTATTTTAAAACAAAAAATTAGCATGTGAAAATACATTTTCATATCAATTACTACAATAACAATAAATTAAAGTGTTATAAATCACTAAAAAATAAACATTATATTTTGGTTTATTTTAAAATAAAGATCGTAGTGATCATTATGAATTATCAGGCATGTATGAATGTAGGGGTGAAATTGAGTCGAGCAGTTCGGCTCGCTCGAGAGACTCGACTAGAAACTCAATTAAATCGAGCTTGAGCTATGATTTTGGCTCAGTTAGCTTATCGACCCGAGCTCGAGCTATGTCAAACTCGGCTGGTCAGACTCACAAGCCAGCTCGATTTAATTAATAAATATTATAAATATAATATATTTATTTTATATATATTATAAAAAAATATTTATTTTTTTATTTTTAAAAATAGAAATACCAAATTATTTATTTTATTTCAAAAATATATTTATTATTTTATTTCAAAAAACTTGACTCAAGCTAGCTCGTGAGCCCAGCTCGACCTTGAATTTTACCTTACGAATCGAGCTCGAGTTCAATTTTTTTAGCTCGGGCTTGACTTGAATAAGTTTTTTACCCACGAGCCGAGCTCGAGCTCATCTCAACTCGAGCTTGGCTCAACTCAGCTTGAATTCACTTATAAATGTCTTCTAAGGACGATATCTTATATAACATTTTCGAAAGAAAAAAGAAACTCTAAAAATTATCAGATAAACGCTTGATAATAAACATTTAGCTTATAAGATATACAAAAAAAAAAAACTATCAAACATCTCAACAAAATTAATAAATCTAGCTTAAAGTTCATAAAAGTAACAAAATATTATGATCAATTAACCATCGTTGTAGCCATCTAACTTTGAATGCAATTTTGAGCTCAAATTGTTTTGAGACAAATTGATTGAAAATATTGAAACAGTAGTCAGAATGTTTAAGATGTATCTAAAAATGTTGTAATAGATTATAGTTACTAAGTGTAGACTGGGGTTCTAACCCAAGAAGGGGGGTGAATTGGATTTTTAAAAACTTTTACTAATTACTTGCAAGTTTATAAAAACAGTTAAATGTACAAGCATACAAATAAGTAATGTGCTTTAAGTAAAAGAGTTTAAGGAAGAGAAAGTGCAAACTCAGTTTATAGTGGTTCAGTAATATCAGATTCCTTCCGACCGTATGTCCACTCTCTTCAAGGAACCACCTTGAAGTAATCCACTAAAACTTTTAGTCGTACAACTTCACGGGTGTTGTACAAACCTTACAGCCAATCCCTTCCTCACTGAAGCTTACAAAGAAGTGTTTAATTTTGAACACTCTAAGAGTTATTACAACTCTTTCCCCTTTACGATAAATGTGATTTGCTGTAAAGTAAATGGTAGAGAGATTGCAATGAATGCTTTTACAAATGAACAATATCTCTCTTTCAAGAATAAGCTTGAAGAATGGCTCAACAATATATTTTTCAAAGCTTTTGAGAATTAATGAGCAAATTTATGAATTTAATGTGTAATCTTCTTGTTTTAAATGCTCATTGAAGTGAGTTTATATAGCCTTGAATCAATATATCCTTTAGACATTGACTTGGTAGGTTTGGTGCATTAAATGCTCAAGTCCTGCGTCTCAAACTGTCATATTTTCGAATTACCAATCGACTGGGTCTTTGTACCAGTCGACTAGGTCAAGTGAGAAATCTCACTTTTCGGCTGTGGTGGAGTACCAATCGACTGGGTCCTAAGCACCAGTCGACTGGGGACATTCTGTCCTATACCCCAGTCCACTGGCATATTAAGCCAGTTGACTGGGTTGCCATTCAGCCCAGTTTTCCATATAATAAAACTGTTTTTGACTTGGAAGTATTTGAATTAAAGGTTTTGTCAAAATCCTTTTTGTAAAAAGAGCCATAAGACAAGCTAAGTACTTAAACATAATAGATTTACAGTTGGTTTCAATACCTTAATGCCTATTTTATATCTTCTGTCTTGTCTTGGCGTTTGAAATTGGTTAAGTTCTTGCATCTTGTTTTTTTGCTGAAAGCTTTTACCGTTTAAACACTTAGATAAAACTGTTAGTACAATTAGAGTAATTTTTTGTCATTACTAAAATTAGATAAAGGTCAACAATCTCCCATTTTTTGATGATGACAAAACTAATGAGAGAAAACAATTTTAAAAAACTAAGTGTTGTGTTTTTAGAAAAAAAATAGGTAGAGTTTCCTCTGTTTTTCGAATAAAACCAACCTGTAAAGCAGTTTAAACATAGTTTATAAACAACCCAACCAAGCAAAGTAAAACAGACTTATATTCATCAAGGTCTTCGGAGCAATGTTCCTCCTAAATCTATGCTCTATTTTAAGTTTACATTAATATTTCTCTTTTTCTCATTTTTCTCCTCCATTTTGACAACAGCAGAAAAGGGGGTGCAAACTCAAAAAATAAGCAACATGGATAATATAGACAAGAAGATAATGCAAAAACAAACTTGCATGCGAAAACTAGGCATTATTCGGAGCTGGGAAGACTTCCTGAGAAGAACCAAAAGTTTCCACACTAACATAAGTAGTTAAAGCATATTGCGGAGTATAAATGACTTGAACCAAGTAATCATATAACTTAAAAGTAAAGCAAGTATATGAACCATAAGCTAGATTACTGAAATATAGGCAAATATATATAAGTATCCATACATCACAAGCTTCTAGAAGCCAAATATCGAATACAATAACAGAAATGTATGATAAAGTAGTAAATGTTTGTGCTAAGATCATCTAAGAGCTGTATATACAAGAAAAGGGATAAAACAGGAAGCTCAACGAACGGGAGAATCAGTGTCATCTCTAATAAGATCCCAAAGCTCAACCAAGGAGCCCCCTGTGTGCTCTTGGTACAGCTCGAAGTTGTCTCGAAGTGAGAGGAGGTCATGGTGCATGGAATCAACAAAAGAGCTCAAGCTCTGGAACTCGGACTGCATGGATAGTTAGAGGCTCGAAATAACCAAGAGTAGATCATTATACCCAGCTTGATCAATATTAGAACCACCATGTTGTGGTTCTCGATCATCAGTGTCCATAGCAGTGGGAGTGGTTATATCGCTAGGAACCTCGTCGTCGTCCTCACTGCTGTCACCCTCTCTAATCCTTATGTTCTTCCCGGTCTTGGAGTAGATCAATCCATCATAGATAGTGCACCCCATCTTCTTTAGAGAAGAGACATTGATGATGTCCTTAGGGATGATGTCCTTGGAGCCGATGCCTTGAGCCTCAGAGGTGGGAAGGGGAACCCGAAATGCTGGAGGATGAGGGTGATGAGCATCCCATAGGGAAGGCACCCGGAGTCACTAGCTTTGCTATTGATCATGTTGGCGAGCAGTATTGGGTAGATATTGAAATGGTGTCCAGTTTTAAAACACCAAATCAATACGACGTCTATCTTCGAGAAATAACACCAACTCCCAAGTCGTGGATGGATGGTCCAACTCACAATGAGATTGAACAACTTCGAATTGAGGGGCATGTCACTACATGTGTGAAATGTAGTAGGCCAAAAGATGTTGTTAGGGTCTCCCCTAACGATTTGGCATGTCTCCTCATAGTCAAAGTTGTCCGGCCATTCGTCTAGACTCCATTGGATTCTTCCCACTAGGATCCCTAAGATGCTCACCAGGAGGTCAGTGTTCACCTCAAACTCCACACCCATCACACTGGTTCTGAAATGAAGAGCCAATGGACTAGGTTTCACCAAGTTCGCGTAGAATTGATGAATCAAGCGTGGGTAATACTTTTGGTGAATCTTGACAAGTGGTGTCAAGTGCACTGCCTCAAAAGGAGTAATATGTCAAAATTTGCATTACGGATAAAATCAAAGTCAATGAATCTACCTGTCATGATCTTTTTGTGTCGAATGATGGAATTATACCTCTCTTTAGTGGCTGGATTCTAGAAGAGTGAGTCGTCGAGCTCAGTCCTCACCTTTTTGCTCGAGGATCCCGCCAAGACTTTTCCTTATGCATCGAGTGCTGTGGATTTCTTGAACTGTGCCCTTGTAGGCGCATGAGGTCCTCCAATGGTGGTTTTGATCCGGATTCTCTCAAACATTTTGAAAAAAATGTTTTTAGGAAGATCTGAGAGATTTTTGGGAAAAAAAGAAACTTTTAACCATGGAAAGTTGAAATAAAGGAGATGGGGGATGAGATTAGGGTTTCTATGGAGTGTTTTTGTGAGATTGTGGATAGAAAATGGAGATTTTCTAGGGAAAGAAGGCTTCAGGGTTTTGAAAATAGTGTGAATTCTAAAAAACTAAAATAACCATTTATCGAATCGCGATACCAGTCGACTGCGTTAGGGCACCAGTCGACTGGGTCCTTCACTGATTTAGAAATTTTTTCATACCAGTCGATTTGGTCGGGACACCAGTCAACTGGGTAAACTGATAGAGATATACCAGTCGACTGGGTAATCTATACCAGTCGACTGGGTAGTTACCAGAAATTCAAATTTTAGCTTCAAACAAGGTCTTGTGCTACAAGTTGACTGGGTACTTGGACTAGTCGACTGGGTGAAAAGGCAGTGTATTACCAGTTGACTGGGGTCATCTTATCAGTTGACTAGACCCTTAAAAGAAAGCTCCAGCTTAGATTTTTAACACAAAATTTGTTTATCTATGCTATCTTGAGTGAGAGAAATATTAAATAAGGTTTAATACTCATTCACTAAATGTCAAATATGCATATAATGAATGATGATGCAATCAAACATACAGTTTATCATAGTTTATTAAGCCCATTAACATTCTAATCTTACAAAAACTAGCTTCACTTAAGGGTTTTGTAAGAACATCAGCTATTTGGTCTTCTGAATGAATGAATTCTAGTCTTATATCACATTTTTTAGCATGATCTCTTATGAAATATGTCTAATTTCTATGTGTTTGGCTTTAGAATGTTGAATAGGGTTTTTGGTTAAGTTGATAGCATTGGTGTTATCACAATGAATTGTAATATTTTTAAAGTTCATGTCATAGTCTTCTAGTTGTTGTTTCATCCACAACACTTGCGCACAACAACTTTCGGCTGCTATGTATTCCGCCTCAGCGATTGGTAGTGCAACCGAGTTTTGTTTCTTGAAAAACCAAGAGGTTAGCATTGCACCTAAGAATTGGCATGTTCTACTAGTGCTTTTTCTATCTAGCCTACACCCCGCAAAATCAGCATCTGAACATCCTACAAGCTCAAAAAATGAATATCTAGAGTACCATAATCCTAGGTTTTGAGTCCTTTGTAGATATCTAAGGATTCTTTTTACTGCAATCACATGTGATTCCTTAGGATTAGCTTGAAATCTAGCACATACATATACACTGAATATTATATCAGGTCTACTTACAGTTAAATAAAGTAATGCTCCTATCATGCTTCTATAAGTTTTAGTGTCTACACACTTGCCTCCTTCATCAAGGTCAAGTTTTGTAGAAGTACTCATAGAAGTGCCAAGTGACTTTGAGCTTTCCATCCCGAATCTTTTTAGTAGGTCCTTGGTGTATTTTGATTGATTGATGAAGATGCCTCCTTTCAATTGTTTGATTTGAAGTCCAAGGAAATAGATAAGCTCTCCCATCATGCTCATTCCAAATTCACCTTACATGCACTTGGCAAACTCTTGGCACATAGATTCATTAGTAGCACCAAATATGATATCATCAACATATATTTGGACTAGTAGTGTGTCATTTTTGTGAGTTTTTGTGAAGAGGGTTATGTCTATTTTGCCTCTTGTAAAATTATTTTCAATCAAAAATTTACTTAGTCTTTCATACCATGCTCTTGGAGCTTGCTTTAACCCATATAGAGCTTTAGAAAGCTTGTAGACATGATTTGGAAGACTAGGATTTTCAAATCCAAGAGGTTACTCAACATATACCTCTTCTTCTACAAAGCCATTTAAAAAGACACTTTTTTACATCCATTTGAAATAATTTAAGTTTGTTAAAGTATGCAAAGGCTAATAACATTCGAATAGCTTCTAATCGAGCTACAGGAGCATAGGTCTCATCAAAGTCTATTCCTTCTTCTTGATTATATCCCTTAGCAACTAGTCTAGTCTTGTTCCTAGTTACTATTCCATTTTCATCCATCTTATTTCTAAATGCCCATTTAGTTCCTATTATAGTATGATTCTTTGGTCTAGGAACTAGATTCCATACATTGTTTCTTTCAAATTGATTTATTTCTTCTTGTATGGCCTTTATCCAATCAACATCCTTCTCGGCTTCTACAAACGTCTTAGGTTCTATTTGAGATAAATAGGCTACACAATTGCAAATATTTCTAATAGAGGAACGAGTTCTTACCCCTTTTAAAGGATCACCAATCACTTGATCAATTGGGTGATAATTTACATACCTCCAATATTTGGGAAGACTATCATCTTGTTGACTTGTAGATGGTTGGTCAAGTTTGAGAGCTTCTACCTCTTGAGTTGTTTGAGGTTGGCTCTCCTTTGGGTCAATAATGGGAGTAGGTGTTTCCGTTCTTGGAATGAAATCTGCATATCATTGAAAGAAACTACCTACTACTAATTGGGTTAGACTCATCAAAGGCTATATAGACGGATTCTTCTACCACTAGTGTTCTCTTGTTGAAGACTCTATAAGCTTTACTAGAGGTTAAATATCCTAAGAATATCCTCTCATCGGTCTTTGAGTCAAATTTACCCAAGTTAGTTTTATTATTATTTAAGATAAGCATTTATAGCCCTAAAGCACGAAAATAGGAGATATTAGGCTTTCTACATTTCCATTATTCATATGGAGTTTTGTTAAGCATAGGCCTAATTAAAATTCTGTTTAAGATATAGCAAGAGGTGTTTATGGCTTTTTTCCAAAAGTATATAGGCAAGCTATTTTCACAAAGCATTGTTCTTGCAAATTCTTCTAGAACTCTATTTTTCCTCTCAACAACTCCATTTTGTTGAGGAGTTCTAGGAGCCGAAAAGTTGTGATCAATTCCATTTTCATCACAAAATTTTGAAAAGCTTTAGTTTTAAAATTTCTTTCCATGATCACTTCTAATGCTTGAAATAAAAATTTCTTTTTTCATTTTGAACCTTTTTTACAAAAGTTTTCAAATCCTTTGTAAGCTTCATCCTTGTATGCAATAAAGATAACAAAGGTATATCTTGAATAGTCATCAACAATAACAAGAGTATATTGATGGCCACCTAGACTAATGGTACATATTAGACCAAATAAGTCCATATGCAAAAGTTCCAATGGTCTAGTAGTTGAGACTATATTTTTTGATTTAAAATAAATTCTAGTTTGTTTTCCCATTTGACAAGTATCACACACCTTGTCTTTTTCAAATTTGATTTTTGGAAGTCCAATGACTAAATCTTTTCTTGAAATGATTTTAAGCAAATCCGTATTCACATGACCAAGTCTTCTATGCCATAGCCATGGGTTTTCACTAAAAGTGGGAAAATATTTTTCATTTTCCGAATGCAAGGATTTTAAATCAACAATATAGACATTTTCTTGTATATGGCTGTTGGTCCAAAATATACTATGGCAATACCCAAGAGGGGGTGAATTGGGTATTAAAAAATTTAAATAATTTTTGTAATCTCAAATATCAAAATATATGCGGAATTAAATCAAATCAATATTTAAAAATTACTAGCACAAAGATGAGAGAATTTATTGCTTAATATAGAAAAGATAATTGAATTATAAAATAATTAGGCAATCAATCTTATTTACTTAAATAATAAATAATTATAAGCAAGTAATTATGAAAGTAATTAAGGAAATAGAGTTAGAGAGATGCAAACTCAGTTTATAGTGGTTCGACAATATCGGATTCGTTCCGACCCTACGTCCACTCTCTTCAAGGAACCTCCTTGAAGTAATCCACTAAGAAACTTAGTCATGCAACTTCACAGGTGTTGCACAAACCTTACAATCAATCTCTTCCTCTTGGAAGCAAGATCCCTTCCTCTTGGAAGCTAATCTCTTTCTTTCAGAAGCAAATCCCTTTACAATAAATGCTGTAAAGTAAATGATAGAGAGACAGCAATGAAAGCTTATACAACTGAATAATATCTCTCTTTCAAGGTAAAGCTTGAAGAATGGCTCAACAATAAATATTTCAAAGCTTTTGTATATCAATGAGTGAAAACTTGATTGAATGTGTAATCCTTTGTTGTAGAATGTTTCTCCTCTTTTCAAATGAACTTTGAAACTCTATTTATAGTGTCTTGAAGTCTTTTAGCCGTTGGAGACAAAATAGAGCCGTTAGAGACAAGTTTATAACCTTTTAAATTCAAAAATATAGCTGTTGTATCGTGCCCAGTCGACTGTCCACTTATGGCAGTCGATTGTCCTTTATAACTGATGTGAAAACTGGCTTTTTGAGTACCTAGTCGATTGGTACTATCCACCCAGTCGACTGGGTCAGTATTTGTGTGTTGCTACAGTGTTTTCAGGATGAACAGTGTTTTCAGCATCAATTTTCTTCATATTTCTTTATTCTTTTTGGATTTTTGAGTTCCAAAAAATCTCCTAATTGAATCAAACTTTCTTGCACATTAAACACACGAGTTAAATACTTCAAAAGTGTTTTGTTATCATCAAAATTAATCTAATCAATTTCTTGATTGAGGCATTTTTTATGATGACAAAACATATTACAAATTTAAGCATAATGTGTGTGCAAGATATATGAAGAATGATATATTACAAATGCTCAAGTAATTTTCTATGTCAACATTAATTCTTCTTAAGTTCAATTAGAGAATGTTAAGTATTAGCCCAAAGAATTTATTTGCATTTAATAAAATCACGTGGAGATTTTATATCTTCAATTAATTAAGGCTATATAATAAAATGCAATGCAAATTTAATTAGCTCCTAAAAATTGAAATGCTTACAAAGTGTATCTTAGGATTCAAACCTATAATTTATCACTTTTGCCTTTGAAGTTGCATTTAAATTATTCTCCTTGAATTTGATCTTTTGGAGAGCTTATTGAATTTTGAGATCATTAACTTTGATTCACCAATTTCTACAATCTTGATCTCCTTTGATGTATAAGCACTATTAACAATCTGTATCACTTAAGTAATATTCGTTAGTGCTTAATTAAGATTTTTGTCACTGTCAAAATCATTCAGGGTCAACAATCTCCCCTTTTTTGATGGTGACAAAAATCTTAATTAGAGATTAAAGAAGATAAATTGAAAGGAAATGAAGTGATTAGAATTTTGCACAAAAATCTAATATAGTCTCCTTGTATTTCTATTTATTGACCTCCTGCAGAAAATCAATCAAAACAGAAATACTTTCCAAAACAATTTATCTCAATTTCAATCTTCCTTCAATAAATGCATATATATCAATGCATTTTCCATATGAGTTCAAGATATGATAATCAATAATAAGTTCTAATAAGATCTCTAATTTTCTCATTTTTCTCCCTCTTTTTTTCATCATAAAAAAATGTGGATTTCAAAGAAGAGCTCCCCCTCAAAATATGCTACGGAAAATATTTTGATGAAACATATTGAGAAAAGAATCGTTTTACAAGATATCAAGAAATATAAAGCTTTTGAAAAATGTGGGTTGAAAGAGACTTAAGTGCTAAAATTTTATAGAAAATAGGATAGGTTTCCTTTATTTTTCCAGTAATTTCTTTGGCACAAAAAAATAAAATAAGTGTAGCCAACTTCCCACAAAAGAATGAATTCAAAGCCCACATGATCTAAAATAATTCTCAAGCATTATAAATCTCCAATATTCAAAATAACCTCAACGCTTAGAGTATCTTACACTTAATCAATAAAGAACAAGAGTTTGAACTCATTACTTGATTTACCAATAGGTCAAAAATAGATAAAATTCTCAAGATATAATATCCAAATTTAAAACATATCAAAAAGAGTTTATCAAGTATTTAAAACTCATTTGAGTAAAATAATTTTACCAAAGGTTTTCTCTTTTACCAATAAATCAGATTTTTCTCCCCCTTCCAAAAAGTCTAAAGTAATAATTTTTAATTTTTAAGAGAAATAAAATTGGATAAAACTTAACTAGCCTTATTGGTAGTTGATTAATTGAATAATCAAGACAGAGATCTCATCAACTACTCAAAAAGATGTTCAAATTGGAAGATCTATAAGTACTTGAAAAATGTTACTTCCCCTGAATATGTGCACCAAAATATAATTTTCAATTATCAATCAAAGATCATTTTCAGGGTATGTTAGATTCAATAAATAGATGATTATCAATTCAATGCAAAGATAATCATTATTTTCAAACTCAAGTATATATAATAGAAAGTTTCATATTTAGCTCATGCTTGATAAGTAAATAACTCAAAAGTAATTCTGGAATCTAAATTCAAGCTCATCACTTGATTTATCCAATGCCAAATCAAAGAGAATTTATCAAAGTTATATTTAAAAAATAAAGGAGTATGAGATAAAGATTTGTACCATATTTTCTCCTTTAATATATGTTATGAGCATAAATGTCTTAATAATCTTCTCCTTTCTATTTTTTCCTCAAAAATCAATTAAGATTTGAGCATTAAATGGGCAGTGAGTTACTAGTCGACTGGATTGACTCAACTAGTCGACTGGGTAACTGGACAGAGAGATACCAGTCGACTGGACCAATATACTAGTCGACTAGGTCTTTCACAACACATAAAATTTTGAGCTCCAACTTGGAATTTTAGCAAGAAATGATTTACATATGCCATCATGAGTGAGAGATATATCAAATGGGAGTTAATACTCATTCACTAGATGTCAAATATGCATATGATGAAGTGTAGATGCAATCAAACATACATAATTTCATAATTTGTTAATATGATTAATAGTCTAATCTTGCTGAAGCTATCTTCGTTCAAGGGCTTAGTAAGAATGTCAGCTATTTAATCTTCTGAAGGTATGAATTCTAGTCTTATATCACCTTTTTGAGCATGGTCTCTTAAGAAATGATGTCTAATTTCTATGTGTTTAGTTTTAGAGTGCAGAATAGGGTTTTTGGTTAGGTTTATAACACTAGTATTATCATAATGTATTGGGATACTTTTAAAGTTCATGCCACAGTCTTCTAGTTGTTGTTTCATCCATAGCACTTGGGCACAACAACTTCTAGCTGCTACATATTCCACCTCGACGGTTGATAGTGCAACGGAGTTTTGTTTCTTAGAAAACTAATAGGTTAACATTGCACCTAAGAATTGGCATGTTTCACTTGTGTTTGTTCTATCTAACTTACATCCAGCAAAATCAGTATCTGAATATCCTACAAGCTCAAAAGATGAATCTCTAGAGTACCATAATTCTAGGGTTTGAGTTCCTTGTAGATATCTAATGATTCTTTTTACTATAATTACATGTGATTCCTTAGGATTAACCTGAAATCTAGCACACATGCATACACTGAACATAATATCAAGTCTACTGGCAATCAAATAAAGTAAAGCTCCTATCATGCTTCTATAATATTTAGTATCTGCACATTTACCTCCTTCATCAAGATCAAGTTTGTAGATGTGCTCATGGGTGTTCCAAATGGCTTTGAGCTTTCCATCCCGAACCTCTTTAGTAGGTCCTTAGTGTAATTTGATTGAGTGATGAAGATGCCTCATTTTAGTTGTTTGATTTAAAGTCCAAGGAAGTAGGTAAGCTCTCCTATCATGCTCATTTCAAATTCACCTTACATGCACTTGGCAAAATCTTGACACATAGATTCATTAGTAGCACCAAATATAATATCATCAACATATATTTGGACTAGAAGAGTGTCATTTTTGTGAAGAGAGTTGTGTCTATCTTACCTCTTACAAAGTTATTGTCAATCAAAAATTTACTTAGTCTTTCATACCATGCTCTTGGAGCTTGCTTCAACCCATATAGAGTTTTTGAAAGTTTGTAGACATGATTTGGAAAACTAGGATTCTCAAATCTAAGAGGTTGCTCAACATAAACCTCTTCCTCTATAAAGCCATTTAAGAAGACACTTTTTACATCCATTTGAAATAACTTAAACTTATTAAAGCATACAAAGGCTAATAACATTCGAATAGCTTCTAATCTAGCTACGGGAGCATAGGTTTCATCAAAGTCTATTCCTTCTTCTTGATTATCTCGCTTAGTAACTAGTCTAGCCTTGTTTCTAGTTACTATTCCATTTTCATCCATCTTATTTCTAAATACCCATTTAGTTCCAATTATTGTATGATTCTTAGGTCTAGGGACTAAATTCCAAACATTATTTCTTTCAAATTAATTTATTTCTTCTTGTATGGCAATTATCCAATCATTATCCTTTTTAACTTATATAAATATCTTAGGTTCTATTTGAGACAAATAAGCTACATAGTTGCAAATATTTCTAGTAGAGGAACGAGTTCTTACCCCTTGTGAAGGATCACCAATCACTTGATCGATCGGGTGATAATTTACATACCTCCAATCTTTGGAAAGACTGTCCTCTTGTTGGCTTGTAGATGGTTAGTCCAATTTGAGAGTTTCCATCTCTTCATTTGTTTAAGGTGGACTCTCCTTTGAGTCAACAATTGGAGTAGACGTTTCCGTTCTTGGTATAAAATCTGCATCATTATTGAAAGAAACTTATCTACTACTAATTGGGTTAAACTCATCAAGAGTAACATGTACGAATTCTTCTACCACTAGAGTTCTCTTATTGTAGACTCTATAAGCCTTACTAGAGGCTGAATATCCTAAAAATATCCCTTCATCGGTCTTAAAGTCAAATTTTCTCAAGTTAGTTTTATTGTTATTTAGGATGAAGCATTTACAACCAAATGTATGAAAATAGGAGATATTAGGTTTTCTACCTTTCCATAATTCATACAGAGTTTTATCAAGCATAGGCCTAATTAAAATTCTATTCAAGATATAGCAAGAAGTGTTTACTACTTCAGCCCAAAAATATTTTGGTAAACTATTTTCACAAAGCATTGTTCTTGCAAATTCTTCTAAAACTCTATTTTTCCTCTCAACAACTCCATTTTGTTGAGAAGTTCTAGGAGCTGAAAAGTTGTGATCAATTCCATTTTCTTCACAAAATTTTGAAAAACTTTGGTTTTCAAATTCTTTTCCATGATCACTTCTAATGCTTGAAATACAAATTCCTTTTTCATTTTGAACCTTTTTGCAAAAGTTTTCAAATCATTTGTAAGCTTCATCCTTGTAAGCAATAAAGATAACAAAGGTATATCTTGAATAGTCATCAACAATAACAATAGCATATTGATGGCCACCTAGACTAATGGTACTTATTGGGCCAAATAAGTCCATATGCAAAAGTTCCAATGGTCTAGTAGTTGAGACTACATTCTTTGATTTAAAAGAAATCCTAGTTTGTTTTCCCATTTAACAAACATCACATACTTTGTCTTTTTCAAAATTGATTTTAGGAAGTCCAATGACTAAATCTTTTTTAGAAATGATTTTAAGCAAATTCATGTTCACATAACCAAGCCTTCTATGCCATAGCCATGGGTTTTCACTAAATGCGGGAAAACATTTTTCATTTTCGGAATGCAATGATTTTAAATCAACTATATAGACATTTTCATGTCTATGGCCAACAAACTTGATCTTGTTACTCTTGATGTCTATAACTAGACAATGAGAGGTTTCAAATGTGACTTTGTTGCCTTTGTCACAAAGTTGACTAATATTTAGTAAATTTGGCTTAAGGCCTTGTACTAGCAGTATATTATCTATGGTTGAGAAATCATTACCAACTTTTCCATGCCCAATGATCTTAATACACTTTTATCACCGGTCATGTGTTTTGAGCATCCACTATCAAGATATTAACATTTACCTTTTTCCTTGGTATGGAGATATATCTACATCACACAATGATACACAGTAGTATTTTTAGGTACCCAAAATTTCTTGGGTCTTTTGGGGTTAGTCCTTGAAAATACGGTTCTTTTTGGAACCCATACTTTCTTAACAACATATGGTGATCTATGAATATGTTGATAATGTACAATCCTAGGATGATAGTTATTGAAATTTCTAGGAGTATTTAGTTGTGCATTCCTATAATGCTTAGGATATGAGTTCCTAGGATATATGTTTCTATTGTGAGGAATATGAATATACATGTCATTTCAAGAAAATGCATGAAGATAATTTCTAGGATAACCATGATAGTAAATGCATATTGTTTCTAGGATGCACTTGATGGTTATTCCTAGGATGTCTATAAGCATGTCCTGAATGAGTATACATATAAGCATAAGTATTTCTAGGATTTTTCAATTTTGCATATGCATTTGAATTTGCACTTCTAGACATGCTAGCATTCATTGAGGGTGTGTTTTTGACCTTGCTAGTGATCTTTGAAGTAGAGGCTTCATTCACATAAGAGGCTTTCATGAATAAGCTCCCTTTTGATTTTTTCTTGCCTAATGGAGAGTATCCTAACCCGGATTTTCCTCCACTTAACCTTTGGCAAGAAAGCACTTCATCAAGCTTTTCTTTTCCAAGCATGAGTCTAGATATAGTGCCATTCAATTCTAATATCTTATTCTTTAAGTTTTCATTTTCATCTTTTAGGAAATCTTGAGAAGAATTATAAAACAATGAAGATAGTTTATCTTTTTCTTCTTTTAGACCTACCATCTCCTTAGAAAGAGATGACACCTCCTTTTTAAGAATGGTGTTTCTAGAATCAAATTTATTCAATCCTTCATACATTTCATTTATGACTTCTATCAATTCTTCATTACTACTAACAATGTTATTTTTCGAAGAGGAAGAAGTCGATACCTCATTTTCGTCGTCGATTGCCATAAGATATAGGTTTGCAATTTCCTCGTATCCGATCTCTTTATCCGAGAAGTATTCTTCTTCGTCATCACCATCACAATTAACATCTTCAATTTCCATAAGAGGTAAGGATGTTTTGGAACCATCAATTTTGTAATCCAAGTAGCTTTCATGCTTCTTGAGGGATTCCACAAGCTCTTCTAAGCTTTCACTTGTAGAATGCTTTGTCAAAATAATTTTCCATTGATTTGGCAAAGACCTAAGAAACATTCTCACAAGTTCAAGGTTAGAATAAATTTTACCCATGAAGGATAAAATTTTAACAAGTATGGTAAAACGAGTTTGCGAATCAAAAATTGATTCATTTTCATTCATTTTAAAATGCTCTAAGTCATGAACAAAGTTTTTCAATTTGAAATTATTTTCTTGCTCATTTTCTCCATGTATGACCTCCAATAAATCCCAAATTTCTTTTGCAGTCTTACATGAGAAAATTTGATCAACTTTGTTTTGATCAAGAGAACTATAAAACATGTTCATAACTTCAGCATTTAGTTGAATGAATTTACAATCATTTGCATCAAAATCATTTTCATTTTCAAAAATTAAATACCAAGCATAATAATCATGAGCTTGAACAAAAATCTTCATTTGAGCTTTCCAATCGGTGAAATTTGTTCCATGGAAAAGAGGAGGACTAGTAGGATCTCTTCCTTCTAAAAATATAGTTGCCATAGGATCAACTCAAGGATTTTAAGCCAGAAATTGAGAATGAGACTCTGATACCAATTGTTGGTCCAAAGTATACTATGGCAATACCCAAGAGGGGAGTGAATTGGGTATTAAAAATTTTAAATAATTTTTGCAATCTCAAATATCAAAATATATGCAGAATTAAATCAAATCAATCTTTCAAAATTACTAGCACAAAGATGAGAGAATTTATTGCTTACTATAGAAAAGATAATTGAATTATAAAATAATTAAGCAATCAATCTCATTTACTTGAATAATAAATAATTATAAGCAAGTAATTATGAAAGTAATTAACGAAATAGAGTTAGAGAGATGCAAACTCAGTTTATAATGGTTCGGCAATATCGGATTCGTTCCGACCCTACATCCACTCTCTTCAAGGAACCGCCATGAAGTAATCCACTAAGAAACTTAGTCATGTAACTTCACAGATGTTGCACAAACCTTACAATCAATCCCTTCCTCTTGGAAGCAAAATCCCTTCCTCTCGGAAGCAAAATCTCTTCCTCTCGAAAGCTAATCTCTTCCTCTCAGAAGCTAATCTCTTCATTTCAGAAGCAAATCCCTTTACAGTAAATGCTGTAAAGTAAATGATAGAGAGATAGCAATGAAAGCTTATACAATTGAATAATATCTCTCTTTCAAGGTAAACTTGAAGAATGGCTCAAAAATAAATATTTCAAAGTTTTTGTATATCAATGAGTGAAAACTTGATTGAATATGTAATCCTTTGTTGTAGAATGTTTCTCCCCTTTTCAAATGACCTTTGAAGCTCTATTTATAGTGTCTTGAAGTCTTCTAGCCGTTGGAGACAAAATAGAGCCATCAGAGACAAGTTCATAACCTTTTAAATTCAAAAATATAGTTGTTGTATCGTGCCCAGTCAACTGTCCACTTATGGCAGTCGAGTGTCCTTTATAACTGATGTGAAAACTGACTTTTCGAGCACCCAGTCGACTGGGTCGGTATTTGTGTGCTGCTACAGTGTTTCAGAATAAACAGTGGTTTCAGCAACAATTTTCTTCATATTTCTTTATTCTTTTTGGATTTTTGAGTTCCAAAAAATCTCCTAATTGAATCAAACTTTCTTGCACATTAAACACACGAGTTAAACACTTCAAAATTGTTTTGTTATCATCAAAATTAATCTAATCAATTTCTTGATTGAGGCATTTTTTATGATGACAAAACATATTACAAATTTAAGCATAATGTGTGCAAGATATATGAAGAATGATATATTACAAATGCTCAAGCAATTTTCTATGTCAACATAAATTCTTCTTAAGTTCAATTAGAGAATGTTAAGTATTGAGCCCAAAGAATTTATTTGCATTTAATAAAATCATGTGGAGATTTTATATCTTCAATAAATTAAGGCTACATAATAAAATGCAGTGCAAATTTAATTAGCTCATAAAAATTGAAATGCTTACAAAGTGTATCTTAGGATTCAAACCTATAATTTATCCCTTTTGTCTTTGAAGTTGTATTTAAATTACTCTTATTGAATTTGATCTTTTGGAGAGCTTATTGAATTTTGAGATTATCAACTTTGATTCACCAATTTCTACAATCTTGATCTCCTTTGATGTATAAGCACTATTAACAATCTATATCACTTAAGTAATATTCATTAGTGCTTAATTTAGAATTTTGTCACTATCAAAATCATTCAGGGTCAACAAAGGCCAACAAACTTGATCTTGTAACTCTTGATGTCTATAACTAGACAATGAGAGGTCTCAAATATGACTTTGTCACAAAGTTGACTAATGCTTAGTAAATTTGGCTTAAGCCCTTGCACATATAATACATGATTAATGGTTGAGAAATCATTACCAACTTTTGCATGACCGATGATCTTTATTTTTGTATTGTCTTCAATGGTGACATGTCCGCCATCTCTTAGAGTTAGCTATTTGAATACACTTCGATCACCGGTCATGTGCTTTGAGAATCCACTATCAAGGTACCAATAGTTACCTTTTTCTTTGGTATGGAGACATATCTACATCACACATGGATACAGAATTGCACTCTTAGGTACCAAAAATTCCTTGGGTCCTTTAGGGATAGTCCTAGAAAGTACGGTTCTTTTAGGGACCCATACTTTCTTAACATTGTAAGGTGTTCTATATTTATAGACATGTTGATGATGCACAATCCTAGGATAATAGTTATTGAAATTTCTAGGATTTCTTAGTTGTGCATGTCTATAGCTCCTTGGATAAGTATTCCTAATATACATGTTTCTATTGTGAAGATTATGAACATTCATGTCATTTCTAGGAAATGTATGATGATGATTTCTAGGATATATGTTTGCATTATTATGAATATGCATATTATTTATAGGATACACATGATGGTAATTCCTAAGATATGCATGTGTATTGTGCAAGTTTTTAATATACATATTATCTCTAGAATGCACATAATGGTTACTCCTAGGATGTGTATATGCATTTCTTGAATGATTGTTCCTAGCATTTTCATTTCTTGAGTGGGCATACATATAAGTCTGAGTATTTCTAGGATGCTTAATTCTTGTGTATGCATTAAAATTAATATTTTTAGACCTACTAGCATTCATTGAAGAAGTGCTTTTGACCTTGCTAGTGGTCTTTGAAGTAGAGGCTTCATTCACACATGATGCTTTCATGAATAAGGTCTCTTTTGATTTTTGCTTGCCTAATAGAGAATAATCCAACCCGGATTTTCCTCCACTTAATCTTTGGCAAGGCAACACTTAATCTATCTTTTCTTTCCCAAGCATAAGTCTTGATATAGTGTTATTCAATTCTATTATTTTCTTCTTTAAGTTTTCATTTTCATCTTTAAGAAAATTTTGAGAAGAATTATAAAGCAAGGAAGATAGTTTTTCTTTTTCTTCCTTTAAGCTTTCCATCTCTTTAGAAAGAGATGACGCTTCATTTTTTAGAATGGTGTTCCTAGAATTGAATTCCTTCAATTCTTCATGCATTTCATTTATGACCTCTATTAATTCACTACTACTAACAATGTTATTATTAGAATGAGAAGAATTTGATGTCTCATTTTTGTCGTCGATTGCCATTAGACATAGGTTGGCAATCTCCTCATATCCGACCTCATTGTCCGAGGATTCTTTTTCTTAGTCATCACTCAAAGTGGTTGCAATCATAGCTTTCTTTTTTAAGATCTTATATGGTTTGCTTGTCGCTGTACAATCGGCCTGGATATGACCGGGCTTTTTGCAACTATAACACACAAGCAGATCCCTTTTTGAAGTGGTATCCTTTGTGTAAGGTTTCTTGCTCTTCTTCAAGAATCTGTGAAACCTCTTGGTGATTAGAGCCATCTCACCATCTTCTTCGCTGCTTTCCACCTCTTCTTCTGTTTCTTCCTCTTTGTTGCTCGTAGAGGCTTTGAGAGCAATCACCTTTTTTCTTTTTCTCATCATCATTGACAACAGGATTCATTTCTTCCATCTTGTATGTCAATAGTGATCCGAGAAGTGTTTCTACATCAAGTTTTTTCGAGATCTTTGTCCTCCATGATGGCCGTCTTCTTTTCTTTCCAAGTGGATGGCAAAGACCTTAAGATTTTCCCTGTTAGTTCAAATTCCTCAATGTTCCTACCAAGAAGCTTCAAACCGTTAACAATCGTGGTGAAATGTGAGTGCATTTGAGAAATTGTTTCATTATGAGATATTTTGAAAGATTCATACTCAGACACTAGCATATAATTGTTTTATTTTTTTAACTTCGCTAGTTCCTTCATATGTAACTTGCAATTTGTCCCAAATCTCCTTTGCCGAAACACAAGCAGAAATTTTATTATATTCAGAAATATCTAAAGCACAATGTAAAATATTGGTGGCTCTACTATTTAGAAACATCATTCTACAATCCTCTTCATTGAACTCAGTTTTGAGTTTAGGCATTGTATGATTGATTTCTCCAATAGTTATTTCCTTTGTAGGAATTCTAGGTCATTCCTCAATGACTCTCCATAGATTGTAATCTTGTCCTTCGATAAAGATTTTCATCCTGTTTTTCCAATAGTTATAGCTGGAGCCATTAAACAAGGGAGGCCTAGTATAGGAATGTCCTTCGGAGTAGCTATTTGATGCCATCAGATCAACTCAAGGATTTTAAACCTAAAATTGAGAACGAGGCTCTGATAGCAATTTTAGATTGGGGTTCTAACCCAAGAGGGGATGAATTGGATTTTTAAAAACTTTTGCAAATTACTTGCTAGTTTATAAAAACAGTTAAATGCACAAGCATACAAACAAGTAATGTGCTTTAAGTATAAGAGTTTAAGAAAGAGAAAGTGCAAATTCAATTTATAGTAGTTCGGCAAAATTGGATTCCTTTCGACCCTATGTTCACTCTCTTCAAGAAACCTCCTTGAAGTAATCCACTAAAACTTTTAGTCGTAACTTCACAGGTGTTGTACAAATCTTACAACCAATCTCTTCCTCTCGGAAGCTATTCCCTTCCTTGCTGAAGCTAATCTTTTCTTTGCGGAAGCTAATCCCTTCCTCACGGAAGCTTATAAAGAAGTGTTTAATTCTAAACACTCTAAGAGTTATTACAACTCTTTCCCCTTTACAATAAATGTGATTTGTTGTAAAGTAAATGGTAGAGAGATTGCAATGAATACTTTTACAAATGAACAATATCTCTATTTCAAGAATAAGCTTGAAGAATGGCTCAACAATAAATTTTTCAAAGCTTTTGAGAATTAATGAGCAAATTTATGAATTGAATGTGCAATCTTCTTATTTAAAATGCTCATTGAAGTGGGTTTATATAGCCTTAAATCAATATGGCCGTTAGACACTGACTTGGTAGGTTTGGTGTATTAAATGCTCAAGTCTTGCGTCTCAAACGTATTTTCGAATTACCAGTCGACTGGGTCTTTGTACTAGTCGACTGGGAACTCACTGTCCTAGATGCCAGTCGACTGCGTGTTTTACACCAGTTGACTGGGGACATTCTGTCCCATACCCCAGTCGACTGGTATATTGAGCCAGTCGACTGGGTTGCCCTTCAACCCAGTTTTTCATATAATAAAACTATTTTTGACTTGGAAATATTTGAATTAAAGGTTTTGTTAAAATCCTTTTGAAAAAAGAGCCATAAGATAGGCTAAGTACTTGAACATAAAAGATTTACAGTTGGTTTCAATACCTTAATGCCTATTCTATATCTTCTGTCTTATCTTAGCGTCTGAAACTGATTAAGTTCTTGCACCTTGTTTCTTTGCTGAAAGCTTTTACCGTTTAAACACTTAGATAAAACTGTTAGTACAATTAGAGTAGTGTTTTGTCATTATTAAAATTAGATAAGGGTTAACACTAAGAAATGAAGTGTTATGATAAGTGAAGCATGACGACTGGAAATGTATTTTCTCTTATTAAAATTGAAACATAATTAATAATTAAATTAAATAGATGAATTTTTTGGCGTGTCCAAGGAGTAAAAAATGGTTAAAAAATATAAAATAATTAATTGCAAAACTTTTTGTGAGTTTTAAATTACTCGTAAGTGCACGAGTCGTTTGCAATATAGTTTTGTGCAAATGCGAGGTCGAATCCACATGGAATTGTGTTGTGAAAATATAATTTTATCTAAACTAACCTTATCTTAACCTAGTTCCGAATTTTGAATTGTATTTTACAAAAAAAAATATAAACTAAGCTAAATTGATTTAAAAACAAATGATAAAAACACTAAGGTTTCTGAATCCACCCCACCAAAGTAAAGCATATATCTTCATGTTCTATATAAAAGAGATTTATCAAATGATTCTATGAATCTAACTTTAAACAAATCACAACAAATATCTTAATTAAACCAAAACCATCCAATGTATCCGTTTAATTTACAAATCACAAAGGATATCCAATTTAATCAAAATGATTCGATGTATCCATCAGATGAAACACACAGAATATCCAACTTGAACAATTTAAAAACTATCAATCGTAAGAATTTACTCAAACAATTGAAATAGAACATTTAATACTAAAAATACAAAATTGTACGAACATATCTGAAAATATAATGCTAAACAATGGAAAGGCTTCATCTTCAACCTTAGCTGAAGATTTTAGCCACTCATGATTATGAAACTAAATTTCATAATTAAAGTGCTAAGCATTAAAACTCAAAAAGAAATAAATTAAAACTGACTATACATTGAGAGAAATTTCACTCGCAGTTGTTGAGCAGCTTCCCCCTTTGTAGCAAAGCCCTTGGCGATCCACCAGAATGCTAGTAGAAGTCCTCCAAATTGCACTAAAATGGCACCAGGATTGCTTACTAAAGGTGAAGTGAAGAGGGACTTATATAAGGAAACATTACAAGTGCAATGTGTTTCCAATCCGATGTGGGATACTGCAGATTCCAGCTTTTGGTCTTTGACATTTGTCTACTAAAACTGCCATAACTTTCTCTAGAAAAATCATTTTATTGATCCGTAAAATTCTCTAGAAAATAGACATCCAGATCTTTCCAAGCAAATATGCCTCATCTCATGATTCTTCCTGAATCAATACAGTTTAATCCTAAAAAATAGTTGATCTGTCACGCTGAAATCATGTACAGCCTGACCTTTGTCTACCAAAACTGCCATAACTTTCTCTAGAAAAATAATTTTATTGATCAGTAAAATTCTCCAGAAAATAGACATCCGGATCTTTCCAAGAATATATGGCTCATATCTTGGTTCTTCCTGAATCAATACAGTTTAATCCTCAAAATTGGCTAATATGTACGAGCAATTCTAGAAATTTAGTGAAACTCCTTTCCAAGCTTGTAAACCTGTAAAACAACGAAAAACAACTCAAAGTAAAAAATTCCTAAGCTAACAAATATAAATTAAAGGGCCAAAATATGCAATACTTGGCACTCATCAAAGACCCCTAAACTTACATTTTGCTAGTCCCTTAGCAAAACAAAATAAAAAACTAAATGAAAAACAACGAACATAAAGATAAGTTCATCACTCATGGTATCCAAAAATTTAAAGAGCACTCAAAACCATGATATTCATTCATCAGCAAGCTTAAAAAAGATATAACCCGTCTTCGCAATGCATAGCAATTTTAAAACCTAATCACTTACAAGAGGCAAGCTAAGACATCACAAGCTTGAATCAGTGTAAAGTGAATTAGCATATACAGATGAGGTTTCCAAATAACTTCAATGTACAATGTCTCCATGTCTCAAGATTCACATAATTTCTCATCAGAATGAACAACGATGGCATAGTTTTATTTTATTTTTTTATAATTTTTTTTATTATAAGGCTCTGCTATGTTTAGTTCCCTTAAGCTTTCTAATTAACCCATGTATCGAGTGTTGAGTCAACAACTCCCAAACCAGATGGTTTTAGGGCATTAGGTGGAGAGACACCCCTAAGGACTTACTAACTCAAGTCAAAAAGGCTACGAAACTAAACTGGTCTTAATACTACCAAGCAAAATTTTCACCTTTTGATGTGAACACTCACTGCTTACTGAGGCAAGAGGTCTAGTTACTCAGCAAAAATTTTCGCAATGATCATTATGAATAAAATTCTCACCTTTTGACGTGAACACTCACTGCTTACTGAGACAAGAGGTCCAGTTACTCAGTGGAAAGTTTATTGATAATCATTATAAATATTTCTTCTTTTTTTTCTGTGCCAAAGTGTTTATCCTACAAGTCATCCAGTTTAAGTTAAGTCAAGGAAACATACACATTGAAATCGCATGTCATACCTCACACAATTTTGTGCTAATGTGCTCGTGTCAGATTAAATTAAACATGTGAATTCTCAAATACCTAAAGTAAGTAACAAAGTTTTAAAACTCTATCATCAAATCATGTGTTCACAATTTTAAGCTCACCAATGACATCACATCACAGTATTTGTTTAGATCAACTAAAATTTCAAAATAACATGAGCATGCATTTACCTTCTTTCTTTTTCCTTTTTTTTAAATGAAGAAAAACAACAATAAATTAGGACAAAGTGTGTGTAATGTGTCTCCCATACCCCCAAACTTAAATTACACATTGACACCAATGTGTGAATAATATGGAAAGAGTTGACCTGGGATATGGAGAACTATCTGGACTGGTATGGCTCATAGCATACCCCCAAACTTGATTTGAAGTACGCTTTATCCCTGAAAAATAAAGACTGGAAAAAAAAACACTAGAGAAAAACAGTAACAAGAAATATGTAAAATAATAAACAAACAGAAAGGATATGTTATGGGGTGCCTCCCATGAGCGCTAAGTTTAACGTCTTCAGCCAGACCCAACATTAGTAATCGTGCCCAGCTAAGCGCTCCACCATCTGATCAATAAATGGGAGTGGAAAATGATCATTCCTTGTGGCAGCATTCAACTTACAGTAGTCTATACTCACTCTCCATCCTGGCTGCACACGAGTTGGAACCAACTCGTTGTCTTTACTCATCACTATCGCCAATCTAGCCCACTTTGGCATGACATGAATCGGGCTCACCCACTCACTATCAAAGATTGGATAAATGATCCCTACATCTAACAGCTTAATCACTTCAGTCCTCACAACCTCTTGCATAGCTAGGTTGAGCCTTCTTTGTGGCTCCCTTGATAGCTTGGCATTTTCGCCCAAATGTATCTTGTGCATCACCACCGAGGGGTTGATTCCCCTTATATCCTCAATAGTCCAGCCGATAGCTTCCTTGTGCTCTCTTAAAATGTGCACTAATTTCTTCTCTTGAGCCTCAACCAAATCTGAAGCTATAATCACAGGCAAAGAATCTGTTGGACCTAGGAACTTATACTTAAGATTGTCTAGTAAAGGCTTAAGTTCCTTCTTGGGGGGTTCAGGTGTTGTGGTCTCCTTCATCTCACTGCTCTTCTGAGGAGCAGACTCCAAAGTAGCATTTGCTTGCTCAAGCAACTTATCCAAATCCAAATCCTCTCTAAACTAAGCAAAGCATGCCTCCAGGGGGTCCTCAATGCTTGATTCACCCACAGTCTCCTCTATCTTACTGCTCTCCCGAGGAGCAGACTCCAAGATAGCATTTGCTTGCTCAAGTAGTTTATCCAAATCCAAATCCTCTCCAAACTGAGCAAAGCATACCTTCACAATGTCCTCAGATTGCCTTCCTTTCTTAGGCGCTTGTAATCTCTCAGGGTAAGGTGCTTTAGGTACAAACGACTCGAGAAGATCCTTAATAGTAAGTGTGGCTGTAGATGGCTCAGCATCTCTTTTCTCCTTGTTGCCACTTCCTTGCCCTTGTTGCATAGCAGGGTTCTCTTCCACTTAATTGCCCACTTGTCTCCCAGATCTCAATGTGGCAATCAACTGCACTTGTTCCTGTGCATGCGTAGGAGTCGATGAATTTCTCACCGCAAACTGTTCCTTCGGGTTGGGCACAAGTTGACTGGGGAACTTTCCCTTCTCTCCTTCACCCACATGACTTGTGATTTGATCCATTTGACTCTCTAGCTTGGCAATCGCTTGGGTGTTTACTATTTGCACACTCCTTACTTCACTGATGGAGTGGCCGATCATCTTCATGAAATCCTTGAAGATGTCCTCCAATGACTGTGAAACCGACGCTGGCGCTTGAGTAGGAGCTCGGTAAACGGGTGATGATGCTAAATCGACTGAGCGACCATAACTTGGAATTGGTGGAGGAAATTCAGGAGGGTATTGATTGTGAGCATGATGAGGGGCTCATCCCTGATTTATCAGTTGGTTCTGCTTCCATGAAAAATTAGGGTGGTTCCACCACCCTGGATTGTACGTCTAGGAGTAAAATCCATTTGATTGCCACTGATAGTCATTGAAAGCGTTCATTTGTTCCATGGGATACTCGGCAAAAGCTGGCATAAATGGACAATTTTGTGCTAAATGCATAGGGCTAGCACAGATGGAACAGCTATCAACATTGAATGTATTGGCTACACTGATGGACTGGCCAGTCATCTTCATGAAATCCTTGAGGGTGTCCTCTAAAGACTGTGAAACCGACGCTGGATTCATCCACATTTTTTTATTTTATCTAATTTTTATTTTATTTTATCTTATTTTTTATGGGCAATTGCCAATAGAAACAAATAAATTAAAATAAAATTGCAAAAGAAAAATAAAACAAAAATGCTAACTAAACTAGTAGAAAAATAAAATCAATTCAGACAAAAATTTCACAAACTAAACAACTCCCCAGCAACGGCGCCAAAAACTTGTTGTGAGTTTTAAATTACTTACAGCGCACGAGTCGTTTGCAATATAATGTTGTGCAAGTGTGAGGTCGAATCCACAAGGAATTATGTTGTAAAAACAAATATAAACTAAGCTAAATTGATTTAAAAACAAATGATAAAAACACTAAGGTTTCTAAATTCATCCCACCAAAGTAAAACATATATTTTCATGTTCTATATAAAATAGATTTATCAAATAATTCCATGAATCTAACTTTAAACAAATCACAACAAATATCCTAATTAAACCAAAACCATCTAATGTATCCGTTTAATTTACAAATCACAAAGAATATCCAATTTAATCAAAATGATTTGATGTATCCATCAGATGAAACACACAGAATATCCAACTTGAACAATTTAAAAACTATCAATCGTAAGAATTTACTCAAACAATTGAAATAGAACATTTAAAACTAAAAATATCATAATTGTACGAACATATATGAAAATATAATGCTAAACAATTAAAAGGCTTCATCTTCAACCTTAGCTGAAGATTTTAGCCACTCATGATTATGAAACTAAATTTCATAATTAAAGTACTAAGTATTAAAACTCAAAAAGAAATAAATTAAAATTGACTATACATTGAGAGAAATTCCACTCACAGTTGTTGAGCAGCTTCCCTCTTTGTAGCAAAGCCCTTGGAGATCATACATAGCCTGACCTTTGTCTACTAAAACTGCCATAACTTTCTCTAGAAAAATTATTTTATTGATCCGTAAAATTCCCCAGAAAATAGACATCCGGATCTTTCCAAGCATATATGGCTTACCTCTTGATTCTTCCTGAATCAATACAGTTTAATCCTAAAAAATGGCTGATCTGTACGAGCAATTCTGGCAATTTAGTGAAACTCCTTTCCAAGCTTGTAAACCTGTAAAAACAACGAAAAAGAACTCAAAGTAACAAATTTCTAAGCTAACAAATGTGAATTAAGGGGCCAAAATATGCAATATTTGGCACTCATCAAATTGCAATGCCATTTTTATAGCATCTATTTAACATTTTGTCATTATAAACTTGTAAAAAATTGTTTTAAATAGAATTGTAGTGTTTGCAATATCTCATGAATGCACTCTGATGGAGCCACATGAAGCAAATTGGCTTTACATTTTATTAAACATAGTTCTATCAATTTTTTAATTATGTTTACATTAGTAATTCTGCAATTTTAATTTTATATATATATATATATATATATATATATATATATATATATATATATATTAAAGCCTTAAATTCATTACAAATTTTAGATATATCATACTAATATGATATAATAGTCACCTATAATTACTAGTTGAAAAAATATTAACTATTTTTCTTTATTGCTAATCACAAAATAACAAAAGGGGCAAAATCACATTACTTGAAAATCTTGGACCTTTTCATAATAAAAAGATTCATGGTGATCAAGTAAAATTAATTTAGATATTTTTAAGGGTCTTATATAAATAAATTTTATTCTTTTTCTTTTAGTAATTAAAAATTAGGAATTAACTTGTCGTTCCAAAATGGAGTGGCCCATAGATATTTTTTATCAGACATCTTCAACTCTTCAGTAGATTGGATTTGGTCCAAACTTGAAATTCACTGGGTCAAGTGCCTAGACAGGCATCTGACATTGTCTCAAGCACATGCCCAGACGTCTAGCCCTTGCACGCATATTGCTTGATCCTTACTTCACCAGCAACTCACTTCTCTGGCCATCTCACCATGTCAAGTGTCTGGTACCCTGTTAAGCACCTAGCTAGATGCTTAAGCCTCTCTCAGTCATCTAGCCCATGCACGCACTCGCACATACGCTATTTTCTTACTTTTTTGCACTTTTACCTTACCAAACGCCTAGACCTGTCAAGTCCTCGCATGCACTTGTAGCACTTGCGTGCATGCTCCTAGTCCTTGCACACACTGCACTTTCTCTACTAGGCGTCTAGCACCTCTCCAAGACGCCTAGCTAGGCGTTCAGGCGTTTCTTAGTCATCTATGTAGTCGCCTACAACCTACATGTAACTCCTTCAAAGTATTTCTTCAACTGGTACAAGTCTTTCTATCAAATATTCACTTTTTCAGTACTTTCAGAAATTGAACTTCTACCAAGCGTCTAGCCCTTCTGTCAAGCCCCTAGGCCCTCTCAAACTCTGTTTTTTGGTTTCCATAATCTTCTCTTTAATTCTTCTTGGATTCCATTATCTTCTCAAGATCTTCTCGAGATCTGCAATCTCCTCAAAATCTTCTCGAATTTCGCAATCTCTCTTTTATTTTGTATTGACTATCTGATTATGTCATTTAACAGTAAATACTTGATTATGATATCTTACATTAAATGTCATGCACACTCAATAATCTTATCAGTAATAAATGCGGGGTTTGTCTACATCAAAATATTCAAGAATTAAACTAAATATCTTAACAACTTTCATAAACATTATATTTATTTTATTTTAATGAAGTGATGATAACTCGATCAAAACAAAAGGATTATATCTACATTAAAAAATAAGTAACCGTTGAACTAAGTTCACAATCACTTTTTGATTATAATTATGTTGTACGAAACTTAATAAACTTCTATTAGCCCGCTTATAAAAATTATAAATGATTTTGTTGCATGGTGAAGCATATAAAACTTCAATAAATTTGACATGCAAAAAGAGGATGTATCTTTTTTATAGATGTTGTCATATATTTGTAATTTACCAATGTAGCTATCTAGAGTAAGTGAGGGCCACAAAAATTGAATTGAGCTTCAATTTTCTTAGCAAAATAGGAAAATTGAGGAAAAAAAGAAGCTGAGGAAAATAGCCATACAAATTAATAATATACAATACAATTCTGTAGGGCAAGTGGTGGTTGAGCTCACCAACCTTTCATGTTCCCTTTTTGGCTAGTATTTCATATTTGCCGATGATGTGTTTATTATTGTTTAGATCCAGGGTTCTAGGGCTGGTAATAAGCAGAACAGAAGTGGGAAAAAAAGTTAGAAAAATAGAAATGTTGGTTGTTGAGGTCCATATGATTGGTTTGCATTTAAAGATCGTATTAATCAATCATATCAGACAAGTTTGCAATCCTTTTATTATTAGGAAAGCTACATATTTTTTTATTGCAAAAAAAAATTTATGTACTTTATACTTATATTATTGGAATCATTATTAATTCACAAGGGATTATAAAAGAAAATTTTAATTCACAAGGGTGGTGGCTTGATAAAAAAAAATCTTGGCTAGACCTCTAAAACCAATGTTTTAAACAGTATGAGACTTTGTTGGTAATTTTAGATAACTTCATTGATAATATCAGTGTTAGGGATGGTAAAAGTATTCGGCTTAAGCAAAGTTTCGAAATTCTTCTACCCATTAGAGACGGGTGCAAAATGGATTTTATCCCCACAGGAACAGGAACGGAGATTTTTAAAAAAAACTTTCGGTCTAAACAGTGACGAGGACAGAAGAGACAATCTTCGCCTCACAAAATCATCATCTTCATCCCCTATTACATTAGGTTTTATGTTTTATATAAATATATTAGATAAAGTTGATAATTACCTAATTACCCCTTAATTATATAAATAGTCATTTAAAGAAGAAATAGAGTTTCATTGCTCTTTGCTCGGTTACGGTTATACCACTTTCTTATTTATACTTATAGGTACTGAAAAGCAGAATGAGTTTTTTTTTCTTTCTCTTCATCGATTTGGGCTTTGAAAACAGAAAAAAAAAACGGAGACGGAGATGAAGATGAAGATTGAGATTTTCATAAATTTTCAACGAGGATGAGGACGAAAGAAAAAATGAAATATTTGGCGAGGATGAGGATGAGGACACAACATATTTTTACAAATGGAGACAGGGATGAAGATGGCACTCTTTGTTTCAAATCTGTCATGTTGCCATCCCTAATCGGTGTAAATGTGAAATCTAAAAACTAATATTATCAATATAATTTTTTAAAATTATTTATGAAGTTTTGAAAATATCTAAACCTAAGTATTTTGAACAGATCTAAACCTAAGTAATGCCAATATAAATATGAAACCCAAAAACTAAACTAATGTGACCAGAAAAATTTCTGACCTTTATCAATGAAGTTTTAGACTTAAGACACGATCTAGTTAAAAATTGTTCAAGCTTGATACTTGATGGTAGTAAATCTTTTTTAGCATGGCCATAGGCCCATAGAAAAGTAAGCATTAATACAAACGCCTAACTGAGGCCCACAAAGGGACATAGAATGACCAAATTAAGTAGAGGTGGTACACAAAACAATTAAAGGCAGAATTTGAAGGGCCCACCACTTCTTCCCCGTTTTGCCTTAGCTAGCTATATCATGTTTTGCTTCTACTTTTGCCAGGTGTGTTTTTATTGCTTCTAAGAGAGAGAGAGAGAGAGAGAGAGAGAGAGAGAGAGAGAGAGAGAGAGAGAGAGAGAGAGAGAGAGAGAGAGAGAGAGAGAGAGCAAAAAATCTGAGGAAAAAAACCAAAAAGAAGAAAATCGTCGACAGCAGGGTTCGAACCTGCGCGGGCGAAGCCCAACAGATTTCAAGTCTGTCTCCTTAACCACTCGGACATATCGACTTTGCTGTTCTGAGTGATTTCGTTTTTTATTTATATATACTTTTATTAGTATATTAAGTATCTAATACGTTAATACGAATAACGAGCAAAGGAAAAATATCCAATAAGCAGCAAGTGCATGTTAATCCTATTGTGCAGTATTTAAAGGAAATGAATTTTGATTAAAAAAAAAAAAGACATCCAAGAATTACAAAGATCATCATTCTTATTATGAAAAATAAAATATGAATTATTTTAAAACAAAAAATTAGCATGTGAAAATACATTTTCATATCAATTACTACAATAACAATAAATTAAAGTGTTATAAATAACTAAAAAATAAACATTATATTTTGGTTTATTTTAAAATAAAGATCGTAGTGATCATTATGAATTATCAGGCATATATGAATATAAGGGTGGAATTGAGTCGAGCAGTTCGGCTCGTCCGAGAAACTTGATTCGAAAAATTCGGCTCGAAACTCAATTAAACCGAGCTCTAGCTATGATTTTGGCTCGGTTAGATTACCGAGCCCAGCTCGAGCTATGTCAAACTCGACTCATAAAACTCGCGAGCCGACTTGATTTAATTAATAAATTAAATAAATATAATATATTTATTTTATATATATTATAAAAATTATTTATTTATTTTTAAAAATACAATACCAAATTTATTTATTTTATTTCAAAAAATATATATTTATTGTTTTATTTCAAAAGGATTGACTCAAGGTAGCTCGTGAGCCGAGCTCGAACTTGCATTTTACCTTACGAGTCGAGCTCGAGTTAAATTTTTTTAGCTCGAGCTCGACTCGAATAAGTTTTTTAACCCACGAGCCAAATTCGAGCTCGCCTCAACTCAAGCTCGACTCGACTCGACTCGGCTCGAATTCACCCCTTATATAAATGTCTTCTAAAGACGATATCTTACATAACATTTTAGATAGAAAAAAAAAAACTCTCAAATTTATCAGATAAACGCTTGAAAATAAACATTTAACATATAAGGTACACATAAAAACTATCAAACATCTCAACGGAATTAATAAATCTAGCTTAAAGTTCATAAAAATAACAAAAGATTATGATCAACCAACCATCGTTGTAACCATCTAACTTTAAACGCAATCTTGAGTTCAAATTGTTTGGAGACAAATCTATTGAAAATATCGAAACAGAAGTCGAAATATTTAAGGTGTATCTAAACATATTGTAAAAGATTATAATTACTAAGAAATGAAACGTTACGATAAGTGAAGCATGACGAGTGACAATAAATTTTCTTTTATTAAAAATGAAATATGATTAATAATTAAATTAAATAGATGAATTTTTCGACGTGTCCAAGGAGTAAAAAATGGTTAAAAAAATCTAAAAGAATTATTTGCAATGCCATTTTTATAGCATCTATTTAACATTTTGTCATTATAAACTTGTAAAAAATTGTTTTAAATAGAATTGTAGTGTTTGCAATATCTCATGAATGCACTCCGAGGGAGCCACAAGAAGCAAATTGGCTTTGCATTTTATTAAACATAGTTCTATCAATTTTTTTTAATTATGTTTACATTAGTAATTATGCAAATTTTTAAATATATATATATTAGAGTAAAGCTTAAATTCATTACAAATTTTAGATATATCATGCTAATATGATATAATAGTCACCTATAATTACTAGTTGAAAAAATATTAACTATTTTTCTTTATTGCTAATCACAAAATAACAAACGGGGTAAAATTATATTACTTGAAAATCATGGACCTTTTCATGATAAAAGATTCATGGTGGTCAAGTAAAATTAATTTAGATATTTTAGAGGGTCTTATGTAAATAAATTTTATTCTTTTTCTTTTAGTGATTAAAGCTTAAGAATTAACTAGTTGTTCCAAAAGGGAGTGGCCCATAGATATTTTTTGCGGACACCACCTGGCCCCACTTTGTATGTACACGTGAGATGCACATGAATCATGTTTGTGGATGTGGATCCTTCATGTGGGACCCGTAATATAGGATTTTTGTTTTATTATAATGGTTATTTAACCTATAATCACTGAGGATTTTTATTGACGTAAAACATTTTTTTATATTGAATTAAAAATTTAATTGATAAATTATAAAAATTTTATTAATAATATTAATTTTTATCATAATGAAAAAATAAATTTTACATCCAATGCAAACAATTTTTTTTTTATAATTTTTTATTTTCACAATAAATTTTTTTATCCACAATAAAATTATAAATAAAATAAATCTAACAAATACTTCAACCTGTCCAAACACTTTTGATGGGTCATATGAATAATATTATTTTCTCGCATGATAAAACCCACCTAAGGAGTGACTCACAAGAAATTTTTTTGGACTCCACCTGGCCCCACTTGGTATGAAGACACATGAGGCACATGAACCATGTTTGTTGTTGTGGACTTGTGCGTGAGATCCACATTTGAATCTATAGGTTATAACGGTGGATTTTTTTATATATTACAACGATAATTCATAAATCTATCGAACATTTAATCCTTATTCACCCACGTTACAGTTTTCTGTATCCATAAAATTATTGTTGAAATAAAAAATCGAACTTATAATATCAAAAAACTCAAGTGTTTTATTATGAGTCATATTGATAATGTTAATTTTTTTTAACAAAATTTTATAAACTTATTCTATAAGTTGTATATTTTTTGAATAAAATTTTCAAAGAGGATTTTAAAATATAGTTATTTATTTTAGACATGAAAATATAAAATAATGGTAAAAATATTGAATTTTACTTATACTACTTGATTTTAAAATTTTAAAATCTTTAGCCAAAAAATAGCAATTTCAAAGTTCATTGATAGGATTTTAGAAACATTTGTAACTAGGATTTAAAATCATAACATACAAAAGTTCTAAAATAAGTCATTTATAATATTTTATAACCGTTCCAATGGTTACCATAAGAAAAACACGTGTACATGGTTAAAAATTATTTTAAATGAGATCATTAATGAAAATAAAAACATTTTCAGACAATATTTTATGATATTTTCATTATTTTCTTTCAATTTATCAAATATACTCTTATATATAACTCAAATATAAATATAAATATGTATATATATAGGAAAAATTATATTCGCATTATTGGAGTATAACGTATTCTACACTCACATCAATGTGTTTTTTTAAAATATAAACATACAGTATTGGAGCATATTTGACCGTCATTTGACTGTAAACTTTTGATAAAAAAAAATAAGATAACCAAACTACTCATACCAAATGCAATTCTTCTCTCTCATTTACTATCAATATAATTTATCTCTTATTTACTCTCAACATAGTTTCTCTCTCTCATCCATCTATCCAAAGATGATGCGAATGTAATTTTTTCAACCTAAAATCACAATTTCAGCATCAAAGAAAGAGCAATTTCAACCTAAAATCACAATTCCATCCCGTGCTTCAACCTACTAATCTTGATGGTCCGCCGCTACAACGAATAACAACTAGGGAAGTTGAGTAAGATAATCTCTGTTCTTCGTCCAAACCTATAAAATTCTTAGTTCTTGTCACTTCACAAATCATCTCTCTTTGTCTCTCTCATAGGAATCTCTAAAAACACCACTGATACAATTGAACAACTCAAACACTGTCTTTGTTTGACTTAATCTCTCTGTGTGTGAGAGGTCGACGGGTGATAGACGGAATCTGACGAACCAATGGGAGAGAAGCAGTACCTACAGCAATTCGTGGAGGAGACCGCTCTGTATCAACCTAAAATCTTTCTCTACGCCATCGTCATGGATGCTTCAAAATCTTTCGTAATTTTAATTAGGAATTCTACACACAAACAAAATCCAAAAATTAAAGCTTTTGTCAGGTTTAGAGCTTTCAAAGAAAACCGATCTTTTTCTTATTTTTATACTCATGTGAATTTGTTATGTCCGACAGAGTTGTGCACGACAAAGGGTGACAACGATGAGAAATGGCACCAACGTCAATTTACAGTGAATCAATCGAAAAATTTTTAACCTTAAAACCAATCCAACCCAACCCATTGAGTTGAACAATTTCTTAATTCAAATTCAACCCAATATCCAAAAAATCTCAATCCAACCAAACCGAAACAGTTTAGATGGGCCATCGGTTTCCAGTCTCACCTTAATCATATCCATCCTATTCTCACGTGTCACAAAGCTGCCGTAGCACCTATCACCAGTGCGTGAGGTTATCGTACCTTTCCTAAATAAAGCGGTTTGTCACAAAACATTTCACTAAAGACTTCAGTCAGAAGGAGAGAGAGACACAGAACAGAAAGAGAGATGGAGGATGAGACCAAAGGAACTCCTAAAACGGCGTCGAAGGTATGAAATTAACCTAGATTTGTTCGCTTCGTTATTTCCTTTCCTAATTATATCATCCTTAATTCTACAATCTCGGGTTTCTAATGGGTCATATTCAGTTTGTTATTGTATTTTTTGTCAAATAATTTTTTAGAACTCTGTTTGGTAGTTGAGAAAATGCATGAAAGGAAAAAAATCGATTTTTTTTGAAGGCGTTTGGCTCTGTTGGACTCGCGAAACGAGAACAACGTTCACTTAGCTGAGTGTGAAAAAAAAAAAATAGCAGTAGGGTTTAGTTGAGGTTAGATTGCCATTTTTTTATAAAAAAAATGCAAAAAGCGTAAGATTCACTAAGGTTATTTGTTAGGTTTATAGATTTATTTTCCTGGTTATTGCATATTTTGGTAATTTTTAACTGATAAATATGGGGTTTTGGCAACAACAGATCTTGTTTGAGCATACTCACAGAATATGTTTTGGGTTTGTCAAAAAATGAGCGCATTTCGTATATCAAAATTAGATTTGTGTTGCTGATAGATCTTCACTTTAGTTAAGCAGAAATATTGGTAAGCATCAGATCAGTTGGTCTCAGTGTGGGGTTGGGTGAAAAGGGCTGGGGGGGGGGGGGGGGGGCGGCATCGCACCTTAATCACTAATCTTGGGACAGATTTCGTATTTGAGCGAAATAATTGAGGGGAAAGAACCTTGGGGGTTGGGTTTGGAAGGATTGTAGGTTGCAGTAGTGTTCATGAACCAGACATAAAGAATCATGAAGCTACACAGAACACAAAATTTTCCTCTATAGATGGAAATAAATTCCTGCCGGTAAACCTAGGGGTATTTTTGTAATCTTCCCTTGTTTCTAAGCATAAAGCGAAATTCACATAACTAGTCGCAAAGGTATTTTTTGGGGTGGTGGTGGTGTATTCTTTATGCCTATTAATTTCTTTCCAGTAAAAAGAGAAGATACAGAGGCTTGCCTCAAGGTTCATTCAGAATTTTTTTTTTTTTTTTTCTGTTGTGCAGTATAAATTCTTTTTTATATGCTTATCAACAAATAAATCTTTTTATATATGATGTTATGTTTTCTCCATCAAACTGGTTAAAGAAACGCCATAAGAGAAGTTCCTTTAGAATTGGACTAATATAAGGTTCTTAAATTTTCTTTACTCTACCAAGAGATTTATTGACTACTGGAATTCTCATTGCAGAAACCACAGTCAGCAGTCAAGACAATTGATATTTATGCTGCACAATGTGAAAAATGCCTTAAATGGAGGGTGATTCCTACACAAGAAGAGTACGAGGAAATCAGAAGTAAAATTATGGAGAACCCTTTTGTATGCGATAGAAAACCTGGCATGTCCTGCAACGACCAGGCTGACATTGATTACAATTCCACTCGGACATGGGTCATTGACAGGCCTTCCATTCCAAAGACCCCAGAAGGTTTTAAGAGAAGCTTATTTCTCAGAAGAGATTTCTCTAAAATGGATGCTTACTATATCACTCCAACAGGGAAGAAGCTGAGAACTCGCTCTGAAGTTGCATCATTCCTTGAATCAGACCCAAAATACAAAGATGTATCCCTTTCAGACTTCAATTTTACAGTCCCAAAGGTAATGGACGACACTATTCCACCTAATATTGTGAAAAAGAGTCTTTCCGGTGGTAGTGGAAAAAAAAGATCCAAAACATTAGACGACACTCCTCCGACTTCGGTGAAAAAGAGTTCTTCCAGTGCTGTTGGCCAAAAATATCCAAAACGTTAAAAGATGATGTTTGAGCTGTAGCTTCAGGGGATCACGATCCAGCTCTCATCCGTTGAATTTGTTTCACAGCTTAGTAATCTCCTTTTTCATTCTCCCTTTTGTTGAGGCTCTAGGCCCTAGTTGTAAACACATAATGGCAGTTTTAAAAATTAGTATCTTCTACAAATATTGTAGCCATGTTCTTATGTAATGGCTATCAATTGTTGACTACATGTTTTTTTTTTCCCTATTTTGTCTACTGTTGTGATTGTTGCATGTCTGGGTTTTTCACCAGTACAGAGATGGGTGGCATGAAATGACTGTGAGGAACTCTTTCATGAGTGCAGAAGCTCAACTATTAATCTTTCTTGATAAGGAAGATGAAACGGGAGAGGGTGGAAATTTGGAGGATTTTTTGGTTGGCTCGATTCAATGGTTTAGATCAATTGAAAACTTTACTGATAATCTTAAAATTTTTACTGGTAATATTAATTTTTGAGTTTTACATTTGTATCAGTGTTACCAATAAAATTTTTTGAGATTACTAGTGCAATTTTCAACCGATTTAAACTATTGGGTTTAAATTCAAGCCTATCAAAATTTTTTGAGAGATTGGAGATATAGAAAAGTGAGGGAATAAATCTATTTATTTTTTCTCGGTGTTTGGTAGGAAGAGTGATGAAGTGGACAAACGAAAATGGATATTCCATTCCCTCGTTTGGTAGAGCCAAATAATGGAAGGAAGGGAAAATGTAAATGAAATATTTTTACTACTGCACTTTTTATGTCACTCTCTTAAAATTATTAGTATTGAAATGAAATTTTAAAATAAGGATAAGTTGGTGAAAACATAATCTAATCTTTTTCGTCTTTAGTTTCCTATAATAAATCTGGCCAATTTGACCAGATGAGGATTCAAAGGTATAGGGAAAAATCTTATATCTTTTCATTTTCATTTCACTTTTTCATCTAAGAGAAATATTGTCTATCCAATTTTCACTATAAAAAAGCAAAGCCTGGCCTATTGCATTACACTGGGGTAATTGCCAAATTGAATGAGATACTATAACCTCTTTTTCATGGTATAACTCGATTCCATTTCATTGATGAGGATCCTACTTTCACTTTTTTTTTTCTTCTCATAATAATACAGATAACAGAACCTGCACAGGTACATGGGCTGCCTGTAACTTATATACATGGTAGAAGAAGCAATTTTCTATTATGACCATTATTTCTCTGATGGAAGCTGTTATATCTCTGTTGGCTCATCTGTGATGTTAAACCTGCAAGGACTTGAAACGGAATTGTAGACCACACAACAGGCAAAACACTCCTATCCAAAGCCACGTTGTCAACATTTGAATTTCTTCAACATGATAACTACAGATGCCCTGGAGCAAGAATAAAATGCCGCCAGCAGATCTTCTCATGGCCACTATCGAAAAATCATGATTGATTTGTACTGGGCAAACTAGAAGTATGTTGATCACACCACACATCAGCCAAAAACCCTGTCTAGTTCTTTGGTTGTATCCTGCTTTGAGAACCTAGTCTGGTTTGGTGTACTCGAGCAGCATATGCGGTGACCTGTAAATTTTCACCAGTGTCCAGTAAAGGACCTCCTCAACTCCAAGCTCACCCTCAGCTCTTGCAGCATATATATTCTCACAGATAGCTATCAACCTACATCAAAACCACAAAAAAAAAAATTTGATATTGACTAGTATAAGTTGCCTTCAGGAACTAGGAGCAGCTCTCTCATTGTATTAGTGGTTAGATACCCTTGAGGCCAAAGGTTCATGGGTTGTAAGGAGAAAATGGAGCATGAACATGGAGGAAGACAAACAGAACCCAACTTAATATTCAGTTCAGTCTCGGCTTAGATGACAAATTAAAGCAGAATTGTTTTGTAAATGCAAAATAGGTTAGCAAAAATGCAACACATCTGCAACTGTGCATTTGAAAAGCACAGAAATAAAGCCCACAGAGAGCAGATTTTTAGTTTGTTCCTGTGTGTGTGTCTATATGTATCTTTTGACAACCCCAATCTTTTACGGCTTTATCTAATGCCCTAAGGCGAGGGAAATCATCATTTTTAGTGATTCAATGCAAATAGTGGAGCCTAAGAAACTCGTTTTCTTAACAAAACAAAAATAGGAAAAAAGAATGCAATATTTTATCACAACATATTCTTATTATAAAGCATCCATATTTCAATAATTAACAAATAAGGAATGGGGTTTTTACCTGTCACAAGAAGGTAAGTTCTCATAAGGTATTCTCATTCTTAAGTCAGAGCACTGAAGTCTGATAAAACGCCCAACTGCGAGCACAAAGGTTATGTAGAGACCCCAAATGTTGAATTTGCTGAGTGTGTCACCAAGAATGCCCTCTGAAGTTGTGTTGCAGCATTAACAATATTATAGAAGAAAAACCATAATGCTGTATTTACAATACTTACGAGAACGGGATTTTTTCCTATACTTACGTGGTGTTTCTTCAGACATTATGATGGCTGTGGGTCCTCCCATATCTCCACAACCACTTACATCAGATGAATTGATATCATGGAAGGACCACCACTTAAAAACTTCACGATTTATTAGGAGGTCCGCACTAACTGCATTTACCTGAAAGTAAATGCATTTCAGTTAAGAGTCTTAACATCTCAAATAATGTTGTTAACGAATCTCACTGGAGAACAGCTCAAAGTAATATGTTAGAATTCGTCAAGGAAGAAAATAATCTAAGTTATGTAAGAAGGTCTTAAAGCTAGAATGAAAAGATGTATTCAGGAGTTCAGCATACCTCTTGTCCAAAGGGTCTGACATCACCAGAACCAGTAAGACGGAAGTATCTTGGATAAAGATTGTATACCCTAAAGCTGTTTGTAGAACCATTCAGAACTTTCTGAACATCTGATCGTTTTGGAAGATCCTGAGGATCAACAGGTCTTTCAAATCGCGCAACTTCCTTGCCTTTTGGTCGATCCCTGGTAAGTACCCAAGTAAAAGTAATGTCCATATCCATATCCCAGTCAAGGGACTGAATGAATCTGGATTCAACCACATCAGGGACAAGCCACAAAGTGTTTGCATCAGCTTGGCAGCATATCAACTGGATGTCATTTTTATTATATGTATCCAAATAACCTTGGGGATCAAGATTAACATCAGAGTTGAGTTTATCCCATTGGAGCTTCTCACAGAGAGTGGTTTGGTACAAGGTCAGCTTTCCACTCACTGTCTTAATATCAATCTGAACACTAGCATCTTGAATGGGGTTGGCAATATTTGTTGGGTTACCACTGCTGTACATCTGTAAGGAGAAAAACATGAAATTCAGAATGCTTCTTCTAGCTAATATTCAATCACAAGGCAAGCATATATATATATATCATAAAATCTCAAGGTCAAGCTTGAGATCAACAAATAATATGACAAAGATATAACTTAGCCACTGTCAGTAACATATCTCAACTTCATATTCAAACATATCTCAATATAATATGCCCAATCTTTAAAACATATTCACGAGCATGAACAAATTCTGTCCTTGCATAATAATTACTGGAAGACATGATAAGACGTGCGTGCACTAAAAGAATTGTTATGATAAGAAAACAATGTTCATATGGTAAACTCATGATGACTAATTCTAAAAAGTATTATTGGAAGAGGATCTATTCCCCTCCTTTTCCATGATCCAGCCCAGAACTGGTATTGAGATGGAGAACATAGAAAGAAGAGGAAGGGGAGGATAGTTTGGAAGATCTATGTAAAATGTTGAATCCGACACATCTACTAATTGATTAATAGATATTAAATTAAAATTCATTCAAAATTAGCGAAAACAACCATAAGAACTTAATCCCAAATCAGCCTATTTAAAACAAAGTATACAAAATCATTATTTAAGGAAACAAATGCAGTGAGACACCATTTTGTGCTCCAAAACTATCAATAGAAAATCACAAATGACAAAAAAAGTAATTATTAACATAGGTACTTTGATTGTGTGAGGCTTGATGCAAAAAAGAATCAATTGATATTTGGCTTATGCTCTCAAAATTTCTTATTCTTCACTGATGAATCATCATTGCTTTTTAACGCAACCATGTAATTTGAAGTGCTGGAGAATCGACTGTAATCATACTTTGCAATTAGTTAAAACTAAAAAGACCCATGAGAGACCGTGTATTGTATAGAACTGAAAAAGTAGACCAGTGTTAGTGGTTTGTTTGAATCTAAAGCATGAGGCTGATTTGAATGGTAAATTTGTTTTCCAGCTCCAGATTCACCAATCAATGAACAAAATTTTCAGAACATTTTGCACATTTAACATAAAAATATTCTTGGATAGTTTTAGTAATTTGGGGTTGGAGTTTGAAGGTATTCTCCCCTAATATTACAGGTTAGACACAAAGCAATAAATCAGTAGAAAGAGAAAACTTTGTGGATGGGTTTGAAGAACAAGTGGCTTGCATGGAGAGTTAGTTTACGAAGGAAGATGAGGCTAATTTGGAGAATTATTCTAGCAATTGAAACATAAGAGTTCAACAGAAAAATGGCTATTTTATTTTTCTTCTATTTCTCATTCTCAGAGGAGAAACTAAAATGCTAGGACATTTCAGACTTTCTATCAGTTTGATGAGAAAGACTTGAATTACTTGGTCAGCTAAAGAAACAAACTCAAAACTTGGCAGTAAAAATGAACTAGCAATGCTTGGTTTCATTCAATTACATTGCCCCACTTTCTTCATGTGATCTCTTTTCTCTTTTTCTGTTTTGCACCCTAAAGTTGCTGCACCAGTGTGTCAATGTTGCATTAGATTCATGCTCCATGTCCACATAAGAACCACCACTGATCCATAAATAATTTCAGCAGTGGGATATATTCAGCAGCACAGATTACCTTATTGGCACATCCAAAAAGGAAGCATTCAAATAGTTAGCTCAGTCTTTGGTTTCCACTTTCAATAACAGCTGCCTCCAAGTAAATGTGTAAACACAATCCACTAATTAAAAATTTAAATACAGAACACTAAGACAAATAAGTCCTAAAAGGTATTAACTAGAAGTATTTTAAGGCACATACATACACAAGGTAGTCAATGATGCATATAATCATAAGAACATGACTTGCCAGTAAAGTTTCTGAAGTTCTAACCCTTTTTAATCGAATCCCAAAGCTCATGCATCTTTGTTGCTTTGTTTTCTCTATACTAATAGTAGTTAATGAGAGAACATTGTACAAACTTTGGATATCTACACATTAAAGACCATTATGCAAATGGTAGTTTCTGTTTTTGAAGCTTCTTACCAGCATTGGAGCCCAGATAACACAGATTAATATGAAGAACAGACATATCCCATTGCAACATTTGGTCATTTTTGTTTGCTTCTCCCCTTGTTTGTGCGTAGCTCGATTCAAAACTGCATCACATTTCACAAGATACAAACTCGCGTATATGTCCTCCAGCTAAGAAGAAAGCAAAATGTCAGTTGCAGATATAAGAATGCAGATTTTTCTAATGCCCAGCCAATGCTAAAAATAAAATGCTCAACAAGCAGTCAATTTTTTTTATTCTATGACAAGAATACTTCCATAGAATAGAACAGTTAATCATAAAGTCGTCTTTAATATGATATGTTGGAAATGACATAGAATCATGCTGCAGGATAAATCTTTAAAAAGAAAAATCATTCAATTTTTTATTCTATGTCAAGAATACTTCACTAGAATAGAACAGACTATCACAAAGTCGTCTTTAATATAATATTTTCTGGCAATGACATAGAACGATGCTGCAGGATAAATCTTTAAATAGAGCGATCACATGGTTACTTAAAACAACTCATGACATCACTGCATTTTCATAAACACAGGAATACAAAATATGTTTTATTTAGAACTGGTATTCCTATTATTTTGCGGGAATACATCATACAGATACTTTTTGATTGTCTTCTCCAAGTAAACAGTTTTTTTTTTCTTTTCTTTTTTTCATCCTGCAGTTTGGTAGAAAAAGGAGTGGGGCTTTGGAGGGATTACACCATATGGTAATAGTAGCACCAGTTGTTACATTAGTAAATTCAATTTAAGAATAATGCTAGGAACAAATAATATTTGGACTCACCTTCAGCCAGTCATACATTGTCAAAGATGTGGTTGTACACGACCAATCAAGTACACATCGCAATTCATAAAGAAAAGGCAGAGCGCGATAAAGTCTGTAGGCCAAGTAATTAATTCTAGAAATTTCGCTTGTCAAAAACTGCCGATACAAGGTGCTTTTATGAGGAATTCCATGTCGGATTTGTATGGCCTGCAGTGCTAGAGAAACTGCTTTTGCAAGAAATATAGCACGAAGTGCTAAACCTGCAGCATGTTGCTGGGAGGGCTCCATATGCCAAGCATACTCTGTAACTGAATATGTAAAGAGAATGAGATTGGAAAGGTAGAAAATCACTTTCCCCGTGGCGAACGAGCAGAGGTAGATTACGCGATCCAGAACAGTCAAGAAAAAGATTATCTGCATGAAGAAAGCACCTAATCCAGTTAGGAATCTAGATAACAAACTACATTGTGGCTCAGTAGCCAATACTGCAAAAAGTTAACTAAGCCACCACAACTTCTCACAACTACAATTTTTAAAGTATGCAATCATGCAAAAGAAATAACTTAAGGAATAGACTTACCATTAAGATAAATACAAACTCTTTTGGAAACTGGTCTTCAAGCTGATAAACATCAAGAAATTCACTTTTATTTTTTATGACGGACCGGTAGAATATGGCAACTAGAAAGAACACAATCAAATCTGCACCAAATATATAGGCATAGAGATCAATTTCTTTTTTTCCTCCCCCAATCACAGAAAATATTGGGTGGGGGAATCCTATTTCTTCAACAAACCCAGCACGTTGCGCTTTAAGAATTTCCTTTGCTACATCAGCCGCAGGAGTCAGCGACTTGTACCATTCTGCTGAAGAACACCCCTTAACAGGGGAGGCATACACAACCTCAAGAACAACCAAGGCCACATTTGGGTTTTCTTGGCTTCTTTCAATACTTTGAACATGAACCCTACTAGAGAAAGGGCAAAGATCAGGGTTTTCTCTATTGCATCGCTCATCATGAACTATTTTAAGCAGTTGGTTTATTCCAGACTCAATCCTCTCTGGCTGAATCCCATCCTCTGGCCACAGGTGAACGTCCATAGACACCTGGACGAAATTAGGAGGAGACTCTACTCCCTGTGTCAGAGATATCCAGTATCTAATTAAGCTTCTGATTACCAGTTTCACCATATCTCTCATTAGGTGGAACAGCTCCTGCACTCTCTCACTCCAACTATAATTCACAATAACCTCGTCTCTACAGATAGCATTTCTGCGGGAACTAAAATCAGTAGAAGGCATCCATTCACCATCTTGTGCTGTTATAGCACTCTGTATGAGGGTAAGTAAGTAGACCAGAAAAAGAGGCAATGAACTGACAACAAATGACGATTTCATTTTATGTGTGGGAAATCCTAACTCATGAAGTACGTCTGTACCAATACTCAACCCACAGTGCTGGATTACAATCTGGTAGAGATACTGGAGCAAAATGTAAACTTCTGTGTAGATTAGCATAATAATCCAGAAGATATAACTAGGGCCAGTATTCACACATAGTGCATACAAGAAGAGAGCTGCGAGATACACCATGGAAAGCAAACTGAAGTTCCATATAAAGACAAGAACAAAGAAACAGTAACACACAACATCATTATTGGACCGCATTTGGGACCATATGTGACGGAATATCCTTCCTATCTGTAAACTTGTAGCATCAGAACTCTTATCAGATTGCAGAGAAGATGAACGGTCTAAGTACATATTCCTTTTCTTCTGGCTCTCCATCTCTTCATGCACCTCATCATCGGAAGAGGAGTGCTCATTCATATCTGAATCTTCTTGTGCAATGTTCAAGAAGTTCACAAGGTTGTTAACTGCCTGATTTCCAATAGACTGTACCTGGGAAACACCATCTCCTATCAGCTGTACCGCAGAAATTAAAGGGTTTTCCTTTGCTTGGCCTTTCCCCTTTTTTTCTAAATAGAAAAACGGACTATAAACATCCTGTTCGATTTCAGTGATCTCACAAGAAGGAAGTTCTGCTGAATGCTTTGGAGACCCCATTGCTGTTGGAATTTCCATTTTCATACTATCAGGAAAATCATGCACTTCAAAAGGGAGTACTGAACCCTCCTTAATAATCTGCTCCTGTTCTGTGAGAAAGCCTTCCTCATTATGAAGGGTATCAACATCCTTATTTGAAGTAAGAGAAGTACTCCTTCTCCTTCTTAGACCTTTACCACCAGGAGAAGTGATAGCACAATTAGCAGTTGACTTCATGCTGTGAAGCTGTATTTGTAGGCTGAGCATTTCAGATTTCATTTTCTCCACTTGCAAGTTACGCTGCTGTTTCTTCTCCTCAGACTCACGAATCTGTTTTAGCTGTGCAGTTTTCCATGCAGCTTTCTTCTCTTGCTCACGCACCATAGCACCAATTTGCTCTGCTTCAAGATATCGTGACACATAATCAAACTCTTGGGAGGAAAACATATATGACTGGAGCGATACCAACATAAATATGATAATCTCAACAAGTGCAGACCTTGCAGTAATCCGAAATCCATAGTCATATTTATAAAATCCAATCACCTCAAATATATAATCAATTGTTTCGCGCTTTCCAGCACTGAATTCCCCCACAAAAGGAGATTGATATGCAAGAGAAAGAATAATAAGAGCAAAGTTGTATATGCGCAAGAACTTGAATATTTTGTTCTTTTTCTTTAGTATTTCAAGTCTCATCCGAAAGAAAACAAGAGCAAAAGCAAGATAACCCAGGTGCAGAATGTCATACTCTAGTGTTCCAGTAATCAAAATCAATGTAAGCACAAGATCCAATAGATGGCAATAACAGTAATGCCTCAGGTAGTCAAGTAACGTCCACATGCTTTTAGTTTCAAAAGATAGGTCTCTCCAGACAAATGAGTTTTTGCGCTGAGACATCATTTGACGATATGTTGATGACCCTGAGAAACTAGACAAGTGATCGGCACGAAGTTTGAAACAAGCAAGCATGAATACCATAAAACAGCTGATAAGCATACGGGGATCATCAACGACAAGTCCTACAGAAAAAGTAGCACCTAACATTAGCAGATTATAGGAAAATGAAGAAAGATTGGAAAAAAAATACAGAAACCCAAATAAATAAATATATAGATAGACCATTGACAGGAACGATTTGGAACTCCTCAAAGCATAAGGCTAATTTCAAAGGAATCAACAGAATACTTATGAACTTATGATAAGATAGCTGTCTAAAAGCTCTTTGCATAAACATATCAAAATCTATACTATTATTCTTTCACACAGCTGGATGATTAAACTCGAGCAACTAAATAACTTGGGTTCAAAACAAGCATATTGACTCTTTTTTTGTCTAATGCCTAATAAAAAATTATTTAATTCTGCCAACTTAGACACACAGAGAGAGAGAGAGAGAGAGAGAGAGAGAGAGAGAGAGAGAGAGAGCTATCAAGGTGTTCTGGAAAGTTTAAGAGAGGAATACCCAGCCAACAGTTCTTGCAATAACGGAAATATAGAGCTGAGTTTCTCCCGCAGTCATGGCAATGTGCATTAGTCTTACTTGGGATATGTTGATCCAAAGGCAACATATTCTTCCAGATGGAAAAGTACTCAAAGATCAGAATAGAACCAAACAAAAAGACAAACACGGGCCATGATTTTCGTATAATGCGCCGATTCAAAAGCACACAAGCAGCAAGCAATCCAATATATAACATGGAGATGGCATTCAACAAAGCAAAACTGGCAAGAAGCAGCGCAATCATGTTTATCTCGAGGCCAAAGAGGTTAAACATATTCTCTATCCAAAATTTCAAATATATTTTTAAGAGAATCTTCTGTGTTTCAAATCTCTCTTTTCTCAGTGCAAGAATCCTCTTCTTGTTCCACTTTTGACTCTCCTTGGTGCTTCCCCAGAAATATCCAAATGAAAATTTTCTACTGGTACTGCCTTCAGAGCCTTCTGTCTTAGAAGACACATGATTAGTTGCTTGAGGCAGACCAGAGGTGAAAGATGGCCACGATTTGCTTGTTGCCTGCCCTTTTTTCATAGACAGTGCACCAAGATCTGATGATGGCTTGTGTTCCTCATTAGAATCGAAAACATTGGTCACAAAATCTTCTGCTGAGACAAAGAGTGGACAAGGCTCTTGCCACTTTCCTTTTTCTAAAATTATATTTGGCATCCTCTCCAACCAATGGAAGACATTGTACTGAAGGGTACATGCAGCAATCACCAGCACCTTTCCCCTCAAGCCTGATTCCAGACCCCAAAAGCTGGGCTTATAAACTTGGAAACCTAAAAAAAGGGACAAATTAGACTGCTTTTGTCCAGGAAACATCCCAGCCTGTTTACCCCACATTTGAAAAAGATACTCAGCTGTCACTAGAATTCCCGTATAAACCAAATACGATTTGGATGGGACCCGAGACGCTTTTGGAAAAGTTGAACAAATGACAAGCCCAAGTAGATACAAAAATCCAAATGCGCTAATTGGAGATAAAGATGCATAGAATAATGCAACAAACAAGATCTTCTGGCTGTGCCAGATCAGAAACCTTTTGACAAACCCAAGCACTCCAGACTCCAGGGGATTGGGATAATCTAGCCTGTTATACCTGCTCCGTCTCCTTTCATAGCTGTAAAGTTGCATCACTATCAAAACTGCTAGAGATTCCCAAACATTATCCAATAACGATGCTTCAGAGTTGTAACCGAAATAAAAATACAGATCTATCCACCTGGACAACCACATCTTGAAGCTGGAGAAACTGCTCAAGCTATAAATGAAGATAAACACCATAATAGCATATGCTTTTAATGGAAACCATAGTTGCCTTTTGGTTTTCTCGACCAGTTGTCTTCCAGTAATCCAGAAAAGGAGAAGGAAAATGTACCCAAATGATATATAATTGGGTGCAACCAGGTATACTGTGAGGAGAATAGTGAGAAAAGCGATGTACGTTCCACATGATCGATATATAGATAGGAACGTCTGCCCAATTGCACTGAGGAATGAAGCTATCCTTCTCTCTGAAAGTATGTAAGAAAATCAGCATAAAATGCTGAAAACATTAGCAATAGAGATGACAGTTAAAATAGTACTATTAGCAGTAGCTGTGATAGTATTATTCATACAGAGATCAGGATATGTAACTTAAAACATTTATAGATCTAGAGCTCTCATTTAAAGCTCGTGGTAGAAAGCCAGCATAACTATTACCCATCATGCATACAAGAAAAAAATCTTACATAGCATATGGGTGCATTGTGCTGACATCAGGCTAGGAACTGACCCTAACATAACCTCAAACCATGGCGTATCATGCTTATTAAAACCAGAACTAGATAGCTCGAACATGGCTAGTTGGTTGTATAGCTGGTTTATCCACGAGAAGAAAAAAATCTTCAGGAAAGTCATGTATCTTTCAATGCATCCCAAAGATACTCAACTTGTCAAATAAATAATTCCTGGAGAACTATACGAGAACTAAGTGGTCTGGCTGACTTCTGAGTCTACTAAGCATGATGATAACATTCTCAAAATGGTTATACATAATCTAAAATGCTTAAACAAGGGACTGAATATTGAAATTAGCATTGGCAACTAAATCAGGAAATTAAAACTGATTTTAAATTCTTCTGCATCTCTGAGAGACAAATGGGACACTTACTCCAAAACATATTGAGTCAAGGATGAAATTATACCATAAGAAGAATTATCATGGCTGTAACTCGAACTTGGTGAGGCATACACTGACAAAAGGACTGATTTATTCAGACCAGCTTTCAATATGCTAAATCCGATTGGAGGGCTACCGGTGTGCCATACAATTGCTGAGAATGAAAATAGCATCTCAAAGCCATGATTATGAATTGCACAAAAGCAAGCAAGCAGAGCTATTTCCAAGAAGTACCAAGAGCTTTCATTTGTAAGGAGACCTGAATTGATTCACATCGAAATGGTATCATAAAAAAATATTCTTCTTTCTGTGTCTGACTCTCTGGACCCTCAGTACTACCATAAAAACAAATCAAACTTCCTAAGAAGAGTAATTAAAACTGAAACCATATCTAACAACTCAAAAAAACAAATATGTACCTAAGTGCAATAGAATTTCCCTGCATAAAGAGCCTTTTTGCTCCAAAGCATTAGAGATTAAATCAATCTTTAGAATGTACAAAAGTGCAAAATGAGCTTCACATAGAAGAATCAGGGACTTGCGTATCTTTTTACTGATTCCGTGGCTCAAAAGATATACCAAAAAGAATATCACTGCAGTACGAATCAGAAAATAAAACCAATTAGAAATCTGCCATGAACTCATCCTCTCATATGCTTGCCGCATACTTTCCTTGCATTATGGGAAAAAGGACAAAATGCCTTGTAATAAAGATCATTTCCTAAATTAAGAACAAAGTAGGATAGACATAGGTTTTGTAGAACATACTATAAACAGCATGGATGAAACCTGGTTTCATGGCAATGAGGAATATCAGTGACAACATGATAGCCCGAGAACATTTGCGCAGTCCCCATGCAATTGTGGCCACAATAAACACCTTGGTTTCCTCGTCCACGGTAACTAAAGGATATGAAGATATGATTGTACAGATTAATGTATAATCCCAATCATAAGATAAAATGAATTGAATCTCTATGTGGATAAGAAACTGTATGAGAGTATTTTCAAGTGTCCAGGCAAGAATAGTGGGTATCACAATAGCATTGTTTGGGGTCAGATTTAAACAAACTTAAATCAGCTTGCTTAAATCTTTGCCTTAGAATAGATTTAAGCTTGCTTAAATCTGCCCCAAATATCGCCAATATAATTGGCTTCGTGTGGTTGGGCTTATTTCAAAATAAGCAGCATTTTAAGCACTCAGTTACTCAAACACTAAATCAGCTTAAAGCATCATCACCACATGGTTATAATTTTACATTGAAAATAAGCAAAACCAAACCAAAGCAATACCTGAAGTATATGCATGTTTTACAAAAAATGTCAGAAAAATCAAAACAATATTTATAGCGACGTTTGGGAATGACTTATTTGGAAATTAAGTAAACCAAACTTTAATCAATCACTTAATTTGTCCTTTAGTGCCACATGAAAAAAAATAATCATTTAGATAATTACAATTTCTTTTTATACCCCATCCTTATCCTTACTAAGTGGTATGGATTTTTAGCATTTTCACAACCAAAAGCCTCATTTAATCACATTACCCAAACAACCAAATTCACTTAAATCTCCAATCCACTTTAAGAAAATTTGATTTAATCTCCAAATAAGTCATTCCCAAACGTCGCCCACGATAACTTAAGTACTCTTTGTTGGTGGATGTAAACAAATTTCATTAAAGAGCACCATGGGGTGCCCACCCGATTACAAAGGAATACTTATTTACAAGACAAAATTTCTTCTTTTTTCTTTCCCCCCTTTGATAAGCAAAATATCACTATAAGGGCACCAAGAGGTTGCCAACACATGTACAAAATCATTTACAAGATAGGAATTTTATGAACTCAATGAACTCTTCTTCATTTTCAGAATAATGACAATTAAACCAATAAGAGTATGAATCCATCTATCATTTACCAAAAGTATCGATTTTTCTTCTCCATCAAAAGCCCTCCTACTCCTCTCGATCCACGGTAACCAAAAAATAGTGGAATCAAGGAAACAACTTTCTTCATTTCTTTAGACCCCCAAATGCCACTCTAAGCCCTTATCTTTTTAACAAGACTATGGGCCACTACCCACAATATGCCAAGGACTGAAACTGTCATCTCCCAAATTTGCCTAGTCCACAGACACCTCAATAAAAGATGTGATATAGATTCGATACTCTCCTTACAAAGGTAACACCCGTTAACAAGTATTTTCCCTCACTTTTGTAAGTTTTCAATGGTTATGATCCTTCCCCAAGTGGTCTTCCATGCAAAAGAAGCAATTCTCAAAGAAGTGCAAGTCTTCCAGATGGTTTTTCAATACAAACTAATATATCGTTCTCATTTACACCATAATTTCCTAAATATCAAAAGTCAATAATTGAGCCATCTATCCTTTACATTATGTACTGAGGCTTCACATCCTCAAAAGCTCTTCTTTTGCTTTCCAACCAAACTAACCAAAAAATAGTCAAAGGAACCAGCACCAAAACTTTCAACTTCTCCTTAGAAGTATGAATTCCCCTCCAAGCCCAAACCTCTCCCTCTATAGACCCCAAAACTGTCCAAGAGAGCCCACCACCACAGTGCCATATCCCACAAATTCCTAACCCACGGGCACCAAAACAAAGATGGTGAATTGTTTCAGCTTCTTCCTTTAATAAATAGCATCTATTCACAAGAATCTTAGTTCTTTTTGGGAGATGATCAATGGTCAAGATCCGTCCCCAAGATTCTTCCCAAGTCCTCCATATTGCTTACAAGGATAATTTATATTCCTTAGCTCATGATGACCCAGTTAAAGTGCTTGATAGTATGACTTTACATTGAAGACCCCACTCTTTCTTATCTTCCATTTTACACTATCTTCCTTATACGCATCTACCAAAAGATTATATATCAAATAAAAAAACTTAAATAACTCCTCTACTTTCCTTTCTTGAGCATTTCGAGTAAAAGTCACACTCTAAGATCTTGTTTGACCCCTCGCTCTCACACAAGAACTTACTAAGGTCTCCTTATCCCTTGCCAAATAGAAAAAGGGTTTGAAATTGGATCTTTACAGGAATGTCATCAGACCATATATCATGCTAAAACCAAATAATCTCCCCTACCCACATCAAACCGAACAAAGGAAAAGAATTTATACCTCAAAACTAATTTCCAAACCCTTCCCTCTTTAGAAACCCACCAATTGTGGACCATTTTATACTTTGCAACTACAGCTCTCCTCCAAAGGTGATCCTTTTCAACCATAAAACTCCATAACCTTTTTTTTTCTGCAAGTAACCATGACCCTCCATAACCAATTACCAAGGAGTGCATTGTTAAATAAAGTGAGGGATTTAGACCCAATCCTTTACTTTTTATTTGGTTGCTTCACCACCTCCCACTTCACACAATGATATTTGTGCTCCTCCTCCACATACCCCAAAGAAATCCATATCTGGATGTGGTCCAATCTTTTAGGAACCAAAGATGGCATGGAAAATAGGAACATAAAGTAGTCAGGAATGTTGGAGAGCGTGCTCTTAATAAGGGTAAGTCTTCCTCCTTTTGAAAGATAGAATTTCTTCTATCTGGCAAGCCTCTTTTCAGATTTCTACACAATAAGATCCCAAGCACATTTATCTTCAGAACTAGCTCTGAAAGGTTACCCAAGATAAGTCACAGTGAGGGCCCCTTCACCACAACCCAAGGTAGTAGCCAAACAGTTAGCATCCACTCCTTCTCCCAATGGAATGAGTACACTTTTCCCCAAATTAACCTTTAAACCGGAGACTGCTTCAAAGCATACAAGGATACCCCTAAGGTTGATTAATATGGTCCTCCTCCACCCATGGAAAATAATAGGAAATTTCCAACTCTTCGCCACTTATTCCAACCTTAAAGCAACTAATAAAACCCTCCCTCTAAGGCTCTTGACAACATCTTACTAAGTATCTCCATCACTAAAGTAAACATGTGAGGGGATAAAGGATCACCTTGGTGAAGACCTTTAGAAACCGAAAAAAGTCAGGTTTGCATTGACAATAATCGAAACAAAAGTAAAGGATATACACATTTTAATCCACTTGCACCAAAGCTTACCGAAGCCCATCCTTCTTAAGACGTAGAGAAGAAAGTCCCTAGAAACATGATAGTACACCTTCTCTATGTCTAGTTTGCAAATAGCCTCCACCCCTACTCCGTTCCTTGATAATTGATCAACAACCCCGTTAGCAATCAAAGAGGCAACAAGGATTTGTATTACCCCAACAAATCCATTTTGGAAAGGCCCTACAACAGTCCCAATCACTTCTTTAAGTCTTGTGGCCAAGACTCAAGAAATAAGTTTGTTCACACAATTCACAAGGCTTATGGGTCAGAAATCTTTGATATTAAGGTCTCCACTTTTCCTAGGGATATAAGCACAAGGTAGAGTTTGACTCCCATTCCCCACTTTTCTTAATTAAATGAAACAATAAACCAAACGACTCTTCAAGTTCAACAAAACTCCATATCAAATACAAAATCTCAAGCCATGAATCGAGATCAAAAGATTATCTCCCAAAAAAGGAGATTCTATTACAACAAGTTATGCCAAGACAACCTTAATATGGCCTACAACTCGGAAGATAACAGATTCTATTACAAGATTTCTAGAGCGCATTGCAAATTGAAGCGATAATAGATATAAAGTATGAACGAAACAAACTGATAAAAAGAAACAAGGATGCAAGTCAAGCATATGCAAGACGAGCTAAACTGTTTCTAGGCACAATTCTAGAACCCAGTGGGGGGAAAGAAGAGTATAAGTGGACTCTCCGTTGACTAGTCCTTAAGCATTGTAGTCATTACCTTCACTAGTAGAGGTGCCATTTGCAGATTGCCCATTCTCATCAGACAAGTAGAGGAAAACAGAGTTGCTCACAAGATTACCCAAAGCCACCAAAATTCCTAAACAAAACTGTGCAAGCAAAAAGAATCCAGGTATGGGATAATGCCACAATCCGACCATCTCCCAAATTTCCATGTCCTGCATATGTATCCAGATGTTAACTCCTGACCATTTCGCATTTTGTTAAATAAAGAACATGAAACATCATGCCAAAAGAGAAGACTACCTTTCCGAGTTTCCATTTCAAGAATGCAAATGCCACATTGAAAACGTATGTGCTAACAGCCCAAAAGAGAATAAATACAAGAAGCAGTCCATTTAACCGGCGCAAACGGAACAAGGACGGGAAGGCATAGACATTATAGCCAACATATGCAAGTAGGCCAAATGCGCATACGCTTACAAAATGAAAACTCCAAAAGGAAAGAGCAAACAAGGAAACCTGTCAAATCCACCATCGAATTCTTTCATATAAACCATATAAATATAGGTTTAAATCTAAATGGAAACCAAAATTATGACATATACAGGTATAGTCAATGTCATGATCATTAGAAACAATTGAGTTCTGTGAACGCAATGCTTTTCTTTAATTAAGAGGGTTAAAGACCAGTTCATAAAGTGGACCACAACATGTAGTTCTGGAATATGTACCGGAAAACCGTACGTGAAAAAGTTGATACTAAAAGTCCGAAAAACTGCTCCCTTTAATAAAACATTGGTATGCCTCACACCAGATCTGCAATTTTGAAAAAAGTTCAGTAAGCTTAAAGTATATCATGTATTTTAAGAATTAAATATATTTTCAACAAAGAGAAGTGATGAGAGTCATAAAATGCATCTTAATAGTACTTATTTGTTAGCATCTTAGGATTGATCGAGGTTTGAATTACACTTTTATACCTTAATAATTCTAAAGTAATGTTTTTAGATCATTAACTTATTTCGGTGCATTTTCATGTGTTTTATGTTTGAAAGAGATGGAAAAGCTATCATTGCTTAAAGCTCGAAGATTCCATGCACATCGAAGTGAAGAAGTGCTTCCGAAAGGACAAAACGAAGAGTTTATGAGCAAGAAGCCCTTCAGTGGAAGCCTAGGCGCCCAGAAGAGAGGGCCTAGGCGCTCATAACCTCCACCTAACCGAGACTAGTGAGCGCCTAGGCGCCCAGAAGATTGCCTCACCAAAGATCAGGTCAAGCTGCGGCGCACATAAGTGAGAGCCATGGCGCTCACATGATCCCCTTCTCCGAGTAATGACCTATTTTAATCATAGTTTAAACCCTAAAAACACCATTGGACCTTTTGTATTATAAATAGATCACTTAGGGTTTGAGAAGAGGACATCGAAGGAGGCTGGAAACAAAGGAGAAAGCTCGACATTACGGTGTTCAAACATGAGCCCCATGGCTAACTAATCTCCAAGCAAGGCAAAGGGATGAATCCCTAGGTGTAGTTGTTCTTATTTTCCTTTCTTAATTCAGTTGTAAGGATTTATTGTTAAAGCATTGTTTATGATTTACTCTTTAAACAAGAAGAATTGAGGTTCATGTGACAGCTGCACTTTGTGTTCTTCTTACCTTAGATTTTCTTAATCCGGTGATTGCATGCTTCTTCTCCATATAAGTCTAGTCAAGCTTTTCTTATGTCAAGTTGTTTGGATGTGATTGAGACCGGTAGATTTATCTTTTAGGTTTGTCCATTACTGCGATATTGTCATTGAGATATATTGTCGTTTCTTGATAAACCTATAGGATAGGTCATGTGCGCTTGAATCGAAAGTAAAGAGTACTTCATAACAATTACTAGGGGTGAGCATGGAACCCGATTGACCAGCGAACCCGACCCAAACCGATATAATGGGTTGGGTTGGGTTGTGTCTTTTTAGAGATTGGGTTGGGTTGGGTCATGGGTTCAAAATTTTCAACCCGACCCAAACCGGTAACCCGATCAAATATATAATTATATATTTTATATTTATTGAATATAAAATAGTGTATAAATAATTATAGTATAATTGTAAAATATATAATCATAAAATGTCTATTCTAATTACTATTAGTGTGTAAAATTATATATAGCAGATACTCCAATGTCCAAATAAGTCCCATATTTTTCAATTACCCAGATTTTAGTTTCAAATATTTACACTAGAAACAAATATTGATTTCGAGTTATGAAATAGTTTTCATAATTATTCTTAAGTATAACTTCAATCAGAAAAAATTGATGTACAATTAACTTATGCTAACAAAATTTTGATTTCTTATACCGTTGTAACTATAAAATAAAATAAAAATTAACACTCTAATCTATAAGATTTCAGTCCGGATCAATGTATGCAGATAAACTTATATTCCAAAAAGATGTACCATAATGTTGATGCAATAAATGTTGCATGTATGATAAATCTCAGTAATACCAACTTGCTGGAAGCCTTTTATGCAAACATTATTGAACCATTCAATTTGCATCTCTGTGACCTTTTAAGAGCCCTCATATCGCTTCCAAGTGCATTAAAGCATAGTCCAAAAATTTGATTGATTAGTGAGAAAACACTAGCACGACCAACAAATGCGGAGTTAACTAAAATATATTATTATCAACTGTCCAAAAATCCAGATTTTCTTCGTAATTGAACAGTCTTCTAAAGTAAGTTAAATTCATGTCAACTAAAGTAGTTCTTAGCGCAACATTCAGATGAAGATTGTGTTTTTCAATATAACGATGAATCCATATTCTAACATCAAGGGATCCAGGTTGTGAGCATGCAGATAAGCAATTAACCATGGTCACTTCATCAGGTTCTATATTACTCGCTTGCATTTAATGAAACAATGCCAAAGCATCCTTACCAAGTTTGGCTTCAACGTAGCCTCTAATTATGACATTCGATGGCACAACATCCTTCTTTTGCATGTCATTAAAAAACTTCTTAGCAATATCCAAAAAATCAAATTTAGCATAGCTTACAACCATTGTAGCCTATAAGACAATTTTTCTCTTTTCTATGTTATCAAATATTATTTGTGGCACACATATTTTACTTGTAATATGAATGGATTTAGTTTTGGATTTAATAGAATAATTTTTTTGTTATATAATATGTACAGTTTAATTATTTAGTAAAAATATCAACCTGGTGACCTAAACCAACCCAAACCGATTAGAATGGGTTGGGTTAGGTTGAAGTTGGATGGGTTCATGGGTTGGGTTGGGTTAAGATTTTTTCAATCCGGTATGAATGGGTTGAGTTGAAATTTTATGATAACCCGACCCAAACCGACCCATGCTCACCCCTAGCAATTACATTAGGGTTTACATGTGCTTTAATTGAATATTTACCGACTACTTGGTTGGGATGTGAAACTTGCAATCGAGATAAAAACAACTGAATCGAGATTGGAATAAGGCAACGAACCTATGGAGGATTCCCGGAACCTTGTTGTTCTCCATTTATATTGTTCATTATATTTACACAACTCCTTCACACAATTTCGTTATTAAAACTCAGATTTACTTATTTGGATTTTATCGTTTCATATTAAAATTTACATCTTTCCTTGTAGTTCGCTTTTCCGTGTGGAATCGACACCCCAAAGCTGTTCTACAACTACCGCGTTATACTTTGGGTGTAATCAAATTTTGGCGCCGTTGCCGGGGAGACGCGCTTAAATACAAAGAAGATTGTCAACTTTGAGATAAGACGGTAATATCGTTCCTTGCTCTTTCTTTTGATTTTCTAAATTTTTATTTTTATGTTTTATTTGTTTCCCTCTAATCCCTTTGGTGTATGCTTAGAGCGAGAAATTCGTGAGGTAGATTCATTAAGAGACCTGAAATAGAGTTACCCTTTCCTTCCACGTCCGTTAGTGAAACCTCGCCTAGATCAAACCATAGTACACACCCAAGTGAGAATTTAGAAGATATTGTTAACATGGCTGAAAATAACAACGAGAATGTTGCTAGGACACTTAAAGACTATCTGAACCCTATCTGAACGGCCACACCATCCTGCATCATGTTCCCCCCTAATGTTCAACAACTTGATTTTAAGCCGGGCATGATCCAGTTGTTACCAACCTTCCATGGATTTGAGAATGAAAACCCCTATATCCATATTAGGGAATTTGAGAAAGTAGTAGCAACCTTTCAAGGTAGGGCTGATATGGTAAACACCGTCAAACTTCGGTTTGTCCCTTTTTCACTTAAGGAAAAAGCCAAGGTTTGGCTATACTCGTTAAGGCCTAGGTCTATAGGTAGTTGGGATGAGATGACTCGAGTTTTCTTCCAAAAACACTTCCCAACCCATAAGACCAATAACCTCAAGAGACAAATCTCAAACTTTGCATAAAATGAGAGTGAAACTTTATATCAAGTTTGGGAACGTTTCAAAGACCTTTTGAATTCTTGTCCACACCATGGGTATGAGAGTTGGCGGGTAGTTAGCTTTTCTATGATGGACTTCTAAGTAGAGAAAGGCAGTTCATAGAAATGATGTGTAATGGAAATTTTCTGCAGAAAGACCCCGACCAAGCCATAGATTTCTTAGATGACCTATCGGAAAAAGCTCACACTTGGACAGGACCGAATGCCATGGAAAGCACTAAGAGAAATCAACCCGCTGGGATTTATCAACTTAGGGAAGAGGACAGCCTTAAAGCCCGTTTAGAGGCCCTAATTAAGGAAATTAAAGCCTTAAAAACCAAGGATGCTAGAGCCCCCGAACCGGTTGCTAGGGTAGAGTCTCATGAACCTTGTTTTATGTGTAATGGGGTAGATCATCTACCTAAAGATTGTACAGCTTATTTTGAGATGAAGGGAGAGTGTAATGCTGTAGGTATACCCTTTAGGAAACCAGACTCACCCTACTCTAACACCTACAATCCCGGTTGGAAGAATCACCCTAATTTTAATTGGAGATCCGATATGCAACCTCCTCCCCAATCTAGTACCCAATGACAACCGGAAACAACCTCATTTAATGCACCTCAACAGTCTTTACCTTTGGAAGATATGTTTAAATCATTTATGCAGGTACATGCCAAGAGTGTGGAAGAGCAGGGCAACATAAATCAACGGTTGTTAGAGGAGCAACAAGCGATCAAAGAGGAACAAAAAGTGATAAAGAGTCAACTCACCAAGTTGACTAGTTTCTTGACGATTCAAGAACAAGGTCGTTTTCCTTCACAGACACAACCTAATCCAATGGGACAACATATGACACAAACCTCCAATCCTGAAAATCAAAATGTTAGAGAGGTTAATGCCATAATCACTCGCAGCAGTAAGAAAATTGATGGGCCCACTCTACCATCAAACTTGAGCAACAAGGATGAAGCCCCCAAGGAACAAGAGGCCCGTGATGATTATTCTCCACCAGTGCCTTTCCCTCAAGCTCTCCTTAAACCTAAGGAGATAAATTCAGCATTGAAAGGTGAGATTCTTGAACAACTTCAGCATGTTAAAATTAACTTCCCTCTTCTTCATATTATAAAACAGGTCCCCAACTATGCCAAAGTCATCAAGGATCTATGCACACTCAAGAGAAGGCATGATATAAAGAAGACGACATTCTTAACAGAGCAAGCAAGTGCAGTAATTGACAGCAAGACACCGCCCAAATATAAAGATCCGAGCTGTCCAACGGTGGCTTACTAAATTGGAAACAAATCTTGTGGCCAATCATTGTTAGATTTGGGTGCTAGTGTGAACCTCATGCCATACTCCATGTACTTACAGCTCGGTTTAGGTGAGATCAAACCAACCTCCGTAGTACTTCAATTAGCGGATAGATCAGTTAGAAAACCAAGAGGTATTGTGGAAGATGTTTTGTTGCAAATTGATAATTTCTGTTATCCGGTTGATTTTTTGGTTTTAGATACTGTTTCTATGGTGAATATGGAGTCCAAAATTCCTTTGATACTTGGAAGACCATTCCTTACCACCGCCAATGCCCTCATTAATTGTAGAAATGGCCCAATGACATTATCATTTGGAAATAGTATTCTAGAGGTAAATGTTTTCCGAGTCTCAAGGCAGCCACATGAAGAGGATGAGTATTTCGACACTTACATGATTGATAAGCTTAATTTGGAGGATGAGCACATTAAAGAAAATTCTAACTCTTCGGAATTCCCTCCTAATAATTTTGACTTCGATGATTCTATAATTTATCCCCATACCGTTAATGTTGTTGATGTTTTTGATAAGTCACATGGATTTATTAAAAAATCATGGCAACCATACTTTGAGGAGTTGCTTGAGAGAAGTCACATGGATGCGGGAATCAAATACCCTACTGCTGATAGTGAATGGGCAACACCAAGGACACTTGAGCCACATGTGGTGGACTTTAAGTATTCCTTGCCAAAAGATTAGCACTAAGGCCATTGAGTTTGGAGCCTCATCTTTAATACCACAATGAGGCCAGCAGTGAGAGTGGTGCAGCATCTAGCTGAAGACGTAAAACTTAGTGCTCATGGGAGGCACCCCACAGCATATCCTTTTATTTTTATTGTTTTTCGTATTTCCTTTTCTTGTTTATTATTAGTATTCTGTTGTTTTCTAGTATTAACTTCGTATTTCTTTTTCAGGGACAAATATACGAAGCAGTTCAAATAGTGGAGCACAATTTTCAGCTTCTGTGCACTTTTGGTTACAAAGGGAGTTTCTTTTACTCTTTCTTTTACATTGAGGTCAATGCAATTTTTAAGTTGGGGGTGGAGGAAACATATTTCTTCCTTTCATTGAACTGCTTGGTGTCATTTTCCCTTTTCGTTTGTTTGTATGCTTTGTGTTAAGCCGTAGAATTAATTCACATGTCAATGATATGAGCCTAATTGAGATAGCATATAGCGTTTAGAATGAGTTAAATCTTGCTTCGGTTTGAGAATAATTTAAGTGTCAATCTTCATTTGATTTGAGACTCTGGTTTGCAGTAAGATTGTATGATTAGTCTAAAACATTTAGAGAAGTTTTATGTGTGATTGTTTTGTGAATATTTTTGCAGTCTTGACAAGCTCTAGAACTTATTTGATAATCACTTAAGGCGAAATCCTAGAATGCACACTACTTAGGATATGATATAGGTCATTTTTGGACCGTTTGAACCTCTCAAACTTATCATTGCTATACTTATCACTAGTCACATGTTTGAGGCTTTTTCTTGAAAAAGAATTCGAGCCTTGTTTCTTTCGAAAACCCATTTACTTACCCTTATGAGCCTAAAAATATTTTATCCCTAATCTTCTTTTAAAAAAACTTAGTTGTACACATCTGTTGAGAAGCACTTAAGAGGAGTAAGGATGGAAATATAAAAAAAATATTACTACCATAACCCAAGTATACTAAAGGACATAAGTTAGGGGTTGTGGAAAAGAAATGAAATGAAAAGAAAAGAATGAAAGAGGAGGTGAATGGTCTTATACCAAAATAATAAAAAAAAAGTGAATTATGGCAAAGAAAGAAGAAAAGAAAAAAGTGGTGATTGAGAGAAATGCTCGAAAAATGGTTGAAAGAGTTGGGTATTGAAGTAAGGTTATCCAGTGCTTAAAGTGGTTGTGTTTAAAACTAAGAGATTAAGTTCTTTTACTTGTTGAATCCTTCCCGTTCTTTCTTAACCTTTACCTTAGCCTAACGTTATAAGCTTATTAAAGACCTATTGATCCAAGGTGGTGTGATTTTTTCTACAATAGTAGAGAGTGATTTGAAAAGTGAGCCTATGGAGCTTGTTTTTGTGATTGATGTCACGCATATTAACTATTTTAGAGGCCAAGACTTGTATTCATAAATGTTATGCATAAAATCATCCGGGTATTCGGATTAATATATTGTGGTAAGATAGATGTTAAGAGTCGATAACAATTTTTAGATTGATGTTTAGATTATTTTTGGATTTGGGTGATATTTAATGATTCTATGTGTTGTGTACTATGTGCAATTTTTGAGACAAAAAGTGAATTGCTCTTGGTTTAACGCTAGCATTGCTTTACTTTGTTTTGATTCCTACCGTAGAATTCATCTCTTGTTTTCGCTTGAATTGCTAGGGACTAGCAATAAGCTAGTTGGGAGTTATGATGAGAGTCATAAAATGCATCTTAATAGTACTTATTTGTTAGCATCTTAGGGTTAATTAAGGTTTGAATTACACTTTTATACCTTAATAACTCTAAAGTGATGTTCTTAGATCATTAACTTATTTCGGTGCATTTTCAGGTGTTTTATGTTTGAAAGAGATGGAAAAGCCATCATTGCTTAAAGCTCGAAGATTCCATGCACATCGGAGTGAAGGAATGCTTCCGAAAGGACAAAACGAAGAGTTTATGAGCAAGAAGCCCTTCAGTGGAAGCCTAGGTGCCCAGAACCTCCACCTAACCAAGACTAGTGAGCGCCGCGGCGCCCAGAAGATTGCCTCACCAAAGATCAGGCCAAGCCGCAGCGCACATAAGTGAGAGCCGCGGCACGCACACGAGATCCCCTTCTTCGAGTTATGACCTAATTAAGACTTTAAGATAGTTTAAACCCTAAAAACACCATTGGACCTTTTGTATTATAAATAAGTCACTTAGGGTTTGAGAAGAGGACATCGAAGGACGCTGGAAACAAAGGAGAGAGCTCGACATTACGGTGTTCAAGCATGAGCCCCATGGCTAACTAATCTCCAAGCAAGGCAAAGGGATGAATCCCTAGAAGTAGTTGTTCTTATTTTCCTTTCTTAATTCAGTTGTAAGGATTTATTGTTAAAGCATTGTTTATGATTTACTCTTTAAACAAGAAGAATTGAGGTTCATGTGACAGCTGCACTTTGTGTTCTTCTTACCTTAGATTTTCTTAATCCGGTGATTGCATGCTTCTTCCCCATATAAGTCTAGTCAAGCTTTTTGTTATGTCAAGTTGTTTGGATGTGACTGAGACCGGTAGATTTATCTTTTAAGTTTGTCCATTACTGCGATATTGTCATTGAGATATATTGTCGTTTATTGATAAACCTGTAGGATAGGTCATGTGTGCTTGAATCGAAAGTAAAGAGTACTTCATAGCAATTATATTAGGGTTTACATGTGCTTTAATTGAATATTTACCGATTGCTTGGTTGGGATGTGAAACTTGAAATCGAGATAAAAACAACTGAATCGAGATTAGAATAAGGCAACGAACCTAGGGAGGATTCCCGAAACCTTGTTGTTCTCCATTTATATTCTTCATTATATTTACACAACTCCTTCACACAATTTCATTATTAAAACTCAGATTTACTTATTTGGATTTTATCATTTCATATTGAAGTTTACATCTTTCCTTGTAGTTCGCTTTTCTCTGTGGAATCGACACCCCAAAGCTGTGCTACAACCATAGTTTTAAAAGGCGTTTTTGGGACGCACCCGGGGCATTTTCGAGCCAAAACGCCCCAGGGCGTGAAACTTGGGGCGAAACTATCACTGGGCGTGCGTTTTTGGGGTTTGGGCGTTCACCCAGACCCGAGGCATACGCCTTTGACGCCCCGAGCGTCTGGGCGTAAGAAAATTCATTGCGATTGCAGCAAATGAAGCTTTGATCAGCGGATCGAACACCAATTTCGAACAAAAAACTAAACCAGAAAAGCAATAGAAGCAACGATCCATTTAGATGCTGAGAAACTCAAGCCAAGGATGAGAAATATGTTTTCTCCCTATGATAACTCAGTAACCAAACAGAGCATAATTCAAAAAATCAACAGAGAAAAAAAAGGAAAAATGAAGAAGCAAAAAACTCACCATTTTGCGTTCTTTCGGAACAGTGATAGAGATCACGATCGACAAAGGAGGAGGAGAAAATACAGAAAAGAGGATCTTCCAGCAGATGTGAGATGTAGAATAAAATTAAAAGGCCAAAATGTGAGATGTAGAATTATGGCGGATGAGCACATGCCTCCATTCGCGTACTGAAATGATTGTGTGCAGTATTGCAGTTTCCACTAGTGACTATTGAGTACTGACTATCCTTTAAAATATTGCCAGCAAGGCATTAGCTTCCACTCGAATTTGAGTATTGTGGAATTACTTTTTATAGAATATAAAAAATAAATTGAAGAAGCAACCTTTTACATTGAACCTGGCATAAAAGAAGACTTCACAATTCGACTTTGTCAATGACACATAAAATGGTCACTCTACTTTTAAGACTTCACAATTCAACCAGTTTCCTGCCAGCCACTACTTTGACCCAACTCATAAACCCCTCAAAGCCCAAGTGCTTTGCCGAAAGAAACTACTAGAACATAAGCTCAATTAAAATATGTGTATCTGAAATAATATATATTTTTTATAATTTAATTAATATTATTTTATTTAAAACGTCCCAACGCCTCGAGGCTTACGCCTCGCCTCATTGAGACAAAACGCCTCGTCCAACGCCCTCACCTCTGAAAACACGGGCTACAACTAGCGTATTATACTTTGGGCGTAATCAAGAAGCATATAGTTACGAGAGATCAACTTGTTCAGGACATCTCCATAAAAAAACTTCTTAACACAATGATTGAAGATAATACAAAATATCAGTTCATATAAGCAAAGCAAAAGGTTTCCGTGGACCATAACTTGTTTTTCTGAACTCCAGAGAACAACTTGCTTCAAATGTACTTCACAATTTTAATAGCCGAGGGATGGCAGGGGCAAATATGGATCTCCTCACTACAATTGCATTGCATTCTCCTAAAAGTCTCCTCCCCCTCTCCCTCCACCCGACTCAATTAAACTGAACTCAAATTGGCAGGTAGAACAAGTCGATTTTATAGATCTTATCACAAGCACGCCAACTTGTAACCATGATTTCTATCAGCTTACTACACAATGTATAGAAACCTATAAACAATTGGAATGTGTTCCCTCTAAGACCAAAGCTTTCACCTAGACTTTGGTACTTAACAATATCAATACTAATAACTTATTGCAGGTGCGGAGGCCTAACAAGGCACTGTCCTCAAATGAGACCAAAAGCCATCTTTTTCTCCATGGGAAGTAGCTAAGCAGCTTAGGAGTAATTTTTTTGACATTTTTGGTGAGATTTGGGTTCGTCCATCTACTGAGGGTGTTATGTAGATCAAATTATGGGGTTTTGGAAGGAGTAAGCGACAAAAGATTTTATGGCAATGTGCTTGGTTTGCTATTCTTTGGGTGATTTGGAAGGAAAAGAATGAGGATTTTTAGAGATCGTTCCACGATGTTGCATTTGCTTTGGGATAGGGTTGTTTTTCTTTTGTCCCCTTGGGCTTCAGCTACAGGAATTTTTTGGGGAATTTAGTTGAGTGATAAGCAGAGAGATTAGAGGGCTATTTTGATGTAGTCTCATTTTGTGTTTTATGAGGACTCCTTGTTATCTTCTTTTGTATCTTTTTCCCTCTCTTAATGAAGATCATTTTTTTATTAAAAAATAAACAATTGGAATGCAAAAGGCATAAATAACATTAAAGTGAAAGCGAAAACCAAGGTCCATATGCGAAAGCAGGTTCCAGAATACAAGAAAAACAGATAATCTGTTCAAAAGCTCTTGCTGGCAATGTCATAGAGAAAAAACCAAATTCAAGCTTAAATTTTAGAAAGAAGTTGAAATGAAGTTGTTATATCAAATCAGCTAACTTCTAGATTAGAGATGCAAGGAATAAACTCTGGAAAAGAATAAGATCATGCATAATAAAGGTAAAATTTATGAAGTAAACAAGACAGGATTTTTTTTAGGATAACCATTGTCTTCTAAATATCAGAAACAAGAGTAAATTCAAAGTTTATCACCTTGATTCACGAATGAAAAAAGAATGCTTTGAGGGAAGAAGTTGCTCTGTCAAGTTACTTCCTCTCACAGACATAATAAAATCCATTTCCTCCAAATCACATTTAATGCAGGATAGCTGAAAGCAGAAAAAGTATCACAATTCTGCACAAATAAATAACCAATAAAAAATGTAATTCACTTGGAGAAGAAAATCAGTATGTATAACATGGGCAAGAGATGTTTTCACTTTTCACCATTCATCAATTTAACTTTTCCATATCATTGATATTCTCAGAAATGTGCTCTAACTCAAGTGCAAATCAGCTTGTAAAATAGTAAGGCTGCCATGAGGGAATCCTCATCCGCTATGTGAGAGTTTCCCTTCTATTCACGCATATTCAGCAAGAGCACTGAAGTACACATCCCACGTGCACATGGGAGACCAAATTTGCTCTGTAGATTATATTTCAGCTCAAGATTCACGTCATATACAACACTGGTCAAAGTTCATATCTCTCCATACTGTTATCATTGGATCATTCACTTTTAAAAGCAGACCTACCTATTTATATCTCATTTGACTTAACATGTTAGAGTGGTGATGCCAAGTGGTTCATGCCTTAACTGGAATTATAAAAGGAGAAAAACTCATATGTAGTCCTTTTGCTTGACTAGTTTTGTAGAATCAATTCCATTAGCAAACTTACGAATCTATGTGGTGAGAATTGTGATGATATATATGGCACACAAACGTATCTATTAATACTTATTAAAGCTCAATTGATCTTTTAACAAAGAGTTGAGAATAGAAAAATAAAGAATTTTCCTTTTTTTCTTTGCTTGTATTAGGTTGTGGTACTAATCTTAAAAAAGATTAAAATCTAGAGATGCATAAGCTATACATACCATGATGTAGAATAGCACAAGAGAAAGACCAGAACAAATCTCAGGCCCCTCGGATTTCGCAGATATTTTAAACATACCAATAAAACCTGCTATCCATTCAATCATATTTGGGAACTCTACTGGCAGTTGACATACATAAAGCAGGACAATGTTGAAGCCTGCATACAGATGAAGAACCCTCCACCACCTTAAAAACCGAATACACAAATACAGGCAGTTAAGGAACAGCAACCAATATGAGAGAGAGAAAGAGAGAGGGGTTATTGGCCAATAATATAAAAACAGTAATAAATTAATCACCTGAAAAGCCCTGAAAAATTGCTTGTCAAAGACCAGTTCACAAGACCAACACAACTGCCAATAAAAAATGGCAGAGAAACCCATGAGGGATGGCTAATTCCCACAACCAGCTGAATGGCAGGCAGCAGCAAACAGAAGGCAACCCTAATATGAGTAGCTGCATGTCACAAAAGAGAGAAACAAATTTCAAATCTATACTAATTTATATGTATTATATACGTTTACTTGAGTAACGTACTTTCAGTTCACGAAAAGCTAGTAACAGATAACTTTAAGCATATGCAATCTTAACCACTGAAACAAAGGAAGACATAAGAAGGACTGAACCAAACTCATATTAAGGAAAAAACAAAAAAAAAAAAAAAAAAAAACCAAGTTTGCTCGTTGCCGGGACTACTGAAATGAGGTGTTGGCATAGTGCGATATTTGAGTAAAGAAATGAAGAAAGCCATTGCTTTGATTACCCTATGCATATTTGGCTTGTGTGGCATGAAAGGAATATGAGGGCTTTGATGGAGAGTAGAGGTTGATTGTATCACTAAAGAATAGGTGGTTTAATACCCTTAACTTTTGGTTCAATGAGAGTTTTTTTTGTAAATGAGGAAGAGTTTACAGAGTTAATAGATTTTTTTTGTCCTGTAGATAGTTACTTTTGTACATGGGTTGGCACCCCTTGCTGCCTTTTTATACTACTATTCTTTACTCATAAAAAATAAAACCAAGTTTATTCAAAGTATTTTAAGCAACAAATACAAGGAAAGGAAATGAGGGCTTTGATGGAGAGTAGAGGTTTATTGCATCACGAAAACATAGGTGGTTTAATACCCTTAACTTTTGGTTCAATGGGAGTTTTTTTTGTAAATGAGGAAGTGCTTACAGAGTTAATAGATTTTTTTTGTCCTGTAGATAGTTGCTTTTTTACGTGGGTTGGCATCCCCTTGCTGCCTTTTTATACTACCATTCTTAACTTTATCAAAAATAAAACCAAGTTTACTCAAAGTATTTTAAGCAACAAATACAATGAATATACTAAGTTGCAGAGTAGCTCCCTAGCAGGCTGACACATTAACATTTCTTTCTAAGCATGTGTAGAAATTCACAAGTAAACAGCAATACGGTTTGGAATTAAACTACCACACCACATTCTACCTTTCTAAATAGATAGTGTCAATAAGAAAATTAATTTTTGCATATGAAAACTTTTTCTATAAACAAGAATGGTGAAGAAAATGGCCCTAAAAGGAGACAGAATCTAATAAAGAAAATATCAAACCATCATATCTTAAGTTTCTTCTTTGGACTACTTCCATATCTGATTCTCTCGAAGACAAGTGGATTTTTAAGATTCCCATCTCACGGGAACTTCACAAATCAGAATTAAAGGAAAAACTATCCATCATAGCACTCTCCATCATCATGATCATGATGACAATGACAATTAAATTATCATCATCGTCATTAATTAGTAAATTAATAGAAAGGTTGATAAATAGAACACATACAACAAGATAGAAGAAGGGATGCTATTTCCCTTTGCATATATTATTACTATCATTACCATACCCTTCTATTTTATTCCATTCCATTCCATTCGGGTTGGGCCTTTCATTATTGTTAACGTTTGTGTTTAGGGTTTAGACTAAGAGAGGAAATAGAAAGACAATAAGGTTACTCACCCTAATGTTAGTAGTCATATATATAGAGAATTTAATATTATGAAATTACATTAATACCCTTAAACCCTAATACTCTTAATACTCTAACACCCCCCTCAAGTTGGAGCATATATATCATATGCACCCAACTTGTCACAAATAGATCTAACTCGTGAACCATCCAATGATTTAGTAAACAAGTCTACTAACTAATCTGTAGATTTCACATGTCTTGTACTAATCACATTCTGCAAAGCTTTTCTCGAACAACATGACAATCAACTTCAATATACTTTGTTCTCTCATGAAACATCGGATTAGTTGCAATATGAATGGCTGTTTGATTATCACACACCAAGCTCATAGGACAAGACTGTTCAAACCCAAATTCTACTAACTGCTTCAACCAAATTAAGGTGCCATTTGTTTTTTAAGTGATAAATGTTGAATACTAAATGAGCATCTGAATAATGTTGAACCAATAAGAGACAGTGTTTGAATGCTGAATGGCTAAGTGTTTAGACTGTTTGATAACTGAACTGATTGAAACATCTGAATATGTGTATTTTCCATTTTTAACCTTATTAAGTGTTAAGAACATGACTGTTTGTGGCAAATAAAAATCAACTGTTGATCTGAACAAAATTTGCATATTTCATCACAAAAATATTTTCAATTTTTTTAATGGATTGAGCCATAATTCAAGTTTCTTTAAATAACCAATTTAAACATAAAAAGAGCTAGTAATTTTAAATTTGGCTAAACAAACACCCCCTTAATACGCCAAAAGTGGAGGACATAATAGTAAAATCAGAAAAATGAAGATAATGAAGCATCTAATCAGAAATCCTAATGAATAAATAAATATTCGTAGCCCACGCAATTAATGACATAATAGTAAATGGTAGTTTGGGGAAGGAATTAAAAACCCACCCTATCCTTTCTATTGAGTAGAGCGTATCTATAAATATTTTCAAATCTCTCTTTGACTCTCTCCCTCTCTTTCTCAGGCCTCAGCATAACATCGCCGACTTTTCATTGCTGTTGTAGAGAAAAGAAAAGAGAAAGAAAATCAACTTTAAAGTTTAAACAAAGAGATAGAAAGGAGAGCAAGATGAATAAGTAAAACTATTACTCTACTTTGCATTCATCACTCAGATTTATACAAAAAACTTTTTGTTTCACTACTTATTACTCCATCTTCTTCTTCCTCTTCCTCTGATTTCGATAATTTATCTCTCTTTATTATTACACTCTCACTTTCCCCTCTTTCCCTTTCTCTAAAATCTATACATACACAAACATATATATATATTAGACTTTGATCGAACGACTACGATCTTCTCGCCCTGCGGGCTCACTGATAGGGAATTCAACCTCGGAGACGATAAAAAGGGCAGTGATTTGGCACAAAAAGCCTCAACCACTTGACGTAAACGAGGATCCATCATAAGAATCGGTCGTGTTAACACTCCTAGGGCTCTACTAGGACGAATGTTGGCGGATGTATGCGGGGAAGGGGTAGTTGACCTCCATTTGGTGATGGAGGGAGTAGTGGACGATGAGATTGTGGGCTATCCGGTTCCAGTGGGGCTTCATCGAGTGGGGGACTGGGAGATGAAAAGAGATAAAATTAGGGATAAGGGTATTTGTGGGATTTTTAAAATACTGTGAGAGTACTTTTGTCCAAAATACATATGAATAACACTCAATTTTAGGTCTGATTTGGTCAGACCCATTAAGTGCCATTAATAGGTGAAAAACAAATGAACTTAATAGCACCATATCTGACCAATTCAGATGTAGTGTCCTCAAGTGGTCCATTTAGTCCAAACAAACACCCCCTAACTCACAAGTAGTGTGTCATCGCTACTCTGCACTTGATCTAGCAACCACTATTTGTTTCTTACTCTTCCATGACACCAAATTACTCCCAACAAACACATAATATCCAGCAGTGGATCTCCTATCCGATGAAGAACCTACCCAATCTGCATTAGTATAACCATCGGGACCCGTTTGGTTTGTAGGATTAAGGTGGGATTGGACTATTTTAATCTCACATGAATAGTTATCCCTACTTTTGGTTGGGAGATTATTTATGTGGGATTAAAGTTAGATAAAATTAGTCTTAATCCCACTTTTTTTGTCCCACCTCCCCCCATGGGATAGAATCTATCCCATTCATGTGAGACTAAATTTTCTTTTTTTCCCTTGAATAATTATAATATTATTAAAAAAAATTATAATAATATTATTATTAATAAAAAATAATTATGATTATAAAAATAATAATCATAATGATAATAATAATTACAATAATATTATTATAATAATAAAAAATACTATTTACTATTATTATAATAATAAATATAATAATAATGATAAATGATTATTATTATCATAATTATAATATTATAGTAATTATTATTATTATCATAATTATAATAATACTTATATTAATATTATTTTTTATTTATAATAATAGATAATGATTATAATTATAAAAAAATATTATTATGGTAACTATAATAATAATTATAATAATAGATAATGATTATAATTATATTTATGATAATAATAATGCATTATAATTATAAAAAAAATATTGTTATGGTAATTATAATAATAATTATTATAATTATGAAGATAAAAATAATAATTTCATATTAACTATTATTTATTACTATTATAAAAGGAATTATAAAAATAACTATTATTTATTACTATTATAAAAGGAATTATAAAAATAAAATTATTATTATTATTATGACAATAAATGTTATAATTTTTTAATGATGATAATAATAAGTAAATAATAATTATTATAATAATGATAATGATAATTATTATAATATATTAATAATAATGAATAATTATTATCATAATTATAATAATGTTATAATAAAACACTTATAAAAAACAATGTTATAATAATAATGATAATAGTATTATTCTTATAATTATAATAATATTATTATTACAGTAATTATAATAATTATTATAATTATGATAATAAAATAATAGTTTAATAATGACCATTATTTATTGTAATAATAATAAAATAATAATATATTTTAGGGTTTGTGAAAAAATTAGAGATTCTTAAGGATGATGAATAGTACTAGGGTATTTTTGTACTTAGACTTCTTACCCTACTTTAGTTCCAATCCAGCAATATCATGAACCAAACATAGTATTAAGGTATTACCTCTTTATTCCTCTTTATTCTATCCCATGTTAATCCTAATCCTATCTTAAATCTTGTCCGTGAACCAAACGGGCTCTCAATCCTAGTATGGTCATGGTTTTGATAAAGTAAACCACGACCAGGGGCACTATTAAGATATCTCAAAATATGAATAACAACATCCTAATGAGTGGTACGTGGAACATCTAGAAATTGACTAACCACACTTGTTGCAAAGGAGATGTCTCACCTAGTGACAGTTAAATAATTCAATCTCCCAACCAACCGTTTATACTGTCATGGATCAATTAACAACTCACCTTGATCAATTGAAAGTTTTGTGTTGGGATCCATAGGATTGTCTACAAGCTTGCACCCCAACATCCTTGTATCACTTAATAAATTAAGGACATATTAGAAATACTATGACGAGAGTGAGCAACTTCAATACCTAAGAAGTATCTTAGTTGCCCAAGATCCTTAGTCTGAAACTTGCTACCAAGAAACTGTTTCAAAGCTTGAATTCCCTCTGTCATCTCCCATGATCACAATACCATCCTCATACACAATCAAAAAGATCTGATATGCCTCCCTATGTTTGTAAAATACAAAATGATCTACACCACATCTACTAAAACCGAAGTCAATTACTACCTCATTGAACCTGCCAAACCATGCTCCTCTAGGGAACTGTTTCAAGCCATATAGAGATTTTTTCAATGGACAGACTAACCTCCTCTTGCAAATCACCATGCAGGAAGACATTCTTCACATCCAACTAATGTAAAGGCCAATTAAGCGTGACAGCTATAGAGATAAAGACAGACGTGATCTTAGCCACAAAGAGAATGTCTCAAAATAGTCAATACCATAAACTTGTGTATACCTTTTTTCCACTAGATGAGCTTTCAACCAGTCAAGAGTACCATCAAGATGAACCTTCACAGTATAGACCCAACGACACCCAATAACTGATTTACCAAGCAAAAGAGGGACCAATTCCCAAGTATCATTGTAACTCAAGGCATGCATTTCACTTTCCATAGTTGCTTTCCAACCAGAATGAGACATGGCTTTAGTAACATACTTGAGAAGAGACATAGTACATAAAGTAGCAACAAACGAATAGTAAGAGGGAGACAAATGATCATAAGAAATAAACTAGCAATAGGGTTAGCAGTACAAGAGTGCTTACCCTTTCGGATGGCAATGGGAAGATCATCCTCAGTGGAGAAAGATGAAGATGGAGATGGATCTGTAGATAAGGGGACAATGGGCGGAGCAACATAATCTGAAGGAGGGCGATTAGATTTAGGACGACGTTGGTAAACTTGCAACGGAGGATCGAACGTAGGAGAGACAGACAGTGAGAGAGGCATTGAAGTGGGCAAAGTAGGGAGAAATGATTCATCTAGATCAGACGTAGAGACAGACTCGAAATAAAATTGAGTGGACTCAAAGAATGTGATATCAACACTAACAAAAAAACGATGCAAAAATGGACTATAACGTCGATAACCCTTCTGAGTACGTGAATAGCCTAAGAAAATGCACTTGATGGCACGAGGATCTAATTTGTCGACACCGAAAGATAACTGATAAACAAAACACATGGACCCAAAGATACGAGGAGCCAAAAGAAACGAAGCCTCATGAGGAAACATAACTGAATGAGGAGACTTGCTATCAAGGACAAAGGATGACATACAGTTAATTAAGTAACAAGCAGTGAGAATAGCGTCATCCTAAAACACTTTAGGCACAATCATGTGAAACAAAAGGGTTCAAGAAACGTTAAGAAGGTGACAATTCTTTCTCTCAACAATTCCATTTTGTTGGAAAGTGTGAGAGTAAGACGTTTGATGGATAATGCTAGATTTAGCCATAAATGTGCTGAATGGAGCGGAGAAATACTCACGGGCATTATGAATACTACGAATTCAAACAGCTACATTGAACTGGGTTTTAATCTTAGCATAAAATACACAAAAGATGAAAAACAACTCAGAACGATCTTTCATCATATAAAGCCAGGTGAGTCTAGAATAATCATCAACGAATGTAACGAAGTACCGAAATCCTAGTTTAGAGGAGACACAACTTGGACCGAAACATCAGAATGCACTAGCATAAAGGACCAAAAACTTGTTTATTGACACGAAAAGGAAATGGAACGCGATGATGTTTTCCTAATTGACAAGCCGCACATTGAAGTGACATGGCTCAATCTAGGAACAAGTTTCTTTAGGTTTTCCAAGGACAGATGACCAAGACGACAATAAATCTCTAAAGGAAAAACAGCAACAGGACAAACAACTGGTGATGGGGTAGAGTCGAAGTAATTACTTTGGTTCTTTATGTAGACGTTATATATATATATATATATATATATATATATATATATATATATATATCCAGTATTATAAATTTCTGACTCTTTCCATCCATAGCATGATGCTGATAATATATTTGTTTGATATGCACATAGAAGTTCATTAGTTACAAGGATATGTTGGGAGTACAAACTCTAACCAACCTGAACCGGACCCTACCAATGTGTAATTTAGGGTTGAAATTTTCAAAACTTGGGTTGAGTTACCTGACTAAAATTTGGGTTGTACAGTGTTGAAGATATTTTAACCTAAGCCCAACCCAAAGCTTAACCCAATAGCCTACGCTTGTAACCTGAGCCCTGAAGTATATAGATACACACAATGTGTTATTTAATTATGGTAAATGTCTTCTTCTTTTTTTCAGTTGATTATCATGAGTAAATACGCTAAATATATATTCATAATCAGCTCTCACAAGTTAGAAGAGAAATGAATAAACAGGGAGACTTTTCCACAAACAAACTCGAACATAAATCGATCAATATCTTATTCCAATCCAACTTCTTTCTTACAAGCCAATCTCACCTAACCTGAAGATAGTGAATTCAAGACAAGTTGGGCTTAAGCTAGGGTTCGGTTATGTTAGGTTGAAATTTTAATTTGTTGGGTTGACCCTCGGTTTGTAGTTTGCCCAAGTTGCGTTCTAATTTATAAATTGTAACATTGTTGTGTAACACAAGCTAGACCAAACACATGAAAAGTTATTTTTAATGAAATCTTATTTATTCTTTATAAATAAAGGAAGATCGCATTTTAGAGGCACTAAGGGGGTGCCATCCAAATACAAAAAGCTATCTAGAAGAGAGTATCTCTAAGAAATCTGCAAAATCTTCATCATTTACAAAAGAATTCCCCTTAAACCAAAACTTAAAAGTATGTAACCATCTGTCATTGATGGATAGAAATTGAATGTTCTTAGGAATCCAGGATTCTACAAACTGAATATGACGCGGTAGGGAGCACGATAAGATGGTGGCATACTCCAATTTGCCACTAGATCCTATGTTCCATCGAGGGAAACAAAGAGAACCTGTTCTGGATGACAAATCAAGCAAACCCTAAAGTTTACACAAGAATATAAAAGCCAAAGGCTGAGTTTAATCAATAATCAAGAGTAAAGAGTCCTCATACAGTGCTTTCATAAGACTTGCAAGTAGAAGAATCTTAAAACCTTAATATTAATAAAATCTAAATCCTAAAAGCTTAGTAATCATCAAATCTTAACCCTTAAATAAACCTGGTCTCAACCATTCAACATAACATAAGAAAAAGAACCTAAAAAGACGTGAAAACCCTTGCCTAAAATACTGCTACGTTACAATATAAAGTTGTGAGAGCAGTGTTATTGCTACAGTTCCATTAACAGTACTGTCTCTACACATCCTTATGTTTTTTAGCATCCCTTTTTCACTCTTTGTCCGGCATCAAAATACCACTTTAGTTATATTGGCCTATTGATGGGTAATTAAAAAATTGCACACAAGTCCTAAGCGGCAAAAAAATTAAGCTGTTACACATAGTTCATAAGCCTGCAGGTAGCCAACAGAGAGATGCCCCAATTACTGTGCCTCAAATGACAAGAAGAGTAGAAGACAACAAAACTTCGTCAGCAGTTCCGCGGGGGGGGGGGGGGGTGGGGTGGGGGAGGGAGAGAAATTTAAACAATTAAGCCCAGATACAAAATCTGTTTGCTCCTGAGCCTCTTCACCATGTTCAAATAACAACATTAAGTTCCTAGCTAACATTGCATATTAACATTTTGAAAATAAGAACAGGAGCCAACTGTAAAATACAAATATTGGATAAAGAGATAGGATTAAAGGGTTAAAAAAGGAAAGAGGGAAAAAAAGCAAGAAAACCAATAAGGGCTATAATGAAGTACTTACAAACCTAAATGTTCAACAACTGCTGAAAAATGACCCCAACATGAATCCCGCCAAGGGACCAAACCAAATCTGTTCCAATATATATCAACTAACGCAACAGAAACTGCTAATAGTTGTAAAACCAAGAAATATATAACAGTAGGTGAGTTCCAAGACTGGATTCTGCAAAAGCATACCACAAGAGACAAAATATCATTCAATGAAGAGGCAATGAAGGGATAAAAAGAAACAAATATATATATATATATATATATCGACACACATATACATATATATGTAAAGAGAAATTAGTTCTTACATCATAAAACCAATTATCTTTGCCCACAAAGCATCTGCTATACTCCATTTGTGACCCACAACAGCCCATGTAACAAGGTATGCCACTTGAGCAAGAATAACAAGTAGTGAAAAGATGATAATCGGCCACAATAAAAAAAACCTTCTCTGGAAACGAAACCCTACCAAATAAGAGAGAAAAAAGGAATAATGCTACATTATAAAAACTAATAATAACATAAGCAAAACTACAGCATTCAAAACATAGAATTGAACTTCAATAATATAACTAACAACATAACTCCCATATCTCCTAAATTTATTATTAAAGAGAACTAGAGTAAAACAATAACAATTAATAGTCATTTAGGACTGAATTTAGCAAGCAGATAGTTACTTATGAAATTTTTGGTGCAAAACTAATAAATCTACACAATGCAGCTTACCTGTTTTTGGTGCAGTACAGTAGCAAAACTAATAAAAAAAACAATGATAAATTTGAACAAAAATTGGAAAATCTGCGCAATGCAGCTTACCTATTTTTGGTGCAGTATAGTGAATGAGGAGGAAAGCTATCAAATCAACAAAGGAGATCAAACTCCAATTGATTAATGCAGCTGCAACAAAAGGAGAAAACGTGTAAAAATAAAAATTACTTCAGTGATGAAGCAGGCATGTATATGTGTAGGTCTTTATATCAAAATGAAATGCCAATATTGAGAAACTCACAGATAAACCTAAAGAGGGCAATTAGACACTGTTACATTGTCTCAAAACACACGCATCTGAATGCATGCACAGAAATGCACTTGCAGACGTGTGCACACACACGATCTCTGTGTGTGTGTGTGTGTGAGAGAGAGAGAGAGAGAAAGACAGAGAAGGAAGCAATTTATTGGTACAGATCTATCTAGCTATTATCTTTCTATCCACAGCAAGTCACTACTAAGAGTAGGCGATAGCTATCCACATCGATTTTCTAGTAAGAGTAGGCAATGCTGTAGTAATTCCTGAGAATACAAGACAACATAAATTTATGATGGCCATTGATGGCAGCAACTTACAAAGATTGTAATCTAGGCCCAATATATGTACAACCATTGCCTGTCAGCTAAAATGTTCCCAAAAAGATATTTCTAGGTCCTGGATTGACTTGGATATTGTCCATATTCTCTATCTTGGAACCTTTAAAAATAAATTAATCCATGGACATCATGTTGATATAAAACCAGTCAACAACAGGCTTATAGAGCTTAAAACTTAAAATGACACGTATGGGACTCACCAGGAGGGGCAGGGCATTTTTTTTCTTAAAGTTAAACCATATAATTAAACCAAACAACAAATCAATACATTTGTAGAGCGATTGGAAAACAAAGGACACAGTATAGGCATTGTGGCACCATAAATGATCTATCATGACGCACACATGATTATGATAATGCTCCTGTTGTTACTGCACAACTGCAGGATTGAATGAAACATAAAATATCAAACATCCTACTGAAACTCGTACCTTTTTCCCATTTCTAGGATAAGTTTTCATGCCCTATCAGTCAATTAATCAAACAGGATCCCTCTATTGCCCTACTTGGTCAATCAAAGTGCTCATAGTCTTGATGAAAACATTTTCAACATAAATGTAATGAATTTCTATCTTTCAACCGAAAGAGGCACTTGCTTAACCTAATATGCCTCCCCATAATTAAGACTTGATCATGGTGTCCCTCCCCACACAAGGCTTAAATCACCTTCAACTAAACAAGCCTATCCTTCAAATCGAGCTTTAGAATACCTTAGACACCAAAATAGCAGACTGTATTCGTAAGTCGTAACCTTTTGAGAGTAAGGAAGAAAAAAAAAATCAACATACATCAATTATCAATATTTTCCAGTCCAGAATTTATCAAACCACTAGAAAATATCCCAATAAAAAGTGAACTTAAGTTGATGAGTTGAACCTAGATAAAGCACTAGCCCTCATGGAAAGACTGGGACTGAAAAAATTCAGGGTACAACTCGATACTCTCCTATTAACATATATAAGCTTAAAATCCTATACATTTAAACTGAATTATTTCTGCATACAACAAAATTCATAGTCCATAAACACGAGTCACTAAATTTAACAAGCCCACACGTATAAAGCCAGCACAAATCACCATCAAACGATTTACGCGATGAAACCAGCAAACTAGATTGCTAAGAGGAACGAAATGGAATTATACAATTTGCTATCAAAATCCAAGAAAACAATAAAATTTAAACTCCAGGTCCAAATGCACACCAAATCATACTGATTTGTGATACTCATATATTATAAACATGTTCATCTGCCTTAAAATGATCTTCTTAGCACAGATATGAAGCTACAATCACAGACAATATTTGTTTTTTTTTTTTTTAATGAAAGTAAGAAAAAATGCATACCTGCTAAAAGCAGCAAAGGCAACACAAACCCAACCAGAAAATTCCCCATGAAAATCCTTCGTCACCAATACGATTACTCAGAGAGTTATTATTTCTGTATCGAATTTGATAAATCCGTTGATGGGTTTTCATTTCCCATTAAAATCATGAAAACTCGTTTCACGGAGGATCCAAATTTTCTGAAGAACTAAAAAATCTGAACTGCCCGAAAAAAGTTGGTTTATGTCTTTTATTTTTTATGCTGTAAAGCTAAGCTTTTTATTGCCCAAATAGGGTATCTAGGATCTGTTAACTTTTTTAATTTCCCCATTTTAGGTTTTAGAGAAAAGTGGCTTAAGGCAAGATGCAACTGAATTCCACCTTCAGCTGAAGGGTACAATGGTCATATAGTTTAAATTTTATCACAAAGGTTTACATAATTCTTCTATTTAAGAAAGATTATCATAATATCATTATCATACTTTACAATAAAAAGTACACTAAAGAACATGAGATCTGATTTTCACCTGAAAAAAGTTTAAACAATTTGAACCAAAGACTAGGAATAAAAAACTTTGAACCAAAGTATATAAAAAAATAATAGTGTAAAAAATAACCCCTAAATTTAGAAAATTTAAAAATATTTTTTTATTTGAAGCATTTATAATTATGCCAAATTACTCTTAGTTATCTCTTAAATGTTAATTTTTTTTTTTTTGCACAAATCTCTTAAAATTATTTAAAATACTAGCAAATGAAAATAATGCAGTATGTAAGTTTGGTCAGCTTTCCTTTTTTAAGAAATTGATGTAATTAAAATCATTTTTTAACTCAAATATTTACTTAATAGTTATATTCGGATCTTTTATATAAGAGACTAAAATTTGATCCTCCTCTATTAGTGTATCTAAAAAATTACATGAATTTATTCTCATAAATCTACAAAATCCACATAATACATGACATTTTGATTGCAACTTTTTTATTGAAGTTAAAACATCACTCTTAGAGATGATTATCGATCTACTGACCCACTTAATCAGTATGTAATTTTTATGGTTTTAGATAAGAAAAATTAATTAATGGGTCCAGATTAGCAAAAAATTAAGCATGGTATAAAAAAATGAATTGAGTTTGGAAAATTAAAAAATAAGTTGAGTCAGTATGCTCGACTTAATAATTTTATATTTAATTATTTATATATTAAATAATATATTTCGTATAGTGTAGGATATTGGTATTAAGATTCTCTTACTGTTACATTTTATGAAAAAATTAAAAAAAAAACTTAGAGTATGATTTTTTTTATTTTTTTAACATGTAATATCGTATTTTGAACTAACTTAAAGTAAGTAAAAATAAATAAATAAATAAATAAATTCAAGCTTGAGGGAGAGGTTTGGGCCTAAATTATTAGGGCCGAACTTGGACAAACATTAAAGCTCAAATTTTCAAATTGTACCAGGCCGACTCATATCTAATGGGCAAAAAATTTAATGTAAACCCGGTCCAAACACGACTTTAATCACTTATGTCCTTTAATCACTCTCGTGATGGCAATGGGTCAGGTATGATGTTGAGAGTACTTTACCCCTCTTCATCCCCATTTACATAAATTATTACTATTCCTATGCCCATACCCGATGAGGATTTTGTTTTGTCTTTCGACGACCTAAATCCCATTTATAAATGATGATGGAGATATCTCATTAATGAATCTAAGTATTCTATGTTAACCCATCTACATTAACTCATTAATCTATTAAGCACTTTTTATATATAAAAAAAAAACTCAATTGAACTTGATTTAAATTAAAATTTTACTCCAAAATATCAATTATCACTGATTCATTAGAGAATAACAATAGACAAATCCATAACATAAGTTAAAATCTTTAATTAATTGTTAAAGCTTCCACAACACTCAATTTTAATATAAAATCCAAAATGTTTGGCCATGTCGACAATAATAAGGTATTGTTTGGGTTCTTTTTTAAGTTAAATTTAAACAATTTTGCTTAAATCAATTATTTTTTAGATCAAATTTAAAAAAAACAAAAAAAATGACATAATTGATAAAAACCAAATGTTCGCAAGCACTTGATTTCTTGTACCACCAATCTAATTATATCTCATCAAGTTAAAATAAAAAAGTAAATACAATTATATAATTATAAACATTTTATATTATTATATTTATAAAATAAAAATACATAAAAATCTTACAAAGATTTAGATATCAAGTCCGAGTATTAAATGGGTCGGGTAATACCTTCTTCGTACCCATCCCCGCACCCGCTAAAGATTTTTAGAAGTCTCGTTATCCGTCCTTGTGACATCGTCGTTTTGGTAGCACTTCAAGAAAAGCCCGCCCCACGTTTTTTATCTCTATGTTCATGAATTTCTAGATGAGAGCTTCAAGAAAGCATTAACAAAATGAACTCACTGATCTCTACTTCTCTCTGCAACCGTCACATCTCAATCTCTCCCTTAACCAACTCAAATCTCAAGAACGGCTTACACAATCGTACATTTCGCCGCAAAAGCTTGAAAATCCATGCAAATCCAAATGGAGCAGAAACACAAACTGTAGAGGAACCAAAAGAAGAGCTAAACCTGGAAGCAGAGACCAACAAAGCAAGCCAGGCGTCCAATACTCCATCTCCTTCTACTTCCCCACTTGATAAAGATCTCAAAAAGGTTGGTTTTGATGCTTATCTCTCTTTGCATAGTTTTGGGTTTCTTTAATTTTGTTTCACATAATTTGGATTTCCACTGGGGTTTCTGGGTATATGGGAGCTTATCTTCTGTTCTCGTGTTATAGTTTGAGATTGGGAGTTTTCACTCATGTAGCATGCACGTTCCTTTAAAAGCTTCAATTTTAGTTACAAATGTTAGCAATTTATGTTAATGGCAGATATTCTCAACTAATTTCGGTTATTAATCTCTTGAAAAATTATGTGGGTTTTTGGTTTGATCGATTTCTGTTATATAGTTCTCACATATATTTTTACCAAGCAAGTACATAAGGATTGAACCTGCCTCTTAGTGTGTTAGATGCACAATGTTGCTTGATGAGACTAGTAAAGAAATTAGTGAGTACCATTTTGATTAAAACATGATCCAAATATGAGATGTTCGGTTAAGATTGATGGCCAGTTCTTAATCTGGAGAAACAAACTTAGTGTTCAGATTTACTGGTTGGGACAAGATAGAGTCAAGTTTATCTTGCCCATGGTAACAGACTTCTTTTTCTTTTTTTGTTGGATAACAAGGGATTAAGGAAACCTGCACCACGGTAATAGACTTATGTGGATGCAGAAGAATATGGTGGTTGTGTGTTTGATGCAACTACCTCACAGAACAAAATGAGTTGGTGAATTAATCTGAGTTGAATGGGCATTCAGACTTTGGGCTCTACAAGCTGGTGCTTGTATGATGAATTAAATCCATTCAAGTCGGTCTAGTAAGAGGATCTGAAGTTTGAATTGAATGCATCCCGGACAGATAAGAGTAGCTGAATGTTAATGGTGCAAGCCAGTTAGTTGAGATGTTTGGGACAAAGAGAAATTGGAATAGAAGCTGAAAGGAATGTGTGGAAGATGACGGTGTATAGCACATAATAGAATATTGGTAGGGTTAATGGAAGAAGAATTGGGTTATTAAGTATGCAGAAATAGATGAAAGAACTGGGAAGAAAACTATTTGCCTTTGCCATAAAGAAGGAAAGTTGAGATATCTTCTAACATAATGTATGGGAAAGTTAATAGCACAACATGATGGAAAAAGCAGAAAACTGCATGTAATATTTCGTTCTAAAAGGCTTATAAAAAAATTCATTCTAGAAGAATGGGTCAAATGGATGATCGGAGTCACCTTTTCTATGCGTTATTTGTTGAAAGTCGTTATACTCGAGAAAGAAGTTTGGTTTTGGATCTTTTCTGGCCCAAGTTCCTTTGAAACATACCTTAAAATAACTTCTGATCAGATACTTATAAAAATAAAATAAAATAACTGCTGATAAGCTGGAATCCTCTTTTTTTTTCCTCCAGGGTTGTTTTGTTTAATCCCTTACAATAGTTTATTTCAACTTTTACTTTGGAGGAAAGCTTCTTCTAAATTTGAATTCTCTTAATGAGTATTCTATTACCTTTCATTTCTACTACAGGTAGTTCAGAAGACTGCTGCGACCTTTGCACCTAGGGCTTCTACAGCTACCAAAAATCCTGCTGTGCCTGGAAGTGCCTTGTACACTGTTTTTGAGGTTCAAGCGTATGCCTCAATGTTGCTAGGTGGAGTTCTATCTTTCAATCTCATATTCCCATCAAATGAACCGGATATATGGAGATTAATGGGGATGTGGTCCATTTGGATGTTCAGTAAGTCATGCTCCCATGAATGCAACTTAAGTTATTGTCTATTAATTTGATATATGCAGAACCTGTTTTTTTTTTTCTAGCACTTCTTTGAAACATGTCTCTCATTCAGCATAACAATTGATCAGTAAGTTTTGGAACACATGTTGCAAAATGATTTAAATAAGGTAGAAAGTGTTTTTCCAAGACTGATTGATAATTGGATTTGGTAAAGAGTCACGTTCTTCATCGTTATCATAGCTTATGAAGTGTATCTATCAAGTTTTCAAGATTTCTCTTATAGTGCTATTTGGTTATATTGTGTAAATACTGTAGTTTGAAGATTTCAACAGATGCTTTGAGAATCACAAGTGAATCATCTTATTGCATTTCATTAATTCTTCAAATGTTGTTTTGTGCATTTAGCTACCGTAGAAATTCAATTGTATTATTAAATATAATGCTTATTTTTTTGCAGCAATTCCTTCCCTTCGAGCACGAGACTGCTCAAGTAAAGAGAAAGAAGCTCTTAACTATCTTTTTCTCCTTGTCCCATTACTCAATGTCACAATCCCCTTCTTTTGGAAGTCCTTTGCAGTAGTCTGGTCTGCTGACACGATTGCCTTCTTTGCAATGTATGCATGGAAGGTATTATTTCTCCAGAATCATTGAACTTGGTAATCCTTTTGATAGTTTCCACTTTTACTTACAGAAACATATTCTTGACTGCAGCTTGGCTGGCTACAAAGAACAGAATAGGAATTCAACACACTGGCCTTTATCTTCATTTGAATCCATACGTTCACTGTTTTTTAATGGTTCTCAATTTTATAACTCATTACACATGTGAGATATAAAATTTCAGAAAGCTTAGTTCTGCAGCAAACTTGAAACAAATACAAAGATCATTTGTGATCGATAGGGAGGCCAGGTTGCCTCACGTGGGCAAAGCAGAGACCATTCTTTCCTCTTAGATATGTAATCATGGATTGATATCGATACTGGGGGCTTGGCAGTTTATCGCTATCTCTTTCTCTGTTGGTATTTGTGTTTGGATTTGTAGTGCTAAGAGGATAACATGTATATAATTCAAGTTCATTTGTTCTTCTTTCTCCCTCTCCTTGGGCCTATTGCCTCAAAAGACAGCTCATGCGGCTTGAACCCACGACTTGGAGGACTATTGGCTTAAAAAAAGCAATGGAAATACATACAAAAATGAAAAATATCCCCTCATTGTCAAAATGTAAAATTCTTAATTTATTGATAGAACCCAATATAATGCGAAGTTCGTGTCTAACAATAGCAATAAATATACGTTATGGAGGTGGTGGCAACAGATTTTGTGATGCTTTGACCAGTTATAAAGTACTTGTTAAAATGTGATAAAATTATCTAAAACTTTCCATTACATTTCATTGTATGTTTCAAGACTTCAATGTAAGCAATTTGCACGCTGTTTACAGTTTGCACAATGTATATCCTTTTCTTGTAATGTTTTTAACAATTTAATCTCTGAATTTTCAATTCGTCATAATGTGATGCTTTATAAATTCTTATAGTTTTGGTCATAAAATGTTGTATCTAGTGATCACATACTAGATTTCTTGCATCAGATTCAAACACCACAAACTCAACCTTGATGGATATGGCAGTAGAAACTGGCAACTTGCACACAAGAGCTACAACAGCGAAAGCCGAAAGACAAAGTTCTAACAGTACTTCCTTCAATTAAGAGACCAGAATCATCTCTGCATTCCACACCAATTCCAGCACAATGCCTAGCACCCATGGATGCATCATAATTGAATTTCAGCATTCCATGGCTTGGTTTCTGCCGACCCAAATGGACATTTTCCATATAGGATGTTGAATCATCTATCTATAACGAGGAGAGTGGAGAGAGGCCATCTCCAGCGCTGGTCGTCTTGTATTCTCAGCCAGGATCAATTCTCTCGTGCCAAAAAATAAAGGAGTTTTTGGTTTTCCATAACCCAACTCAAATCGGTATCATTTAACCCCCAAAATAACAACTCAAATTTGACATCCAGAATAATGAACTAATAACTTTATATCATGTTATGAAGTTTGATTAGTAACTGATTATTTTACTTTTAAAAATCACTGTAACGAGTGAAAAAAAAAAAACATTATAGCTAGTAGATTAGTCCATGCTTGAGTGAGCAAACCCATCTGTCATCCCAAATCTTAACCTCTGTGCCATTACCAGTTCTCCAAATCAGCTCCTGTTTAACCAATTCTCTTCCTTATATCAAACTTGACCATGGTCGTCGTCCCTTTCTTGCATCCAAAAAAATGATTTATGAAAATATATTCCTTTTTGAGAATTTTGGCATCTTGATTCTACAACATTGCTTTGCAAGCAAAGCTATATTAAAATCTTCTAATCCAACCTCCCCAGTTGTTGACTGCAAGAACATCTCTTCTTCTCTTGAAAGTCTTAGGAAGTTTTAAGCAGGACATGGTAAAGACTGGGATAGCATTAATAACTGCTTTAATCAAAATTTCACTTGAGTAAGAAGAATTTATTGGGTCTGGACCCCATAAAACACTACTTATGCTCTCTAATAATTTTTGGAAACTCAAGTAATAATTCCTGAAAACTCGAATAGTTCTGTAATTTTTTCAGAAATTTTCTTTTAGTCCCCATGTTACTACTCGAGTTTCCAAGAGTTACTATAGAGTATGAGTACAGTTCTATGGGGTCCGAAACACCCAATCAATTCTCCTTAGTCTGGCCGTGAAGTTTTGATTGAAGCAGTCATTACTCGATAACACCCAATAAATTCTCCTGAGTAAGAAACTTTTGTTTCCAACCTTGTGTCTTCTGAGCAAAACTCTCTTTAATTAATTTCTAAGCTTCATATTCGATCTTCCTCAAATTGGCGCCCGATCCAGATACGTCTCCGTCTCAATAAAGCTAGGAACCCTTAACAAAGAGCTCAAGCCTTGCTTGATGTGAGGAGGAACATTGGAGCAGGAAAAAAAACATTAGATTTCTAGAAGTTAACAAGCTGACCAGATGCTCGAGAATAGGAGTCCAAAATTCTGATGATTTGCTGACATTCAGCTTGAGTTGCTTTGGCGAACAGAAGTGAATCACCCGCAAAAAGCTTATGCGTTAACACAAGGCAAGCAGGCTTGATTTTCAGACCTTGGAGTTGCCATTTCTCCACTGCCAGACTCAACATTCTAGGCAGCACCAGTATGAGAGAAGATTTTTGGCCAACCAGATTTAAAACTCTACAAAAACCTCCTTTTTTCTTCCTTCTTGTTGATCTTGAACCAACAAAAGAAAAGGCCGAGAAAGAACAACGTACCTCCCCCTCCCTCCCTCCATATTAAAGAGAAAAAAAAATCGTTTCTTCTAATTGGTTCATGGTCGGACACCAGGGAAAAAAGGAGGTTAACAAAGACAATAATACTACAATATAAGGCTACAGAAATATTCATAAGATTTCTGGTCACAATTTACAAGATGCTTCTTATTTGGATACAATAAATCCAACACAGTGGCTAACCCTTTAAACATGAGCTTTCTGTTCTCAAAGGGAGATAAATATCATGAGGAAAGAATAAGCAGAAGCACACTAGATGCGTATTGTCTACTTGTAATGATAAAGATCCAAGATCCAAACACGTCTTAACTCCCATCTCCTTCAAATGCCAGACTCAAATGCCCAACAAACGTGTCTTAAAAGCTCCGTCTCCTCTCTTGGCTCCGGCTGAAAAGCAAGTGTGTCTTGTCAATAATTAAATACAACAATTAAATTGCATGAATTACAGAACATTTGAGAGATGAGAGAAAATGCATAGAGATTCGAAAAGTAGAACACATTGCAACTCATGGCTGCAAGAGATCCTCATCCTAGTCCAGCCAATCATAACCAGGGTTAAAACTGTCCAAAGATCACCAGAATCCTAATTGCATATACCTAAGCCAAAATAGTTGTCACATATTGATGGGTTACAGAAGAGTATGGGGGCAAGTTTGTAATTTTGTAATATGGGGGCAAATTTGTAATTTTAAAATATGGGGCAAATTTGTATTAGGATTTGGGTTTATTCTGCTGGGAATGGGTTTTCTGGATCTCATCTCTGTTCACTACAGCAAGGACTCTCAGAGAAAGCTGGGGCAATCTATCACACATTATGAAATCTGGAAATTTAAGTTATAAAGAAAACTCATAGATTCATTGCTCCCCTGCATTATTTAATATAAAATATAAAGAAATCAAGCATCATACATTGAACTGGCACTTTACACAAACCATTTCCTTTTAAACATAAAATATATTTTTTTTCTCTCCATGCACAGCACACTTATTTTGCTGATATATTGAATATTTGCTCATTCATACTTTTTTTTTTATAAGCAAATATTTGCTCATTCATACTTCCATTGTAGGAGAATCAAATCCACCAAGCCACAATTACTCCTCTCAAATTTTCTGTGGTTCTTATCCTTTCCTCTTTTACATAGATATTCTATATTATTTCGGATATTATCAAAGTTAAAACTATATCTTAACATCAGATGCAATGACCAAAGCATCAAAATTATTTGCAATTCACCAGTTTCGTGCCACCAGGAAAAAAAAATACCAGATAAAGAAATTTAACAGTGATTTAAGTACTCGAAATGTGCTGCACATACACACGGGAAGACAAAAAAATCACTGTCACGCTACCTTCAGTCTCTCACACCTCAAGATGAGATGCTTAGTTGGCAATGAGAGGAACAAAATAAATGAACGAATGGAGCACAACTATTTTGGTTGGATTTTTCTTTTTACTTCAAGTACCCATATCAACATGAATGAACTGGTAAGGGTGTGGCTACTAGACACCTCAAATTAATAGAAAATCTGTGGCATTTATATGAAAATTGATGAATTAGAAACTTAGACACGTAAACACACTTGATACTGGTACCAAAATCCAAGTAACATAGACAGAGAAAATTCAGGTTCTGGATTCTGTTTGATAAATATATAGGCTCACACAAGAATAAATCATCAAATGCATTAGACCGATTCAACGTAAATGTTTACCTTCACCACTCTCTTTGCATGAAGGTCCAATTTGAAAATGCCAAGATTCTCCACTACAGACCATTGCCCGAATTACTCTCAACAATTTATACATATTCATCATCACTGTCTTCCTCATACTCAGAAGCAGAGTCATCACTCCGTGGCTCCATAAGTGTATTCATGTCAAATGATGGTCCCGTATCCATTTCCTCCAGTTCAATAGTGTCATAGTTTATTCGCTGCACAAACTTCTCATCGGAGCAATTAAGAAGCCATGAAAGAGAACATCTCAAACCCTTCTTTGCAACCATCTTATGTCTTGGCTTTATAGTGGACTCCAGACCGTAAGTAAAGAATGCTGGGAAAGCTACCAAATCATCCAGAGGCCGTTGCATCTCACTTTGGAAATAATCAAAGCTAAGTTTCAAAATGTCAAGATTCAGAGCCAGCACTTGGGGACACCCCACAACCATCTTCCTCACTTGTTCCAAGGAGAACCCACATTCTTTAATGAAATCCACATGCTTTACCACAGGAGAATTACTGAGGCTAACAACCTGTGGCATCTTCTCAACAACGCTACCAAAATCCTTGGGATCCAAATCAATAACTGAATGAAGCAAATTCCTTTGACTAAGAAGCTTAGGCTTCAGGTCAATTCCTATTATTTCAGGATACTGTGCTATTACAGAAGGAAGTGATGCCTTTCTGACATTAAACTCTATCAGGGATTCAACATTAGGTTTAACCGTATCCTCCAATCCAAACGCAAGGATGTGAGGTCGCTTCTCTATCAATCTAGCTACAGCTAATCTCGGAATACCCAAGTGCTCAAGATACTCAACAAAAGGCTTGATCACCCTACCTACTCGCATCCCCAAAATCTCAGGGTACCTAGTTAAAACACCTCCAATTTCCCTCCTTGCAACCCCAATTCCCACCAAATAAGCCACTGATGTGCTCATAGTCCCCTCAAGCTTAAACCCCAAAACTTCTGGATATTTCTCAAGAACCCGAGGAATGTCATTTGGCTTGATATCCAACCCCTGGAGATACTTAACCACTGGAGCAAGATCTACAACAACACTAGAATGGAGAACTTGAGGGTATCTTCTTAAAAATTCCGTGAAAGTGGATTTCCTAACACCCAATTTTCCAAGATAGTCAAGCACCGGAATCATGTTTTTCTTCACACTGCAACCAAGAATAAGCGGGTAATTGTTGATGTCTTCAATAGTAAGCCCTAACCTGTGAAGAAAATCCACACGCTCCTTCATAACCTCAATTGTTACAGGAAGTTCCAGTCCATCAAGCTCATCAGGAACAATACCAATTCCCCGCAAGAACTCATAAACCCTGGCACGATTTGCAATCCTTTCATTCTTCATCTCTAATAGACTAGGGCGACTATACAAGGATGAGAAGCCTCCCTGCTTCCGGCCCAAACGAACATTTTTGAGCTTAGACACAGATGAATCCACAGAACTAGATGCAAAAGTTCTATCAGCAATAGCGCACTGAAACCTCATAACCAACCCAAACCTTTTCTCATGGTTACACTGGATTTTACGACTTGATGTATAAGTTAACTGGGGTTTACAGTACACAAGAGCGGGTAGCTCTGAATGTACAAGCAAAAAACTGGGTTTCGTAATGCCAGCACAGCTTCTGATTGTCATCCTTTTAGGATTTCCAGTGTTACAGAAACTGCACAGAGACAATACATAATCAGGCAATCAGTGATAATGAGCTCAAAACTGATGCTCTTCAAAAAGAAGGGAAATAACACTAATCAAGAAGAAATAGACCTCCAAGATTAGGCTCTAATGATTACATTTCTTTTCTTTTCTTTTCTTTTCTTTTTTTGGGGGGGGGGGGGGGGGGGGGTGGGAAGCTTGGTAAATACTAATGACGAAGGCCTTGCAATCTGCCCATTCCCAAAAGCTGGAGCATCTTAAAATATAGAACAAAGATAAAAGACAATCGTTTCCCTTGTACTGATAGATCCAGAAAGCTGTCATGACACAATATGAATCTTGCCAACGTCAATTGTGCTGCCGAATATAAAAAATTCTGCTTTCTTAAGTGACACATTGTGAATGCTAGAAGAAATGACAACTACTATGCATCTATGTTTGCAGATAAATAGTACTCCATTCAAAGACTGCAGTTAGGAAAGGCAAATAAAAAGCAATGATAATTAAGGAAAATCATTTATTTTAACTGGGTTTCAGGTATCATGAATGTTGCAAGAAAATAAAGACAAATTGTAAGAACATAAGAACCCTGAAAGTTCACGCAATAAGTAAAATGAAAAATCCCTACTTTATATTCCAATAAAGATGTTATGAACCCCTAAGCCCCATTTAGTTTTCAAGTAAACACAAACAACGTAAAATAAAACTCAAGGAAAAAAAAAACAGGAGAGAATACCAATTCAACTTAGGCAAATAATCAGATTAGGCTCACTTAAGTGAGATATTAGTTGACTCGGACAATGATATTAGATAGACAGAATATGATAATTTAACTTGCATTCTTTTCTTGCATTTTCTCAGCAACAAAATGGAGCTAATATAACGATCCGACGTCCCACTTGGTATAATATTGTCCGCTTTGACACCCCGTGCCTCACGGCTTTAAAAAGCGTTATGCAAGTTGAGGTGATTATCACTTATAAATAGCCCAGCAACATCTTCTCTAGCCGATGTGGAATACCAAGATATCACAATCTTTCCCCTCATGACCTCCCACTTATCACTTATAAATAGCCCAGCAACTTACATAACGCGTTTTAAAGCCGTGAGGCATGGGGTGTCAAAGCGGACAATATTATCCCAAGTGGGAGGTCGGGTTGTTATAGCTAACTCCTTAGAAAATGAGTAAATAAACTAGAAGCTCATTAGACATAAACTTTATCCTAATTGTTGAACACATGAGGAGGAGAGAAGAGTGACCTGGCTGTGGGATTTTGCCGATCCAGATGGAGCTTGGGTTCAGAGAAGGGTAAGTTTTGAGTGGGTCACCTCACCTGTTTGGTTTTCTAATTTTTTGTTTTATTTATTTATACTTATGTCATGCATGGTATTTATTTATATTTTTAGATTTAGTGACTTTAGCCTATTATTACATGGGTATTCTTGCATGGGCCCTTATAGTATTTTCCCTTTTTTTTTCTGGCGCTGAAGACCCTTCTACTTTTCTACATTTCCACAAAATACAAATGTTCGATATCCTCTTCATTTTCACCCTGCTTATTGTATCTTTCAAACATTTTTTTTTGGGGAGGGGGGTTAAGCAAACATTTACTTTTTGAACAAACTTTTGGTTAGGTAATGATTTGAAAAAGAATTTGGGTTGGCCTAAATATATCAATACAATGTGACAAAAATTGAATAAAAAAGAAAACAAAAAAGATTACATATATGTCTCTCCCCTATCTCTTCTAACCAAATTGGATGTAGTGAATAGAACAGAGCTTAATCAGTAAATACACATTTTTTCAAATTTTTAAGTTCAAAACTTTCCACCTTCTATCATTACAATTAATAAGAAAGTTAGATATATAAAATACTAACAGTACCTACTTTTTATTATTACAAAAACAAAAACAAAAATCTACTTAGATTGTTAAGAAGTTTCAAGATCTTTTCTTGCAAACGTTCACTTTTTCTTGTACTTTGTCTATAAGGCAATTACTATTATCAAGATAGAACTTTGCTAGGTCACGTGGTTGGAGAAAAGATTTGTATTTAATGTATGTATATCAAATGCATGTATTTCAAACTAATGAATTTGAGTTAGAATTTCATTTTTTGGGTAAAATATATAGACTAAGGATTTGAATACCATGTATTTAAAAATTCGTTGTTTAGATTTCTTATAAGCCTCATGAATTTGAATTTAGTTCTTTACATTGAAAAAAATAATTAATTAATTTTTTTTCTATTTTAATATTATTAACAAATACTTATTATCAGAAGAAAAACTTGGTTTATAAATACCCATTAGTGGTCATGGTTCCATTAAAAATCTTTTTTTTTTCTCTTTTATGCTAGAAGCAACCTATAATGCAACTAATTTACATACTATTTTTATTGCTATTCACATTGCATTTTTTCCGTACTCATGCAACTACAATACCTTTTTCTAATCTCTTTCTTGCTGATATCTCGAAGGTACAGGCAAAAGCAAATAATGATTCAATTCACAGAACCTGCCCCAAGTTATCATACTGCATAAGAACCAAGAGTTGGCCACTTTTCACCTTTTTTTTCAATGTTTAACTGCTGTCAAAGTACAGGAAAAGAAAAGGAACTTCAAATTAAAATCCCAGAAACAAAAACCCTCCTCATAATACAGTCTTTCTTTCGACCTGGCAAATAGAAGCTCTTAATTCCCAGTAGTCCAACAGAAACTACAAAACCCAAAATTCCAAATCCTAACATTCTTTTTCCCACACTTCCTCAGCAATCAAGCACGCACCAGGCTTTTCTATCATACTAGAAAAAACCCCAATTTTCAACTACCTGTATCTACTCAATCCCAATGGCACACCTTTTATCATTAATTAACAGGTATATATACAAGTCTGAGCTTAATAACAGCCCATGATTTATGGGATTTACGAAGTATAATAAAGATTTGAAAAATTCATGAAAATTAAAGTAAAACTGATTGCTCAGCTGTGGGACGATTTGCAAAACAAGCTATACCTCATTCATATTTACGCATATTGTGCCCAAAAATTTCAAACTACTCAGAACTATTTTACATGGCATGTTCATTAAAAATTAGAATTAAAAAAAAAGTAAAATCGACAATCAAGCAATTTATGACTGTTTCCTACAAAATTAAAAAAGGAAAAAATGTTATACCGCACCTCAAAATCCTCTTGAACCTTCGTTAGATGGACCAAATATTGTTGCAACTCCAAGGACTTCGTTAGATGAGGAAATAGATGTCAGAGGAAAATAGAGAAGAGCTGTAACAGAGGAGAGAGAGGGTTAAAAAAACGAGGCAGAAAAACGAAAAAAAAGGGAGAAAGAAAAAGCAACCCAGAAGAGAGAGAAAGCGTGAGAGAAGAAGGAGAGGAGAGTACCTGAGAGTTGAAAACGGTGGCCAGCAGTGACAGAGAAAGCGGTGCGCGACGGTGACAGGGAGATACTGCAGCCAGAGACAGAAAGAGATCGAGGGTAGTGGGTTTGCAGGATAAGATCATAAGAAACACTCCTACATGGTTTGATATAGAATTTCACATGTAATTGGCCTTTTAAAAATATATGCATTAGCTACATATGCTCGTCTTAATGTAAAAGGTTTAAACATTTGCAGGTTGTTTAATCAAACCTTTTCAAAAAAAAATATTTAAAAATATATAATAAATAATAATTATATTAATTAATATTATATCAAATACTTGTAAAAGCATAAGATTTATAAATCACCAATGAAATTAACTCAAACTTAATAAATTAATTACAAATCAAATAGTAAACATGATTAATAAATAAATAATTATTTATAAGAATTAAACATAAAAAATTAGAGCGAGAATGTATTTTTAAACTAAAAATCACCTCCAAAACTTTTTATATATTATATATAAAAATATTGATATATATATATATATATGATATTTTTTTGGGTATAAATTAAGAGTTAAATAGTAAATATGGGTGCTTATTTCACAAGAAAATAATTGGCTCGGTGGTTGTGTGACGATACTTCTACCCAACCAGCCAAGGTGGCTTAGTAGTCAGGTGGTAAAACCGTCGAGTTTGATATATTTAAAGTGGTTAGATCTTTTATTCGGCTTTCTGATTGAACCAAATCGATTTGGTTTTTTACTCGCTATCAAACCGATTTCATCATGATAACAAATAGTTGTAGAAAACAATATAAAAATATTAATTTTAAATACATTAACCAAATGCATTTTCAGAGTAATAAACCCAACTCATTACATAATTTTTTCAATCTTAACCCAGTTAATCCATGAAGAGTTACATAAATTTCAACCATAATTCAATTCAAAAAAACTTTAACAGAATTCAGGTTAGTTTGTGAAATCAAATCGGGTTTAAATAAGTTGGATTGGAATATATCGGATTAGATTCTTAAATTTTATTTTTACATATTAGATGTTAGATATTATTTAGGGATGAATATGAGTCGGTTTAGATGGTATTGACCTAATTCAACTCAACCTAATTATATTGGGTTAAAAAAATATCAACCCAACCCAACCCAACCCATGAGTTAAAAGTGTTCACTAAGCGGTTAAAACCGATTAATTGACCGTTTCAAACTAATTCGATTAATAAGTTAAATCGGTATAACATCGGTTAATCAAATAAGATATATCAATTAATCGGTCGGTTAGCGGTTAATTTTTTTAACCGATTCGAATGTTTAACCGATTAAGAAATTAATTAATATCAATGTTAATAATATATTAAATATAACATATAACATATATACAATATAAAAAACTAAAAAATATTAAGAATAAATTAAATATATAATATATATATTTTAAAAATTATATAAATTTGTTAACCGATTAACATACTGTACCGACCGAAATCAATTTGCTCGGCTAATGTCGAAATATTTTGGTTAATTCGGTTAAAACAATTAAAAAATTGACCACAAAATCAGTTACAATTTTTAACAAACCAAATAAACCGTTTGGATAGTTGATTTTTTTACTTGAAAATTAATTCAAACATATTTATAAGAAGAAAAAAAAAACTACTATAATAATTCATTATTCATTAAATTCAAAATTAAATCCATACAAGAATTCATAATGTTTCATTTGGAAACATTAATTTAAAATACATGTATTTATATATAAAGTTAGTTTATAATCTTGGATGAAATTTCAAGTCTATCAAGTTTGCATGTTTAAGAGGTTATTCAAAACTCATAAACTTGTGAGTTTGGAATATCGTATTTTTAAATTGTTTTTCAAATTCATAAGCTTTGAAAATTAGACCAATTCATCATCGTGAATATTAGTGTAAACGCTTTAATCTTTAAATTGTATTTAAGCTTTCATTTTAACTAATTTGATTTACAAATACAAACATTTCAATTTCATAAATCAAATGCAACCTAAATCTTACACATCTATCACTTACAAAAAATCTTAAATCACTTAATACAAAGTTCAAACAACCTTAATTTAATAGAAACCATACAAAAATAAATAAAAATTAGATTTTGAAAGTTATTGATCAATAAAATTTTTCAAAACTTCAAAACCGTTATAAAATAAAAAATAAACACAGTATATAAATGATTACATATATATATATATATATATATATATATATATTCGCTTATTGGTTTGGGTCCTGTTGAAAATTTTTGAACTCTAAATCCAATCCATCGGGTTCAACAATTTTTCAATCCAAAACCAATTTCTAACAAATCCAACCCAACCCAACCCAACTCATTGTACCTGTTTAGGTCGAGTTTACGGTCCACTGATTTCCATGCTCATCTTTAATATTACTAATAGAAGTTTAAAAACATCAAATGAAATTATTCAAATATTAACACCTCTAAGAGACATTTTAAATTTCAAATATTCTGTGTAAATTCAAATAATTAGTTAGTTATGTTAGTTACATAACTAAATTTGAGCTCACGGGTTATTAATTGCGTTAAGATTAAGAACATTCGAATCTTAGAACAACCCAAGTTTAATTCGCAACTCAACCCTAACAAATCTTAACTTAACATGTCCAAAGGTAAATCTAGCCAAATTTGGACCATGGGCTATCCAGACTATATCCGACAAGAGACCTCTACAGCGGCGAGGCCCGACGTCTTGCCAACCGTGCGCCTGCATCGACTTCATTTTAGAAAATTTGGTCGGCAAGAACAAGACCTTGCAAGAGGACTAAAAGCCATAGACACGGGAATTCGTGTTGTTATCTTTGGTTATTATTTTTTTACATCAAGTCTGGTATAGAAGATGAACTAGTGAGTTTCGTTGATTTGGGTCCATCCCAAAACGACGATTCAATGAAATCCCCAAGTTTTGTTTTTGAACGCAAGCTTTTAAGATTTGCATTTTTAACCTCACCTTGAGCCTAGCCCAATAATGATTTTGAAAACTTTAACAAAACAGTGTGTATCATGTTCTCTCACCTAAAAGTGAGGTAAAATTGATTTTTTTGTTTTGTTAAAAATACTTACATTTCATAGAAAATTTATTAAATTTTATGATATTTTTATTATTGAATGATTTCATTTTAACATGAAATACAATTTGTTTATTAAAAAATATTATAGTCATAGGTTTAAGGATGGTAAAAGTATTTGGTTTTTACGAAGTTTCAAAATTATTCGACCTGTCCAGAAACAGATATGAAGATGATTTTATCCTCACGGGATGGAGATAAAGATTTTTAAAAAACTCTGATCTGAACTAGGACAAAGACGAAAATGATAGTCTTTACTTTACAAAGTCCTCCTCTTCTGTTACTTTAAGATTTATGTTTTATATAAATATATGAGATAAATTTGATAATTAATTAATTATCTATTAATTATATAAATAATTATTTAAAATATAAATAAAATTTTATTACTCATTTGCTTAGGGTGAATGGTAAAATAAAATAATCAAAGGGATAAAAATGAAACTAAAAGCATTTTTGCAAACGGAGATGAAAAGAATATCATTCTTCTTTTCAAAATCGTCCGTAACCATCCAATGGCACTCTTTGAAGCGTGGGATATTATCCACCAAAACTAGAGACCCTCGCGTTCATAAACCTTAGCCTCCACAAAAATCCTACATACCCAAAAAAATCTAATTCTCCCTCTTTATAAACCATTTTGGATCCAAACTTTCAAATTTACAATCGTTTGGCCACGAATAGGAATTTGAGGGTAATCCACACCACAAGTGGAACATTACTTACAATATTGGATTAATAGCATTGATGTTAATCCCTCCACAATATATGGAGAGACCGTATCACTAAAAATGTTAAAAACCTAAAAATTTCTCTTTTTTATAAAGATTATTATTTTGAACCTCCATAGATCAAGAACCACCTAATATGTTTTCTTAGATTTTTAGTTGCAGATTTGTATGTCATGTATATTTATTTCACAACAAGCATATTCTAAGTTTGCATTCAATTTTGTTCATGTCACATAAATGAGGGTTTTTAAGATTGTTTGCATGTTTCTATGTCAGTTAGATTAGGTTTTACATGTTTTCTATTTGCGTGTGTAAATGGTCGAAATGGTCGATTTGGTCAAATAAAAAATTTAACCAAATTTTTTCGATTAATTTTTTTAATAATTTCGACCGAATTACCCTAAATATTTCAACATTAATTGACATTGTTTATATAATTAAGTTTTTTAATTTATTATATATTTAATTTATACTTAGTATTTTTTAGTTTATTATATCTTATATATATGATATTTATATCTAAAATATTATTATTGATACTAATATTAATTATTTTTTTAATTGGTTAAACAATCTAAACAGTTAAAAAATTTAATTGTCAATCAATTAATTAACTAATATATATTATTCAATTAATTAATTTAATACTAATTTAACCGATTAACTGTTTAAGTAAAATGGTAATGCAAACCCTAATTTTTCATGCAAATGGAATCAAATCAAAATTATTTGAAACAAAAATTTTCATCAAAATTCAAAAACACAGGACTAAGAGATCAGACGAAGCAATCGGGTCCCACACAGGGCCGTTCGTTTGGTATCACGGTAGGATCAGGTCCTACCTGGACCTGATCAGCTTACCTGACACTAATTATCCTATTAAATGATTTTTTTTTTTTGTTTTCTTTTGATTTTTTACGCCTATAATTTTCGGTACTAACATATTTCCTTTTGTTGATTGATGAACTTTCTTATTTTTATTCCTTTTAATTATATCCATGCATGACTGATATAACTGTTGAGTGCTAAATTGTTTGATATGAACTGTGGTTGTTTAACGTGTAGTAAAAATAATTTTTGTTAATTATTAAATATTTTTCAAAAAACACTAAAGATAGATTTTGATATAGGCGAAAGTAAAAGCCTTAAATGTTTTCTCTCGTATCTCAATCATTTATTAGTTGACTCGGACAATGATATTAGATAGACAGAATATGATAATTTAACTTGCATTCTTTTCTTGCATTTTCTTAGCAACAAAATGGAGCTAATATAACGATCCGACGTCCCACTTGGTATAATATTGTCCGTTTTGGCACCTCGTGACTCACGGCTTTAAAAAGCGTTATACAAGTTGAGTTGATTATCACTTATAAATAGCCCAGCAACATCCTCTCTAACCGATGTGGAATACCAAGATATCACAATCTTTCCCCTCATGACCTCCCACTTATCACTTATAAATAGCCCAGCAACTTACATAACGCGTTTTAAAGCCGTGAGGCATAGAATGTCAAAACGGACAATATTATCCTAAGTGGGAGGTCGAGTTGTTATAGCTAACTCCTTAGAAAATGAGTAAATAAACTAGAAGCTCATTAGACATAAACTTTATCCTAATTGTTGAACACATGAGGAGGAGAGAAGAGTGACCTGGCTGTGGGATTTTGCCGATCCAGATGGAGCTTGGTTTCAGAGAAGGGTAAGTTTTGAGTGGGTCACCTCACCTGTTCGGTTTTCTAATTTTTTGTTTTATTTATTTATACTTATGTCATGCATGGTATTTATTTATATTTTTAGATTTAGTGACTTTAGCCTATTATTACATGGGTATTCTTGCATGGGCCCTTATAGTATTTTCCCTTTTTTTTTTCTGGCGCTGAAGACCCTTCTACTTTTCTACATTTCCACAAAATACAAATGTTCGATATCCTCTTCATTTTCACCCTGCTTATTGTATCTTTCAAACATTTTTTTTTGGGGAGGGGGGTTAAGCAAACATTTACTTTTTGAACAAACTTTTGGTTAGGTAATGATTTGAAAAAGAATTTGGGTTGGCCTAAATATATCAATACAATGTGACACAAATTGAATAAAAAAGAAAACAAAAAAGATTACATATATGTCTCTCCCCTATCTCTTCTAACCAAATTGGATGTAGTGAATAGAACAGAGCTTAATCAGTAAATACACATTTTTTCAAATTTTTAAGTTCAAAACTTTCCACCTTCTATCATTACAATTAATAAGAAAGTTAGATATATAAAATACTAACAGTACCTACTTTTTATTATTACAAAAACAAAAACAAAAATCTACTTAGATTGTTAAGAAGTTTCAAGATCTTTTCTTGCAAACGTTCACTTTTTCTTGTACTTTGTCTATAAGGCAATTACTATTATCAAGATAGAACTTTGCTAGGTCACGTGGTTGGAGAAAAGATTTGTATTTAATGTATGTATATCAAATGCATGTATTTCAAACTAATGAATTTGAGTTAGAATTTCATTTTTTGGGTAAAATATATAGACTAAGGATTTGAATACCATGTATTTAAAAATTCGTTGTTTAGATTTCTTATAAGCCTCATGAATTTGAATTTAGTTCTTTACATTGAAAAAAATAATTAATTAATTTTTTTTCTATTTTAATATTATTAATAAATACTTATTATCAGAAGAAAAACTTGGTTAATAAATACCCATTAGTGGTCATGGTTCGATTAAAAATCTTTTTTTTTTCTCTTTTATGCTAGAAGCAACCTATAATGCAACTAATTTACATACTATTTTTATTGGTATTCACATTGCATTTTTTCCGTACTCATGCAACTACAATACCTTTTTCTAATCTCTTTCTTGCTGATATCTCATTTCCAACAAATGAAGGCACAGGCAAAAGCAAATAATGATTCAATTCACAGAACCTGCCCCAAGTTATCATACTGCATAAGAACCAAGAGTTGGCCACTTTTCACCTTTTTTTTCAATGTTTAACTTCTGTCAAAGTACAGGAAAAGAAAAGGAACTTCAAATTAAAATCCCAGAAACAAAAATCCTCCTCATAATACAGTCTTTCTTTCGACCTGGCAAATAGAAGCTCTTAATTCCCAGTAGTCCAACAGAAACTACAAAACCCAAAATTCCAAATCCTAACATTCTTTTTCCCACACTTCCTCAGCAATCAAGCACGCACCAGGCTTTCCTATCATACTAGAAAAAACCCCAATTTTCAACTACCTGTATCTATTCAATCCCAATGGCACACCTTTTATCATTAATTAACAGGTATATATACAAGTCTGAGCTTAATAACAGCCCATGATTTATGGGATTTACGAAGTATAATAAAGATTTGAAAAATTCATGAAAATTAAAGTAAAACTGATTGCTCAGCTGTGGGACGATTTGCAAAACAAGCTATACCTCATTCATATTTACGCATATTGTGCCCAAAAATTTCAAACTACTCAGAACTATTTTACATGGCATGTTCATTAAAAATTAGAAGAAAAAAAAAAGTAAAATCGACAATCAAGCAATTTATGACTGTTTCCTACAAAATTAAAAAAGGAAGAAAATGTTATACCGCACCTCAAAATCCTCTTGAACCTTCGTTAGATGGACCAAATATTGTTGCAACTCCAAGGACTTCGTTAGATGAGGAAATAGATGTCAGAGGAAAATAGAGAAGAGCTGTAACAGAGGTGAGAGAGGGTTAAAAAAACGAGGCAGAAAAAGAAAAAAAAGGGAGAAAGAAAAAGCAACCAAGAAGAGAGAGAAAGCGTGAGAGAAGAAGGAGAGGAGAGTACCTGAGAGTTGAAAACGGTGGCCAGCAGTGACAGAGAAAGTGGTGCCCGACGGTCACAGGGAGATACTGCAGCCAGAGACAGAAAGAGATCGAGGGTAGTGGGTTTGCAGGATAAGATTCATAAGAAACACTCCTACATGGTTTGATATAGAATTTCACATGTAATTGGCCTTTTAAAAATATATGCATTAGCTACATATGCTCGTCTTAATGTAGAAGGTTTAAACATTTGCAGGTTGTTTAATCAGACCTTTTCAAAAAAAATATTTAAAAATATATAATAAATAATAATTATATTAATTAATATTATATCAAATACTTGTTTACAAGCATAAGATTTATAAATCACCAATGAAATTAACTCAAACTTAATAAATTAATTACAAATCAAATCGTAAACATAATTAATAAATAAATAATTATTTATAAGAGTTAAACATAAAAAATTAGAGCGAGAATGTATTTTTAAATTAAAAATCACCTCCAAAACTTTTTATATATTATATATAAAAATATTGATATATATATATATATATATATGATATTTTTTTTGGTATAAATTAAGAGTTAAATAGTAAATATGGGTGTTTATTTCACAAGAAAATAATTGGCTCGGTGGTTGTGTGACGATACTTCTACACAACCAGCCAAGGTGGCTTAGTAGTCAGGTGGTAAAACCGTCGAGTTTGATATATTTAAAGTGGTTAGATCTTTTATTCGGCTTTCTGATTGAACCAAATCGATTTGGTTTTTTACTCGCGATCAAACCGATTTCATCATGATAACAAATAGTTGTAGAAAACAATATAAAAATATTAATTTTAAATACATTAACCAAATGCATTTTCAGAGTAATAAACCCAACTCATTACATAATTTTTTCAATCTTAACCCAGTTAATCCATAAAGAATTACATAAATTTCAACCATAATTCAATTCAAAAAAACTTTAGCAGAATTCAGGTTAGTTTATGAAGTCAAATCGGGTTTAAATAAGTTGGATTGGAATGTATCGGATTAGATTCTTAAATTTTATTTTTACATATTAGATGTTAGATATTATTTAGGGATGAATATGAGTCGGTTTGGATGGTATTGACCTAATTCAACTCAACCTAATTATATTGGGTTAAAAAAATATCAACCCAACCCATGAGTTAAAAGTGTTCACTAAGCTGTTAAAATCGATTAACTGACTGTTTCAAACTAATTCGATTAAAAAAATAAACACAATATATAAATGATTACATATAATATATATATATATATATATATATATATATATATATATATATATATATCCGCTTATTGGTTTGGGTCCTGTTGAAAATTTTTAAACTCTAAATCCAATCCATCGGGTTCAACCATTTTTCAACCCAAACCCAATTTCTAACAAATCCAACCCAACCCAACTTATTGTACCTGTTTAGGTCGAGTTTACGGTCCACTGATTTCCATGCTAATCTTTAATATTACTAATAGAAGTTTAAAAACATCAAATGAAATTATTCAAATATTAACACCTCTAAGAGACATTTTAAATTTCAAATATTCTGTGTAAATTCAAATAATTAGTTAGTTATGTTAGTTACGTAACTAAATTTGAGCTTACGGGTTATTAATTGCGTTAAGATTAAGAACATTCGAATCTTAGAACAACCCAAGTTTAATTCGCAACTCAACCCTAACAAATCTTAACTTAACATGTCCAAAGGTAAATATAGCCAAATTTGGACCATGGGCTATCCAGACCATATCCGACAAGAGACCTCTACAGCGGCGAGGCCCGACGTCTTGCCAACCGTGCGCCTGCATCGACTTCATTTTAGAAAATTTGGTCGGCAAGAACAAGACCTTGCAAGAGGACTAAAAGCCATAGACACGGGAATTCGTGTTGTTATCTTTGGTTATTATTTTTTTACATCAAGTCTGGTATAGAAGATGAACTAGTGAGTTTCGTTGATTTGGGTCCATCCCAAAACGACGATTCAATGAAATCCCCAAGTTTTGTTTTTGAACGCAAGCTTTTAAGATTTGCATTTTTAACCTCACCTTGAGCCTAGCCCAATAATGATTTTGAAAACATTAACAAAACAGTGTGTATCATGTTCTCTCACCTAAAAGTGAGGTAAAATTGATTTTTTTTGTTTTGTTAAAAATATTTACATTTCATAGAAAATTTATTAAATTTTATGATATTTTTATTATTGAATGATTTCATTTTAACATGAAATACAATTTGTTTACTAAAAAATATTATAGTCATAGGTTTAAGGATGGTAAAAGTATTCAGTTTTTACGAAGTTTCAAAATTCAACCTGTCCAAAAACAGATATGAAGATGATTTTATCCTCACGGGATGGAGATAAAGATTTTAAAAAAACTCTGATATGAACTAGGACAAAGACGAAAAAGATAGTCTTTACTTTACAAAGTCCTCTTTCTCTGTTACATTAAGATTTATGTTTTATATAAATATATGAGATAAATTTGATAATTAATTAATTATCTATTAATTATATAAATAATTATTTAAAATATAAATAAAATTTTATTACTCATTTGCTTAGGGTGAATGGTAAAATAAAATAATCAAAGGGATAAAAATGAAACTAAAAGCATTTTTGCAAACGGAGATGAAAAGAATATCCATCTTCTTCTCAAAATCGTCTGTAATCATCCAATGGCACTCTTTGAAGCGTGGCAGAAATTATCCACCAAAACTAGAGACCCTCACGTTCATAAACCTTAGTCTCCACAAAAATCCTACATACCCAAAAAAATCTAATTCTCCCTCTTATAAACCATTTTTGGATCCAAACTTTCAAATTTACAATCGTTTGGTCGCGAACAAGAATTTGAGGGTAATCCACACCACAAGTGGAACATTACTTACAATCTTGGATTAATAGCATTGATGTTAATCCCTCCACAATATATGGAGAGACCGTATCACTAAAAATGTTAAAAACCTAAAAATTTCTCTTTTTTATAAAGATTATTATTTCGAACCTCCATAGATCAAGAACCACCTAATATGTTTTCTTAGATTTTTAGTTGCAGATTTGTATGTCATGTATATTTATTTCACAACAAGTATATTCTAAGTTTGCATTCAATTTTGTTCATGTCACATAAATGAGGGTTTTATACATTAAAATTCACATGTCATATAGAAATAATGTTTTTAAGATTGTTTGCATGTTTCTATGTCAGTTAGATTAGGTTTTATATGTCTTCCATTTGCGTGTGTAAATGGTCGATTTGGTCAAATAAAAAATTTAACTGAATTTTTTCGATTAATTTTTTTAATAATTTCGACCGAATTACCCTAAATATTTCAACATTAATTGACATTGTTTATATAATTAAGTTTTTTAATTTATTATATATTTAATTTATACTTAGTATTTTTTAGTTTATTATATCTTATATATATGATATTTATATCTAAAATATTATTATTGATGCTAATATTAATTATTTTTTTAATTGGTTAAACAATCTAAACAGTTAAAAAATTTAATTGTCAATCAATTAATTAACTAATATATATTATTCAATTAATTAATTTAATACTAATTTAACGGATTAACTGTTTAAGTAAAATGGTAATGCAAACCCTAATTTTTCATGCAAATGGAATCAAATCAAAATTATTTGAAACAAAAATTTTCATCAAAATTCAAAAACACAGGACTAAGAGATCAGACGAAGCAATCGGGTCCCACACAGGGCCGTTCGTTTGGTATCACGGTAGGATCAGGTCCTACCTGGACCTGATCAGCTTACCTGACACTAATTATCCTATTAAATGATTTTTTTTTTTGTTTTCTTTTGATTTTTTACGCCTATAATTCTCGGTACTAACATATTTCCTTTTGTTAGATTGATGAACTTTCTTATTTTTATTCCTTTTAATTATATCCATGCATGACTGATATAACTGTTGAGTGCTAAATTGTTTGATATGAACTGTGGTTGTTTAACGTGTAGTAAAAATAATTTTTGTTAATTATTAAATATTTTTCAAAAAACACGAGAGATAGATTTTGATATAGGCGAAAGTAAAAGCCTTAAATGTTTTCTCTCGTATCTCAATCATTTACCTCGAATATCTTGAAAATCAATGAATAAGAAATTTTAATCATTTTTAAAGTTAAATGTCGACTTGAGTTTACCTATCGTCTTTACTTTGTACTTAGATAATACGTCTCTCGAAAAATATCCATCAATAAAACCTAACACCACAAAACTGTGAGAAATCAAACATGTTAGTCTAACATTTAAAAACGCATCATTCATAGAAGCTCTCATACTACTCATAAAAAAATGTGTTAGACTTAATAAGTTCTAATACATTTATATACCGATTCACTTTGATCCGCACCTTCGTTTTTTAATATTTTTTAAAAAGAATGACATTGGGTATTAAACTCGAAACCGTGAGTATTAATGAAAATGAGTAATACCCTACAATTAAATATGATTGATCCAATTTCATTGTTGATTGCTTCCTTCCAAAAAAAAAAATTTAAATCAATAGAACCGATGACCTTTTGATAAGTTAAGGTTCATCATCATTCGTTATAAACAGAAAAATCATCACCAATTTTATTTTCTTTTCTATAGATATAGTACATGGAAAAGTTGTCCAAAAGACATGGAGAATCCATCAGCTGACTATTCTACACAAGTAATTAAGTTTAACACCATCATCATCATCAGAAAATGCTCATATATATATATAATCACTCTCTAGGCTCCATATATATTCCATTACAACTCCTCATGCAGAATTTCTCCTTCCTCCCCTCTTACAACCAAAACTTCACTTTACTTTATATTCCATATAATTTTTTTTTTGCCTTTTCTGACATATCTTACCCGTTGTATAAGTCATTATATCAACTTCTTTCAGCAAATCTCTTCCAATTCCTTCATGTGTAATATATATAATTGCTTTATTATTCTTCAAGAGAATGAATGGAGGAACGGTAAAGATCATACGGCTCCCAAAGATGATCAACGGTGCAAGGCTTCCTTGAGTCAAGCCTCAACCAAGGCTTCCCTTTCCCGCTCCAATGTAGCAAACTAATAGGCCCAGGGTGCAAGCTCCTGCATTTTCCTTCTATGTTATCACCCCCTAACCCATGCTGGTTCCACCTGTGGTCAACCGCTTTTATGTTTCCCGCCAAAACCAACAGAAATGGTGGCAAAGAGCCCAAGTGGTATATTCTCTTATGCTTCTGCACCCACATCCACTCCTCCACTTTCCTCGTGTACCCTCCTTTCCTCCACTTCTCCACGTCCACCACCATCACCCCCGTGTTGAAGTAACACGCGCGTCTCCCTTTAAAGGTCTGACTCATATTGGGGTCGGACCAAAAAAGTTCCGTGAAGTATTTCGTGAAGTTCGCGTGGCAGTACTCCGGCGCTGCGAGCACTTTGTCTTCCAAATCGACTTCCCAGAGCTTCGCTACGTCGTCGACTATAACGAGGTCGGAATCCAGGTAAATCACGCGCTTCACGCTTCGAGGTAGCGCGTCGGCGAGGTAGATTCGCGCGTAATTCAACGGTTGGTCGAGTGCTTGGCGGATGGATTTTGATATCTTGTGTCGGACCCGGTTCGGGTCGAACCAGTGGACGTTGAACCGGAGGTAAGGGAAAGTGGTTTTGATCGTGGAGAAGACATAAGTGTCGTCGGGTTCCAGGTGGTGGGACCAGAGGAAATGGAACTCCACGTTTTCCGGGCAGGCGGAGTGCTGGAGGATGGAGAGGACCGC